>QJPP01000178.1:0-1271738 GCA_003996215.1 Jaltomata sinuosa | reverse complement strand
TAGGCTTAACCGGGTTCTTTTTATGTGTGTGTCACGATGTGATTGAATTAATGGTATCGTCTAAATGTCTCTCGACCAAATAAACAAATTTCCTTTTCTATTCTCTCGACCTCGAAAAGATGTGCTTTTAGCTTTCAATCCTAACATCAAGTAGCTTAATCCAGTTACGGCATTAATCATTAGACGAGAGTTGGTAGTCTCGAATCCTTGTTGTTAATCAAGTTTCCCGGTTTTAATCTCTTTACTCAAGCAAATTAAACCTAGGCATGTTCTAATGTTTGCAACCACTAGAAAACGTGACATAAAGATGACTTGAAAACAACGTGACTACATGTAAATTGAACCCGTCGCTACCCGGAATCTATATCACTACTTTAGCCATGGCTCCCACAACCCTAGTTGCGGGAGTTTTAGTTACTCATGCTCGAAGAATAAAAGAAGAAATTCATAATAAAAGAAAGAAGATTCTTACAATATGATGAAAATACCCTTCAATAATCCAAGAACAAGAAAAACCAAGAACTCAAGAACGAATCAAGAACACGCTTGCAAGATCAAGAAACCGTGTTGCTTGCGCTCAAAGTCTCGACTAAACTCCTAAAAACTATTTTAAAAGCGTGTAAAAACTATTTGAAAGGTGATATGTAAAATAAAACTAACATAGGGTATTTATAGGAGTCTAGGAAACCAATCCAAAAAAACGCTCGGATTCCGCGTCGCGCGTCTGCCTTAACTTGACGGCCAGGCTGACGGACCGTCAAGCCAGTGACGGACCGTCGCCTGGACCGTCACTGCTAACCAGTGATGCTGCCTCAGCTGCCTTGGTGTGACGGTCACTGTGACGGACCGTCACAGGGTTGACGGGCCGTCACTCAGGCCGTCACTCTTAGGCAGAATGTTGTTTTTCGCGTATTTCCTTCCGTTTCCGTGTTTGTTTCCATTTCCTACAAATACAACATAAAAACAATCAAAAACAACAATGGTTGCTTGAAAACGTACGATTGTTCTTAGTAAAAAGGAGTCGAAAGTGATGTAAATTAGCGTCACATCAACACCCTCAACTTAAAACGTTCGCTTGTCCTCAAGCAACATGACATAAAAAAAAAACAATACGACGACTCAACTAAAAAACAAACTCGTGTCTATAGCAACTCATGGTCATTCAAACTCATCTTCAATTTTAAATCAAGCTCCTTTATAGCACATAAATGTATGAAACGCTAACTTGCAAGGATCCAAACATGTCATTCCGATATAATAGAACATTCTACATACACATGCGCAACTATCCTAACAATCAATAGACAATACAGAAATCTTGATGCCCTCACCACAAAGAAATCCCACACACAAGATTTGGGACTAGGTAAGCGCTCACACTCACAAACGATTTCAAACAATGCACATGCGATACCATAGGCTTGCCCTTACTATTCTATTTCAATTCTTCAGAAAGCCGCTCAGGATCACTACAGGACTTGTTTAGGCTTGTAATGAGGCTTCGGGTGCAGGTAGAATACATTTAGGGGTTAGTGACTAAGCCCTCCTTGGAACCACCGACGTCTTATTACCACATAACTTTACTTTGTCCGTCCTTATTCACCTTTTTATTTCCTTCTTTCTAGCTACAGGTGCGACCTCTTTATTTTGACAATTCTTTTTATTTCTTTTTCGATCTTTTTTTTTTCATCTCTATTTTTTTTCTTTTCTTAGGCACACACCCGGATTTTCACTCTATTCACAACCAATCTTCACTATCCTCTTTTTCTTATCATTCACCTCTGTAGTAGCCACCCTCAACTTAGGCTGCTTGCCTGGGTTGAGGTGCACAATGTCCATGGAAGGACCAGGGCCAAAACAGGGTTTACCTCTATAGTAGCCACCCTCAACTTAGGCTGATTGCCTGCGTTGAGGTGCACAATATCCAAGGAAGGACCAGGGCCAAAATAGGTATTCAAAGTTAAACAGGAACGGTGACCGGTTATTGAAAGAACAAGGTCAATTATGGCTCAAACAGGGATCAAAGGGGTTATTTATATTTGGACGGTCTTTTAGGTTAAGTGGACTGCACACAAAAAGGGCCTGTGATCCTTTCCTAAGCAACCAAACTTCGAACTTAACAAAATAGACCAGGCAAGTTCTAGATGCATGCACAGAGTAAGAATTTATAACAATAAGCTCACACACTCTTGGCACCAAGAAACTATATCGCTACCAACTATCAAACAACCGCTCGGCTTAAGCATACTCATTCTACTCATAATCACACAATGACATACAAGGATCCAGACAGTCAATCGTTTCAACATAAGTGCAAAACCAGAAAATTTTTAAAGGGGCGCTACTTTGATAAGAAATCGCATGCTTTGCTATAGACACTAAAAAAAAATTTAAAATAAACAATCTAAACATGCCGGTTCTACTAGATAGCACACCGGAGGGAAAAGAACTCGGCAACAAAAACCCTCGGTGGTGACTCACAGGTTTCCCAACACCCTCAACTTAGACTCATGCATTGTCCCCAATGCATACATATGAAAATTAAAAACTGTGAGAACAAAGGAATACCTGTGAAGTCGATAGGACTCAGATTCTGGAATGATGTTGGAGACCGCCCGGGTCTCCAAAACAGGAAAACTCGATGGAGTGTGGCATTCCAGCTTCCTCTTTGGGCTCCATCGCTAGTCGCGACAACTTCTTCGCTCTTTCTTTGCAGATTCGCTTGCGGTGTTTTCGTTTTCTTGATTTATTTTCACCGCCTTCCTCTACATGTTTATGCTCTTGCATCATCCTTCTTACCACAGCTAGAGTCTCGACCAAACCCTTCTCCTCAAGTTGTGCATCCACAGGGACTTCCTCACTAGCATTTATGACCGCGACCACCCTCATGTCACTTGGTTTCTTCAACAATTTGGACACATCGAACTTGACCATTTCATTGTTCAATCGGAAGGTCAGCTTGTTTTTCTCCATGTCGACCAATGCTCTTGCTGTGGCTAGCAATGGTCGTCCCAAGATTATGGGAACTTCGAAATCCACTTCGCAATCCAAGATCACAAAGTCAGCTGGGAAGATAAGCTTACCGATCTTTACTAGCACATCAGACAATATTCCCACAAGTCGCTTTACTGAACGGTCAGCCATCATCACTCTTATGAACATTGGTTTAGGAGCTCCCAAACCCAGTTGTTTATAGACGGCTAGCGGCATCAAGTTGATGCTAGCACCCAGATCACACAAGGCTTTCCCGAAATTGAGCTTCCCAACAGTGCAGGGAACAGTAAATGCACCTGGATCTTCCTTCTTCTCGACTAACGACCTAGAATAAATAGCGCTGCAGTGGTGGAGGTTGTCTTCCGGTTCATAACTTACCGACCTCTTCTTTGTAATCAAGTCCTTCATGAACTTGGCATAACCGAGCATTTGTTCCAGCGCTTCCACCAATGGTATGTTTATTGAAATCTGCTTCAGCATGGTCATGAAATTCAGGAACTTACCATCGTCAGCTTTCTTCTTCAAACGCTGTGGGAACGGAGGTGGTGGTCGAGGCATCATAGTTGGGAGCTTTTCAGCTTCCTTGCGTTTCTCCCCGGGCTTTGGAGTTTCCTCCTCTACCGCCTCTTCATCATCCGCAACATCACCTTGAGTCTGAACTTCCGGATGTGATTTCGGTAATATTTTTCCGCTCCTTGTGGTGATCGCCATACAGCTTGCATCATTCCTTGGATGAGTGGTGTCGCTCTGCAAGGTACCTATTTTCCTTGGGTTTAGAGATGCCGAGATATGACCCACTTGCTGCTCTAGTTGCTTGATCGCGGTTGAGTGTGACTCCACTACCTGACTCAATGTTGATAACTCAGTCCGCATTGCCTTTACTCCAGAGTCAGTCGATTCCACCTTAAGCAACATCTTCGCCATCATGTCCTCAAGTTTGGACGTCTCAGCCTCGCTGCCAGTTTTATCCCGATTACCAGGTGGTATATACAACCCACCTCTATCGGTGTTGTTCCTCCAATTTCCTTGGTCGCGCTCTTTGTAGCCACTTTTCTCATAGTGGTTGTCTCGCTGATAATTCTGACCTTGGTTTCCCTGGCCATTGGCCTGGAAACCCCCAAGTAATTTGCTTCCTCAGTCTCCATACCTTGGGAACCCACAGCTTGCACCTTCTCCATACCTCCTGAGCACAAGTGCTTTGTCAGGAGATCCAACTGTGTTTTCAGATGCGCCATGTCTTGGTCGCGCTCCTCCTCTTTCCTACGCTGTTCTGCTAACATACCAACGGTATAGGTGCTAGCTGCAACCTCTGAATCTCGTGTGTGCCAGGCCCTGTTGGTTTTGGTGAGCCTATCCAAAATAGTTGTGGCGTCGGCAAAAGTGCGACCCATAAACGCTCCACCTGCTGCGTTGTCTAACGTCGGCTTGGTAGCCGAATTCAGTGCCCTGTAGAAAGTCTGCATCAAGAATTCGTTGTTCAGCTGATGGTTGGGGCACTGGGTCAGCTTCTTCTTGAATCGCAACAAAGTCTCGTGCAGTGCTTTGTGCGGTTGCTGCCTGAAGTTGCTAATCTCGTCCCTCAACTGTATCATCCGAGAGGGAGGAAAGAACCTTTCTAGGAAAGCTCCTCTCAACTCTCCCCACGTTGCGATAGAGTCGGGGGTCAGCTCTGTCAACCACAATGCTGCCTCATCAGACAGAGACAACGGAAACAACCTGAGCCTGATCGCTGTCTGACTCACTCCTGGTAATTCGAACGATTTGCAGATGCCCACGAAATTCATCAAGTGCTGATTTGCATCATCACCAGCAACACCGCGGAATACTCCTCTCAAGTTCAACAGCTGGATCATCGTGCTAGTGATGTTGAACTTGGCTCCGGGCGGTAGCGGTGGAACA
Source organism: Jaltomata sinuosa (assembly GCA_003996215.1). Classification (NCBI taxonomy): domain Eukaryota; kingdom Viridiplantae; phylum Streptophyta; class Magnoliopsida; order Solanales; family Solanaceae; genus Jaltomata; species Jaltomata sinuosa. Next base: position 1,266,845 of record QJPP01000178.1, on the reverse strand, counting down.
ATAATGGCGCCCGTAGCGCCAGCTCCATCTAAATCGAGATCCTCATCATTCCGTGCGATCTCATCCTGCAGACCACCAGCATTCAGATTTTGTTGGGCCTGCAGTTCTGCAGCGATCCTCGCTGCCTCTAATTTGTGCGGCCATATTCTGCCTTAATGTTCTCGCAAGCTCAGGGTCGTAAGGTACTGTTGATTCACCCGAGCTTCGGGTACTTGGCATGCACAAATCTGTACCCTATCAAAAACAAAAACAACAAATAAACGTAAAGCAGGAAATTATGACTAAGAGTCAAATAAACACACTAGACTTAATCAAAAACCGTATTCCCCGGCAACGGCGCCACTTTTTTGATAACGCCCAAACTATATCTCAAATTAACAAGGCGTAAGCGGTCGTAGTCAAGTAAAGAACCCAACAAGGTTGGGGTCGAATCCCACAGAGAATATGGTGAAGATTAAGCCTTTAGTGAAGTACGTGACTGATGGTCAATAGTTTCCGGTAAAAAAGGGGGGGTTTGTGTGAACAAATCGTAAACAAAACAAGTAATAAACGTGTGAGTTTTAATCAATATGAGAGAATGCGAACTAGGGACGTGTTCACCATGGCGTTGTAACAATCGATTCTAGGCGTTACAGGGTTCTTTCTATATGCGTGTCACGATGTGATTGCGTCAATGGTATCGTCTAAACGTCTCTCGACCAAATAAACAAATTTCCTTTTCTATTCTCTCGACCTCGAAAAGATGTGCTTTTTAGATTTCAATCCTAACATCAAGTAGATTAATCCAGTTACGGCATTAATCATTAAGACGAGAGTTGGTAGTCTCGAATCCTTGTCGTTAATCAAGTTTCCCGATTTTAATCTCTTTACTCAAGCAAATTAAACCTAGGCATGTTCTAATGTTTGCAACCACTAGAAAACGTGACATAAAGTATGATTAACAACGTGACTACATGTAAATTGAACCCGTTGCTACCCGGAATCTATATCGCTACTTTAGCCATGGCTCCCACAACCCTAGTTGCGGGAGTTTTAGTTACTCATGCTCGAAGAAGAAAAGAAGAAATTCATAATAAAGGAAAGAAGATTCTTACAATATGATGAAAATACCCTTCAATAATCCAAGAACAAGAAAAACCAAGAACTCAAGAACGAATCAAGAACACGCTTGCAAGATCAAGAAACCGTGTTGCTTGCGCTCAAAGTCTCGCTCAAACTCCTAAAACTATTGTAAAAAACGTGTAAAAACTAATTGAAAGGTGATATGTAAAATAAAACTAACATAGGGTATTTATAGGAGTCTAGGAAACCAATCCAAAAAACGCTCGGATTCCGCGTCGCGCGTCTGCCTTAACTTGACGGCCAGGCTGACGGACCGTCAAGCCAGTGACGGACCGTCGCCTGGACCGTCACTGCTAACCAGTGATGCTGCCTCAGCTGCCTTGGTGTGACGGTCACTGTGATGGACCGTCACATGTGTGACGGGCCGTCACTCAGGCCGTCACTCTTAGGCAGAATGTTGTTTTTCGCGTATTTCCTTCCGTTTCCGTGTTTGTTTCCATTTCCTACAAATACAACATAGAAACATCAAAAACAACAACGGTTGCTTGAAAACGTACGATTGTTCTTAGTAAAAAGGAGTCGAAAGTGCCGTAAATTAGCGGCACATCACTTCATCTTCTGAGAAATCATGGGTCTTCATATGGTATGTTCTGGTCTACTTGTTTCAGACATAGACAATTTAGTCATTTTAGTTTTCAGGGTTGTACCTGTATATATTTGTTTTTAGATATTTTAGTACAATGACTTTCAGTTTTTGGGGACATTTTAGACATTTACCTTTTTCTGCACTTTTGGTTATTAAACTTATTCAAATTTATTGACTGATAATGGATTTTCTTAATTTATGTTTAAAAACTGTTAAGTATTATTGTTGGGTAATTGGGGTTAGATGGTTCTCCCACTGGATGGTTAGTGTGAGTGCCACTCACAATGAGTTGGGTTGTGACAACTCCAAAGGTTGTGTATGAACCCTTGATTCATCTTTTATGCTAATCTCCATTTTTTTCAAACCCGATGAATTGGAACCCCTTGTCCTTGGTAAGAGAATTTTTTTTGATTCTGTTGTTTTCAATGCCATCTTTTGCATTCACCATACTAGCTACTCCACCTCTTCCAAAAATCCATGGCCCTCTGATTTTGATGTTTTTTTTATTAGGCAAAGTAGTTCATTTCCATGGAATCCCTTGAAAATTTACCCTCTCATCTTTGTCCCAAGGATTTATCCCTTGAAAATTGAGTCATTGATCACATTATTGTCACTACTCTACTTCCTTTTGCTGGTTCTCACTTTACCTTTTTCTTAATGTGATACAGTTTTCACTTACTGTCTCTTTTTCAAACAAAAAATCAAATTGTCCTCCTTCATCCCCAACTACATAGTCGACTCTACCCTATATCCTTCCATTCTCCCCTATGGGTTGTTGATCACCCGTATCATGGAGGCTAATAACATTTGGTTATATGATTTCTCTCTAGTTCTTGTAATGAAGTGATATAATTCAAAAGCTTTGATCAGTATGGTCTATGTCCACACTGATGATTCTTGGACGCTCAAAACTGAAAACTGTGGTGTTGGTTCCCCTACTGCTTCAAAATCAAAAGGCTCTCCCTCTCTTGATCCGCGTCCACCAACCCCTTCTTTCAAAGTCCTTACAAAATTGACTTCTCTGGACTCTAAGCTTGATTCTGTCAAAGATCTCATCCTTTCTACTCATTTACAAATGGACAAGATAAAGGATGCTACCAATAAGATAGGAACTATTGTTTCCCATATTCATCTCAAGCTAGATCAAGTTATAAAAGAGGTAATCAAGGTGGCTACCAAAATTCCGACGAGCACTGAAGCTCTCTCTACAACTCTCTCCAAGCAATTTTTTGATTTGAAATATGTTGTTGTGAATATGTTGACGTATTTTTTATGTCATTTTTAACCTAAAGAATCTTAAGTTCAATGTGTTTGACTTTCAAACAAATGATCTATTTTTCTTTCCTTACTTGTAACTGAGCATACGCTCTGACATTGATTTTGTTCTATGTTATTTTCTTGCCCCTGCTATGATGTGTTCTTTGTTAATTATTTGTTGTGATTATTTTCATTCTGCATGCTCTATTTCTATATTTTCCTTTTTGATTGATGTCAAAGTGGGAGAATAGAAGATGGGGGATCACTCAAGTGCTCTTTCTCATTCCCAAGGCATGTACTGTCGGGAGTTCATCGTTTGATACACTGCTTTGCCTAATGCAAAAAGGGCTTTTCTCTCATTCCCACGATAGATACTCTTTATATTTCAATTCTTTCCTTATTCTTTTCTTATCTCTCCTTTCTAATCAATTCATATTTTTGTCCTCCAACAGTCGTGCTTCATTATTATCTATTAACCATGGCTTCTGCAATGTCTGAACCTTCCATTAGCCAACTTTTTCATGTAACATTCCACTTTGGTGATGACTTCAAAGTCATATTTGAAGATGATTCGAAACTCCAACCGGTTGGTGACCTACGTTTCACAGTGAAGGTAAGCAACATCCCTATCATTCACCATGACTTTGAGTTCCTTAAATCTTTCTATATGGAGGAGTTGCAATATTTGGAGAGAATTACATCTACCAAGCCTGGATATTCTTTCATTTATACTTATCCCTTCACCATGGGGTTCGGAGTGTCAATCCTGAAGTTGATCACAACCTTTTGTGAAAGGTTCTAACTGAGTCTCGATCAAGTTAGCCCTAGCGTGTAGAGGATGGTGGCTTGCCTTCACATACTCTCACTCAAAGTCAGTGTAGGTTTGTTGTTGGACCACTTTCTCCTTCTGTATTCACCTTGATGATTCTGTAGAAGCATAGTAAAGCTCGTGCATCGAGAAAGAAGGACTCTTTTCTAGAATCTAGATGATATCAATGACAGGGATTTGGACCGATGGTGTTGTAACACCCCAAAACTCCTAAACTAATACTCGAACCTTTTTCCATGAGTGTAATGATCATTTTCCTAGTGTGGTGAGTGCTTTGGATGCGAATCATGTTCATAAGAAACTCATATCATCAAGTTAAGTTGCAAGCACCTCACCCAAGTAAGTTTCCAAATAAGACTAAATTAGGGTCAACTTCAATCGATTACTCCTCCTAAAATATAAAAAGTTAGGTGTTCTAGTACCCACCAAATTAAAGGTTTTTAAGTCTCCTTTTCAACGTCACTGACCACGCATTAATCCGAGTTCAGAGTAAAAAGTTACGGGCAGTTTACTGCAGCACTATCAGTGACTACAAACAGGATGGTGAACCGTGGTTCTGAACTACGGTCCGTACTACAACTCATGATTTTTGACCTGAACCTTAAAATTTTCATCTTCCAAACCACTGTTGGTTCGCGACCCGTAGACCAAAACCACAGTCAGTAGAGTGACCCATGGTTTGTCAAAATTCATCTTTTCTTCCCTAGATTCCACGAGTGACTTGACGGGTCATCATTTTGAACGATGAACTATCCTGTAACTCGTGGAATCATCTTCAGAGAGGTACCAATTCTTCTAAATTCCATGAGTGGGTTGATGACTCGTCAACCTGTTCCACAACCCGTTCTTCCACTTGTAATCCCTGAGGATCAGAGGATCCTTATATCCAAAAGTCGGAACCATGAGTCATAGGACGTTCCGTTGTCCTGAATCACGTACCATGGAGTGACTCGTGGTGTTGAGTTTCAATAGACCCCCAGAAGTGGAATTTGAAATCACGTATCAGTTGACGGCTCGTCCTTTAGAATGACAGACCATGAACTGACTCGTGGTCTCTAAAGCCGACTTTTTCAACTTTTTCCAAGTTCAAGTCCAAGGGTATTTTTGTAATTTCTCACTCTTTTAACTCCTATACTAAGTTATTTTAAGCCTATTTAGAAGGGTTTTTATTCCCACTTGGACTAAGTTTTCTCCCATTCTTTTAATCAACTTCCAAAAGAAGAAAAGGAGTTCCATCCTCTCAAGCTTCAAGTTAGGGTTTCAAGCTCCATAGCAAGGGATTCACTCCAAGTCTCTATTCTTCTCAAATTCTTAGTGGGCTAGCTTCAAATAAGGTATGTGGGTATTCAATATGGAAATTCCTTCACCCTTATGCCCAAATTAAACCCCAATCTTTTAAAGTGATTTTATGAATTTCTAAATTGGGGTTCTTACCCAACTCTCAGGGGTTCTTCTAAAAATTATTTCCTCATGATTCTTCTATGAATTCTAACTTTAAATTGCATGATTTTACATGAATTTTGGTAAGTGGTTTCCTATTCATGATTTTATGGCTAATCCTTGTCCAATTTATGAAAGTAGGGTTCTTACACAAATTGGGGAGAACTTATGGGTTCAGTTTTAAAGTATTGGTTTATGGTTTCTCATTCATCACTCATGATTTATTTGAGATATATTAAGTGTTTTCAAGGCCCGTATGTTGAGGATAAATTCAAGCATGATTTCATTGAATTACATATCTTTAAGTAAAATTGGTATGTTTAGATAACATGACCTCTATTTTCATGAAATTGCATGCCTAATTCTTCAAGTTATGATTTTAGAAAGGAAAGTATATTTTGAATGGTTGTTATGGTAAGCTCTAAGACTCGTGAATTTGTATTACATGACATCAGATATGTCTTTATGCTTTCAAACAGATTTGACATCAGATATATCTTTATGCCTCCATACAGATTTGACATCAGATATGCCATTAGTTCTGATCAGTTATGGCATCAGATATTCCCCGGTATTATATGAGCTATCTATATATTTTGGGAGTAGTATTTAGCACCGAATTGGATAGGGTGAGAGTACCCTTAGTCCCAGAACTACGTGCTTCCGTAGGTTTAAGTCCCCTCTGTTGGGCATTAGATTTAGTGATCACTCCACAGTCATGCCTCTATACCTTGGCAAGTTATATTGGGTCCTTTTGATGGGGAATATACATCGGATGCCATGTAGCTCACATGGTCTATGTCGGTTAGAGAACCTCCCACAGAAACAGTTTCAGGTTTTAAGTGCATTTACTCCTTGCGTTCGGATTTTAGAATTTCTATTATTACTATGATTCTAAAGGTGTTTCCAACTTATGATATTGCATTGAGTCATTTTATTACAGATTTTACAATCACTATACTACTTCAGTTTTGGTTACGATTTAAGCATGTTTTACCATGATATATGCATGATATCAGTTTTAAGCATGTATACAAGTATATTTTATCATGACATATGCATATCTCGCATACTCAGTACATCCTATGGTACTGACGCATACTCCTTTGTGTTGCATTCGATTATGATATTGATTTGGTAGCCCACTCCCTAGACTGTAGCTAGTAGATCAGCAGCACACCCAGTCAGCTTGGTGAGTCCTCCTCCTTCGAGGGCTTGGATGTTTTGTTTCATTTCAGCATTTAGTTTTTGTATCCAGTATTTTGATATTTAGAGTTAGTTGGGGACCTGTCCCAGCAACTCGCCAGTAGTAGAGGATTTTAGACAAAGAGTCAGAAGTTCAGTTGTATTCAGATTGTCATTTTTAGACGTATATTTTATAAATAGATTAAGTTTCTCATTACTTCACCTAAGTTTTTGTTCTTATGTTTTGCTCAGTTTTAAGTCATTCTAATGCCAGAGGGTTATCTTGAGATCACTTGTGATCTTGGATCCCGTGTTACGTCTAGGAGGTCATCTTAGGGCTTGACCAACTTGGTATCAGAGCATCAGGTTCAAGATTCCTAGGGTGTCTGAAAGTTGCATCAAGTAGAGTCTCTTTTATGGGTGTGATGTGTGCCACACTTATGAGAGGGAGGCTACGAGGTGTTTTAGGAAAAACTTTCACTTCTTTATGTTCACTATCATGCGATAGAGTTTGACTCTACTTACCCTTCTAATCCATTCTGTATGTATTTCACATAATGTCTCCACAAAGAAACCCTACAAGGAATGCTAATTCAACCACTCTAGATCATAAGGTTACAAATGCAGAATTTTGTGAAGCCATCTGTATGTTGTCTCAAGCCATGACAACTCAGTTGAATGAGAAAGAGAAACTAAAGAAGAGGAAGAACAAGAAGACCAGAACATGGAACCAATCGTCTTCTCATTAGAGGTCATTCGGACCAACCCAATCTTCAGTTAGCATACCTACCCTCGATTCTCAGTCTTGTCACCATAGGGCTCGAAGACCTCGAGGTACCCATGTTGTAGTAGTTATGGTAAGCTCCATCTAGGTGAGTTTCTTGAAGGCAAGGAGGGGTGTTTTAGGTATGGTCAGTTAGGCCATAAGATCAGGAATTACCCCTCATCCAAGCATAGGAACTATGGTGTTAAGCTCCAAAACCAATTCCTTTCTTTGCCTAGCCAGCCGGGTCAGAGTATTCCTCCTGAAGTTGAATCAGGTACATCACTAGATTTCCTTTATGTATTTGTCCATAGTCCCCGGATGCCTATACTTGTTTGGTTGTGAGTTGTCTTGACCTAGAACTAAGTGGGGATAGGAGGGTTGAGGCCTAGAATTTTAGGTGAAGGAGGGTCTTAGACTATAGAAGGAAGTGGGTATTCATGCTAGATTCTGGAGTAGTGTATGTTCTGTTAGGGTAAAACGATCATAGTTCCTTTAAGAGGTTGGTGAGAGGTCCATAGATTTAGAAGGGTAGCATGAACCTAAGGGGGAGATGGTGGAATGTAGAATCGGTCAGATTTTGGAGGCTCAGGTAGCAATTCTTATGGGTGTTAGAACAGAGTCAAGAGGGGAGGCAAAAGCTTATTTCCATCCTAGCATACTAAGTATACTTCTGCCATTATGATACCTTTTGCATCCCTTGTGTGTCAGCTCCATGGTCCTATTTTAGATTCACGCTCATGTTCATATTATAGAATGACAAGTGATTTCTTCAGACAACGACTCTACCCTTATCCTGAGATTCTATAAATCCCAGCTTTATGCCCTGAGGGTTGGTGTCTATGTAAACTCATGTCTCTCAGTATGCTCAGTTCTATTTTCTCAGTTCATTCTTCAGACATTCCTTAATGGCAAATCAAATCATGTTATGTTATGTATATGTTCCGACCTAATTCTTGAAATGGTTTGCGCTTATAATTTCCTTGCTCTAAAGCCCTTGACCTTTGCCTTTGATGACGAGGGGTGGTGATCCCCACCATTCGTGCCTTATGTGTCTAGTATGTGAAATACTCATACCTATTGCGCTCAACTCCCCAAGCCTCACCTTGAGTGTCTTGATCACGCTAAGTGTAAGTCAAGATCAATTTGTAATCCTTCATTCGTGACACTCCTGCTCCTGCTCTTTTCTTTCAATGATTATGGTTTATGTTGTTATAAGAGTTAGGGGAGAAGGCCTTGTAGTAGCCAAGCTAGGAGGTAGCAGATTCCTTTTCCTTGTTAGTGTACTTGTTCCACCTTGACTTCTAGGTGTGGGTGAATATAAGGTAAGGATTATTCATGCAAAATAGTTAGATGAGGAATTTTAGTATGTCCCTCTGTAGAAGTTTTGAATTTACAACTCCTAGTTATTATAGGGAAGAGGAGAGAAGTCTTAAATAGGGTAAGCTATGAAACCATAAGGTGACCATAGTTATAAGCTTGAATATCGTGATGGGATACATGTGGATATTTGTTTTGCGCAACTAGTGACCCTTTGGGTGGGAGCCCTAGGTTAGTTGGTTGTTGTGATAAGAGGGGATAGTATCCTTAGAAGACGTTATTGATGCAAAAGATCTGGTCGAGATATGTTTGAATATGGAGAATCGGGTAGTTAGACTCAGACTTTAGTACCTTTATGTACGTTGTTGAGGTTGTTAGTTGAAAATGGTAGAAGTGGTATTTAGAAGAGAATCGTTTTCCCGTATATCTACTTCTCTCAGATTGATTTCCCTTTCGGTTAACTCCGATTTCTAAAGAATGTTTGTTCTTTAAGAGTTTTAGCTGAGTTCCTACTCTCATCCATGACCAGTTATCATGGTGGATATCAAGTTCCTGTCCTATTAGATATTCTTGCATTCTTAGCATGCATACGTGTCCCATGAATCCAGCTCAGTTTTTATTTCAATCAAAAGTCGGTTACCACGATAGTACTTCAGCTTTTACAACACAGTTGAAGGAGTTATTTGGGAAGCAGAATCATCCATGAAGGCCAAGTACCCTTACCCTTCTCCATCCGATCCGGTTTTAGCTTGAGGTAGAAGTTTCATCCTTAGTATGTCCCTCCGATTCAATTCCAGCAGTTTCTCTCATGATCCTAGCATGTATTTATGTTTTTCGGAGTTAGTTCCATTAGGTTTTGAGAGGAGGAGTCAGTTTTCATGCTTATTCTTCAGTTTTCATGTTTTGTTTTTGGTTGGGCTATTTTCTCTCTAGAGTTCCCTTGCTTAGTTCGAGGACTAATGATCCCAAAGGGGAGATATTGTAACACCCCAAAAATCCTAAGCTAATAGGTGAACCTTTTTCCATGAGTGTATGATCATTTTCCTAGTGTGGTGAGTGCTTTGGATGCGAATCATGTTCATAAGAAACTCCTATCATCAAGTTAAGTTGCAAGCACCTCATTCAAGTAAGTTTTCATGCAAGACTAAATTAGGGTCAACTTCAATCAATCATTCCTCCTAAAATATATAGAGTTAGGTGGCCTAGTACCCACCAAATTAAATGTTTTTGAATCTTCTTTACAACGCCACTGACCGTGCATTAATCCAACTACGGACAGGATGACGAACGGTGGTTCTGAACCACGGTTTGTACTGTGACTCGTGATTTTTGACCTGAACCTTAAAATTTTCATCTTCAAAACCACTGGTTGGTTCACGACCCGTAGACCAAAACCACGGTCAGTAGAGTGACCCGTGGTTTGTCAAAAATCAGCTTTTCTTCCCTAGATTCCATGAGTGACCTGATGGGTCATCATTTTGATTGATGGACCATCATGTAACTCATAGAATCACCTTCAGAGAGGTACCAAGTCCTCTAAATTCCATGAGTGGGTTGATGACTCGTCAACCTATTCCATGACCCATTCTTCCACTCTTAATCCCTGAGGATCAGAGGATCCTTATATCCTAAAGTCGGAACCACGAGTCACAGGACGGTCCATCATCCTGAATCACGGACCATAGAGTGGCTCATGGTGCTGAGTTCCAGTAGACCCCTAGAAGTAAAATTTGAAACCACGGATCAGTTGATGGCTTATCCTTTAGGATGATGGACCGTGAACTGAATCGCGTTCTATGAAGCTGACTTTTTCTAGCTTTTTCCAAGTTTAAGTCCAGGGGTATTTTTATAATTTCTCATTCTTTTAACTCCTATACTAAGTCATTTTAAGACTATTTAGAAGAGTTTTTATTCCCACTTGGCCTAAGTTCTCTCCCATTTTTTCAATCAACTTCCAAAAGAAGAAAAGGAGTTTCATTCTCTCAAGCTTCAAGTTAGGGTTTCAAGCTCCATAGCAAGGGATTCACTCGAAGTCTCCATTCTTCTCAAATTATTAGTGGCTAGCTTCAAATAAGGTATGCGGGTATTCAATAAGGGAATTTCTTCACCCTTATGCCAAATTAAACCCCAATCTTTTAAATTGATTTATTGAATTTCTAAATTAGGGTTCTTACCCAACTCTCAGGGGTTCTTCTAAAAATTATTTCCTCATGATTCTTCTATGAATTCTAACTTTAAATTGCATGATTTTATATGAATTTTGGTAAGTAGTTTCCTATTCATGATTTTAAGGCTAATCCTTGTTCAATTTATGAAAGTAGGGTTCTTACACAAATTGGGGAGAACTTATGGGTTCAGTTTTAAAGTATCGGTTTATGGTTTCTCATTCATCACTCATGATTTATTTGAGATATATTAAGTGTTTTCAAGGCCCGTATGTTGCGGATGAATTCTAGAATGATTTCATTGAATTACATGTCTTCAAGTAAAATTGATATGTTTAGATAACATGACCTCTATTTTCATGAAATTACATGCTTAATTCTTCAAGTTATGATTTTAGAAAGGAAAGTATATTTTTAATGAAACCCAAATTCTCGGTCCTGACTCTCTTATTCTCCCTTGCCATTTCCTTCAACTTATCTTCCACAATCTACTAAGCATGGTTCATAATCCTAGAGATATAAATGTCCCCCAATAACATAGAGGTCCTAAACTCCTTTTTCACTAAGTCGGATACCCTATAAATGAACCTGCTCATTCGAGCCCTCAGATTGGCCACAATAGATAGGGCATATCTAGAAAGCTGAGTGAACCTCAAGCCATACTCCTGAACTGACATAGATCCTTTCCTTAAATTCATAAACTCTCCAACCTTACCCTCCCTCAACTCTCTAGGGAATAATCAATCAAGAAACGCTCCCTCAAAAAACTCTCAAGTCACAGAAACTGAATCCCTGCCCCTAGCATCCTTCCACTGAGTATACAAAATGTGAGCCATATCCTTGAGCTGATAGAAAGCTACCTCAACACCATCATTACCGATAACATGCATCACCTCCAAAATCATTTTCACCTTATCCATGAAATTATGTGGGTCCTCACCAACCATAGACCCCAAAACTCTGGTGGGTTCATATGGATGAATTTTCGAACTCTGGTAGCAGCTATCCCACCATAAGGGTTACCAGGAACATGTGCTTTTTGGTTAGCCTGATTGGCCATCACATTGGCTAACATCTGAATGACATTCTTGAACTTCGCATTAGTGACCTTGTGGTTCAGAACTGAAAGATTATCATTTCGGGTTTTGGCTCTATGAGTAGGCATGGCTCTGTGGGGAGGCATGATCTGAAATGCATAAATATTTGATTAGAGAGGAGTGATAGAGTTAAACTCTATCGTATGATATTGATCTTGAAACAAGTGAAGTTTTTTCTAAAATATCTCGTAGCCTCTCTCTCATAAATATAGAATGCTTCACACTTATAAAAGAGACTCTACGTAATATGGATTTTAGACATCCTAGGACTCTTGAACTTGAGGCTCTGATACCAACTTTGTCATGCTCTGAGGCTACCCCCTAGACGTAATATGGGACCTGAGACCATAAGTGATCCTATGTTAACCTTTGGTCTTAGTATGACTCAATTATAATAGAGATAATTTGAGCGAAAGCAATAAACTGAAGTGATAAGCAAACTAAATCATCATATAGATTATGGTCTAGGAATATAAAAATATGAAACTACAAATACTGAATATATGGCTCTATTTGGAAAGCCTCTAAACTGACATAACGAGTTGTTGGGACAAGACCCCAGCTAACTCCAAGTACTAAAAGAAAATCAATAAGATATCTAAATTGGTACCAGTCCTCGAAAGATGAGGACTAACTAATTCTGGGATGGAAATCCTACTAGTCTCTAGACAAAAATCTGAGATCGAGAGTCTGAATTTGCATCATGATAACATGTAGCACAAGAATTATGCGTCAGTATTATAGGATGTATTGAGTATGCGAGATATGTAAAATCCATAGTAAAACATGCTTAAAACATACTTGAAGCTAAAATTATATGATAATAGTAAAATCTGTAATGCAGTGAATCAATGCAATATCATAAGCTGAAAACAAACTTATCATCGTAAATAATAATAATAGAAAGTCGGGAATCTGAAAGCAACGAGTCAAATACATTTAAAAGCTTGAAACTATTTCTATGGGAGATTCTCATAACCACCATGGACTATGTGAGCTACATCGAATCTTATGTATCTGCCCCATGAAGAGGACCCAATATACCTTGCCAGGGTATAGAGGCATTACTGGCATGATAACTAGTTATGATGCCTAACTGAGGGGATAAATAAACCTATGCGGGCACGTATCTTTGGGACTTAGGGTACTCTCACCCCATCCAACTTGGTGCTAAATACTACTCCCAAAAACATACTATAGCTCATATATATATTAGGGCATATCTGATGCCAAAACTTATCATAAATCATAGACATATCTGAAGTCAAATCTGTTCAAAAAGAAATGGACATATCTGATGTCATGCCATTAATAAATCATAAGTCTTAAAAGCTTAGCTTATCCATAGTTCAAAATATACTCTTTTCTAAAATTCATAACTTGAAGAACTAGGCATGCAATTTTATAAATACTTGAGGTCATGCTATCTAAACATGCCAATTTTGCTTGAAAACATGATATAGGGTGAAATCATGCTAGAAATCATTATCAATGCATGGGCTTTTGAAACACTTGAAGAATCTCATATAAAATTGATGCTATAAAATCAAATTCATAAGAATTTCAAAAATTGGGTAAGAACCCTAATTTCATAGTTTTATTTATTCAAAGTAAAATCAAGGGTTTGGGGCATAAGGGTGAAATAAATCTCTTATTGAATACCCACATACCTGATTTTGAAGCTTTGTTAGTCTAGAGCTTGGAGATGGAGACTTGAAAATGGAACCCTAACTTGAAGCTTGGGAGAATTGAGCTCATTTTCCTCTTTTGTAACATGATTTAGTGAATGGAAGAGGACTTAGGCTAATGGGGTATAAAACCCTTCTAAAATTTCCCAAAATGACTTAACTTTGTAGCTAAAAGAGTGGGAAATTACAAAAATACCCCTAGGAAATAAGTTGGAATAACAACTGAAGAAACTCAGATTCAGGTTCCACGGACCCCACCTACGTCCAATAGATAGAACCATGGCTCATGGTTTGGGGTCGTGGTTCCTGAGCCAAAAGTTGGGTTACGGGTCTGATTTCCACAAGCAAGGTCTATGGCTTATGGATAGATCCACGGACCGTAGAAACCTCTCATGGCTTCTTAGAGGAACTGGCCAACCTCAGTCTAATTTCCACGAACTGGTTCCACGTCTCATGAAACCATCCACGACTCGTGAAACCCAATCATGGTTCTCAGACCTGAGGATGGCCTGCTGAAATGTTTCCATGAGTCCTTTCCACGGCCTGTGGTTCAGTCCACGACTCGTGGTCTGGGCTCGTGATTCCTGGGAACTTCAAGAATTTTCAAAAATCCAAGTCTAAAAGGTGGTTTGAATTGTAGGGTGTTACAGAGAGGTTTGTTGTTATGACATCCAAATACCTATCTAGGGATCTTCCAGCATTTTCCTCGAACTACCACTGTGAGCTTACATTCGTCTCTATCATTTTATGCATGTTTTACTTATTGCTTCATCCGACCTTCTTGTTTCTATTCCAGCTCCAATGTAGAAGCCAGACGTGGCAACCTTGAACATGTTGATTGATGAAGCCAAAACATGGGTCACCAAGACACTGGCGATTTCTATCGCCAAAGATCAATTGTTGAATAAGATCGCTCTCGAGAAGAAGTTGAGAGATAAATCCTATGCTTTGGTTCTTTCAATCTCATTCCTTTTTGCCTCCTCCATTTCTACAATTTTTCTGAGCCTTTTTCTTTCTTTTTCAGGCCTAACAATTGGTTTCATTCTTGTTCCTCCCTAAGTGGTTGCATCTTATTCCACCGTTGGTCAGCATTCCTTAGTTAGAAAATTCGGAGAAGGATTCTAAGAGCAGGAGGCATAACTAGAGGTGATTATCTCATGGGTCGATGATACCGGTGATGAGATTTCATCTAATGTGGTCCTTGTGGTGGGTGGGCAGTCCTCAGGCAGAGACATGCATGGTATGTCATATGTATGTGGACTATTTTTGGAGATAGATCTTGTTTTCAATGCAGATCCTCATTTTTGTTGTATCCCACCTCTATTAATGAGTTTCTGTTATTCAAGGGGTTCTTTGCTAAGTTGGGGCAGTAGGTCTGACCCAACGAGTCCTGCGAATATGCCATATTTAGGGCCTTCTTCCTCCATTCATTATTCTCTTTTTCAATCCTTACTTATTTTAACCTGTTGTTTCCGCTCTTAGTTGATATTAGGCCCTGAGAGTCCCAAGTACACAAGGATCCCCATGACCTATTAAGTGTTTTCCCATCCCCTATCTTTGATCCCTCTCGGTGGTGAGCTAATCACTTAAGGATCCTTTTAGAGGTTGATATATTGTTAAGGCTAGTGCAGGTGGCTAGTTAGTTGTACCCTATTATGTCGCAGAGTGATTGGGAGTGGATTGACTAGGTTTCTACTAAGTGCCACGTAAATAACAGTGCCCATGGCACTGTAAAGATATGGAACTTCCTAGTCTTTTCGGGTTATTATCCTTTCCCGCCAACTCTCCTATTGAAGAAACTTTTCTTAACTCTTTCATCATGCATACCCACATGCTCTCCAAGAGAAGCTTTACATGTCTCGAGTTCCTTTGTTAACTGCAGATATACTAGACCTTTGAGATTCTAAGATCAAAATATTGAAAGTTGAGTTGTCAGCAACCAGGGACGATATAGAAGGCCATATTCATCATGCCACCAATTTGTCTCAAGAGGCTACATAGTACCAAGAGCTCAAACTTTCCCAAGAGGAATACATCAAATCCCTTGCTCTTAAGTAGTCCATCATTGCCGATAAGATTTGTCAACGTGAGTTGGGTGTCATAGAAGTTGATAATCCTCTGGCTCCACTGGATTCCTTTTGGAATGAAGTGCACTAACTGAAGATGAAGATAAATTTTGAGAACTAAAATTTTTCCTTCAGAGGCATAGGTCAGACTTGGATAAATCGCTCATCATTTAGAGAGCCAGGCTCCAATCCCTTGAAGAAGTAGAAGTAGGAGATTCTAACATTGATGAAAGAATCTCTGAGTTTTGGTATATAATGGGCCTTTCTCAGGCTTTCGAGCACCTACAGTACCCTGTGTTCGCGTCTGATGAAAACCCCATAAACATGGAAATACTTGATGGCCCTAGTACAGCGGCTCCAGCGAGTAGAGGTCTTTGTTAGGCCTTCATTTTTATGTTAACCCTTTTGTGTAGAGGCATTTTTGCCTTCCTTTATACATACCCCTCAGGGAATTTGATAAATGACGATAATAAAAGAAGTTTAACATTATTTTTGTCATTTTCTCTTTCCTTCTAAGTTTACCTTAAGGTGCGAGAAAACCCAAAAAGATCTTTCTTAGTTATTAGATTTTCTTTATGGGGATTGAAAAGTATATTCCTAGACGTTTGGTTTCCTGTGCACCGTCAGGCTACATTCTTTAGCTTTAATTGTTGATTCCATACGGCTTTCATTGACTAGTTGTGGTTGAGGTGGTTCATTGAGGGAATTTAATATATTTTTGCCTTAAAAGTAGTCTCAGTTCAGTTCCTTCTCACATTATCTTTTATTTCTTTGATATGTTTGTCAGTTAGTACATAGAGAGAACTTTCATTATTCACCGAGAAATGCATTTTGCTCTTCATTTTTCCCCTAACTTCTTCTTCCTCCTTGTCTTTGACATGGGTTGGTCTTATCTATTGACCCTCTTGTCCACAGACAAGAATAAGGTAATATCTAGGGATGAGACTTAGGGTAAGGACGACGAGGTGACAAGTGACTAGCCGTCACCCATTGGAGTTTCCCGAGGGGTTCGAGCATTGCTTATGTGGTTTCTTGGCATTCTTAACTCCTTTGGATTTGGATGTCAGGTTTTTTCCACTTTGTTTATGCTCATTTATCCCTCTTTAGGCAATTATCATGGCTTGCCTGACATCCTTTTTGGTAATAGCCTCGGGTAGTGTACCTTTCCATATGTCAATGGCTCTTTAGTCCCTCTGGATAAAAGAGAGTCATGGATTATGAGGAGAAGACAAAGGGAGCCTCCACTCTTGTTAGTGGATCATTCATCCCAGATTATGGCACTAAGATTGAAGTTCCAAGGGTCAGGCACTCGCGACACCATCCCAAGATAATTAACTTATCAAATCCATTGGAGAATGGTGGTTTCTGGATGACTCACTTGTCAAATTTCTCGAAAGATGGAGGCTAAACGTGATAAGTGCCGAGGGAACCTGACGATCGATTCCCTTTTTTGTTTTTTCTTTACGATTGTAGTTCCCTTTATGGGAATATAAGTAGATTATCCTCCTTGGTGACATTATTGGAAATTTAGTCCCTCTTGTGTCAGGAACAACAATTATAAGCCCTTTTTTGGCTCTTTTATGAAGGAAACTTTTTACAAACTTTTGGCTTATTGTTCATTATATTTATTTTTTAAAGCTTTCACGACTGTGTCTTCTTATTTGTGTTCCTTTGTCCCCTCAATGAGGTCGTCACTTTCGAGAATCCAAATTTAATACCCTAGTTATTTTGTGGTGATGATCGAGAATTTTCTTTCTCTTCTACTGCCAAGGGAGGTTATTGAAAGGTCTCATTTTCTAGACGTGATTCAATGCCTTAGGTTGAGCAAAGGTCATATGGTTATGTTTGGAGTAGTGACCGAAGAAGGTCGTTTAACTAGTATTTGTGGTACGTCTTGTTGATCACTCATTATTGGATTGGGCGATGGTGCATCTTGCTCTGCTTTTTGCGCACCGGGCCTTTTTTATCCTCGATTCTCAAGGGGGATCCATTAATTTAAGTTTTACATACTGAATCTCTAAGTGAGGATGTCTCCTAATTGCTTAGGGTCTAACATCTTATAGAAGGTTAGGTTTTTCTCTCGTTATTATATGTTTGACTTGGGACTTGTTCCCCGGGTGTTATGAATTCCTTGCGCTACTAAGGCTATCTATAGATATGGCCTTGTAGCGTTGCTTACGAGTGATTATTATGTCGCAATGTTTTAAGTAGTGGAGGTCGTCATACTTGGCCTTTCCCAATGCTATCCCAAGTCATGATCCTCAAGACTCTCGTTCAATTTGCCGACAGTCTCTAGTGTTTTAGAATTACACTGATGGTTTTGGCATTTTGAGAACAGGTCCTTGCTAAAAGGTAAATACTCAGAGGATTCGCAAATCCTAGTGTCCGGGTTGAATCCCTAATTCACGAGCAAGTCTTAGTGTTGGGAGCGAGTCTTTGATTCAGGAGAAAGTCCTTAATTTGGGAATAAGTTGTAGTGTTTGGAATGAGTCCCTGATTCGGGAGTTCAATCCTGACCATTAGTTAATGTAATGACCTTTTAGGTCGTCTTGAGTACTAGAACTCTTTCTCTATAAAAGACCCTTCTCATCAATTTTTAAATGAGAATTTTTAACTGTTCATTTAACTACGTCATTTAATTAACGAATGTTTTTTAAAAAAAATAAAAATTTAATTTAGTTAGTGATGAATGGACCAAGTTCATAAATTATTTAATGAGAAAATTTCTCAAGTGGCAAACGTGAGTCAATAATTAAGGAGGAGATAGTAAACATTAGCTAATTACAGGAGATAGCAATTAATACGTGAAAATATTGTCATTTTAATTGTATTTAACGTATGGAATTTATTAGTGAAATACAAATACAAATCTAGGTGGGAGAGTTATTTTAGGTGATTGTTATCATTTAAAAAGGAAAGGATCTTTAATGATTATAATTCATTCCTTATATCAAGGATCTTTAATGATTTTAATTCTTTTCTTATATCACGGGCGTGATCTGTATTTTTAGATTTCATTGCCAAATGGAAAACTTAAATCAGTTGGAAACTATAAAATTCAAAAAAGTATTTTGAATGTATTTGTCTGTATAAGGCAGTTATAAATGTATTTATGATTCTGCCAATTTTACTAAAAATACAAAATATATTTTATATATATGTTTAAGTTCAAAATACAACTCTACCAACTCTACTCAAATGTGTCTGTTTAATTTCAAATACAACTCTACCTGGTCTACAACTCTTTCAAAAATACTAAATGTATTCATATATATGTTTGAAAAATACAAAAATCTAAAAAATATAGTTGAATGTATTTGTATTTATAGATTTGTTATAAATATATTGTGTTAAAATATAAATGTATTTGAGTACAAATGTATTGTGTTTAAAAATACAAATGTAGTTATCTCTTGCTAATGTATTTGACTCATGAATACAAAATCTAGTTTTGCTTGAAAATACAACTACATATACAAATATAAGTACGAAACGCTAAATAAAAATAGCTAATCAATTAACATATGGAGTTCAAACTGAAAATCTCGGGAGACCACGCCTAAACTGGTCAGTGATTAGCTTAGCCTGTAAAGCTTCAATTATATTATTATTTTTGTAATATTCCATGTGTGGTGCAAATCTCGAGAGAGCTCTAGCCATAAATATTTTATCACGGATAACCTATAGAAAAAAATGATAAACAATGGATCAAAAATTTAAGTTCAATATATAAAGGTGTATAAGACAGCCACACATTTTATGTTTTCATTTGTGTAAATATATATACCAGACCAGCCAAACATATGAATTATTTTGTATTTGTATTCACTTTGCATACAACTACATATGCCAGAACAGCCAACAAAATACATTTGTATTTATATTCAAATACAAACACATATGATATATTTGTATGTTAAGTATATATACCAGACCAGTCAAACGCATACAAATATATTTGAGTTTTCAATGAGTGTCGATACGTATAAAAGAGCAGTCAAAATATATTTGTATTTGTATTCGAGTACAAATACATTTAATATATTTATATGTGAAGTACATATACCAAATCACCCAAACACATACAAATACATTTGAGTTTTCAATGTGTGTCGATACATATACAAGAGCAGTCAAACTACATTTGTATTTGTATTCAAGTATATATTGTATTAAAAATACATTTACATGATTGCAAAGTCTAAGAAGAGAAATACATTCTCGTATGAGAAAGTACAAACATATATATTTCTGTTGAATCAAAAAATACAAATACAGTAAATTTGTGTGCAAAATTTATATTATTCATATACATATAGTTAATTTAAAATACAATTTAAAATATATATATAAAACTGTATACTTCTCCTTCTTCATCAAGATCTTCTTCACCATATTCAGATTCATAAGCTTTTTCGAATTTTTTCCCCAAATTCTTGCTAGCAGATGCAATATCTTTAGCTTTTTTTTTTTTACTACTTTGTTGTCTTTTTTGGAAAGTTGGGGAAGGATATATGTCGATTCTTTTTGTGCCTCTTTCCTTCAATATTTCCACCATTTTTTCCTTTTTGAGAGTTGGAGAAGGATCATTTTCCCGCCATTGAATTTGATTTAAAAATATTTAAAATCGTGACAAAATTAATTTGGGTGTAATGACAAGAATATTAAAATTGTGGGAGAGAGATTTGATTGAAAAAAGAATTGGATATTGATTGGGCGTGATATTAGGAGGGGAATGAAAGTCTTCTAATTGTATTTGGATTTATGGATGAGCTTGATCAAAATATTGTTATATTGTTGTGGATAGTAATTTTTTGAAAGTATTGTTATGGATTATAATTAAAGGCTTAAGTATGTCATTTCATTTAAGGGATAACTACACAAATGCCCCACAAAGGGAGTGACTTTGCATTTTTTTCCCCCATAAGAATGGTCTTACAAAAATAATCTTTCTTCTTTTTATGTAGAGAACAACTATCTTTTTGCCCCTCTATACCTCAAATTATTTTTAAACAACTCTCCATGCTCATTTGCCTCTCACCTTCTATATTTAATTCTTTTTCTTTTTCTTTTTCTTTTTCTTTTATTTTTCTTTGATTTTTATTTTTTCTTTTATCTTTTTTTCTCTTTTTCTCAACCTTTATTTTTGTTTTATTTTTTTGTTCTACGTTTTTTTTCTCAATCTTTATTTTTTTTCTTTTCTCCTCTCAATTCTATTTTTTTCTCCTTTTTATTTTATCTTTAAATTTTATTTTTTATTTTTCATTTTTCTCAACCTTTATTTTTTCGTTTATTTTTTGTTTTGTCTTTTCTTCGTTTTTCTCAATCTTTTTTTTTTCTCCTCTCAACTTCTATCTTTTATTTTTCTCTTTTTTTCTTTGATTTTTAATTTTTTTTTCTCTTTTTTTTTCTCAACCTTTATTTTTTTTATGAGATGTTCTATAACTTTTGCTTTAGAGGCAAGACTTAGCCCAAGAACTTTCAAATATTAAATTACGCCTTATGAGAAAGGCTTGGCACTAGCACATTGTGTCTTGATTTATGAGATGCTTTATAACACTTGCCTTAGAGGCAAGACTTAGCCCAAGGACCTCTCAAAAAAATAAGTTACGCCCCATGGGCAAGAGTTCACACTACTTCATTGTGTCTTAATTTATGAGATACTCTATAACTCTTGCCTTAGAGGCAAGACTTAGCTCAAGGATTTTCAAACAACAAGTTATGCTCCACGAGCAAGGCTTGACACTACCTCTTTGTGTCTTGATTTATGAGATATTCTATAACTCTTGCCTTAGAGACAAAACTTAGCCCAAGGACTTTCAAAAAATAAGTTATGCCCCATGGGCAAGAGTTGAAACTGCCACATTGTGCTTGATTTATGAGATGCTTTATAACGCTTGCCTGAGAGGCAAGACTTAGCCCAAAGACTTCCAAATAACAAGTTACGCCCCATGGGCAAGAGTTGACACTACCACTTTGTGTCTTGATTTATGAGATGTTCTATAACTCTTGCCTTAGAGGCAAGACTTAGCTCAAGGACTTTCAAACAAAAAGTTACGCCTCATGGGCAAGAGTTGACACTACCATATTGTGTCTTAATCTATGAGATGCTCTATAACTTTTGCCTTAGAGGAAAGACCTAGCTCAAGGGCCTCCCAAAAAATAAGTTACGCCCCATGGGCAAACGTTAACACTACTTCATTGTGTCTTAATTTATGAGATACTATATAACTCTTGCCTTAGAGGCAAGACTTAGCTCAAGAATTTCCAAACAACAAGTTATGCCCCACGAACAAGACTTGACACTACCTCTTTGTGTCTTGATTTATGAGATGTTCTATAATTTTTGCCGCCTTAGAGGCAAGACTTGTTCCAAAGGACTTTAAACAACAAAGCACGCCCTTAAGTTTACTTCGATGTCAAAGAAAAAAGATCCTCTTTGTGGATTATCCAACTTTTTGTTCATTAGCAAAAAAATAATAGAGGTTAAGAAAAAAGAAAAAAAAGAAGGAAAAAAGAGAAAAGGAAAAAATAAAGATTAAAAAAAAGAGAATTAAAGCGCTAATTCATTTAATTTTCAAATAACCAAACAAACACCAACATATCCATACGTGGAAGGTTGAAGATTTCTTTTTCTTTTTTTTCAATCTTAGTATTTCAGCATGTAGAAGTTTATGTGTCTTGATTTTCAAACATTATGTACAATCGAATTGCATTAAAAAAATGAAGGTCGAGAAAAAAAAGAAAAAAGAGAACAAAAAATATAAAGATCGAGAGAAAAAGAAAAAAAAGAGAACAAAAAAATAAAGGTTGAGAGGAAAAAAAGAAAAAAAAAAGAATAAAATAATAAAAATTGAGAAAAAAGAAATGATAATTAAAAAAAATTGAGGAAAAAAAAAGATAAAAGAAAAAGGAAAAATGAAAATTAAAAGTTGAGAGACAAATGAACATGGAGAGTTATGGTGTAGAGGCACAAAAATGTATTTGTTCTATACATAAAAAGGAAGGAAGTGTATTCTTTAAAGTCTGTTCTTATGGAGGGCAAAAATTGAAGATCACTCACTTTGAGGGACATCCCATTTAATTTCGTGGCCATTTAATACCTATATCACCTGGCCCATGGGTGAGAATAAGTTAAAATTAGATATAGCCTAATATTCTAAGTCACAACTCTAAAATATTGTGGCTCAAATTCCCACGAAGAGAATTTTTACTGCTCAAGCGTCAACCAGAAGCACGACCAATTGTTTCAGGTAAGAGCAAATTAAAGTTGAGCGTCTATTGATTTCTAGGATACTTGGACCTAATTTTGTTATAATATTACTTAAAGGAAAGGAGAAGTTCTATGGGATTCTGTGGGAATTTTTGTGAGATTTTAAAGGTGGTAATTGAATTGAGGACTAATACTAATGTGTTGAGGAGGAAATCATTGAACCAAGTGTATATTTAGTAGAATGGTGTTGCCAGTGCATCTAGGTAACTGTTGGATAGATGAAACATTATGGTTATTATATTGTTGGTGAAGGAATTAAAGTGCAGCAAATTTTTTGGTTTGAAATTGGCTCTGGGACACGTTTTGGGTGACTAATCATGGCATTATGATGGCCAATGATAGGTTAATGATGAGCATTTATTGGGTAATGATAGATAGTAGTATAAAATGGATCCTTTGCATAAGGTTGAGGTTCTGCAATTGGTCTCTCGTGGATTGACGTTACTGATTCTGTAATTTGGCTTCAAACTCAGGATCTTTTGTATGGTTATCACATTATGATTTAAGTTTTGATATATTGGTATATGTAATTGAATATTAGGTGTATTATATTATATGAACATCATTAGACTTATAGCAATATGAATATCTATGGATTCATTTACTTACAAATAATGTGTATATGATAGATTGAGAACGTTCTAAAGCTTTGTGGAAGACAAAGGCGAAATCTTGAGGTTCGTGACATATTATTCGACCTTCGAGATTGTGATCATTCAAAAGTATTACGGAAGAACAAGTTCGTAAATTGACACTTGAGCTTCAGTTTGAGGCAAGTAGAGATTTCTAATTTCTTTTCGAAGTATAGTTTTATTGTATTAAATAAAATTAAGGGTAATGAATAACAAGGGGATCCCTGTATAAATGAGATAACGAGCATTTATACGAGCACAATGCCATGCTATGAAAATTCTTATGAAATTATTATCGGTTGATAGAATCTCATAAGTTGTGATACAATTGAACTGTTGAGATTCACGAATCATGTGAACCTTATTGTGATTGATAAACTCATTTTATATACTTGATATACATACTCATTCATACCACTCTTATTTTTGCATAATAATTATTGGTTGATATTACCCATTGAGTTGTTTGTATATTTCATATTCTTATTAAGTCGATGGAAAATGGTTCCGGCAAGTGAAATCATGCAAAGTCGATGGAAAATGGTTTTGGCAAGTGGTACTATGATTATTATGAAATTCAGGTTCTTATTATGCCAATGGAAAATGATTCCGGTGAGTGTTATTGTGCCGATAGAAAATAGTTTTGGCGGGTATATGGACCTCATGAGTCCCCCTAGGTCCCGACTATCCAAAGAGGAATTGGGTGTATACTGGCTTACTTTTGACCAGTGTATTGCATTACATTACATTCCATCTGCATTGCACTTTATATTAAATTATTTGAGATACGTGCCTTATTTGTTATGTTATAGTGACTTATATTGTGGTAAAATTATACTTGTGAAAAAGGAAACTTTTGAGATACACCTTGTTATCGCTTCTAGAAGGAGTTAGTAATCAAAGCTTACTGAGTACACATATTTCTCGTACTCACCCTATACTTATTGCACCTTTTTGTATGCAGGAATTTAGTCGGGTACAAGGAATACTTGACTTATTGCTTGTTTTTTAGGCTATTGCGGTTAGGATTCAGGGTGAGCTCCTTTCTCTTCGGCAGTACTAGATTCTAGAGATTCCTTATATTTTCTTTCTTACTTTCTTTCAGACAATTATTTTAGTTTTCACTGACCTGTTTCATATTCGTAGATGCTCTTGTACTGGTGTCACCAAGTTTTGGGGTAGTTGGATTTGAATTCATTTATTTCGCATTCATAAGAGTTTGTTGTTTACTTTTACATCACTTCCGCATTATTTATATTGTTAAACGGTTAGTAAAGGAAAGTGATTTGCCTACGGGGATTGTGGGTTCCTTTATGGCCTAATGAAATTTTGGCTCGTGATAGTTATCAAGCTAGTTTTTATCATAAACCATGAGCAAGATAGCTAACTCACATGTCAATAAGAAAAAGGTCATTTTGTTAACTCTTTAAACAACAAAGGCTCAAAGCCATGCTCAAGGAGATTGGCTTTTACAAGTTTTAATAGAGAGTATGAACTTAGGAAATAATCCCCCCATGCTCGGTGCTACTTTACTAAGAACCCTTGCTGAAGGAGTCCATCGTGGGACAGAGACTGGTGTGTGAGAAGAGGAGAGCATCATGAACTTCATGTCGAGGATGCCATTGACGCTTGCTTGTTTAACATCTCCACTTCTGATATTCCCATCAGCCTCATCCTTATAAGAGTTATAGGGAATTACCGAAATTTCTCAAAGGTTGCCCTTAGGCCAACTTGCTTTCTGCATAGCTATCCTCGAGGTGGTACCTGCAAGATTAGGGAATGGCCAAGTGAAACAATTCGAATAGATCTTAAGACAACTCAGAACTACTTACCTTTTCGTGAGGTTAAGCCCCTTTCCCTGGAATACCTTTTCATTGAGAAGTCCTTGGAAAAGGATGACCGATTCAACCCTAAAAAGCATCTGCTCTGAATTGATGCTTCTCCGCCATACCTCATATCTCGAGGCCACGTTCCCTAGTTCCTTTTGGTTCATGCCGAGTAACAAAGGTCTGGTTACACTAATGATATTTGACACGTTAGCATAGGTTACAATATGTTCTTTTGACTTCCGCTCTAGATGGGAGCATATCTCAGCAAAGCCCACTTCTACTCTCTTCTGTACATTTTGAATGGGTTGTTTTGCATCCCAAGCATTGTTTGGGTTGGTTCACATTTTTCCACACGAGCCAATATTCCCATTAGTGTCCTTCAAACGTCTGCTACCTCTTCTTTTAGCGCAATGATCTCTCTCGTTAGGCCTACATCAGATTCTATTTGGAGCAGACTTGCCCAAACTCCTTCATCTCTTTCCATTCTTCTTGCAACGCTTATCCTTCGGTTTTACTACCAAAAATAGATAATTAGACTGGTAGAGCAAACAAAACAAGACCAACACACAATTTCTCTGGCCCCATGGTGGGCGCCAAGTTGTTTACCCTAAAAAATGTATAGTTGAATTTGTAGATGAGGCTAAGATCATGCGCATTAGATCCAATTCCATTTACGATTGGTTACTAGCAGATCGATTATCTAAGCAGTAATATAATGAATGTAAACAAAAGTGAGACAAAGCAAAGCTATAAACAATAAAGAATTTGTGCAAAGAAACCCATGAGGATGTTCCTCGAGGGTCAAGATCCATCTAATGAGGGTTCAATATAGGCAAAACTGCAAAAAAGGCTAAAAGCTTGGGGAGAAAGTAAAAATGTATTGTATTTAATGTATTCTATTTACATGATGTTGGATGCCTTCCAAAAAAAAGTAAAATCCTTATTTATAGGCTACAATACAAGGCTAGTGGCCAATCAAGGTGGTTTTCCCTCTAGAGTTCTAATAGTACAATAGCTAATGAAGGGATACCAAGTGTCCTATCTGTTGTAGGGGCCAGCCTTTATTTGAAGGCTAGGACATAAAGGTATGCTATGGTTTCACATATTTGACAGTCCTAACACTTTTGTCACCTTATTCTTTTCCTCCACATAACTCGGCTCCATCGGGACAAGGAGGTTCTATCTCATGAATTTTTTCCTGAACATGTCTTGTCAAAAGGTTCCCTCATTATCTAAAAAGCCTTCCCAAGTTTTGAAGAAATCTTATCATGAGAGGTTTCATCTCTCCACTTTTAATGACTCATATAGTCATTATGGATGGTTAGGGCTATAGTAACCTTGTTAGAGTCCGCATAGGAAATTCTGAAACTACGAGTGAGTTGGTAGAGAGTGTTTACAGTGGATATTGCATTGGGTTTGTTTTGTGATGTCTTGAGAATAAAATTTGTATTGTGAAATGGAGCTAATTGCAGAGTTTACCGAGCTTCTGGTTCAGAGGCACCACTACATCAATGAGATTTCTGTTCCAGAGTTCTGCCATAGTGATGGTTGGAAAAGTTGTCAGGACTTGCCATAGTGGGTCCTTGGCCACTATAGTAGGTCTGCTCCAGTGAAGAAATGTCTGCTATAGCAAATAACGCAAGGCAAAATGACCAATTTAAGTCAGTTATTTTTTAGTTTTACCTCATAAACTCTAAAAACTTGTTTCAGAACTCTAGAGAGGTAATTTTTCCAAGGCTAGGACTATTTTCTCTTCAAAGTAAGTTTAAACCATTGATAATTCCGTCTAGTAATCCTCTAATATCCTAGAATCATTGGGGATGATTGTAATGGTGAATTTGGTCTTGAACCCTACAACTATGATAAAGTATGGGAAAACATTTGGGTAGATGTAATTATCATCTAGAATGCTTCTATGTAGTAAATTAACACTTTCTATCATAAAATTAATGTTCTTGAATATGAATTGTGGTAATTGAGAGCCTAGAGTCCAATAAAAATTGAATCTTTAGCATAAAAAGTGCTTTAAAGGGGGTGAAGTGTGTAGAAACTCCCTGAATTAAGATAGTGTGAATATTAGGGAACTAGTCTATGATGAATTGACCCTTGGGAAATAAGTTAGACCTTAAAATGGCAGAATTAAGTGGGTTTATATTACCAAAGCTATTTTTTAAAGAGTAGATAATTGAATACTCTTGTATTTTCTTATATTAGACTTTAAGCGTCGAGGCATTATGGAAAGGGAAGGCTCTCATGAATTAACTTGCTTGATTAAGTTCTTTGGTTGAGGTAGGTTATGGTTTATGTGGAGTTAGACTTTGAATAGTCATTTGTATATTCTTATGAGTTTAATAAAGCATGTTAATTGGTCTTTGGATATAGTTTGTGATTGATATTGTTGGCTTGACATTGCTTGTATGAATAATATGTTTAACTGTTGAAACTTGTCTTGAAATGACCCATGATTTTGATGTGCACTTTTCATATTCCTTTAGTACTTAGTTACTATCTTGAGAGATAACTGAGTAGAGAACATACTGAAATGTTTTTATGAGGATTGATAATATATATACTATTCTGGTGATGAGTGGCTTGAGTTCTATGTGAGCTTAGGAATGAGTGCTTATGTAATGAATCAGGTAGCACACTAATACAGTACATGGATACCTAGGGTCCTCTGAAGGTCATGGCTAGTTGGGCAATATTAAAGTCCCTTTAGCATGTGTGTACAAATGAGTGACAATTATGAGTTCAGGTATGGTACAGAGTGATACTAATAAGATACAGAAGTTATACAGATATAATCAGTAGGGATATAATTCCCTGATTGTGATATGAATGCATTATAATTGCAGAGTTTATAATGACCTATTATGTCTATTTGGTGACTTATATGTGTTCATTATTGATTTAAATTGCTATGTCTGGATTTGGGTTATTTATCTGACTGTTGTGACTACTTGACTATCAGAGTTCTTGATTATGTGTTGTTGTACTAGTCTACCTATTTTATTTGATTCATGATACATACTTGTTACTAAGTTGAGTCAGCCTATGATACCTACCAATACCTACTATTTGTACTAATGCTACTTCTGCACTCTTTTTTCACTTCTATGCGACCCTGCATCTAGTGCAGTCTGTTGACCGATCTGAGGATAAGCTACTTCTATTTATGTTGTCGTAGATCTTCTTAGTGACATATATCTATATTTTCAGACATTGTTCATCTATGAGTTATTTTTCCACTCTTAGACATTGATAGTTAGAGTCATTTGTATGATGACTTTTAGATTTTGGGGATTGTAATAAATAGACTTTTGCATTTTATTTTAGTTCATATTTGATAACTCTATTCTATAACTTGAATGCCTACAATGTGTTAAATGAAGTGGTCAAGGCTTCGTTTAGTTGGTAAGACATGGTTAGCCTACTAGGGGTTAGTGTCGGTGCCCCTCATGATAGTTTGGGTCATGACAAAGTTGGTATCAGAGCTCTAGGTTTGTCGATCATATTGTACAAAGATATGTATAGTAGAGTCTTATGAAATGGTACAGAGACATTCATATTGCTCTTCGAGAGGCTACAAGACACTAGGAAAACTCTATTGTTTCTTTCTTTCGTGTTATTACTTGATTTCAATTAGTATCTCATGATCCAAATTAGTATCTAACTCCTTTTATTCTTTCTCTCATGTATGGATGAGGTTTCAGAGATTGGGGTACTTCTTAGACCAGTGATAAGACCGATGATGATAAGAGAGGAGCACAATCTATTTTGGAGGTTCACTAAGATAAAACCTCTAGTCTTCTATGGTACTGAGTCTGAGGATGCATATGAATTTATAATCTTTTGTCATGAGAGGCTCTACAAGATTGGGGGATGTGCAATTGTGGTGAATAGCTTTTGTAGAATGTAGACCAGCTGAGTCACCTTCGTTGACCTTTACTCGGTTTTATTCTCTCTTTTTGGAGGAGTATGTTCCATGTACCCTTCGAGATAGGATGCATGATGAGTTCACTAGCATTAAGCAGGGTAGTTTGTCTATTGCATCCTATGAGGACTAATTCCACTCACTGTGCAGGTATTTATTGCATTTGTTGCCTACTGAGGAGGAGAGGCTCAGTCAGTTTGTAAAAGGGTTGAATATGGGGCTTCAACTATCAGTTCTTCAGATAGTGTCTTCCAAAAAGACTTTTCAAGAGGTAATCAAGTATTTTTGGAATGTTGAGGGGATTAAACAGGATAATTATGTAAAGACTACAGAGAAGAAGACTCGAAAGGGTGGTAGTTATAGTGGCTCCTTCTCTAAGAGCCCAATTTCTTAGGGGCACTCTGGATTCTCCATTAAGTTAGCCATGCAGGTATTAGTTGCAGTCTGTCAAGGGCCAGCCAGCATTCTTCAGATCATGGTAGGTATTCTACTTATTCGTCTTCAGCTTAGTAGACCACTTTGGATAGGTCATGTTATGAGTATGGTAAGGGTGGGAAAATTCAAAGATGGTGCCCAAGGTTTAGATAGAGTTGTCAGTTAGCCAAGAAGAAGACTTCCCGAGCTCCAGCTCCAGCAGGTAGAAGAGGTGGTTTGCATGGTAAGGATCATCCTCAACCTGGGTGGGGTGTCCACGCAGTAGGTAGAGGTAGTACCCAGCCTAATTGAGGTGGTGGTTATACTGGTATGGGTGGTACTCAGCCTAGTAGAAGTGGCACATAGGTAGACAGTCAAACTCACTTCTATGCTTTTTCGAGAAAACCTGAGGCTGAGGCGCCTGACGCTGTTACCATAGGTACTATTCTAGTTTGTGATCGGATGGATACAACCTTATTTTATTCATGTTCCACCTTCTCTTATATGTCTACATATTTTACTGTGTGATTAGATATGATATGTTATTTACTTGATGTTCTTGTTTATGTTTCCACCCTTGTTGGTGATTTAGTGATTATAGATAGGGTCTACTGTTTGTGTCTTGTAACATTCATGGGTATAAAACCTGGGTAGACTTGGTGATTTTAGATATGGTTGACTTTGATATCATTCTAGGAATGAGTTGGTTTTCTTCATATCATGCGATTTTGGACTATAATGCTAAGAAAGTTACCATAGCTATGTTGGGTATGACTAGAATTGAGTGGAAGGGTGATTATTATCATGTTCATATCCTTTATTTGTACTAAGAAGTTAATAGAGAGGGGGGTGTCTGGCATTTTTGGTCACCTTCAAGATACTAGTACAGAGGTTCCATCCATTGAGTCAGTTCCTGTAGTTTGTGAGTTCTTGGAAGTGTTCCCATAGATTTACCTGGCATGCCACCAGACCATGATATTGATTTATGTATTGACTTAGACCTAGGGACTCATCCTATTTCTATTCAATCATATCGAATGTCATCGGTTGAGTTAAAAAAGTTGAAAGTTCAGTTGCAGGATCTGCTTAGTAAGGGATTTATTCGTCCGAGTGCCTCTCCATGGATTTCTCCTATGTTGTTCATAAAGAAGAAAAATGGGAGCACATGCTTATGTGCATTGATTACTGTCAGCTGAACAAAGTCACTATTCAAAATAAGCACCCTCCACCCCGCATAGATGACTTGTTTGATCAGCTTCAAGGTGTGTCAATCTTCTCTAAGATTGACTTGAGGTCTGGGTATCATCAGTTGAAGATTTGGGCTAAAGATATTCCTAAGACAACTTTTCAGACTAGGTGTGGGCCTTATAAGTTTTTGGTGATGTATTCTGGGATTACTAATGCCAACTGCTTTTATGAGTTTGATGAATAACATATGTAATCCATATTTGGATTCATTTGTGATTGTGTTTATTGATGAAATTTTGGTGTATTCAAAGAGTAAGGAGAGCACGAGAATTATTTGAGAGTTATGGTGGGGTTGTTGAGAGAAAAGCAGTTGTATGCTAAGTTCTCTATATATGAGTTTTTGTTGTCATCTGTGCCCTTCTTGGGGCATGTGGTTTTGAATGAGGGGAATATAGTTGATCCGCAGAAAGTGGAAGCAGTTAAGAGTTAGGCTATGCCCACTTTAGTGATAGAATTCATAGTTTTGTGAGGTTGGCTAGCTATTATCACTGGTTTGTGTAAGGGTTCTCTTTTATTGCTTTCCAGCTAACTCGTTTGACTCAGAATGATATGTTGTTTTAGTGGTATAATGAGTGTGAGGAGAGCTTTCAAAAGCTCAAGACTTTATTGACTACAACTCCCGTTCTTGTGTAAACTGTGGAGGGTAAGGACATTGTTGTTTATTGTGATGCTTCATGTTCTTGTTTAGGTGTTGTTTTGATACAGAATAAGAAAGTCAATGTTATTCCTCTAGATAGTTGAAGTAGCATAAAAAGAACTATACTACGCATGACTTAGAGTTGGCAGCAGTGGTGTTTGCTTTAAAGATTTAAAGACACTATCTTTATGGTGTCCATTGTGAAGTGTTTACTAACCACTGCAGTTTGCAATATGTGTTTACTCAGAGAGATCTTAACTTGGGATGCTCAAGGATTATGATGTTATTAGTTTATGTAAAATGGGTAAGGTGAATGTGGTAGTTGATGCTTTAAGTAGGATGTCTGGGATTATGGGTAGTCTGACTTGTTTGGAGGCTACAAGGAATCCGTTGATTAGAGAGGTTCATACTCAAGCTAACAATTTTATGAGACTTAATATGTTTGAATCTGGTGGAGTATTGTCTTGTGTAGAGGCAAGGTCATCATTTCTAGAGTAAATTAAGACCAGACAGTTCGGGGATACAAAGTTGAGCAAGATTTGTGATAAAGTCTTGCAAGGAGAGGCCAAGGAGGCCGTGATTGATGATGAGGGTGTCTTAAGGATTAAAAGGTGTGTGTGTTCCATGTGTTAATGATCTAATTAAAACTATCTTGATAGAGGCTCACAGTTTGAGATATTCTATACATCCTTGTGCTACCAAGATGTATCATGATCGGAGATAGCATTATTGGTAGGGTAGGATGAAGTGCGATATTGTAGATTTTGTTTCCAGTGTCTGAATTATCAGCATATAAAGTATGAGCACCAAAGACCTGGAGGGACACTTCAGAGTATGTCCCTTCTTGAATGGATGTGGGAAAGGATAGCGATGGACTTTGTGGTTGGTCTTCCAAAGACTTTGGGTAAGCTTGAATTGGTATGGGATATTGTTGATTGGTTAACTAAGTCTGCACATTTTATGTCAATTTAGGTGACTTATAATGTAGAGAAGTTATCCAAGTTATACGTTCGAGATATTGTTCAATTGTATGTGGTTCCGATTTCTATTATCTCAGATAGAGGTACGTAGTATAGTTCTAATTTTTAGAGGACTTTTTAGATTGAGTTGGGTTTTAAGTTGGATCTTAGTACAACGTTCCACCTTCATACCAATGGGCAATCTTAACAGATGATTAGGTCTTAGAAGATATGCTCTGAGCGTGTGTGATAGACTTTGGTAGTCATTCGGACCTGTTTCCTATCATTGGCAGAGTTTCCTTATAATAATAGTTATCACTCAATTGATATGTATATATGTTTGAGTCTTTGTATGGGAGGAAATGTAGATCTCCTATTAGTTGGTTAGATGCTTTCGAGGTCAGATCATGGGGTACTAATCTTTTGAGGGAGTCATTAGAAAAAGTAAAGGTGACTCAGGGTAAGCTCTTAGCATCCTAGAGTAGGCCGAAAGAATACACAGATCGAAAGTTCCAGGTGAGGAATTCATGGTAAGAGAGCAAGTTTTTTTCAAGGTTTTACCTCTGAAGGGTATGATGCAATTTGGAAAAAGAGATAACCTTAGTTCGAGGTTCATTGATTGGTTTGAAGTTCTTAGGCAAGAGGGGGAGGTAGCCTATAAGTTGTCTCTGCCTCCAGGTTTGTTGGGAGTTTACCCAGTGTTTCATGTGTCCATGTTGAAAAAGTATCATGATGATGGTAATTATATTATTCTCTAGGATTTAGTCCTATTCAATGAGAATCTATCTTATGAAGAGGAGCCCATGGCTATCATAGATAAAGAAGTTCATAAGCTGAGATCCATAGAGATTGCGTCTGTGAAGGTCTAGTGGAAGAACCGTCCTGTGGAGGAGGCCACTTGGGAGACCAAATCAGATATGCGTAGTATGTTTACCTAACTCTTTATTGAGTCAAGTAACTTTTCCCTTGTTTCCTTTCTTGTCCGTTCAGGGATGAATGATTTTTAAGTTGGTATCTGATCTAATAATCCATCCAATCATTATGGGATGGTTTAGGCCACAGTACCTTTGTTAGAGTCCCTGTAGGTAATTCTGAGGCTACGAGTGACTTTAAAGCAAGTATTTACAGTTGCTACCACATTGGTTTTGTCTTGTGATTCTTAAGAATGAAATTTGTGTTGTGAAATAGGGCTAAATACAGAGTTTATCGTGCTACAGGTTCAGAGATACCGCTTTAGCAGTGAGATTTCTGCTGCAGCGAGACTGCTGTAGTGATCAAAGTACTGCTATAGTGATGGTTGGTGAAGTTGACATGACTCGCTATAGAGAATCCTTGGTCACCATAGCAAGTCTGCTGCAGTGAAGAAGTATCTGCTGCAGCGAATGACGCGAGGCAGAATGACCGATTTAAGTCAATTATTTTGAGTTTTACCTCATAAACTCAAAGAACTTGTTCTAGAACTCTAGAGAGGCGATTTTCTCAAGGCTAGGGCTATTTTCTCTTTGAGGTAAGTTTACTTCATTGATTATTCCGTCTAGTAATCTTCTAACATCCTATAATCATTGGGGATGATTGTAATAGTGAATTTGGGGTTAGAACCCTAGAACTATGAAAAAGTATGGAAAAACATATAGGTAGATTAATTATCATCTAGAATGCTTCTAAGTTATAAATTAACACTTTCTAGCATGAAATTAATATTCTTGAATATTAATTATGGTAATTGGGGGCTTAGAATCCAATAAAGTTGGAACTTTTAGCATAAAAACTATTTTAAAAGGGGTAAAAAGAGTAGAATCTCCATGTATCAAGATAATGTGAATATTGAGAAACTAGGCTATGATGAATTGACCCTTGGTAATGAGTTAGACCTTGAAAAAGGGTAGAGTTAAGTGGGCTGCATTCCCAAAGCTATTGTCTGAAGAATAAATGATTGAATACTCTAGTATTTATTTATTTTAGAATTTGAGCGTTCTGAGGCATTAAGGAAAGGAAAGGTTCACACGAATCAACTTTCTTAATCAAGTTCTTCGATTGAGGTAGGTTATGGTTTATGTAGAGTTATATTTTGATTAGTCACTTGTATGTTTTTATGAGTTAATAAAGCATATTGATTAGTCTTCGGACATAGTCTGTGATTGATATTGTTGGCTTGACATTGCTTTTATGAATAAACTGTTTAACTGTTGAAGTATGTCTTTAAATGACTAATAATTATGATGTGCACTTATGATATTTGTTGTGTACTTATTATTATTATATTGAGAGATAATTGAGTGGAGAACATACTGAGATGTGTTGATGAGAATTGAGAATATACACTGATGATGAGTGGCTCAAGGCTGATGTGAGCTTACAAATGAGTGGTTATGTGATGAATCAGGTACCATGGTTGTACGATACATAGAAATCTAGGGTTCCCTGCAGGTCATGACTAGTTGGGAAAGATTAAAGTCCTTTTAGCATGTCTGTACAGATGAGTGAAAGTTTTGAGTTCATGTGTGGTACATAGTAATACTAATGAGATACAGAGGTTATACAACTGTAATCAGTAAAGATATGATTCGCTTATTATGATATGACTGCATTATAATTGCAAAGTTTGTAATATCTTATTACGTACGTTTGGTGACTTATATGTCTATTATTGATTGACATTGCTATGTCTAGATTTGGTTATTTATCTGGCTTTTGTGATT
This sequence comes from Jaltomata sinuosa, assembly GCA_003996215.1. Lineage (NCBI taxonomy): Eukaryota > Viridiplantae > Streptophyta > Magnoliopsida > Solanales > Solanaceae > Jaltomata > Jaltomata sinuosa. Next base: position 1,231,702 of record QJPP01000178.1, on the reverse strand, counting down.
AGTTGACTATCTGAGTTCTTGTTTATGTGATATTGTACCTATTTACCTATTTTATTTGATCCATGATAATATACTTATTACTAATTTGAGTCGTCTTATGATATTTACCAGTACATAGTTTTTCTATTAATACTACTCCTGCACTTTATTTTGAGAGTAGACTGTGTGACAAAGATTTTTATGTGATCTCGCATCTAGTGCAGTCAATTGACCGATCTGAGGGTGGTCTACTTCTATTCAGGTTGTCATGGATCTTCTTAGTGACAGATGTACATCATTTCAGTCATTGTTCATTTATTAGTTATTTGGCGCTCTTGGACGTTGATAGTTAGAGTCCTTTATACGATAACTTCTGAATTTTTGGGATTGCAATAAATAGACTTTTGTATTTTATTTTAGTTGATATTTGATAACTTTTATTTTATAACTTGAATGCTTAATATGTGTTAAATGAATTGGTTAATGCTTGATTTAGTTGGTAAGACATGGTTCACCCACCAGGGGGTTAGTGTGGGTGTCACACATGATAGTTTGAATCGTGATAAAGTTGGTATCAGAGCTCTAGGTTTGTCGATATTATTATACAAGGACATATCTGGTAGAGTCTTGCCGAATGACAGAGACATCTATTCTGCTCTTCGTGAGGCTGCCGGACACTAGAAAAACTCAATTCTTTCCTTCTTTCATGTATTACTTGATTCCAATTCGAAATTGGTGATCTAAATTTGTATCTAACTCCTTTCATTCTTTCTCTCGTGAAAGAATGAGGTTTCAGAGACTAGGGTATTTACGAGACCAATGACTGGACTGGTAATGACTGGAGAGGAGCTTGATCTATTTTAGAGGTTTACTAAGATGAAACCTCCAGTCTTCTATGGTACAGAGTCTGAGAACGCATATGAGTTTATTATTGACTATCATGAGAGGCTCCACAAGATGGGGGCAATAGAGATATATTCATCACTTTTCAGTTGTTGGGGGATGCACAGTTGTAGTGAAGAGCTTTTGTGGAGTGTAGACCAGCTGAGTCACCTTCATTGACCTTGACTCAGTTTTGCTCTATTTTTTTGGAGAAGTATGTTCCCCGTATCCTGTAGGATAGGAGGCGTGATGAATTCACTAGCATTGAGCAAGGTAGTTCGTCTGTTGTAGCCTATGAGGCTTGACTCCATTCATTGTCCAGGTATTCATTGTAGTTGTTGCCCACTAACAAGGAGATGATTAGTCGGTTCGTAAAGGGATTAAATATAGGGCTTCAGCTGTCAGCTCTTCAGATGGTGTCATCCGAAAAGACTTTTCAGGAGTTAATTGAGTATGTTCAAAATGTTGAGGGGGTTAAGCATGATAATTATACAAAGACTGCAGAGAAGAATGCCCGAAAAAGGGTGGTAATTACTGTGGCTCCTTATCAAATATGAATTGGTTAAGGCTTGATTTAGTTGGTAAGACATGGTTCGCCTACCGAGGGATTAGTATGGGTGCCTCTCATAATGGTTTGGGTTGTGTCACCACTTTGCTTATATTATAATTTTATAGAAGAAAATGTGATGACCCTTCCGGTCATCTTCATATTTATGCATTTATTGTACTGTTAGAGCTTTCCGGTAGCGACCCCAAGTTATTTATGGCTTTCTGGGACCGGTAGTTTGGTGCCCTGGTCGTTCGTTTGGTTGTTTTGGCCGTTTGCCCATTTTAGAGACTTAACTTAGAAAATCATTGACTTTAGTCAACACTCTTAGCTAACATGCTCAGACTTGGATTCTGATAGTCCCGTTAGCTCCGGATCATTGAGTTTGGTCTAGTTAAACCTTTAGTCGAGGCCTCACAACTTCCGGTGTGGGTTTTGTGTTGCTTTTTCTGTTTTTAGGCCATTTGGAGTTGAAAGTGTAACTTTGGTCAGCTTTCGATGATCGGAGCGTCACATTTGAAATCCGACAATTCCATCAGCTCTGGAATGTTTAGTTTGGGTTAGGTAGGTTGTTGGTTAGGGTTCAGGGTGAACCATGCTCATTTTGGGTGTTTGGGTTACATGTTAGTTAGTGTTGACTTGTGTCAATATTTCTTCGAAAGAATCTCATATGGAAATTTCATCGATTCCATTGAGTCAAGAATGTCGTTTCTACTCTAGTAGCATTATTAGGTTTTGAATGTCAGTTTTCGATTGTACTCGGAATGCCCCGTTGAATTTCTAAAAAAGTTGTAGGTTTTTGGTTGTTGCAGGTGCAGGCCTCAGTCCTTAATCGCGATCGAGATCGCGAGCCTCCTCCCATGCGATCACGATGAAGCACTTGGTTCCTTGTTCATTGCGATCGCAATTTCCTTTGTCATGACCGCGATGAAGCTTCTCCCCCGCTGTTCTTCACGATCGTGTGGTTAGCCATAGCGATCGCGATGGTCTAGTCAGTGTGGTCCTCGCGATCGCAAGGGGTCCCTTTGCGATCGCGATGAAGGTCCCCTGGCAGTATATAACTTTTCTATTTCATTTTTTCAGCCTTCATCTCTCATTTTCCCTCAACTCTATAACACCCAAACACTCTTTAAATTTCTCCAAAACAGTACACCCTTGATGAATCCTTGTACCCTCGATAAATTCTTGCTCCATTGGCATTTTTGTAAGTTTCTCCTCTCCTCTATTGTCATCTTCTCCATTGGGTTGAACTACCATTTTATCATCTTCTCAAGCTTGAAAATTGGTTGTAGATTCTGTTCTGGGTGAAGTGCATGCTTCGCAGGCTCATTCTTATTCACATTCTTGGCTTAATTCTTCCGTTTGGGTAGGTGCTTCTTGCCAATTTCCGTTTTCCTTCCCTTAAATTTCTATTTTTGGGTCCTTAGCTTTAGGGGTTGTTTTAGCTCGAATTTATTGCCCAAAATCCTTGATTTTTCGGGCATGTACTCCCATGGTCTTGGTGATCATAATGTGAGTTTTCAATTTCAGTTTCAGGTTGCGGGGTTCGCGAGCCCGTCAGTGACTCAAATTTTAGCCCACCTAGTGTCATAGCGATATGGGTATCGTTAGACTCATCTTGATGTATTATTTATGTTTTTGTTAGTTTAATCATCGTTCGGGGTTTCTCAGAGTGATTCAGGCTTGGATATCGTTGTCCCAGCAGCTTGTCATCGGAAAATAGGTAGGTTACTGTGTAAACTCCCTAGACTTAGCATATATCGGATAACATTATACTAACTGGCATCCTTGGGTTGGGTTATTAGGTTGGTACCACAGACCTTGACCGCTTTTCTATGATTTCCCTCGTTTCTTTCCTCTGTTGTATGTAGTATTCTTCATAGTTGGTATTATCACCCTTATGGTCCTGTGTGACCCTATTTTTTACTCTAGACCATAGATGGTGGGTTATTTGGGGATTTTCGTGAGTCCCGGACAGCGTTATTGCGATTTTTGGCTGGTTATGTGTGTTGTAGAGTGATTGGAGCCTATGCAGGGCCGATAGGTTATTTGTGGGTCAGGGGCTACTGTTTTGACTGTGTATACCATTCATCATGCATATAGAGGGAATTTCTTCATGATTGTACTATGGTTTTGGCTTCGGGCCGACTATTGCTAGATTTCTAAACCTTGCATGGCCCATGGGGCTCGTTTTCGGTGGAAATGATTTAAAGGAGTTTTGGTATCATTTTAATGGGTCTTCAAAGGGTAAGGGAGAATTAAAGAATGTGTTATCACTAGTTCCACTTATACTAGACTCGACGGGGTCAAGTGCTAGACTTGTTTTACTATAACTTTTGGGGTGATGCTAGATTCGACAGGGTCGTGTGCTAGAACTACTTGACTTGCTGATTTATACCTGGATACTCTTCGGGCATCTTTTACTTAGGGACATTTTGAGATTTGCGGGGCATCTAGTATGTTGGTCAGGGGCCTCCATTGACCTTGTCGATCCAGACAAGAGGCTATGAGTTACGGGTGCCAGAGGTGGGTATACGGCGTAGTAGGGGTATACGGGTGTGACCATCCATGGATCCTTTCTTCTGGGCATTATACAATGCTGGAAGTAGGTAACATATGGTACTAATATTACTCTTGACTTAGCATGGCATCATATAATTCATCTGTGTGAGGTACCACCCTTGTTTGTTGTTTGTTGATTTTACCCTCTGGTAGTATGGGATGTCGAAGGGTTTGTTTTCCCTTGTTTGCATTCCTAGGTTGTATGGGCAGTCGAGGGACTGTAGGTAGACTCTTGTTAAATTATCACAATGTATTCTCCTTCTACGGTTATAATTATGAGATTATTTATTGCTAGGTTGTTAGCTTCTGGATTTGAGATTGGTATTATTAGCTTGGCTATTGATTTCTGTTTTCGAGCATGTCTATTTTTACTCTCCTTTTCCCTCCCTTGTACTTGAGGTTACCGGTATATCGTCCATTTCTAAAACTTATTATGTATGAACTATTATTGCAAGGATCCCAGATGCGTCATTTCTTACTTTCACTTGTGCCCATTGTGTATATATTCTACTTGCTAGCCGTGTATGTTATTTCTATTGTCTTCCCTCTGGGCTAGTTCCTGTGTACTTTTTCATAGATTTTCGTGACTACTTATTTCTATTCTTTTTGTTACTACGCTTTTATCTTATATGTGCCCAGTCGGCCTATGATACCTACTGGGTACCTTATGCTTCACATTTGGTGCTCATACTACACTCGGCATCTTCTGGTGCAGATCTTAGTGTGGGACATCGCCGCTAGATCGCTGTGACTCGTGCTTGGAGATTTTGGACTTCTGTACTGAGGGTGAGCTCTTGGCGACCAGAGCTTAGCTTTTAGTTTATCTTTTGCTATATGTACTCTATTACTACTCGGAGACATTTGTGTATATACTATTTTGGATGCTTCGTACTCCTTATATGTAGTTCTGGCTCTATACTATGATACCAGGTTTTGGGTTGGTTTAGCTTCCGCATATGTACGTATTCCTATTATCTTTTCTCTTCATTTTGTTCCCTTGCTTCGCTTATTAAACTGTTCTTTTGCTTAAATTGCTAGAATGTATCCCATTACTAACCGTTCCGAGCTACGGGGATTGGTTTGCCTACTTTGAGGTTGTAGGTTTCATCATGAACAAGAAATCGGGTCGTGACAGCTTGGTATCAGAGCTTTAGGTTCACCTGTGTCATTGGTATAGGAGCCAATATCGAGTAGATTCCTGCGGATCGGGCCGGAGACGTCCGTACTCAATCATTGGGAGGCTATAGTGACAGCTTAGGAAAAACAAACTTTTTTTGTTTCTCTCTCGTGCGTAGTATCGTTAGAAGTTTCTGGGAATCTCAATTATTCTGGTTCACTCTTCCGCAGATGGTTCGTATGGGATCTTCAACTTCTGGCGGAGGAGAGCTTCCTGCCCCCGTGATGTGCCGCCATTTTACGGCACTTTCGACGTCTCTAAACTAAGAACAATCGTACATTTTCAAGCAACCGTCGTCATTTTTGATGTTTTATGTTATGTTTTCAGGAAATGGAGACAAACGTAGAAAAGGAAGGAAATCCGATCAAAAGAGCATTCTGGATAAGAGTGACGGTTCAAGTGACGGTCCGTCAAGTGGGTGACGGTCCATCACCCAAACCGTCACCCTGAGGCAGCACCACTGCCTAGTGGTGATGGCCACCGTGACGGTCCGTCAAGGTGGTGATGGTCCGTCACCCAAACCGTCACAGTGAGGCAGTCCGCTACGCGGAATCCGAACGTTTTTGGGACTTTTTTTCCTAGACTCCTATAAATACCCTATGTTAGGTTTATTTTATGTGTGAAGCTTTTACAATAGTTCACCCAATAATTCTAGGAGAGTTTAGGCGAGTTTTGAGAGAGGAAACATGCTACACACGTTTTCCTCCTCCTTCAATCTTGTTCTTGATTCGTTCTTGGGATCTTGGTTTTCTTGTTCTTGGATAATTGAAGATTGTTTTCATTATATTGTAAGAATCTTTTCTCTTTATTATGAATATGACTTTCTTCTCTTCTTCGGGAGCCATGGCAAAAGTAGCGTTATAGATTCCGGGTAGCGACGGGTTCAATATATATGTTGTCACGTTGTAAATCATTCACTATTTAACGTTTTCTAGTGGTTGCAAACATTAGAACATGCCTAGATTTAAATTTGCTTGAGTAAAGAGATTAAAACCGGGAAAACTTGATTAACGACGAGGATTCGAGACTACCAACTGTCGTCTTATGATTAATGCTGTAACTAGATTAATCTACTTGATGTTTAGGATTGAAATATAAAAGAATACCTTTTCAAGTTCGAGAGAATTGAAAAGTAAATTCGTCTATTTGGTTGAGAAACGTTTAGATGATACCATTAATTCAATCACATCGTGACACACATATAGAAAGAACCCGGTTAAGCTTAGAATCGACATTGTTACCATCGCCATGGTGAACACTTCCCTAGTTCATTCTCCTATTGATTATCTCTCATACATTATTGTTTGTTTTGTTCACGTTTTGATCACACAAAACCCCCCTATTTACCGGAAACTATTGACTACTAGTCATCTAATTCACAAACGACCTAATTTGCACCTTATTCCCTGTGGGATCGACCCCAACCTCTGTTGGGTTCTATATTTGCCGACGACCGCTTACGCTTCTTAAATTGAGGTGTAGTTTGGGCGTTATCAAATTTTGGCGCCGTTGCCGGGGAATACGGTTGTTTATTAAGTCAGGTGTGTTTATTTGACTCTTAGTCATACTTTCCTGCTTTTACGTTTATTAGTTGTTTTTGTTTTTGCCAGGGTACTGAGTTGTGCATGCCAAGTACACGACGCTCGGGTGAACCAATATTACCCTACGACCCCGAGCTCGCAAGAACGCTAAGGCAAACCATGGCTGCACAACAAACAGAGGCAGCAAGGCTCGCTGCAGAACTGCAGACCCAATAAAACGTGAATGCTGGTGGTCTGCAGGACGATGTCGCACTGAATGAGGAGGATATCGACTTGGATGGAGTCGGCGCTACGGGCGCCATTGCTTTTCCTCCGCTAGCACCCGGGGCCAAGTTCAACATTACTAGCACGATGATTCAGCTGTTGAATTTGAGAGAAGCGTTCCGTGGAGCTGCTGGTGATGATCCAAACCAACACCTGATGAATTTTGTGGGCATCTGCAAGTCGTTTGAGTTGCCTGGAGTGAGTCAGACAGCGATCAGGCTCAGGTTGTTTCCGTTGTCTCTGTCTGATGAGGCAGCGCTATGGTTGACAGAGCTGACCCCCGACTCTATCGCAACTTTGGGAGAGTTGAAAGGAGCTTTCCTAGAAAGGTTCTTTCCTCCCTCTAGGATGATACAGTTGAGGGATGAAATTAGCAACTTCAGACAGCAAGCTCACGAAGCTTTACATGAGACTTGGTTGCGGTTCAAGAAGAAGTTGACACAATGCCCTAACCATCAATTGAACGACGAATTTTTGATGCAGACATTCTACCGGGCACTGAATTCGGCTACCAAGCCGACATTGGATAACGCAGCAGGTGGAGCATTTATGGGTCGCATGTTTGCCGATGCCACAACTATTTTGGACAGGCTCACAAAAACCAACAGGGCCTGGCATACACGTGATACAGAAGTAGCAGCTAGCACCTATGCAGTTGGCATGTCAGCAGAGCAGCGCAGAAAAGAGGAAGAACGGGACCAAGACATGGCCCATCTAAAAACACAAATGGACCTGTTGACCAAGCATTTGATGTCAGGAGGTATTGAGAAGGTGAAAGCTGTGAGGTCCCAAGGTAGAGTAGCAGAGGTTGAATCTGATGAGGAGGCGAACTATTTGGGGGGTTTCTAGGCCAATGGCCAGGGAAACCAAGGTCGGAACTATCAGAGAGACAACTACTATGAGAAAGCTGGCTACAGAGATCGCTACTAGGGAAACTGGAGGAATAACACTGATAGAGGTGGGTTATATGTACCACCTGGTAATCAGGACAAAGCTAGCAACGAGGCAGGGACGTCCAAACTAGAGAACATGATGGCGAAGATGCTGCTGAAGGTGGAATCGACTGACTCTGGGGTAAAGGAGATGAGGACTGAGTTATCAGCATTGAGCCAGTTAGTGGATTCATATTCCACCTCAATCAGGCAATTAGAGCAGCAAGTGAGTCACATCTCGGCAACGCTAAATCAAAGGAAGACAGGTACCCTGCCAAGCAACACTATTCAAAACCCGAGGAATGACGCGAGCTATATGGCGATCACCACCAGAAGCGGTAAAACGTTACCGGAATCACATCCGGTAATTCCGACTCAAGGTGATGATGCGGACGAAAAGATGGCAGAGGATGCTACTCAAGATCCCGCGGTTAAAAGCAAGGAAGCTGAAAAACTTCCAACTATGATCCCTCGGCCACCGCCTCCGTTTCCGCAACGTTTGAAGAAAAAAGTGGATGATGGCAAGTTCCTAAATTTCATGACCATGCTCAAGCAGGTATCAATAAACATCCCACTGGTGGAAGCGCTTGAACAAATGCCCGGATATGCCAAGTTCATGAAGGACTTGATTACCAAGAAGAGGTCAGTAAGCTTTGAACCAGAAGATAACCCACTGCAGTGCTATTTCTTCAAGATCATTAGTGGAAAAGAAGGAAGACCCAGGTGCGTTTACTGTTCCCTGTACTATCGGGAAGCTCAACTTCGGAAAAACCTTATGTGATCTTGGTGCTAGCATCAACTTGATGCCGCTAGCAGTCTATAAACAATTGGGTTTGGGAGCTCCTAAACCAACGTCCATGAGAGTGTTGATGGCTGACCGTTCGGTAAAGCGACTGGTGGGAATATTGTCTGATGTGCTGGTAAAGGTTGGTAAGCTTATATTCCCAGCTGACTTTGTGATCTTGGATTGCGAAGTGGATTTTGAAGTTCCCATAATCTTGGGACAATCTTTGTTAGCCACGGCAAGAGTGTTGGTCGACATGGAAAGAAACGAACTGACCTTCCGATTAAACAATGAAGTGGTCAAGTTCGATGTGTCCAAATTGATGAAGCAGCTAAGAGACATGAAGGTGGTCGCGGTCGTCAATGTTATTGAGGAAGCTCCTGCGGATGTGCATCTTGAGGAGAAGGGTTTGGTTGAGACCCGAGCTGTTATGAGAATGAAGTTGGGAGCGCAAGAAGAGGAACCTGTAGAGGAAGGTGGTGAAAATAGATCAAGGAAATGAAAACACCGCAAGAGAACCTGCAAAGAAAGAATGAAGAAGTTGCCGCGACTAGCTGCGGAGCCGATAAAAGAGGACGTTGGAACGCAACAGAATGGTGTGGCGTGCACCTATTCCATCGATTTCTCCTGCTTTGGAGACCCTGGCGGTCTCCAACATCATGTCAGAATCTGAGTCCTATGGGCTCCACAGGTATTCCTTTCTCTCACAGTCTTTAGCTTTCGCATGTATGCATTGGGGACAATGCATGAGTCTAAGTTGAGGGTGTTGGGATACCTGTGAGTCATACACCACCGAGGGTTTTTGTTGCCGTGTTTCTTTTCCCTCCGGTGTGCTATCTAGTAGAACCGGCATGTTTAGGTTGTCGTTTAAATTTTAGTTTTTTTTTTTAGTGTCTATAGCAAGCATGGCGTTTTTTGTTGGAAAATATACTAAAAGGAGCCCCCTCTGAAAAAGTTGATTTTGTACTTATGTATGAAATGATTGACTGTCTGGATCCTTGGATGTCATTGTGTGGTTATGATTGGAATAAATATGTTAAGCCGAGTGTTGTCTTGATAGTTGGTAGTGGTATGGGTTCTTGGTGCCAAGTTTCTGTGAGCGTATTGTTATAAATTCTTACTCTGTGCATGCATCTAGAACTTGCCCGGTCTATTTTGTTAAGTTTGAAGTTGGTTGCTTAGGAGAGGATCACAGGCCCTTTTTGTGTGCAATCCACTTAACCTATAAGACCGTCCAAATGTAAATAATCCCTTTGATCCCTGTTTGAGCCATAATAGACCATGTTCTTTCAATAACCCATCACCGTTCCTGTTTAACTTTGAATCCCTGTTTTGGCCCTGGTCCTTCCTTGGACATCGTGCACCTCAACTCAAGCAATCAACCTAAGTTGAGGGTGGCTACTATATAGGTAAATAATAAGAAAAATAGGATGGATAAACTTGGTTGTGGATAGAATGAAAATTCCGGGTGTGTGTCTTAGAAAAGATGAAAAAGAAACGAAAGAAAAAAAAAGGAAAAGAAAGATAAAGAACGAAAAAGAAATAAAAAGAAGTATCAAAATAAAGAGGCCACACATGTAGCTAGAAAGAAGGGAATAAAGAGGTGAATAAAGGATGGACAAAGTAAAGTTATGTGGAAATAGTAGGTCGGTGATTCCAAGGAGGGTTTAGTCACTATTCCCCAAACGTATCCTACCTACACCCGAAGCCTCATTACAAGCTAAAACAAGTCCTGTAGTGATCCTGAGCGGCTTTCCGAAAAAAACTGAGATAGAATAGTAAGGGCAAGCTTATGGCATCGCATGTGCATTGTTTGAACTCGTTTGTGAGTGTGAGCGCCTTACTTAGTCCTAAATCTTGTGTGTGGGACTTCTTTGTTGTAAGGGCACCAAGATCTCTGTATTATCTATTGACTGTTAGGGTAGCTGCGCGTGTGTATGCATAATATTCTATCATATCGGAATGACATGTTTGGGTCCTTACAAGTTAATGTTTCATACATTTGTGTGCTACTAGGGAGCTTGATTTGAAATTGAATAAGCATTGAATGGCCATGAGTTGCTAGAGACACGAGTTTGTTTTCTTAGTTGAGTCGTCGTATTATTGTTTTTGGGTCATGTAGCTTGAGGACAAGCGAACGTTTTAAGTTGAGGGTGTTGATGTGCCGCCATTTTACGGCACATTCGACGTCTCTAAACTAAGAACAATCGTACGTTTTCAAGCAACCGTCGTCATTTTTGATGTTTTATGTTATGTTTTCAGGAAATGGAGACAAACGTAGAAAAGGAAGAAAATCCAATCAAAAGAGCATTCTGGATAAGAGTGACGGTTCAAGTGACGGTCCGTCAAGTGGGTGACGATCCGTCACCCAAACCGTCACCCTGAGGCAGCACCACTGCCTAGTGGTGACGGCCACCGTGATGGTCCGTCAAGGTGGTGACGGTCCGTCACCCAAACCGTCACAATGAGGCAGTCCGCTACGCGGAATCCGAACGTTTTTGGGACTTTGTTTCCTAGACTCTTATAAATACCCTATGTTAGGTTTATTTTATTTGTGAAGCTTTTACAATAGTTCACCCAATAATTCTAGGAAAGTTTAGGCGAGTTTTGAGAGAGGAAACACGCTACACACGTTTTCCTCCTCCTTCAATCTTGTTCTTGATTCGTTCTTGGGATCTTGGTTTTCTTTTTCTTGGATAATTGAAGATTGTTTTCATTATATTGTAAGAATATTTTCTTTTTATTATGAATATGACTTTCTTCTCTTGTTCGGGAGCCATGGCAAAAGTAGCATTATAGATTCCGGGTAGCGACGGGTTCAATATATATGTTGTCACGTTGTTAATCATTCATTATTTAACGTTTTCTAGTGGTTGAAAACATTAGAACATGCCTAGGTTTAAATTTGCTTGAGTAAAGAGATTAAAATCGGGAAAACATGATTAACGATGAGGATTCGAGACTACCAACTCTCGTCTTATGATTAATGCTGTAACTAGATTAATCTACTCGATGTTTAGGATTGAAATATAAAAGCATACCTTTTCAAGTTCGAGAGAATTGAAAAGTAAATTCGTCTATTTGGTTGAGAAACGTTTAGATGATACCATTAATTCAATCACATCGTGACACACATATAGAAAGAACCCGATTAAGCTTAGAATCGACATTGTTACCATCGCCATGGTGAACACTTCCCTAGTTCATTCTCCTATTGATTATCTCTCATACATTATTGTTTGTTTTGTTCACGTTTTGATCACACAAAACCCCCCTATTTACCGGAAACTATTGACTACTAGTCATCTAATTCACAAACGACCTAATTTGCACCTTATTCCCTGTGGGATCGACCCCAACCTCTGTTGGGTTCTATATTTGCCGACGACCGCTTACGCTTCTTAAATTGAGGTGTAGTTTGGGCGTTATCAAATTTTGGCGCCGTTGCTGGGGAATACGGTTGTTTATTAAGTCCGGTGTGTTTATTTGACTCTTAGTCATACTTTCCTGCTTTTACGTTTATTTGTTGTTTTTGTTTTTGCCAGGGTACTGAGTTGTGCATGCCAAGTACACGACGCTCGGGTGAACCAATATTACCCTACGACCCCGAGCTCGCAAGAACGCTAAGGAAAACCATGGCTGCACAACAAACAGAGGCAGCAAGGCTCGCTGCAGAACTGCAGACCCAATAAAACGTGAATGCTGGTGGTCTGCAGGACGATGTCGCGCTGAATGAGGAGGATATCGACTTGGATGGAGTCGGCGCTACGGGCGCCATTGCTTTTCCTCCGCTAGCACCCGGGGCCAAGTTCAACATTACTAGCACGATGATTCAGCTATTGAATTGAGAGAAGCGTTCCGTGGAGCTGCTGGTGATGATCCAAACCAACACCTGATGAAGTTTGTGGGCATCTGCAAGTCGTTTGAGTTGCCTGGAGTGAGTCAGACAGCGATCAGGCTCAGGTTGTTTCCGTTGTCTCTGTTTGATGAGGCAGCGCTATGGTTGACAAAGCTGACCCCCGACTCTATCGCAACTTGGGGAGAGTTGAAAGGAGCTTTCCTAGAAAGGTTCTTTCCTCCCTCTAGGATGATACAGTTGAGGGATGAAATTAGCAACTTCAGACAGCAAGCTCACGAAGCTTTACATGAGACTTGGTTGCGGTTCAAGAAAAAGTTGACACAATGCCCTAACCATCAATTGAACGACGAATTTTTGATGCGGACATTCTACAGGGCACTGAATTCGGCTACCAAGCCGACATTGGATAACGCAGCAGGTGGAGCATTTATGGGTTGCATGTTTGCCGATGCCACAACTATTTTGGACAGGCTCACTAAAACCAACAGGGCCTGGCATACACGTGATACAGAAGTAGCAGCTAGCACCTATGCAGTTGGCATGTCAGCAGAGCAGCGCAGAAAAGAGGAAGAACGGGACCAAGACATGGCCCATCTAAAAACGCAAATGGACCTGCTGACCAAGCATTTGATGTCAGGAGGTATTGAGAAGGTGAAAGCTGTGGGGTCCCAAGGTAGAGTAGCAGAGGTTGAATCTGATGAGGAGGCAAACTATTTGGGGGGTTTCCAGGCCAATGGCCAGGGAAACTAAGGTCGGAACTATCAGAGAGACAACTACTATGAGAAAGCTGGCTACAGAGATCGCGACCAGGGAAACTGGAGAAATAACACTGATAGAGGTGGGTTGTATGTACCACCTGGTAATCGGGACAAAGCTAGCAACGAGGCAGGGACGTCCAAACTAGAGAACATGATGGCGAAGATGCTGCTGAAGGTGGAATCGACTGACTCTGGGGTAAAGGAGATGAGGACTGAGTTATCAGCATTGAGCCAGTTAGTGGATTCATATTCCACCTCAATCAGGCAATTAGAGCAGCAAGTGAGTCACATCTCGGCATCGCTAAATCAAAGGAAGACAGGTACCCTGCCAAGTGACACTATTCAAAACCCGAGGAATGACGCGAGCTATATGGCGATCACCACCAGAAGCGGTAAAATGTTACCGGAATCACATCCGGTAATTCCGACTCAAGGTGATGATGCGGACGAAAAGATGGCAGAGGATGCTACTCAAGATCCTGCGGTTAAAAGCAAGAAAGCTGAAAAACTTCCAACTATGATCCCTCGGCCACCGCCTCCTTTTCCGCAACGTTTGAAGAAAAAAGTGGATGATGGCAAGTTCCTAAATTTCATGACCATGCTCAAGCAGGTATCAATAAACATCCCACTGGTGGAAGCGCTTGAACAAATGCCCGGATATGCCAAGTTCATGAAGGACTTGATTACCAAGAAGAGGTCAGTAAGCTTTGAACCAGAAGATAACCCACTGCAGCGCTATTTCTTCAAGATCATTAGTGGAAAAGAAGGAAGACCCAGGTGCGTTTACTGTTCCCTGTACTATCGGGAAGCTCAACTTCGGAAAAGCCTTATGTGATCTTGGTGCTAGCATCAACTTGATGCCGCTAGCAGTCTATAAACAATTGGGTTTGGGAGCTCCTAAACCAACGTCCATGAGAGTGTTGATGGCTGACCGTTCGGTAAAGCGACCGGTGGGAATATTGTCTGATGTGCTGGTAAAGGTTGGTAAGCTTATATTCCCAGCTGACTTTCTGATCTTGGATTGCGAAGTGGATTTTGTAGTTCCCATAATCTTGGGACAACCTTTGTTAGCCACGGCAAGAGTGTTGGTCGACATGGAAAGAAACGAACTGACCTTCCGATTAAACAATGAAGTGGTCAAGTTCGATGTGTCCAAATTGATGAAGCAGCTAAGATACATGAAGGTGGTCGCGGTCGTCAATGTTATTGAGGAAGCTCCTGCGGATGTGCATCTTGAGGAGAAGGGTTTGGTTGAGACCCGAGCTGTTATGAGAATGAAGTTGGGAGCGCAAGAAAAGGAACCTGTAGAGGAAGGCGGTGAAAATAGATCAAGAAAACGAAAACACCGCAAGAGAACCTGCAAAGAAAGAATGAAGAAGTTGCCGTGACTAGCTGCGGAGCCGATAAAAGAGGACGTTGGAACGCAACAGAATGGTGTGGCGTGCACCTATTCCATCGATTTCTCCTGCTTTGGAGACCCTGGCGGTCTCCAACATCATGTCAGAATCTGAGTCCTATGGGCTCCACAGGTATTCCTTTCTCTCACAGTCTTTAGCTTTCGCATGTATGCATTGGGGACAATGCATGAGTCTAAGTTGAGGGTGTTGGGATACCTGTGAGTCATACACCATCGAGGGTTTTTGTTGCCGTGTTTCTTTTCCCTCCGGTGTGCTATCTAGTAGAACCGGCATGTTTAGGTTGTCGTTTAAATTTTAGTTATTTTTTTTAGTGTCTATAGCAAGCATGGCATTTTTTGTTGGAAAATATACTAAAAGGAGCCCCCTCTGAAAAAGTTGATTTTGTACTTATGTTTGAAATGATTGACTGTCTAGATCCTTGGATGTCATTGTGTGGTTATGATTGGAATAAATATGTTAAGCCGAGTGTTGTCTTGATAGTTGGTAGTGGTATGGGTTCTTGGTGCCAAGTTTCTGTGAGCGTATTGTTATAAATTCTTACTCTGTGCATGCATCTAGAACTTGCCCGGTCTATTTTGTTAAGTTTGAAGTTGGTTGCTTAGGAGAGGATCACAGGCCCTTTTTGTGTGCAATCCACTTAACCTATAAGACCGTCCAAATGTAAATAATCCCTTTGATCCCTGTTTGAGCCATAATAGACCATGTTCTTTCAATAACCCATCACCGTTCCTGTTTAACTTTGAATCCCTGTTTTGGCCCTGGTCCTTCCTTGGACATCGTGCACCTCAACTCAGGCAATCAGCCTAAGTTGAGGGTGGCTACTATAGAGGTAAATAATAAGAAAAATAGGATGGATAAACTTGGTTGTGGATAGAATGAAAATTCCGGGTGTGTGTCTTAGAAAAGATGAAAAAGAAACGAAAGAAAAAAAAAGGAAAAGAAAGATAAAGAACGAAAAAGAAATAAAAAGAAGTATCAAAATAAAGAGGCCACACATGTAGCTAGAAAGAAGGGAATAAAGAGGTGAATAAAGGATGGACAAAGTAAAGTTATGTGGAAATAGTAGGTCGGTGATTCCAAGGAGGGTTTAGTCACTATTCCCCAAACGTATCCTACCTACACCCGAAGCCTCATTACAAGCTAAAACAAGTCCTGTAGTGATCCTGAGCGGCTTTCCGAAAAAAACTGAGATAGAATAGTAAGGGCAAGCTTATGGCATCGCATGTGCATTGTTTGAACTCGTTTGTGAGTGTGAGCGCCTTACTTAGTCCTAAATCTTGTGTGTGGGACTTCTTTGTGGTAAGGTCACCAAGATCTGTGTATTATCTATTGACTGTTAGGGTAGCTGCGCGTGTGTATGCATAATATTCTATCATATCGGAATGACATGTTTGGGTCCTTACAAGTTAATGTTTCATACATTTGTGTGCTACTAGGGAGCTTGATTTGAAATTGAATAAGCATTGAATGGCCATGAGTTGCTAGAGACACGAGTTTGTTTTCTTAGTTGTGTCGTCGTATTATTGTTTTTGGGTCATGTAGCTTGAGGACAAGCGAACGTTTTAAGTTGAGGGTGTTGATGTGCCGCCATTTTACGGCACATTCAACGTCTCTAAACTAAGAACAATCGTACGTTTTCAAGCAACCGTCGTCGTTTTTTATGTTTTATGTTATGTTTTCAGGAAATGGAGACAAACGTAGAAAAGGAAGGAAATCCGATCAAAAGAGCATTCTGGATAAGAGTGACGGTTCAAGTGATGGTCCGTCAAGTGGGTGACGATCCGTCACCCAAACCGTCACCCTGAGGCAGCACCACTGCCTAGTGGTGACGGCCACTGTGACGGTCCGTCAAGGTGGTGACGGTCCGTCACCCAAACCGTCATAATGAGGCAGTCCGCTACGCGGAATCCGAACGTTTTTGGGACTTTGTTTCCTAGACTCCTATAAATACCCTATGTTAGGTTTATTTTATTTGTGAAGCTTTTACAATAGTTCACCCAATAATTCTAGGAGAGTTTAGGTGAGTTTTGAGAGAGGAAACACGCTACACACGTTTTCCTCCTCCTTCAATCTTGTTCTTGATTCGTTCTTGGGATCTTGGTTTTCTTTTTCTTGGATAATTGAAGATTGTTTTCATTATATTGTAAGAATCTTTTCTTTTTATTATGAATATGACTTTCTTCTCTTCTTCGGGAGCCATGGCAAAAGTAGCATTATAGATTCCGGGTAGCGACGGGTTCAATATATATGTTGTCACGTTGTTAATCATTCATTATTTAACGTTTTCTAGTGGTTGCAAACATTAGAACATGCCTAGGTTTAAATTTGCTTGAGTAAAGAGATTAAAACCGGGAAAACTTGATTAACGATGATGATTCGAGACTACCAACTCTCGTCTTATGATTAATGCTGTAACTAGATTAATCTACTCGATGTTTAGGATTGAAATATAAAAGCATACCTTTTCAAGTTTGAGAGAATTGAAAAGTAAATTCGTCTATTTGGTTGAGAAACGTTTAGATGATACCATTAATTCAATCACATCGTGACACACATATAGAAAGAACCCGGTTAAGCTTAGAATCGACATTGTTACCATCGCCATGGTGAACACTTCCATAGTTCATTCTCCTATTGATTATCTCTCATACATTATTGTTTGTTTTGTTCATGTTTTGATTACACAAAACCCCCTCCTATTTACCGGAAACTATTGACTACTAGTCATCTAATTCACAAACGACCTAATTTGCACCTTATTCCCTGTGGGATCGACCCCAACCTCTGTTAGGTTCTATATTTGCCGACGACCGCTTACGCTTCTTAAATTGAGGTGTAGTTTGGGCATTATCACCCCGCACCTCTAACTCTAGCTAGGCTTCGGGTTAGTTGCCGTGGTAGAGGTAGGGGTCGAGGATGTCCCAGAGCAACGGCACCTGCTAGAGCTGCTAGAGTTGAGGTAGAGTCAGAGTATGAGACTCGTTTCCATCAGCTTGCTCCATTTGGGGCCATGATTATACCTACTGAGGCTGACAGGGTCTATAGATTTGTTTGGGGACTGCGAAGAGAGTTTAGAGAGCCTGCAGAGATATTGGTTACTAGTGGTTGGTCTTTCTAGGCTATTACGGACTATGCCCGTACTATAGAGGATTTGAGTCATCATGACACCGGGGCCAGAGATAAGAGGCCTCGACATCAGGGTGGCTACAGTGGTTCCAGACATGATGGTAGAGGTTCAGGCTAGTGGGTCCGGGATTATCAGCCACAATAGCACCAGGGTCAGTCCAGAAAACCGGTTCAGGCTTCACTTTAGACCTTCGGTAGTACTCAGTTTGAGTAGAGTCAGAGCAGTCAGCGTGGTCACAGTGGTCCGTCTGCGAGAGGTACTATTTCTGGGGCATCAGGCCGAGGTGGCCACACAGGTTCAGCTGGGCAGGGTGGGATATCACTGTCGTACTATGAGTGTGGAGTCAGCGGTCATTTTGCCAGAGATTGCCCCAAGTAGGGTACAACCTGCTATGAGTGCGGAGTTAGTTGCCATTTTGCTAGAGATTGCCCCCAGCGGGGTATAGTTCAGCCAGCCGCTTCATCTGCTCTGCCTATTCGCTCAGTTCAGCCACTGACTCGGGGAGGTACTGGTCAGGGTAGAGGTAGTGCTCCACATAGAAGAGCAAGTGGTAGAGATGGCGGTCGGGTAGGTGAAGGTCGTTGTCAGTTTTATGCGATCCCTGGGAGACCGAATGTAGAGGCCTCGGATGCTGTGATTACAACTATGATTTTTGTATCCCATTAGTCTGCTATGGCTTTATTTGATCCTGGATCCACTTGTTCATATGTATCTTCCTACTTTCTTCCTTGTTTGGGGTTGGCTAGTGAGCCATTATCTGTTCCTATTTTTGTTTCGACCCCAGTAGGAGATTCTTTAGTAGTGGATCGGATTGTGAGATCTTGCATGATATTTGTTAGTGATCTGTATACTTGGGGTGACTTGATGATACTTGATATGTTAAATTTTGATGTGATACTGGGCATGGACTGGTTATCCCCTTACTGCATGGTTTTGGATTATTCTACCAAGACCGTTACTATAGTCGTACCCGGTGTATCCCCAGTTATGTGGCAGGGTTCTGTCATCCGCGCACTATCTGGGATCATCTCTTGTCTTTGATCTAGGAAGTTGATTTCCCATGGGTGTTTAGCCTATCTAGCATATGTCTGAGATGCTAGTGCTGACCCTTCATCTCCCGAGTCTGTTCCTGTGGTTAGAGACTTCCTAGATGTGTTCCCTGTCAACCTACCAGGCCTTCCACCTAAGAGAGA
This sequence comes from Jaltomata sinuosa, assembly GCA_003996215.1. Taxonomy (NCBI): domain Eukaryota; kingdom Viridiplantae; phylum Streptophyta; class Magnoliopsida; order Solanales; family Solanaceae; genus Jaltomata; species Jaltomata sinuosa. The sequence goes on along the minus strand of QJPP01000178.1, from coordinate 1,212,679 downwards.
TGTTGACTTTACCATTGAGTTAGAGTCGAGCACTAGGACCATTTCTACTCCTCCTTACCGTATGGCTCCTGCTGAGTTGAGAGAGAATAAGGAGCAGCTCTAGGATTTGTTAGCTGAGGGGTTTATTAGACCGAGTGTGTCGCCTTAGGGTGCTCCTATTCTCTTCGTGAAAAAGAAGGATAGGTCGATGTGGATGTGTATTGATTACTAGTAGATAAATAAGGTGATAGTAAAGAATAGGTATCTGATGCCGAGGATTGATAACTTGTTTGATTAGCTTCAGGGTTCAGCCGTATTTTCGAAGATTGATTTGACGTCTGGTTACCATTAGTTGAGGATTAGGGTAGAGGACATCCCTAAAACAATATATCAGTACACGTTATGGACATTATGAGTTCCTGGTGATGTCTTTTGGGTTGAGTAATGCCCCCGTAGCTTTCTTGGACTTGATGCACAGGGTGCTTAGCCCATACTTGGATATGTTCGTGATAGTCTTTATTGATGACATTCTGATATACTCGAGAATAGGATGAGCATGAGCAACACTTGAGGACTTTACTTCAGACTTTGAGAGATCATCGGCTTTATGCCAAGTTCTCAAAGTATGAGTTTTTGCTTGAGTCAGTTGCACTCCTAGGGCACGTGGTGTCTAAGGATGGGATTAGATTTGATCTGGGTAAGGTTTTGGCGGTTCGTGATTGGCCTAGACCTACTACTCCTACCTAGGTTCGCAACTTTGTTGGGTTAGCCGGGTACTACAAATGGTTTGTTAAGGGATTTTCATCTATAGCAACACCCTTGACTATGCTGACTAGGAAGGATGTTCTATTTCAGTGGTTGGATCAATGCGAGGATAGCTTCCATAGGCTTAAGGCCTTATTGACTTCAACTCCAGTTTTTACTTTGCCGGTTGAGGGTCAGAGTTTCGCCATGTATTGTGATGCTTTCGGTGTTTGTCTTGGTTGTGTGTTGATGCATCAGGTTTGAGTGATAGCATATGCGTCGAGGCAGCTGAAAGTTCATGAGCGCAACTACCCCACTCATGACTTAAAGTTGGCGGCGGTAGTTTTCATGCTCAAGATCTGGAGTCACTACTTATATGGAGTTCATTGTGAGATATTCACCGATCACTGTAGTCTTCAGTACATTACGAGGTAGTGAGAGCTGAACTCAAGTCAGAGGAGATTGATCAAGTTGCTGAAGGAATACGATTTCACTGTTCTATACCATCCGGGCAAGGCAAATGTGGTAGCGGATGCCTTGAGTCAGAAGGCGGTGAGTATGGGCAACCTAGCTTCACTTGCAGTTTCTGAGTGACTATTGGCCTTGGACATCCAGTCCTTGGCTAACCGCTTAAGTTAGGCTTGATTTGTCGGATCCCAATCAAGTTCTGGCCAGTGTTGAGGTGCGTTCTACTCTAGTTGATCAGATTCAGAGTCAAAAGTTCGAGGATCAGAGTTTGTGTGACCTTCGTGATCAGGTAGTTCAGAGTGAGGCCAGCCGGGCTACTTTGGGTTCTGATGGTATTTTGAGGCTTAGTGGTCGACTTTGTGTTATGAGGGTTGGAGATTTGATTCAGTTGATACTTTGTGAGGTGCATTGATCTAGATACACCATTCATCCTACTGCAGTGAAGATGTATAGAGATTTGAGACAGTTTTACTGGTGGAGCAGTATGAAGCGGGACATAGCGGAGTTTGTATCTCGGTGCTTGAACTGTCAGCATGTAAAGTTCGAGCATATAAGATCGGGTAGTTTGATGCAGCGACTTCTCTTTCCTGAGTGAAAGTGGGAAGCTATTACTATGGACTTCATTGTTGGGTTGCCTCATACTTCTCGGGGTTTTGATTCCATTTGGGTGATTGTGGATCAGCTGACTAACTCAGCCCACTTCTTACCGGTTCAAACTTTCTACGGTGCTGAGAGGTTAGCTCAGCATCCGTGAGATTGTTCGGTTGCACGGGGTCCTAGCTTGTATCATTTCAGACCGCGTCACTCAATTTATATCTCATTTCTCGAGAGCTATGCAGAGGATTTAGGTACAGAGGTTCAACTTAGTACTGCTTTCCACCCTCAGACAGATGGCCAGTCCGAGAGAACTATTCAGGTCCTGGAGGATATGCTTCGGGATTGTGTTCTTGACTTTGGAGGTTCATGTGATTAGTTTGTTCCTTTGGTCGAGTTTTCTTCTAATAATAACTTCTATTTGAGCATCGGTATGACACCTTTTGAGGCCTTGTATGGTAGGCGTTGTAGATCGCCGATTGGTTGGTTTGATTGGTTAGAGTCCAGACCACAGAGTATAGATTTGCTTAGAGATTCCTTGGACCGAGTATGTTATATTCAGGATAGACTCAGAGCAGCCCAGAGTAGGCAGAAGAGCTACGCTGATCGCAAACTTCGTGCCTTAGAGTTCAGTGTTGGTGACTTGGTTTTCCTTCGAGTATCGCCCATGAAAGGCGTGATGAGATTTTGTCGGCGAGGCCAGCTTAGCCCCAGGTTCATTGGTCCATTTGAGATTCTCCAGAGGGTTAGTAGTGTAGCCTACATGTTAGCTTTGCCTTTAATATTTTCAGCTATTCACCCAGTTTTCCATGTCTCGATGTTGCACCGATATGTTCTAGATGAGTCTCATGTATTTCATTGGGATTCGATTCAGTTAGATGAGAGTTTATCCTTTTTGAGGAGCCGATAACTATTCTGGCCAGAGATATCTGGAGATTGAGATCTTGGGAGATTCCAGTTGTGAAAGTTCAGTGGAGACATCATCCGGTCGAGGAGGCTACTTGGGAGACCGAGAGTAAGTTACGTGCTCAGTATCGATAGCTGTTCGAGCCTTCAGGTACTCTTTCCTTCTTGACTTTCGAGGACGGAAGTCTTTTTAGTAGTATATATTGTGATGACCCTTCTGGTCATCTTTGCGTTTATGCATTTATTGTACTGTTAGAGCTTCCCTGTAGCGACCCCAAGTTATTTATGGCTTGCTGGGACCGATAGATCGGTGCCCTGGTCGTTCGTTTGGTGTTTTGGCCGTTTGCCCATTTTAGAGCCTCAACTTAGAATATCGTTGACTTTAGTCAATACTCTTAGCTAACGTACTCGAAATTGGATTCTGACAGTCCCGTTAGCTCCGGAGCAATGAGTTTCGTCTAGTTGGACCTTTAGTCAAGGCCTGAGAACTTTTGGTCTGGGTTTTTTGTTGCTTTTTCTATTTTTAGGCCATTTGGAGTTGAAAGTGTAACTTTGGTTAGCTTTCGATGATCGGAGCATCAGATTCAAAATCTGATGATTCCATCAGCTTCGAAATGTTGAGTTTGGGTTAGGTAGGTGGTTGGTTAGGGTTCCAGGTGACCCGAGCTCATTTCGGGTGTTTGGGTTGCATGTTAGTTAGTGTTGACTTGGGTCAACATTTCTCCAAAACATCCTTGTATAGAAGTTTCGTCAATTCCATTGAGTCCGGAACGTTATTTTCACACTAGTAGCATTATTGATTTTTGAATATCGATTTCTGATTGTGCCCGGAAAGCCCCGTTGAATTTCTAACAAAGTTGCAGGTTTTTGGCTGTTGAAGGGGCAGGCCTCAGGCCTTAAACGCGATCGCGAGCCTCCACCCACGCGACCGCGATGAAGCACCTGGTTTCTTGTTCATCACAATAGCAATGTCCTTTATCGTGACTGTGATGAAGCTTCTCCCCTTCTGTTCTTCGTGACTGCGTGGCTAGCCATCACGATCGCGATGGTCTAGTTAGCGTGGTCTTCGCGACCGCGACGGGTCCCTTCACAATCGCGATGAAGGACCCCTGGCAGTATATAACTTTTCCATTTCTTTTTTCCAGCCTTAATCTCTCATTTTCCCTCAACACTATAACACCCAAACACTCTCTAAATCTCTCCAACCCTGTGCACCCTTGAAGAATCCTTGTACCCTCGATAAATTCTTGCTCCATTGGCGTTTTGGTAAGTTTCTCCTCTCCTCCATTGTTGTCTTCTCCATTGGGTTGAACCACCATTGTTGCCATCTTCTCAAGCTCGAAATTGGCTGTAGATTCTGTTCTGGGTGAAGTGCATGCTTGGCAGGCTCTTTCTTATTCACATTCTTGGCTTAATTCTTCCGTTTGGGTAGGTGATTCTTGCAAATTTCCAATTTCCTTCCCTTAAATTTCCATTGTTGGGTCCCTAGCTTTAGGGGCTGTTTTTAGCTCGAATTTATTGCCCAAAATCCTTGATTTTACGGACATGTACTCCCATGGTCTTGGTGATCATAATGTAAGTTTTCATTTTCAGTTTTGAGTTGCGAGGCTCGCGGTCCCGTCGGTGACCCAATTTTTGGCCCGCCTAGTGTCATAGCGATATGGGTATCGTTAGACTCATCTTGATGTATTATTTATGTTTTTAATAATTTAATCATCGTTCAGAGTTTCTCAGAGTGATTCAAGCTTGGATATTATTGTCCCAACAGCTTGTCGTCAGACAATAGGTAGCTTATGGTCTAAACTCTCTAGACTTAGCATATATTGGATAAAATTGTACTAACTGGCATCCATGGGTTGGGTTATTAGGTTGGTACCACAGACCCTGACCATTTTTCCATGATTTTCCTCGTTTCTTTCCTCCATTGTAAGTAGTATTCTTCGTAGTTGGTATTATCACCCTTATGGTCCTGTGTGACCTTATTTTTGACTCGGGACAATACATGATGGGTTATTTGAGGGTGTCCGTGAGTCCCGTACATTGTTATCGTGATTTTTTGCTTGTTATGTGTACTGTAGAGCGATTGGAACCTATGTAGGGCCGATAGGTTGTTTGTGAATCGGGGGCTATTGTTTTGGCTTCGGGCCGACTATTGCTGGATTTCTAAACCTTGCATGGCCCGTGGGGGATGTTTTTGGTGGAAATGATTTAAAGGAGTTTTGGTATCGTTTTAATAGGTCTTCTTGGTGTAAGGGAGAATTAAAGAATGTGTTATCACTAGTTCCACTTATACTAGACTCGACGGGGTCGAGCGCTAGACTTGTTTTACTACAACTTTCGAGGTGATGCTAGTCTCGGCAGGGCCGTGTGCTAGAACTACTTTACTTACTGATTTAGACGTGGATACTCTCCGGACAGCTTTTACTTAGGGACTTTTCGAGATTTGTGGGGCATCTAGTATGTTGGTCGGGGGCCACCATGGACCTTATCGATCCGGACTAGAGGCTACGAGCTGCGGCTGCTGGAGGGGGGGCGTATACGGCGTAGTAGGGGTATACGGGTGTAACCTTCCATGAATCCTTTCTTCTGGGCCTTATAGGACGTCGGAATCGGGTAACATACAGTACTACTATCACTCTTGACTTAGCATGGCATCATATCATTCATCTGTGTGAGGTACCACCCTTGTTTGCTGTTTGTTGATTATACACTCCGATAGTATGGGATGCTGGAGGATTTATTTTCACTTGTTTGCGTTCCTCGGTTGTATGGGCGGCCGGAGGACTGTAGGTAGACTCTTGTTAAATTATCACGGTGTATTCTCCTGCTACCGTTATAATTATGAGATTGTTGTTATCTTCTTGATTTGAGATTGGTATGATTAGCTTGGTTATTGATTCCTTTTTCCGAGCATGTCTATCTTTACTCTCCTCTTCCCTCCCTTGTACTTGAGGTTACCGATATACCGTCCACTTCTAAAACTTATTAGATATACTGTTATTGCAAGGATCCCAAGTACGTTATTTCTTACTTTCACCTGTGCCCGTTGTGTATATATTCTACTTGCTAGCCTTGTATGTTATTTCTGTTGTCTTCACTCAGGGCTAGTTCCTGTGTACTTTTTCATAGATTTTCGTGACTACTTGTTTCTATTCTGTCTGTTACTACGCTTTTATCTTATATGTACCCAGTCGGCCTATGATACCTACTGGGTAACTTATGCTTCGCATTTGGTGCTCATACTACACTCTGCATCTTCTGGTGCAGATCCTAGTGTGGGACATCGCCGCTAGATCGATGTGACTCGTGCTTGGAGATTTTGGACTATCCGGACTGAGGGTGAACTCTTAGCGACCGGAGCTTAGCTTTGAGTTTATTTTTTGCTTTATGTACTCTATTACTACTCGGAGACATTTGTGTATATACTATTTTGGATGCTTCGTACTCCTTGTATGTAGTTTCGGCTCTATACTAGGATACCAGGCTTTAGTTTGGTTTAGCTTCTGCATATGTACGTATTCCTATTATCTTTTGTCTTCATCTTGTTCCCTTGCTTTGGCTTATTAAATTGTTCTTCCGCTTAAATTGCTAGAATGCAGCCTATTACTAACCGTTCCGGGCTACGGGGATTGATTCGCCTACTGGGGGATTGTAGATGCCATCATGACCAAAAAATCGGGTCGTGACAGAAAAATGCTATCTAGTTATACATCCTCTATCCCATTTCTGAAGAAAGTTTTATATTAGCTGTACAAAATAAATTAGAAGTACGTAAAAAGAAAAGAATATACGAGAAAAAATATGCACAATGCTTTTGGAAGCAACTGTGTGAGTTGTGTGAGGAAAAACGATAAAATCAGTTGAACGGATGAAATCTCTTCTTTTATCAACTATAAAAATTTCTTATATATTTCTTTAATAACCTCATTTTCTCCACACTCAAATTCAATCTGCCTTCAAAAGACCTTCACAACTTTCACTGGAGCTTCAATCGTTACTCTTTTCAAATATTTCATCAAAATATACTAAACTAATCTCGAGTTGGTTGAATATTTTTTTTAGGTAAAAAATATTTTTGGACGGAGGACGTAATGGTTTCAGCTTTGTAATTTGAGATATTATACTCATCACTTCCCTTGTTTAGATATTTTTATAAGAAAATGATATTTAAATGATTTCATAATATTTCAGATATATTTCAGATCCACCCTTTTGTGACAATATCTCTCCATTAACCCTACAGCAACTTCTTAAGCTAAACACAATCAAGATAACATAATAATTGGCTTAGTATACATGCAAGAGACATGACCTAAAACACAATCTACTGTGAGCTACACGAAGCAAACTCTAGAAGGTAAGTGAAGGAAAATATTTTATTTATAAATAAACTCAGTGATAATCTATAGTTCTTCACTATTTTTCACCATATGAAAATAGATAGCAGCATTCTTATTTATAATAAAACATCTAGTTTAGCTACAAATTAGAAAACTTATTCCTATATTAATTTGATTACAAATTCTGACTAGACATGAATTAAATAAATAGCAATTTTTTAATTTTCTACTCTAATTTTGAATTGTTCTTCTAATATTCTCCCGTACGTAATTCAAAGTTATATAATCTTACATGCATTTTTTATTTGTTTTGGAGCACTTCTCTTCGACTTTTTTTTTCTGGAGAATTTCTCACCAACTTTCAAATATTTATTTTTGTTGGAACACTTCTTTGATTCTTTCCAACTTTCAATTGTTGATGCACTTCTCATCAATCATTAATTGTTGATGCACTTCTCTTCAACCTTCAATTGTTGAGCACTTCTCTTCAACCTTCAATATTGAAGTACTTCTATTCAACCTTCAATTGTTGAAGCAATTCTCTCCAACTTTCAATTGTTGAAGCACTTCTCTCTAACTCCCATTATTTTTTTGTTGGTTGTGTTGAGCATTTCTCTTCAACTTACGATAGTTAATGCACTTCTCATCAACTTTCAATTATTTTTTGTTTTGCTCCACTTCTCCAATTTGTAGAGAAGATTGTTCCTTCCTCTTGTATTATATTTGTTCGCACCTTCTTAAACTTGAAATCTTTTTTTTCCAGTCATTCTTAACATGATTATTTTTCATGCATATATTATTGATCTGATATTTTTTTACATAATCATTGGTCAAATGATTTTCAAGATAATCATTGGTCAGGCGGGTGACACATATTGGCTACTATCGTTCGCTGACAGCAGAAACTCTTTAATTCTCTATCAAAATCGTAAAGGTTGTGATATCAATTTAAAGAAAAATATTTCATTCATAAACTCAATGATACTCTATAATTCACCACTATTTCTCATCATATGAAAATATCTAGTAATATCCCTATTTATAGTAGTGCAAAACTTAATTTAACTAGGATTAATTAGAAACATATTCCTATATTAATTTGACTATAAATTCTAACTAGAGATAAATTAAATAAATAATAAACAAATTAAATTTTCCACTCCAGCTTTAAATTATTCTTCCAACTGTAAGTTAAACTCAAATAGAGGCAAAACATAAAATTTAGGTATCCACGAGACAAATGAGTTCAACACAAATCCACTGTGACACTATATGTTCAATAATTTTATTATTAATTAATGCTTAGGGTATTCTAAGAATTAAGACTATAATCAGTTCCTTCAAAGAACAAATATTGACTAATTTTTAAAAAAAATACAAAAACAATTGACTAATAGAAAGTGAATGATTAAGCAATTAAAATTGTCAAAGAGAGGTCCCTCTTTATATTTTGTTTGCCATCATTTGTCAATGTTTCAGATGGAAAAAGATGGTTAAAAACAATTAGTTTCTAAATCAAAGAAAAGGCTCTTAAATCACCTAAAACATTTGAATATTTCCTACAGATCTATTTCATTCATATATAAGTAAGTTTAATAAACAATATAGCTAGACATTACAGTGTCGGCAGAGGTGCTTCACTACAATTATTGTTATTATAACTATACGGGTAATTGCATAATTGTTTTTTCAATCATTGACAAATTTTAGTTTTGATCCTTGTATTATTTGGCTAAGTACATTTAAATTTTAATTAATTAAAATGTATGTTTTTCTCCTTTTGTATAGGAATATATGATATTTAGATTATTTTTAGAACTCTTCGAAGCTCACATATGGAATAACACTACAATTTTAACAAAACACATCGATAATGAAATAGTTTAATAATTAATAATTTATTAAATTTGTGAAGATTCACAGTATGAGGGACCAAAAGTGCTTGTATCAATTAATTGAAAGTTAAATATATTTAATCAAAAAATAAAATGACCAAAAATCAAAATTTATCAATATTTGAGGGATTTAAAGTACAAAATTACCTACTTAGCTCTATATTATAGAAGAGCACAGAAGCAGAAGACGGTTGTTATGCTTTCTTTTGTCGGAGGACATTTTTGAAATTTCAGTATTTTTTCATTTTAATTTGTTTATCTTACTTTTCTTTTTAATATGTTATATATTTAAAAATTATATAAAAAATACTACAATTCACAAAAAAAAGTTTTAAAAAATTATTGACTCTCGAAATTATATCAATGTCACATAAATTGGGATAAATAAAGTAACATATATTATTAGAAAATGATGTAAGAAAATATTACAAATTACAATATTTAAATTTTTTAAATATTTGAATGACATAAAAAATTTGATTGGCTCTTGAAATTCTATCAATTCCACATAAATTGAGATAAAAGGAGTAACATATATTATTTAAAAATGACTAAAAATTATTATAAATCACAATAATTAACAACTTAGAATATTTAAAAGACATAATAAAAAAAAAATTAGATTGAGTTTCCACATTCTATTGGTGCCACATAAATTGAGATAGAGAGAATAACATATATTATCTAATAAATTATGTAAAAAGAACTATAAATCACAATAATTAACAATTTAAAAAGTCATTTTTATTGACTCTCCAAATTTCATCTTTGCCACATAAATTAAAACAAAGAAAGTAACATATATTGGGCCCGTGATGGCACAGGGTGTTGTATCTAGTATTCTTTAATATGGAATAAATTACTTAAAGAACTAAACACCCCTACGATATCTACTATTTTTACCATCAATTTTTTTAATTACTTGATATACTACATCTTATCAGAAACTCCCTTTCTTATATCAGATACATCATCAAAACAGATCTCTTCTCTTACGGCGTAAAATACACTCCTCCCAAATTTAAATCACCCAAATCACGGCTAATCATATCTTCCCCCTCTTCCGTCTCTTCTCTTCTTCCTCTGCTAAAAGTAAAACCTCGTATTATCCCCCTCTTCCTTCTCTTCTATTCTTCCTTTGGTAAAAGTAAAACCTAATGGTTGTTCCCTGCGTGCAAAGATCTTGTGATGTATGAATCTTCTTGGCAAAATTCTTTTCAACATCTGGCGATGGTAAGAGCAATTTTAAGAACTCGATTGAGCGAACACGAAAGAGCTACAACTGCTAGGTTTTCGATGAGAGCGACAAAGCTGGCGGTGGTGGTGCCGACGCCGGCGATGATTTTGAATGCTAATTTTTCATCTACAATCCAAATTTTCATCCACCATTGTTGATATTTTAAGTGCTTTGCTAGCATAGTAGATGGGATGAAGAATCTTTTCATGTCTTTGGCCTAGGACTGCTCCTAGCGCCACTCCACTAGCATCACAGATAATCTCAAAAGGCTGAGACCAATTCACAGAAATAATAATGGGAGAAGAGATCAACTTTTCCTTAAGGCACTCGAATGCCTTCAGACATGCGTCATCAAAAACAAACTTCACCTCTTTCTCCAACAACTTGAACAATGGACTTGCTTTTTGGAGAAGTCTTTGATAAACCTGCGATAGAAACTAGCATGCCCCAAAAAACTCTGAATACCCTTCACAGAAACTGGTGGAGGCAATTTTTCAATGACCTCAATCTTCGCTTTGTCAACCTCTATACCCTTCTTTGAGATCCAATGATCAAGCACTATACCCTCTTTCACTATGAAGTGATACTTTTCCCAGTTCAACACTAGGTTATACTCTTCACATATTTTCAGCACACAACTCAGATGAGCCAAACAATCTTCAAAAAAGTCACTAACTATCAAAAAGTCATCCATAAATACCTCAATAGTGTCCTCCACCATGTCTGAGAAAATAGACATCATGCAACGTTGAAATGTCGCTAGTGCATTGCATAAACCAAAAGGCATCCTCTTGAAAGCAAATGTCCTATATGGACAGGTGAAAGTGGTCTTCTCTTGGTCTTCAGGAGCAACCAAAATCTGATTGTATACTGAATAACCATCAAGAAAATAATACCATCCTCTAGCAGTAAGACGGTCTAACATCTGATCCCTGAACGACATTGGAAAATGGTCCTGCTCAGTCCAAGCATTCATTTTCATGTATTCCATGCATATGGGTCAGCCTGTGACTGGCCTCATCGGAATCAACTCATTCCTTGCATTTAGGACTATAGTAATCCCACCCTTCTTAAGCACACAGTGAACAAGGATCACCCACTTGCTGTCTGTAATAGGGTAAACCACGCTTGCATCCAGCCACTTGATAATCTCCTTCTTGACAACCTCTTGCATACGTTGATTCAACCTACGCTGGTGCTCAATACTCAGAACACAATCTAGGGCTAGCTTAATTTTTTGAGTGCAAATTCCAGGTGAAATCCCAATGATGTCAGCAATGGAACAACCAATGGCCCTCTTAAATTTTCTCAACATAGAAACCAGAGCTTCAACCTTCCCTTCACCTAAGTCTACAACAATAATAATTGGCAAGGTCTTATTAGCTCCTAAGAACACATACCGAAGATGAGACGAAAGCGCTTTGAGCTCTAAAACTGGAGGCTCCTGAATTGATGGTCTGGCAGGCAGTGTCTATCTATTCTTCAAGTCCAAATCAAGCTTCTTTGGAGCATACCTATAAGACCCCATGCCTGCAAGTTCTTCAACCATATCATCATACTCCTCAATATTGTCTCAATCAAAATTCATATTTATAGTCGCAAGTGCTTCAACACCAAGTCTATCCTCAATAGGCACTATCAGCTGATCCTCATCAACCACATCGATAACTGAAACCACGCGTATGTCTTCATGATGCTTCATAGACTGGAAGACATTAAAAGTAACTACCTCATTATTCAATCTGAACTTCATCTACCCAGTCTTTAAGTCAACCAACGCATGTCTGGTGGCAAGGAATAATTATCCCAACATGATGGGAACCTCAAAGTCATCCTCGCAGTCAAGAATAATAAAGTCTGCAGGGAAGATAAAAGTGTCAAACTTCACAAGTACATCATGGAGAATTCCAAGAGGAATTTTCACTGTGCGATCTGCCATAAGAAGCCGCATTATAGTCAGTTTGGGGGCTCCCAAGCCCAACTAATTAAACACTGCTAGTGGCATCAGATTGATACTAGCACCAAGATCACATAATGCTTTAGCAAAGTAGAACGCTCTAATCATACAAGGAATAGTAAAAGCTCCAGGATCTTCCTTTTTCTATACCAAAGAATGAGAGGATATTGCACTACAATGGTGCAAATTATCAGCTGGCTCAAAGCTCACAGTTCTCTTCCTAGTCACCAAATCCTTCATGAATTTAGCATATCCAGGCATCTGCTCCATGCTTCAACTAAAGGGATATTGACTGAAAGTTGTTTCAGCATGGAGATGAACTTGTGAAATTTGTCGTCCTCAACCTTTTTCTTCAATCTTTGTGGGTATGGTGGAGGAGGCAATGTTATGGGCTTCAAGACCGGTGCAACCTCTTTGTTCTTCACTTTCGAATGAGAAGACTTTCTCTCACTTGGCCCTTTACTGCTATCCTTTTCCTCAGACTCGACAACAATCTCAGTATCATCTTTTTCAGACTCGGCTGACTCATCAACAACTATAGGCATAGGAGGGTCAACAGTCTATTTTCCACTTCGGGTAGTCACAACCATAACCTGTGGATCATTCTTTGGATTCTGAATGGTGTTACTTGGGAGAGTACCATTTTGACGAGGATTTATGCTGGTAGACATCTGGTGCATCTGAGTCTCAAGCTGCTTTATGGCTACAGAATGAGCCTCCACTTTCTGACTCATACCTGAAAGGTCAGCGCACATCTCCTTCATGCTTGCATCCATAGAATCAACCTATTGAAATACTTTGTTGAGAAGCTCCCTTATGGATGGTTGTTCAGGTCTATCTTCACAATTCCCAAGAGGGACATACGGACCACTTCAATTATTCTTGTAGCCATCCCTTGTTCCAATCACCATCTCTACCTCTTCTGCTATATCTGTAACCAACACCATTGTAGTTGCAATCTCTATCCTTATTCCGACCTTGATTTCCCTGGGGATTGGCTCGGAAACCCACCACTTGATCATTCAGATAATTTACTTCTTCATCAGATTCGTACTCATCTTGTCTCGGTGATCTACCTTGTGTACCAACAACCTTCACCTTCTCCAGACCACCATTAAGAATTTGTTTCGCAATTAGATCAATAGTAGTTTGCAGAGATGCAAAGTTCTATTTAAATTCCTGGAATTCTTCATGGCCACTGGATTTCCCAACTGCATAAGTTCCTGCCGAGCTTTCTGCATCTCTCGTATGCCAGTCCCTGTTAGTCTTGGTAACCCTATCAAGCTTCTCAAAGGCTTCGACATAAGTGTTCTCCATGAATGCTCCCCAAATTACTGTATCTGCTACCGCCTTAGTATTTGCATTCAATGCTTTATAGAAGATTTCCATCAAGTGGTGTGAAGGGATTTTGTGATTTGGAGCTTGCTTCAGCTTCTTATTGAACCAAAACCATGTTTCATACAAAGCCTCCGTGGGAAGCTATTTGAAATTATAAATCTCCTACTTTAGCTGCAGTCCTTGATGGAGGAAAAAACTTCTCTAGAAACTGATTTCTCATCTCAACCCATGTGAATATAGAAGCATCACGTAGTTCTGTAAGCCAAAGTATCGCTTCTCCAGTTAATGAAAATGGAAAGAGCCACAATCTGATAGAATTCTGATCAACTCCTGGAAGGTTGTAGCCCTGCAGATCCACGTAAATTTCAACAAGTGCAAGTTAGCATCATCTGTCGGCTTGCCAGCAAATAATTGTTGCATTCTAATGCACACGCAAGTGTACGCGGTCGTATAAGTAATATAGGATTGTAAGTCCAGATATCGTACCCACATGTATTTGTCGATTAACTATTCACTAAATTAAACTAGTTCTAATTATTTATTCAAGCAGTAAATCTCAAAAGAATATTTATTAATCAAAGTAAAAAGCAGAAGTTAACTAATGAACAACTAACCAAACAAAGAGCAGGTTTTTACGTAATCAATATGATGAAATCAATCTAGGATTATGAATTCGCTAACAACCATGTTAAGTAAGCAATTTCAATGACTGGTTTGTTTATCTAGTTGCTGATTTCGGGGTTGATTTTACAACTATGGTCTACTGAGCCTCTAATTTCCTATCCAGAATAGCATCACAACTACATCATTGAGCGGGGATGTGACATCTTATTTTGAACGCATTTATATATCCTCCCGTATAAACCAAATAAGGCATTCTAGGTGTATTCCTATCCTAGTCGCGAACCTACACTTTACGTTAAAAAAGAGAGGCCTTGCTCCCTATATTCTTCGTTCTATCCCAATGATTCTTCTTCCGGGTTCACAAAGAGATTATAGATTTATTTTAATGGTCGCAAAGCATTAAAATAGTAAGCACAAGAATACAAGAACAACTTATATAATGAACAAATAATCAAATCAATCGTCTACTAAACAATCATGTAGTTAGCTACCATAACCTTAGAACGAGAAGTTTAACTCCATACAGATATGGAGGAATTACAACATATCATCCAAAGAAAAATGTTAAATAAATAATAAAGGAGATGAAAAGATGAAATCAATATTCTCCGGCCTACATGGTGGCTCCTAGCTCTTCGTAGGTCAAAGGTTGGGTAAAAATCATGATTTAAGATGTATTTTTAGAGTATGAGGAAAATAACCCCTTTTCCTACTTTGATTTGGAGTAGAAAAAAGCTGGTTTTCTAGGTTACGCTCTGGCGCGCCGCGCCACCATAGCGCCAACTTTAGTCTTCTGAAGTTTGGGTCCTGGGGCGATGTACCACCAACATGCCAGCCACAGCCATTAGTAGTTAGGGGGCTGGGGTGGGGCGCCAGTAGTACGCCACATCCCATATTTTCTTCTTTTGCTCTCTTTTTCTCCCGAAACTTTGCTAACTCCTTTCCAATACTTTTATGCTTACCTTTTAGCTCTCATGGGTTGTTTTTTCTCCATATTTTCCCTACAAAGCATCTAATCACATATATTATCTCATAATGAAGAATATGCAACCAATCATAGGGATATACATCACTTTTCCCTTAAAACAAGGCTAAAACATGGGTAAATGAGGCAAGCGGTCGTATAAATATGTCCAAGATCACCACTCCACACTTAAACCTTTGTTCGTCCTCGAACAAATCACTACACACCCTATAAAATTTCACCTCTTAAGATATCAATTGAACAGGTCTAGTCACACCCAAGTTAACTAGACAGTTTAATCATGACCAAGTTAACTAGACAGTTTAATCATGACCCATAATCCACTCAACATGCATATATCAATCATATTTTACAGACCCTTCATTGAAACCACACAACCTCTAAAACTGACTCTCCATGAAAAATAAGGCCAACATGATCATATGTGAATATAGCCATCATTAGTTCACCAAATTCTCACCATTTTGTTCCCTCACATTTAAGAGAGATGCCCCTTGCTCACATCATACATACATATTCAAATTTAGGCATATAGATAAGAAATTCGCTCACTCTCGCAAAGAAAGTTTCATGCATACAAGACATACCATAGGCTTGCCCGTAGTGTAATACTATACTAACAAAGCATCAAAATTATAAGATCAAAAGGACTTTTACAGGTTTTAATATTAGCTAAGGGAAGGGTAGGAATACTTTGGCCAATAGTGACTACTCTTCCTATGCACTTTAAGACACTTACTTTAAACTTTTTCACTCTTTTCCTTATATCACCTCAACTTCAACTTATGTTCATGTTTTCCTTCAAGCTCCCCTTTTTATTTTGGTTTATTTTCCTTAACCTTCATTCATTGATTGCTAGCAAGGAGATTTTTCTAACTTTATTTTAAATTTATTTTTCCTCTCCTCACTACCAACATACAAATTGTTTTTTTACAAGGGCACCACATCTAATTCTTATTCTTACTACAACAACCTCCCTCTATCTTTTTACCTTTTCTCTATTGTTCCCTTCTTCTTTTAAGTCTTTCAACTACAAAGTGCATTAGGGACTCTTTGGATCAAATCAACACAGGATAATCAAATAAAGGGGATGGGATAAACATGCGGCTAGTCAAAGAAATAGGCTTAAATCTCAAAGGGGCTTGACTAAGGATAACGTAAGGGTGGCACAAATAATAGTCAAAAGAATTGGATCACAAAGAAATGCTTTGATCATATCCAACAAGTCAACACTATGTTTTATTTCATACACACAGGAGGCAAGTTCTAGATATCAAGATATGCAAGAAACACAACAAACACTCACCACACAAGGCACAATGGTTCAAAAATGGCTTCCTAAGACTTCGTATTCAAAACACAACCAAATTGAATGAATTAATATTATTAAGCCCATCTTTAGGTTTTTTTTTAGTCACGTTAAAGAGCCTATGCGTCTCTAAATGAAGTTTCCTACTTTTTATGCTTCTTTTAAGTGAATTACCCATGACGTCTAGTGTATTCTTAGGCAAAGTACCTAGCATTCAAAAGGCTATGGTTTCTAATGTTACTTATTCCTAGGACTAAATTTCCCTCAATACGCTCGTCATCCATCCATCGTCGAGAAAATTTCTCTACCTATGAATAAAAAATTAAAATAAAATAACTCCTAAAAAAAAGCTACCCAGTTCAAAGGGCACCCTCTCGAAAAAGAACCGAAAAGAAAAACCAAGGGGTGAATGAGATATGCCTCTAAAAAAACTAAAAAACCTTTTTATATATTTTTATATCTTTTTTATTTTTCAAATAAAATAAACTCCTATGACATACTCACCCTAAAACTCACAATTATCGAAAGATTCCCCACCCCACACTTAAAATCATGCTTTGTCCCAAAAGCAATTTAAAGTAAAAGATGAAGAACAAGGGTAAGAAATACTCCTTGAGGCCCTTTAGGGCCTAGCTGGCAACATGTTTCTTCAATTTAATCAAGGGGCGAATGACCCCACACTTAAGCTTAAACCATGCTCCTTAGCTTTCAAATTTGGGTACTCAGACTTCCCCAAACCTGCAAAACTAAAATAAAAACAAAAATGTGACACTAAAAAAGAAGAAGCTACACTACCAATTGGGTTGCCTTCCAACAAGCGCCAGATTTAACATCGCGGCACGACGCCATCACTTCACCACTTTTCTTACCACTTAGAACTTATGAATTGCACCCTAACTACCGCTCAAGGGGTGGTGGTATAAAGATGAAGGGACCAAGCAAAGGATGTCGCATCTTGCACTTCTTGGACCTTAAGTGAGAAATGTCATTTTGTCTCTTTGGTGTGGAAAATTTTAGAACGTAAGGTCCTTGTTCCTCATCTACACACTTCTCCACTTGTTCAGACAAATTAATTTTCATGTCCTCATCCAAACATAATGTAGAAAAGTGATTAGAATGCGGTCCAACACGTCCCAACTTAAAACTTGCATTATTTATGATATGCTCACTTTTGTGTACCTATTCAACATCCGCACTAATGAATAAATTATAGTTGAATGGTTCAAATTCCTCTTTATGCTCCACTAATTGGCCAGTATCCATAATAATTGGTGATTGGGCATCAGACGCCTCAATCATTTTCTTCAAGTGATCCTCCAAGTCATGAATATTTGAGCTAAATTGGTCTATCTCTTTTCTGAGCTTAACTCTTCCTTCTATCAGCTGTGTCATCATGTATGTAAGATTATCACAGAGAAAATCATGAAATTTAAATTTTTCCTCTTGTTCCCTTAGCCAAGATTGGCTCACTATCTCTGCTTCCTCACAGCTTTCTCCAAGTAGGCACTCACTTTCTTCTTCTACTAGGGGTTCATCTTGGGTATTGGCTAAGACCGTAACTTCCTGATCAATACAAGTTTTAGCCATAGCTTGTATCTCTGTGAGTTGAAATCCTATCCTCTCTATGTCTTTCCTCAATTTGATTGTGTCTTTCCTCAGTTCTTCTTTCTTATCAAGTATTTGCTTCAGCATATCAATGAGATGAGCCTCATGATTCACATCTTCCACTTTATTACCCCTGCCAACATCACAAACAACAGAAGAATCATAATAGGATCTCTAGGAAGGGGTATAAGAGTGAGGACAACCATTCAAATGACCATCCTGACCACCACATATAAGACATACATTAAATTCAAAAGATTGGGTAGGTGCACACCACCCGCTCTCTTGATTTTAATGGCAATTGATATCCAAGTGGGATCCTCCATAGTACTGACAAGGATTACCAACATATGGATAGTACTCATCATTCAACCAATATTTATCTTTAGATGTCATGTTAATGAAGAGTAGTAGAAAAAAAAACTATCTATAAAAGGGAATAAAATATACACAAAAAATTAAATAAATAAAAAGAAAAAGTCTAATATAGATAAATAATTAATTTCTAAGTCCCCAGCAATGACACCAAAAAATTGGTGCGTCCTAACGCACACGCAAGTGTACGCGATCGTACAAGTAATATAGGATTGTAAGTCCAGATATCGTACCCAGAGGGACTTGTCGATTAACTATTTACTAAATTGAACTAGTTTTAATTATTTATTCAAGCAGTAAATCTCAAAAGAATATTTATTAATCAAAGTAAAAAGAAGAAGTTAACTAATGAACAGTTAACCAAACAAAGAGCAGGTTTTTACGTAATTAATATGATGAAATCGATCAAGGATTATAGATTCTCTAACAATCATGTTAAGTAAGCAATTTCATTGACTTGTTTGTTTATCTAGTTGCTGGTTTCGAGGTTGATTTTACAACTATGGTCTTCCGAGCCTCTAATTGCCTATCCAGAATAGCATCACAACTACATCGTTGAGAGGAGATGTGACATCTTATTCTGAATTCATTTATATATCTTCCCATATAAATCAAACAAGGCATTCTAGGTATATTTCTATCCTAGTCGCGAACTTACCCTTTACGTTACAAAAGAGAGGCCTTGCTCCCTATAATCTTTGTTCTATCCCAATGATTCTTTTTTCGGGTTCACAAAGAGATTATAAATTTATTTTAATGGTCGCGAAGCATTAAAATAGTAAGTACAAAAATATAAGAACAATTAATATGATGAACAAATAATCAAATAAATCGTCTACTAAATAATCATATAGTTATCTACCATAACCCTAGAATCAGAAGTTTAACTCCACATAGACATGGAGTAATTACAACAAATCATCCAAAGAAAAACATAAAATAAATAATAAAGGAGAAGAAAAGATGAAACCAATATTCTCCGGCATCCACGGCTACTCCTAGCTCTTTGTAGGTCAAAAGTTGGATAAAATTCATGATTTGAGATGTATTTATAGAGTATGAGGAGAATAACCCCCTTTCTTATTTGGATTTTAGTAGAAAAAAGCTAAATTTTTTCTATAGTGGTATAGTGGTAAGTATTCCAACCTATCACGCAGGTGAGCCGGGTTCATTCCTCGGCAACAACGCTAAAAACTTGTTGCGTCCTAACGCACACGCAAGTTTACACAGTCGTACAAGTAATATAGGTCGTACAAGTAATTTTTCCATGTTAGGCTTTGGTGCGCCGCGCCACCATAGCACCAACTTTAGTCTTCTGAAGTTTGGGGCCTAGGGCGATGCGCCACTAACGCGCCAACCACACCTATCAGTAGTTTGGGCACTGGGGTGGCGCGCCAGCAGTACGCCACAACCCAGATTTTCTTCTTTTGCTCTCTTTTTCTCCCAAAACTTTGCTAACTCCTTTCCAATGCTTTTATTCTTTCCTTTTAGCTCTCATGGGTTGTTTTTTCTCCATATTTTCCCTACAAAGCATCTAATCACATATATTAGCTCATAATGAAGAATATGCAAATAATCATAGGTATATACATCACTCTTACCCTCAAAACAAGGCTAAAACATGGGAAATGAGGCAAGCGGGCGTATAAATATGATCAAGATCAATAATCCCTTCAGGTTCAGCAGCTGAATTATAGT
This sequence comes from Jaltomata sinuosa, assembly GCA_003996215.1. Classification (NCBI taxonomy): domain Eukaryota; kingdom Viridiplantae; phylum Streptophyta; class Magnoliopsida; order Solanales; family Solanaceae; genus Jaltomata; species Jaltomata sinuosa. The sequence goes on along the minus strand of QJPP01000178.1, from coordinate 1,192,625 downwards.
GCTAGTAATATCAAACTTTACACCATCGGGTATCGGTGTCAACACTATGGGGCATGTTGTCCCTACCTCAACATCATAAATATTATACTGAGGGACGTGTTTTGGTTGCTGCATCTGTCTGCCTCTACTAACTCTTGGTGCTACTGGAACATGAGCTGCATTGCATCGGGCTGCCTCATCTTCTGCAGCTTGTGCATCGAGTATGGTTTGATGGGCAGCTTGTTGTCATGCCTGCCTTGCTTGATCAGCTATCGTATTTCGAGCAGCAAGGTCTGCTGCAATTTGAGCATCTTTAGCAGCAAGGGCGTCCTCCCCTGCCTCTTTCCTCAGCTCTTCTTCAGCCAACAACCGAGTTGTGACCTATTCTGGTGTCTCATAAACTCCCTTTTAGCCATGTTTCTTAGAGTTCTATAGAGTTCAGGATTATATGGGATCAAGGGATTGCCTTGACTCCTTGTACTGGGCATGCACAAGTCTTCAACCTGCGTAACAAAACAAAAACAAAAAAAAAATTAGGAAATAAGGATGAATAGTGAAATAAGCACAATCTCACTTAATCCTAAATCGCATTTCCTGGCAACAGAACCAAAATTTGATACACCCAAATTACCCCTCCTTTTACAAGGGTAAGCGATCTCTATTCAAATATAGAATCCAACAAATGTTGGGGTCAATCCCACGGGGAAATTGGTAGGACTATGGTTGATTAGTGTTTACTTACTCTCTTAGCCATTTATTTCCCTCGGAAGGGAGGTTTTAGGTAACAGATATTAAACGTAACTTATATTTCTAACAATTAACAAGTAACAGTTCAAAGGTTGTTATCAATAAGAGAAGCAACTAGGGTAGTGTTCCCCATGTGATCATAACTTAGTAAGGCATTGTACTTAGTAAACTAGCTTGGTTCTTAGCATGTAAGATAGCTAAGTTAGGTTCACCTAAATAGTTGGTCCCTCAGATAGATGAATTTCACCACACGCCTTGGTCTGGTCGTTGGTGTATGATTTACTAACCCTTACCCTTCATCCCAGATTAGCTATTCTCGGAAAAGGTCAAGCTATTAGATGAGGGTTAGCCTTAAATCACCATTGTAAACATCCTTTTTCCCATTCGTTACCTCCTTGGTCCGGCAAGTAAGAATAAGGCGAGTTCTAACGTTGTACACCATTATAAAGCAATCAAAGCGAAGGGAAGAACAATACATGCAATAAACACCGCCCTAGAATTTCCAAGTACTTTGCCTACTTTGTTAATCATTCATGGTTCCCACAACCCTAGTTGTGGATTTAGCTACTCATGGTTATAAGTAAACAATCAAAAGTTATTGATATGTTCATGATCATATACTTACAATAAGAAGTAAAGAAATTCATAAACTTGAATGGATGAAGATGAACTCAAGAGCAAAGAATTATGTATATATTTAACTCTCAAAACCAAGAAAAAAACCAGATCCGATGTTTCGAATGTGTTTCCTACAAACTATAGAGCGTAAAATGTAAAATAAAACCTTGGAAAGATATTTATAGACATTAAGAATCCTATCCTAACTAAACTAGGTGAACTAGACTCAGCAGGGAACATGAATTTGTTGATGACCCGTCATTACAAATGATGGTTCATAGTCTTCTGAGTTCAACCGTGGTCTTGAATGGTCAACATCTTCTATTATGGGAAACCACGGATGAAACCATGAGTCGTAACTTAATCTACGGCCCGTCTGCTGACTTGTGGTTTTATATTCCTTTCTTGAGCCTTCTTTGGTCAACAACCACGAGTATAACAGGCCAGTTCGTGCTTGTGGAAGAACGGTTCATACTTTGGCTCGTGCTTCCTGCTTTTATTTTTGCACATCTGCAGTTCTTCATGTCTACAAGTAGATAAGATGGGTCGTGGTTTGGAACCATGACTCATAGACTGACTCGTACTATTCTTCCAGACTTGCACAGTTTCTGTAGTTTGTTTCACGAGTCCACAGGACGGGTCTGTGGTCCAGAACCTCAGACCGTTAAGCCATCCGTGATCTCTGTAGCCATCACTTTTTAAATCAATTTCGAGCACTTTGGCTATGGTGTCTATTCTCCTACACACTTAACAAAACCATCAAATATATAAATAAAATGCTAAAGAACTTGTGATAATCCTAAGTATTAGGCTTCAAAAGTGGCGTAATTCTACGGCACATCATATGTCCCTCCAGTTTTACCCCTCCTCCCCCCATCATATTTCTTTATGATCCTAGCATGTATCCATGTTTTCAGAGTTAGTTCAATCATGTTTATAAGTTCAAACTCAGTTATCATGCTTATTCTTTGGTTTTCATATTTTGTTGGTTGGTTTGGCTGTTTTCTCTTCAGTTTTCTTTACTTAATCTTCATTCGAGGATGAATGATCCCAATGGGGAGATATTGTAACAACCCGAAATTTGAACCAACCTTTAGACTTATAATCTATGCAAAATTCTAACTTCCAAAAATCACGAGTCATGAAATAAACCACGAGCCATAAAATGGACTCGTGGAAACAGTTCTGTAGACCATCCTCAGCGTGAGAACCACAAGTGAGTTTTACGGTTCATGGATGGTTCCACGGGTCATGGAACTAATTCATGAAACTCAGACTGAGGGTTGTCTTTTCCCTCAGAAATTTACAAGTATGTTTTACGGACCGTAGATGGTTCTAAGGATCATACTATTAATTTGTGGAATCATTATCCGTTGTTTATCATTTAGGCCAGGAACCACGAGAAAGAACTATGAGTCATGGTTCAGTCTATGACTCATGGACTACACTCGTGGAACCTGAAGCCGCAATTTTAAGTTGTTTTTTTTTTAATTAAATCCCTGGGTTATTTTTGTAATTTACCATCCTTTTAACTCATAAGTGAGGTCATTTTAGACATTTTAGTAGGGTTTCATCCTAATTAGCCTAAGTCTTTTCTCAAACTCCCATTCAATCCTAAAAGAAGAAAGGGTCTCCATTCTCTCAAGCTTCAAGCTTCAAGCTCCAAGCTAACGATTCCATCTTCGAGTCTTCATCCCTCTCATCCCAGATTAAGAAAGCTTCAATTCAGGTATGTGGGTATTCAATAATCAATTCTTCCACCCTTATGCCCAAACCCCCAATTTTATATGGATTTTCACGAATTTCGAATTAGGGTTCTTACCCAATTCTCATGGGTTTTTCTATAAGTTGTTTTGTCATGATTCTACTATGAAATCCAATTTAAAATTTCATGATTTTGTATGGTTTTTGCAAGTGAATTCCTACTTCATGAATTAAAGACTTAGTCTAGCCAATTTTTGCATGCATGGATTGATTTAAGTAAATTGGCATATTTTATAGCATGATTTCATGAATTATAAGTAATTGCATGCCTAGTCCCTATGTTTCATGAAAGTGCATGTGATTTTAAAATTTAACTAGTGCCATGCAAGTTGTTAAGATATAAATTTTATATGAAAGACAAGACACCCGATGTGCCATGGATACTCATGAATTATTTTCCAAAACAAGGTTCGTGAGTATTATGAAGATCTGGGATATGAATATGATTATTAACAAGTTTGACATCTAGATATGTCATATGTTTGTGAGCCTCATGTTATGTTTTGGGAGTAGTATTTATCACTGAGCGATGAGGGTTCTAGATGACCCAAGTCCAAAACTATGTTGCCACCATAGGTTGCCCTTCGTGGCTTATGACAAGATACTTATCACATGGTTATAACCTTGGTCGGATAGGACAACCTTTTTCAGTATAGGTGCATGACATTGGACTCCATGTAGCTCATCATGGTTTATGTCGGTTAAGAGAAACTCCCGTATGAATGTATTCAAGCTATGAAGTGATATGATATTCTATTTTGAAGCTTGGCCTCTATTTTATGTCTTATGCTTAAACTATGATATTTACTCATGTTTCCTGTTAGCATGCATGGACTCAGTTTTAAGCATGTTTTAAGTATATTTTTACCATTTTATTTCATAGAATCGCATACTTGGTATATTTCATACTACTGAAGCATATTCTTATACTGCATCCTATTATGATATAGATTCAGGCTCCCTTCTCATTCTCATGGCTAGAGACCGCTGGCTATCCAGTGTTAATTGGTGAGTCCTCATCTTTTGAGGACTAATATGATTCCTAGTTAGTAGGCTCCTTTAATTCAGTACTTAGAGTTAGCTGGGGTCTTGTCCCAGTAACTCATTATATCTTATGTAGAGGGTTTTCGGACATAGTTGGATATTTGGAATTTTATGTTTCAGATTAAGACATTCCTAGACCTTATGTTTATATTGAGTTAGTGTGCTTACTCTTTGTTATGCATCCGTTATTGTTATCCATGTTATATTACGTCATGCTAAAGCCAAGGGTTAACTTGGGATCACTTGTGGTCCCAAGTCCCATGTTACATCTAGGGGGTAGCCGCGGAGTGTGACAAATATAGTATCAGAGCATCAAGTTCAAGAGTCCTTGGGTGTCTGAAAGTCGCATCAACTAGAGTATCCTTCATGGGTGTGAAGCGCGCCACACTTATAAGAGAGAAGCTACAAGATGTTTTAGGAAAGACTTCACTTCTTTGACGATCAATATCATGCGATAGAGTTTAACTCTATTACTTCTCTAATTCGATCCTAATGCATTTGAGATTATGCCTCCTTATCGTGTCATAACTCGTAGGGCCAATGCCTGAAATGCTAACCCTCCGATTCTAGACCACGAGGTCACTTATATGAAGTTCAGGAATGCCATTTAGATGTTAGCTCATGCAATGGCCAACCAAGATAATCCACCCGCACTTGTTCCTGCTAACCCTCATGGTGGGGTAGTTGCTTCCCGAGTTCGAGACTTCATTCGTATAAATCTGCCTAAGTTCATGGGTTCTAAGGTTGCTGACGATCCACAAAATTTCATGGATGAAGTGAAGAATATTTTTGAGGTGATGCAAGTTGTTGGTATGGATGATGTTGAGCTAGCTTCCTATCAGCTCAAAGATGTAGCTCACATTTGGTATATGTAGTGGAAGGATAATAGGGCTAGGGATGCGGTCCCTATGACTTGGGAGTTCTTCAAGGGAGTATTTCTTGATCAGTTCTTCCCTAGAGAGTTGAGGGAGACTAAGTACAAGGAGTTCATGAATTTGAGGCAAGGCTCTATGTTAGTTCAGGAGTATGGATTGATATTCACCCAACTTTCTCGATATGCTCCTTCTATGGTGGCCATCCAAGGTATCGGATGACCACGTTCATTTATGGGGTGCTAGACTTTTTGAAAAGGGAGTTCAGGTCTGCTATGCTTTTTGGGACATGGATATTTTTAGGCTTATGACTTATGCCCATCATATTAAGGGAGATAAGTTGAAGGAAATAGAAGGGGAGAATAAGAGGGCCAGATTAGAGAGTTCAGATTTTAGCCATCAGAGGCCCGAAGGAGGACACTATTCTTCATTTCAGAAGAGGTCATTAGGACCCATGACTTCATCATCTAGTGCTCCTACTCAGGCCGCCAGGCCTAGGCATGATCAGTCAGGTATAGGATAAGGTTTGTAGTCTCAAGGAAGTGTTGCAAAAGGGCCTTCCTACCCTGCTTGCAATAAGTGTAGGAAGAATCACCCGAGAGAGTGTCGTTATGGCACAAGTGGATGCTTTGGGTATAGACAAGCTAGGCACATGATTAAGGATTTCCCTTCAGCTAAGAAGGGACATGGAGGTGGCAGGACTTAATCTACTTGAGTATCCCCAGCAGGTCATCCACCCCAGGAAGGTGCTGCTTCTGGTTCAGGTGGTGGTCAGCACCAGAACCATCTCTATGCTATGTCATCTTTCAAGGATCAGTAGAGCTCCCCTAATGTTGTTACTGGTATGTTGCAAGTCTTCTCTTTCGATGTTTATGCTTTACTAAACCCCGAAGCCACTTTATCTTTTATGACCTCTAATGTTTCTTGCAAATTAGAAGTTAGTCCTGAACAACTTTTGGAACCCTTATGTGTTTCTACTCATGTTGGTGAGTCCATCCTAGCCAACAGAATTTACAGGAATTATGCTATTTTAGTCCTTCGTAGAGTCACTTCAACCGATCTAGTATAGTTGGAGATGATGAACTTTGATGTTATTCTTGGTATGCATTGGTTGCATTCATGTTATGCCTTTGTTGACTGTCATACCCACGTAGTCAGTTTTAAGTTTCCAAATGAACCTATCTTAGAGTGGTAGGGTAGTCCTCCATCCTCAACGGGTCGTTTCATATCTTACCTTAAGGCTAGGAAGATAATTTCTAAGAGTTATGTCTATCATATAGTTTAGGCCATGGATTCGGAGTCCGAAACCCTATCCCTCTAGTCAATTCCTATTTTGAATGACTTTTTTAAAGTGTTTCCTGAGGACTTGCCCGGAGTCCCTCCCGAGCAGGAGATTGATTTTGGGATAGAGCTTCTCCCAGATACGTATCATATATCTATTCCTCCTTATAAAATGGCCCCATCGGAGCTTAAAGAACTGAAAGATTAGTTGAAAGACCTTCTTGATAAGGGTTTTATTCGACCCAGCATCTCTCCATGAGGTGTTCCGGTCCTATTTGTGCGTAAGAAAGATGGTTCTCTCAGAATGTGTATTGACAACCATCAGTTGAACAAGGTCACAATTAAGAATAAGTATCCCATTTCTAGGATTGATGACTTGTTCGATCAGCTTCAAGGTCCCAACTATTTCTCCAAGATCGACCTTAGATCTTGTTATCTTCAACTCCGTGTTCAAGAGTGTGACATTCTAAAGACATCCTTCAGAAATTGGTATGGTCATTATGAATTTTTGGTTATGTCTTTTGGACTAACGAATGCTCCTGCAATCTTTATGGATTTGATGAACCATGTGTTTAAACAGTATTTGGATATGTTTGTGATTGTTTTCATTGATGACATTCTCATTTACTCTTGGAGTGAGAATGAACTTGCGGACCATCTGAGAGTTGTGTTGCAAGCTCTCAAGGATCGTCAGTTATTTGCTAAGTTCAGTAAGTGTTAATTATCGATGCAGTCTATTGCTTTTTTGGGTCATATTGTGACTAGAGATGGTATTCGAGTTGATTCGCAAAAAATAGAGGCAGTGAAGAACTGACCTAGACCCACTTCCCCATCTGATATTAGGAGCTTCTTAGGTTTGGCTTAATACTACAGGAGTTTTGTGGAAGGGTTGTCTTCCATAGCTTCCCCATTGACCAAGTTGACTCAGAAGAAGGTTAAGGTTTAGTGATTTGATCTGTGTGATAAGAACTTTCAGGAATTGAAGACTAGGTTGATCAAAGCCCCAGTTTTGGCTCTTCCCGATGGCTAGATGGCTTTGTTGTGTATTGTAATACTTGTAGGATTGGTTTGGGTTGTGTTTTGATGCAACATGGCAATTTGATTAGTTATTCTTCCACACAGCTTAAGATTCATGAGAAGAATTACCCGACTCATGATCTTGAGTTAGCGACAGTGGTTTTTTCTTTGAAGATTTGGAGGCACTATTTTTATGGTGTCCATATAGATGGTTTTAGACAATAGATTTTGACTGAGGCTTATAGTTCTAGGTATTCTATTCACCCCAGTGACACTAAGATGTACCATAACCTACAGGAAGCATATTGGTGGAATGGCATGAACATGGATATAGCAAATTTTGTGGCTAAGTGTCCTAATTGTCAAAAAGTGAAGGTAGAACATCATCGACTGGGTGGCATGACTCAGGATATTGACCTTCCTTCTTGGAAGTGAGAAGTGATTAATATGGACTTCTTCAAAGGCTTACCTCGTACTCGCAGACAACATGATTCTATTTGGGTGATTATCGATAGGATGACTAAGTCATCCCATTTCTTGGTTGTTAAGACTACTGATTCAGTAGAGGATTATGCCAGACTCTACATCCTTGAGATTTTTAGATTGCATGGGGTTCCATTGTATATCATCTCAGATAGAGGTACTCAGTTTATATCCCAGTTTTAGAGATCGTTTCAGAAGGGTCTTGGTACTCAGGTCAGACTTAGCACAACTTTTCACCCACAGACAGATGGCTAAGCCGAGCGTACTATTCAGGCCTTAGAGTATATGTTGAGAGCTTGTGTGATTGATTTCCAAGGTAATTGGGATGATCACTTACCTCTTATTGAGTTTGCCTACAACAATAGCTTTCATTCTAGCATCCAGATAGCTCCTTATGAGGAACGTTATGGGCGGAGGTGTAGATCTCCTATTGGTTGGTTTGAGGTAGTGAAGCAGCATTGATTGGTCCAGATTTGATTCATGAGATTATGAAGAAAGTTCAGATTATTAGGGAGAGGTTGAAGACCACTCAGGGTCGACAAAAATCATATGTAGATGTGAGGAGAAAAGAATTGGAGTTTGAGATTGATGATTAGGTATTTTTGAAAGTGTCACCCATGAAGTGTGTGATGAGATTTGGTAAGAAAGGTAAGCTTAGTCCCTTCTATATGGGTCTCTATAGGATTCTTAGAAGAGTTGATAGTGTTTCTTATGAGTTGTAGCTGTCAACCAATCTAGAAGTAGTTCATTCGATTTTCTATGTTTCCTTGTTGAAGAAGTATGTTGGCAATCCGACCTTGATTGTACCTTTTGCGGATGTGGGTATGAAGGACAAACTCACTTATGAAAAAGTTCTCGTTGAGATTCTTTATCGTCAGATTCAAAGGTTGAGGAACAAAGAAGCCGCTTTGGTGAAAGTCTTTTGGAGGAACCAACTAGTTGAGGGAGCTACTTAGGAAGCAGAAGCATCCATGAAAGCCAAGTACCCTTATCTCTTTCCTTCCGATCCAGTTTCAACTTCAGGTAATAGTTTCCTCCTTAGTATGTCTCTCCGTTTGTACCCCTCCCCCCATCAGTTTTTCACATGATCCTAGCATGTATCCATGTTTTTGGAGTTAGATTAACCATGTTTATAAGTTGAAACTCAGTTATCATGCTTATTCTTCAGTTTTCATGTTCCGTTGGTTGGTTCGGCTATTTTCTCTTGAGTTTTCTTTACTTAGTATTCATTCAAGGATGAATGATTCCAAGAGGGAGATATTATAATACCCCAGAATTCAAACCAGCCTTTTAACTTAGAAACTCTGTAAAATTTTGAACTTCCAGAAATCACGAGTCATGGATTGAACCACGAGCCATGGAATAGAATCATGGAAATAGTTCTGCAGACCATACTCAGGATTGAGAACCACAAGTGAGTTTCATGGTTTGTGAATGGTTCCACAGGTCATGGAACCAATTTGAGAAACTCAGACTAAGGGTTGTCTTTCCCCCCAGAAATTTATTATTGGGTTCTTTGGACCGTATATGGTTCTATGGACCGTACTGTTAATTCGTGAAATTATGATCTGAAGTTGTCATTTAGGCTAGGAACCACAAGAAGGAACCATGAGTCATGGTTCAGTCTACGACTCGTGGAACCTGAAGCCGCAGTTTTAAGTTGTTTTTCTGAATTAAATCTCTGGGTTATTTTTGTAATTTTCCACCATTTTAACTCCTAAGTGAGGTTGTTTTGGAAAATTTTAGTAGGGTTTCATCCCTAATTAGCCTAGGTCTTCTCTCAAACTCCCATTCAATCCTAAAAGAAGAAAAGGTCTCCATTCTCTCAAGATTCAAGCTCCAAGCTCCAAGCTAAGGATTTCATCTTCAAGTATCAATCCCTCTCATCCTAGATTAAGAAAGTTTCAATTCATGTATATCGGTATTCAATAAGGGATTCTTCCACTCTTATTCCCATAACCCCCAATTGTTATATGGATTTTCATGAATTTTAAATTAGTGTTCTTACCCAATTATCATGGGCTTTTCCATAAGTTATTTTCTCATAATTCTACTATGAAATCCAATCCTAAAATGCATGATTTTGTATGAGTTTTGCCAGTGAATTCCTACTTCATGAATTGAAGGCTTAGTATAGACAATTTTTACATTCACGGATTGATTTAAGTAAATTGGCATATTTGATAAGATGATTTCGTGAATTACAAGCAATTGCATGCCTAGTTCCTATGTTTCATGAAAGTGCATGTGATTTTGAATTTGAACTAGTGCCATGCAAGTTGTTAAGATATGATTTTTTATGAAAGACAAGACACCCGATGTGCCATTAATACTCATGAATTATTTTCTAAAATAAGGTTCGTGAGTATTATGAAGATCCGGGCTAGTAATATGATTATGAACAAGTTTGACATCTAGATATGCCACATGTATGTGAGGCTCATATTATGTTTTGGGAGTAGAATTTAGCACTGAGCGATGAGGGTTCTAGATAACTCAAGTCCAAAATTATATTGCCACCATAGGTTGTAACCTTGGTCGGTTAAGACAACCTTTTTCAATGTAGGTGCATGACACTGGACTCCATGTAGCTCATCATGGTTTATGTCGGTTCAGAGAAACTCTCATATGAATATTTTCAAGCTATGAAGTTATATTATATTCTATTTTGAAGCTTGGCTTCTATTTCATGTCTTATGCTTAAACTACGATCCTTACTCATGTTTCCCCTTAGCATGCATGAACTTAATTTTAAGAATGTTTTAAGTATGTTTTTATTGCATAGACTAGCATACTCGTTACATTATAGTACTGACGCATATTCTTGTACTGCATCCTATTACGATGCAGATTTAGGCTCCCATTCTCAGGCTCGTGGCTAGAGACCACCGGCTATCCAATATTGATTGGTGAGTCCTCATCTTTCATGGACTAGTATGATTTTTAATTAGTAGGATCCTCTATTTTAGTACTTAGAGTTAGAAGAGGTCTTGTCCTAGCAACTCATTATGTCTTATGTAGAGGCATTTTAGACATAGTTGGATATTCGGGATTTTATGTTTCAGATTGTGACATTCCTAGACCTTATCTTTATATTGAGTTAGTGTGCTTACCCTTTTTTATGCTTATGCTATTGTTATCCATTTTATATTATGTCATGCTAAAGCCAAGGTTTAACTTTATTTATATGAACCCACCTGAGTTCTTGGGTTCTAAGGTTAGTGAGGATTCACAAAATTTCATGGATAAAGTGAAGAAGATTTTGGAGGTGATGCAAGTTGTTGGTATGGATGGTGTTGTGATAACTTCCTATCAGCTCAAGGATATAGCTCACATTTGATATAAGCAGTAGAAGGATGCTATGGCTTGGGATGCAGTCCCTATGACTTGGGAGTGCTTCGAGGGAGCATTTCTGCATCCTCAAAGGGTCATTTCATATCTTACCTTAAGGTTGGAAGATGATTTCTAAGGATTATGTCTATCATATAGTTTAGGTCATGAATTCGGAGTCCAAAACCCCATCCCTCCAGTCGGTTCCTATTATCAATAAATTTTATGAAGTGTTTCCCAAGGACTTTCTCGGAGTGCCTCCTGAGCGGGAGATATACTTTGGGATAGATATTCTCACATATACACATCCTATATCTATTCCTCCTTACATAATGGCTCTAGTGGAACTTAAGGAACTGAAAGATCAGTTGAAAGATCTTTTTGATAAGGGTTTTATTTGACCCAACATCTCTCTATGGAGTGCTCCCATCATATTTATGCATAACAAAGATGGTTCTCTTATAAATGTGTATTGACTATCATCAGTTGAACAAGGTCACAATATAGAATAAGTATCCCATTTCTAGGATTGATGACTTGTTCGATCAGCTTCAGGGTGCCAGATATTTCTCCAAGATCGACCTTAGATCCAGTTATCATTAACTATCTATTCAAGAGTGTGACATTCCAAAGACAACCTTCAGGACTCGCTATGGTCATTATGAATTTGTGGTTATGTATTTTGAACTAGAGAATGCTCCTACAGCCTTTATGGATTTAATGAACCATGTGTTCGAATAGTATTCGGATATGTTTGTTATTGTTTTCATTGATGACATTCTCATCTACTCTCGGATTGAGAATGAGCCTGTGGACCATCTGAGAGTTGTGTTGCAAACTCTCAAGGATTGTTAGTTATTTGCTAAGTTCATTAAGTGTGAATTCTGGATGCAGTCTGTTGCTTTTTTAGGTTATATTATGACTAGAGATGGTATTCAAATTGATTCCCAAAAAATAGAGGCAGTGAAGAAGTGCCCTAGACCCATTTCCCCATATGATATTAGGAGCTTTTTGGGTTTGGCTAGTTACTACATGAGGTTCATGGAAAAGTTTTCTTCCATTCCTGCCTCATTGACCAAGTTGACTCAGAAGAAGGTTAAGTTTCAGTGGTCTGATCTGTGTGAGAAGAATTTTCAGGAATTGAAGACTAGATTGACCACATCCCCAGTTTTGCCTCTTCCAGAGCGCTTAGATGGCTTTGTATTGTATTGTGATGCTTCTAGGAATTGTTTGGGTTGTGTTTTGATGCATCATGGCAAGGTTATTGCTTATGCTTCCATACAACTTAAGATTCATGGGAAGAATTACACAACTCATGATCTTGAGTTAGCGGCGGTGGTTTTTGCTTTGAAGATTTGGAGGCACTACTTGTATGGTGTCCATGTGGATTGCTTGAGATAGTGGATTTTGATTGAGGCTCATATTTCCAGGTATTCTTTTCATGCCTCGAGGCTGTCCCCTAGACGCAACACGATTCTTAGAGTCACAAGTTACCGCAAGTTAACCCATGGTCTTGCATGGCTAGGCATTTTCTGAATAAATATTCTAACTAGTTTAAATAACTAAGTACAAAATCCATAATTCGATATCCATTTAAATATATAAGAAAATCTGATAATTGTCTAAATAAATCATGACTACAGAAGTTGAAACTAATACTATGTCTGAAAGCCTCTAGCTTAAATGAGTTGCTGGGACAAGCCTCCATCTAACCCCAAAAATCTAAAAAACTAAAAATAACGATTGAATAAATAAACATAATATCATCCTCGGACTATAAGGACTCACCATTGAGCTACTGAGTAAGGACAGGAGAATTGCACTAAGCACGGTCTTGATACTGAGCATCTGAACCTATATAATGATAAGATGTAGCATAAAAGTATGTGTCAGTACTCTGAATGTACTGAGCTTGCAGGATATATTCAAATTTGTATGTATAGGTACTTAACATAGATAATATCTTGAGCATGAAACTAAAAGATAAACTGATGCAATGACCAAGTATTAATCATGAACTGTAAAATGCTGAACTGAACTAAAATAACTGGATACTGAATAAATGGTCAATGCATGAACTGAGTCTGGACTGTGGGATCTACCATTAACCAACATACCCCAATCTGAGATAACTATAGGAAAATCATATAAACCTGGTTGGGAGGGTGTTCATAACTTGCCAAGGGTACAAGAAAATCTGACGTGGATCAACTAAACTGAAGTCCACTAGGGACAAGGGTGTCAAGCCTAATCTGACGGGTGACCCCTTTAGAACCTATGGTAGCACCATAGTTCTAGGACATAAGTACTTCTGCTAAAGGTCTTAGCCAAAACTGGCGGGTGAGCCTTCGTCCCTTTGTCCACTCGGTGCTAAGCCTACTCCCAACTGAATTTACAAGCAACAAATGCAACTGAACCATAGATAGCTCAAATACTGATTTCAATCTGATAATGCATAATAATAATATTAGTGAAAACTGATAGCATTGTAAGCCTGTAATATAATTGGTTTCAATATATATTTATCATGCATGAATTTAAGGTACTGAGGTTACACACATTCTAGGGTTATGGAATTTTGAGTAGGTAACTATCCTGGGTTCCCATGAAAACTAGTAATGGATACTATATGCAACCATAGAAATTGAAACATAAAGCATTCATGGAATTTAATAACCCTAGGTCTGAAGAACTGACTATATCTAGGGACTCAATGGATGAAAGGAACCCATTGATGAAATTCCACATACCTGTAGGAAGATTCTACGGAGAAATACTTGGGTTGAGGCATGAACTTATTAAAACCCTTGCTTATTCTTGAGAGGAAAGCAAAGCGCCTCTGTTCTCTTAATTTTGCTAAGTACCAATTAGTTTACGGAGAATGGGGAAATAATAGTGAAAATCCCTTTAATTACCCCCAAAATGACTAAGGGTTGGAGTTAAAAGGGTACGGAAAACACTGGAATGCCCCTGCATTAATTAAAAGAAAACTATTGAAATTCCCTAGAATGTTGGACCACAGATTGGTCGATGGACCATGGTCCTGAATGATGGACCATCGACTGACCCGTGGTTCTGTCCATGAGTTCTGAGGGTCCTCCGATCTGCTGATTCCATGAGTCACAGGACGGACCATGGTTCTGAATGACAGTCCATTGTTTGACTCATGGTTTTTGGACCTTAAGCTGAGGGTTCTCTGGTCTGATGATTCCATGAGTCACATGATGGACCGTGGTTCTGAATGACGGTCCATTGTCTGACTCGTGGTATTTGGGCCCTGAACTGAGGGTCCTCTGATAAATTGGAACCACGGTTGACAAGATGGATCATGGTTTAAAACTAAGGTCTGTGGTCCCATCCATGGTTCCGAGGTAGGAAACTGGAACCTCTTTGATGACCAAGTCCATGAGTTACAGGATGGTCCGTGGTTTCAAACCACGGTCTGTGATATTACCCGTGTTTCAGGACTACAATTTGTGATCTTGATTGTGGTTTCTAGAAACTTAACATTTTATTCAATTTTTCCTATTGTTTGTTGTACAGTAGTTGAATCTCCCCCTTGGGATCATTCATCCTTGAATAAAGGCTAGCAAGCAGAGTTTTGAGGGAAAGGGCTGCAATCCCTACCAACTGAGTTCTAGAAGCTGATATCTAACTGAATTGAGTTCTAAGTATATGAAGGCATGCTTGAAATGCTGGAGTGGTTAAGAAAACATGATATTGAGACTGAAATGCATATGAGAAAACTGAGAAACTAAAGAGGAACTATTACCTCAAGCTGAAATGGGACCAGAAGGAAAGAGGTAAGGGTATTTGGCTATCATAGCTGCCTCTGCTTCCCAAGTAGCTCCCTTAACGGACTGATTCCTCCAAAGCACTTTCAGTGAAGCGACCTCCTTATTTCTCAACCTACTAATCTGACGGTCAAGAATGTCAACCGGAACCTCCTCATAGGTGATTCTATCCTTCACAACCACACTCTCTAATAGTACAATCGATGTTGAATCACCAACACACTTTATCAACAAGGAGATATGGAAGACCGGATGAACTGCTGCTAGTTCCACTGGCTCTAACTCATAAGCCACATTGCCAACCCTCTTCAGGATTTTGTAAGGACCTACATATCTGGTACTGATCTTCCCTTTCTTGCCGAATCTCACACACCCTTCATGGGTGATACTTTTAGGAAAATCCAATCCTCAACCTCAAACTCCAAACCCCTTCTACTCACATTTGTGTAGGACTTCTGACAAATCTGAGCTGTTTTTAGCCTCTCCCTAATAAGCTAAACTTTCTCCATAGCTTCATGAAACGAATTTGGTCCAATCAAGGTTACTTCACCTACTTCAAACCAACCAACTGGTGATCTGCACCTATGACCATATAAAGCATCATACGGGACCATCTGAATACAGGAAAACTATTATTGTAGGCGAACTCTACGAGATACAAGTGATCATCCCAAATACCCTTAAAATCAATCACGGAAGGTCTCAACATGTCCTATAAGGTCTTAATGGTACACTGTACCTGACCATTCATCTACAGATGAAATATTGCGCTGAGGTTTACCTGAGTACCAAGACCTTTCTGAAATGAGATGTAAACTGAGTACCCCTATCTGAGATGATAGACAAGGGAACCCTATACAACCTGAATATCTCACTGATGTAGAGTCTGGCATAATCCTCTGTTAATTCTATAGTCTTAACCGCTAAGAAGTGGGCTGATTTGGTCACCCTGTCCACAATCACCCAAATGGAGTCATGCTGGCGGCGAGTGCAAGGAAAACCTATAATGAAATCCATGTTGATTACTTCCCACTTCCAAGTAGGAATGTTAATATCTTGAGTCACACCTCCTAGTCTCTGATGTTCTACTTTCACCTACTGGCCACTGGGACACTTGGCCACAAAATCTGCAATGTCCCTCTTTATGTCGTTCTACCAATAAACTTCTAGTAAATCATGGTATATCTTAGTGGAACCGAGATGAATGGAATATCAAGAACTACGGGCCTCTTTCAGGATCTGCTGCCTCAACTCATCCATATTAGGAACACATAAATGACCCTGGTAGCAATGCACACCATCTCCCCCTTAGGAGAAAACCTCTACCTTTTGGTGATGAACCGCACCCTTTAACTGAAGTAATATAGGATCACTGTCTTGCTTCTCTTTTACCTCAACTACTAACGAAGATTTTGACCTATTCTGGACTATCATACCACCGTCTGCCATATCCATAAGGCAAACTCCCAAGTGAGCGAGCCTATGGACATAGTTGGATAAACGTAAGTGTTGGTGTGGTCTTTTATGATTTGTCCTTCCTATTGAGCTCCCTCATCAGCACTCAAACATCCAACGTAGGTGGGGAAAATGTGTATTCTTATTGTATATACTGGGGTAGAATGAGATGAAGTAATTGTTTGACATGATTTGGTGAACTGGGGCTCCATATGCTAATAGTTGAGGATATTGAAGTAAAGACAATTCTTTCATCTCTTGGACGTAAAGAGTCTGGGCAAATTGCGTTCCTTATAGGAGGGAAAAGAAAGGAACTTTGAACATTTAGCTTATTTGATAACATCCCCTTATGATCTCATCCACATAGTTCATGGATCTTGTAATTCTTCCAGTGTTGTGAACTATACCCCAAAAGATTAATGGTATTTCATAATGTACTTTGTCTTGCTATTAGTTCACATTCATATCATAGTCTTTGAGGAACTCAAGCCACCTCTTTCGATGAAGATTTAACTCTTTTTGGGTAAACACAAACTGAAGGCTCTTATGATCTGTGAACACATCTACAAGGACACCATACAAGTAGTGTCTCCAACTCTTTAGGGCAAAAACAATTGTCGCAAGCTCAAGGTCATGAGTCGGGTAGTTCTTCTCATGAATCTTGAGTTGTTTGGGGAATATAAGCTATGACCTTACCATGTCTGGATGCATCAAAATATACCATAAATCCATCTAAACCTTATGGAAGAGTCAAAACGAAAGATGTAGTCAACCTAGTCTTCAACTCTAGGAAGTTTTTCTCACATTCATCCAACCATTGGAACTTAACCTTCTTCTGAGTCAATCTGGTTAATGGGGTAGCTATGGATGAGAATCGTTTAACAAACCTCCTGCAGTAACTGGTCAAACCCAAAAAACTTTTAATATTTGTCAGAGAGGTAGGTCTGGGCCAGTTCTTTACTACCTCTATTTTTTTTGAATCAACTCGGATGCCTTCACTAAACACCACATGACCAAGGAAAGCAACTGAACTCAACCAGAATTCACACTTACTAAACTTAGCGAATAACTGTCAATTCTTAAGAGTTTGCAGAATAACCCTCAAAAGATTCACATGCTCTTCCTTACTTTGAGAATATACAAGTATATCATCATTGAAGATGATGACGAGCATGTCTAAATACTACTTGAACACCATGTTCATTAAATCCATAAAAGCTACAGGAGCATTTGTTAGTCCAAAAGACATAACTACAAATTCGTAGTGACCATATCGAGTTCTAAAAGTTGTCTTTGGAATGTCACAATCTCTGACTATGAGTTGATGATAGTCAGATCTGAGGTCAATCTTAGAGAAAGAATTGGTACCCTGAAGCTGGTCGAATAAGTCATCAATCTTGGGGATGGAATACTTATTCTTGATTGTGACCTTGTTCAACTGTCGATAGTCGATACACATCCTGAGAGAACTGTCTTTCTTACGCATGAAAAGAACTGGAGCACCCCATGAAGAGATGTTGGGTCTAATGAAGCCCTTATTTAGAAGGTCTTTTAGTTGTTCTTTCAATTCCTTAAGCTCAGTTGGATCCATTTTGTAAGGTGGAATTGAGATAGGCTGGGTATCTGGAAGGTGATCTATTTCGAAGACGATTTCCCTTTAAGGAGGAACTCTGGAAAGATCTTCTGGAAACACTTCTGGGAATTTGTTAACCACTGGGACTGACTCAAGAGTTGGGATCTCAGATTCTGAATCCTTAACTCGAACAAGATGATAGATATACCCTTTGGAAATTATTTTTCTGGCCTTAAGGTAAGAGATGAATCGACCTACAAGCACTAAGCTATTACCCTTCCACTCTAAGACTGGATCATTTGGAAACTGAAACCAAACAATCCTGTTTCTATAATCAACTGCGGCATAACAGGAATGTAACCAATCCATGCCTAGAATAATATCAAAGTGAGTCATTTCTAACTCTACAAGCTTGGTTGAGGTGACTTTCTAGAAAACCGTGACAGGGTAATTTTTGTATACCTGTGTAGCTATAACTAGGACATCAATAGGAGTAGAGACTGAGAAGGGTTCTAGGAGGATTTCTGGACTGACATCGAAGCCTACTACTATATAGGGAGTCAGAAAGGAAAGTGTAGCTCTAGGATCTAATAATGCATATATATCAAGATGAAAGACTCATAACATACTCATAACCACATCGGGAGAATCCTCCTAGTCCTATAGAGTCTGAAAAGCATAGAGCATGTTTTGGCACTGACCACCACCTACCCTAGAAGAGGCACCCTGCTGAGTTAAGCGACCTATTGGAGCTGCTGTAGAATTGGCCTAATTTTGTGGGCGGGTATCCTTGCCCTTCTGAGAAGCCACTGGACAATCCTTTATCCTGCGGCCTGGCTTATCACACCGAAAACAATTTCAACTACCCAACATATACTTACCCTGGTGGTTCCTACCATACTTTCTGCAAACTGGATGAGTGCGCCCACTAGTGATACTACCTTAGGAATTAGAGCCTGGCGCTCTATACCATCGATCCTGTCTAAACTTAGGCACTGGGGCATTAGCAGAACATGGGGCTGGAGCTGAGGATTTCTGGCAGAGTTGAGAGTGGTTACCACTATCTGACCTCTGTTGAGAATAGCTGAAGTCACCTGTTCTAGCTCTCTTGTTGTCTCATACCTACTCTTTGATCATTTCCTCTTCAATTTATTGGGTGTGAGTTATCAACCTAGAGATATCTATCTCCTTTACTAGCATAGTGGTCTTGTACTCCTGGACCACATCATTGAACATACTAGACACAAACTTACTCATACGAGCTGTGGAATCAACTACCATCACCAGAACATACTTAGACAATTGAGTAAACTTAAGAGAGTACTACTTCATGCTCATATCATTTTGCCTTAATTTGATGAACTCTTAGACCTTGGGTTCCATGAGTTCAAGTGGGAAAAACCTGTCCAAGAATGCAGCCTTGAAGTTATTCCAATCCATTGGGCCTGTATTAGCACTTCGCGACTCCTTCCATTGCTGATACCATGTATGAGCCACTCCTTTAAGCTGGTAAATGGCTAAGTCTGCACTCTCAACCAGAGACACCCATAATTTCTATCACCTTCTCAATTTCCTCAAGAAATTCCTATAGATCCTCCTCAGACTTGGAACCATGGAACTCTGGTGGATGAACCATGGAACTCTAGTGGATTCATCCGAGTGAAATCTCAAACTCTAGCTATTGTGGAATTATTTTGAGGTGGGTCTGGTGCCATAGCCTGCTGGTTAACCTGAGCAGTCATGGCCTGAGCAAGCACCTGAAAGGCAGCCCTGAACTTTGCATGAGTGACTTGCTCATTCAGAGGGTCTGCTGGAGCTGGTGGTGCTTGATGATTCCCATTTCAATTTTTGTTTCCCCTTCTGTTCACTCTTCTGGGAGGCATTTTCTGTAAGGCGTAGAACAAGAATTTTAAGGATATGAAATAGAGTTCATACTCAATAGCATGAGATGGAAGAGAAATAAGGGAAGTTTTCCTAAAAATGTCTTGTAGCTTCTCCCCCATAAGTGTGGCGCACTTCATACCCATGAAGAAGACTCTACTTGACATGACTTTTAGAAACTGTAGGAAACTTGAACATGATGCTCTAATACCAAGTTTGTCATACCCCGAGGATACCCCCTAGATGCAATACGGTGCTTAGAGTCATAAGTGGCCCCAACCTAACCCATGGTCTAGCATGACTAGGCATTTTCTGAATAAATATTCTAACTATGCAAAACCTAACTGGTTTAAATAACTAAATAAGAAATCCACAATCCGATAACCATTTAAATATATAAGAAAATATGATAATGGTCTAAATCAATACTGACTACAGAAGCTAAAACCAATACTATGTCTAAAAGCCTCTAACTAAAATTAGTTGTTGGGAGAAGCTCCCAGGTAACCCCAAAAGTCTGAAAAACTAAAAATAACAACTGAATAAATAAACATAATATCGTCCTCTGACTATGACAACTCACCACTGAGCTTCTGAGTAAGGACTGGAGAATTACATTAATCGCGGTCTGGATACTGAGCGCCTGAACCTACATCATCATAAGATGTAGCATAAAAGTATGCGTCAGTACACTGAATATACTGAGCATGCAAGATATTGGCAAACTTGTACGTATAAGTACTGAACATGGATAATATCATGAGAATGAAACTGAAAGATAAACTGACGCAATGACAAAGTATTAATCATGAACTGTAAAGTGCTGAACTGAATTGAAATAACTGGATACTAAATAAATGGTCAATGCACAAATTTAGTCTAGATTGTAGGAGCTACATTTAACCGACATACTCCAAGTTGAGCTAACTATGGGGCCAACCTGTAACCCTAGCTGGGAGGGTATTCATACCTTGCCAAGGGTACAAACAAATCTAACGTGGATCCACTAAACTGATGTCCACAAGGGACAAGGGTGTCAAGCCTAATCTGATGGGTGACCCCTTTAAAACCTATGGTGGCGTTGTAGTTCTAGGACTTCCGGACTTCTACTAAATTTCTCAGCCTAAACTGGTGAGTGAGCCTTCGTCCCTTCATCTTCTCAATGCTAGGCCTACTCCCAACTGAATTTACAAGCAACAAATATAATTGAAACATGGATAGCTCAAATATTGATTTCAATCTGAGAATGCATCATAATAATATTACTAAAAACTAATAGCATTTTAAGCCTATAATATAACTGGTCTCAATGTCTATTTAGCATGCATGAATTTAAGGTACTAAAATTACACACATGCTAGGGTTATGGAATTTTGAGTAGATAACTATCCTGGGTTCCCAAGAAAACTAGTAATGGATATAATATGCAACCATAGAAACTGAAACATACAGTATTCATGGAATTTAAGAACCTTTAGGTATGAAGAACTGACTTTATCTAGGGACTCAATGGATGAAAGGAACTGATTGATGAAATCTCACATACCTATAAGAAGATTCTATGGAGAAATCCTTGGGTTGAGGCCTGAACTTGTAGAAACCCTTGCTTGTTGTTGAGAGGAAAAGAAAGTGCCCCTATTCTCTTAATTTTGCTAAGTACTGATTAGTTTAGGGAGAATGGGGAAATAAGATTAAAAATCCCTTTAATTCCCCAAAACGACTAAGGGTCGGAGTTAAAAGGGTAGGGTAAAGACTGGAATGCCCCTAAATTAATTAAAAGAAAATTCCTAAAATTCCCCAGAATGTCAGACCACGAATTGGTCGACGAACCATGGTCCTGAATGACAGACCGTTGGCTGACCCATGGTTCTGTCCCAGAGTTCTGGGGGTCCTCTGATCTGTTGATTCCATGAGTCATAGGACAGACCATGGTTCTGAATAATGGTTTATTGTTTAACTCGTGGTTTTCATACCTTAAGCTGAGGGTTCTCTGGTATGATGATTCCATGAGTCACAGGATGGACCAGGGTTATGAATGATGGTCCATTGTTTGACCTATAGTTTCTAGGCCCTAAACTGAGGGTCCTCTAATAAATGGAACCATGATTGACAGGATGGACTGTGGTTTTAAACTATGGTCTGTGGTCCCATCCATGGTTCTGAGGTAGGAAACTGGCACCTCTCTAATGACCAAGTTCACCAGTGACAGGATGGTCTGTGGTTTCAAACCATGGTCTGTGAAGTTACCTGTAGACTGAAGGGAGACCAACACTGGAGATCATGCCATGAGTCAGATCACGGGTCGTGGTTCAGGACTACGATCCGTGATCTTGACCGTGGTTTCAGGAAACTTGACATTTTCTATAATTTTTCCTGCTGAGTGTTGTACAATAGTTGGTTCAGATTCTAGGGTGTTACAATTTTATTTACCCCGGTGCCACCAAGATGTATTGTGACCTATGGGAAGTCTATTGGTGGAAAAGCATGAAGA
Organism: Jaltomata sinuosa; assembly: GCA_003996215.1. Lineage (NCBI taxonomy): Eukaryota > Viridiplantae > Streptophyta > Magnoliopsida > Solanales > Solanaceae > Jaltomata > Jaltomata sinuosa. The sequence goes on along the minus strand of QJPP01000178.1, from coordinate 1,170,296 downwards.
GGGGCATAGCAGATATTGTGGCTAAGTATCCCAAATGTCAACAAGTGAAGGTAGAACATCATCAACCAGGTGGCATGACTTAGGATATTAATATTCCTACTTGAAAGTGGGAAGTGATTAATATAGACTTTATCACAAGCTTACCTCGTACTCGCAGACAACATGATTCTATTTGGGTGATTGTCAACATGATGACTAAGTCATCCCATGTCTTGGCTGTTAAGACTACTGATTCAGCAGAGGATTATGCCTAACTCTAAATTTGTGAGATTTTCAGATTACATGGGGTTCCATTGTCTATCATCTCGGATAAGGGTACTACGTTCACATCCCAGTTTTGGAGATTGTTTCAGAAAGGTCTTGGTACTCAAGTGAGACTTAGCATAACTTTTCACCCACAGACGGATTGCCAGGCTGAGCATACTATTCAGACCTTAGAGGATATGTTGAGAGCTTGTGTGATTGATTTCAAAGGTAATTGGGATGATCACTTACCTATTATTGAGTTTTCCTACAACAACAACTTTCATTCTAGGATCCAGATGGCTACTTATAAGGCACTTTATAGGTGGAGGTGTAGATGTCCTATTGATTAGTTTGAGGTAGGTGAAGCAACTTTGATTGATCCAGATTCGATTCATGAGAATATGGAGAAAGTTCATATTATCAGGGAGAGGTTGAAGACCACTCAGAGTCGACAGAAATCATATGCAGATGTAAAGAGAAGAGAATTTGAGTTTGAGGTTGATTATTGGATATTTCTGAAAGTGTCACCTATGAAAAGTGTGATACGATTTGGTAAGAAAGGAAAACTAAGTCCCCATTATATGGTTCCCTATATGATTATGAGAAGAGTTGGTAGTGTTTCTTATGAGTTGGAGTTGCCAACCGATCTAGAAGCGGTTCATCCCGTTTCTATGTTTCCTTTTTGAAGAAGTGTTTCAGAGATCCGACCTTGATTGTACCTTTAGAGGATGTGGGTGTGAAGGATAACCTCACTTATGAAGAAGTTCTCGTTGAGATTCTTGATCGTCAGATTCAAAGGTTGAGGAACAAAGAAGTCGCTTCGGTGAAACTCCTTTGGAGGAACCAACTATTTTAGAGAGCTACTTAGGAAGCAGAAGTAGTCATGAAGGCCAAGTACCCTCATCTCTTTCCTTCTTATATAGTTTTAGCTTGAGATAATAGTTTCCTCCTTAGTATGTCCCTCCGGTTCTACCCCTCCCCTCTATCAGTTTTCCTCATGATCCTAGAATGTATCCATGTTTTTGGAGTAAGTTCAATCATGTTTATAAGTTGAAACTCAGTTATCATGCTTATTCTTTAGTTTTCATGTTATGTTTGTTGGTTTGATTGTTTTCTCTTCAGTTTTATTTAGTTAGTCTTCATTCAAGAACGAATGACCCCAAGGGGGAGATATTGTAACACCCCAAAATTTGAACCAGCCTTTAAACTTAGAAACTCTACAAACTTCTGAACCTGCATAAATCAAAAGTCGTGGATTGAACCACGAGCCATGGAATGGACTCATGAAAATAGTTCTGCAGACTATCTTCAGGTCTGAGAACAATGAGTGAATTTCACGGTTCGTAGATAGTTCTACGGTTCATGGAACTAATTCGTGAAACTTAAATTGAGGGTTATATTTTCCTTCAGAAATTTACGAGTTGGTTCTATGGATCGTAGATGGTTCTATGGATAGTACTGTTAAATTTTGGAATCATGATCTGTAGTTGATCATTTACGCCAGGAACCACGAGAAGGAACCAAGAGTCGTGGTTCAGTCTATGACTCATGGACTACACTCGTGGAACCTGAAGCCGCAGTTTTAAGTTGTTTTTTTGAATTAAATTCATGGGTTATTTTGGTATTTTTTTACCCTTTTAACTCCTAAATGAGGTTATTTTTGACATTTTTAGTAGGGTTTCATCCCTAATTAGCCTAAGTCTTTTCTCAAACTCCCATTCAATCCTAAAAGAAGAAAGGGTCTCCATTCTCTCAAGCTTCAAGCTCCAATCTAAGGATTCCATATTCAAGTCTCCATCCCTCTCATCCTAGATTAAGAAAGCTTCAATTCATATATGTGGGTATTCAATAAGGGATTCTTCCACCCTTATGACCATAACCCCCAATTTTTATTTGGATTTTCATGAATTTTAAATTAGGGTTCTTACCAAATTCTCATGGGCTTTTCAATAAGTTGTTTTCTCATGATTCTAATATGAAATCCAATTCTAAATTGCATGATTTTGTATGGGTTTTGCAAATGAATTCCTACTTCATGAATTGAAGGCTTAGTCTAGCCAATTTTTGCATCCATGGATTGATTTAAGTAAATTGGCATATTTTATAGCATGATTTCTAGTTCCTATATTTCATGAAAGTACATGTGATTTTGAAATTGAACTAGTGACATGCATGTTGTTAAGATATGATTTTTTTATGAAAGACAAGACACCCAATGTGCCATCAATACATATGAATTTTTTTTTAAAATAAGTTTCCTGAGTATTATGATGATCTGGGATATGAATATGATTATGAAAAAGTCTGATATCTAGATATGTCACATGTATGTGAGCCTCGTGTTATGTTTTGGGAGTAGTATTTAGCACCGAGCGATGAAGGTTCTAGATAAACCAAGTCCAAAATTATATTGCCACCGTAGGTTGCCCTCTGTGGCTTATGACAGGATCCTTATGACATGGTTCTAACCTTGGCCGGTTAGGACAACTTTTTTTAGTGTGGGTGCATGAAACTGGACTCCATGTAGTTCATCATGGTTTATATCAGTTAAGAGAAACTCTCGTATATATGTTTTCAAGCTATGAAGTTATATGATATTCTATTTTGAAGCTTGGCTTCTATTTCATGTCTTATGCTTAAACTATGATACTTACTCATGTTTCCCCTTAGCATGCATGAAGTCAGTTTTAAGCATGTTTAAAGTATGTTTTTACCATGTTATTGCATAGACTCACATACTTGGTATATTTCATAGTACTGACGCATATTCTTGTGTTGTATCGTATTACGATGCAGATTCAGGCTCCCATTCTCAGGCTCATGGCTAGAGACTGTCGGCTATCCAGTATTGATTGGTGAGTTCTCATCTTTCGAGGACTTGTATGATTCCTACTTAGTAGGCTTCTTTATTTCAGTACTTAGAGTTATCTGGGGTCTTGTCCCAGCAACTCATTATGTCTTATGTAGAGGCTTTTCGGACATAGTTAGATATTCAAGATTTTATGTTTCAGATTGTGGCATTCCTACCTTATGTTTATGTTGAGTTAGTGTTCCTACCCTTTTTTTTATGATTTTGCTATTGTTATCCATGTTATATTATGTCATGCTAAAGCCAAGGGTTAACTTGGGGTAACTTGTGGTCCCGTATTCCATATTATGATTAGGGGGTAGCCCTGGGGCGTGATAGTAGACCCAACCGTTGAATCTTGAGAGCATGCAACTTTCAAGGTTTTGATCTGATGCTCAGTATTTTCATCCCGTTTTTATGGTTACCACCTTTTGATGCTTGTGTAGAGGTTATAAGTCTTAACATGAGGTTAAACAACTAAGTAATTTCATATGATTATCAACTAAGCACACAGATGATCCTAGGATTTTAATATTCACAATCCTCCCGTACAAAAATCAAACCAAGGGCTACTCATACTTCACCCAAGTGAATATAGAAGAAGTTTTTTGGGAGTTGGTGGGTAAACAACCTCCGACATTGTCTTTTGAAGCATAATTATAGTCCATGCTCTAACTTATCGGACTCAAGCAAAGATCATTCCCTCACACCATTTAGTCAATTTTAAACTTCTAATCACAGTTCCTATGAAATCACTGTTGTTCTTTCACGCACAGATGCACAAATTACACTCTAGTATTCCTTAAAACTTCATTACACATAGACATGAACCCGTACACACTAACCATCTAAGAAGGAATTGAAAAACTTATGAGCTTAAGCTTATTCTTTATTTGCAAGAACTTCTTGAGGAGTGTGTGCAACGTGGTTGTGGGCATGAGAGTAGCCGAAGGAGGGAAACTGATTGATCATGAGAGACTACGTTTTGAGAGTTTTAGGAGTGATGAGAAGTTATGTGAAAGAAAAACTATTCAATTTGATTCTTTTCCTTTTTAAAAAAGATGGATTACTCGGTAGGGTTATTGGATGGATAGGAAAGATAAATCGAGTCAAGGCAGGTTTATTTGAAAATTTTAAAATTAAAACCCTCGAACTAATTTAGTACATTACCTAGTATCCACAACTAAAAACTCCTATCCATCAACCTAAATGATAGTCCGTCGATCCATTCATGGATCGGAGCTCTATAAGATTTTGTTGCCAAGCATCTATGGTTGACTTTACCGTCTGTCTTTTGAAAGTGTGGACTATCCTATCACCCATAGAATTTCATCTGAGACCTGACATATGGTACTGAGAACAACGGGTCGGTCCATGAGTCATTGAACAGGTTCATGGCCCGTGAACTAAACAGTGGTTCTCATACTTTCTTCTGTGGGTCAACTTTTCTAGGCATCTACAGTTGGATCCACGGGTCGTCAAGGTTATTTTATGACATGTCATCCAAAACCTCACCCAAATATTTTCTTCCACCTGTATACTTTGATTCTCTTTTTGTCTTGGTGTCTCAACACACTTCAGCAAACATCAATTCATCCCAAAAGTCATAAGAAATGCATGCAATCTTGGGTTGCCTCCCAAGCAGTGCCTGATTTAACATAGCGGCATGATGCAGGTTACTTGAATACTCAGACTTAATCAAGTTACCCCATGGGATGCCTCCCATGAAGCACCTTATTTAACATTGCAGCATGATACAGGTTCCTAAGTTACTCAAACTTCACCAAAGGCCCAGATGTCTACTACCTTTATCTCCTCTGCAGTTCCCAAATAGGCCTTCACATGCTGTCCATTGACCTTGAACCGTTTGCCTTCATGGTTCTCAAGCTCAATTTCACCATATGGGAACATATGTACCACACGAAATGTCCCTATCAACATAGACTTCAGCTTTCCTGGAAACAAGCAAAGTCTTGAATTAAACAACAAGACCAAATCACCTGGAGCAAAATATTGTTTTCTATCTTTCGATTGTGATACATCTTCATCTTCTCTTTGTAAAGGGCTGAAATTTCATAGGCCTTTAGTCAGAATTCATCCATCTCCTTCAATTAACCAAACCTCTAGTAAGAGGGATCACAACAATTCAAATTCAGATTTTTGACCGCCCACATTGCTTTGTGCTCAGGCTCAACCGACAGATGACATGACTTTCCTTACACAAGTTGATAATGAGATATACCTATAAGGGTCTTGAAAGTAGTATGGTACGCCCATAAAGCATAATCTAACTTCCTAAGCCAGTTTGTTCTATTTGTATTCACAGTCTTTGCAAGGATTATCTTTATCTCTCGATTGGAAACCTCAACTTTCCCACTAGATTGCAAATGATAAGGTGTTGCCACATTATGATTCACTCCATACTTCACAAGTAGGTTTCGAAACAACCAATTACAAAAGTGAGAGCCTTAATCACAAATAATTTTATTTGGGGTACCAAACCTAGAAAAGATTTTTTGCTTCAAGAACGTTATGACACTCTTACCTTCATTATTTAGAAGTGCAACTGCTTCCACCCAATTAGACACATAGTCAACAGCCACAAGTATGTACTTCATCCCATTCGAGCTCATAAACGGGCCTATAAATTCAATGCCCCAAACATCAAATAGCTCAACCATAAGAATGGGAGTGAGGAGAAGATCATGCTTTCTTTATATCCCCCTTGCCATTAACATCGATCATATGCCTTTGCATAATCATGAGCATCTTGATAAAGAGTTAGCCAATAGTACCTGCATTGAAAAATCATATGAGGTGTCTGGATACCATAATGATGCCCCTAATAGGGGATGAGTGACATGCCTCTAATATGCTCATCATATCTTTCTCGTGCACACATATTGGGATGATCCCATCAGCACAAACATAGAACAAATATGACTCCTCCCAGAAAGACTTCTGCACATTGGACATAAACTTCTTTTTCTCATGAAAGGACAAATCAGAATACATAACATCACTCACCCAATAATTAGAAAAGTCTGAAAATAATGGGATCAAGTCCTGTGATGCAGCTAATACTTGATCCTCCAAAAAAGTATCATCAATCTCTATCTCATCCTTCAGTTGCAGCATTGTCTCTTTTTCTAATCTTGACAAATGATCAGCCACCTGGTTTTCAGCCCCCTTTTGGTCCTTGACCTCAAAGTCAAAATCTTTAAACAAAAATACCAACCAAATCAATCTAGCTTTGCGTACTTCTTCTCTATAAGGTACCTAAGAGCTACGTCGTCAGTGTGCACAATCACCTTCATATCAAGCAAGTATGATTTGAACTACTCAAAAGTAAAAACCACAGTGAGCAACTCTTGTTCCATCATAGTATAATTCTTCTGAGCAGTATTAAGTGACTTGCTAGCGTAGTATATAGGATGGAGAATCTTCTCACATCTTTGCCCTAGGACTGCTCCCAGTGCCAACCAATAGCATTGCATATCACTTCAAAAGGCTTGGACTAGTTAGGTGTGATACTGATAGAAGATGAGATCAACTTTTCCTTGGGGCATTCAAATGCCTTTAGACACGTATCATCAAACATGAACTTCACATCCTTCTCCGATAATTTTCACAAAGGGTGTGCAATTTTAGAGAAATCCTTTATGAATCTTTGATAAAATCCAGCATGCCCTAAAAAGCTTCGAACACCCTTCATATAGATCGGTGGTGACAATTTTTCAATCACCTCAATTTTTGCCTTATCAACCTAAATTCCCTTTTTTGAGATCCGGTGGCTAAGTACTAGACCTTTCTTTACCATGAAGTGACATTTTTTCCAATTATGCGCCAAATTACATTCTTCACATCGCTTTACTACATAGATTAAATATACCAAACAGTCCTCAAAGGAGTCACCTACTATAAAAAAGTCATTCATGAATACCTTGATAGTTTCCTCCACCATGTCTGAGAAGATAGACATCATGGAGCACTGAAAAGTCATCTGCACTGAAAAGTCACTGGCCCATTACATAACCTTAAAAGCATCCTTTTGAATGAAAATGTCCCATATGGACAAGTGAAAGTGGTTTTCTCTTGGTCTTCGGGAGAAATCAAGATCTGATTCTATCCTAAATAACCATCAAGAAAATAATATCATCCTCTACCAGCAAGACAGTCTAATATCTAATCCATGAATGGCATTGGTAAATAGTCTTTTTTAGTCTACACATTCAGCTTCATGTAGTCCATGTACACATGCCATCCTATGACTGGCCTTATCAGAATAAGCTCATTCTTTGCATTAGGAACCACTGTTTGTCCACCCTTCTTTGGCACATATTAGACTAGTATTACCCATTTACTCTCTGTAATAGGATAAACCCACCATGCATCCAACCACTTGATGATTTCCTTCTTGATGACCTCTTGCATAGGTGGATTTAGCCTGCGCTGATGCTCAATACTAGGAATAAAATATGGCTTGAGTTGGATTTTCTAAGTGCATATACCTGGCAGAATGCGAATAATATCAACAATAGACCAACTGATGTCCCTCTTGAACTTCTTCAACAAAGATACTAGAGCCTCCACTTTCCATTTAACTAAATATGCAGCTATAATAACCGGTACGGTATTGTTGGCTCCTAAGAAAATATATCACAAGTGGGATGGGAGAGCCTTGAGCTCTAAGACTGGAGGATCATCAATAGAAGTTCTGGCTGGTAGGGTTACACGATTCTTCAAGTCCAAATCTAGCTTTTTTAGTGCATATGTGTAGTACCCATATCGGTGAGGGCATCAACCATCTCATCATACTCCTCAATGTCCTCTCCATCAAAATTAATGATATTTGTCCCAAGATAATGGATACCTCAAATTCAACCTCACATTCAAGAACCACAAAATCCACTGGTAAGATGAAGGACTCAACTTTCACAAGAACATCATAAAGAATACCCACAGGCCTTTTCACTGTGTGATCTACCATAAGAAGCCGTATTAACATAAGTTTGGGGGATTCCAAAACCAACTATCAGAACACTGCTAGTGGCATGAGATTAATACTAGCACCTAAATCATATTAGACTTTTGCAAAGTTGAAGGCTCCTATGGTGCATGGAATGGTAAATGCTCTAGGATCTTTATTTTTCTGCATAAGAGACCATGAGGCTATTGCACTATGCTGGTGCAAATTATCAGCAGTCTCAAAACTCATAGTCCTCTTCTTAGTCACAAAATCCTTCATAAACTTGGTGTAGCCAAGCATCTGCTCTAGTTCTTCAATCAAAATGACTTTCACAAAACGTTGCTTCAACATTGAAATGAACTTGTGATACTTCTCTTCGTCATCCTTCTTCTTCAATATCTATGAGAAAGGTGGAGGAGGTCATGGAATATGAGTTAGCATTTGAGGGACCTCTTTATCCTTCCTTTTTGTAGCTACAAACTTCTTCTCATCAATTTGGGGCTGCTTGTAAATTGAATTCTCATCAACAACCTGTTTTTCAGATTCAACCACCTTTTCAGTATTAATCATCTCAAACTCGGATGGATCATCAAAAACTATTGAAATAGGAGGTTCAGTAGTCATCTTTCCACATCTAGTAGTCACATCCATACATTGCTTATCATTTTTTAAATTCTGGACTGTGTTATTAGGAAGTGTAGCCTTTTGGCATTGATTCAAGGTTATAGACATTTATCCTAGATACTGACTATGCTTAATGACGTGGAATATGACTCAACCTTTTGGTTCATCCTTGATATATCTGCACGAATCTTTTTCAGGATTTTGTCAGTAGTTTGCACCTTTTTCAGCACTTTAATCAACATATCCTCCATCTTCAAGAAGCTAGACTCGCCTTCATAGTTATATAGTGGTACATGCAAACCACTTCTATCACTCTTTTATCTGTCCCTCTTCTTCCAATCACCATCTTTATCTCTGCTTCTACTCCTCTCAGTACCCTGATCGATTGTAGTTATTGTCCAGTTATAGTTTCGACATTGATTCTCTTGACCTTGGCACCAAGTGCCTTGATTAGACCCTTAAATGGTAGCCCAGAAACTCGCCACTTGATCATTAAAGTAGTTTGCTGCCTCCATAGAATTAGAGTTATCATATCTCGGTGCTTTACCTTGTGAATCGAATGTATTTACCTTTTTAGCTTTGTCCCCCATACAATGCTTTGAAATGAGGCTTACTTTGGTTTTCATCTGAGCCATCTCTTGATCTTGTTCCTCCTCTTTCCTATGTTGTGTAACACTCCACCTGTTCAAAAGTTTAAACTAATCCATGATTTTGGGATAAGACTAAGAGTATAATATTTTAGTAAGGATTTATTATGAGACATTTTAGTTTCACAAATATTCTATGTTAAGTTGAACTCAAGCAAGTTTCAAAATAAATGTCCACAAAAGACATTGTAATTTTTGTTAAGAATTCTCTAAAAATTAGGATCAAATGTCTCACAGGTTTATCCCAATCTATAAATATTTATAAGGCCCCTGACCTACCAAATTGAAGGTCTATAAGTCAAGTTTCCAATGCACTAAACTATTCATCCAATAACTTCTGAATAGAGAGATATCTGCAATTTTTGTGAGACTGCACAAGCAGGCATGTCAATGTTGGGCCCCCTAGCTCCAAAGTCAGTGGTTCTTTATAAAACACACCCTTCTTTGTTTTTTATGAACATGATTGGAAACCCATATATTTCAGAGAAAAATTTCCTAAATCCTCCATGGGGTTGGTTCTTTCAACTTAAAAGTTTAATAAAAGTTGTTCTATGGAGCGAGTTAATCATTGTGGTATAGTTTTCTCATCGATTTTGGCTTTGATTATTGTTACTGCAAGGAAGCATCTCATTTAGCTTAGGATTTCAGATTTTTTTTGTCGAGGTAATTTACTCCCTATGATCCTTCTTCATAATTCAATATCCTAGTGTCACGCCTCGAGGCTACCCCCTTGACGTAACATGGGACCTAGGACCACAAGTGCCCCAAGCTAACCCTTGGTCATAGAATAACTCAGATAAATCAAATAGACAACCGAAAGCATAATAGGAACATTCGAAATCAAATGCATAAATAATAAAGTCAAATAGGAATACAAATCCAAAAGGGGACTCGAATACTGCCTATGTCTGAAAAGCCTCTAAATTTCATAAAGAGTTGCTGGGACAAGACCCCAGCTAACTCGGAATATGAAATAAAAGCATAAAGATAGGCGTTCTAACTCTAGTCCTCGAATGATGAGGAGTAATCAATACTCAGTTGAATGTCTTGCATATTCTAGACAAGAGTCTGAGGGCAGGTGCTTGAATCTCCATCGTAAAAAGATGCATCACAAAATGCGTCAGTACTATAGGATGTATTGAATATATGAGATAAACAGGAATCTGAGATAAGCTTGATAATTAAACTTGTAAAGTTGAAATCATGATATAAGTGTAAAATTGAAATGAAAGAGGCTCAATGCGATGCCAAAGCAAGATATACAAAATATCATAGTAATCATAATAGTCTTGAAGTCTGAAGGCAAAGAGTCAATGCATTTTAAAACCTGATATTGTTTCTGTGGGAAGTTCTCTAACCCACATAGACCATGTGAGCTACATGGAATCCTGTGTATACGCCTCCTCAAAAGGACCCATTATACCTTGCCAGGGTATAAATGCATGACTGTGGCATGATCACTAAATATGATGCCCAACTAAGGGGACTTAGAAATTACGGGGGCACGTAGTTCTGGGACTAAGGGTACTCTCAGCCTGTCCAACTCTGTGCTAAATACTACTTCCAAAATAATACGTATAGCTCATATAATACTGATGCATATCATGATGCAGAACTGATCATAACTAATGACATATCTAATGTCAAATTTGTTCATAAAGAGTAGAGACATATCTGATGTCATGCAAATTCATATCATAAGTCTTAAAGCTGTGTATGTTCATAATACAAGATACCCCTTCTTTTTTAAAATCATAACCTGAAGAATTATGCATGCACTTTAATAATCAAGAGACCATGTTATCTAAACATGCAAAATTTATACTTGAAATCAAGCAATTTAAAGGAAACATGCTAGAATTCATACTTAACATATGGGCTTTTGAAAATACTTACTAAACTTCAATTGAAGCATGGGTAATACATGTGAAATCATGAATTGAATCTTTAAAACAAAACCCATAACATTTCCCTAATTTGGGTAAGAACCCTAATTTCAATATTTGCTAAATCGAAGTAAAGGTTTGGGGATTTGGGCTTAAGGGTGAAATAAAACCCTTATTGAACACCCACATACCTTGATTGAAGCTAACCCAATTGAAATTGAAAAGAAAAGGAGGCTTGAACTTGGAGCTTGAGGCTTGGAGCTTGAGAGCGTTACTTTCCTCTTTTGGTAGATGAATGAGGAAATAAGAAGGGAATTAGGCTAATAGGTTTAGCAATCATGCTAAGAATGGCCAAAACAACCTCACTTAGGAGTTTAAAAGGTGGGAAATTATAAAAATACCCCTGGGATTTAATTAACAAAAGCTATAAAATTTTCCGGCTTCAGGTGTCACGGATGGGTTCCACGGGTCGTAGACTGAACTACGACTCATGGTTCCCACTCATAGTTCCTAAGCCAAAAGAATGGTTGCAGAACAGGTTCTACGAGTCAACAAGATGACTCGTAGAATGGACTATGGTCCGTAGACCTGAGTTGTAGTTCCTGGGGAATTTACTGACCTCTGATTAAGTTCCACTAGTGGACAGTACGGTCCATGGTCCAAACTATGGTTCGTAGAAGCCACTCGTGGGTCTTTGAGGAAACATTCAACCCTTAGATAAAGTTCCACGAATCCACAGTACGGTCCGTAGAGTGAACTATGGTCCGTAGAATCAACTTGTGGTTCTAAGATGAGAGGTTGAACTGCAGAAGGCAAACCACGACTCCATTCCATGCTTCGTGATTCAAACCACTGTTCGGTTTTTGGACCCGTGATTCCTGGAAACTTGAAATTTTTCAGAGTTTTAAACTTAGAAAGCTGCTTTGATTTTTGGGGTGTTACAATATCTCCCCTTGGGATCATTAATGTGCTGCCATTCTACGGCACATTTGACTCCTCTAAACTAAGAATAATCGTAAGTTTTCAAGGAACCATCGTCGTTTTTGATGTTTTATGTTATGTTTTCAGGAAAGAGAGACAAACATAGAAACGGAAGGAAATACGAGCAAAACGACGTTCTGGATAAGAGTGACGGCCTGAGTGACGGCCAGTCACAAAGGTGATGGTCCATCAGCCTGGCTGTCAACTTGAGGCAGCACCACTGCCTAGTGGTGACGGCCACCGTGATGGTCCATCAAGCTGGTGATGGTCCGTCAGCCCAAACCGTCAAGTTGAGGCAATACGCGATGCGGATTCCGAACGTTTTTAGGTTTACTTCCTGGACTCCTATAAATACCCTATGTTAGGTTTATTTTATGCATTCATTACCAATTGATTACCAATACATTACCCAATAGTTTTAGGAGAGTTTTGAGCGAGAATTTGAGAGAAAAACACTACACAATCACGTTTTTCTTCTTGATCATCTTGTTCTTGATTGTTCTTGGGATCTTAGTTTTCTTGTTCTTGGATAATTGAAGCTTGTTTTCATTATATTGTAAGAAGCTCTTTTCTCTTTATTATGAATATGAATTTCTTTTCTTTCCATCGAAGCATGATTAACTAACTTCCCACAACTAGGGTTGTGGGAGCCATGGCTAAAGTAGCGATATAGATTCCGGGTAGCGTCGGGTTAAATATTTATGATTGTCACATTGTTAATCATTCATTCTTCACGTTTTCTAGTGGTTGCAAACATTAGAACATGCCTAGGTTTAATTTGCTTGAGTAAAGAAATTAAAACTGGGAAATTTGGTTAATAACGAGGATTCGAGACTACCAACTCTCGTCTTATGATTAATGTTGTAACTAGATTAATCTACTTGATGTTTAGGATTGAAATATAAAAGCTCACCTTTTCAAGTTCGAGAGAATTGAAAGGGAAATTCGTCTATTTGGTTGAGAAACGTTTAGACGATACCATGAATTCAATCACATTGTGACATGCATATAGAAAGAACCCGGTTAAGCCTTGAGTCGAACTTGTTACGACTCAATGGTGAACACTTCCTTAGTTCACTCTCATATTGATTATTAATTACACATTATTGTTTGCTTGATCAAATATTGTTCACACAAACCCCCCTCAATTTACCGGAAACTATCGACTACTAGTCATCTAATTCACAAACAACCTAATTTGCACCTTATTCCCTGTGGGATCGACCCCAACCTTTGTTGGGTTCTATATTTGACAGCGACCGCCTACGCTTCTTAAATTGAGGTGTAGTTTGGGCGTTATCAAATTTTGGCGCCGTTGCCGGGAATACGGTTGTTTATTAAGTTTGGTGTGTTTATTTGACTCTTAGTCATATTTCCTGCTTTTATTTTTATTTGTTGTTTTTGTTTTTACAGGGTACATAGTTGTGCATGCCAAGTACCCGAGGCTCGGATGAACCAATATTACCCTACGACCCTGAGCTTGCAAGAATGATAAGGCGAAACATGAATGACCAACAACAAGAGGCAGCAAGACTCGCTGTTGCTCAGCAAGCCCAATAACGTTTGAATGCTGGTGGTGTTGAGGTCGACATTGAGTTGAATGATGAGGAGGTCGACTTAGATGGAGTTGGTGCCACGGGCGCTATTGCATTTCCTCTGCTAGCACCCGGGGCCAAGTTCAACATCACTAGCACAATGATTCAGCTGTTGAATTTGAGATGAGTGTTCCGTGGTGTTGCTGGTGACGATCCAAACCGGCACTTGATGAATTTTGTGGGTATCTGCAAGTCGTTCGAATTGCCTGGAGTGAGTCAGACAGCAATCAGGCTTAGGTTGTTTCCGTTATCTCTGTCCGATGAGGTAGCATTATGGTTGACAGAGCTAACCCCTGACTCTATCACAACCTGGGGAGAGTTGAAAGGAGCTTTCCTAGAAAGGTTTTTTCCTCCCTCTAGGATGATACAGTTGAGGGATGAAATTAGCAATTTTGGACAACAACCTCATAAGGCGTTACATGAGACGTGGTTGCGGTTCAAGAAGAAGCTGACACAATGCCCTAACCATCAGTTGACCGACAATTTCCTGATGCAGACGTTTTACAGGGCGCTAAATTCGGCTACCAAGCCGACACTGGATAATGCAGCAGGTGGAGCGTTTATGGGTCTCACTTTTGCCGATGCCACAGCTATTTTGGACAGGCTCACCAAAACCAACAGGGCCTGGCATACACGTGATACAGAGGTAGAAGCTAGCACTTATGCAGTTGGTATGTCAGCAGAGCAGCGCAGGAAGGAGGAAGAGCGGGACCATGATATGGCCCATCTGAAAACGCAAATGGACCTGCTGACAAAGCATTTGATGTCAGGAGGTATTGAAAAAGTGAAAGCTGTGGGTTCCCAAGGTAGAGCAGCAGAGTTTGAATCTGATGAGGAGGCGAATTTTTTGGGTAGTTTCCAGGCCAACGGCCAAGGAAACCAAGGTCGGAATTATCAAAAGGACAACTACTATGAAAAAGCTGGCTACAGAGATCGCGATCAGGGGAACTGGAAGAATAACACTGATAGGGGTGGGTTGTATGTACCACCTGGAAATCGGGATAGAGCTAGCATCAAGACAGGGACGTCTAAATTGGAGAACATGATGGCGAATATGCTGCTAAAGGTGGAATCTACTGACTCCGCTGTAAAGGAGATGAGGACCGAACTATCAATAATGAGTCAGGTAGTGGATTCACATTCCATCTCTATCAAGCAATTAGAGCAACAAGTGGGTCAGATCTCGGCGGCTCTAAATCAAAGGAGGATAGGTACCCTGCCGAGTGACACTATTCAAAACCCGAGGAATGACGCGAGTTGTATGGCGATCACTACAAGAAGCGGTAAAATATTACCGAAATCACATCCGGTAATTCAGACTCAGGATGGTAATATTGCGGACGACAAGGCGGTAGAGGAGGCTACTCAAAGACCCGCGGATAAAAGCAAGGAAGCTGAAAAACTTCCAACTATGATGCCTCGGCCACCGCCTCCATTTCCGCAACGTTTGAAGAAGAAAGTGGAAGATGGAAAGTTCCTGAATTTCATGACCATGCTCAAGCAGATATTAATAAACATCCCACTGGTGGAAGCGCTTGAACAAATGCCCGGATATGCCAAGTTCATGAAGGACTTGATTACCAAGAAGAGGTCAGTGAGCGTGGAACCAGAAGATAACCTCCACCACTGCAGTGCTATTTCCTCAAGATCGTTAGTGGACAAGAAGGAAGATCCAGGTGCTTTTACTGTTCCCTGTACTATCGAGAAGCTCAACTTCGGAAAAGCATTATGTGATCTTGGTGCTAGCATCAACTTGATGTCGCTAGCAATCTATAAACAATTGGGTTTGGGAGCTCCCAAACCAACGACCATGAGGGTGGTAATGGCTGACCGTTCAGTGAAGCAACCGGTGGGAATATTGTCTGATGTGCTGGTAAAGGTTGGTAAGCTTATATTCCCAGCTGACTTTGTGATCTTGGATTGCGAAGTGGACTTTGAAGTCCCCATAATCTTGGGATGACCATTGCTGGCCACTGCGAGAGTGTTGGTTGACATGGAAAAAAATGAACTGACATTCAGATTAAACAATGAATTTGTCAAGTTTGATGTGTGTAAATTGATGAAGCAACCAAGAGACATGAGAGTGGTCGCGGTCATAGATGTGGTTGAGGAAGCCCCTGCGGAGTTACATATTGAGGAGAAGGGTCCTGTCGAGACCCTAGCTGTTACAAGAAAGAGGTTGCGATCGCAAGAAGGGAAAAATGTCGAGGAAGGCGGTGAAAACAAATCAAGGAAAAGAAAACACCGCAAGAAAACCAGCAAAGAAAGAGTAAAGAAGTTGCCGCGACTAGCTGCGGAGCCGATAAAAGAGGAAGTTGGAGCTCAACGGGATGGGGTAGCTGGCACCTATTCCATCGATTTCGCCTGCTTTGGAGACCCTGGCGGTCTCCAACATCATGCCAGACGCTGAGTCCTATGGGCTTCACAGGTATTACTTTTTCTCACAGTTTTAGCTTTCACATGTATGCATTGGGGACAATGCATGAGTCTAAGTTGAGGGTGTTGGGATACCTGTGAGTCTTTCACCACCGAGGGTTTTTTTGCCGTGTTTCTTTTCCCTCCGGTGTGCTATCTAGTAGAACCGGCATGTTTAGGTTGTCGTTTAAATTTTAGTTGTTTTCTAGTGTCTATAGCAAGCATGGCATTTTTTTTGAAAAAAATGCACTAAAAGAAGCCCTCTCTGAAAAAGATTTTGTACTTATGTTTGAAACGATTAACTTTCTGGATCCTTGGATGTCATTGTGTGGTTATGATTGGAATAAGTATGCTTGAGCCGAGCTGTTGTCTTGATAGTTGGTAGTGGTATGGTTTCTTGGTGCCAAGTGTGTGTGAGCGTATTTTTATAAATTCTTACTCTGTGCATGCATCTAGAACTTGCCCGGTCTATTTTGTAAAGTTTGAAGTTGGTTGCTTAGGAAAGAATCACAGGCCCTTTTTGTGTGCAGACCACTTAGCCTATAAGACCGTCCAAATGTAAATAATCTCTTTGATCCCTGTTTGAGCCATAATTGACCTTGTTCGTTTAATAACCTGTCACCGTTCCTGTTTAACTTTGAATCCCTGTTTTGGCCCTGGTCCTTCCTTGGACATCGTGCACCTCAACTAAGGCAATTAACCTAAGTTGAGGGTGGCTACTATAGAGGTAAATGATAAGAAAAATAGAATGGATAAGATGGGTTGTGAATAGAATGAAAATTTTGGGTGTGTGTCTAAGAAAAGAAAGAAAAAGAAACGAAAAAAGAGATGAAAAAGAACGAAAAAGAAATAAAAAGAAGTGTCAAAATAAAGAGGACACACCTGTAGCTAGAAAGAAGGGAATAAAGAGGTGAATAAGGATGGACAAAGTGAAGTTATGTGGAAATAGTAGGTTGGTGATTCCAAGGAGGGTTTAGTCACTATTCCCCAAACGTATCCTACCTGCACCCGAAGCCTCATTACAAGCCTAAATAAGTCCTGTAGTAATCCTGAGCGGCTTTCTGAAAAACTGAAATAGAATAGTAAGGGCAAGCCTATGGCATCGCATGTGCATTGTTTGAACTCGTTTGTGAGTGTGAGCGCCTTACCTAGTCCTAAATCTTGTGTGTGGGACTTCTTTGCGGTGAGGGCACCAAGATTTCTGTATTGTCTATTGACTGTTAGGATAGCTGCGCATGTGTATGCATAATATTCTATCATATCGGAATGACATGTTTGGATCCTTGCAAGTTAATGTTTTATACATTTGTGTGCTACTAGGGAGCTTGAGGTAAAATTGATTTAAAATTGAATGACCATGAGTTGCTAGAGACACGAGTTTGTTTTCTTAGTTGAGTCGTCTTATTGTTTTCTTTTATGTCATGTTGCTTGAGGACAAGGGAACGTTTAAGTTGAGGGTGTTGATGTGCCGCCATTCTACGGCACATTTGACGCCTCTAAACTAAGAACAATCGTAAGTTTTCAAGCAACCGTCGTCGTTTTTAATGTTTTATGTTATGTTTTCAGGAAAGAGAGACAAACATAGAAACGGAAGGAAATACGAGCAAAACGACGTTCTGGATAAGAGTGACGGCCTGAGTGACTGCCAGTCACCAAGGTGATGGTCCGTCAGCCTGGCTGTCAACTTGAGGCAGCACCCTTCGTTTGCTCAAATCATGCTATAGAGCTGAGTCATAAGGGTTGAGTTCTTTGACTTATAATTGTTATTGGGCTTGTACTAAAGCCACACTTAATGTCGATATGGACATCTCGTGGATTTAGATTATTGCAAGAAAACATAGAGGAGCTTTTGCATCATAAATATACAGTTGAGAGCATCAAGAAAGAGTCATTGAAGATGTTTAGGCCCAAGGGGTTTTAGAAAGAGGATTAGGGTGGTTCCTGACTTTTTTATTTAGAAAGACCACCTAGGCCCCCACCACAGCAGTCCTTGGGTAGCAGGTTGGATCACCAACAGAAGTCAAGCCCGACTGAGAGCTCGCAAGCATCAGTCTCGCAGTAGTACATGGTCCAGAGCAATCTAGAATAGCTTTTCCATATTGTCATACTTGTGGTAGAGCACATGCTAGGAGATACCGTCAGGGCTCCCCTACATGCTATTCTTGTGGCCATGAGGGTCATATACTAAGATATTATCCGTTAAGAGACCAACAAGTTTCATAATAGAGGTACAAATCAGCAATAGGATTTTCTTCTTCAGTACATCATGTAGAGCATCGGTCCTAAATTTCAGCAAGTAGAGTTTAAGGTCAAAGGGGAGCATCTAGTTCAGGGAGTGGCCAAAATTGCACATATGCACTGACTGGTCACCAAAATTTAGAGTCATTGCCAGATGTTGTGACAGTTATATTAAGTGTTTACTACCACTGTGTTTATGCTTAGATAAATCCATGCTCCACATTATTATATGTTCCCCCGTTTATTGCTTGGGAGTTGTGTATAGTGCATGAGTTATTCGAGCAATATTTTGTGATGTCTACCATATTTAGTAACTCTACTATTGCCAAGATGGTTTATCAAGGTTGTTCGGTAAAGATTATTGGTCGTCAGACCTTTGCAGACTTGATAGAGTTAGAGATGCTTGACTTTGATATTATTATGGGCATGGATTGACTGGCATCTTATCATGCCAATGTTGACTTATGAGCGAACACTGTTAGAATCCACTTTCTAGGAAAAGTAGTTCAAGAGTGGAAGGGTAATACGGTAATGCTGAAAGACAGATTTATTTCCTATTATCAGGAAAGGAAAATGATCGCCAAAGACTACATTTACCATATTGTCCGAGTTTAAGATATTAATGCTAAGCTATCAAATCTTCAGTTTATTCCAAAGGTTAATGAGTTTCTAGATGCATTTCCAAATAAGCTTCCTGGTATTCCCTTACAATGGGAGATTGATTTTTCTATTTGTACATTACCATAAGCCAACTGATATCAATTCTCCTATATAGAATTGCACCAGCGGAATTAAAAGAATTGAAGAAACAACTGAAAAATTTATTATATAAGGGGTTCATCAGGCCTAGTGCATCAATGTGCAGTGCACCAGTGTTATTTGTGTGGAAGAAAGATGACTCATTAAAGAAGTGAATAGACTACCAAAAATTGAATAAGGTGACTATAAAGAAAAAATATCCGCTTCTAAGGATTGATGGTTTTTTGACAAACTGGACTATGCCCGATGCTTCTCAAAGATTGATTTACATCCAGGGTACCACCGGTTACTTGTTCGAGAGAGTGATATTCAAAAGATAGCATTCAGGCTCAAATATGGCCTTTTTGAGTTTGGTGTGATGTCTTTTGAGTTAATGAATGCCCCAGCAGTATTTATGGACCTAATGAATAGTATATTTAGGTCTTTCCTAGACTTGTTTGTCATTATATTTATTAATGATATTCTTGTACATTCTCAATCAGAGGGAAGCATAGAGATCATCTCTACATAGTGCTTCAAGTACTCCGAGTTTATCTCGAAGTGTGAGTTCAGGTTGCATTCCATGGCCTTTTTGGGCCATATTGTATAAGATGTTAGTATTCAGGTTGACTTATAAAATATTGAGGCCGTGAAGACTTGGCCTAGATCCATGACCCCAACAGAAGGTCGTAGCTTTCTAGGGTTAGCAAGGTATTACAGAAGGTTTGTGGAAGAATTTTCTTCACTTTTAGCACCCTTGAAAAAGCTGACTCAGAAAGAAGCTAAGTTTCAGTGGACAGCCTGCAAGTGGTGTTTCCAAGAGCTGAAAGATAGATTGACTTCAACACCAGTTTTGACCTTAATAGAGGGTCCAGAGGGCTACACAATGTATTATGACACTTTAAGCGTTAGGCTGGTTTATGTTCTAATGCAACACATAAAGGTAATTTTTTATTCTTCTAGACAGTTAAAGAAGAACGAGAAAAACTATCTGACTCATGATTTATAGTTGGCTGCATTTATTCATGCCCTGAAGATTTTGAGGAATTACTTATATGTCTAGTTGTGCAGGTGAAGGCATGAAAATATGAGGATCCCAGCTTAGAGCAGGTCAGAGGCAAGGCTTAACAACAAAAGTCTTTTGCCTTTGATATAGAAAGAGATAGAGTCCTTAAATTCAATGATTAGTTATGTGTTTTAGATGTTTCACGGCTTTGATAATAGGCTGTGGAAGAGGCACACCATTCTCGTTACTCTATTTACCTGGGATCCATGGAAATGTATCATGATATTAAGGAGATTTATTGGTGGTCGAGCATGAAGAGGGACATACCTGAGTTCGTGGACTAGTACCAAAATCATCAACAGGTAAAGGTAGAGCATCAGAAGCCCAGTGGGGCTGACTCAGGAGATAGATATTCCGTTATGGAAGTGGGAGGCCATAAATATAGATATTGTCATGGGTTTTCCTTGTTCGCGATGGAAGTTTAACTCTATTTGGGTAATTGTTGATAAGTTGACAAAATTAAACCATTTCTTGCAAGTCAGTGCCACATTCTCAGCTGAAGATTATGTTGGACTATATTAGAAAATAGTAAGACTTCAAGGTGTCCTAGTATCAGTTATTTCTGATAGAGGGCCACGGCTTACATCATATTTCTGGAGAACTTTATAGAAGGGTTTGATGGATTAGGTTAATCTTAGTTCAACTTTTCATTCTTAGACTGATGGCTAAGCCAAATGTATGATCTAGACGCTCAAGGATATGTTATGGGTATTTATGCTAAATTTCAGAGGGAACTGGGATGATCACTTGTCACTTATTGAGTTTGCTTAAAATAACAGCTATAATTCCAGCATTGGTATTGCACCTTATGAGCATTTATGTGGATAGAAATAATGATCCCCAATTGGTTAGTTTGAGGTTGGAGATTCAGGGTTGCTTGGACCTGACGTATTACAACAGGGCTTGAAATAGGTTAAGCTAATTAGAGAGTGATTCTTGACAACTCAGGGATGCCAGAAATCATATTCAGATGTTAGGCAATGAGACTTAGGGTTCAGTATTGATGATTGGGTCTTTTTAAGGTTTTTCCCATGAAGGGAATTATGCAATTTGAAGGAAGGGCAAGTTAAGCCCTCAATATATTTGGTCTTACACAAATGATATAAAGAGTTACTTACCAGCTCGAGTTGCCTCTAGAATTAGAGGTATTGCATCTAGTCTTTCATCTTTATATGTTAGGAAGTGTATCAGAGATTCAGCAAATTTAGTACCAATAGTAGATGTTTAGATTTCAGAGGTATTGTCTTATGAATAAGTCTTTATTGCCATTGTAGGCCGCCGGATTTGGAGATTATGAAATAAGTATATATCTTCAGTAAACGTATTGTGGTAGGACAGCAATATTGAGGAGATGATGTGGGAAGCTAAAGAGGACATGCAGTGCAGATATATGGACTTGTTCACTCCTTCAGATGATGTTCAGAACAAACAGATAGTAGACTTGTATTTGAGTACTTGAGGTAGTTACTTATGTAATGTATGATTCTTATGTTATTTCCTATGATATTGCATACATTATCATCATTCAAGGATGAATATCCCTAAGGAGGGAAGGATGTAACACCACGTCCATTTGAATATTTAAATTAACCCGTGATTTTGGGATAAGACTAAGAACTTAATATTTTAGTAAATATGTTTTATGAGGTATTTTAATTGCACAATCATTGTATGTTAAGTTTCGAAGTCAAGTAAGTCTCAAAATAAAGGTCGGAAAAGTTATTGTAAATTCTGTTAAAAAATTTTGGAAAACTTAGGTCAAATGTCTCAAATATTTTATCCCAATATATAAACATTTTGAAGGCCCTCAACCTACAAAATAGAAGGTCTACAAGTCTAGTTTATGATGCATTAAACCATTCCTCCATACGACTTTAGAATAGAGAGATATTCATATTTTTGTGAGACTGCACAAGCAGGCACGTCAAGCTGGGTCCCCCAGCCCCAAAGTCGGTGGTGCTTTATAAAGTACCACCTTCTTCATTTTTTATCCATAGAAAATGACTGAAAACCCATAAAATTCAGAGCAAAATTCCCTAAATCCTCTAAGTTTAATAGAAGTTATTCTATGCAGCGGCTCGTCGTTGTGGTATAGTTTTCTCATCGCTTTTGTCTTTGATTATTGTTACTGCAAAGAAGCAGCTCATTTAGCTTAGGATTTCAGATTTTCTTGTTGAGGTAATTTACTTCCTATGATCCTCCTTCATAATTCAATATTCTAGTATCCTTTTTATAAATTTCTGAGCCACGAAGTGGTGTTTTAGATACCGTGGCTCCGGGCAGCCATTTTATCTTTTTGAGTTGGGTTTTTACTGTTGTATATTGATTGTTTTAAGGTGCTGGAAGTAATGTTGGTTGACACTTCTTATTGGAGTCGCGTACGATAGTTGTCGCATTAAACATCGTGAAGTACACCTTGTTATATTGCCTCAGGAGCTCGCTGCTCTTATGAGATATTGATAGCTTATTGTTATGGTTATTATTTGTTGGTTTGGTAGAGATTGTGATTTAATTTGTTGGGTTAATGTGGGCTGGTCATAGTGACGACCTTAATGCCTTATCAATTGATTATGGCTCATTCTCGCAGCCTTGTTGATTCTAGCAATTGTTGCTTATGATAGGTTGTATATGCTTAATAGAGACACCTTTGAGGCTTCAGTTGAAAGGTTTGTTAAGGATTTCTTTTCACTTTCTGGCATGACCTAAAGGATTAAGCTCGATATAGCTTGTATCACGTTATTATTGAACTTATGGCCTTATTCTATTGAGATTGTTGCCATAGCATGATATAGTGACTACCAGCAGCACCCTATTCCTTATTTAGTGCCCTAGAAAAGCATGTTATAATTTAATTGAGGACACCTGTGAATACATGCTATTATTGTATTGTTTTTATCATCTTGGTGCTGCTTATGAGCTTGTTTTTGGCCTCAGCACACTCTGACACTGCAAGGTTTTGGAGCTTACATGCTAGTTACTATTACCATGCCTTTTGGCCAAGCAGACCCTACCTATGGGATGGGCAGGCTATACCTACAGGGTAGTAGTTACATTATACTACTACACCTTCGAGTTGGACAGGTCGTGCCTATGGGACGGGCGGGGTTGTACCTATGGGGCAATAATTATATGGTACCACAGATCCTCAGAGTTGTACTGATTCATGACACATGTACATTCAGACAATTCAGATCAGATTATCATTGGGGTCCAGGTAAGGGGGCCAGTATGGGTATTTAGTGACTGTTTGTACTCCTTAGGACTTATAGTAACTGTATGTTGTTTGTACCTACTGGGCTTATTTGGACTAGGTCAGGTTATTATTTTCTAAGTGCTTAAATGCTTCATTAATGCAGGAAAGTAAGGTATTGTATTTCTTTTTTACTCCTTCCCTTCTTGTTTAGTCCTTACACTTCAGTTTTAGAGTGAGGGTAATGTTTGCTATCATCGAATTTTCTCTATTTAAAATAGGAGATAGCTGATTCCATAGAGAAGTCTTGCTCAGTTTGCCTTACATGCTCGGTACATTATTTTATACTGACGTCCTATTGCCTGGGGTCACTGCTTTCATGCTTGCAAGATCTGAGATATGACTAGACAAACCTGCCGGGTAGCATAGCTGAGCTTTCAATGGGTTAGTTGACTCTTTTCCTTCCAGGGGTTGCTAGAGTCTCAGAGGTTTGCCTTTTTGATGTTTATAATGTTTGGGTATGTTGGGGACCTGTCACACTAATTATGCTATTCATAAAGGCTTATAGACTAGTCGGTTGGGTTGCATAGCTATGATGTTGGCCATTTTGGCCTTATATATTTATTAGTTGTAGGTTATTAGCAAGTTGGGCCTTAATGTTGTTGTGTTGGAAGTTTAATGGATCATTGGCCTAGTTTGCATTGTACATACATGTTTTCAATTTCTTTATAAAGATCATAGTGGCCTCAACAGCCTGCATAGTGTTTATGCTTTCCTTGTTGTTGTGTTGGAAGTTTAATAGCTCATTGGCCTAGTTTACATTGTACATACATGTTTTCAATTTCTTTTAAGAGATCATAGTGGCCTCGACAGCCTGCATAGTGTTTATGCTTTCCTAGATATCATGGCGGTCTCGACGGCCCAAACAAGACTTATGTGCTAATTGCTTATTACATTGTATGAACTATTGAGAGTAGCTGTTTTCTTTCTAGAGCTGTTGACAGGGACTTTGTCAGCCTAGGGATGATTTTTTAAGCTTAGAATATACTTGTCTATTTTCTTGATTGTGTGTGGCTGCCATGCGCCATTGGCAAATAGTTCAGCAAGGTCGTCTTTGGCCTAAGTTTTGGGATCATATGCCAGTTGCGCCTCTCAAGTTTGGGACATGACACATTGTTTCGCGAACATACCTATATCATAAGTTCCAGCAGGAACTTCAGATTCTCATGTGTGCCATGCCCTGTTCGTCTTGGTGACTTTATCAAGCATCTTAGCTGCTTCTACATAAGTGTGATCCATGAATGCTCTTCTAGTGACAGTTTCAGCTACCACCTTAGTGTTGACATTTAAAGACCTATAGAAGATCTCCAACAAAGTATCATTAGGTATCCTGTGATTGGGTACTTACTTCAGCTTCTTATTGAATATCAACCGTGTCATATATAACACCCCTATATTCAGTTTCCTGAAGTTATATATCTCATCCTTAAGCTGCAACATCTTGGATGGCAGAAAAGAACCTCTCTAGGAACACCCTCTTCAACTTTCTCAATATAATGATTGAGTCATTAGGTAGTTCTACCAACCAAAGAGCTACTTCACTTGTCAATGAAAATGGAAATAACAACCGCCTGATCACATCTTCAGTTACACCAGGTAGTTTATACGCCTTGTGAATCCCCACAAAGTTCATCAAGTGCAAATTAGCATCATCAATAGCTTTCCTGCGAACACTCCCTTCATGTTCACCAACTGTATCATTGTTTTTGTTATGGCAAACTTTGCCCCAGCAAGTAGTAGAGGTCGCACTATTGTACCAGTTGCACCTGCATCATCTAGGTCAACATGATCATCATCATCGTACTGAGGGACATATTGGGGTTGATGTTGTTGATGTCCCTTATTCCCTCTATTCCTGGCCTGATCATTTAGTGCATGTTGTCGGGCTGCCTTATCTCATTTAGCGCATTCTGATGAGTAGCCTCCTCTTATCTAGATTACTCCTTTGTTGTATCTTGGCATTGCTCTTCAGCTAGCTGAGCTACCTCTTGTTGTCGAGCCCTTTCCTGTTCCTCAGCCAACATCCTAGTTATGGCCTCGTCTATAGTTTTATGAATCTTGTGCTTGTCCATTCTCCTCAATGTAATTTTATGCTTGAGATCAATTGAAATTGGAGGATTGCCTTGACTCTGAGTGGTGGGCATATACAAGTGTGTAACCTAAGAACAAAACAAAAAACACAGTAAAAGTAAATCAAAAAATAAAGACTAAAAGTCAAATAAACACAATTAATCTAAGCCAAAATCGTATTCCCTAGCAACAGCACAAAATTTGATATGCCAAAAAATTACACCTCAGACATAAAGTATAAAGCGGTCGCTATTCAAATATAGAAACCAACTAAGGTTGGGGTCGATCCCACGAGGAATATAGTTAGGACTTAGGTCAATGTGAGTAGTTGTGCTCTTAGTCGTTTATTTCCAAAAGGGGAAATTGTGTAACAAAATAATGTTTGAAAATTATAAGTATCTAAGTCACACCAAGTATTAATTTTGTTGTTAGTCAATGATAGAGTTGACAAGGATTGTGTTTCCCATAATTTTATAACGCAGTAAGGCATTGTACTAGCGATCTATTTTGGTGCTTAGCATGCAAAATTGGTAAGTTAAGTTCAACTAAATTGTTGGTCCCCTAGATAGATGAATATCACCACACAACTTGGTCCGTCTATGGGTGTTTGCTTTACTAATCCTTACCTTTGATCCTAGATTAGTTATTCTTGGACAAAGTCAAGCTATTAAATGAGGGTTAATAGCCTCGAGTCTCCATTGTTAATCCCTTTTGCTATTCATAACCTCTTTTGTCCATCAAGTTAGAATAAGGTGAGTTATAGCCTTTGCAACCGCTAGAAAGCAATCAATATGAAAGGTAGAACAATACATGGATAAACACCATTCAAGAATCACTAAGTACTTTGCCAACTTTTGTTAATTCATCATGGTTCCCACAACCTTAATGTTGGATTTAGTTACTCATGTTCATAAGGAAACAATCAGAATTAGATGATGAATTTATACTCATAAACTTACAAGATGAATAAAAGAAACCCGGATTCTTGAATTATCAAAGAAAGATCAATAACCAAGAATCAATGGATGAATTAATCTCTCAAAACCAAGAACAAAGTAATACTCCAAGTTTCTAAGACATAAAAGTCAGAATATAGTGCATAACGTACAAAAGAAAACCTAGGAAAAGTATTTATTGACAATAAATCCTATCCTAAGTTGACTAGGAAAACATAGTCGTGTCAGTGTCTTTGGATGGGTCCATGACCCATTGTTTCAAATAATAGTATGTGGTCTTCAGGAGTCAACCATCATCTGGCAGAGTCAGCCTTTGTGTTATAGAATTCAATTGGTGGAACCATGGTCATGGAATCAGTCTACGGTTTATCAACTGACTTGTGGTTTTGCACCCCAAAATGCATCTCCTCTGATCTTGGGATTATGGGTAATAGGACGAACCCGTAGTATGGAACTATAGTCCATTGACTCACTCGTGGTTTCAATCTCCATATTTGCATATTTGTAGGAGCTCAGTCTATGAGTCATAGGATTGATCCATAGTTTGGGTTCACAACTCATAGACTAACTCATGGATTTGGCCTTGGATTACATTCTTACAGCTTTCAGTTCATGACTAATAGTATGGTCTGTGGTTTTAAACCATGGCCCATCAGTCCACTAGTAAGTCCAT
Source organism: Jaltomata sinuosa (assembly GCA_003996215.1). Classification (NCBI taxonomy): domain Eukaryota; kingdom Viridiplantae; phylum Streptophyta; class Magnoliopsida; order Solanales; family Solanaceae; genus Jaltomata; species Jaltomata sinuosa. Next base: position 1,143,094 of record QJPP01000178.1, on the reverse strand, counting down.
ACTTAGCCAACTTTTAGTACAAACTCTAGTTCTTTGCTTACGGGCCCTATTTTCCCGCACAACTACCAAAAATACATCATATTTACATACAAAATGCTAAACAACGTACAACGATTCTAAGTTTTAAGCATTAAAAGTGACGTAAAACCATGGCACATCACTTACATGCTTGGAAATTTGTCTCTTAAACTCCGAGGATGGTGGCATAGTTATTCAGAATAGGATGGAATCGTCCTTAGTGGCTGAAGTAAAGGAGAAGCAGACTAGTGACCCCATTTTTCTCCAACTAAAGGAAGAGATCCAAAAGCAGAAAGTAATTGTTTTTGAACAAGGGAGAGATGATGTCCTAAGGTACCAACATAGCTTGTGTGTTCCAGATATTGATGGTCTCAAAAATACAATCATGGCTGAAGCATAAAATTCTAGATACTCTATTCACCCAAGCTTTAGAAATATGTACCATGATTTGGGAGAAGTCTATTGGTAGAATAGCATGAAGAAGAATATCGTATATTATGTAGCTAAGTGTCCTAATTATCAGTGAGTTAAGCTTGAGAACCAAAGGCCAGTATGACGCTGAATATAAATCTTCTTGAGTAGAAATGTGAGATAATAAACATGGACTTTATAACAGGTTTTCCATGATCGCGCCATTAACATGACTTGATATGGGTGATTATGGTTAGAATGACTAAGTCAGCTCACTACCTACGCATTAAGATGATATATTCAACAGAAGATTATGCAAAGTTGTATATTCGTGAGATAGTCAAACTTTATAGGATTCCTTTGTCCATCATTTCAGATAGGGGTGCTGAGTTCACCATCTAATTTTGGAAGTCTTTTCATAAGGGTTTGAGTATGAAGGTGACCCTTAGTATAATTTTTCATCCGTAGACTGATGGTTAGGCAGAGCGCACAATTTAGACCCTTGAATATATGTTAAGGGCTTGTGTTATAGACTTCTGAAGTAAGTAGGATGATCACCTACCTCTTATAGAGTTTACATATAATAATAGTTATCACTCCAGTATTCAGATGGCTCTATATGAGGATCTCTATAAGAGAAGGTGTAGATCCCCAGTTGGATGGTTTGAAGTTGGTAAAATGGAGTTGATCAGACCAAACTTAGTGCATCAAGCTATGGAGAAGGTTAAGCTCATTCAAGAGCGGTTGAACATGTGCAAGCCGCCAAATGTCTTACTCAGATATAAGGCAAAGAGATTTGGAGTTTGATATTGATGATTGGGTCTTCCTGAAGGTTTCACCCATAAAGGGTGTCATGCAATTTTGAAAGAAAGGAAAACTTAGTCCCCGGTATATTGGTCCCTACCAAATTATGAAGAGGATTGGGAAAGTAGCTTATCAATTAGAGCTGCCTCCTACGGATTTGGCATCTGTGCATCCAGTGTTCCACGTCTCTATTCTTAAGACGTGTGTGTGTAACACCTCACTCATTATTCCTATAGAAAGTGTTGGGGTGTGATGACGCTCAAAAGCACTCTCCTAAAAGAGGCGGTAGCAATCGTTAAGCAAAACAAATAAATATACCCAATGGATATTTGGGTCGTATCCATGGAGAATGAAGTGATGATTTGCTAATAAATCATTGAGTAATAATCACTAAGTTGAGTAGTTATTCAAACAATTGAAAAGTAAAAATTAGGGGAATTGGAAAGGGAATTAACGTATCAATTTCACCACAAGAGAGCAAAGTAAACAAGATTTTTTACCAATGAGATGGAAGACTAGGGGTATGCTTCCGATGAGATTCTACAATGGGTTAGGGGACTTGATTAATTATGCAAACTCTTGATAAAAGGTATGGGTAGCATTGGTTTGAATTATACTTGGTAGTATTTCGACCCTCCAAATATATATACTATAGTCTTTGCTCAAGCACTATACCTTTTCCTTAAACCAACCAATTAAAAGCTTGGGGAAATCACACTATTTCTAGCTTAGATTCATAGATGGGTATTTCCTTCTATTAAGTTATTTCTAGCCTAAATCTAAAGTGAAAATCCAGAATTTCCACTACTGAATTCCTATCTGAATTATGAACTCCTCTTTCAAGCAAGAACACAATTAAGTAAACTCAATCAATGTTTGCAATCACTAATTTTATAATTAAATCATGAAGAATTCAATAGACCCATACTAATTCATCAATAATAAGCACAATTAATCAATACCGACACCTAAATTCAAATATTGATCATGCATATACCCCTAAACAAGGAATTTAGCTACTCATATTAAGGAAATAAGAAGATATATCAAATGGGTAACTCATAATTCCATTCATATTCAAATCAAACTCTAAATCCAAGCGCAAATAGTTACAAAAATGGTGATTCTAATTGGAGAAGATAAAGAGAGTACTCTCAATATCTTCCTTGGAGAAACTAAAACTAAAATTCTATATCTGGCACACACCTAAAAATAGGTTTTAGAAGCTTCCTAATAGGTCACTTGGCTTTAAAAAAAAATACCCTTTGAGGGTGGTGCGACATGACATGCGATGCGACGTGCGATTGCACCTTGACTTTTGCATATCGCATATCACCTTTTCCTCAAACTAGTAATGCATGTTGTTTGTGTGATGAGGTGTAATGGGAGGTGCGTTCCGTATTCCACATTGTACGGCTCGCATGGCGGTCACACCTCTCATTAGATTCTTTCTCTTTTTCGATCACCTTCATACTTTAACTCTTTTTGAGCTCTTTGGGTTCAATTCTTTTGTTTTCAAATTTTGAACAAGAGTACCTTTATTTTCATCAATAAAGGCAATAAGTACCTCTAATTCTCGTCAAAATATGGTAATAATTCATGAATAAAGTCTTAATAAGTTGGTAAATTATCAACATATAGTAATGACATGTTCAGTCATTATTAAAAGGCACCTCATTATGGGTGAGATATTTGTGCAAAGAGCGGGTTAGAAAAACTTCTGGGTTGGAGAGTTGGAAATTTTAATGCTAGGCTAGTGTCAGATGATTTCTAAGCAAGGTAAGGTCTAGGGCAGTCCGGGAAAGGATTGGGTAAATATCTAAGGTTGAGCTAATTTTTCCATTAGATAAGGCATTAGGGAGTCCGTAAGACTTTTTGGAAGTGAATTCGGGTGAGTAGAACTCCCAATATCAAAGTTGACGTGAAAGGGTTGGTTCGGAATGTCAGAATTTTAATGTGTGTTGTAAAATAGGACACTTTAGGGGACTTTTTGAGGTTATGTCTTGTGTCAACTGCTATAGGAATTGATACTACACTACAACAATGACCGCTACAACAGAGAAATTCTCGTTGTAGCAAAAGTCAAGGTTGTCAATTCTGCTATAGCGGGCGGTACCGCTATAGAGAGATTGGGCTGCTATAGCGAGATTACAAGACCAGAAAACCTAAAAATGGGTTTTATAATTTCATTCTCTCCTCTTTAGTTTCAAAGAGGCAAGGGTTGCTCCAAAAACCCTCCTAGGCAGCTCCAAGGCCTTGGAGCCATGGAAGGGGAGATTCTGGTTAAAGAGGAGAGAAACCATGGATTTCGAGCTTGTTCTCCATCAGGAAACGCCTTTACAGAGTCAGATTCTTCTTATTCAAACCTCTGCAGTTGATGCATGGCTTTCAGGTAGGCTAGGTTTTTCATTGAGTAGACTTAGACATGTATCCATTTCATATTGTTGTTATAGAATGACAGGAGGGTTTATGTTTAGGCCTTCGCGCATGGAGTCTGGAGAAATATTGTATTTTATGGTTGGATTATTGTAATAGGAATAAGGGGGTTAGGGTAATGTATTTTATTTTGGGATATTTATATTTGTTAAATGATGTGTGATATCAGAATCCAAGAAAACTAGATTGTTGGATAGGTTCGGAGAATCAAATATGTTGTGAATTAAATAAGTGGTTGGTTATAGTGGGTTTTTGGGATTATCTCAAATAAGGGAAATGGGATAGAACAGGAAGGGTTAGAGTTTCAATGTTAGGAGATGTTTACCCTGAACTGTATTTGTTTTTAAGGAAGGGTTCTAGATGTATTGTTGCGACTATATGTGTCTAAAGGGTAACCCAGGAGTTAGTCTTCAGACGGGTTATCAAGATTGAGGTTATGAGTCATGCTGCTAGGTAGGTGATGGTTAATGTTTTCCCAATGCAAATATGTGTTCATGTAATTATGGCTTAGTATTGTACGTATATTGCATGCTTAGGGAATGGAATTGTGAATGCTATTTATGTGAAATGAACGTGTTTTGTTGCTTGTTGATTTACAAGTGTGTTTTGGTCATTTAATTATTGACTTGTTGGATTGTGTATGACATTCAGTTGGCTCGGGTACCACGCCTAGTATAGGTTCTATAATGGTTGGCTTGGGTACCATGCCTGGTACAGGTTTTATAATGGTTGGCTCGGGTACCATGCCTGGCACAGGTTCTATTATGGTTGGCTCAGGTACCATGCCTGGTATGGGATTGATTTCTATATGTGTATTGGTTCCTTGAGTGAACCAGGCTTATTTGCTATTGATGTTCAGTACGTGTTGGTTCCTTGAGTGAACCATGCTTATTTGCTATTGATGTTCATTACTTGTTGTTTCCTTGAGTGAACCGAGCTCATTTGTTATTGACGTTCATTAATTTTTGGTTTCTTGAGTGAACTGGGCTTATCTGCTATTGATATTCTTTATATGTTGGTTTCCTGAGAGGGCCAGATTTATTGTTACTTGACATATATATTGATCCTTGAGTGGTCGGGCTAGTGTGTGTAAGTGTTCAAGTGGGTTCTTGAGTAAATCAGGATTGCATGTTAAATGCCATAGACAATATCTTAGGGATCCTTGGGTGGTCCGAGTTGCTTGCAAGTTGTGACATAATTATATGTAGTATGGTTATTTACATAGTCGGGCATGACTTATTTAATTGTTGAGTCTAGTTATTGACCGGGGTCTTATTAATAGACATATGGACTTGTTTATTTCATACTATCAGGTAATATTTGGTTAATGTCGTACCCTTGTAATTCCCATTTTTGTGTAAGAGTGACAGGCTGGTTAACTGTGATATCTGGGCTAGTTGGTCACAAGACTAGGGGTTGTGGGGCGTATTGCTTAATGGGTTCAAGACAAGTGAACTTGGAGGGCCTAAGGTTCCTAGAGAGTCAGGTTTGACTGAGTTATTGAAATAAGGCTAGTATTTTGTGAGTGCCTGAACTAGCAGGGTGTCAAGGGTAAGAAACCTTGGGGGTTGAATACGCAGTGCTCACAGGTAACCCATTGTTTGGATAAGGGCTAAGGGTCAAGGTGGTTGACTTAGGATCTTAATTTGAGTTAGGGTGGTAAATCATGGTTTTGAAGGTTTTCTCTCAACTATCTGGCAGAGGTTGATAGTATACCATATTGTTGAGACTGGAACCGCTGAGGTGCTCATAGTAGTTGGTAAGATGGGTGACTTAGGAAGTCCTAGTATTACGTTGGACTAGGATGGGATGGTACAGAATATCCATGTTATGGAGTTGGTAGCGGAGCTAGTTAGGAAGGCTCGGAGGCTAACCATATAGGTTTGTAGTGGTAATAGTATGGAGGTAAAGGTAGATGATGGAAGGCTGGAGTTCTTGTAATTTATTGCATATTTTCTCTTGATTTTCTTATATGATGGTATGTGGTGGATTCGGGTGGACCGATGATGCCTACCAGTACGTGTTGTTTGTACTGATACTACTCTTGCTATACCTTTTTGGTTATAGTCTGGTTACAGGATCAGTGATGCTTCTCAGGTACAGGACAATGGTGATCTCCAGCAGCTTCTACTCTTTGTTTTCATGGTTGGAGTTGTGTCTCCTTTTAATTCTTGTAATTCTCCAATAGAAGTTCTAGTACCTATTTAGACTAGTTCCTAGGGAGGGTTTGTTTTCAAATTGTAAATGGTTTTTCTTGTATTAAAATGGGTTATTTTCTTATGTTTACTTTATTTTCCGAATTACCTATTGGATCGGGTGGTAAGGGTTCTCCTATCTAGGTGTTTAGAGTAGTTTCCCCCACATCCTGGTAGTTAGGTTGGGATAGATGGTATCAGAGCCTAGGTTACCGGTCTCCTAGTACAAGAGAAAAATGCCAATTAGATTCTTGTAGATTGGTGTGTTAACATCTATATCTAATCTTTGGGAAGTTACGAAGCATTCTAGGAAATTATTCAACTTCTTCATTCTTTTCGTGCGGTCTGTTGCTTACTTGTATGGGTTGAGTCCAATTGGTATCTTAATATGGTAGAAAGATGTCATTTGACTCCAGCTAAAATGACACAAGTAAGGAAAATTAGAACCGGGAAGGTTCCAATTGGTATCTGGCCTTAGAGGCTGTGGTAAGGCATGGATGGTCGACTAACAAACATCCATGGGGTGAAGAAAGAGTAGTTGACGTGAATTGCTTATGTGTTAAAACCTAAAACTTGAAAATCATATGTGTTGTATTACTTGTGTGACTGCAATGGTGTGGTGTGTAATTGCTTGCCTCACTGTGAATATTTTGGCATGGGAGTAGCCATAACTTGATGTTGTGTGCTTTAATTAGTGATAAAAATTGCTATGTGTCTGGAATTGAGATTTTGTGTTACATTTTTGATAAGGACTTATCATTGGTTAAGATGGTAAGGGGACAAGACTTATGACTATAGGAAAGCTCTGGTTTCAGGACAGTGGGGATTGGTTAAGAACCATGGGAACAAGGGGGTCATTCTTGTATGATAGCAGAAGTGTTTTGTTATGAACAAGTTTTCTCTCATAGTTTATGAGTGAATTTATAATAGCGTGATGCTAAGTTTCAAATTATGCAGGGCTAGGGATGGTCTTGGGGTTATGTTTAAAGGCTAGGAGGTGATTCAGGGGTTAATTTTGATAATTGGGAATGGGGAATGGGTGAAACTTGTAAAAATCTTATATTTCTGGGTTGCTGCCATTGGGGCTACCATAGCGGAACTATACCATTACAGCAATCACGCTATAGTGGAATTTTTTTTGCTATGGCAGTACTGCTGTAGCGATATGTCAATTATTGTAGCGGACGAGGGCGGGGCAAAACCCCTGCTCTAATTTTCCCCTATTGTTTTCATTCGCGGGTTGTTTTAAATTATTAGTTGAGTTATGAGCTACTGAATGAATTATAAGAATTAGCATCCTTATGCAATAAAAGGAAAGGTTAAATATGGTAGCCCAGGGCATAGCGGTTATTAGTTTGATGCAGTAGTTTTACCCTTGATTGAGTAACTACTTGCATTGTAATGATAATGTGTAGTTAATGAGGGAACCGTGAGATTATGTTGGAACCAAGTTTTTAGGCATTGGTAGAATTGTGATTGTCAATGGGTGGGAATAGTCGCTCATTTTATATGTGGCAAAATAACCCATAATTGACTAAATAGTGTGGGACACTACTCGTAGGCTTATTCTATGAAATCTTTTTGACTAATCATAGTTCTTTAGAAGAGTATAGTGGAATTGTGGAGAATTTGAAATAAGTTGACTTGTTCATGGTCGATGATCCTTAGTAGTAGTGTCAGTTGAGGGAATGAGGTTAGTAGATGGTTTCTTGATCAGTCATATCCCTCTTGTTAACCATGATAGTACCTGGTGTTACTGCTCATTGAGTGGTGGGGGTGCGCTCGTTATAGCATTGGTTAGAGTGCAAGTGCCCGGGTAGAATTCTCCTTAGGATGAGAGTTGACAAAAATCTCAGGCGAGGATGGGTTTCAATTGAATTTCGATATTGTGTGGTTATGAGATACTTGATGTCTCGGGTGTAGTGGTTGATGGGAATAAGGTGATATCTTGATATGCGAGGGACATAGTATCTTGTAGAAAACTTCTGGAATGGAATTCAAGTTAATAGAACTCCGGGTATAGCAGGAAAGGGGTCTCCATAGTGGGATCTAGTCCTCATGGCATGGGAAATAGTTTTTGTTCATTAGTTGGATTTCTTTCGCTCCGGTGTTTCAACGAGGCTTCAGATTTCTTTGGGCACTCGGGGAGGAGTACTCTTATTGGCCTGGTGCAGCTCGAAGTAAGGAATTCCTTGACAGAGCAGGATTGAATTAATTTTTGGTTCAGGTTGGGTACACCAAGGGATTTTGAAGTTTTGGTGGTTTGTGTAATGTTATATTTATGTTATCATGGTAGAGCGTTAAGGTTCAAGAGATTGGATCATTCTTTCCTTCCGCCTTAGAGATCGTTAGAAGATGAACGATAGGTAAATTAGTATCTGTTGTGATGACATGTTCATTTGTTATTAAAAGGCACTTCGTTATAGGTGAGTTATTCGTGCGAAGAGCGGGTTCTAAAATCTTTGGGTTGGGGAGTTGGAAATTTTAGGCTAGGCTAGTCTTGGATGATTTTTGAGAGACGTAAGGTATAGGGCAATCCGGGAAAGTATTGGGTAAAATTTCTAAGGTTGAGTTAATTTTTCTGTTAGCTAAGGCATTAGGGAGTCCGTGGGATTTTTTGAAAGTGAATTAGGGTGAGTAGAACTCTCGATATCAAAGATGTGAAAGGGTTAGTTCAGAATGTCAGAATTACAAAGTGTGTTGTAAAATGGGCAACTTTGGGTGACTTTATTTGGTTCTTTCCTGTGTCAACCATTATAGCGGTTGACACTGTGCTACAGTGATTACCATTACAGCAGAGAAATTCTCGTTGTAGTAGAAGTCAAGGTAGTCAACTGCACTATAGCGGGCAACTACTGCTATGGTGGTACCGCATTAGCGAGATTGGGCCGCTATAGTAGGATGACAGGACCAGAAAACCCAAAAATATGTTTTATAATTTCATTCTCTCTTCTTCAGTTTCAAAGAGGCGAGGGTTGCTCCAAAAACCCTCCTAAGCTACTCCAAGTCCTTGGAGCCATTGGGAGGGGAGATTCTGGCTAAAGAGGAGCGAAACCATGGATTTTGAGCTTGTTGTTTGTCAGGAAACGCCTTCACAGAGTTAGATTCTTCTTGTTTAGACCTCTGCAGCTGATGCATGGCATCTAAGTAGGCTAGGTTTTTCATTGAGTACACTTAGACCTGTATCCATTTTATATTGTTGTTATAGAATGACAGGAGGATTCATGTTTAGGACTTCGAGCACGGAGTCTGGAGGAATATTGTATTGTCTGGCTGGATTTTTGGAATGGGAATGAGGGGGTTAGGGTAATGTATTTCATTATGGGCTATTTATATTTTTTAATTGATATGTGATGTCAAAATCCAGGAAAACTAGATTGTTGGGTAGGTTCAGGGAACCAGAAATATTGTGAATTAAATAAGTGGTCTGTTATAGCGGGTTTTTGGGATGACCTCAAATAAGGGAAATGGGATAGAACAGGAAGGGTTGGAATTTCAATGTTAGGGGATGTTTTCCCTGAACTGTATTTGGTTTTAAGGAAGGGTTCTAGATAAGTTATTGCGACCATATGTGTCTAGAGGGTAACCCAGGAGTTAGTCTTCAGACGAGTTGTCAATATTGAGGTTTTGAGCCATGCTGCCAGGTAGGTGATAGTTATTGTTAATTATGTGTTCATGTAATTATGGCTTAGTATTGTACGTACATTGCATGCCTAGGGAATGGAATTGTTAATGTCAATTATGTGAAATGAACCTGTTTTGTTGCTTGTTGGTTTACAAGTGTGTTTTGTTCATATATTTATTGACTTGTTGGATTGTGTATGCCATTCAGTTGGCTCAGGTACCACGCCTGGTACTGGTTCTATAATGGTTGGCTCAGGTACCACGCCTGGTACGTGATTGATTTCTATATGTGTGTTGGTTCCTTAACTGAACCGAGCTTATTTGCTATTGATGTTCATTACATGTTGGTTCCTTGAGTGAACCAGTCTTATTTTCTATTAATGTTCATTACTTGTTGGTTTCTTGTGTGAACCGGGCTTATTTGCTATTGATATTCATTACTTTTTGGTTCCTTGAGTTAACCGGGCTTATCTGTTATTAATATTCCTTACATGTTGGTTTCTTGAGAGGGTGGGATTTATTTTTACTTGACATATATATTGGTCCTTGATTGGCCGGGCTAGTATGTGTAAGTGTTCAGGTGGGTTCTTGAGTAAACCGGGGTTGCATGTTAAATGCCATAGACAATGTCCTAGGTATCCTTGGGTGGTCTGAGTTGCTTGAAAGTTGTGACATAATTATATGTGGTCGGGTTACTTGTATTGTCGGGCATGACTTATTTGGTTGTTGAGTCTTGTTGTTGATTCGGGGTCTTATTGATAGTCATATGGACTTGGTTGTTTCATATCGTCAGGTAATATTTGGTTAATGTCGTACCCATGTAATTCCCATTTTTAGGTAAGAGTGATAGGCCGGTTAGCGGTGATGTCTAGGCTAGTTGGTCACAAAACTAGGGGTTGTGAGGTGTATTGCTTGATGGGTTTAAGATAGGTGAACTTGGAGGGCCTAAGGTTCCTAGAGAGTCAGGTTTGACTGAGTTAGTGAAACAAGGCTAGTATTTTGTGAGTGCCTGAACCGGCGGGGTTTCAAGGGTAAGAAACCTTGGGGGTTGAATATGCAGGGCTCACAGGTAACCCATTGTTTGGCTAAGGGCTTAGGGTCAAGGTGGTTGACTTAGGATTCTAATTTGAGTCAGGATGGTAATTCATGGTTTTGTAGGTTGTCTCTCAACTGGCTAGCAGAGGTTGATAGTATACCTGATTGTTGAGACTGGAACCATTGAGGTGCTCATAGTGGTTTGTAAGAGGGGTGACTTGGGAAGTCCTAGTGTTATGTCGGACTAGGATGGAATGGTACAGAGTCTCCCTTTTGTGGATTTGGTAGCAGAGCCGGTTAGGAAGGCTCAGGGGCTAACCATACAGGTTTGTAGCGGTAATAGTACGGAGGTTAAGGTAGATGATGGAAGGCTGGAGTTCTTGTAATTTATTGCATGTTTTCTCTTAATTTTCTTATATGATGGTATGCGGTCGATTCGGGTCGACCGATGATGCCTATAATTACATTTTGTTTGTTCTGATACTACTCTTGCTATACCTTTTTGGGTATAGTCTAGTTGCAGGATCAGTGATGTTTCTTAGGTACAGGAGGATGGTGATCTCTTGCAGCTTCTACTCTTTGTTTTCATGGTGGGAGTTGTGTCTCCTTTTAATTATTGTAATTCTCCTGTAGAAGCTCTTGTACCTGTTTAGACTAGTTTCTAGGGAGGGTTTGTTTTCAAGTTGTAAACGGTTTTTCTTGTATTAAAAAGGGTTATTTTCTTATGTTTCCTTATTTTCCGCATTACTTTTTGGATCGAGTGGTAAGGGTTCTCCTATATAGGTGTTTAGAGTAGGTGCCTGCACGGCCCGGTCATTGGGTCGTGACACTTATCAAACCTCCAAACTTAAACTATTGCTTGTCCTCAAGCAAGATACTCACAAATTAAGGAATGAATCAGGTTCTAAAACACAAAGAGTGCACAGAAGATTAATCTAAACTCTAAAAACTAAATAAATAACAAACAAAAAGACTCAACTATAATGCTCATCTCAATTTGTACCGCCATATTCTCAAGGAAAGTGCCCATTTCAAAATATTTATCAAAAGGATTTTATTTCTCATTTAAAAGCAAGGGAATTTGTCATGGAAAGCAAGATATTCAAGCTTCTCAAGTCATTGGCATTGACCTTCAAAGTTTGCCTCGAGATTCGCCACACAACTTATCTTATTCATTCCTCTTAATTGAAATAGAGACTTCATCATTCATTTCAAGTGTGCGGTGCCACTCACCACAAGAGAGAATCCCACTCACAATCATGCAATTCACAAGAAAAAGGGATTATAAGAGAACCAAAAAACTCTCACTCTCTCAAAGAAGTTTGAGTGCACACGCATTGAACCATAGGCTTGCCCTTTATGTAATTCACCACTAATGTAGAGTTACCAAGCTCGAAATCACTAAGGACTTATTGGTTATGATGTTGGATAGGGTCAAGGTGAGGATTAAGTTTGGCTCAAGTGACTAAACCTCCCTAACTCTCTTTGTGATCATTCAGATCACCACTCACATTTTCGAACATTAACTTCATCTTATTTCTCCCTCTCACAACCCAAAGTTTCCCTTAAACTTGATCATTCGACATTCTTTTATCACCTTCACTTGGTAACACCAATTCCTTCTTTTCTTCTTAATTTTCTCATTTCATTGGACATTTGGAAGCAATTTTCATTTTATGCATATGGTGCTACCTTGTGTTGAAATACATCCCTTTTCTTCTACACAGTACATAGACCCTCAAACATAGGTGTTTGCCTGTGTTATCATTTCAATCCCCCCTCCAAACTTAGGCTTTTAGCCTATGTTTCACTTTTGATCCATTAGGGAGGATGGGTGCAAAAATCTGGGTTCCAATAATGGTCAAGGTATCCAACAAGGTTCCAAAGAAAAGTCACAAGCTCAAAGGGGCTTACTAGGATCAATGTAAAGGAAGTCAATTTGGATGAAGTGGCTATTCAGAAGGGCCTAAGGTCATCTTTCAAGCTTGGTTATATCTAGGATTTTGCTTGGAATCACAATCGAGCCAAGTTCTAGACAACACATATACACAAGAACGAAGTACAACCTTACCACATAAGGCATCACAACACAAGAATTTCACAATTAGTTTCAGAATCAATTGGGACAAATAACTTTTGACAAGCTATTTTGAGTTGTTTTACACACTCATTTGAGAATTGATCAAGCCAAATGGAGAATGTGCAAGTCATAACTAGAGAATGCTTTACTCAAAATCATTTTCCCTCTTTTCTTCAATTTGCTAAAAACTTCTTGCCAAGAAATTTTTTTAGGTGGGTCCATTTCGAGACAAGAAAAACAAGGACTCAATTTTAAACTAAAACTTGGCATTTTCCCTTAAGAAAATTTCCACTCAATCTATCACAGGTAAACACAAACCCGGTTCGACACAAAAAAGAAATAAATAAGAGAAATAAAAATAGAAGAAACAATTTGCTCCTTGGTAAAGAACCGTGGTATGAAGAAAACTCTTGGAGTTTATTCACTACTCTACTATTAACAAAGCGACCAAAATTAAAATTCTCATGAATCATTTGAAATCAAGCCTCGGCGTAGGCACTAAGTGCGTTTGCAATGCACAGGTAGTTAAATAATAGATCGTGTAGGATCAACCCAGAATTCTCATTTAAAATATCAATATAATGAATTAAGTCTTACAAGGGCATAATTAAGAGCACAACAACCACAAATGAATATTTAGATATGCCTCATAGTGGCTTAAATACTAATTACATCCCCGCCCCAAATTAAAATAAAGCATTGCCCCTAATGCGTAAAATTTATACAAACAAATAAAGTGCAAGGACTCCCTGGTGAATCTAACAATGACGATGAAATCTTCATGAATATACATGGTAATAGGTCCTTGGGGGCATAGGTGGTGATGGTGGAGGAATGTATGCATGCTCTTGGTCAATCTAAAATCCATCCACCAAAGGAATCAATGGGTCCCACCAAACCTGAAGGGGAGCAGAAGTCTCTATAATTTCCCAATTGTCTGGGAGAGTCATCAACTCAAGGTATGATGGAGGAGGAGCAACCGAGCAAGGCCTAGGCTGACGGTTTCATTCTGCCACATGAGATGATTATGGCTCTGAATGATATTGGATGGGTGGTCCTGTGGTCTCTCGGGCAGTCTTAATTGGATCAATTACTTCTTGAATCTTGGATGTGCCCACATTATCACTCGGATCTTAACTCATGCACCAATCACCAGGAAGGCTATTAATCTTAGGAGGAGACCCTGAAGTAGTGTCTGGTAGATTAAGATCCCAATTATGGTACAGGCTGCGGTATTACTTGCCTGAGATCACGAACATCCACTTCCATGGTGTCAAATCTAGCACAAAGTTTTCTTATACTTGTCAATACTGGATTTAAAGCTGATTTCATAGCGGATTGAATCATTCCTGGAATGTCCCTAGATAGCTTGTGCAACCCCTCATTGTTGTGTCGAGCAAGGTGGGAAAGTTGGAATAAACCACCTGAAGCTGGAGTGGCTTAGAGAATAGTGTGGGTGGCAGTTGTCACCCATGAGAAGGAGTGTGTGTAATAGTTTCGGTGTTCTCCATAGCTACCAGTGCAATTGGGTTTTGAAGAAGGCATCTCTTCTTAACATGTGGTGCATCTTTGTCCCGCTTTATGTCAAAATAAACCATGCCCTTCGCTCAGTCAATTTTATCCAATGGTCGGAATAGAGGACATTGTGCCTGTGAACATAATTTCAGATGAGAACAGAAAAGGCCATGGAAGTGGAATCATGTTTAGTTCTTCTTTTGAATGGTTCTACAATTATTTCCCCTTTGTTGATTTTGTAGCAAGACATGATGTATTCAATGAGAATGGCCACCTCCATAGTCACCTGAGTTGTATGTTGAGTTGGGATGAGCCTCATGCACATAAATTCCAACAACATCCGAGCCTCAAATTTAAGGTCCTGATGAGAGATGTGTCCCTTTGATATTGCTCAAAAAGGATCCCCTTCGTCTATGACACTAGCTACCCAATCATATTGGTTGGCTTTTGTAGCTACATGTCAAGCATACCTTGATACCGGTCTTGGTTCATCATCCTATTCTATAGAGTTAATGGATGCAGGAGTAATGTCAACTTCTTTGCCCCTTACTAAAACAGATTGTAGGCATGGAAACTTGCTTGTTGGACCCTTGTGCTTTAGGATGTCTTCTCTATCCCAGTAAGAAGCATAAAACTCCCATACCAATTCAGGGAAATAAGGTTCGGGGATGTCAGCCAATTGTGCCCAGTCCTTTATTTAAAATTGCTCGGCTATATTTGGGAAATCACCTTTGAAGGAGTCTACATCAAACCCCACTTCTTCCAAGAAGGATTGGTTATCCCAAAACATAAGATAGTAGGCCTCCATCCCCTTAAGGAAAAACTAAATTTGTGATTTAGATGGTCCCTCATGTTGCACAGGGACAGCCAAATGTTCTAATGTTGAAGCTTGATAGTCAGCATGTCTTTTTGAACGGTGCCTAGAAGAAGTCATACTCCTGCAAATGGATGTTAGCACAAGGAACCGTGCCTGAACTGCTATATATAAAAGAAAAAGAAATTTACTAAACAAAAAGAAATAGAATGCATAGGAGAAGGAAAACCCATCAGGTGACTGGTGGCATGTGTTAGTCATTTGCGAACCACACATGGAGAAGTGCACATCGCATGTGGCTTTGCACATGCGAAAAGAAACCTAAATGAAATTTGTGTCAGAGTGCAAAGGCAAGTGCGATTTGCACCAGCCATTGTGCATTTCGCACATACCATCACCCTTTAGGATAGTTCACTGGAAATTCAAAAAGTCATATGTGATGCCTTGTACATTTCTCACGTAGAGATCTGCGCGTCGCATGTAAAATGCATAAGGAAACAGTTGGAAATTTTCAATTCCTCATGTTCTTGTGTGTTATGTATGTGACTCGCAGAGCAATACCTGTGGAATGCATATGCACAAAGCTACAAACACTAATTTTTAACAGGGCCTAAGCGTTAATTGACCATAACTAAGTTATCTGAGTACTCAGACTTCCCTGGAAAACTTCCACACAATCAAAACTCAAAGATTAGCTTAACGATTTCCCTTTAGAAAGATGCTATCCAATCTATCATTGTGAACATCAAGCCTTTATAAAAAGCATGTGGGCACATTCAATCGCACAATAATTCACTCCCCTCAATCAAAATGTTCACCGAACAATTATATTCAATTGAAATAACACAAGGGCACAGTGATAACAATAATTTCATCCCCAAACAATATTATTCAACAAAACCTTGCAAAGACAATTATTTTCCCTTAGGGATGACATCACCCAATCTATCATAGGGCCAAACCATGTATCAACTCAAGTGGATAACTCAAACTTCACCCAAAATACAAAATATAAGGCTAAAAATTAACACAAATTACATGCATCAATATAAAATCAAGATATACTAAGTTTATCTCAAGAAAAATCAACAATATGCCCCAAGATTGGGGTCCCAAAAATTTGGTCGCACCCAAAATTAACATAGAAGATTAAACTAGCATGCTTCATAATAAGTGTTCCCAATCTACTTAAAAATATGGATTTAACATTGGGAAACTTACGACAATAAAGAAAAGGGAGTAAAGAGCAAAAATTTAAGCTTTTAAGTACCAACAATGGTGAACCCAATTTGTAACCAGAAAATAGAACGGCGGATGGCAGTAAAGTGTGGTGATAGAGTTTGGGTGAGAGGGAAGAAGTTTGTGTGGAAAGTTTAGAGTTTTGGAATATTTTAGGAGAGAGTTATGGATTTTTTGGTGTGAGTTATAGGAGAATAGAGGTGGAGGATGACGATTTAAAGGAGAGAAAAGAAGAAGAAAGGTCGCAGGTCAGTTTTCGGGTCTGGTCGATCAATAGGTAGGTTAACAAAACTTTTAACGCATACCTGACTGCATCACAAAGTGAAATTCACATATGCCAATGTGCGGTTTGCACATCACTTCGCACGTGACAATTTTTCTCCCAAAAATTATCCAACTTTCTTGTTCAATGTGCGAAAGCAATGTGACGCGCATAACAGGAGGTGCGATTCACACCTCCAATTGCACGTCACCTCTAATTTTTCTTTTTCTTCCACTTCACTAGTTGGTGTGTGCGCTGCCACATGAGGCTGCATGTCATGCCCCGAGGCTACCCCCTAGATATAACACGGTGCTTAGTGTCACAAGTGACCCCAAGCTAACCCATGGTAAGGTAGATCTAGACGATTTCAGTAAAAAACATATATTGTGCAGAAGCTAAAAACAATTTAATATATGAAGTGGGAAAGAGCCCAAAACATGTCTGAATATAAAAATATATAGAGAGAGTATAGTGATGACTTAAAAAAACACTAACAACTCCATAGCTGAATCTAGTCTATGTTTGAATGCCTCTAACGGGTGTGAGTTACTGGGACATTCCCCCAGCTAACTCTAAAAATATGAAACTGAAAAAAATAAAGACTGGAAGATAAAGCATCTCTATCGTCCTTGAAATATGAGGACACACCACTGAAGCTGTTGAGTAAGGACTGGAAGTTGATCTAAGCACGGTGTAGATGCTGAGTGCCCAAACCTACATCATAAAATAATGTAGCACAAAAGTATGTGTCAGTACTTTGGATGTACTGAGCATGCGGGATAGGTGCTAAGCTGAACAACATAATAACTGAACATAGAAATGTATACTGCAACATAGAATGATAGGTAAGCTAAATGCAATGATCAAATAAATATCATGAGTACATATAACATGTTGATCTGACTGACTGAATCGAAGGTCAATGCAATGTGAATTTGACTATGGGAGATACTATTAACTGACATACCCCAAGCTAAGGTAACTATGGGACCAACCTGTAACCCTGGATGTAAGGGTGTTCATACCTTGCCAAGGGTACAAACAAAGCTGACGTGGATCCACTAAACTGATGTCGACAAGGTACAAGGGTGTCAAGCCTAGTCTGACGGGTGACCCCTTTTTTAGCCTATGGTGGTGCCGTAGTTCTAGGACTCAGGGACTACTACTAAAGGTCTCAGCCTAAACTGATGGGTGAGCCTTCATCCTTTGGTCCACTCGGTGCTAAGTCTACTCCCATCTAAATACATAAGCAATACAATACAAGCTGAAATACTGGATAGATCAAATACTGATAATCATCCAAGAATGCAACATACAAATACTGAAACTAATGGCATTCTAATTCTGAAGCATGATTGTCTGATTTATCTACCTAGCAAGTGTAAATTATGAATACTGAATATAAGACAAGCTAGGGTTAGTGAGTCCTTTACATATGACTATGCTAATTTTCCAAGAAACATGAAATAAATAACATTTAAACAATAGCATCTGAATAGAAAGGAATCCCTAAGATTTAGGAACCCTAGGTCTGAATACTTCATGGAGAACTGAAGAACTGACTGAAGTCTAAGGACCTAATGGGTGAAAGAACCCACTAGTAAAATCTCACATACCTGGAGAAGAAACTATGGAGGAAAACCTTGGGCTTAGGGCTGAGCTTGAAGAAGACCTCCGGCTTGTTCTTGAGAGAAAACAGTCGCCTCTTTTGCTTCTTTTCTTTTTAAGTCTGATGATTTTAGAAGAATAGGCGATTTAGGTAGTTTTTGACTAATAAACTAGGCTTAGAACCACCAAAACATTGTATCTTAGGCATTAAAAGAGGAAGGAAAAGTCTGGAATGCCCCTGGGAAAATTAAAAGAAACTGCTGAATATCACAACTCAGGTTCCACGGATCGGAACCACGACTCTTGGAAACTTCCATAGCTCTTGGAACCCTATCATGGTTCCTGGGTCTGGAAATCTGGGCTACTGGAAAGGGGTTCCAAGAGGGTGGTCCACGACACGTCGAAGCTTCCACGTGTCGTGGATGTCACTCTAGGTCCTAGGAACTTGGTCTGAGCTATTGGAGTTGGTTCCACGACTTGGGTTCATGACTCGTGGATCCTTCCACAGTCTGTAGAACCTAATTGTGGTTCTTAGAGAACTATTCAGGTCTCTGATCACCTTCCACGGGTCTAGTCCATGACTCGTGGAAACTTCCACAGGTCATGGATCCAACTTGTGATTCTGGCTGATAGTTGGAAAAATTATTTCTTTCTGGTTTTCTAAGCTAAGTCTAAGCTTGGAAGTTCTGTGATGATACAATATCCCCCCTTGGGATCATTCGTCCTCGAATGAAGACTAAACAAGCTGAGTTTGGAGGAAAAGAGTTGCAATCCCTACCAAACGAGTACTAGAAACTGATATCTAGTTCAACTGATCCCATGAGTATGCAAATATGATACTGAGACTGAAGTACATGAGAGTAAACTAAGGAACTAGATAGGAACTATTACCTCAAGCTAAAACTAATCGAAGGGAAAGAGGTGAGGGTACTTGAACATCATGGCTGCTTCTTCTTCCCAAGTAGCTCCCTTTATTGACTGATTCCTCCACAAGACCTTTACTGAAGAGACTTCCTTATTCCTCAACCTACGAACCTGACGGTCAAGAATCTCAACTAGGACCTCCTCATAGGTGAGGCTATCCTTCATAATCACACTCTCTAAAGGCACTATCGATGCCGAATTACCCACACACTTCTTTAACAAGGAAATGTGAAAGTCTGGATGAACCGATGCTAGCTTTGCTGGAAAATCTAACTCATAAGCCACATTACCAACCCTTTTCAAGATATTGTAAGGACATACATACCTGGAACTGAGCTTTCCTTTCTTGCCAAATCTCATCACCCCCTTCATGGGTGACACTTTCAGGAAGACCCAATCATCAATCTCAAACTCTTAGTCCCTTCTCCTTACATCTGCATAGGACTTCTGACAACTCTGAGCCATCTTCAATCTTTCTCTGATGATCTGAACTTTCTCCATAGCGTCATGAACCAAATCTATCCCGACCAAGGTTGCTTTACCTATTTCGAACCAACCAACCAGAGACCTACATCTACGCCCATAAAGTGCCTCATATGGGGCAATCTGAATACTGGAGTGGAGACTATTATTATAGGAAAACTCTATGAGAGGTAGATGATCATCCCAACTACCTTATAAATTGATCAATCAATCTCTTAACATGTCCTCTAAGGTCTGGAAGGTACGCTCTGCTTGACCGTCCGTCTGGGGATGAAATATTGTACTGAGATTCACCAGAGTACCAAAACCTTTCTGAAATGATCTCCAAAAATGAGATGTAAACTGAGGACCCCTATCTAAGATGATAGACAAGGGAACCCTATACAACCTGACTATCTCACTGACGTAGAGTTTGGCATAGTCCTCTGCTGAATTTGTAGTCTTGAAAGCCAAGAAGTGAGCTGACTTAGTAACTTTGCCCACTATAACCCAAATGGAGTCATGCTGCTTGCGAGTATGAGGTAAACCCGTAATGCAGTCCATCTTGATCACTTCCCACTTCCAAGTAGGAATGCTAATGTTTTGAGTCACATCTCATGGTTTCTGATGTTCTACTTTCACTTGCTGACAGTTGGGACACTTAGCTAAAAAATCTGTAATGTCCCTCTTCATGTCGTTCCACCAATAGACTTCCCATAAATTATGGTACATCTTAGTGGAACCGGGATGAATAGAATATCTGGAATTATGGGCTTATATAAGGATTTGCTGTCTAAACTCACCCATATTAGGTACATAAAAATGACCCTAGTAGTGAAGCAAACCATCTCCCCCTTGGGAGAAAACCTTTTGTCTTTGCTGATGAACTGCACCTTTCAACTGAAGTAATATGGGATCAATGTCCTGTTTCTCTTTAACCTCCGCTACCAATGATGATTCTAACCCATTCAGGACTATCACACCACCATCTGTCATGTCCATGAGGCAAACTCCTAAGAGAGCAAGCCTATGAACATCCTTGGCTAATTCTTTCCACTCTTCCTCAACATGTGACACACTACCAATAGACAGTCTGCTGAGGGCATCAACCACTACATTGTCCTTACCTAGATGGTAGAGCATATTCATCTCATAGTCCTTGAGGAACTCAAGCCATCTTCTCTGACAAAAATTTAACTCTTTCTGGGTGAATACATACTGGAGGCTCTTATGATCTGTGACCATATGAACATGAACACTATACAAGTAGTGTCTCTAGATCTTTAGGGCAAACACAATAGCTACAAGCTCAAGTTCATGAGTCGGGTAGTTCTTTACTTAAATCTTAAGTTGTCTAGAAGCATAAGTTGTGACCTTACCCTGTTGAATCAAGACACAACCCAGGACGACCCTGGATGCATCACAATAAACAACATAACCATCTGAACCCTCTGGTAGAGTCAAAACGGGAGCCATAGTCAACCTGGTCTTCAATTTTAGAAAACCTTTCTCACACTCATCTGACCACTGAAACTTGACCTTCTTTTGAGTCAACTTGGTCAATGGAGCAGTTATGGATGAAAATCCTTCCACAAACCTCCTATAATAACCAGCCAAACCTAAGAAACTCCTAATATCAGTCGGAGAGGTGGGTCTAGGACAGTTCTTTACTGCCTCAATCTTCTGAGAATGCCTTCACTAGACACCACATGACCAAGAAAAGCAACTAATTTCAACCAAAACTCACACTTACTAAACTTGGCGAATAACTGGCGGTCTTTGAGAGTCTGCAGAATGACCCTTAGATGATTCGCATGCTCCTCCTCATTTTAAGAATACACAAAGATATCATCAATGAATACAATAATGAACAAGTCCAAATACTGTCTAAACACTCTGTTCATTAAGTCCATGAAAGATGTAGGAGCATTTGTTAGTCCAAAAGACATAACTACAAATTCATATTGAACATAGGAGTCCTAAAGGCTGTCTTCGGGATGTCACTATCTCTGACTCTGAGTTGATGATAGCCGAATCCGAGGTCTATCCTAGAGAAGCAACTAGCACCCTGAAGCTGGTCGAACAAGTCATTAATCCTAGAGATGGAATATTTATTCTTTATTCTGACTTTGTTCAACTGGAGGTAGTTTATGCACATCCTGAGAGAACCGTCTTTCTAACGTACGAAGAGCACTGGAGCACCCCATGGAGAGATGTTTGGTTTGATGAAGCCCTTATCTAGAAGGTCTTTCAACTGTTCTTTCAATTCCTTAAGATCAGTTGGAGCCATTCAGTAAGGAGGAATCAAAATAGGTTGGGTATCTGAAAGGAGATGTATTTCGAAGTTGATTTTCCTTTCCGGAGGAACTCTAGAAGATCTTCTAGAAACACTTCTGGGAATTCATTCACCAATGGAACTGACTCAAGAGTTGGGGTCTTGGAGTTTGAATGCTTAACCCAAACAAGATGATAGATATACCTCTTGGAAATCATTTTTTTGGCCTTAAGGTAAGAGATGAATCGACCTACAAGCATTGAGGTACTACCCTCCCATTCTAAGACTGGATCATTTGGAAACTGGAACTGAACGATCCTAGTTCTGCAATCAACATAGGCATAACAGGAATGTAACCAATCTATGCCTAGAATAATATCAAAGTCAGTCATTTCTAACTTCACAAAATCGGCTGAGGTGACTTTCTGGGAAACTGAGACAGGGCAATTTCTGTATACCCATCTAGATATAACTGGGTCACTAACTGAAGTAGAGACTGAGAAGGGTTCTGGGAGGAATTCTGGACTGACACTGAAATTCACTGCTATATAAGGAGTTACAAAAGAAAGTGTAGGCCCTGGGTCTAATAAAGCATAAACATCTAAATGGAAGACTTGTAACGTACCTATGACCATATCGAGAGAATCCTCATGGTCCTGTCAAGTCTGAAGGGAATACAACCTATTTTGTCATTGACCACCACTTGTACCAGATGAGGCACCCTACTGAGTGGGGAGACCCGCTGGAGCTGCTGTACAGCTGGACTAATTCTGCGAACGAGTATCCCTGCCCTTCTGAGAATTTACAGGGCACTCTTTCATCCTGTGGCCTAGCTTACCACACCCAAAGAAATTTCTACTATCTACCATGCACTCACCCTGGTGGTTTCTACTACATTTCTTACATACTAGATGAGTGCGCCCGCTAATAACTGTACCTTGGGACTTGGAGCCTGGAGCTCTCTCCCGTTGATCCTGTTTGAATTTTGGCACAAGGGCACTAGCAGAAGATGGATCTGGAGCTGAAGATTTTTTATGGAACTAAGATTGGTTACCACCCTCTGACTTCTGCTGAGAGTAGTTGAAATCACCAGTTCTGGCTCTCTTACTGTCTTCTCCCCTCTCTTTGATTTTCTCTTCCTCAATCTGCTGAGCATAAGTAACCAACCTGGAGATGTCCATCTCCTTAACAAGCATGGTTGTCCTGCACTCCTTGACCATATCATCGGATACCCCAGATACGAACTTACTCATGCAGGCTCTGGAGTCAGCCACTATCGCTAGAGCATACTTAGACAGTTGTGAGAACTTGAGTCCATACTCCTTCACACTCATATCATTCTGATTAAGGTTTATGAATTCTTGGACCTTGTCCTCTCTGAGCTCCAATAGGAATAACATGTCTAAAAATGCAGTCTTGAACTAGTTCCAATCCACTGGACCTACATTTGCACAACGAGACTCCTTCCACTGCTGATACCAAGTGTAGGCCACTCCCTTCAGCTGATAGGCAACTAAATCTGCACCCTCGACTGGAGTGACACCCATAATGTTTGTTACCTTCTATAAGTCATCAAGGAAATTTTGTGGATCCTCTTCTGATTTAGACCCATGAAATTCCATAGAGTTCATCCGAGTGAAGTTTTGGACTTTAGCTGCAGCAGTGTTAGTTTAGGGTGAAGTTGGGGCCATAGCCTGCTGATTGACCTGAGCGGTCATTGCCTGAGCAAGAACCTGAAAAGCAGCCCTGAATTTGGCATGAGTGACTTGCTCAATCAGAGGGTCTACTGGAGTTGCTGGTGCTGGTTAATTCCTGGCGTTGGCTCTTCTAGGAGGCATTTTCTGAAATGCGAAGAGCATGAGTTAGAAGGACATTAAATAAAGTTCATACTCTATAGCACAAGCTTGAAAGTAAATAAGGGAGGTTGTTCCTAATGACATCTCATAGCTTCTCCCCCATAAGTGTGGCGTGCTTCACACCCATGAAGAAGACTCTACTTGATGTGGCTTTCAAACACCCTAGGACACTTGAACCTGATGCTCTAATACCAAGTTTGTCATGCCCCGAGGCTTCCCCCTAGATGTAACACGGTGCTTAGTGACAAATGACCCCAGGTTAACCCATGGTCTGGCATATCTAGGCGATTTTAGTTAAAAACATATATTGTGCAGAAGCTAAAAACAATTTAATATCTGAAGTGGGAAAGATCCCAAAACATGTTTGGATATAAAAAATATATATAGAGTATAGTATTGACTGAAAACAACACTAACAACTCAATAGTTGAATCTAGTCTATGTCTGAATGCCTCTAACGGGTGTGAGTTACTGGGACATTCCCCCAGCTAACTCTAAAAATCTGAAACTGAAAAAAATAAAGACTAAAACATAAAGCATTTCTATCGTCCTCAAACTCTGAGGACTCACCACTGAAGTTGTTGAGTAAGGACTGGAAGTCGATCTAAGCATAGCCTAGATGTTGAGCGCCTGAACCTACATCATAAAATGATATAGCACAAAAGTATGCGTCAGTACTTCGGATGTACTGAGCATGCGGGATATGTGCTAAGCTAAACAACATAATAACTGAACATAGAAATATATACTGCAACATAGACTGATAGGTAAGCTAAATGCAATGATCAAATAAATATCATGAGTACATATAACATGATGATCTGACTGACTGAATATAAGTTCAATGCAATGTGAATCTGATTGTGAGAGATACTATTAACCGACATACCCCAAGCTGAGATAACTATGGGACCAACCTGTAACCTTGGATGTAAGGGTGTTCATACCTTGCCAAGGGTACAAACAAAGGTGATGTGGATCCACTAAACTGATGTCCACAAGGGACAAGGGTGTCAAGCCTAGTCTGATTGGTGACCCCTTTTTGAGCCTACGGTGGCACCATAGTTCTGGGACTCATGGACTGCTACTAAAGCTCTCAGCCTAAATTGACAGGTGAGCCTTCATTCTCTCGTCCGCTCGATACTAAGTCTACTCCCAACTGAATACATAAGTAATAGAATGCAAGATGAAATGCTGGATAGCTCAAATACTGATAATCATCCAAGAATGCAACATACAAATACTGAAACTGATGGCATTCTAATTCTGAAGCATGAGTATCTAATTTATCTGCCTAGCAGGTGTAAATTATGAATATTGAATTTAAGACAAGCTAGGGTTACTGATTCCTGTACATATAACTATGCTAATTCTCCAAGAAATATGAAATAAATATCATTTAAATAATAGCATCTGAATTGAAAGGAATCCCTAAGATTTAGGAACCCTAGGTCTGAATACTTCATACAGAACTGGAGAATTGATTGAATTCTAGGGACCTAATGGTTGAAAGGAACCCACTAATTAAATCCCGCATACCTGGAGAAGAAACTATGGAGGAAAACCTTGGGCTGAATGTTGATCTTGAAGAAGACCTCCTACTTGTTCTTGAGAGAAAAATGTCACCTCTTTTGCTTCTTTTCTTTCTAAGTCTGATGATTTTAGGAGAATAGGAAATTTAGGTAGTTTTTGACTAATAAACTAGGCTTAGAACAACCAAAACGTTATATCTTAGGCATTAAAAGAGGTCAGAAAAGTCTAGAATGCCCCAGGGAAAATTAAAAGAAATTGATGAATATCGCGACTCAGGTTCCACAGATCAGAACCACGACTCGTGGAAACTTCCATGGCTCGTGGTAACCTGTCGTGGTTCCTGGGTCTGGAAATCTAGGCTACTTGAAAGGGGTTCCACAAGGGTGGTCCATGACTCATGGAAGTTTCCACAGGTCATGGATCCCACTCGTGGATCCTGGGCACTTGGTCTGAGCTATTGAAGTTGGTTCCATGACTTGGGTCCATGACTCGTGGATCCTTACATGGTCTGTAGAACCCAAACATGGTTCTCAAAGAATTCTTCAAGTCTCTGATCACCTTCCACGGGTCCAGGACTTGTGGAAACTTCCACGGGTCATGGATCCAACTCGTGATTCCGGCTGACAGTTGGAAAAATTATCTTTCTAGTTTTTTGAGCTAAGTCTGGGCTTAGAAGTTCTGGGATGTTACACTGCACAATGCGATGTGCGACCCGCATGGCCCATTGCACATGCTCTCCATCCCTTTTTCTTCCACGTAGTCATTTTTGTTATCTCCATGCGTTCCTAAAACACACCAAAAATAACAAAAGGTAAAAGAATAAAAATAAAAATACTTGGGTTTCCTCCCAAGATGTGCTTGATTTTACGTTGCATCTTGATGATAGTACCTCAACCTTCAATCATTTACCTGGAGCATACCACTCCAATTGGCGTGGCCCCAACCAAGCAAGGGAAGTTCTCGTTCAACATCTTCATTGTATTCTCTTGTTGCCAAGTTGGCAACACAATAGATTCGGGTACCTCCTTTATCGCAAACTCACCATGGGCTTCAACCAACTTGCCCTAGGTATTGATCGCAGAAACAACTCTAAATTCGTCCGCTTGTCTAGTAGGTTGGCATACATTGAATTTCCTAGGCTTCACCCCCAATATTCAATCACATTGGGTCCACTAGGCTTCACCCCAATATTCAAACTCTCACTAACATTGTTCTCAACCACGACATCCTCTTCTATCTCGTCATCATGCCCTACAATAACCTCAATAGTGGGCTTTCTTACCCCACTAAGCATCTTTCCACTCTGAGTGACTATTGCCATCACATGGCCATCATTCTTTGGGTTTGCAAGTGTGTCACTTAGAAGGGTACCTTTCATACCTGGATTCATTTGTGAAGAGAGTTGGTTCATTTGGGCCTCTAGGTGCTTGATATATTCTGAATGGGAGATCACCATTTGGTGAAGAATTTTCACCTCGCTTTTTAATTCTTTCACCCCACTATTAGTCGATTCAACTCTTTTTAAGACTTGAGACAATATGTCCTCAATCTTAGAATGTTCGGGGTTACTCACTATTGGTTTTTAGGGTGACACATTGGCCTTTGGTGGAGGCACATAAGGGTTAGTACTATGGTGATTATAACAATCACCATCTCTGTTACGTTCATGCCATGGACCTTCACGGTCTCTACCCCACTCCTTATCTCTCCATTGATTTCCTTTGTCCCAGTTCTAACCTTGGTTCTCGTCCCTTGGATGCCAAGGACCTTGGTTGGTACCTTGATATCCGACTCAAGAACTCGCTGCAAGATAACATGACTCCTCATCCATAGGGTAATACACATCTTCATCATGAGCTCTATAATCGTAAGTCCCTACAGCATTCACACTTTTATTTCCAGCCCCCATATATATTTGGCCAATAGAATCAATTTGCATCAACATCTTGGCTATTGCTTTATCTCTCTCTTCATTTCACTCATCATAATGGATGAAGTCACCCTCGAGGAAACATCGCCCTCTCTAGTATGACATGCATAATTTATCTTTGTCATCTGCTCCAAGAGAGCCAAAGCGAGACCATATTTTTGGTCTATAAATGTTCAGCCTGCGAGGTTATTCGCAACAGATTAGTTCATCGAGTCTAAGGGTTGATAGAATCTTTGAAGTAGGACATTATCAGGCAAACCATAATTCGGACACAATAAAAGCTTTTTCTTAAACCTTAGCCATGCCTCATGCAATGGCTCATCTGAGTGTTGGCGGAAATTTGAGATATCATCCCTCAATTGTATCATCCGAGAGGAAGAGAAGCATTGCACCAAAAATTTCTCAACTAGGCCATTCCATGTTGTAATAAATCCCTCGGGGAGCTCGTCAAGCCAAGCCATCACTTTCCCCATAATGGAGAAAGGAAATAACTGGAGTTGGATTGACTCTTGGGAAATAATGTTGATGTTGAAGAGCTGACATATTTCAATAAAGTTTCGAATATATCGGTTGGTGTCTTTATGAGCCATCCCTCTAAAAAGTCCTTTCATCTAGATCAAATGGATCATGGTGCTAGTCACATGGAACACAGTGTTTCCCACGGTTGGGGTAGGCAGATTGCACCTATGACACCATGGACCACAGGATCATTGTTTGCATCCATATATACGTCGACACTCTCTTCATCACCCGCTTGACTCATGGGCACCCTGTTCACAACAACACAAACAACAAAAAAGTAAAGGGTAAGAAACACTCAACAAAGTGAACTTAAACGATAATCAAATGGAAAATCAAGAACCATTCCTCGGAAATGGTGCCATTTTTAATGACACTCAAAAGCACTCTCCCGAAAGAGGTAGTAGCGACCGTCAAGCAAAACAAATAAATATACTCAATGGATGTCGAGATCGTATCCATAGAGAATGGAGTGATGATTCGCTAAGAAATCATTGAGTAATAATCATTAAGCGAGTACTTGTTCAAACAATTGAAAAGTAAAAATTAGGGGAATTGGAAAGGGAATTAACGTATCAATTTCAACACAAGAGAGCAAAGTAAGCAAGATTTATTTATCAATGAGATGGAATACTAGGGCTATGCTTTTGATGAGATTCTACAATGGGTTAAGGGACTTGATTAATTATGCAAACTCTTGATAAAAGGTATGGGTAGCATTGGTTTGAATTATACTCGGTAGTCTTTTGACCCTCCAAATATATATACTATAGTCTTTGCTCAAGCACTATATCTTTGCCTTAAGCCAACCAAGTCAAAGCTTGGGGGAATCATACTATTTCTAGCTTAGATTCTTAGATGGGTATTTCCTTCGATTAAGCTATTTCTAGCCTCAATCTAAGGTGCAAATCCGAAATTCTCACTATTGAATTCCTATCCGAATTATGAACTACTCTTTCAATCAAGAACACAATTAAATAAACTCAATCAATGCTTGCAACCATCAATTTTATAATTAAATCATGAAGAACTCAATAGACCCATAATATTCATCAATAATAAGTACAATTAATCAATACCCACACCCAAATTCAAATACCCATTATGCACATACCCCTAGACAAGGAATTTAGCTACTCATATTAAGAAAATAAGAAGATATACCAAATGGGTAACTCATAATTCCATTCATATTCAAGACAAACTCCAAATTCAAGATCAAATCCTTACAAAAATGGTGATTCTAATTGGAGAATATGAAGAGCAAAGAGTTTACTCTCAATATCTTCCTTGGAAAAACTAAAACTAAAATTCTATATCTGGTACACACACCAAAATGGGTTTAGAAGCTTCTCAATACGTCACTTGGCTTTGGACAAAAATACCCTTGGGGGTGGTGCGACATGATCTGCAACGTGATGTGCGATTGCACCTTGATTTCTGCACATCATATGTCACCTTTTCCTCAAACTAGTGATGCCTATTGCTTGTGTGATGAGGTGTAATAGGAGGTGCGGTCTGCATGCCGTATTGTGCAGCTCGCGTAGCGGTCGACCTCTCTTCATATTCTTTCTTTTTTTTTTATCACCTTCACACTTCAACTCTTTTTGAGCTCTTTGGGTTCAATTTCTTTGTTTTCTACTTTTGACTAAAAGTACCTGCATTTTCATCAATAAAGGTAATAAGTACCTCTAATTCTCATCAAAAAATATCAATAATTCATAAATAAATTCTTAATAAGTGTTTAAATTACCAACTTATCACAGTGAAAGATAGATTATCATATTAGTAGATTTTAGTGAAAATTCTAGATCATCAGGTTCACAAGTTAAGGACCAAGAAAGTGGCATCGGTGAAGGTATTATGGAGAAATAAGTTTGTTGAGGAGGCTACATGGGAAGACAAATAATATATGAAGACTAGATATCCACATATAATCACTTCTCAAGAGATAAATTCCCAAGGTAATGGTCTTACTCTTGTAATATATTCTAAGAACTCATGCTTCATTTCTTTCGTATTATAGTGCCTGTGGTTATATTCATGCTTATGTATCCTTCATTATTTGGTTGTAATCCTTGATGCTTGTATAGTTCAGTTCATGTCAATGAGTACAGTCCTTGACATCCAATGGAAGCCTTGATTGGTTTAGGGTATATGCTTCATCCTAGCCTTGACCATCATTTGAGGACAAATGATCCCAAAGGAGAGATATTTTAGCACCTCAAAAATTAACTCCATGTTCATGTTTCTATATATGCCTTTTGAACTTGAAAATGAGCCGTACGACCCTTAGATCAATTAGAAATCATTTAGAATAAGTTCTGAGACTTAAACAAAAGTTCTGGGTAAGAAGAATTGCCAATGCATCACGCCAGAGGATCTCGGAATTGAGGTCCATGTTGCACCTCTCACTAAACTTTAGAACGACTACAAAATAGCCCCTCTTGTGCATGATATACCCATGAGTCTCCATATTGGACCCCACAATGCAAAGTCCAGATGGTGCTTTGGACTGTGCAATGCGCAACCCCCTTCCCAAATGTGAAGTTTTCCCCAACTTTATCTAACTAAGGGTACTTTTGTCCTAAAACCTCCTAGTCCAACTTTAAAACGTATAAAAGTGATTAAACTCTCAGAGTACCTTGGTTATATTCCATCATCGTCTCTCCCAAACCCTAAGGCACAAAAGTTGTTCAAGGTCAAAGTGTAGAGCTCTAATCAATGTTTTCCAAGATTTCTTCTCTGTCTCATGTATGTAAGGCTAACCCTTTATGCGTAGAAATCACGTCATTCCCCATAACCATGTCTAAGAGCTCAGTTTAATTTTCAAATCAAATCTAGGGTTTCATGCTCAATAATTTAATTTAATTTTCTCTATTTCTTGATAATGGTTCTCATGTTTCTCATAAAAGTTGGTAGAAATCTCTGAAGTTTAAACCTATCTCTTAAATTGCTATATCATATACATGTTCAAGAAGTCTAGTGAAATTGTTTTGAAAGTAATTCTATACTTTATAGGATTTTCTCATGTTTTCTGCAAAATCCATTACTCAATTTGAAAGTTATCTCATGAAAGGTTTATAGACTTTTCTATGCATATTGAAAGGCTTTGGAAGGAAATGAATGTTCTCACTTTAGAAATTCAGTTAGTATGATATTTTTAAAGAATTAGAGCGTCAGGCTCAACCATCAGTTATGTCAGAAAAAATTCAAGCATAAGGCTCCCAATTTAAGCAAGGAAGCTCAGCAGCATATTTTCATGTATGATTATGAGCACTGTAGTTTTGAGAGAATTATTTAGCAATGAGACGGGTAAGGATTTATATAACACATGCCCCAAAACTACATATATCAGTGTAGGATTGGATTATACCATTGGTTTGGGCGACTCCTTATTTAACCCTTGGTACAGGCTCAGTTTAGATTTATATCATGTTTGTTCTATACCCTGGTAAAGTTTAGAACAACTTTCCCAACTGGGCCAGAGGTTGGACATCATTGCGCTCTCATGGAGTAGGTCAGTTATAAGAAATTTTCAACCAGAAAATAAATTATTTTCAGTATTTACATTTCGCCTATAGACAGCAAATTTATAATACTTTATGATTCAGTTACATACAGTTCACTAGCATATTCCAATTATTTCGTCTCTCAGTTATATATATGAATATTTCAATTGTTCAGTTTATCAGTGATGTTTCCATTTAGCTATATTACATACCATATATTTTGTGTACTGATGCCATGTGGTGCTACATTATCTTTTGATGCAGATTTAAGTACACAAGTTTGTCAGCAGGCGCATCCAAAGACTTTACCTCCTTATCATTTGGTGAGTCCTATTTGTATTCAGAGAGCTCAGTTTAGTCTTGATAAGCTTTTTAGATGGTTTTATCTAATAAAGGTAGCCCGGGGCCTTGTCTCAGTAGACTTTCTCAGTTCAGATATTTTTCTTCATTAGATAGTTAGCAGTTTATCAGTGATTCGAAGTGGTTTTAGTTGATTAAAGATTCAAATTTATGAAAGTTTACTGTCTTATTTAAAGTTTATCTCATGCTTATTATTTCACAGTTTCCACAAGTATGTTAGTATTCAGTTTTTCAGTAGTAAGCCAGGTCGATAGTCCATTCGAGCCAGTAGTAGTTCTGGATACCAGTCACATCCAGGGTGTAGACTCAGGGTGTGACATAGGCAGGACCAGAGTTTCTGAATTAGTGTTGTTAGAAAATCTCATCATTGTCCGTTGAAGTTGGGTCATCATGTTGTCATGATTGGGGAGGTGTGTCATTATGGTGTTCTTCTATGAAGTCAAGATTTGTATCAATTCAGCAAAGTTTGAGTCTTCCCCTAGTTTCTATCATTTCCATCACTTTCTTCCTCGTACAAGTCATCTAGGGTCCGGATCATTGAAATTCTTTGATTGTTCCTGCCCCTGTGAATGAGGGTGACATCTCCCTCTTAGTTTAGAGTCTTATTATCATCTTACAAGTATCCACCAAAATCGGGTGGTGCAAGTTTTATTATCGGCTTACAAGTATCCACCGAAATCGAGTGGTGCGTCCATTTCCTCATTGGTTTGAGGCAAGTCATAGCTACCTTGATTACCGTCAGGAAGCACATTCCTTTTTTTATGAGCCATTGTTGGTATACTATCTTGCAATACATACAAACTAAACTAGTTAGTAGTGAATTAGTAGGTCAAAATTATTTTTCCTGTCCCTACAGTGGACGTTAAATTGTTTACCCTTAAAATGGTGCAGTTGAATTTATAAATATGACTTAAGTACACGTTGATTGAGATGACCAAAATTTTTTGATTTGTATATTGTAACGTGCTTAACTAATATGAACAAGATAGATAACACAAATGATATGAAATGGAATAATAAAGTACATAAATAAAATAAGCATGATAGTTGTTGCTGATAGCTGGAAGCGTCGCCGAGTATGCTTGATGTTTATTGACGGGAATTGAAACAATAAATAATAAAGCTCAAGATCTTGAGAGCATAAGAGAACGGTGTATCACTTAGTGAATGAATAATGATTTGATGTCTTACGATGAATGACTAAAAGGCTATTTATAACTAGATCCTAGAGAACAGTTTCCATAGAACTCGGTCCCACGAAGACTCTCATTTACTCACGACTGCATTTGTTGAGTAATCATTGGCATGAATCTCGAACCCTTTTGCAATGACTAGATTGTTGACCTTATCTTGACCTGGTTGCACACTAGTATTGAACTTTTGACCTCAAATCTAGGAGAGCCTACCAGTGTGATATCAGACTTAAGTGTCCGAAGTACAGACCCTCCAGGAAAATAATTACTTCTTCCGATGACAAATGACAAGATATTCGATGCCTACTTGATGTTGAGTCAGACCTATTTGTCCTTATTTTAACATGTCATTCTGTGATTTGCATGTGTGTCCAATCCAATTTTTATCCTATACAATAAGTATGTATAAGTCGGTGCTCATGGATTTACTACTATAAGGACATCATAAGTACACATAAGCATAAAGAGGAATTTCTTTTGAAATAAATATAGAAGTAACTCATCCACGGCAAAACTACAAGATAAAAGAACACACATATAATACCAAATATAATACTTTCTTTGTTTTAATTTGTTTGTTTAATTTTGATTTGGCATAGAGTTTAAGAAAGTAAAGAAGATTTTTGAATTTTGTTATCTTAAGCGGAAAAAAAAGGGTGTACTAAAATGCCCTTAATTCTTGTGGTCTTAAACATGCCATTTGAAAAGTTAGAACTAAAAATTGTCAAAAAAGAAAAGATTCTTTTTAAACGAACTAAAAAGAAGTAAGACAAATAAATTAAAATGGAGGAAGTACAATACAAATTGTTTATACCATATAAGAGGAGAATTAAGTGCACATTATTTGAGGTGGATTCAACATTTAACCTTGAATGGTTCAATCTTTATAGGTTTTACTATTGGATTCATTGTTATTTTAAAAATTAGGAAAGAATTTATATTTATTTTCATAATTTTTCACATATATATCTATATTTCGTACTAAATATATAATCTTGAAAAGGAATGAATGATAATAATAAGATGTTGTATCAACAAAAAGTTTTGAGAATATTAATTCATTGTTCCTAGATAGGTATATATAAATTCATATAAGAATTCTTGGAACGGAACAAAATAAAGTTGGATCAAATGAATACATGAATAAGGTGAACGACTTCTATTAAATTGAAAAATAAAAAATAATGAGTTTATATTATAATTAATTTAAATGATGTTTGGTCTAATTAGAATATATATATATATATATATATATATATATATATATATATATATATATATATATATATCATATCAAATAAATGGGAAAGCAAACACCTCTTCAACATATCTGCTTTCCCAGAATTAACTTTGAATTGGAGGGTATTCTTGTCCTCAAAAGTTCACTATACACCTGCACCGCTTTTCCCTTAAACACATCCATATTAATTTTAACGCCTCTCTCATCCATATCTATCTTAACGCCTCTCTCCAAATGTTACTCTCTCCCTTTATCCTCCTGTTAACTTTACAGATCAGTGGAATTAGAGCACCATAGTATCTCAGGTGCTGTTTTTTTATAGTATTCCTTAATATTTGTTTTTCATATTCTTTTGTAATTCATTTCTGACTGAAAAATTTTCTGTCTCCGCACTTTCTTAAGTTTGTACTTTTCTGTATTTATTGGGGGGTTTTAAAGGTTGATGGCAAGATATAAAATGGACTAGGATTAGTAGAAGTGAATAGATGTTTGTATCTATTATATAAATTTTCTAAAGATGGGCATACCATTGTATATGTTTTTTCTGGAACCAATCTGCCCATAGGCAAAGATGCAGACCTTGTGCCCAGATATGAATTCATTTGTAATTCGTTTGTGACCGAAAATTTTTTCATCTCCGCACTTTCTTAAGTTTGTACTTCTCTATATTTTTGGGGTTTTTGAAGGTTGATGGTATCACGCCTCGAGGCTACCCCCTAGACGCAACACGGTGCTTGGCATCACGAGTGACCTAAGCTAATCCATGGCCTGGCATATCTAGGCATATTTAAATTAAATACAATATGCGCGGAACCTAAACTGATTTAAATAGTTAGGTGGATAAAATAGTCCAAGCATATCTGAATATATATCAATATCTAAGAATGTGGTAAGACTGAAAGTAAAACTGATAACCCAAAAGATGATTCTAGTTCTATGTCTGAAAGCCTCTAACTGAAGTGAGTTGCTGGGACAAGCCCCCAGCTAACTCTCAAAGTCTGAAAACTGAAATAAATAAGCATAACTATTATCCTCAAACTATAAGGACTCACCACCGAGCTACTGAGTAAGGACTGGAAGGTTGCACTAAGCACGGTCTGGATACTGAACGCCTGAACCTACATTATGATAAGATATAACCAAAATTATGCATCAGTACTTCGAATGTACTGAGCATGCGGGGTATATGCAAAGTTATAAAACATGAGTATTGAACATGATAATAAATGTGTTGAAGCATGAACTGAGAGATAAACTAAATGTAATGACCAAGTATTAAATAATGAAACTGTAGCATGCTGAACTGAGTTGAATAACTGAAAGACTGAATACAAGATCAATGCAAGTATTGAATGTGAACTATGGGAGCTAGTGTTAACCTACATACCCTAAGCTGAGTTAACTATGGGGATAACCTGTAACCCTGGTTGGGAGGGTGCTCATACTTTGCCAAGGGTACAAGCAAATTTGATGTGGATCCACTAAACTGATGTCCACAAGGGACAAGGGAGTCATGCCTAATCTGATGGGTGACCCCTTTAGAACCTACGATGGCGCTGTAGTTCTGGAACTTGGGGACTTCTACTAAAGGTCTCAGCCTAACTAAAGGGTGAGCCTTCATACCTCCATCCACTCGGTGCTAACTCTACTCCCACTAAATATATATGTGTGCAATGAATGCAAACTGAAATACTGGATAGCTTGAATACTGATATAAATGTGAATGCACAATAATATTAAAAATAGAAGGCATTCGAATCATGAAGCATGACTGACTGAATTATCTGACTAACAAGTATAAATTATGAGTACTAAAATTAACACATGCTAGGGTTACTGAATTTTGTACATATGGCTATCCTAGGTTCCCAAGAAAATATGTAATGAATTTCACACAAATAATAGAATCTGAATTGCAATGATTTCATAAGGTTTAGGAACCCTAGGTCTAAAGAACTAATTGAAAATTGAAGAACTAGACTAAATCTAGGGACTCAATGGGTGAAAGGGACCCATTGATGAAACCCCACATGCTTGGAAGAAGGTTTTATTGTGAAATCTTTGGGTTCTTTGGAGTGAGCTTAAAGAAAACCTCCTGCTAGTTCTTGAGAGAAACTGTCACTTTTTTTCTCTATTTTTTTATAAGTGTCAGATGATTTTTAGGAGAATGGGAGATTTAGGTAGTTTTTGACTTATTAACTAGGCTTAGACTAAGCAAAATAATGTAGCTTAGGCCTTAAAAGAGATAGAAAAAGTGCATAATACCCCTGGGAATTTTAAAAGAGGATTGCTGAAATCCATAACTCAGGTACCACGGATTGGTCGATGGACCGTAGTTCTAAACGATGGACCATCGACTGAGTCATGGTTTTGTCCTTGAGTTCTAGGGGTTCTCTGATGTCATGATTCCACGAGTCACAGGATGGACCGTGGTTCTGAACTATGATTCGTGATCTGACTAGTGATCTCTGGGCCCTAAAGTGAGGGTCCTCTGATCTGAGGATTCCATAAGTCAAAGGATGGACCATGGTTTTGAAATATGTTCCTTGATCTGACTCGTGGTTCTTGGAGCTTGAATTGAGGGTCTTCTGGAAAAGCGGACCACGAGTTTACAGAATGGATCATGGTTCTAAATGACAGTCTGTGGTTTGACTCGTGGTTCCTGGGAACTTGAATTTTTCTAAAAATTTATGTTGATTAAAGTCAAGTAACTGGTTCAGATCCTGGGGTGTTACAATATCTGCCCCTTGGGATCATTCATCCTCAAATGAAGACTAAACAAGCTGAGTTTGGAGGGAAAGAGTTGTAATCCCTACCAACTGAGTACTAGAAACTGATATCTAACTGAATTGAGTTTTATGGACATGAAAGTATGTTGAAAATGCGGGAAAAATGGAGGAAACATAATACTGAGACTGAGATGCATAAGAGAAAACTGAGAGACTGGAGAGAAACTATTATCTCAAGCTGAAACTGGGTCAGAAGGAAAGAGATGAGGGTACTTGGCCTTCATAGCTTCTTCTACTTCCCAAGTAGCTCCCTCAACTGACTGATTCCTCCAAAGTACTTTCACTGAAGGGACTTCCTTATTTCTCAACCTACGAACCTGATGGTAAAGAATCTCGACTGGTACATCCTCATAGGTGAGGCTATCCTTCACAGCCACACTCTCTAAGGGCACAATCGATGATGGATCACTAACACACTTTTTCAACAAAGAAATATGGAAAATTGGGTGAACCGCTGCTAGTTTTGTTGGCAACTCTAACTCGTAGGCCACATTACCAACCTTTTTTAAGATTCTGTAAGGACATATATATCTGGGACTGAGCTTCCCATTCTTGCCAAATCTCATCACACCCTTCATGGATGATACTTTTAGAAAAACCCAATCATTAGTCTGAGATTCCAAATCCCTCCTCCTCACATCTGCGTAGGACTTCTGACGACTCTGAGCTATTTTCAACCTTTCCCTAATACATTAAACTTTCTCCATAGCCTCATAAACTGAATCTGGACCAATCAAGGTTGCTTCACTGACTTAGACCAGTAAACTGGTGATCTGCACCTACGCCCATAAAGTGTTTCATATGGGGCCATCTAAATGCTGGAATAAAAACTGTTATTATAGGCAAACTCTATGAGAGATAAGTAATCATCCCAACTATCCCTGAAATTGATCACGCAAGCCCTCAACATATCCTCCAAGGTCTGGATGGTGCACTCTTCCTGACCATCCATCTACAGATGAAATGTTATGCTAATATTCACCTGAGTAACAAGATCTTTCTGAAATGATCTCCAGAAATGAGATGTAAACTGAGTACCCCTATCTGAGATGATAGACAAGGGAACCCCATGCAACCTGACTATCTCACTGATGTAGAGTCTGGCATAATCCTCTGCGAAATCTATAATCTTAACAGCCAAGAAGTGAGCTAACTTAGTAACCCTGTCCACTATCACTCAAATAGAGTCATATTGTCTGCGAGTACGAGGTAAGCCCGTAATAAAATCCATGTTGATTACCTCCCACTTCCAAGTAGGAATGCTAATATCCTGAGTCACACCTCCTGGTCTCTGATATTCTACCTTCACCTGTTGATAGTTGGGACACTTAGCCACAAAATCCGCAATGTCCCTCTTCATGCCATTCCACCAATTGACTTTCCGTAGATCACGGTACATCTTAGTGGCACCGGGATGAATAGAATATCTAGAACTATGGGCTTCCATAATGACCTGTTTCCTTAACTCATCCACATTAGGCACACATAAATGACCCTAGTAGCGAAGCACACCATATCCCCCTTGGGAGAAAACTTCTACCCGCTGATGATGAACTGCACCTTTAACTGAAGTAATATGGGACTGTTGTCTTATTTCTCCTTCACTTCAACTACCAATGAAGAGTTTGACCTATTTTAGACTGTCATACCACCATTGGTCGTGTCCATAAGGCAAACTCCTAAGCGAGCAAGCCTGTGAACATCCTTGACTAATTCTTTTTTCTCTTCCTCAACATGTGACACACTACCCATGGACAGTCTGTTGAGGGCATCAGCCACTACATTGGCCTTACCCGGATGGTAGAGCACATTCAAATCATAATCTTTGAGGAACTCGAGCCATCTCTTCTGACAAAGATTCAACTCCTTCTGGGTGAACACATACTAGAGGCTCTTATGGTCGGTGAACACATCTACATGAATACTATACAAGTAGTGTCTTCAAATCTTTAGGGCGAAAACAACTGCTGCAAGCTCAAGGTCATGAGTTGGGTAATTCTTCTCATGAATCTTAAGCTGTCTGGAGGCATAAGCTATGACCTTACCACGCTGCATCGAGACACAACCCAAGTGGACTCTGGATGCATCACAATACACCAAAATATTGTCTAAACCCTCTAGCAGAGTAAAAATGGGAGTTGTAGTCAACCTAGTCTTTAACTCAAAGAAATGCTTCTCACACTCATCTGACCACAGAAACTTTAACCTTTTACTTAGTCAACTTGGTCAATGGGGCAGCTATGGAATAAAATCCTTCAACAAACCTTTGGTAATAACCAGCGAAACCCAAGAAACTTTTGATGTTTGTCGGAGAGATAAGTCTGGCCCAGTTCTTTACTACTTCAAACTTTTGAGAATCAACTCAGATTCCCTCACTAGACACCACATGACCAAGGAAAGCAACTGATTTTAACAAAAATTCACACTTATTGAACTTGGCAAATAACTGGCAAACCTTGAGAGTTTGCAATACCACTCTCAAATAATCTGCATTCTCTTTCTCATTTTGAGAATATATAAGTTTATCATCGATGAAGAGATGAACAAGTCCAAATACTGTTTAAACACCCTGTTCATCAAATCCATAAAAGTTGTTGGAGCATTCGTTAGTCTAAAAGGCATAACTACAAATTCATAGTGACCATACTAGGTCCTAAAGGTTGTCTTTGGGATGTCACTATCTCTGACTATGAGCTGATGATAATTGAATCTAAGGTCGATCTTAGAGAAGTAACTAGCACCTTGAAGTTGGTCGAACAAGTCATCAATCCTGGGAATGGGATACTTGTTCTTGATTCTGACTTTGTTCAACTGATGATAGTCGATGCACATCCTGAGAGAACCATCTTTCTTACGTATGAAAAGTACTAGGGCACCCCATGGAGAGATGTTGGGTCTAATAAAGCCCTTATCTAGAAGGTCCTTCAGTTGTCCCTTAAGGAAGCTGGAGCCATTCTGTAAGGAGGAATTGAGATAGGCTAGGTGTCTGGTAGGAGATCTATTCCAAAGTCGATTTCCCTTTCGATAGAAACCCCAGAAAGATCTTCTGGGAACACTTCTGGGGATTCATTCACCACTGGGACTGACTCAAGAGTTGGGGTCTCAGAATTTGAATCCTTAACCTGAACGAGATGATAGATATAACCTTTGGAAATTATTTTTCTGGCCTTAAGATAATAGATAAATTTACCTACAAGCACTAAGGTATTACTCTTGCATTCTAGGACTGGTTCATTAGGAAACTGGAACCGAACTATCCTGTAACTATAATCGACTGAGGCATGATTCTTCGAGTGAGTATCCCTCCCCTTCTGAGAAGTTATTAGGCACTCTTTCATTTTGTGGCCCATCTTGCCACACCCAAAATAGTTTCCACTACCTCCCATACACTCAACCTGGTGGTTCCTACCACACTTGTTGCATACCGGATGAGTGAATCCACTAGCAACACTACCTTGGGAGTTAGAGCCTGGTTCCTTGTCCTGCCGATCCTGTCTAAACTTAGGCACTGGGGAACTAGCAGAAGATGGAGTTAGAGCTGAAGATTTATGGCAAAACTTACCACCATCTAACCTCTGCTGAGAGAAACTGAGTCCACCTATCCTAGCCCTCTTATTATCGCTTGCCCTTAATTTGATCTTCCCCTGCTCAATCTGTTGGGCATGAGTCATTAACCTGGAGATATCCATGTCCTTCACTAGCATAGTAGTCCTACACTCATTGACCACATCATCCAAAACACCTGATATGAACTTGCTCATACGGGCCCTGGAGTCAGCAACCATTACTGGAGCATACTTCGAAAATTGAGTAAACTTGAGAGAGTAATCCTTCACGCTCATATCATGTTGCCTCAAGTTGATGAACTCCTGGACCCTTTCTTATTTGAGTTCAATCGGGAAAAACCTATCTAGAAATGCAATCTGAAAACAATTCCAATCTATTGGGCATGTATTTGTGCCTCGTGACTCCTTCCATTGTTGATACCATACATAATCCACTCCCTTCAACTAAAAAGTGGCTAAGTCTTCACTCTCAACCAGGTTGATACCCGTAACCTCCATTACCTTTTTTATGTTATCCAGGAATTCCTGTGGATCCTCCTCCAACGAGGAACCATGGAACTCTAGAAGGTTCATCTGAGTGAAGTATTGGACCCTAGCTTCTATAGAGTTAGTATGTGGTAGGGCTGGTGGCACTGTATGCTTATTGACCTGGGGAGTCATGGCATGAGCAATAACTTGAAAGGTAGCCCTGAACTATGCATGAGTGACTTGCTCAGTCAGAGGGTTTGTTGGGGCTGGTGGTGCTTATTGGTTGCCATTTTTGTTTCCATTCCCTCTTGTGTTCACTCTTCTAGGAGGCATTTTTTGTAATACGTAGAACACGAGTTAGAAGGGGATTAAATAGATTTCATACTCTATAGCATGAGACAGAATAGAAAGAGGGGAAATTTTCCTAAAAACATCTCATAGCCTCTCTTTCATAAGTGTGGCGCGCTTCACACCCATGAAAAAAACTCTACTTGATGCATCTTTTAGACACCCTAGGACACTTGAATCTAGTGCTCTGATACCAAGTTTGTCATGCCCCGAGACTACCCCTTAGACCCAACACGATGCTTGGCATCACGAGTGACCCAAGCTAACCCATGGCCCAGTATATCTAGGCATATTTAAATCAAATACAATTTATGCGGAAGCTAAACTGATTTAAATAGTTAGGTGGAGAAAATAGTCCAAGCATATCTGAATATATATGAATATCTAAGAATGTAGTCAGACTGAAAGTAAAACTGACAACCCAAAAGCTGATTCTAGTTCTATGTTTGAAAGCCTCTAACCGAAGCAAGTTGTTGGGACAAGCCTCCAGCTAACTCTCTAAGTCTGAAAACTGAAATACATAAGCATAACTATTGTCCTCGAACCATGAGGACTCACCACCGAGTTGCTGAGTAAGTACTGGAAGGTCGCACTAAGCATGGTCTGGATACTGAGAGCCTGAACCTACATCATGATAAGATGTAGCACAAAAGTATGTTTCAATACTTTGTATGTACTGAGCATGCGGGATATATGCAAAGTTGTAAAACATGAGTATTGAACATGATAATATATGTGATGAAGCATGAACTGAGAGATAAACTGAATACAATGATCAAGTATTAAATAATGAAACTGTAGCATGCTGAACTGAGCTGAATAACTAAAAGACTGAATACAAGGTCAATGCAAGTAATTAATCTAACCTATGGGAGCAACTATTAATCGACATACCCCAAGCTGAGTTAACTATGGGGCTAACCTGTAACCCTGGTTGGGAGGGTGCTCATATCTTCCCAAGGGTACAAACAAATATGATGTGGATCCACTAAACTGATGTCCACAAGGGACAAGGTTGCCATGCCTAATCTGATGGGTGACCCCTTTAGAACCTACGGTGGCGCCATAGTTCTGAAACTCGGGGACTTTTACTAAAGGTCTCTGCCTAACTGATGGGTGAGCCTTTATCCCTTTGTCCACTCGGTGCTAAGTCTACTCCAACTAAATATATATATATGCAATGAATGCAAACTGAAATACTGGACAGCTCAAATACTAATATAACTGAGAATGCACAATAATACTGAAAATTGAAGGCATTAGAATCATGAAGCATGACTGACTGAATTATCTGACTAACAAGTATAAATTAGGAGTACTGAAATTAACGCATGCTAGGGTTACTGAATTTTGTACATGTGGCTATCCTAGGTTCCCAAGAAAACATGTAATGAATTTCAGACAAATAATAGAATCTGAATTTCAATGAATTCATAAGGTTTAGGAACCCTAGGTCTGAAGAACTAATTGAAAATTGAAGAACCAGACTGAATCTAGGGACTCAATGGGTGAAAGGGACCTATTGATGAAACCCCACATACCTGGAAGAAGGCTCTACTATGAAATCTTTGTGTTCTTGGGGCTGAGCTTGAAGAAAACCTCATGCTAGTTCTTGAGAGAAACTGTCGCTTCTTTTCTCTATTTTTTCTAAGTTTTGGATGATTTTTAGGAGAATGGGATATTTAGGTAGTTTTTGACTTATTAACTAGGCTTAGACTAAGCAAAACAACGTAGCTTAGGCCTTAAAAGAAATAGGAAAAGTTTGGAATACCCTAGGAATTTTAAAAGAGGACTGCTGAAATCCGCGACTCAAGTACCATGGATTGCTCGACGGACCGTAGTTCTGAACAATGGACCAGCGACTGAGTCGTGGTTCTGTCCTTGAGTTTTGGTGGTTTTCAGATGTCATGATTCCATGAGTCACAGGACAGTCCGTGGTTCAGTACAACGGTTCATGATCTGACTCATGGTCTTTGGGCCCTAAACTGAGGATCCTCTAATCTAAGGATTCCATGAGTCAAAGGACGTACTGTGGTTCTGAACTACGGTCTGTAATCTGACTCATGGTTCTTGGACCCTGAACTGAGGGTCCTCTGCAAAAGGGATCACGAGTTCACAGGATGGACCGTGGTTCTAAATGACGGTCCGTGGTTTGACTCATGGTTCGTGGGAACTTGATTTTTTCTGCTGAGTATAGTCATGTAACTGGTTCAGATCCTAGGGTGTTACAGATGGAAAGTAGTATCTCAACTGCTATTTTCTAAGAATTTCTTCCATTTTATTGGGGTAATTTTGATTTCCTGTCTCTACTGCTTACTATTTATTTTTGGAATTTTTTGGTAATTCATTTGTGGCCGAGAACGTTTTTGTAAAAATTTATAAAATTTTATACTTGTGTTGTACTTTTGTAATTTTTTAGCTTCTCTTTGGGTTTGCAATTTTTTGACGTTCCTTTGTGCTCATATGTTTTTGAATCCATGTTCATGTCCCGCTCATTTCATATCATTTCTCTTGAGCCTACCATCCATAGTACTTGAGACGCAAATTTTAGGATTTTTGTTTGATATCAAGTTTGAATTGGAGGGTATTCTTGTCCTCAAAGTTGACTTTACAGTTGCACCCTCTGCCTTTAAACAAGTCGAAGTTCTTATTTTCCTTAACATATAACAACAATAAGAAAACAAAAGAGAAGAAAGACGAATATTATAGATATCTCCACACGTGTTTAAGCCATACAAACCTTTTTTTCATATATACTTCACAATCGTATTCTTGTTCTCAAAGTTCACTTTACAGCTGCACCCTCTGCTTTTAAACACGTTCAAATTCTTATTTTCCTTAACATAGAATGACAATAAAATAATAAACGAGAAGAAAGATGGATATTATAGATATCTCCACACGTGCTTAAGCAATGAAAACCTTCTTTTCTTATACATTGCTCTTGTGCTTCATATATGCACGCAACTTTATCATTTGCTTTAGCATCTTTCTTTCCTAAGTTCTTTAGTTCATCAATTTTTTTCTAGGCCTTTGCTAGCGTAAGTAATAATTCAGACTTTTCATTCTTAGCTTCATCCTTTTGAACTCTCCAGACAAGCAACCCGAATAGATGAGCACTTCCTTGAAGCATTTTACTTCTCAGTTCTAAGAAGTTCTCATCACATTTTTCAGACTATGATAAGAGCCCAAGTGCAATAAATGCACAAGAAACACCAAAGAAATTTTCTTCCAGGCAAATAAAATAAACTTTTGCATACAGAAAAGCAAAATTATCAAATGAAACTCAAAAGACGTAATACTTATATGAAGGTAACAGATGCTAAAAAATAGGCAATATTGTTGCAAGGCCGCACCAAAGAACTACAG
Source organism: Jaltomata sinuosa (assembly GCA_003996215.1). Taxonomy (NCBI): domain Eukaryota; kingdom Viridiplantae; phylum Streptophyta; class Magnoliopsida; order Solanales; family Solanaceae; genus Jaltomata; species Jaltomata sinuosa. Next base: position 1,098,709 of record QJPP01000178.1, on the reverse strand, counting down.
CTACAAAAAAAGCAAATTTGTTGTGGACTGCGTAGTTGAAAGAACAAAGTCACACTATAATCCTACATCGTCAAAACAAATTGTTCTTACTATAAGAGAACCTCCTTCTGCTACTATGCAAGGTTAGAATGATAAATTGCTTCTTCCTCGCTTCTACTAATTTCAAAACAGAAAGATGTTTCTCTATACTAACCTGATGCACAATGTATTGGATATTCCTTGCAGAAACCGCCTATCATGAGGTTAATACTTTACCAAGCTCTTCCAATAAAGAAAAGCAAGTCTTTTAGCCTTTTTGTGTCTTCGAAAAAGGTAAATCGGTAACCTTTAGTATTAACTATGTTTACTACATGATGTATTAGGTAGAAATCTAAATTTGAACCATCTATGCCTCAGGTTCAACATCCAGCACATTTATGGGATAACAAAATGTCACTCCTGAAGCTGTTACAAACAAAGGTTAGTATTAACTTTATGTCAAAGTAATTTTACTTATTAGTTTATTAGAATATTAGTCTACCATTTGTTTTAACAATACTTATACCATATAGGTCATAAGTTTAACAAAACAAATCATGAAAAAAATAATGATAATCAATCAACTTATGTATGTTTAAAAGATGTTCCAAACTGCAAATTCTGCAATGCAAAAAGATTTCAGTATGAATCACTTAGATTCGTTTGTAGCAATGGCTCGGTTAAGTTAATTTCATATCAACTGTCTAATAACTTATCTGATCTGTATACGGAAAATACAGAAGAATCTATACACTTTTGGACCTACATTAGAACATACAATAATATATTTGTGTTCACCTCACTTGGTATAACCTACGACAAAGATTTAGCAAAGAGATATCATGGTATATATACATTCTAAGTTCAAGGTCAAATGTATTATTATACCTGATTTACTTCCTTTCGGTGAAAAAGCAAAAAATCTGCAATTATACTTTTATGATAATAAAAGTGAACTAGCTAATAGGATGGCTTCTTCAGCACATATTAGTGAATCAACTGTGAAGAGACTTATGAATATACTCTCAAAAAATTCATACTAAGTCCTTGATGAACATTCAAAAAATATCTGATTTTTATATTGTTACTTAAATGTCATCCAAATTTAGATCAGCGTGTTTATAATTTGCCTTCTGCATCTGAGGTAGCTGGAATATAGGCTCAAGATAATCTTGTTGATGTTATTTCTGCACCCCACATTCATATATATACTCATAGTGATAACACTCACTCATAAATTATTATTACGGTTGTTATGATCCCTTACAGTACCCATTATTATTTCCATATAGTCAAAATTGATGGCATTATGGTATAAAAAAATTATATGAACAAATCAATCTTTTTGTGAACATGAAGAATTACCAGTGCAAAGAACATGTGCTCTATTGATGGAGTTCTTGATGTAGAAGCTAAGGTCTTTAATAAAGGGCAACAAAAAAGAGATATAGTTTCTTGCCATGAGTATTACTATTACAAAATTCAGATAAGAGAAGATGATGAAAATGGAGTACTATATTGTGGTAGATTATTTCAACAATTTATAGTAGATATATTCATAAAGCTTGAAACACAAAGGCTAGATTTTTTTCCATTTAACCAAGACTTGTTTTGAATAGATATCTTACAAGAAATTATTGATTTTTTTAGACTTGGTGAAATAGAAGTTTCTAAAATTGGTAAAAAAATATTCCTCCCTTACTTTCATAGGTGGACCAAGAGATGTGCGTCGGCGTTATATAAATGTTATTGCCTTGGTGCAATATTTTGGAAAAGCTTATCTTTTTTTGACTACGACATGTAATCCATCTTGGCCAGAAATAAATCAACATAAGTTATCAATTGATGAAATTCAAAACAGGTCTGATTTAGTATCGCGTATATTTAGAGACAAGGTAGAGGAACTAAAAGCAGATATTTTTAAAAAATACATTTTTGAGAAAGTTGCGGCTTTCATGTACATTATAAAATTTTAAAAACGTGATCTTCCACATGCTCATTTTCTTATCATACTTATTGATGAATACAAATTATTGACACTTGAATCGTACGATAGACTTGTTTGTGCTGAATTATCTGATTCTAATGACCACTACCTTTATTCACGTGTCCTTCAACATATGATGCATGGTCCATGCGGTCATATAAATCTTACGAATTCATTTATGGGAAAAAATAAGTTTTGTAAATTTTAATATCCTAAAGAGTTTGTTTAACAAACATGAAAAGGTAAGACTTCATATCCTCTTTATAGGAGGCGCAATACAAGAAAAACTGTATATATGAAAAAACATCATATGGACAATTTGTGGGTTGTCCCATACAGCCCATACTTGCTTTGTAAGTTTGATTGCCATATGAATGTTGAAGTTTGTTTTGATATTAAAGTTGTGAAATATATTTACAAATATATTTGTAAAGGACATGATAAAATTGCATTCTCTCTATATGACAATGTAGAAATAGACGAAATAAAAGAATATCAATCGACTAGATGGGTTTCACCACCGGAAGTGACTTGGCATTTATTTTGTTTTCCTATTAGTGAAATGACTCCGAGTGTCTATCATCTCCAGTTACATTTAGAAGGAGAACAATTTATTTCTTTTAAAAGTACTGAAACCATCAGTAGAATTTTAAATAATCCAATGATCAAAAAAATTATGTTAACAGAATTTTTTGCTATGAATAGAAAGAATGACCATGCTATGAATATGAAATTTCTATATAAGGAATTTCAAAAATACTTTGTATGGTCTCCGGGAGATAAAATGTGGATACGTTGGAAAAAATATGATGTAATTAGATGCGTTATAACATGCCATGTAACCGAAGGTGAAAGGTATTGCCTCAGGCTACTACTAATGAATGTAAGGAGACCAAAATCATATAAAGATTATCTCACTGTTAATGGAGTACCTTGTAGTACATTTAAGGAATCTGCAGAAAAAAAAAGGATTACTATATTGCAACAATAGTCTAATTGAATGTATGTTAGAGGTTATGAGTTATTAAATGCCATATAGTTTAAGACATTTATTTGCTATATTGTTAATATATTGTAGTCCTTCTAATCTGAAAGAATTATGGAAAATGTTTGAGAATTTATTGTCCAAAGATTTCAAAAGTTTCTCTAATAGAGAAGCAAAAAGTGTTCGATACAAGGTTTTAAGTCATATCAATGATATTTTACATTCTATGGGACATGACATAAATGAGTATAAACTTGTCCTAGAAAATATTAAATTTTCTCAAATTGCAAAAGATGCAAAAGACGTTCATTTTGAAAGAAACATAATTGTTACTGAAGAGGACTTATTATTACCAAAGAGATTGAATGCTGAATAACTTATATTATACAATATAATTATTGATAGAATATCTTCTAAGAAAGCAGGATCTTTTTTCACTGATGGACTCGGAGGAACAGGTAAAGCTTTCTTATATCATGCATTATTAGTAACTATTCAATATCAAGGATTTATAGCTTTAGCAACTGCAACTTCTGGTGTAGCAGCTTCTGTTCTTCCTGGAGGACGAACTGCTCATATACGTTTCAAAATACCTATCGACATAGATGATAATTTTTATTGTAACATTAGTAAACAAAGTTTATTCACATGTTTGATTCAAGATGCAAAATTAATCGTGTGGGATGAAGCGTCGATGGCCAAAAATAATATGATTGAATCTCTTAATATACTTTTGAGAGATATTATAGAAGTGAACACACTTTTTGACGGTAAAGTAATTTTATTTGGGGGTGACTTTAGGCAGACTCTTCCAGTTGTTCGAAATGAAAGAAAAAAGATTTCATTCATGAAAGCTTATTATATTCTAGGATTTGGAATGAGCTTGAGAAATTGCATCTAACTGAAAATATGCATGCAAGAACAGATCCATCTTTCTGTGAATATCTACTTAGAATTGAAAATGGAAAAGAAACACGTAATTGTGAAAACAAAATTGAAATTCCTGATTCTCTTGTTATCCCTTTTACAACTGTAGAACAATCCTTAGATGCATTATTTAACATAATATATCCTGATTTATATGCATTTTCTTCTAATTCATTTGTGATATCTTTCCGTTTTATTTTAACAAAAAAATAATTTTGTACATGAAACAAATGATATGTTAATTACGAAATTTTTAAAAAAGGCTAGAACATATGTCTCAATAGATGAGACTATTGAACCAAATAATCAAAGTCAATTTGAGAATTTTTTATATACTTTAGATCCTCCAGGTTTACCTCCTTATAAGCTAACTTTAAAGGAGAATTGTCCAATTATATTGTTGTGAAATTTGAACTCTTGTGAAGGTTTGTATAATGGCACACAATTAACATTTTGTGACTTTAAAATGCATGTTTTAATTGCTAAAATTGAAAGTTGTTAAAATACACATGTATTTATTCCAAAAATAAAATTATTGACATCTCAAGATGAAAAAATTCATGTACAGTTTAAAAGAACACGATTTTTATTACGATTGTGCTTTGCTATAACCATAAATAAAGCTCAAGGTCAAACATTAGATTTTATTGGAATTTATTTACGGAAACCTGTTTGTTCACATGGTTAACTTTATGTAGCTTTATCAAGAGCCAAAAGTTTAAAATGTGTCAAAATACTAATTTGTCCACCTATAGTTGTAACACCCCAGAACTTTCAAGCCTAGACTTAGCTCAGAAAACCAGAAAGAAATAAAATTTTCAACTGTCAGTCATTCCACGAGTCAGATCCACGAGTCGTGGACTGGACTCGTTGAACCAGCCCCTCTGAGGTCAGGACCACGAATAGGAATCACGGACCGTAGAAGTTTCCATTAGTCATAGAAGCTGCCTGTGAAAACTTCTTATAGTTGAACTCCCAGGATCCACGAGTGGGATCCATGATCCGTGGAAGTTTCCACGAGTCATGGACCACACTCGTGAATCCCATATCCAGCAGCTCAAACTTCCTGTACTGAGAACCACGAGAGGGTTTCATAAACCATGGATGGTTTCACGGGTCATGAACCCAAGTCATGGAACTCAGACCCACAGCTTGACAAAAAGGCCCAGGAACCACGACAGGATTCCACGAGTCGTGGTTCCCATCCGTGGAACCTGAGTCGTGAATTTCAGCAGTTTTCTTTTAATTAATTCAGGGGAATTCTAGTCTTTTCCCTACTCTTTTAATTTCGAACATTAGTCATTTAAGGGGGTAATTAAAGGGATTTTCACTCTTATTTCTCCATTCTCCCAAAACTAATCAGACTTAGCAAAATTTGAAAGAAAAGAGGCGACAGTTTCTCTCAAGAACAAGAAGGAGGTTCCCTCAAGTTCAGCCCTAAAATCCAAGGATTTTCCTCTGTAGATTCTCCTCCAGGTATGTGGGATTTCACCAGTGGGTTTCTTCCACCCATTGGGTCCCTCGATTCAGCTCAGTTTTTTAATTCTCCATGAATTATTCAGACCTAAGGTTCCTAAATATTAGGAATTCCTTTCAATGGTTCCTAAATCTTAGAGATTCCTTTCAATTCAGATGCTATTGCTTAAGTATTAGTGATTACATGTATCTCGAGAATTAGCATAGTCACATGTACAGAATTTAGTAACCCTAGCTTGTGTAAAAATTCAGTATTCATAAATTGTACTTGCTAGGCAGATAATTTAGACAATCATGCCTCAGAATAGAATGCAATCATGTTTCAGTATATTTATATATTGCATTCTCAGATGATTATCAGTATTCAAGCTATCCAGTATTTCATTGCTTACATTCAGTTGGGAGTAGACTTAGTACCGAGTGGATGAAGGGATGGAGGCTTGGCTGTCATATTAGGCTAAGACCTTTAGTAGCAATCCCCAAGTCCCGAAACTACGGCGCCACCATAGGTATGAGAGGGGTCAGCTGTCAGAGTAGGTTTGTCACCCTTATCCTTTGTGGACATCAGTTTAGTGGATCTACGTCAGCTTTGTTCGTACCTTTGGCACGGTATGAGCACCCTCCCATCCAAGGTTACAGGTTGGACCCATAGTTAGCTCATCTTGAGGTATGTCGGTTAATAATATCTCCCACAATCAGACTCATATTTCATTATCCATGTACTCAGTATCTATTTCAGTTATTCAGCTCAGCATATTTTATGTTCATGTTAGTACTTGGTCATTGTATCCAGCTTATCATTCAGTTATGCTTCAGTATGTATTTCCATATTCTGTTTTTATGTTGTTCAGTTTAGCACATATCCCACATGCTCAATACATTCAAAGTATTGACGCATACTTTTGTGCTACATCATTGTATGATGTAGGTTCAGGCGCTCAGCATCCAGACTGCGCTTAGATCGATTCCAGTCCTTACTCAGCTGCCTCAGTGGTGGGTCCTCATAGTTCGAGGATGCTAGATATGCTTTTATCTTTCAGTACTTACATTGCAGTTTCAGATTTTTAGATTTAGATGGGGACATATCCCAGCAACTCATATCAGTTAGAGTCTTTCAGACATAGATTAGATTCATCTATTAAGTTGTTTCTGTTATTTTTCAGTCATTATTATACTCTTTTATATTTCATATTCAGCCATGTTATAGGCTCTTCCCACTTCAGATATTAAATTTTTCAGTTTCCGCACAGTGTATGTTTTATTAGAAATTGTCTAGATATGCTAGACCATGGGTTAGCTTGGGGTCACTTGCGATACTAAGTACCGTGTTGCATCTAGGGGTAGCCTCGAGGCGTGATAAAATTTGTATCAGAGCATCAATTTCAAGTGTCCTAGGGTGTCTGAATGCCGTGTCAAGTAGAGTATTTTACATGGGTGTGAAGCGCGCCACACTTATGGGGGAGAAGCTATGAGATGTCATTAGGAATAACTTATCTACTTTATTTTCCACCTTATTCTATAGAGTGTGAACTCTATTTAATCTCTCTCTAACTCATGCTCTTCGCGTTACAGAAAATGCCTCCCAGAAGAGCCAATGTCATGAATCAGCCAGCCCCAGCAGCTCCAGCAGACCCTCTAAATGAGCAAGTTACCCATGCCAAATTTAGGGCTGCTTTTCAGGTGCTTTCTCAGGCCATGACCGCTCAGGTCAATCAGCAGGATGTGGCACCAGCTCCACCTCAGACCAACTCTACCGCAGCTAGAATCCAGGACTTCACTCGGATGAACCCTCTAGAATTTCATGGGTCCAATTCAGAAGAGGATCCACAAGAGTTTCTTGATGATATCTAGAAGGTGACAGATATTATGGGTGTCACTCCGGTTGTGAGTGTAGATTTAGCTGCCTATCAGTTGAAGAGAGTGGCGTATACTTGGTATCAACAGTGAAAGGAGTCACGTTGTGCTAATGCAGGTCCAGTGGATTAGAACCACTTCAAGACTGCATTTTTGGACAGGTTCTTCCCACTTGAGCTCAAGGAGGCCAAGGTCCAAGAATTAATCAACTTGAAGTAGAATGATATGAGTGTGAAAGAGTATTCTCTCAAGTTCACCCAGTTGTCTAAGTATGCTCCGGCAATAGTAGCTGACTCCAGGGCCCGTATGAGTAAGTTTGTATCTGGTGTGTCCGATGACGTGGTCAAGGAGTGAAAGGCTGCTATGCTGATTAAGGAGATGGATATTTCCAGGTTGTTTATTTATGCTCAGCAGATCGAGGAGGAGAAAATCAAAGAGAGGGAAGGAGATAGTAAGAAAGCTAGGACAGGAGACTTCAACTACTCTCAGTAGAGGTCAGAGGGTGGTAACCACTCTCAGTTCAATCAGAAATCATTAGCTCCAGCCCCATTTTCTGCTAGTGCTCTAGTGCCTAAGTCCAGATAGGACCAACGGTATAGGGCGCTAGGCTCTAAGTACCTAGGTAGTGTCACTGGAGAACTCACTCATCCAGTTTGCAGGAAGTGTGGTAGAAACCACCTAGGGTAGTGTATGGCAGGCAGCGGTAATTATTTTGGGTGTGGCAAGCCAGGACACAGAATGAGGGATTGTCCAGCAGCTTCTCAGAAGGGCAAAGAGGTTCGCCCATAGAATCAGGCCACTCAGCAGGGTGCCTCATCTGGTACAGGTGGTGGTCAGTGCCAAAATAGTTTGTATGCCCTTCAGACTCGATAGGATCAGGAATATTCACCCGATATGGTCACGCGTACATTATAAGTCTTCCAGTTATATGTTTATGCATTGTTAGACCCAGGGGCTATAATTTCCTTTGTAACTCCTTATATAGCAGTGAATTTTTGTGTCAGTCCAGAAATCCTCCTAGAACCCTTGTCAGTCTCTACTCCAGTGAGGGACCTAGTTATAGCTAGACAGGTATACAGAAATTGCCCTATCACAGTTTACCAAAAAGTCACCTCAGCCAAGATTGTAGAGTTAGAAATGACTAACTTTGATATTATTCTAGGCATGGATTGGTTATATTCCTATTATGCCTCAGTCGATTGCAGAACTAGGGTCATTCGATTCCATATTCCAAACGAGCCAGTCTTAGAATGGAAGGGTAGTACCTCAGTGCCTGTAGGTCATTTCAGCTCTTACCTTAAGGCCAAAAAATGATTTCCAAAGGGTATATCTATCATCTTGTTTAGGTTAAGGATTCCAACTCTGAAACCCCAACTCTCGAGTCAGAACCAATGGTGAATGAATTTCTAGAAGTGTTTCCAGAAGATCTTCCCGAAGTTCCTCCCGAAAGGGAAATCGACTTTGAAATAGATCTCCTTCTCAATACCCAGCCTATTTCGATTCCTCTTTACAGAATGGCTCCAGCTGAGCTTAAAGAATTAAAAGAACAACTGAAATACCTTCTAGATAAGGGCTTCATCAGACCCAGCATCTCCCCATGGGGGACTCCAGTTCTCTTCATGCGTAAGAAAGACGGTTCTCTCAGGATGTGCATCAATTACCATCAGTTGAACAAAGTCACAATCAAGAATAAGTATCTCATCTCCAGGATTGATGACTTGTTCGACCAACTTCAGGGTACTAGTTTCTTCTCTAAGATAGACCTCAGGTCTGGCTATCATCAGCTCAGAGTTAGAGATAGTGACATTTCGAAGATAGCCTTCCAAACTCGGTATGGTCACTATAAATTTGTAGTTATGTATTTTGAACTAACAAATGCTCCTGTAGCTTTCATGGACTTAATGAACAGAGTGTTCAGGCAGTATATAAACTTGTTCATTATTGTCTTCATCGATAATATACTCATATATTCTCGAAGCGAGAAAGAGCATGCAGACCATTTGAGAGTGGTGTTGCAAACTCTCAAGGATCACCAGTTATTCGCTAAGTTCAGCAAGTGTGAATTATGGTTGAAGTCATTTGCGTTCCTTGGTAATGTGGTATTTAATGAGGGTATCCAAGTTGATTCTCAAAAGATTAAGGCAGTGAAGGACTTGCCCAGTCATACCTCTCTAGTAGACATCAGAAGTTTCTCAGGTTTGGCTTATTACTATAGGAGATTTGTTGAAGGATTTTCATCCATAGCTGCCCCATTGACCAAGTTGACTTGGAAAAAGTTCAAGTTTCAGTGATCAAATAAGTGTGAGAAAAGCTTCTTAGAATTGAAGACTAGGTTGACTAAAGCTCCTATTTTGACTCTACCAGAGAGTTCAGATGGCTTTGTGATTTATTGCAATGCATCCAGGGTCGGCCTGAGTTGTGTTTTGATGCAATAGGGTAAGTTCATAGCCTATGCCTCTAGACAGCTTAAGATTCATGAGAAGAACTACCTGACTCATGACCTTGAGCTTGCAGCAGTTGTGTTTGCCTTAAAGATTTGGAGGCATTATTTTTATGGTATTCATGTTGATGTGTTCACAGATCATAAGAGCCTCCAATATGTGTTCACCCAGAAAAAGTTGAATCTTTATCAGAGAAGGTGGCTTGAGTTCCTCAAAGACTATGATATGAATGTGCTCTGCCATCTGGGTAAGGCCAATGTAGTGGCTGATACCCTCAGCAGACTGTCCATGGGTAGTGTGTCACATGTTGAGAAAGAGAAGAAGGAACTAGCTAGAGATGTTCACAGGCTTACTAGTTTAGGAGTTTACCTTATGGACATGACAGATAGTGGGGTGATAGTCCAAAATGGGTCAGAATCTTCATTGGTAGCAGAGGTTTAAGAGAAACATGACAGTGATCCCATATTGCTTCAGTTAAAAGGTGCATTTCATTAGAAAAGAGTAGAGGTTTTCTCCCAAGGGGGAGATGGTGTGATTCGCTACCAGGGTCATTTATGTGTACCTAATGTGGGTGAGTTGAGGCAGAAGATCCTTACAGAAGCCCATAATTCTAGATACTCTATTCATCGCGGTGCCACTAAGATGTACTGTGATCTACGGGAAGTCTATTGGTGGAATGACATGAAGAGGGACATTGCAGATTTTGTGGCTAAATGTCCCAACTGTCAGCAGGTGAAAGTAGAACATCAGAAACCAAAAGGTGTGACTCAGGATATTAGCATTCCTACTTGGAAGTAGGAGGTGATTAACATGGATTTAACTATGGGTTAACCCTGTACTCACAGACAGCATGACTCCATTTAGGTGATGGTGGACAGAGTTACTAAGTCAGCTTACTTCTTGGCTGTCAAGACTACAGATTCAGAGGAGGACTATGCCAGACTCTACCTCATCGAGATAGTCAGGTTGCATTGGGTTCCCTTGTTTATCATCTCAGATAGGGGTCCTCAGTTTACATCTCATTTCTAGAGATCATTTTAGAAAGGTCTTGATACTCAAGTTAATCTCAGTACAACATTTCATCCGCAGACGGATGGTTAGGCAGAGTGTACCATTCAGACTTTAGAGGACATGTTGAGATCTTGCGTGATCAATTTCAAGGGTAGTTGGGATGATCACCTACCTCTTATAGAGTTCGCCTATAATAACAGTTTTAATTCCAGTATTCATATAGCCCCATATGAGGCACTTTATGGGCGTAGATGCAGGTCACCGGTTGGTTGGTTTGAAGTAGGTGAAGCAGCCTTTATTGGGCCATATTTGGTGCATGAGGCTATGGAGAAAGTTTAGCTCATCATAGAAAACTAAAGACAGTTCAGAGTCGACAGAAGTCCTATGCAGATGTGAGGAGAAGGGACTTAGAGTTTGAGATCGATGATTGGGTGTTCCCAAAAGTGTCACCCATGAAAGGGGTGATAAGATTTGGCAAAAAAGGAAAGCTCAGTCCCAGATATGTGGGTCTCTATAGAATCTTGAAAAGGATTGGTAATGTGGCTTACGAGTTAGAGTTGCCAATAGAACTAGCAGCGGTTCATCCAGTCTTTCACATTTCCTTGTTGAAGAAGTGTATGGGTGATCCAGCATTGATTGTACCTTTAGAAAGTGTGGTTGTGAAGGATAGACTCACCTATGAGGAGGTTCCAGTTGAGATTCTTGACCATCAAGTTCTAAGGTTGAGAAATGAGGAAGTCGCTTTGGTGAAGGTGTTGTGGAGAAATCAGTCAGTCGAGGGAGCTACTTGGGACGTAGAAGCAACCATAATGGCCAAGTACCCTTACCTCTTCTCTTCTGATTCAGTTTCAGCTTGAGGTAATAGTTCCTCTCTAATTGTTCAGTTTACTCTTGCGAATTTCAATCTCAGTATCATGTTCCCTCACTTATCCTTGCATTCCAGCATGTTTGCATATCCATGGAACTAAGTTCTGTTAGATATCAGTTTCTAGTACTCTGTTGGTAGGGATTGCAGCTCTTTCCCTCCAAACTCAGCCTTTTTAGTCTTCATTCAAGGACGAACGATCCCAAGGAGGAGATATTGTAACACCCCAGAACTTTCAAGCCTAGAATCAGCTCAAAATAAGGAAGAAATAAAAATTTCAACTATCAGTCATTCCACGAGTCAGATCCACGAGCCGTGGAATAGTCCACGAGTCGTGACTGAACTCGTGGAACTCAGAACAGAGGCCAGCCCCTCTGAGATCAGGACCATGAATAGGAATAACGGACCATAAAAGTTTCCATGGGTCGTAAAAGCTGCCCGTGAAAACTTCTTACAGTTGAACTCCCAGGAGCCACGAGTGGGATCCACGATTCGTGGAAGTTTCCACAAGTCGTGGACCGCACTCGTGGAACCCATATCCAGCAGCCCAGACTTCTTGTACTGAGAACCACGGGGGGGTTTTACGAACCGTGGATGGTTCCACAGGTCATTAACCCAAGTCATGGAACTCAGACCCGTAGCTTGACAAAAAGGCCTAAGAACCACGATAGGGTTCTACGAGCAATGGAAGTTTCCACGAGTCATGGTTCCCATCCGTGGAACCTGAGTCGCAAATTTTAGCAGTTTTTTTTAATTAATTCAGGGGCATTCTAGTCTTTTCCCTACCCTTTTATTTCTGAACCTCAGTCGTTTAGGGGGGTAATTAAAGGGATTTTCACTCTTATTTCCCCATTCTCCCAAAACTAATCAGACTTAGCAAAATTTGGAAGAAAAGAGGCGACAGTTTCTCTCAAGAACAAGCAAGAGGTTCCCTCAAGTTCAGCCCTAAAATCCAAAGATTTTCCTCCGTAGATTCTCTTCCAAGTATGTGGGATTTCACCAGTGGGTTCCTTCCACCCATTGGGTCCCTAGATCCAACCCAATTTTTCAATTCTCCATGAATTATTCAGACATAGGGTTCCTAAATATTAGGAATTCCTTTCAATTCAGATTCTATTGTTTAAATATTAGTGATTACATGTTTCTTGGAGAATTATCATAGTCACATGTACAAAATTCAATAACCCTAGCTTGCGTAAAAATTTAGTGTTCATAATTTGTACTTACTAGGCAGATAATTCAGACAATCATGCCTCAGAATAGAATGCCATCATGTTTCAGTATATTTATATGTTGCATTCTCAGATGATTATCAGTATTTGAGCTATCCAGTATTTCATCTTGCATTTCATTGCTTACATTTAGTTGGGAGTAGACTTAGTACCGAGCGGATGAAAAGATGAAGGCTTGGTTGTCAGATTAGGCTAAGACCTGTAGTAGCAATCCCTAAGTCCCGAAACTATGGTGCCACCATAGGTATGAGAGGGGTCAGCTATCAGAGTAGGCTGGTCACCCTTATCCCTTATGGACATCAGTTTAGTGGATCCACGTCAGCTTTGTTCGTACTCTTGGCAAGGTATGAGCACCCTCTCATCCAGGGTTACAGGTTGGTCTCATAGTTAGCTCATCTTGGGGTATGTCGGTAAATACTATCTCCCTCAGTCAGACTCATATTGCATTATCCATGTACTCAGTATCTATTTCAGTTATTCAGCTCAGCATATTTTATGTTCATGTTAGTACTTGGTCATTGCATCCAGCTTATCATTCAGTTATGCTTCAGTATTTATTTCCATGTTCAGTTTTTATGTTGTTCAGTTTAGCACATATCCCGCATGCTCAGTACATTCAAAGTACTGACGCATACTTTTGTGCTACATCATATAAGCGCTCAGCATCCAGACCGTGCTTAGCTCGATTCCAGTCCTTACTCAGCAGCCTCAGTGGTGGGTCCTTATATTTCAATGACGTTAGTTATGCTTTCATCTTTCAGTCTTTACATTTCAATTTCAGATTATTAGAGTTAGCTGGGGGCATGTCCCAGCAACTCATATCAGTTAAAGGCTTTCAGACATAGATTAGATTCAGCTATTGAGTTATTTTTGTTGTTTTTCAAACATCATTATACTTTTTTATATTTCATATTCAGCCATATTTTGAGCTCTTTCCCACTTCAGATATTAAATTGTTTTCAATTTCTGCACAGTTTATATTTTATCAGAAATTATCTAGATATGCCAGACTATGGGTTAGCTTGGGGTCACTTGCAATACTAAACACTCTGTTGCGTCTAGGGGGTAGCCTTGAGGCGTGATAATAGCAGACACTAATTATTATCATTCAACATATAATGTAGTATATAATGAAATTATTCACAGAGCCTTCTCGTAGCTGAAGTAACGATGACTTTGATTTCGTTAAGTTTGTGAAACCTTCTTCTGGATCTTTTTCCTTCTACTGAAAAATCCTTAGTCTACGGTTCTTCAATATTTTTCAAAAGGTAAAATTCAAGATTGCTCATGCCATGGTATGTGAAAAATAATATTTTATCTACTTTATAAAATTAATAGTGGTGTTAATTTATTAACTTATTTTGTACCATAGAATTTTTTGTTACGCAAGTTTCTTTCTCAAAAAAATATTTGTTCTGCAGATATGGTGTTGCACTGCTGCTTCAACTAGATTTGATGTTGCATTCCTACCTCCACATTATTTACATATGAGTGAAAAATAGTTACGTAAACTTATTATGACATGTCTACTATTTATGAGCCAGCAACGTCTAAGACTTGTCATCGTTTCCCTCAAATTTCATCTGCCTTTACTTTGCTTCATCTTATCTTTCTCTGTATGTCTACCTCTCTATTTTCTCCTTTAGTTCTTACTTTTTCTTTATGGATCGTTTTCCTTTCAATATCAATAGTTCTAGTGAAACTTTCTAAATCTTATATTTTGTAAATCTAGCTATTGTTGAGCTCATCCCACCCATTCAATTCCTATAGGCATGAATTTCTCAATGATTGTTGTTATTCAAGAGCAAAAATTCTTACGTAGATATTTGTTTCTTGATTAAGGATACGTATTTCTTAATGTCGTCAGTCTTCTATGGTTCAAATTATTTGCAACTTAGTCATGAATATTATGTTGCAATTTTGTACATGTATACAGGGTTGGGTATGAAGTTTATATTGTATCTGCTTTTGGTCTAATTGGAGAATCTGGTAGTTCTATGCAGTCTAATTTGTGTTGGCCTTCTTTGTTCATGTGGCGATGATTTCATATTTTATTTCATTCAGTAAATAGAACTGTTGATTAAAATTGTTAGATCCTAATTGCTCTTTTGCTGTTAGAAACTAAATGTTTGTTGTCTGTCATCTTGAATAATGGATAATATGGCGAAAGCCTTCTTTCTGTCCTCTTGAATCACAAAAATCTCTTTGGTGTTAACACTTCCTTGACATCAAGTACACCTTTTTTTTAATAGATTGGCAATGAGTCACATATACTTATAGTGACAAATTTTCTTTTTTCCTTATATCATCTTTTAGTTATTTGTATATCCTTTACTTGGGTTCACCACATATTTGTTTCTTGTGGAATTACTTCTCATTATTTCTGGAGAAATTTGTAGTATGTGTATTCAACTACATATTTTCAGGAGAAAATATTACTCATCATGCTTCTCTTTCAGGTGTGGACCTTATTCGAGATATTGAGATATGCACCTCAGCACAACTGGGTTGCATATGAGAAAGCTCTTAAAAAAAATTCGGTTTTGACTAAAATGATTATCAGTGGGGTGGTTTATTCTGTTGGAGACTGGATTGCACAGGTTAGTGGGGATTTTCATGAATCACTTGAAATTATTTTTTGCCACAGGTATTGATTAGTCTTCTGTATACTTATTGCAGTGCTATAAAGGGAAGCCTGTTTTTGAAATCGATCATGCACGTATGTTGAGATCAGGCTTAGTTGGATTCATACTACATGGATCCCTCTCTCATTATTATCATCAGTTCTGTGAAGTATTTTTGTTTTCACGTGTTTCATACTTACATGACTGCATAATTGTAGGTTCTAATTATTCTGAACTAAGCAACACACTCTGATTCGTATTACTCATCGTTTTCTTTCGAAGATTGGTGGGTGGTTCCTGTCAAGGTTGCCTTTGATCAAACTGTTTGGTCAGCAATTTGAAACAGCATCTACTTTACAGTTTTGGGAATTTTATGTCTTGAATCCCCTATTGCAATTTTTAATGGATTGAAGGCTACATTCTTACCAGTGTTGACTGTAAGAAGACCTTCTACTCTTACTTTTTGCATCAATTATAGCATCACTTTTACTTAATTGCATTTCACAAATAGGCATGCTAGATCAATACATGAATAGATAGATCGACCGGTGAATTCGCATCTGAGATCTTTCTACAGCTAGTGGAGGTAAGCATACATGTTGATCTCTTATGTGCTAAGTCGTTCTTATAAGATAGTAGAATATGCAAATACATATTACTTGATTAAGAAAGTATTGAAGATAATTTATGTCCTTTTTAAATATTTCATGAAGAATTTAGACGGTAAATACCTACAGGTTAAAGAAAAGAAAGGAACTTCAACTTGCATAGCTGATGAATTGAAAAAAGGAAATAAATGTTCATATGCAGAAAAAAGGAACACTGTAGTGCAACTCAAACGTCGTGATACATATAACCAAATATCTTCTGATAGAAGAGAAGAGTTGTTGCTAGCACGACGTGTGGAAAAACAAGATATAAAGCTTACACATTGTGCAATTTATGTAAACAAGAACGAGCTCCAATGGTGAATAGTTTGTGTAATTTTGATTGCAGGTGACTCACAAAAAAGCTTACACATTGGACCTTTGGCTGCACAAGGTATTTTTCTACCTCTTTATTTAAGCTATCAAAGTAATTTTGTCGTTAATATACTAAGGTTGTTCTTGTTTATTCAACCTTTACTTTGGTGAAGTTGATTCTACTAACAAGAAATACGTAGGTTTGGCGTCAAATACCTCTTCCTATTAAGTTTATGGACACTTAGCAACTCAAAATCAATATAATAGCTTATTAAGTTATAACACTTTATATATCAAGTTATGATAATAAAAATGTCTGCTTCGAAAGGTATTGTAAAAAAATCTTAGCTGGACAATACTCATATTATCTTAACTTTTTTGTTAAAAGTTAGTAGTATTTTTGAAGACACATTTTGAATTTTTAGTGATAAAAATATGTTGGTACATATGAGTAACAATTTTTTCCTGTAAATGGCAGTCAATTGGAAGATGAGGATAGCTCTACGTGTCACTTGCAACTCAAAGAATGAGAATTGTATTTCAACATGTTTTGTTAGAGATGAGACTTTCTAGGCTGAAAAATTTAAAATCAATGCCTCTGGTAATGCCATCTACTCGACATCTTACTTTTGAATTTTCTTTTATTTCACCTTTATGCGTAACTAATTGTCCCCGACTTTATTCCAGTGGTTAATGTCCATGTGATTGGTGGTCATGCTGCATTTTATGGTAGACGATTCAAGAGTTTTTATGGAGAAACTGGCTAATGAGTAACAAAGGAAGAGGAACTCCAGTTAGAAAATATTGCAAAAATGATGAGCAACTGATCTGCTTATTTTCTTGGTTCTGGCTTTAGTACTGTACATGCATCTCTTCACCAAATATTGTGTTGGCGGATCCTTTCGATTATACCAAAATTCAAATCATTGAGGATACATGATTGGTATCGTATGCTTGAGAATTTTAGCTCTGTTATGGTCTATTTACAGTGAAGATCTTTTAATAGTTCTTACAACTGTTCTCCAAAATGTCTGCTTGCTTTTAGCCTTCTATATAGGCAGTTCCTTACATACGTGGAGTGTAACAATGTGTTCTATTCAAAGGGTTGACTCACATAACTAAGTTTAAAAAGTATACCTTTTCTATTTGGTCTATTAAGCATTTAACGTTTCCCTATAGTTTTATCTTCACCTCGTGCAGATCAATCAATACACATCCTATAATGTTGTTCATATTGGTCCCAGGCAATGCCCGGGCTATCCTTACTAGTATATATATATAAGTGCATGATGTGGGAATGATTAATTTCTTGTCCGAGGAGTCAATTCTCAATTTTTCCAATGAATCATAACTATTAGGCACAATATATAAATGTTGTATTTAATTTGACCTCAGTTGCTATTTATGCCCTTCAACTTTGTTTGTGCACAAGTAGACACTTAAACTTATATAAGGTTGAACAAGTAAACACGCTCGTCCTACGTGGCATCTACGTGGTAATTCACGTAGATACACTAAAACTGATTTGTATTATGCCACGTAGGACGCGTGTGTCTACTTGTTCAATTTTATACAAGTTTAAGCGTCTACTTGTGCACAACCAAAATTAACGAACATAGTTTACAGCTGATTCAAGTTAAAGGACACAGTTATGTATTATGCCTAACTATTATTGTTTTCTATTACTATATATAAATGTATGCGTAGAAGAAACATTATTTTGATAAAGAAAGTTTTTCCCGAGCAATTAGGTTGAAAAAATAACTTATGAACATTACCTGCTACTTCAAAGACGATATCAGAATTTAGGATCTTGAGAATCTTAAAGTAATCAACTTTGTTTACTTTCAAACACAATATTAGAATTTAGGATCTTGAGAACCTTGACAGTTGACATATCAACTTTGTCAGTGGACCCCACAAGAAGATATTTCCATCTTAATGGCAACCTCACCATAGACCAAACCAAATATGATTAAAGATAATTATTGTCCGATTCAATTTGTTTGTTTTACTTTTTTTTAGTTTATTTTAAAAACA
Organism: Jaltomata sinuosa; assembly: GCA_003996215.1. Classification (NCBI taxonomy): domain Eukaryota; kingdom Viridiplantae; phylum Streptophyta; class Magnoliopsida; order Solanales; family Solanaceae; genus Jaltomata; species Jaltomata sinuosa. Next base: position 1,080,287 of record QJPP01000178.1, on the reverse strand, counting down.
ATGTTTTTTTTAGGCAATTCTTTAGTTTCAACCTTTTATATGGCATGTCTAAGATCACAAGATTAAAAGATATTTTGATATATTTTTACATATATTTAATTTAATATTACAAGATTCAAAAATCTCTTTTACTTTTTTCAATTTTGTGTCCAGTCAAAATCAAACAAACAAATTGAAACGCTTCAATAGTTCACTGAAATTGGTGTAATAAACCGCAAGCCCTTCAGAAAGAAAGACATAATATAATAATGAATTGATTAATAAACATTAATAATTCAAAAAGAAAGAGTAATATTTACTCACGTCTTTTTCGTCTTCAAAAATCAAAAGGCAACAAGCATTGGTCATGTGGACTTGGCCAAAAGTAACAGCCCAAAAGGTTTTGGCAGATAAGCATCATTGTCTGCAATTACTAATATTAGATCCACTTGTGGAAATAAGAGTTGGATTATGGCAATTTGCACATATAATGCTAAAAAATGGCTTTTTGAAAACTTTGGTCATACATACAACTACAAGTGGGACAAGCTCTCTAGTTGAAACATAATCAATCACGTTCCATTGACCATCTTAAAAGTTAATAATGTATACATAGGATGCAAATCTAAACCATGAATATGTCGTGTGTGTACTTAGTCAATTCAGAACTTGACATGATCTCCTTCTAATTTTTAAGTATTCATCTTCGGATAGCTTAAAAGCTACTATAAAGGTAATTTTGCGCAAATATTTATAATTGAAATGAAATTCCCATCACAATTCACATTAATTAATGGATTGATTCAAGGGAAAAGTTGCTTAGAGCTCTAACGTTTTGACGGAATATCGGGTACTTTGAAGGGATATATGTCAATCCCTAAGCTTCTACAATTAAACCTATGACTATACTAGAATTTATTCATTTGAAAGGTACTCAATTAGTAGTTTAGTTATAATAAGAAAATATCATTTTTACTCTTTTGTGCAGTATACTTTTTCAACAAAGTAGGATTCAGTTAAATCCTTTTACTTCTGCGTAGTTCCGCATTAAGTATTCAAATAATTGTTGATTCTCAACACATAATACTAAGCCAATGTAGCAAAAATTTAGGGGTGGTAATTGGGCGGGTTGGGTTAAATTTGGGGCGGTCAAGAACCAACCTAATTTATTTGGGTCAAAACGGATCAGGTAACGGGTCATAATTCAACTCATCTAATTTTCACTATGTTTTAGTTGTTTTATTTGTCCTTTTATAAGTTTTGTAGTACCTAATTATTTTTTTCTTTATTATGGCTATATAAAATATATCAAATTTAAAAAAAAAAGTCTTTTTAAAATATTTTGACAAGACTTTCAAAAATCAATTTAGGCTGCATATCAACTCAATTTTTAATCTGTTAAGTTAGAGGTATCTAATGGGTGGTTTAGACTGAAATTGAAGAGATTAATATGGTTTGAATTATAATCAGGTTGGGTCATGACCCTCTCAAATTTACTGTGGGTTAAATTGGATCGAATTAAATTGGACTAAAAATCGAGTTAGGTCATGACTCCCCCAACTTGACCCGCTTAATCTAAATAGTACTATTATCTACATACTATTATACTATTATCACCCACCCCCAGCAAACTCCAACCCCCACAATTTTTTTAGTTATTTATTTTTTTCTTTTTTAAAAAAAAACTCTACACCACCCGGCCCCCATCCCAACCCACACCCCCACCCTTCACCCCACCCCAACCCACAGTCATTTGTTTTTAAATATTTTTAAAAAAAATAATTTTTTTTCTATTTCCATTCCACCCCACTCTCATTATCGAACACAAGAAATAAATAAGAAATAACTTGTTTTCCTAAAAAATGTGTTTCGATTGGGATTGGGGTAAGGCAAGGTAAGCGTGGGGTAGGTGGGGTGGTGAATGTAGGTTGGGAGTGGTGGGGGTGGGGTAAAAATAATTTTAAAAAATTGAGGAAAAATGGGGTGGAGGTAGGTGGTGGGGGTGGGATAGAAAAAAAAAATTAAAAATAAAAATAATTGTAAGGTGGGTGGGGTGGAGGGTGGGGGTTCGGTGGGCTAGGAATTTTTAAAAAAAATACTAAAAAAAAATTTAAAAAAAAATTGGGTGAGGGTCGAATAAGGTGGGGGTGGGTTGTGGAATTTTTCTTGATCAAAGAAATCATTTTCTTTATTTTCATGGAGCTTATTTTCTTAAAAAAAAATATTTAGTATTAAAGAAGCGGGTTGAAGTGGGATATAATTAGGCTCAACTCAAGATTATTTTAAATGGGTCAAGCTGAAATAGATTAAAAGTTGACTCAGTATTAAATTATCATGAACCTAACCCATAAAAATCTTGGTGGATTGGGTGGGTTATATGTGTTTCGGCTCATTTTGACAGCCCTAGTTGAAGTGGGTTGGGCTGAAATGAATTACGCTAATAAATAGGTGGATCAATAACAAACTCAAAATTAAATGAGTTGGACAGGTATTGGGTTTGATTTTACCACCCTTAAGTGAAATATTAAATACGAACAACCATTCAGTCATGATTGTTCAAGTGTAAGCATAATAATAACTTAAGAAAGAACCGACTTGTAGCACAAGCTTAGGAGTCTTTTAGCCTATGTTGATTGAAGTGTGTTCCAATTTGATGGAGTCACAAACATATTGATAGGTAGGTCAGGGACTCTTAGGCAAAAACTTTGACCCTAGAGACTTCTCGATAAAATATTGTAGTCTAATTGTTCAAGTGTAGGCATAGTAATAACTTAAGAAATAACCGACTTGTAGCACAAGTTTAGGAGTTTTTTAGCCTATGTTGATTGAAGTGTGTTCTAAACTGATGGAGTCACAAACATATTTATAGGTAGGTCAAGAACTCTTAGGCAAAAACTTTGACCCTAGAGACTTTTCCATAAAATACTGTAGCCCTATGAATTTTACCAAAAATATTTCATTCCTTCAAGAAAATTTGATATTCATAACTTGAAAAAAATTAATTGGCTAATTTATTACTTTACTTGAAGATAGAATAAATATTTAAGTGGCAAGGATATAAATGACCATTCAGTGAAACTATTGACACCAAATTGCCCAAAAAGCTGAAAAGATATTTTTTTTTAGTTTTTAAAAAATAATTTCATTTGGTAGCCTTTATTTCAACTACTTCTAGTATATGTATAATAATTGTATCATTGTTATATAGAAATTATATCACTATTATATAAAAAATAATCATTCTATATATATATATATATATATATATATATATATATATCAACCTGTACTCACTAATTATAAATATATATTATACAACAATAATACAATTTGAATTCTCACAAACATTCTATCCAACATTTTACTTGAAATATAATATCTAGTCACCCAATTTTCTCATACATGTTTTAAATTTCCCATTCCTACAGAAACCAAAAAAGAATAAAGAAACTAGATATTATACTAATTTACATATTTAATTTTGGGCCTATTTGAATATGCGATAATGGAATTATGATTTTGAAATTATGAAATGAAAATCAAATGATATGAATTTAAAATTCTGTAATCTGTATGGACATGTAATTTGATTTTTTTAAGTTTTTTTCATAAACATGAAAATCTCACAAATTGTGAAAATTATCAAATTTTCTCAATTCTTATACAATCTTACCAAATGAACAAATCATAGTTCATAATAGCATATCTCCAAAAAAAAATTAATAAATAAATATTTATGATTATAAACTTACAAATACACATAATTTTATAAAGATTCACTAGTCAACAATAGTACTAACTAGTTATTTTTAATATCACACTTTCACATGGTATGAACAATCTTTTCCATATCGAGCTTGAGTCTTTTTTCCAAAATTTAAAATAATGACTCTTTTTTTATATATAAAATATAAACTTGTGGGGTCAAATTTTGTATTTAAAAAGTTAAAATCATAATTTGAAATCTCAAATCATGATTTTTTGAGAATTTGAGATTTCATCTCATGATTTTAAATCATGTTCCCAAATCGCATGTCCAAATACTGATTTGAAATCATGATTTCAAGTATTAACTATAAATCGCATGTCCAAATGTTAATTTAAAATCGAATGTTCAATATTAATTTAAAATCCTAAAATAAAATCAAATGTCCAAACACTAATTTAGCAAGTATTAACTATAAGCAACTTTTCAGTTTCAACCATTTATCTCTTCTTGTGGATAAGGTTGGGACCTGTTTGAAATTTGCACCTTAGTGTGAATGAGGAATAACAAAGAAAGAAGAGGAGAGAAAGCAACGAGATCAGCGGAGAAAAGCTTGGGTGGTCGTCTATTGAGAGGGGAAAGAAATAGAGGAGAAAGTGAGAAGTAGAGTTTGATTAATATTGTTTTTATTTGGGGTCTAAAAACTATGTCAAGTCATTTATTTGAAATTAAGCTATTTTAAATTGTTTCTTTTTTTCTGAAAGCACATCATGTCTTTTTCTCAATATTTAATAATCAAATATGTAGGTCATATTAAATTTTCTAAAAGAGCCATGTATTTTCCAACAAAAAAGTCTCTAAAGGCTCATAATAAAACTTGAACATACTTGAACCGAAATGAATAGCATCACATCACGTTGAAATTGAGGTACACCCTTAAGCAAGATAAATAAAATATTTTTAAGTATATTCAATTATTAGATTTATACATTCTCGGAAACTATATTCCATCTTCCCTCTGGGACACGCCACGATTTTTATAATGGACAATGAAAAACGAGGGAAGTTTAACAATAAATATTTTTCCAAATATATAGCAGCCTATCTTCGTCTCTTTTTTTTTCCAAACATATATTTGACGAATACAAGAATTAGATATATTTGTCAAACATATAAAACAAATATATTTTGTCTTATATATATGGAATTGGCACAAAATTAATTAATTAGCCTATATATGAACAGGTGCTACAAGAAAAATGTTGTATTGGTCATTGATTGGAAAAATGCATCTGTTTGCATGAAATTTTTCTCATCAACGCCCACCCCCCAACCTCCAATAAAAAAGAAAGAAATTTCCCACATTAAATTGTCACGTGTTATATATATAAACATAGAAAAAGTGACAAACCTTTGCTGATTATTTTCTTGATGATTTCCTGTACCTTGGACAAATTTATTTGAACTATTTTTTCTTAGTTTGCATTCTTCATCAACTATTCAATATAAGTGGTACAGTCGTTATATTTAAAATGTGATGTCTTCTGCATTTTTTCTTTCACTAATATATTTCGACGCAATTGAACAACAAGATTAATATCAACAGCTCCAATATAGTATACTAGTGGTCACGAGCCCAACAATTTACGTTAAAGTGTATATCAGCCGTTTCAGTTTATTTAATTCTTTTATTAAAAAAAAATTATCTCTTGAAAATTTAAAAATCTTAATTTATATGACACAAATATAATGTCAATCAAATGTTTTGTGTGATTTTTAAATATTTTAAGTTGTTAATAACTGTGAGTTATAGTATTTTTTTCAGTTGACCAAATCTTTTATATGTTTTTAAAAATAATTTAAGTTGTCAATTATTGTAATTTATAATACTTTTTACGTCATTTTCAAATAATATAAGTTACTACCTTTGTCTCAATTTATGTGTCACTCATAGAATTTTAAAAATTAATCAATTTTTTTATATGTTAATATATTTTAAATTATTAGTTTGTGATTTATACCTTTTTTTTACCGAAAGATTCTTAATCTAATTAATTCTCCAACTATACAAAATAACCTAAACAATTGTAATATGCAAACCAAAATTTAAGAAATCAAATGGATATGAGAAGACAAGATCAGCATGACAAATGTGGATCACCCTCAAACCACAAGCATGTAATCACTTAGCCAGCAAAATAATTGTTGAGGCCTTAGGTTAGGACAGTGGCGGACCCAGGATTTAAGAATAATAGGTGCTTAATTTTCTTAAAGCTTTAAAAAACTTAAAAGAAGGCATAGAGTGGGGCTCAAACCCAAGCATCACGGAGCCCAAGTTCCTTAGGTTTCACTTCAGAACCAAAGCACCCAGCCAACTTATTTGTTAAGTGGGTGCTTTTTTAAGTCTTATCCCAATTTTCATATATTTTCTATATAATTATACCTAGTCTGCGTCGGGTTTAATGGATGACGGAGCACCCCAAAAATACATATAGGTCCGCCCCTGGGTTAGGACATGTTATTCTCAACCTAATTAAAATGTCAGAACAACCCTTCAATTCAATGGTAATACCGGAAAGCACATATATCAACGACAAGCTATGTGCTTCTCCGCTCTTCTAAACAGTAGTGATATTTGTGAATGTGTGTGTGAAATAAATAAGTTGGTTATATAAGATAAATGGACCAATTAAGCATTATGAGAGTATTTTAGTTTAGGAATGATCAGGTCCATTCTCCAATGCCTATTGAAGAGTAAGGGGTGTCAACTGTCAAATGTGGATTGAGCTGAATTTAGACATGCTAAAATAAATTGAGTTATTAACCCATCTAAACGTTACTTTAGTTGAGATGAAACTGGGTTAAGACAAGCTAAACCTAAATATTTTTAGAATAAGAATTGAATGTAAGGTAGGATTTAAAAGGAGTAGAAATCGAATAAGAGCCCAAAGAGTCTGATAGTCTACACGATCTACTTATTAAACTTAATTAGTTGCCTACCAATGAAACAGATTGCCTAACATGTTTTAATAGTAAGAAAGCAGTAAGTAAATAAGACAGTGATTTTTACGTGAAAAACCACCCGGCTCACAAAGGTGTAAAAACCACGACCAGTACCACTACAGGATTTAACCTCAAACTTCACTAAACAATGAGCCTTAACGGAATTGATTACAACTCGATGTAACCTAGGAATTATAAACTCTAACTCCTAACAATTCCAACCACACAAGGTTTGTGTTTCCCAAATCTTCGAGTTTACCCAACTTGAAGATAACAATTCTACTTCAGTTTATAACCACTGAACTATGATTACAACTCAAAGAACAACTCCTAATACTTCACTACTAAGATACCTTAGCTAGACTATGTACTTAGGACCAGGTTCTTCAATGTGTTTCTCAAACACCTTCGTTGCACCTCTAAAGTCAATCTCACAATTTCCCTTTTGCTCTGTAAGTGCGTGTCTGCTTTGGATAGTAGCTTTACTACTTAAGCCCACCTCCTCAAGGAGTTCTTCTCTCAATCGATCTTCTTTTTGCCTCCGAACTCTACTTGCATAGACTTTTACTTCAAGTGAGACTCCTTCTTGTATTCAACCTCATGTCTTCATTTATGTTATAGTCCAACTCTTCTTTATCCGTGCTGGCCTATCTCTCTGCTGACTCGATTTGTCCAACTATCTTGCTGACGTGGAGTTGATATATCACAATTCTACTTTACTTGGGATTCTTGTGCGCTGATGTCCTATGGACCAGTTTGACCAACCTGTTTCATGCTTCTTATCAGTCATCAAAACAATCGTATCCTAACAAATTCTCTCTTTTTGATGATGACAAACTCATGTGACTTAGACTACATGATGTTTCCTTTCACCAGTCCTCAACTTATACCTGAACACTTTAAGCATGAAACATTTGAGTGGACCAGGTTAGTTAACTGGGTTATAAACACCACATAAACACATTTTCCCCCTTTTGGCATCATTGAAAACTTGTCCAATTCAGTTAGTGTACTTTATAAGAATTAATAATCCAATCATGGCCACTGGGGCTATCACCAGTGCAAATCAATGTGAAGAATAAGCCATGCACAAGAACGTATTAGACAGTACAAGGCAGAGATGGCAAAAAACAGTCATTTCATTGATCATTACTAGATAGTATCATACTACAAACATGAAAGCAAGAAAGTAAACCAGCTAAGCAACAAAAGAAGGGAGAAACGACTAGGGACAAGAAAGCTAAGAGGCAGGTGAGTTGGAAGAGGATGGTGGTATGGGCAAGAGCTTAGTAAGGCGGCGTATGGCAGTAGCACTTTCATATTTTTCCTTAGCCAACTCAGCTTCAAGGGCAGCCACCCGAGCTTGTAATGCTGCCTTTTCAAGTAGATGAGCAACCCTTGCTTCATCAAGTTCCATAGCGGAATTAGCCAGTGCATTCCGGGCTTTCTGCAGGGGAGTGTCAGCCCTTCTCATTGAAGCAGGTAAGGCGAGGTGGTTAACACGACCAAGCACGTCCTTTGTAGTCTGAAAGGTCCAGACCTGGACGGGAACAGAGTAGTCCTCGAATATGTTAGCCAGCCAGAAGCCATAGGGTAGAGCGTGTCCTTTTTCGTCCTTAATGAGCACCCTGTGCATGTGTTTCACCATCAGACTAGGCAAGTCGATCTTGACCTAAGTTCCATGATGGTCATGTCCAAAAAGTTAGCCTCAGCGCAGCGTTCCTTTCTTGGAGTGGCCATTTTGTGCACCACGTCAAAGTACAACTTGTGTAGTGGGGACATTTCCCTTTTGAACACACGTCTATGCTGAGATAGACCAGGTTGACCAGAGAACTTTCTGTTAATGGCAAGTGAAGAGGCCATGATGTCCAATGGAGGCAAGTCAAACTTGATATATTCAGCCCAACCCCCCGTGGGAATGTTTAAGATCCTAGAGATATCAGCCGCCCTTAATTGGATGTCTACCCCCCTTACAGAAGTAGAAAATATGGAGCCCCTTTCAGACCCATTAGTATAGAACTCAGTCACCTCAGGGCGACCAAACTTTCGCTGAACCTCACCTTGTAAAAACAGCCCCGACCAACCTTGGGCTTCAAGTTTGGTGAGGAGAATATCCATTTATGGACTTCCAAAGCTAGTAACGACCCTTCCCCGGATGACGGACCATTTTTGGAAGTGGAGAAGATGCAACATCTTTGGGTCAGTGATCCCAGAGGTGTCTACTATCGTAGCATCCTCAGAATCAGAGTCTGAGTGGTCAGATGGACCAGGTCTGGATACCCGTTTCGAGGATTTGGGAGTAGAGGAATAGTTAGACTTTGGGTTTTTTTTGGTGGAAGTGGCTGGGGATTTTCTGGTGGAGGAGGCTGGGGTCTGCTTGGATAAGGATTTTGGGAGTGGTGCAGTTTTAGAGGGATGAGGAGAAGATGCTTTAGGAACAGCGCATTTGACGACCCTGCCGTGACGTATTTGGCTTAAAAGCAAATCGTCTCGAGATGAGACTTCTTGAGAGGGTGAGGGACTGGAATTTGGTCCTTTTTTCTTGCTTGCATGAAGAGCAGCCTGAAGATTTTCTTCCTCCCTACGCCTTGTGGTACGACTATGAGGAACCCTAGTTGGAGCAGGTGTGAGAGATGGTGCATCAGAGGGTTCGTGCTTAGGTATAGGGATTGAGGCATCGGAGGCCTTCCTTAATCGGGTTCTCACCTTTTTTGGCACTGAGGCTCTAAGTGGAGCTCCGTCGACAGATATTGCATGAAGCGGTGTTATAGAGAAAGGACGGTGTAAAGAGCAGGATGGAGGGGATTGGAGAGTAGGTGAATTGGAGAACTGATTTAGATATTCCTTCCATGGAGCAAAGTTGGACATTTTGAAAGAGGGAGGGAGGAATTTTTGGGGGATCATTGATGGTGTCTCCATAGACAACCATTGCTAGAGAGTCAATGGAGTCCGTCGTGGGGGTGGACTAAGATGAGGAATCCATGGTGAGACTGTTTGGGTTTTTATAATTTTGGATTTGGTGTGAGAGAGTATGCGGTACAGACTTAGAAGAGAGAGAAGGAAGTTTAAACACGGGTGGATGACACAGGAAAGGTGAAACGATTCATTAGAAGGCGGAAGGCTAGGTGTGTCAGTGATTGATGGGAAAGCAGCGACAACTTTTTGAAAGGATGTGGACTCGTAGTGCTTTGGCAGTGTGAGGTGTCCTACTTTGAGAAGGAGTGTGAGAAGAAGCACGTGAGCTTAGCTGGTTCACTTAATTGCAAACACAAATTATAGTAATGAAAACATACCTTGGATAACTCAATGAACAACAATTCTTATTTGCCGGAGCTGAATCCCCTGTACAAGACAATAAGATCATGAGCAAAAAGAACCTTCACATTAAGAAGTGGGACACACATCATTGTGTGTAAGACTAAAAGGATTAAAATCTTAACTAGATAACTATATGAATGGATTCAGATTTCTAACCAATCATTGAAGGTGGTTTATGCAATCTTAATCATCCCCAAGTCTAACCTATTTTTCTCAAAATGCTCCCTACTTAAAGCCTTGGTAAAAATGTCAGCAATTTGTTCCTCGGTAGGGCAAAACATAATTGAAATAAGACCTTTCTCAACATTGTCTCTGAGAAAGTGGTGCCTTATATCAATATGTTTAGTTCTTTTATGTTGCACAGGATTCTTTGCAATGTTTATGGCACTAGTATTATCACAAAAGATAGGAACACAACCAACATTTATACCAAAATCCAGTAGTTGTTACTTGATCCAAAGAAGTTGGGTACAACATGAGCCAGCAACTACATACTCAGCCTCAGCAGTGGACAGGGCAATAAAATTCTGCTTCTTAGTAGACCAGGAGATCAGATATGATCCAAGGAAGTGTTCCATACTTGTTGTGCTCTTTCGATCAACTAGGTAACCTGCATAGCCAGTATCTGCATATCCCACAAGTTCAAAGTTGCTTTCCTTAGGGTACCATAACCCTAGATCAGTAGTACCTTTGAGATACCTCAAAATTCTTTTGACAGCCTTGATGTAGGACTCTTTTGGATGTGCTTGGAATCTTGCACACAATACCACACTAAAGACTATATCAGGTTTACTAGCAGTAAGATACATAAGGGATCCAATCATACCTCTATACAATTTTTCTTCCACCGATGGACCTGTTTCATCCAGGTCTAATTTTGTGGCAGTAGCAATAGGAGTGTCAATTTCCTTTGCTTCCTCCATCTTGAACCTCTTGAGCAACTCTTTCACATACTTCTGCTGATGAATCATGGTTCCAGTTGGGGTTTGTTTGATTTGAAGTCCTAGGAAGAAGTTGAGTTCTCCCATCATGCTCATTTCAAACTCACCATTCATCAACTTGGCAAATTCTTGAGTCAGTTTAGCATCAGTAGATCCAAAGATAACATCATCAACATACACCTGTACGATCAGCAGGTCTGTGCCATTATTTTTCAAAAATAAGGTATTGTCAATTTTACCTCTTGTATGCCCATTTTTTAGAAGAAATTTGTACAATCTCTCATAGCCCTTGGAGCCTGTTTCAGTCCATATAGTGCCTTGTCCAGTTTATATACATAATTTGGGAATTCTAAGCTCTCAAATCTAGATGGCTGCTTCACATATACTTCCTCCTTGAGATTTCCATTTAGAAAGGCACTCTTTCCATCCATTTGATATAGAGTGAACTCCATGAATGCAGCAAAAGCAACAAGTAACCTTATTGCTTCAAGTCTGGCAACTGGTGCAAATGTCTCATCAAAATCAATTCCTTCCTCTTGGTTGTATCCTTGGACCACTAGCCTTGCCTTGTTCCTTGTAACTGTTCCATCTTCATCAAGCTTGTTCTTGTACACCCATTTTGTGCCAATTATAGTTCTATCATTGGGTGGAGGAACCAGGTGCCACACCTTGCTTCTTTTATATTGGTTGAGTTCCTCTTGCATAGCCATTATCCAGTCCTCATCAAGGAGTGCTTCCTTCACCCTTTTTGGCTCAATCATTGACAAAAATGCTTCAAAAGCACACAAGTTCTTAAGACCTGCTCTGGTAGTGATTCCAGCTGTCAGATCTATGAGAACATTGTCAATGGGATGAGAATCCTTGTACTTGTGGCTTTTCAGTACTATCCCTTGTGAAGATCCACCAGATGAGTCATGGCTGAGTGTTCCCTCTGTCACTATTCCGTCAGTTGTTACACCTGTCAGTGTTCCAGCAGATGTTCCCCCTATCAATGTGCCAGCAGTTTGTCCATCAGAAAGACTGGGTTGTACAACCTGTTCCTGCGAACTTTCATCATTGTCACTTTCAACCTGCATGTTAGTGTCAGTACAAACAATAGATTCATCAAAGACAACATGCACACTTTCTTCAATACATCTTGTTCTCTTATTCAGAACCATATATGCTTTGCTATGTGAAGAGTACCCTAAGAATATCCCCTTATCACTCCTAGCATCAAACTTACCAAGATTATCTTTCCCATTATTATGCACATAACACTTGCAACCAAAGGATCTAAGATGGGAAATATTTGGTTTCCTTCCCTTAAGAAGTTCATAGGGGGTCTTGTCTATCAGAGGTCTAGTCATGCACCTATTAATGATGTAGCAGGCAGTGCTCATTGCCTCAGCCCAGAGATTTTTGGCAAGATTTCCTGCTATCATCATTGTCCTGGCCATATCCTCTAGGGTCCTATTTTTTCTCTCAACCACTCCATTTTGCTGAGGGATTCTAGGAGCAGAGAAGTTGTGATCTATACCTCTAGAGGAGCAGTACTCTGAGAAGTTGGCATTTTCAAATTCTGTACCATGGTCAGACCTTATAGATATTAAGGAGGACCCTAGCTTATTCTCTATTTTCCTAACAAATATGGTGAAGACATCAAAGGCATCCTCTTTAGAGGCTAAAAATAGTGTCCAAGTATACCTAGAGTAGTCATCAACAAGAACATATACATACCTTTTACCACCTCTGCTTCTTACTCTCATTGGTCCACACAGATCCATGTGAATTAGATCAACACACTTGGTAGTACTTACCATGTTTTTTATTTTAAAAGAAGATCTTACTTGCTTCCCCCTTACACAGGCATGGCAGACTTGTTCATTTTTGAACTTGGTTTTAGGCAAGCCTATAACTAAGTCCTTTGAAGCAAGTTTGTTTAGATGTTTCAAACTAGCATGTCCAAGTCATTTGTGCCATAGTAAGGGGTCACAGTCAATTGCACTAAGACAGGTTAGGTCAGTGCCAGGCATTCCTAAAATATCAGCTTTATACACATTTTTATACCTTTTTGCGTTCAGAACAACTTCCTTGGTATCCATTTTCTTGACCTTGCAACCTGCAGAAGTGAAAGTTACTTTGTTACCTTTGTCACACAGCTGAGAGATGCTGAGTAAGTTGTGCTTCATCCCATCAACATGATACACTTCTTCTACTGCCTTTGAGGTGGACTTTCTAATTTTTCCAACACCAGTAACTTTACCCTTTTTGCCTCCTCCAAAAGAGACATTCCCTCCCTTAATTGAGGTGAGTGAAAGGAACTTTTTTTTGTCTCCTGTCATATGCCTTGATCAAGCACTATCCAAGTACCAATGTTTCTTGCTCCCTTTCACTTTCACCTGCAAAACAGTTTTAAGGGTTAGTTTTAGGAACCCAAACAAGCTTGGGTCCTTTCTTATGAGCAAAAGGATGTATCAAATTTCTTCTAGCCCATCGAGGCAACAGGTTGGTGGACCTATTCCTTTGCACAGATTCAGAGCTATTTCTTTTAGCCTGTTTAATGTTTTCATTTGTGTACCAGGCTGCAGTGGGACATTCAGTGGTGGGGTGCTCCAGCTGTCCACAGATGAAACACAGGTCTTTGGTAGAAGTTGTTTCTTTATGAAACCCTAGACCTGCCTTTTCATTATGAGTCATTTCTCCTAATTTGCTCACTATTCTAGATGAGTTAGTCCACCTATTAGCCTTTTCAAGATCAAACTTTATCCTGGAGTTTTCTAGACTCAATTTTGTCACTTTTTTCCTTTCATAGAGAAGATTTTCTTTGCATGTTTTCAGTTCTGATTCAGCTAACTCATGGTTGTTATTCATTTTATCTTTGCCCTTTTCAGAGATAGCAATTTTCAGAATTTCTTATTTTAGACTTAGGTTGCTTGAATCAAGTTGACTGACCTGTTCCTTTAGGATACCAATTTATTTGTCAGTGGTAATCTTGCATGTCTCAAGATCAATGTATTCAAACTTTAGACTTGCAAGAGCACTGAACAATTGGTTCCTATCAGAGGTTTGTTCAACATAGTCTTCAATCAGTGCATTCATTAGAACAATGAGTTTTCTTTTAGAAAAAAGATGCAACTTATCTTTAAGTTCAAGAAAACTTACCTCAGAATCAATCTCTTCTTCTTCTTATTCTTCCAGATCTGAGTCTCCAATTGCCATGAGGGCAGCTTCATCTGCTTCTTCTTCATCAGACTCCTCAGTTCCTGATCCCCAGGCAGCTACCATGGCATAGTCCTCCTTTTCTTTCTTCTTAGAGTTCATCTTTTCTTCCTTTTCAACTCTTTCTTTTTTCCACTCAATTTTCCATTGGGGACAGTCTTTAACCATGTGGTCAGTCTTCCCACACTTATAGCATCCTCCTTGAGGTTTGTCATTGGACCACTTCTTGCTACCTGTTCCTTTCTTGTCATATCTGCTTCCTCTCTTGAAGAATTTTTTGAAGTTCTTTGCCAGGAATGCAACTTGTTCTTCATCAAGGTCGGAGTCATCACTGTCAGATGCTTTCAGTGCCAAGGACCTTTCTTTGGATACTTCAACCTTCTTGGATTCTTCCATGTTCATCTCATATGTCTTCAAGTTTCCAACAAATTCATCAAGAGACATGACAGTGATGTCCTTTGCCTCTCTAATGGCTGTGACTTTCACATCCCATTTTGATATTGGCAGGATTCTTAAGACTTTGTCAACTTGTTCCTCAGTGGTCAGGACTTTTCTCAAGGATGATAGTTCATTGACAAGGGTAGTGAGTCGAGTTATCATATCCTGAAGTGACTCACTTTCCTTCATCTTGAAGGTTTCATATTCAGTGAACAACTATATCGCTACTCTGAATTTTCTCACATGGTTTATACCTTCATGTGCATTCACCAGGGCATCCCAGATCTGTTTAGCAGAAGTACAACTAGACACTCTGTTGTACTCATCAGGACCCAGTCCACAGACTAGGATAGTTTTTGCTTTAGCATTCTTCTTAAGAGCAATGAGATCATCTGGAGTGAACTCACTTCTTACTTTCTTCACAGATTCTCCTTCCACAGTTTTCATAGGGATAGTTGGTCCCACAGTAATCCTATCCCACAACTCATAGTCTTCAGCTTGAATGAACTCCTCCATCCTAGTTTTCCACCAAACGAAGTAAGATCCATTGAAAAGGGGAGGCCTGGTGGTGGACTGTCCTTCACTAAGCCCAATTGGTGGTGCAGAATTCATTTTCTGGATCTAATCTTAAGGTGTTAGCCTTCAATTATGATACCTGCTGATGTGCCGCCATTCTACGGCATATTTGACTCCTTTAACTAAGAATAATCGTGAGTTTTCAAGCAACAGTCGTCGTTTTTGATATTTTTATGTTGGAATTGCAGGAAATAGCAAAAAACGTAGAAAAGGAAGGAAATACGATCAAAAGAGCGCCACTGGTTAAGAGTGACGGCCACCATGACGGGCCGTCACCCATGTGACGGTCCGTCAAGAAGACCGTCAAGTCGAGCAGCACACTGCCTAGTGGTGACGGCCACCATGACGGGCCGTCACACACTTGACGGTCCGTCAAGTAGACCATCAAGTTGAGGCAGCACACTGCCTAGTGGCGATGGCCACTGTGACGGTCCATCAAGCATGTGACGGTCCATCACCCAGCCCGTCAAGTTGAGGCAGTACGCGCGACGCGGATTCCGAACGTTTTTGGGTTTACTTCCTGGACTCCTACAAATACCCTATGTTAGGTTTATTTTAGAATTATTCATTACAAGTTCATTAACCAATAGTTTTAGGAGAGTTTTTAGTCGGTTTTGAGAGAAACAACATGTTTTCTTCTTCTTGAATTCGTGTTCTTGATTTGTTCTTGGGATCTTGGTTTTTCTTGTTCTTGGATACTTGAAGATTGTTTTCATTATATTGTAAGAATCTCTTCTCCTTATTATGAATATGACTTTCTTCTCTTCTTCTTCTAGCATGATTAACTAAACTCCCACAACTAGGGTTGTGGGAGCCATGGCTAAAGTAGCGATATAGATTCCGGGTAGCGACGGATTCAATATATATGATTGTCACGTTGTTAATCATTCATGCTTAACGTTTTCTAGTGGTTGCAAACATTAGAACATGCCTAGGTTTAATTTGCTTGAGTAAAGAGATTAAAACCGGGAAACTTATTAACGACGAGGATTCGAGACTACCAACTCTCGTCTTATGATTAATGCTGTAACTAGATTAATCTACTTGATGTTTAGGATTGAAATATAAAAAGCACACCTTTTCAAGTTCGAGAGAGTTGAAAAGTAAATTCGTCTATTTGGTTGAGAAACGTTTAGATGATACCATTAATTCAATCACATCGTGACATACATAAAGAAAGAACCCGGTTAAGCTTAGAATCGAAATTGTTACGACGCCATGGTGAACACTTCCCTAGTTCACTCTCATATTGATTATTAATCGCACATTATTATTGCTTTGGTTAAATATTGTTCACACAACACCCCCCAATTTACCGGAAACTATCGACTACTAGTCATTTAATTCACTATCGATTTAATTTGCACCTTATTCCCTGTGGGATCGACCCCAACCTTAGTTGGGTTCTATATTTGACAGCGACCGATTACGCTTCGTATTTGGAGTCGTAATTTGGGCCTATCAAATTTTGGCGCCATTGCCGGGGAATACGGTTGTTTATTAAGTCTTGTATGTTTATTTGACTCTTAGTCATATTTCCTGATTTTACTTTTATTTGTTGTTTTTGTTTCTTACAAGGTACTGAGTAGTGCATGCCAAGTACCCGACGCTCGGGTGAACCAATATTACCCTACGACCCCAAACTCGCAAGAACGCTAAGGCAAACCATGGCCGCACAACAAACGGAGGCAGCAAGGCTCGCTGCAGAACAGCAGGCTCAACAGGATCAGCATCACTTGAATGCTGAAGATATAGAGGATGACACTGCATTAGACGGAGTTGGTGTTACGGGCGCCATTATTCTTCCTCCACTAGCGCCCGGGGCTAAGTTCAACATCACTAGCACAATGCTCCAGCTGTTGAACTTAAAGGGATTATTCCGAGGTATGGCTGGTGATGATCCAAACCGACACCTGATGAACTTTGTGGGTATCTGCAAGTCATTCGAATTGCCTGGTGTAAGTCAAACCGCTATTAGACTCAGGTTGTTTCCACTGTCTCTATCTGATGAGGCAGCGTTATGGTTAACAGAGCTAACCCCCGACTCTATCGCAACTTGGGGAGAGTTGAAAGGAGCTTTCCTAGAAAGGTTCTTTCCTCCCTCTAGGATGATACAGTTGAGGGATGAAATTAGCAATTTCAAACAACAACCTCATGAGGCGTTATATGAGACATAGTTGCGATTTAAGAAGAAGCTAACACAATGTCCTAACCATCAGTTGACCGACAATTTCTTAATGCAGACATTCTACAGGGCACTGAATTCGGCTACCAAGCCGACACTAGATAATGCAGCAGGTGGAGCGTTTATGGGTCTCACTTTCATCGATGCCACAGCTATTCTGGACCGGCTCACTAAAACCAACAGGGCCTGGCATACACGGGACACCGAGACGGCTGCTAGCACTCATGCAGTCGGTATATCTGCAGAACAGCGCAGGAGAGAGGAAGAGCGGGATCAAGATATGGCCCATCTTAGAACACAAATGGACCTACTGACAAAACATTTACTGTCAGCAGATATGGAGAAAGTGAAAGTTGTGAGTTCCCAAAGTAGAGCAGCAGAATTCGAGTCTGATGAAGAGGCAAATTATTTGGGGGGTTTCCAGACCAATGGCCAGGGAAACCAAGGTCGGAACTATCAGAGGGACAACTACCATGAGAAAGCTGGCTACAGAGATCGTGATCAGGGGAACTGGAAAAATAACACTGATAGAGGTGGGTTGTACGTACCACCTGGTAACCGAGAAAGAACTAGTAATGAGACAGGGACGTCCAAATTAGAGAATATGATGGCAAAGATGTTGTTGAAGGTGGAATCTACTGACTCCGGAGTCAAGGAAATGAAATCTGAATTAACATCAATGAGTCAGTTAGTGAATTCTCATTCCACCGCAATCAAGCAATTAGAGCAGCAAATGAGTCAAGTCTCGGCGTCTCTAAATCAAAGGAAAGCTGGAACATTGCCGAGTGACACCATTCAAAACCCGAGAAATGACGCGAATTGTATGGCAATCACCACCAGAAGCGGTAACATATTATCTGAAACACATCCGGTAATTCAGACCCAGAAAGACGCTGTAGCTGAGGAAGATGAGTTAGTAGATGCTGAAATTATGGTGGATGAGGGTGTGAAAGTTTCTGCTGAAAAACCCGGCGCGGAAGAAGATGCTACTCAAGTGCTCACAGATAAAAGTAAGGAGGTTGAAAAACTTCCAACTATGATGCCTCGGCCACCACCTCCTTTCCCACAGTGGCTGAAGAAGAAAGTGGAAGATAGAAAGTTCCTGAACTTCATGACCATGCTCAAACAGATATCAGTAAACATCCCTCTGGTGGATGCGCTGGAACAAATTCCCGGTTATGCCAAGTTCATGAAGGACTTGATCACAAAGAAGAGGTCGGTAAGTTTTGAACCGGAAAACAACCTCCACCATTGTAGCACCATTTCATCAAGGTCGCTGGTCCAAAAGAAAGAAGACCCGGGTGCGTTCACTATTCCTTACACCATAGGGGAGTTTAACTTTGCCAAGGCTCTTTGTGACTTGGGGGCTAGCATAAACTTGATGCCATTAGCCATCTACCGGTAGTTGGGCTTAGGAGCCCTCAAACCGACGACTATGAGGTTATTGATGGCTGACAGATCGGTGAAACGCCCAGTTGGTATTTTGTATGATGTACTTGTGAAGGTGGGGAAATTCACATTTCCGGCAGACTTCGTGATTTTGGACTGCGAAGTGGACTTCGAAGTCCCTATTATTTTGGGACGACCCTTCTTGGCAACCGGAAGAGTATTGGTAGATATGGAGTGCAACGAGTTGACTTTCAGTTTGAACGATGAGGTAGTGAAGTTTAATGTGTGCAGATCAATGAAGCAACCGAGGGACATGAATGTCATCTCGGTTATTGATGCTGTTGCAGAATCTGATGTGATCGTTTCTGTTGAAGAGAGACTCGCTGTAGAGACATTGGCAGCAGTTATGATGAATTTCGATGATGATGGCGTCGAAGATTATGAGGAAGTTGTAAATATTGTGGTTGGAATGGGGTCATATGGTTACGCCCCAAAGAAATTGGATCTCGATTTAAAGAACAGACCAACACCACCTGTAAAGCCTTCTATTGAGGAAGCGCCGGTATTAGAGTTGAAAGAGTTGCCAGGCCATCTGAAGTATGCATTTCTAGGTGACAAAGATACCTTACCGGTAATCATCGCGACAGACCTTGTGCAATCTCAAGTTGAAGCATTATTATCCACTCTGAGGAGACACAAGAGAGCAATCGGCTGGACCATTGCAGATATTATTGGCATCCCACCAGGTATTTGTACTCATAAGATACAGCTAGAAGAAAATTGCACTCCCACCACCGAGCACCAGCGGAGACTGAATCCGCCAATGCAAGAGGTGGTGAAGAAAGAGATCATCAAATGGCTCGATGCTGGAGTGGTTTACCCAATCTCTGATAGCAAATGGGTAAGCCCAGTGCAATGTGTTCCTAAGAAGGGAGGAATGACTGTGGTAGCAAATGACAAAAATGAGCTGATTCCATTAAGACCTGTCACGGGCTGGCGAGTCTGTATGGATTACCGGAAGCTAAACTCCTGTACTCTCCGTGATCATTTCCCCATGCCCTTTATGGATCAGATGCTGGATAGATTAGCTGGAAGAGGTTGGTATTGCTTTTTAGATGGATATTCGGGGTACAACCAAATATCTATCGCCCCGGAAGATCAGGAGAAGACCACATTCACCTGTCCCTATGGTACGTTTGCTTTTAGACGCATGCCCTTTGGTCTTTGCAATGCTCCTGCAACCTTCCAAAGATGCATGATGTCTATCTTTTCTGATATGGTGGAGAACACATTGGAAGTCTTCATGGATGACTTTTCGGTAGTGGGTAATGCATTTGATGATTGCTTGGCTAATCCTAGTCAGGCGTTGCAAAGATGTGAAGAGTCAAACCTCGTGCTAAATTGGGAGAAATGCCATTTCATGGTGAAAGAAGGCATTGTATTAGGACACAAAATATCTATGAGAGGTCTAGAGGTGGATAGAGCCAAGATTGAAGTCATCGAGAAACTACCTCCACCCATTTTAGTAAAGGGTGTGAGGAGTTTTCTTGGTCATGCTGGTTTCTACCGAAGGTTCATCAAAGATTTCTCTAAGGTTGCTACCCCATTGTGCAAGTTGCTTGAAAAGGAGACGAAATTTGTATTTGATACTGAGTGTTTGAAGGCGTTTGAATGCCTGAAAGAAAAGTTAGTGGATGCTCCTATTATAATTGCCCCGGATTGGTCCAAACCGTTCGAAGTAATGTGCGATGCGAGTGGTGTGGCGCTTGGAGCTGTTCTGGGACAGAAACGAGACAAACTTTTTCACCCCATTTATTATGCTAGTAAAGCATTGAATGGGGCGCAAAAGAACTACACAGTGACAGAACAAGAGCTGCTGGCTGTTGTATACGCCTTTGAGAAATTCAGAGCATACTTACTTGGTACAAAAGTGGTGGTGCACACAGATCATGCAGCCTTGAGGTATCTGATGACCAAAAAGGATGCAAAACCTCGACTAATCCGATGGGTGCTATTGTTGCAGGAATTTGACTTTGAAGTCAAAGATTGGAAAGGGTGTGAGAACCAGGTAGCGGATCATCTGTCCAGGCTTGAGAGGGAAGAGAATGTAATAGAGGATCTAGAGATTGATGATGCATTCCTGGATGAGCAGGTGATGGCTGCGTCACGTGATATGGTGCCTTGGTACGCTGACTTCGCAAATTATGCGGTGAGTGACATGATCCCGGAAGATTTGAACTTCCACCAGAAAAAGAAGTTTCTCCATGATGCAAGTAAGTTTTTCTGGGATGAGCCGTATTTATTCCGGTTGTGTGCTGACAACATAGTGAGAAGATGTGTACCGGAAGTGGAAATGACAAGCATCTTGCAAGCTTGCCATTCGTCCCCAGTTGGAGGACATCATGCGGGTAATCGAACCGCCCGAAAGATCTTATAGTGTGGTTATTATTGGCCGACAATCCAGAAAGATTCATATGAATTTGCCAAGTTCTGTGATCAATGCCAACGAAGAGGAGCAATCTCTCGTCGACAAGAGCTACCCATATCCACTATTTTTGAGGTTGAATTGTTCGACGTATGGGGAATAGATTTCATGGGCCCTTTTGAAAGTTCTTACGGGAACCGCTACATCTTGGTAGCGGTGGATTATGTGTCAAAGTGGGTAGAGGCGGTTGCTTTAGCCGATAACGAAGGGAGAAGTGTGGTGGCGTTCTTAAAAAGAAACATCTTTGCTCGGTTTGGCACCCCTCGCACAATCATCAGTGATGGAGGTTCACATTTTTGTAATAAGGTGTTCCGGGCTGCTCTAGCAAAATATGGAGTGAAGCAACACAAGGTAGCCACACCTTATCACCCCCAAACCAGTGGGCAAGTCGAGGTGTCGAACCGGGAGATTAAAGAGATCTTGGCTAAGTCTGTGAATGTGAACCAGCGAGATTGGGCGAGGAAGCTGGATGACGCACTCTGGGCGTACCGAACAGCGTTTAAGACGCCAATAGGTATGTCTCCTTACCAATTTGTTTTTGGTAAAGCGTGTCACTTGCCCGTGGAACTCGAGCACAAGGCCCTTTGGGCGCTCAAAAAGTTAAATCTCAGTTGGAAAGAGGCATCAGAACTAAGGTTGGAACAATTAAATGAGATGGACGAGTTCCGATTGCGAGCATATGAGAGGTCCGCTCTCTACAAGGAACGAATGAAGCTGTACCATGACAGTAAGATTGAGAAAAGGGAGTTCAAGGTAGGGGACTTGGTATTGTTGTTCAACTCCAGGTTCAAATTATTTCCCGGGAAACTCAAATCCAAATGGTCCGGACCATTCAAAGTACACCAAGTATTCCCATCCGGTGCGATCGAACTAGAAAATAATGATGGTGAGTTGTTCAAAGCAAATGGGCAGAGAGTAAAGCAATATCTGGGCCACCCGGAGGAGGTACATGTTCTGTCTCTGGTGTATCTTGATGAAGTCTGAGTAATCAAGACACCCGCGTCGTGCCGCGACGTTAAATCAGGTGCTGTATGGGAGGCAACCCATAAATTGTTGTTGTAGTATAGTCTTAGAAAAATTTGACTTGTTAGAATTGGTTAATTTGTTCGTTGAGTGTGCAGGTACAAAAAGTGGACGTAACAGCGTATTCTGTCTAAGAGTGACGGTTTGAGTTGACGGACCATCACTACGGACCGTCACTTGGAGACAAATATTCATAACCACTGGTTAGTAGTGACGGGGTGAGTGACGGACCGTCAACAAGTTGACGGACCGTCATCTCAGACCGTCACCCATAATCCTCAAAAGGCTCACTGCCTAACTGTGACGCCCCAAAGTGACGGACCGTCGAGCCTTTGACGGACCGTCACTCCAGGCAGCGCATCAGGTAAGTTTTCTTTGTTTAATTTTGGGCGACCCGACCCATAACCAAACCGACCCGCCCGGTTACATATTAATTTCATCTTCATCATTTTACCGCTTATCTTCAAATCCCAAACTCCAAACCTCCATTAAAATCCGTCTTCTCCCCAAGCAAATCCTCAACTTGCTCCCAAGCACCACACCCCCATTTTCCTTTCTTCACCATCGTTCAAAACGCAAGAAACCACAAATTTCCCGCTAGTTGTCCATCGGTTCATATAACTCAAAAAGGGAATAGCGATTTCTTCTTACTAACAAAATCAAGGTATGTTGCTAAACTCTTCATAGTTGGATTTAGTGAGTAACACGGGGCGAATTAGTGGAGGTGTAGTCGGGCGAATTGTTGGGTTTATGTATTTGTGAAATTATGTAAATGTTGTTGGGTATGAGTGGTATTGTTGTTTGAAATCGTAAGTTCGACATGGGTGAAGTCTTGAGTAACCCATGAACTTAATTACTTGATGGATGGTGACCTTATGAAATCAAATCCCACAAAAATATAGCAATACCCCGAGTTGAGCACAAGGTGTTCGATGAAATGCCTCAAAGAATGAGAAAACTCGTTGTCTAGCAATGACGGTCGGCGTGACGGCCCGTCACACCTGTGACGGTCCATCAGCCAAGCCGTCAACAATAGACAGTTCACTATCTTAGAGTGATGGTCGATGTGACGGTCCGTCACACCTGTGACGGTCCGTCACCCAAACCGTCACTCCGAGACAGTAGGTATCGTTGAGTGTGTTCTTGTTCTCACATGTTTGAACTTGTTCACATGCAGGTACATGGCACCCAAACAACAACCCCCTCGCGGTCAAGCTCAAAAGAGGAAGGAAAAGACCGCTACCACTCGGACCCTAATTGATGAATCGAGTAGCGACGAAGAAATAGTTGCAGCCCCGACTTACCAAACCAGGCTAGTTAAACGAAGAACCACCCAAGTCTCCCAGTCTGAAGAGGAGAGTGGGTCATCTAGCAGTGAGTCGGGGAGCGGTAGTGGATCGGATGAAAGTGGTAGCTCCAGCCCCAATCCGGAGGATGTAGGTGGTCCCGAAACCACCAAAATTGCAGGGAGTGCACCCACGGACAGAGAATCGATCCGGTGGGCATTTAAGGAGGCTCAGAAGCACTATCTTGACGGTCTTACCAAAACGATGTCGAGAAGCCACAAAAGACCGATAGCTGAAGAAGTGCAAATCATGACCACAGATCTGCCTGAATACCCAGTTCTTCAGACACAGTACCAGAGGTATCAGCTCGAGTGGATGAGCTCGCCCCCGGGATTCTATTATCCAGAACTAGTCCGGGAATTCTATGCCAACTATTTGGCACTATTGGAAAGCAAATGTGAGCCAGGAAAAGGGGTCAAATCAGCACCAAGGCAGGACAGGGTGCCAGTTCGGGGTAAACAAGTGGACATCTCACGGGAAATGATCAACAGAGTCCTCTTTGGCCCGGAATACATCCCTCCACCTGACATGCCAGAGTTCCATGACAAGATTTCCAACGCCTACTCGCAGAGACCGTGGTTGGCCCGAACATTGACTGATGGCTCACCTTGCCAGAGGGGACGGATATCGAAGCAATCACTTAGCTTCATAGCCAAGTTTTGGTGGGCGGTTGTGCGGCTCAGGTTATTTCCAACAGGAGGAGACAATAATTTGGATGAGGGAAGAGCCATCCTTATGGCAAGCTTGATAGCCGGGTACGTTATCAACTTCGGAATGATAATTGCAGACGAGATGCGGACCAGGGCCATCAAAACTACTTCTTCTTTGTCGTTCCCGTGTCTAGTGACTGAGTTATGCAGGCGTGCAGAGGTGCCGATATGGGATGATATTGATAAGAAAGTGGCAGCGTCATCAAAGCAAAATATCGACAAATCCAGGGATGACACTAAGTTTGAAATAAGAATTCATAAGCCTCAGATATTCGAAGAGCCAACCACAACCACCTCTGAGGCAACAGATACCCCATCAGGCACTGAAATGCCACTTGCGGTGTTTGATCCGATAACTTCACAGACAACGAGAGCGACTGCTGAAAGCTCTGGCACTGCGGCAAGGCCCCCTCTACCACCAAAATATCACCTGAACCCCCGGAATTTTGCTAAAATGGTGCAAAAGAAGAAACAATTAGATAAACAAATTGCCGCGTGGACGGACTTGTTCAAACCTACCATTGATGAAGCAATACGGGAGGCTCTGAAGCCATTTGAGGGCCTGCGCGCAAGGGTCGATGCAATGGAAACCCGGATGGATGCAAGGCTAAACGAAATGAGCATTCCGGACCTGGCGAGATTTGATGCGGAGCTAAAGAGGGTGAAAAATGATATTACGGTCCTCAAGCAAGAAAAAGCGCTCTATGAGGAGACTTCGGAGTTCTTGGACTTGGACGAAGAAACCACGATTGTGGATTTGATGGGTCGTCCTCTGAAAATTAGTGAACCCCAAGTAGGCGAAAGTGGGGTAAAGAAATCAAAGAAGAGGAAGCACAAAAAGATATCAGCTGAGGAGGACGAGTTAGAGGTCGCGAAGCAGCGGTCGGTAATAGATGAGCAGCTGCGACAGGAAAGAGTGCGTGCCCAAGCAGGTGGGGCATCATCCAGTGCGGCACCGGAGTCTGAAAAGACCCAGATGTTGATGAGCCGCGTACGGAAACCTAGGTTTCCCAGGTACCCCTATTCCTTTATTCATATCTGTTTCCTTGAGCATTGAGGGCAATGCTACATTCTTTTGCTAGGGGTAGGAGTACCACCACCGGAGGTTTTTGTTGTCGTGTTTCTTTTCCTCCGGTGTGCTATCTAGTAGAACCGGCATGTTTAGGTTGTCGTTTAAATTTTAGTTGTTTGCTAGTGTCTATAGCAAGGCATGGCGAAAAAAAAACGGACTAAAAGGAGCCCCCTCTGAAAAAAAAAGTTGATTTTGTTCTTATGTGTGAAACGGTTGACTGTCTGGATCCTTGAATGTCATTGTGTGGTTATGATTGGAATAAGTATGCTTAAGCCGAGTTGTTGTCTTGGTAGTTGGTAGCGGTATGATTTCTTGGGGCCAAGTGTGTGTGAGCGTATTGTTATAAATTCTTACTCTGTGCATGCATCTAGAACTTGCCCGGTCTATTTTGTTAAGTTTGAAGTTGGTTGCTTAGGAAAGGATCACATGCCCTTTTTGTGTGCAGTCCACTTAGCCTATAAGACCGTCCAAATGTAAATAATCCCTTTGATCCCTGTTCGAGTCATAATTGACCCTGTTCGTTCAATAACCTGTCACCGTTCCTGTTTAACTTTGAATCCTTGTTTTGGCCTTGGTCCTTCCTTGGACATCGTGCACCTCAACTCAGGCAATCAGCCTAAGTTGAGGGTGGCTACTATAGAGGTAAATGAGAAGAAAATTAGGAGGGATAAGATTGGTTGTGAATAGAATGAAAACTCCGGGTGTGTGTCTAAGAAAAGAACGAAAAAGAAATAAAAAGAGTTGTCAAAATACGAAAAAGAAATAAAAAGAGTTGTCAAAATAAAAAGGCCGCACCTGTAGCTAGAAATAAGGGAATAAAGAGGTGAATCAGGATGGACAAAGTAAAGTTATGTGGAAATAGTAGGTCGGTGATTCCAAGGAAGGTTTAGTCACTATTCCCCAAACGTATCCTACCTACACCCGAAGCCCCATTACAAGCCAAAACAAGTCCTGTAGTGATCCCGAGCGGCTTTCTAAAGAACTGAAATAGAATAGTAAGGGCAAGCTTATGGTATCGCATGTGCATCGTTTGAAATCGTTTGTGAGTGTGAGCGTCTTACCTAGTCCTAAATCTTGTGTGTGGGACTTCTTTGTGGTGAGGGCACCAAGATCTCCGTATTATCTATTGACTGCTATGATAGCTGCGCGTGTGTATGCATAATGTTTTATCATATCGGAATGATATGTTTGGATCCTTGCAAGTTAATGTTGCATACATTTGTGTGCTACCGGGGGGTGGCTTGATTTAAAATTTGATGAACTATTGAAGGGCCATGATTTGCTAGTGACACGAGTCTTAGTTGAGTCGTCTTTTTGTTTTTGTTGTCATGTTGCTTGAGGACAAGCGAACGTTTTAAGTTGAGGGTGTTGATGTGCTGCCATTCTACGGCACATTTGACTCCTTTAACTAAGAATAATCGTGAGTTTTCAAGCAACAGTCGTTGTTTTTTATGTTTTTATGTTGGAATTGCAGGAAATAGCGAAAAACGTAGAAAAGGAAGGAAATACGATCAAAAGAGCGCTACTGGTTAAGAGTGACGGCCACCATGACGGGCCGTCACCCATGTGATGGTCCGTCAAGAAGACCGTCAAGTCGAGCAGCACACTGCCTAGTGGTGACGGCCACCATGACGGGCCGTCACACACTTGACGGTCCGTCAAGTAGACCATCAAGTTGAGGCAGCACACTGCCTAGTGGCGACGGCCACTGTGACGGTCCGTCAAGCATGTGACGGTCCGTCACCCAGCCCGTCAAGTTGAGGCAGTACGCGCGACGCGTATTTCGAACGTTTTTGGGTTTACTTCCTGGACTCCTATAAATACCCTATGTTAGGTTTATTTTAATTATTATTCATTACAAGTTCATTACCCAAGAGTTTTAGGAGAGTTTTTAGTCGGTTTTGAGAGCAACAACACGTTTTCTTCTTCTTGAATTCGTGTTCTTGATTTGTTCTTGGGATCTTGGTTTTTCTTGTTCTTGGATACTTGAAGATTGTTTTCATTATATTGTAAGAATCTCTTCTCCTTATTATGAATATGACTTTCTTCTCTTCTTCTTCTAGCATGATTAACTAAAACTCCCACAACTAGGATTGTGGGAGCCATGGCTAAAGTAGCGATATAGATTCCGGGTAGCGACGGGTTCAATATATATGATTGTCACGTTGTTAATCATTCATGCTTAACGTTTTCTAGTGGTTGCAAACATTAGAACATGCCTAGGTTTAATTTTCTTGATTAAAGAGATTAAAACCGGGAAACTTGATTAACGACGAGGATTCGAGACTACTAACTCTCGTCTTATGATTAATGCTGTAACTAGATTAATCTACTTGATGTTTAGGATTGAAATATAAAAAGCACACCTTTTCAAGTTCGAGAGAGTTGAAAAGTAAATTCGTCTATTTGGTTGAGAAACGTTTAGATGATACCATTAATTCAATCACATCGTGACATATATAAAGAAAGAACCCGGTTAAGCTTAGAATCAAAATTGTTACGACGCCATGGTGAACACTTCCCTAGTTCACTCTCATATTGATTATTAATCGCACATTATTATTTGCTTTGGTTAAATATTGTTCACACAACACCCCCCAATTTACCGGAAACTATCGACTACTAGTCATTTAATTCACTATCGATTTAATTTGCACATTATTCCCTGTGGGATCGACCCCAACCTTAGTTGGGTTCTATATTTGACAGCGACCGCTTACGCTTCGTATTTGGAGTCGTAATTTGGGCGTATCAATTACCCACCGTGTCAGTACTGTGACAGAAAAGGTCATCCTCCATTTAAATGTTAGAAAAGCCTAGATACACAATGCAAAATCTGCAATCAGCTTGGTCATAAAGCCGTGATTTACAAAAGTAAATCTTAAAAGTATGAAGCAGACGCCCAAGTCGCTAATGAAGAAGAAGAAGAAGAAGAAGAAGACCACTTATTTGTGGCGACATATTCTTCAACCAAGAAATCTAATTTTTGAATGATTGATAGTGGTTGTACAAACCACATAACATATGACAAAAATCTTTTTTAAAGAGTTCATGTCTGAAAAATAAGAAAGTCAGAATTGAAAATGGTGAATATATTCCTGCAAAAGGAAAAGGGTCTGTTGCAATCAAAATAAGTTCAGGTACAAAAATAATTTCAGATGTCCGTTATGTGCCTGATATTGATAAAAGTTTCTTGAGTGTTGTCCAGCTAATGAAAAATAAATTTAAATTATTATTTGGAGACAAATATTGTCAACTTTTTTATTCCACTTAGCAGGAGATTTTACAAGTTGAACTGAGAGGTAAAAACTTATCATTTAGTCCAACATAAGATGCACACAAGCTTAGCAAGACCTAAGATGAATTGACAAATTTATTCACGAGGTCAATTTCAACCGAGACTACAATATATAATTTCTGATTCAAAGAAGAGTGTTAAAATATGTCTCAGGATATTACAAAAATAAATAGCTAGCTACAATATATGTAAAAGACTGTCTTTTTTTCTTACAGAAATTAGTTTTTGAGTAGCTAACTTTTAGGATTTCAAATTATATTTTGTTAAGTGAAAATAGGAGTTAGTTTTCTACTTTTTTGTAATTAAATTTTATAGATAATTTATTAACATATTTTTTTATTTTTAATTAGGAATTGCAATCATAAATGTATGTTTCTGAGCTATTAATAAAATAATTTCTTTTGACAAAATTGTAATATTTTTTTCTCTAAATCTTTCTCTTTTATTTTCTTAATTTCTTTGCTAAAAAACCAACAAGTGCAAACAACTGCAACAATAAATTGGGATGAATTATTTTTAAAAGAAAATTATCATAGGGGAGAACAAGGAAAGGAAATAGTGGAAATTGAACTCACGACTATAATGTAGTAAACAATTCTACCTATGCTATACGATGCTACTCCATCCAGTCTATTTTTTTAATTTTTCATGATTACTAAAAGTAATTAAATCAAAATACCTGTTATTTTGAAAAAAATCAAAATAGAATTAATTATTTTTTTTCACCATTAACTTTATTTTAATAAATATAGAGAGAGATTGATATAGTGAATGAAAGATACGTACTCCCTTTGGTCTATTGTACTTTCATATTTTCGCATTGTACCTTCCTCAATAAAATACTTTCTTTGGACCACTTTACGTGTCACATTTTTTATTTATACGTCTCTTAAAAAAAATATTAATTAGAGTATAATTTGACTAAATTATCCTTATTTATTATTCTTCAATATTTAATACTTCTCTCTTTTACACTACATTAATATCTTTTCGTATTTATGATTAAGAGTAAAGGTGAAAATAAACAACTAATTATACCTTGATTTTTTAAAATAATAATTATTTTGGACCATCTATTTTTAGTAAGGACGACAAGTAAAGTAATCCGGAAGGAGTATTAACTAACAGAATTATTTGAGTAAACTATTCTTATTTAAGATATTAGTTTAATAAATTCTCTTTTCACCACATCAGTCTCTGTCTCTCCGATTAAAGATGAAAACTAATAATTAATTATATCTTAATTTTTAAAAATGAAAACTATTTTAGATTAATTATTTTTAGTAAGCACAATAACTAAAATGGATAGAAAAAAATATTAAACTGACATCAAAGCATAAATAAGGATAATATAATTAAATTATTTCTAGTTACTTTTTTCTTAAACGAAGTATAGATGATAAATATAACAGGTAAAATGGATCGGTGAGAATATAAACCTTGATAACTGGAATAATTTATATAGTGTGAATGTAAGACTTTGGTACAATTTTCTAATGACTACTCCCTTCGTTCCAAAATATGTGTTATTTTAATTTTTTTTCCGCCTATTAAGAAAAATAATAAATATAAAGCCCATTTACTATGTCGCCTATTCAAAATTGAGCACTATTAAAAAAAAAGTAGTCCTTCAATATTAGGGCATAGTTAGAAACATTTACTAATAATTATTATTTTAAATTTTCAATTGATAATTATTTTGACATATATATTATTATTATTATTTTGTTAAAACGACATTTATTTCAAAATGGAGAAAAGAGAATATTTCTTCTTCGCAAGAAAGGTATTGAGAAGAGAAGAACACTCGTTGGGATCTTTTTTATATTTAAGTCATAAAGTAGTACGTACATAGAAATTAATTATTAAATTGGATCGTCGTTTACAAGGTGGGACTTGTACTTCACAAGAAAAAAGAGCTCTCAACTTAATTAGTTACTTCAGAATTAGTGTGCCACATTATCCGGAATCATTAGTATAATTCGAATTCCATAAATCCTAAATAGGGTTGTCATTTTCCATTATTTATTATGTTTTCTGCTGATGATGTTTACTAAGAAACTCAAACTGATACCAATACCATCTTCCTACCATAATTATTCTATTCAATACACATTCTATCGAAAAAAAAAATTAGTACCAAAATTTAAATATCGTTAATGCTAAGTTGAAAATGCAAGTTCCAAAATATATAATATACGTTATTAAAAAATTATTATTTTTCTATTAAAAAATTTTCACTGAAAAATATTTAGTGGCTATTCTCACAGATATTTTAATTAAATCGATAAGAAAAGAAAAATAATTAGTGTTTTCGTACATAAAAATTTGAAAGCTTCCCAGTATTTCAATAAGAATCTGTTTCTCATTAGGCGTTTTTCCAGTGAGCTAATTCGGTGAAAATGAATTAAAAAAATCATGTTTTATAATAAAATTTTCTATTGATATACGATAGAAAAACTTTTTGTTTCTAGTAATGATATATTTCAAATAAGACGCAGTTGGTTTCGTTGAACTAACGATTGACCAAAGGACAAAATTTGAAAGTTTCCCAGTATTTTGTTGAATTTCACATTGCAAGGAGATTTACATGTAGATATACTTTTGAATGATTGGATAGTATAAAAAATTAACATTTAACAAACTCGTAATTGAAACTTGAAAGGATATACTCTTTGCTTTTGTCTCATTTTTCATTTTAGTTTTGGGATGGGGAGATAAAGGAAAGGACAAAATAAAAGTCATTGTTACATTAAAATAGTCCCCCCAATCGGTCTTTCACGGTAAAATATAGGGGTGGGCGCTTGGTATTCGATTTGATATTCGTAAAATTTGGATTTGGTAATTCGATAATTCATAATTAAAAGTAGATATCAAATATCATATTTTCAAACTTCAGTTAGGTAATTTGATAATCCATAAATTAAATTTCGATTTGGTACAATATTTGATAATACTATATTCCTATTTCGTTCTAATTAAATTTCTGAAAATTAAACAACTTATAAAGATTCAAACATGCTCACAACTAAGTGGTTACAAACAGTGGATATGGACATGTTGCATTCACTATTGTGGGAGACTAAACTAAGTAAAAAAAGTGTTCCCTTTTTATACTTATTTATGATTTTAGATGAATGAAACATCTTATAAGTTAAAAATGAGTAAGTGTCTCCTCTTTAACAGTCCAAAGTTTTAGATGAGATGGTTCACACATTACAACAATTATAAATGAATTGAATGAAATGGACTTCAAGCACTAAAGATAATTGCGAAAAGGATAATAGCCAATCAAGTAGTAATGCATCAATATATATATATATATATATATATATATATATATATATATATATATATTTTGGGGTGAACCTTTATTTGATAAATAATGCGGTATTCGATAAATACCGAATACCAAAAGGTATTAAAATCTTGTACTAAACCCAAATAACTTTAAAATTTTACTCCCAAATACCGTACCAAATATCGAATTACCAAATATCAATTATCAAATTTTTTGATACGATTCGGTAATTCAATTTTTGATATTTTATTCCCAAGCCTAATAAAATATATGCACAATTTGAATTTTTTTTGAGATTAGTATATTTTTGTAAAAACCTGTAAAATTATTGTGCGTATATAAATTAGAATAGATAGAATACTGAAACTTAAACCTACATTTATTCTGTAACAGAACATTCCAACTAGTATAATTAGACTGCAATACATGATAGCGTGGAATAGGGCTTACACGATGTTGGTTGAAAGTACGGATGAGGGGGAGAAGCGGAAGAATAGGGAGGAGTATAAGATAGCTAGGAAAGAGGCTAAGTTGGCAGTTACGACAACTTTCAAAAGCTTATACGCAATTTTAAAAGGTAAAGGTGGAGATAAGAAATTGTATAAGCTAGCCAAGGTTCGTGAGAGAAGAGCTCGGGACCTTGACTAAGTAAAGTGCATCAGGGATGAGGACGACAAAATTTTAGTGGAGGAGGCACCAATTAGGAGGAGATGACACTTCCATAAACTCTTGAACGAAGATGGAGACAATATCATTGTGTTGGGGGATTTGGAGATCTTGGAGAGGCGTTGCGATTATGGCTCTTGCAGGCGTATTAATGTTGAGGAGGTTAAGGGTGCTATTCATAGGATGCATAGGGGTAGAGCGACGAGACCGGACGAGATTCCAAAGGACTTTTGAAAATGTATGGGCAGAGCAGGTGTGGAGTGGCTAACTGAATTGTTTAACATCATTTTCAAGACGACGAAGATGCCCGAAACTTGGAGATGGAGTATGATGATTTCATTATGCAAGAACAAGGGTAACATTAAGAATTTCAATAGCTATAGGGGTATCAAGTTATTAAGCCACACTATGAAGGTTTGGAAGAGGGTGGTGGAATTGAGGTTGAGGAGAATCGTGACTATTTTTGAGAATCAGTTTGATTTCACGCCAGGACGCTCGACTAAATAATCTATTCATCTTGTGAGGAGACTGATGGAGCAGTACAGGTAGAGGAGAAGGATTTGCACATGGTGTTCATCGACCTAGAAAAGGCTTACGACAAGATTCCCAAGAAGGTTCTATGGAGGTGCTTTAAGGCTAGAGATGTACATATGACGTATACTAGGTCAATCAAGAACATGTATGATGGAGCAAAGACTCAAGTCAGAACTGCGGAGGGAGACTCAAAGCAATTTCTCGTATTGATGGGGTTGCACCAGGATCGTCCTTTAGCCCATTTTGATTTGCCTTGGTGATGGATGTTTTGACGCAATAAATTCAAGATGAGGTGCTATGGTGTATGCTTTTAATAGATGATGTATTCTTGATTGATAAGACTCGCGAAGGAGTTAATGCTAAGTTGGAGGTTTGAAGGCAAACGCTGGAGTCTAAATGGTTTAGGTTGAGCAGGATGAAGATTGAATATTTGAAGTGCAAGTTCAGTGAGGTGACACCTGAGACTGACGTGGAAGTGAAGCTTGATACTCATATCATTAACAAGAGAGATAACTTCAAGTATTTTGGGTCTATTATCCAGGAAAATGGTGAGATCGATGAGGATGTTACTCACTATATTGGGGCAGGGTGGCTGAAATAGAGACTCGCATCTGGAGTTTTGTGTGATAAGAAGGTCCCACCTAAACTTAAAGGCAAATTTTATAAAGTAACAGTTAGACCGTCTATGTTGTATGTATTGGCCAGTCAAGAACTCCCACATACATAGGATAAAGGTGGCTGAGATGAGGATGTTGCGCTAGATATGTGGTTTTACTAGGAGAGATAGAATTAGGAATGAGGATATCCGAGACAATGTGGGGGTGACATTGGTGGAAGATAAGATGCGGGAAGCGAGGTTGAGATGGTTTGGACATGTGATGAGAAGATCCACAGAGGGCCCAGTGAGGAGGTGTGAGAGATTGACTGTGGATGAATTCAATAGAGGTAGAGGTAGACGAAAGAAATATTGAAAAGAGGTGATTAGGCAAGATATGACTCAGTTATAACTTACCGAGAAAATGACCTTAGATAGGAAGGTGCAGAGGATAGGAATTCGGGTAGAAGGTTCGTAGGTAGGGTTGCAGCGTACTAGTAGGTAGGAGTGAAGCGTCTTGTTGTCCTTATTAGTAGTTGTAGGACTACTCTTGTAGTTCCTTATTTTTTGACATCTGTGACTGTAACAACCGGGTCCGTCATTACGGGTAGTCCAGTCATGCCAAGTTTTAGAGTTAGAAAACTCCGAGTTTGGAAGTTTGAAACTCTGGGCTAGGCTAGCCTCAGCCAGATTTGGAGCGAGGTGGAGTCTAGGGCAATCCGAGTAAGGATTGGGTTGGATGTATTGTATTGAGCTAGTTTTCCTCATAGCTAACACATAATGGAGTCCGGGGGCCTTTTCAAAATCAAATTCGGGTAAGTAGAACTCCCGGAATCGAGGTTGACGTGAAGGGGTTATTCCGAGATGTCGGAAAAATAAGTGTGTTGTAAAATGGACTAGTTTTGGAGGTTTTACGATTTTCTGTCCCGTATCAACCGCCATAGCGGTTGACACTCCACCATAGCGACCTCCGTTGTAGCGAAGAAATTACCGCTACAGCGGAAGTCAACGTCGTTCAGCCTCTGCCATAGCAGATGACTCAGACCGCTATAGCGGAGCGTGATGGGATTTAATGCAGAAACTTCCCCAAAATAGTTCAGTTTTTCTTGAAACATTTTGGGAGAGGAAGGGGGCGATTTTGGGCCATTTCTACCAGTTTTCCACTATTTTTTGTCCTAAAGGTAAGGATTCTACTCTCCAAACTTCGTACTACTTTTCTTCGAGAGGCTATGGAAAACTATCTCTTCTTTCTTTCCTTCGTGCTATAACTTGATTCCAATTGGTATCTGGTGATACAAATTGGTATATAATCTCATTCAATCTTCTGTCCGTAGATGGTTAACACAAGGAACAACAGAGCTAGAGCAGCGGTCCCAGCAGCGAGCTCGGCTATCCATGGTAGAGGCAGGGGAAGGGGCAGAGGATGAGGTAAAGCCGCACCCGCTAGGGGTAGAGCTCGAGCGGCTGCTGGAGAGCATGAAGTGACCCCTCCTCCACCCCAGGAACATGTTGCTGAAGATGTAAAAGTTGTGGCTGAAGATGGTGAGGCACAGAAGGAGGCGGCACCGATTGGGGGTGCATGCCTCCCTACTATGACACCAGAAGCCTTTCAGCAGGGTTGGAATATTTTGAGTGGGTTGGTTGGTACTGGAGCCATAACCGCGCCTTTTGTAAACCAGGCCTTGGATACTCAACCAGCGGTTACTACAGCGCCTAGGATGGATGCAGCATCAGGCACGAATGACTTTTTTAGGCCAATGCTAGGCCCAGTGATGACAGGGAATGAGCATGAGATGCTGACCAAGTTTCTCAAGCTGAAACCTCCTATATTTCAGGGTACTGATAGGGAGGATGCTTATGAGTTCATCTTGGATTGCTATGAAAGGTTGCATAAGTTGGGTATTGTACGTCAGCATGGGGTTGAGTTTGTCACATTTATGCTGCAGGGTGATGCCAAGCAGTGGTGGAGGTCTCATGTGGAGTGCTGGTCTTCTGTTCTACCCCCACTGACTTGGGAACAGTTCTACGCTTTATTTTTAGAGAAGTACATACCCTATACTTTGAGTGATCGGAAGAAGGATGAGTTCTTAAACTTGGAGTAGGGTAGCATGTCAATCTCTGCTTACGAGGCTAAGTTCCATGTCTTGTATTGTTTTGCCACACAGATGTTGGGTTTCGAGGAGGAACGAGTCCGGTTATTTGTGAAAGGTTTGAATACTGAGCTACAGGTACTGTCAGTGCATATTACTTCTTCAGGGAAGGGCTTTAATGATGTGGTGGATTATGTGAAGAAACTTGAGGGAGTAAGGCAGGCAGGGCAGGCTAAGGCGTTAGCCAATAAGGCCCGGAATGAGGGAACTTATGGTGGTTCGTATTCCAGGGGTCATAATTAGCAGGTATACTCAGCCCATCCTATTCAGTCAGCTCTGCCAGCTTCTACAGGTGGTCTTCAAGGAGCTCATAATTAGTCTTCAACTCCTAGAGGCCAGAGAGCGTCTTATACATCAGCTAGCAGGCCTACACTTGACCGTGGTTGCTTCTATTGTGAAGATCTGGGCCACTTTAAAAGGGAGTGCCCAATCAAGTAGATAGGTAATCAGGGTCAGTAGCAGTCTAGAGTGGTGGTCCCAGCAGGTAGAGGCGGTAATGCTAGAGGTATCCACAAGGTGGGCGAGGAAACTTTCAGAGAGGCTGGGAGACAAAGGGAACGACAGCGTGGGCAGGAGTGCAGCGCAGCCGACCCGGGATGTTGCCCGGATTGATAATTGGGCATATTGCTATGCATTTCCAGGGAGAACTGAGGCAGAAACATCAGATGCGGTGATCACAGGTACTATTCTTGTCTGCGATAAAATGGATTCGGTATTATTTGACCCAGGTTCTACATATTCTTATGTATCTGTGAGTTTTGCGTTGGGTCAGGAATTGATTTATGATATCCTTGATTCCCCTATCCATGTTTCTACCCCGGTTGGAGAGTCTGTGATTGTGACTCATGTTTATCGTGAATGTTCTGTTGTGTTTGTGGGGTTGCATACTTGGGTAGACTTGGTGATTATGGATATGGCTGATTTTGATATTATCTTGGGCATGACCTGGCTGTCCCCTTATCATGCTGTGTTGAACTAGAATACCAAGACTGAGGCTCTACAGATTCCTGGTAAGGATAGACTAGAGTGGGAAGGTGTGTACAGGCCTAAGCCAGTTAAGGTCATATCATTCGTTCGGGCTAGGAAGCTAGTGGGGAGAGGGTGTCTAGCCTTCTTGGTTCATCTCCGGGATGATAGTGTGGAGTCCTCATCTATCGAGTCAGTTCCGGTGGTTTCTGAGTTTCTAGAGGTGTTTCCAGCGGATTTGCCTGGTATGCCTCCGGACAAGGATATCGACTTCTGTATTGATCTGTATCCAGGCATTCATCCCATTTCTATTCCTCCGTATTGTATGGCTCCGACAGAGTTAAGGGAACTTAAGACTCAGCTACAGGAACTCCTAGATAAGGGATTTATCCATACCAGTGCATCGCCTTGGGGTTCTCCTATTTTGTTTGTAAATAAAAATGATGGTAGTATTCGGATATGCATAAATTATAGGAAGTTAAACTAGGTGACCATGTGGAATAAATACCCTCTACCCCGCATTGATGATTTGTTTGACCAGCTTCAGGGCGCATCGGTGTTTTTAAAAATTGACTAGAGGTTGGGGTACCATCAGTTAAGGATTAGGCCTGAGGATATTCCTAAGACTATTTTTTGGACTTGGTATGGGCATTACAAGTTTCTAGTAATATCATTTGGTTTGACCAATGCGCCGGCAGCATTCATGAGTTTGATGAATGGGGTATTTAAGTCGTATTTAGATTCCTTCGTGATTGTGTTTATCGATGATATTTTGATCCACTCCAAGAGTAGGGAGGAGCATACTAATCATCTTCGTATTGTGTTGGACATCTTGAGACGCCATAAGCTTTATGCAAAGTTCACTAAGTGTGAGGTTTGGTTTACTTCAGTTGCATTCTCGGGGCATGTAGTGTCAGAATAAGGGGTGATGGTGGATCCCTAAAAGATCGAGGCAGTCAAAAGTTGGGCCCTGCCTAGCTCTGTGATCGAGGTGAGAAGTTTTGTTGGGCTTACAGGGTACTACCGGAGGTTTGTTAAGGATTTTGCATCTATTGCTACTCACCTGACCAGGATGACACAGAAAGATGTACCATTCGTGTGGTCCGACAAGTGCGAGGAGAGATTCCAAAACCTCAAGACACTTCTGATCACGACTCCTATATTGTCCTTGTCAGTTAAAGGTAAAGACTTTATTATTTACTGTGATACTTCACATTCTGGTTTGGGTGCTGTGTTGATGCAGGATAGGAATGTGATAGCCTATGCATCTAGATTGTTGAAGGTGCAGGAGAGGAACTATCCTACTTATGACTTAGAATTGGCAGCAGTGGTCTTTGCACTCAAGATTTGGAGACACTATCTCTATAGTGTCAAGTGTGAGGTGTTCACCGATCATCGTAGTCTGCAGCATGTGTTCAATTAGAAGGATTTGAATTTGAGGCAGAGAAGGTGGATGTAGTTATTGAATGACTATGATGTGACTATTCAGTACCATCCGAGTAAGGCTAATGTGGTGGCAGATGCATTGAGCCAGAAAACGGTTAGCGTGGGTAGTTTGGCTTGTTTGGGGGTGTCCAAACGATCACTAGCAAGGGAAATTCAGGCTTTGGAGGCCAAGTTCATGCACCTGGGTGTTTCAGAACAGGGTGGGTTATTGGCCAGCATTGAGGTCAAAGCCACCTTAATAGAGGAAATAAAGGCCAAACAGTTTCAGGATTTGAAACTGAGTAAGCTTCGAGGTAAGGTAATATCCGGGGAATCCAGGGACGTCACGTTAGACTCTAGTGGAGTACTATATTTCAGAGAGAGGATTTGTGTTCCTCGGGTTGATGATATAATTCAGAAAATCTTGGTAGAAGCCCATGGTTCACGATACTCAATTCATCCGGGTGTGACCAAAATGTACAGGAATTTAAGGCAGCGTTACTGGTGGCCCGGAATTAAAAGGGACATAGTTGACTTTGTGTCCAAATGTCAGAACTGCCAGTAGGTAAAGTATGAGCATCAGAGACCTGCAGGACTACTCCGGAGAATGCCAATTCCAGAGTGGAAGTGGGAAAGGATAGTCATGGACTTCGTGGTGGGTCTTCCCAAGACATTGGGGAAATATGACTCAATTTGGGTCATTGTTGATAGGCTGATCAAGTCCACTCATTTTATTCCGGTCAGGGTAGATTACGATTCACATTAATTGGCTAAGATCTATGTGAAGGAGATTGTGAGATTGCATGGGGTGACACTATCCATCATTTCAGACAGGGGTACGCAATTCACCTCTAAATTTTGGGGAAAGCTACATGAAGAGTTGGGTACACAACTCACTTTTAGCACATCCTTCCATCCCCATACTGATGGTCAGTCGGAGAGGACGATCCAGGTATTGGAGGACATGCTGAGAGCATGTGTGATGGACTTCGGGGGTCATTAAGACCAGTTTCTACCATTGTGCGAGTTCTCATACAACAATATCTATCACTCCAGTATTGACATGGCACCATTCGAGGCGTTGTATGAGAGAAGCTGCATATCACCGGTTGGGTGGTTTGAGGAAGGCAATGTAAAGCCTTTTGGAGTGGAATTGGTAAGCGAAGCACAAGAAAAGGTAAGGGGCATTCAGGCCAAATTGCTGGCTGCCCAAAGCAGGCAGAAGGAGTATGCAGATCGCAAGGTCCGGGACATAGAATTTCAGGTTGGTGAACAGGTATTGTTGAAAGTGTCACCAATGAAGGGAGTTATGCAATTTGGTAAGAAGGTCAAGCTTAGCCCTCGGTTCATCGATCCGTTTGAGGTTCTTGAGATTGTGGGGCCAGTGGCTTACAAGTTAGCACTGCCGCCAAGTTTGTCGGGCGTCCATACGGTATTTCATGTATCCATGCCTAAGCGATACCATGGGGATGGGGACTACATCATCAAGTGGGATGAGGTGCTTTTCGATAAGGATCTTCGTTATAAAGAGGAACCAGTCTTGATTCTTGCTCGAGATATTCGGAGGTTGAGGAAAAAGGTGATTGATATGGTAAAGGTTCAGTGGAAGCATCGTCCGGTTGAGGAAGCCACTTGGGAAACCAAGAAGGACATGCAGGACAAATACCCTCATTTGTTTGAGGATTCAGGTACTACACTTTCTTTCTTTTATTTCCGTAAATTTGGATTTGATCGTTCGAGGATGAACGATGGGTAAATTGGTATCTATTATAACGACCAGATCCATAGTTATGGGTAGTCCAATCGTGCCAAGTTTTAGAGTTAGAAAACTCCGGGTTTGGGAGTTCAAAATTCTGGGCTAGGCTAGCCTCGACCAGATTTAGAGTGAGGTGGAGTCTAGGGCTATCCGGGTAAGGACTGGGTTGGATGTCTTATGTTGAGCTAGTTTTCCTCGTAGCTAACATATAAAGGAGTCTGGAGGACTTTTCAGAATCAAATTTGGGTAAGTAGAACGCTCGGAATCGAGGTTGATGTGAAAGGGTTGTTACGGGAGATCGAGAAAATAAGTGTGTTGTAAAATGGACTAGTTTTGGAGGTTTTATGACACTCAGCCATAGCGACCTCCGCTGTAGCGAATAAATTACCGCTACAGCGGAAGTCAACGTCGATCAGCCTCCGCCATAGCGGATGACTCCGCTATGGCGGTACCCATATAGCCGAGCGGATCTCTATAGGAGAGCATGATGGGATTTAATGCAAAAACTTCTCTAAAATAGTTCAGTTTTTCTTGAAACGTTTTGGGAGAAGAAATGGGTCATTTTGGGCGATTTCTACCAGTTTTCCACTATTTTTCATCCTAAAGGTAAGGATTCTATTCCCCAAACTTCGTACTACTTTTCCTATGCGATAGAATTGCTAAGAGGGAACTTGGAGAAAGGTTGAAATAACCTAGGGATGATAGAATCGGGGGAAGAAGGGGGATTTCTAGGCATGAAAGTTCTTGGGTATTGTTAAAAGTAAGGTATTATGATCGAATGTTGTTAAATTATCTCTTTTTATCCGTGAAAATGATAGAACTAGGAAAATTAATGGGGGAAAGCCCGAAAAAAAGTGTAAGATGATCATGGGTGGCCTGGGGGTCTGAGATTTGGTGTAATCCGGGTAATGTGCAGGCCTTGTTTGTTAATTTGAGTACTTGTATATTGTTGTAGACCTAGAACGAGAAGGGAATCTGGAACACAGAAAAGCTCGGGTTGAGTAGAGCTTGAATCATTTCGAGGTAGGTGATGGCTTACGATTCCTATGAATGTTGTATATTTTGTACTCTTATCTAAGTGTTTGTATGAATTGCATAGCTTAAAGGAATTGTGTAGAATGTCTAAGGGTCCTGTTTTTACAGTCTGCGAATTGAACGTTGTGTTGCTTATTGGTTTACAAGTTGTTTGTTCATTATTTGACTGTGGATTGTTGACATTCATATGGCTTGAGTACCATGCCTGGTACGGGTATACTAACGGTTGGCACGGATACCAAGCTTGGTACGGGTATAATAAATAGTTGGCTCGGATACCATGCCTGGTATGGAATACTAACGGTTGGCTCGGGTACCACGCCTTGTATGAGTTTATTTTACTGCATCATTGCATTGATATTGTTGCATTGTATTGGCTGTTATTTGTTCTGTGAGTGGATCGGGATGTTTTATTGAATTGTGATATTCGTTGGTGGTCCTTGAGTGACCAGAAATTCTGTTATATATGTTGAGTTGGTCTTGGATTAGGCCGGATTGTCTGCTTAACACTTAGGTGTTGTTTAGTAGGGATCCCAGGGTGGGTCCGGGCTAGTAAAAAAGGATGATTTATTGATTCTGTGATTGTTGTTTAGAGTTATAAAAGGTGGATTTCATGTGGGAACAAGCTAGGTAGAGACTTGTAGTCTAGGGTAGCCTATTGACTTATTGCATGTTTTTCGTACTTATACTTGATTTGCTGTACTGATTGTACACTATTTTTATTTGGAACTGGTTGATGATCTTACCAGTACACAGTGGTGGTGTACTGATACTGCACGTGCTTTTCTTTTTGTGAGTACAGGCAATCTTCCAGCGGTTGAGACGCGACCTCATCTGTAGTACCAGCGTTTCCAGACTTCAAGGGTGAGCTGTTTCGATTGAGCTGCCTTGAATCTATCACTAGAGTGGTAGCCCACTTGTTTCAGGCTTAAACTATTTCCTTATTTTGGGTTGCATCCCCGTATTCTAGACATTGGTAGATTGTTTGGTACTGCAACTTTCAAATTCTAGGAGGTAATTTCCGCAGGTTTATATTAATGAAGTGGTTTTGTTATTATTGTTTTGCTAGTTTAATTTTTGCACTTTAGTTTTGAGCTGTTAGAACGGTTAAGTTCGGGGAAGTGATGGTTCGCTCACCCGGGGGGAGGGGGGTTGGGTGAGTGCCACTCACGGCGGTCTGGATCGTGACAGTTACTATCTAGTGTTTATATAGCTCGACTGTAGTATTATTTGGTGATAGTAATATTTTGTGACTATCTGTTGTTTTCATTCATTGTCTATATCTTGTGTATTTTTATTATATCTTGTCTGGTCTTTTTTAATCTTGAGCCGAGGGTCTATCAGAAATAGCCTATTTACTTCACCTCTGAGATAAAAGTACGGTCTGCATACATTTTACCCTTTCCATACCTCACTTTGTGGAAATACACTGCGTATGTTGTTGTACATGATAGCGTGGATCCTCGTAGAATTATTTTAGGTTATTTTTTGATAACTCTAGTTTAATTCAAGTTTTTCACATGACATGATTAAGACTACAAGATTAAAGGGCATTTTGATATATTTTTTATCTATTTTTAATTTAAAACTATAAGATTTAATTTAATTTTTTTTAAACTTTATGTCAAGTAAAAATGGGATGAATTGAAACTAAAGAAGGAATTGGTAGTGTGAACATCCATAGACTTCTATCACATATTGCACGTAATTCTAGAAGTTGCCTTTTTGTTATACCAATGAATTGCCTCCTACTTGTACACATGCTGCCTATTTAAACAGCAAACTTTCTCTCCTCTTTCACCACATTTACTCAATACTATTGCACACAAACAAACACACACAATATCATACTCCTTTTATCCTCAATTATGTCTTTCACCTCAATTTATGAGGATTTCACTTGGTGGATGTTTACTTTACCAGCTATTCTTGAAACCCAAAACTTTTTTAAACTACTGATTCCAACTTTTGTTGTCTTTATGGTAATTACCATTTTCACTTGGGCTTTTACTGCCGGCGGCTCGGCTTGGAAAAATCGGCTGAACTCTATGGGCCGGGTTCCAATTCCCGGCCCGAAAGGTCTTCCTATTTTCGGCAGCTTATTCAGCTTGAGCCACGGCTTGGCTCACCGAACCCTCGCTATCACGGCTTCGGCTTACAGTGCCACTCAAGTCATGGCCTTTAGCTTGGGTTCAACCCGGGCTATCGTGTCATCAGACCCGACCATAGCCCGGGAAATCTTGACCTCCCCGCATTTCGCGAACCGACCGATCAAAGACTCGGCTAAACAGCTCATGTTTAGCCGAGCCATCGGGTTCGCACCCAACGGGACATATTGGAGGCTCTTGAGGAAAATTGCTTCATCACATCTCTTCTCTCCTAAGCGCGTTTTAGCCTATGAGGGTGAAAGGCAACTAGAATGCAACTCAATGTCAGTTTCTATAGCCAAAGAACAAACGTTACATGGCTTAGTAACTATAAGAAAACACCTTCAAGCTGCATCACTTAACAACATTATGGGAATTGTATTTGGGAAAAAATATGAAATGATGGAACAAAATAAAGAGGCTAAAGAGCTTCAAGAAATTGTGGATGAAGGGTTTGAGTTATTGGGAGCTTTTAATTGGTCTGATCACTTGCCATGGTTGAATTATTTTTATGACCCTTTTACCATCAAGAAACGTTGCGCGGCGCTTGTCCCTCGAGTCGAATTCTTCGTTAAGAAGATGATTCGAGAGCACAAAAATGGAAATTCCAAAAAGATTTCAGAAGCTAATTGTGATTTTGTTGATGTTTTGTTAGCTTTAAGTGGTGAAGAAAAGCTTCATGAGGATGACATGGTGGCTGTTTTATGGGTTAGTACATGCTATACACTATTTTATTTTATTTGGACTTTGTCAACTGATTCATTATTTATTGAGTATAAAACTTTTCTGCATGGATGGTCTAAAAATAATCGACACAATTATGTACTTGTAATAAACTTAAGATAATATAATAGATTAAACTAGTGTATATTAATTAAATCCTCTCTCCTCGGTGGCGCACGAATAATTTCTGAGTACATTCTTACCAACTGGCCAAAAGTTTCTCTATTTAGATTGATTCTGTATAATATCTTCTGCGTTTTGTTTATGTGACATATTTTCCTTTTTAGCTCATTCTAAAAAGAAAACATATATTTCTAAATTCAAAAACAACTAATTTTAGACTTTCTTTTTTATCGTTATTGAGGTTTTTTATAACCACAAAAATGTCATGACGCATGTGTAAGGTTATAAATTTCAAAAGTTATAGCCACACAAATGCTATGAAATGTTTTGGATCAGAAATTTCAAAAATGTCGTATTTCTTTCTTAAATTCCTTGTCGATTCAAATTATGTCACATAAATTAGAATGGTGGGAGTAGGTACATACTTTTCTTTTTTCCACTCAGTAGATTGTTGAATTTTTTACTAGCACTTTTTTTCTTCCCCTTGCAGGAAATGATCTTTCGAGGTACAGATACAACTGCACTACTAACAGAATGGGTCATGGCAGAACTAGTACTAAACCAAGATATCCAAGAAAAACTTCACAACGAGCTACAAACTACACTAGGAAAAAATGAAAATGTAACAGATGCTCATATTTCAAAATTGCCTTATCTTCAAGCAGTTATAAAAGAAACATTACGACTACACCCTCCGGGCCCACTCTTATCGTGGTCCCGGTTATCCACGTCCGACGTCCACCTCAGCAACGGCATGATTATTCCGTCCAACACGACCGCGATGATCAACATGTGGTCCATCACACATGACCCTAACGTGTGGGAGAATGCATCCGTGTTTAAGCCTGAGAGGTTCTTGAAATCCT
Source organism: Jaltomata sinuosa (assembly GCA_003996215.1). Lineage (NCBI taxonomy): Eukaryota > Viridiplantae > Streptophyta > Magnoliopsida > Solanales > Solanaceae > Jaltomata > Jaltomata sinuosa. The sequence continues at coordinate 1,035,330 of QJPP01000178.1, read as the reverse complement.
CTGGGGGTATGGATTTTGATGTGAGGGGTAACGATTTAAGGCTAGCGCCTTTCGGAGCCGGACGGAGAATTTGCCCCGGGAAGAATTTAGGGTTAGTCACTGTGAGCCTATGGGTGGCTAAGTTGGTAAAAGAATTTATTTGGGTTGAAAATGAGGCACATCCTGTTGATCTTAGTGAAGTTTTGAAGCTTTCTTGTGAAATGAAACAACCACTTTCAGCTAAGGCTATTCCAAGAATTCATGATTAAGGGTTTGGATTCTGAAAACCTATGCATCATCAGTGTAAATAATTTTTACATCATCAAGTTATCTTTAGAAGTTGTGACAGGTAACACATCTTATTCTCAAGATTTCAAATCTCACATTTGCAGAAGGCTTATTTGTACTTAGATGACCTAATAGTGGAAAAAATTATTTGCACTGATGGTGTATAAGACTTAAACTCGTATCTATATATTACTATATTCATATAAACCTATATAATTAGTATATATATATATGTATACTATTTCTAAGTATTTAAGGAAAAAATAAAGTTGTTGGATGATTCTAAGATTGTGATCAATGTAAACAGTCTTTAGTTTCTTTGTCCGACGACAAGGTTGTATTACTGTATACTTTGGTTTTTCACTTGTGTAACTGTATGAATGATCACTTGGAAAAGTATTACTCCCTTCATCCATCTTTACTTGTCCACTTTTCTATTTTAGGATGTCCAACAATACTTGTTCAGTTTATAAAACCAATGGATAACTTACTTATTTCTACCCATTTTACCCTTAGCATTAAATACGATTCATTATCTAATGCATTTCTCAAAGCATTAAATTTATTATATTCAAAGGATAATATGGTAAAATTATCCCTATTATTTAATGCTTTTTAATCCTTGTGCCAATAGGAAAGTGGACAAGTAAAGATGGACGGAGGGAGTACTTATTTATATAAAAATATAGATAAATAAGACTTAAACTTGTATGTATATTAACATGGCTGGCAACAGTGCTCTTTCACTATACTGTTTTACTTTTGAAGGGTAGTTTTTCTTCCGTCATACTGTAATTTCCTTCGAATTCTTGTTTTTTTTTTGGGTCAAGAGTAGGACTATGGACTAATATATTAAAGCTAAATATTGTTCGTACATATAGTTAATTATATGCTTCTATGAGAATCAGAGTTGCCAAACTGTTGCAAACTTTTTAAAATTAAAGTGGTAAAAGGCGTATTCAACGAGGACGACAACAACAACGATATACTCAGTGAAATCCAACAAGGCATATTAAACGACCTTTATCCAAAATCTTGTCTTATAAGTCTGTACGTACTTTTAAACAAGCATTTATAATGTTAAACATAGAATAGAGTTTATTTATTTTCAAAGATAAAAGCTTATTCCACGACCTTTATAATTTCTTTGTATAATTGACAAAGCAACAGTGGAATATTAAATTCAAAGGAGTCTCAACTTCAAAATTTTCTTTGACCTCAATAATAGAGATGAATAGTTAGAAAAACAGACAAAAATGAGAAGTTTCTGATTAACATTTCTGATAAAGAGAACGTGTAGTCTAATTCCATAGAATTTAGGATTTAAATATTGACACACTTGTGATTATTTGTATTAATAAGATTGGAATTGTAAAAGTCTAATAGCAATATAAATAAAGAAAACATGATCATATAATAAAGTCATTGTCTCATGCAGAGAAGCAAGAAGATAAAATATATGGAGTTGTATTTTATTACTCAATATTCATAACTAGTAAAACATGAAATAGCGACGGATAAATTCTGTAGCTAAACAGCAAAATTTATTCCTAATTCTATTTAGCGACAAAATATATATATAAAAAAGAAGAAGTTAGCAACGAGCAATTTAGCGGCAAATTAGCAATAAAGTTCATAGCTATTTCCAAAATTTTTTTGTAGTGATTGTTCTATAATATTCTTCATGGTATCAGAGTTTTGGTTCTAACTTATGTTATTCTATATCTTGAATCCTATTTCACATTTTTTAAATGGTGAGTTCATCTTCTCTCACTCTCTCCCTTTCACCAGGATCTCTTCATCAACTCATAGTTATATGTTCTATAGAATCAAAATCTTCAAACTATCTAGTTTGGAGAATCCATATAAGCCAGTTGTTGCAGACCCTGAAGATTGGTCATATTATTGTGAAGGAAACCACCATTTAAGGTTGTGATACACGAAAAGAATGAAGAAAATGGTAACCCTAAAGTTATTAAATTAATGAAAAGAGAAAAAAACATCTTGGTGAAAAGTTGAATAGCTCATTTCTAATCGATTTAAGGGTCATACGACCTGATTTTTAAGCTTTAAAAAGCATACGAAGCAACTTAAACATGACATAGAACGTGAGGTGTTACAACTTCACCCTCATCTCTCATACTATTTGTCTAGATTATGTAGAAATATGTTTAGGATAATATTTTTTATTTACACACCAAACACAAAAAAATAAAAAGAAACTCACTTATTTTTCCGGAAAATATTTTTCATGAAATTTTTTTTCCGCCACACCGAACACACCCTAAAGAAGTAAGAATAACACACCCTAAAGAAGTAAGAATTTCCATTAAGATTCCATCTAAATACATACATTCTTCTTTTCGAAGCGTGCAATGTACCTCAGAAGTAGGCAAAAAGATGATAAATCACATACCCCAGTCTCTTGTTGGAAATTGAGTCATGAAAAGACCTAGTTCATATGCTTTTTGGCTATCATTAACAAAACCAAAAAGGTTAGTACAATAAGAATACATTGTTAATTGTTAGATTGAGACTTTGAGAGTGATAAGATCAGTTTAGTCAACAAATAGTACAGATTAATTAAGTGGATTACTTCAACACACGTATGGTTTGTTTGAGACATTCATTTTAGAACGATTATTGATGCTTTATTAGAAACAGCTCAAAGAATTAGTCTTTAATTAAACATCCTTTAATGCTGTTTGGGGGTTTGGGGGTGGGGGTGGGGGTGGGGGGGGGGGTTGTAAATTTGAGCACAAAAACAACATATCTAGAAAGTATTTAAAGTGCGACCTTTACCGTAAACTCTACTCGCTCCGTTCCAAATTAACAATCGTTTTAGCATACAAAAATTATCTTAAAATAATTACTTTTTTCATTCTAAAATATCTGTCACAATTTTCTTTTTGAGAATCACATGATATGAATTTGGCCAATTTTCTGAGATGTATTTTTTCGTCATATTGATATGAGAAAAGTTACAAGTTATTGTATTTTTCATATAGCTTTTGAATATCTAAGTTTTAATTTTAAAACATCGAATTAATCTAATCTAATTTAGCTTTGAAAATTAGCTAAATTGACTCTTGAAATGCGAAACGTGACAACTATTTTAAAACGGATGGAGGAAATGAAGAAAGTAGGTGCCCACTAGTTATCTCAGGAACTAGGTCCTTAGCACAGTTCCACTTGAAGCAATAAGTAAATTCACACACAATTTACATGGAAAACCTCCTCACTCAAGGAGTAAAAATCACAAATTCAATTTCACTAATTACTTTAAGTTTTATGATTACAACTCAATAATCAAAGGAACTACCTCTAATACCTAGCCTCAAACAATAAACTACCACTGTTTCTTCTCAACTACTCTCTCAAGAAGCCAAACCTGCTTCTTGTTACAAATCTCTCAAACTCACTAACTATAGCTAAACTCTGCTTACTTTAGATCACACACGAACACAAAGACTGTATTAAGAATAACTTTTTCTAAATCTCCTTGACCTTGCTTGCTATCATCTCCTATTGTTTGAGAATAGTTCTTGTTCTTTCTCTGCGTATGCAATAGGTGGTTGAAAACTGTCTTGCTCTCTTGCTTTTATAGATACCTCAAGTTGTCCTCTCCTTGATAGGAAAGCCACAAACCTCTCCTTGTTATACAATGATACGCCATTTTGAGGTTGAGTTCTTTCCATATTTTACATGGACACTTTCTTTTATAATTTATTTTCATAAATACACTTTTACCAAAAATAAGTTTTGCCTCATTATTAAAACTTGTTCAATAGGGTTTCTTCAATTTCCTCCTTTCTGATGATGGCAAACTTATCTAATTTTTATAAAAGTCCTAGTTTCAAATGGCAATATCACACAGTGCTCAGCAACAAGGACCTCATACCACAACATGCTTCACAGATCATAGCAGTACAAAAACATAAACACTACACAGCACCTACACAACAATTATCATCCCCCTTTTGACATTATTAAAAATCAAGGCAATGTAATGTAGGTTAATTAGTGAATAAAGCATGTAAGAAATTCATAGTCACTGGGGCAACAGAGTCACAATCAAGAGAGATATTACCACAAGCTAAAGCTAAAATCCACTTAAGCATAGGAAAGTATCAAAAAGCAAGGAATCATGAGCAAGTATAGCAAGATAAGCACAATTTAATTCATCCATTGGCCCAAAACAAAACAATCAAAAATTAGTTACAAAAAAATTATCTGTCAATAGGAACCAAAATATGAAGATAATTTTAACAAGGGGGAGGGGACTAGATCAAGGGGGGTTAAGGAAGATCGGGATGAAGGTTTGGGCTTTGGGAGGAGGTCCATGAGAGACTGAATATTCTCAAAATGCTTGGTCTGTTGTACCATCATCTCAATCTTCAGGGTATCCACCTGAGCTTGAGAAGCTGCAAGACACTCTTTCAACTAGCATTCTACTTCTTCAGCTCTCTTAGTGAGTAGCTTCAAGGTCCAACAGAGATTGGATCATGGGGATGGAACTCTTCCTTTTGGGAGGTTGTGCAGTCATACAATCATATTCTTCCAAAGTAAACAAAGTGATCCTATCATTTTTGGTTGCACCAACCCCTTTCCCAATAGGTACCTCAAAGCTTCTAAATACCTTTGTCAGCAAGAACCCATAAGCTAGCCCGTGAGGACCAGTCTTTGGAGAGGTCACTCTGCCCATATGCTTAATCATCAGTGCAGGGAGGTCCACGCTTTCATTAATGTCCAGGATATTCATAATATCCCTGAAGCTAGCCTCATGCCTCCTTCCCCTCTAGGAAATATCTCCTTGTTCACAATCTAAAAAATGAGCTTGTGATCGGGAGACATTTCTCCCTTAAACACTTTCTTGACTACCCTCTTCTCTTTACCTTGAGAGAACTTCTTGGTCAGAAGGCAGTCCTCATCAGTCTTCCATACACATTTCTCCAAACCCTCAGAAGAAACAATCAAAATTTCACCCAACTTAACTGGATCAAACACAATCTCTACCCCGTTGAAACTAGAGCTCACTACGCATCCCTTCAATAGTTTGAAGTTGGCATAAAACTCTACTGCTTCTTCTTTATGCAGCACAAGTTTAACAATTTTGAACAGATGATCCCACTCCTGGAACCTAAGCTTATCAAGTAGGTTCTGAATGTAGGGATTAGGCATTACCTCTTCGTCAATAATTCTCCCTTTCAAGAGGTATTATGTAGCATAGTAGCCAAGTGGTCTCAGCCTTTAGAACTTCTCATAGTTGTTATTTTTCCCAGCCTGAGAGGGGAAACCTCTTCTTTACCTTCAATCTTTTCCTCCTCCACATTAATAGGTTCATCATCATCTCCAATTTTCTTCTTTCCTCTAGCCACATTGGCTTTCTTCTTCTCAACTCCTTTTGAGCATCATCAGCCTTTTTTCTAGTGAAAGGTTTTCTTGGTGGGAGAGAAGATGAGGGTGTAGGATCAATAGAGGGGTTTGAGAGATTTTTTTTGGGGGGTTTGATAGCGGCCCACTTCTTGGATCCTGAAATGACAGAAGACTTTACTCTTGTGTATTTAGGAGCAAGACAAGAATCTCGATCACTATCAACCTCTTCTTCTTCAGAGAAAGAGGGTTTGGGAATTGCAGGTCGAGGAACAACGGGGTTCGTCCCTTCTAAACTCCATGAAAAATTTAATTAGAGAATTATATTTTTGGGATTGTGGGGATCAGGGTTTAGAGGAAGGAGTGGGAGATGGTGATCATAGAGGAGCAAAGAGAAAAGTGGGAGAGGAAGATCTTGATGCATGTTCTCTTTGAGTGGGTGCAGTCAATGGTGAGGACAAGTTCTCATCATCGTAGTAATCCATAAGGGAGTGGAATGGAGAGGCAGTAAGTTTTGCAGATGAGGAAGCCATTAACGAGGGTTTGGAGATTTGGAGACTTAGAAGAGTTTGGAGAAGAAGTTTAATGATTGTGAGAGAGGGTTCCGCGAAAATGGATAATTTCTTAAGAGAGAATATTTGAAGTGTGGTAGAGGTTTGAAATAATGGTTCAGGTTTTGAAAGAGGGAATAAATGATTAAAAGCTCAGCATTTGATTTTCCCGCTTAGGAGTTTGTCTTATTTGAGTAAGTGGAGAGATTCTGAGGGTCGAATCCTTGAGTGCTTTCTAAGCTTTTTCTATGAGACTTCTTAGCAAAAGTGTGATGAATTCCTCAGATCCTGGAAGTGTTCTCTCTATTTGTGGTTGTAATCCTATAAGGAACAAGACTGAGTTAATTATCATTATTCACTATTCAATAACCATTATTTTACCACTCAGTCTCTTAGCTAATCATTGAGGGAAGCTTTCTCTCTTTCATCTGCTATAGCTTATAGATTAACCCAAGGGCCAAAATATTCTTCTCAAAGGCTTCTCTTCCCAAGGCTTTAGTGAAGATGTATATAATTTGTCCATTAATTCCACAAGGCACAATTTTAATCAGCCCATTTTCAACACAGTATCTGAGAAAGTAATGTCTTACGTCAATGTGCTTAGTATTTTTGTGCTGAACTGAGTTCTTTGCCATGTTGACAACACTGGTGTTATTGCAAAAGATAGGTATGCACCCTATATTGATACCATAATCATTAAGTTGTTACTTAATCTAGAGTAATTGAGAACAACAAGAAACAATAGCTATATATGCAGCCTCAGCAGTTGATAATGCTACAGAGTTCTATTTCTTGGTAGCCCAAGATACAAGATAGGATCTCAAAAAGTGTGACATTCCAGAGGTACTTTTTCTATCCACCAAGTAACCAGCATAGTCAGCATCAACATAACCAATAAGATAAAAAGTGTAAGACCCCAAGAATTTCATAGTATTTGGAGTATATTTTTGTTAGCACCTTGAAAAGTTCCGAATTAAATTTAATACTTTAAACGAGTATAACTCTTAATCTTGAAGAGCTATGTAGTGCATTATACACCAAATTGATAATCCTTGAGTCTAGCTTCTGGTAGCACATAGAGTTTGGTATTTAAAAAGTTTTCGAGAAACTATAAATAGAGAATTCAATTCGAAAATTTAGAAAATAAAGGGGATGTGTAAAAGGATGGCTTCAAAAGGATTTTCATTTCTAAAGAATGGACTATATGTAACCTTACTATAGTGGGACTATATATTAATTAGGTGTTAAATTGTTACTGCTAAGTTGGGGAAAACTTAAGTGACCCTTTTTTAAAAAAATTAGTAACTTTTGGTAAGTGGATATGTTTGAATTTTCCTATAGAAAGGTATGTGAAGCCAAAAGGCAAATCTCAACTTTCTACTTGGAACTTTTTCCTCTCCAGAAACAAGAAGCAACGGGTCTCTCTACTTGTCCCCTTTTGTAGCTTCAACGTGAGGTTTTCTCTCACAAGGTGACCAAAATTCTTATACATAAGAAGCATATAGTGGTCCCAAATCATAGACAAATAGTGGTCTTCACCCAAGAATTTTGAAGATTTTCCAAGAACTCAAGTTAGAATTTGATTTCGAATAGGTAATTTCCTACCCTACACTCGAATATGTTTATAAAATACATATTTGGAAGGTACTATAAAGTGGTAGTCATCACTTGATTTGAATTTCATGCTATATCTTGAAATGGGTATTGGTATTTAGGGTTCTAGAAAAGGAGAAAAGATGAAATTATGACAAAGGTGGAGTTTTTGAGTGTTTCTATTGATAGAATAGATTTAATATCGAACTTTGTAAGTTGAAAAATAATGAATTCACTCTAAATGATTGTTAAATAATTTAATTAATTTTCGGTATAAGTGAAAAATATTGGAATAAATTGTTAGATGAACCTACGGGTTATTGATGGGTGTATATATTATTTTTGTAGTTGATTGATTGCCAATTGGATGATGGAAGCTAATGGTTGGGTTTGTAAAGGTTACACCCACGTGCATGTTGAGTTTTTTAAAACTCATGGTACTACCATTAGCTAGGAAGGTATCAAAGGTATGTAAAGCTAAAACCTCCTTCGTCATTAAGGCACGACCTTAAGTCACTTGTTTCTCTTAAAATAAAAGGTCAGTATAGTTTACTTGATATACGTGAATAGAGCCTTCGCTTTCTGTATGTCAAACACATGATTACTTTTCTAATAGGGTCAAATATCTACATATTCGTGTCACTTGAACCTTCTTGTCTCCGCACCTTATATGTCTACCTGCTGAAGTGATAATGTCCCTGTTACTCCTTTGAGTCAAGTACCCATAGTGTTTCATACAATCGTAAGTGTCTTGACTTCAAATTCTTACAAGTCACATGATATATTTATCACGATAAATAAGAATAAATAGCCATAGTGTAGTTGCATTATATATTTGATTGCATAGGAAACATAGTTATAAAATGAAACAAAGAACTAGCACTCGAATGGATAGATATTATGGTTAAAAGAGCAATTGCTAAAAGGATATTGATACTCAAATGGCTGAACAATCTTTATCATAACCTACATGTCATAGGCCTATAAGGCATTACTTGATAAAAGTTAGCGACGAGAGGGTATTCATAGGTTTTACTTGACACACCCGCGCAACGTGATTCTGTGCACAGGATTGAGACCAGACCCTTATAGTGAGCTCGAATATTGTGGCGTACCCACCCTTGTGGTATTATTTGTATTTGAAGTCAGCTGGGACGTCATGCACTAGTTTCCCCTGACTTAAGCCAATACATGGCACATGTGGCCTGCGGGCAGACCCTTATAGTGAGCCCTCAAAGGGTGTACCTCAAATCAGACCGCGATTATAGTTATATGTATAAAATTATAGCAATAAGTACTTGAGCAACATATGCTTTACATGTGACCTGGATTGCCTTTGGTAGGCCATCACTTGATCATTTGTACTTGATATAGGCATAGGATATCACTTAGGTAAATTTCTAAGTGGCTTATAATAAAGAGTAGCTTTGGAACACATACGTAAGATTATAAGGTTGTTTATATAATTCATACTAGTGTTCTAATAAACTTTGTCCCTAGTTGCTTGTCTCTAATACTTAAAGTATGATATGCCAATAAGACTAGCACACAGGTCATCGTTTCATATTGTATATCTGTTACTTGTATGCTCATAGGTCCTTCATCTTGATATCTGATTCACATGAGCATCCATTCTTGTTTACTTGTTATTCTGTCTGCTTTACATACCAGTACATATGAAATATGTACTGACGTCCCTATATTTGGGGGTGCTGCATTTTTTGTAAATGCAGGGTCAAGTATACCGGTTAGCAGACTCCCATGTAAGGTACCCACTACCTATTCAGCAAAGCAGTTGGTGAGTTCCCTTCTTATCTGGAGCAAATATATGTCTAGTACTCTTTATCTGTACTTATAGTTGTAATTTGAATATGTCGAGGCCCTAGCTTGACCATCTATCATTGTATAGTTACAGATTCTATTAGAGGCTTCGGAGACAGTATGAAATTGTTACGTGTAGTTATAGTTCCAGTTGTCTATAGTTGTGAAGCCTGGACAATATTGTTATGTATATTCTTTTAATATCGTCTTATGAGTAGTAATTCTTCCACTTAGCATAGGTCAATGGTATAATATGTGCTCATAGGGTTCTTGTACGCCCCGTCCAGGCTTGGGGCGTGACAAACTTGGTATCAGAGCACTAGGTTCAAGTGTCCCAGGGAGTCTACAAAGTCGTGTCTAGTAGATCCTCACTTATGGATGTGTTATGCACCACATTTATAATGGAGGGACTGCTTGGACATTTAGGAATTATGACCTTCTTTCATGATCAAGATTGTGCGACAGAGCTAAGTCATAAGACGTTACTTCTGATTCATACTCTGCTCAATCGTCATAAAGTTTTTGCCTGTTAAGGGCAACCTCAGATTAAGTCATAGAGCCCATGCTACCATTGACAAAAAGGTAGCTTTTAAATATTATCCACTAGTCACATAGAGACTCAGACTTAGTCTCAAAATTGCCCAATAAACCTTATCTTTTAATTCTATGGTTGCTTACAAAAAAAGGGTATGTAGAGATTTTTGTACCCTCTATAATTATGGTTGTATTTGTGTTACCCTCGAGTTTGCCTAAGTAGGACCTAAGAGGGGGATTACCCATATGATTACATAGTTAAGTGTTGTTGAGTCACAGATACGCAGAGTTGTATCTGTTGATATAGCCTTGCCTGAGAATTCAGTTGGCTTCTAAGTATGAAAGCCCTTTTGTTATTTCTCCGGTGCTTATAGAATAAAGTCCTAAGAAGGACAACTAACACTCATGTGGTGGCGTGCTCCAAACCTTTAGGGTTATGTATATGTTAGAAAGGAAGCGATCGGACAAACTCTTTTAAGTTTAAGATATGATAATAACCTATATTGTTAAGTAAATCTATAACACCGGTGTAGAACAGAGACACCCCAAATGGCCGATGAGGCCTATATATTTATCAGGCATCATTTCAGGTGCGTATATAGATGGTTTCCAAAAAAATGCATGCATTTGATTACCCTAGATAAGAAATGACTTGTGTAGTCCTTCTATGGCTAGCAAGCTTGGGGATAAGTGTTTTAATTATTTTATAAGGGTATAGATGTAGATATGTTCCCCATTGTGACTTGAAGGAGGGGGTTTACTAGGCGACCAAAGGTTAGATTTAAAGAATATCGAGGGGTTAGACATAAGGTAAGATCTATCAAAGTGCCTAGAGTATCATAAGATATTGTATCAATTATTGTTTATAAAAGAGCAGTTGTTATATTTTAGATGTAGCAGAATGTTATATAAATAACCTAAATTAAGTATGCACATAGAATGGAACTCCCAGTTAGAGTACTACTCTTATGAGGGTTAGAGGCAGTCACAGAGGGATGATTCTCTAGTCTCAATGGCCAGTAATGTCATATTATGAGAACTAGTGTTAGCGTCGAGGTGAGTTTTGGTACCTAATGATTCTTGGTCCAGTGTGGTGCCAGGATAACACCCACATCATCATAACAAAAAGGGAGAGAATGTATGTGTGAAGGTGCATAGATCGCTGGCAGCCGACTAAGGATGTCATAAGACATATTAATGAAGCTTATTGGAATACTTCCCTAAGAAAGGGACAGTTGCGTGCTTGTGTTCACCTGATACAATTTATCATAAGTTTACCGATTATAGTTTGACTAAGGGGAAAAAAGGGTTAGACCATACTTGTTGTGATGTCATAATAATTTCTCCGAGTGTAATTGGACTTCAGTTGTTACGCGAAAGACGTCTAATCTTCGTATGTCATAAAAGAGGTTATGAGATGACCCCATAGGTAAGTATTATACAAGAATTCTCTAGCTACAGTATCTTTGACACCCCGGCTGTTCATTCATTCATTAGGAACTACAGGAGCTACTGGACATTGAGCTTAGTAATGTATCATTTGATAACAATGGAGACAAAACTGATTTTTACCTTTCACTCTGGTAGAAGTAGCCTTGTATCATCTCATGTTAGCAAAAACTTACTCGCTCTTGAGCCATGACTAGACGACTTCGTGTGATGCCCAAGGGTTTACAGAGGCACCGGGTGCCCATAAGATTACGGTATCATGAATCTATATATGCATATGTTATAGATTACTTACTTGTAGGGTTATATGTGGACATGTCTTATAGTGTAATTGTTTACATGCTACTTGTTTTCATAAGTTTATTTGTTTACCTGTCAGGTTCCCTTTAGGGGTTAATTATCTACATGTTATCTATATCATAGATCTCTTGTATATGGACTAAGTGTTATATGAATCATTGCTTATATGTTTATAAGTTAAAATCTTTTTATGTCTCACAGGTTTACATAATTACATGTCCTTCATGCTTATGTGCATACATGAATATGATTTTCATATGACTTGATTGTTTAGATGTTATAGGCATCCTTCATGCACACACCTATACTAGGAGTAGAGATTGAGCTTACCCCTAACAGAGGGCAAGTGAACACTTGAGTCACTGATTGCAAAAAGACGGGAATGATCATTTACCCTTACTTGACTTATACGTAAAGATAGAGACAATTGTCCCTCCCACATTATAAAGGTATACAAATATCGGGCAGGTATCCTAAAAGGTAGATTAACCTCCAGAAATGGCTATAGTGCACTCGATCCTTCATGTGTCTACATTATGCCAATGTTTAAAAAAATATGACTTGTGCCTATGATCTCCAAATCTCAGATGGTCTACTAAGGTAAGTTGTTCTAGTATAGGAACAAAAGGTGAGATACATCACTCGGCCTAGTCTACATTGGAGGTGTAGGGCTAAGAGGAGCCCCGCTCATTATTTATTTATGTATTATATTTGTTGTGACGCCCTGTGAGGCTTGTGTATATATTTCTGGTCAGCTGGAAGGTACTTGAAATTTTTTGGAATATGCCTATTTACAAAGGAAACTCTGCCAAAATTTGTGAAAAATTTCTAAGTTAGTCAAATTTTGGTCCCCGAGGAGTCGAGGGGTAAATTTGTAAGCTAAGGTTTAGAATTGAGCTTAAAATGAAAATAGCCAATTGCCCAACATTCGAGGATGAATGTTCCCAAGAAGGGGATAATGTAAGACCCCAAGAATTTCATAGTATTTGGAGTCTATTTTTGTATCAGCTTGGAAAGTTTCGAATTAAATTTAATACTTTAAACGAGTATAACTCTTAATCTATAAAGATCTATGTAGTGCACTATACACCAAATTGATGATCCTTTGAGTCTAGCTTCTGGTAACACATATAGTTTGGTATTTAAAAAGTTTTCGAGAAACTATAAATAGAGAATTCAATTCAAAAATTTAGAAAATAAAGGGGATGTGTAAAAGGATGGCTTCAAAAGGACTTTCATTGCTAAAGAATGGACTATATGTAACCTTACTATAGTGGGACTATATATTAATTAGGTGTTAAATTGTTACTGCTAAGTTGGGGAAAACTTAAGTGACCCTTTTTTTTAAAATTAGTAACTTTTGGTAAGTGGATATGTTTGACTTTTCCTATAGAAAGGTATGTGAAGCCAAAAGGCAAATCTCAACTTTCTACTTGGAACTTTTTCCTCTCCAGAAACAAGAAGCAGTGGGTCTCTCTACTTGTCCCCTTTTGTAGCTTCAACGTGAGGTTTTCTCTCACAAGGTGACCAAAATTCTTATACATAAGAAGCATATAGTGGTCCCAAATCATAGACAAATAGTGGTCTTCACCCAAGAATTTTGAAGATTTCCCAAGAACTCAAGTTAGAATTTGATTTCGAATAGGTAATTTCCTACCCTACACTCGAATATGTTTATAAAATACATATTTGGAAGGTACTATAAAGTGGTAGTCATCACTTGATTTGAATTTCATGCTAGATCTTGAAATGGGTATTGGTATTTAGGGTTCTAGAAAAGGAGAAAAGATGAAATTATGACAAAGGTGGAGTTTTTGAGTGTTTCTATTGATAGAATAGATTTAATATCGAACTTTGTAAGTTGAAAAATAATGAATTCACTCTAAATGATTGTTAAATAATTTAATTAATTTTCGGTATAAGTGAAAAATATTGGAATAAATTGTTAGATGAACCTACGGGTTATTGATGGGTGTATATATTATTTTTGTAGTTGATTGATTGCCAATTGGATGATGGAAGCTAATGGTTGGGTTTGTAAAGGTTACACCCACGCGCGTGTTGAGTTTTTTTAAACTCATGGTACTACCATTAGCTAGGTACCAAAGGTATGTAAAGCTAAAACCTCCTTCGTCATTAAGGCACGACCTTAAGTCACTTGTTTCTCTTAAAATAAAAGGACAATATAGTTTACTTTATATACGTGAATAGAGCCTTCGCTTTCTGTATGTCAAACACATGATTACTTTTCTTATAGGGTCAAATATCTACATATTCGTGTCACTTGAACCTTCTTGTCACCGCACCTTATATGTCTACCTGCTGAAGTGATAATGTCCCCGTTACTCCTTTGAGTCGAGTACCCATAGTGTTCCATACAATCGTAAGTGTCTTTACTTCAAATTCTTACAAGTCACATGATATATTTATCACGTGTTATAAATAAGAATAAATCGCCATAGTGTAGTTGCATTATATATTTGATTGCATAGGCAACATAGTTATAAAATGAAACAAAAAACTAGCGCTCGAATGGATATATATTATGGTTAAAAGAGCAATTGCTAAAAGGATATTTCTACTCAAATGGCTGAACAATCTTTATCATAACCTACATGTCATAGGCCTTTAAGGCATTACTTGATAAAATTTTGCGACGGGAGGGTATTCATAGGTTTTACTTGACACACCCGCGCAGGTGATTCTGTATACAGGATTGAGACCAGACCCTTATAGTGAGCCTGAATATTATAATGTACCCGCCCTTGTGGCATTATTTGTATTTGGAGTCAGTTGGGACGTCATGCACTAGTTTCCCCTGACTTGAGCCAATACATGGCATATGTGGCCTGCGGGCAGACCCTTATAGTGAGCCCTCAAAGGGTGTACCTCAAATCAGACCGCGATTATAGTTATATGTATAAAATCATAGCAATAAGTACTTGAGCAACATATGCCTTACATGTGACCTGGATCGCCTTCGGTAGGCCATCACTTGATCATTTGTACTTGATACAGGCATAGGATATCACCTACACAAATTTCTAAGTGGCTTATAATGAAGAGTATCTTTGGGACACATACGTAAGCTAATAAGGTTGTTCATATAATTCATACTAGTGTTCTAATAAACTTTGTCCCTAGTTGCTCGTCTCTAATACTTGAAGTATGATATGCCATTAAGATTAGCATATAGGTCATCATTTCATATTGTATATCTGTTACTTGTATGCTCATAGGTCCTTCATCTTGATATCTGATTCACATGAGCATCCATTCTTATTTACTTGTTATTCTGTATGCTTTACATACCAGTACATATTTCATATGTACTGACGTCCCTACATTTTGGGGAGCTACATTTTTTGTAAATGCAGGGTCAAGTATACAGGTTAGCAGACTCCCATGTTAGGTACCCACTACCTATTCAGCAAAGCAGTTGGTGAGCTCCCTTCTTATCTGGAGCAAATAGATGTCTAGTACCCTTTATCTGTACTTATACTTGTAATTTGAATATGTCGAGGCCCTAGCTCAACCATCTGTCATTGTATCGTTACAGATTCTATTAGAGGTTTCGGAGACAGTATGAAATTGTTACGTGTAGTTATAGTTCCAATTGTCTATTGTAGTTGTGAAGCCTGGATAATATTGTTATGTATATTCTTTTAATATCGTCTTATGAGTAGTATTCCACTTAGCACAGGTCAATGGTATAACATGTGCTCATAGGGTTCTTGTACGCCCCGTCCAGGCTTAGGGTGTGACAAAAAGAATCACCAGCAGGATACCAGAGAATTAATCCTTAGGTGCCATTGAGATACCTAAGAATACTTTTCACAACCTTCAGGTGGGATTCCTTGAGAGATGATTGAAACCTGGCACATAAGTCCACACTATACACAATATCAGGTCTACTTGTAGTGAGATACAGCAAGGAGCCTATCATTCCTCTAAATTTTGTCTCAGCTACAGCTACTCCAGTATTATCTTTGTTCAATTTTATGGTAGTAGCAATAAGAATATCATTTGTCTTGGCCCCCTCCATCTCAAATATTTTCAGAAGTTTTTTGACATAGTTCTGTTGATATATTGATGTTCTAGTCTTGGTTTGGTGTATTTGCAGACCCAAGAAAAAGGTCAGCTCTCCTATTTTACTTATTTTAAACTCACTGCTCATCAAGGATGCAAACTCTTTACTCAGCACATCATCAATGGCTCCGAAGATTGTATTATCTAAATATATTTACGCAATGAGGAGTCTTCCTCCTTCTATTCTTATGAACAGAGTGTTGTCTATCTTTCCTCTTATATAACCATGCTCCAAGAGGAAAGAAGACAGTCTATCATACCATGCTCTTGGGGCTTGCTTTAGTCCATATAGGGGTTTGTCAAGTTTATAGACATGGTTAGATAGCTTAAAACTTTCAAAACTTGTAGGCTGTTTTACATGACTCCATCAGATACCCATCAAGAATGCACTTTTCACATCCATATAAAATAATTTAAACTTCATATGAGAGAAAAATACAATTAGCATTTTTATTGCTTCCATTCTGGCTACAGGAGAAAATATTTCATCATTGTTGTTGACACCCAATTTTTACCCTCCACATTACAAATTAATTTTGACCTTTTTCAATTCTAAACAATCTTGAAATAATCATTTTTGTGGATATAGCAAAGTATTCTCCAAATCAGCTTTTATAAAAGTTTTAAGTAAGAATTTATATTTTTCATATTTAATTATGTGAAATTTATATAAGTTTACTTAAAGAACTATTTTAAAGTCTAATTTCATAAGAAATCTTTTTTAAAAATATTAAATGCCTGATTTTCCTCCAAATTAATTTAAAATAAGAGGTTAATTGAATAATTAATCTCATGATATTTAAAATGAGGTAATTATGCTTTAAATGTAATAATTATTTCAAATCGTTTAAAATTAATAAAGCTCAAGAATTGATTTTAATTGATTTACCTCTATTCCAATTCTAGCCTATTCCTTTTAATCATTTTAATTTTAGCCAGATTTCATCAATCTTTCTAAATTGGCTATCTCCTAAACCTAAAAGTGGCCACATTTTGCAAAATGTGTCCATTCTTTAAACCACCTTATAACCCTTTGTTCAACCAAATTATTTGGCCCAAAAGTGATTTTCTCCAGCCCAAGTATTCCCTAACCCGACCAGCCCACACCTACACGCACCTTATACTCCTCTTCTCTTCTTCTTTCTACATAGACAACAAAAACGACCCCTTATTGCTCCTTCTTCTCTATCAAATGAAGACACTCAGAAAACCCTAGCCGCCGCCTCAACTTCTTCAGCTCGTCGTACGACTTCGCATGCCAGGCACGGGGTGAGAGCCTCGTAGAAGTTTCTAGAGTAGCTATGTGCATCAAATCCGCCTCCTCTTCGTATGAACCTCGATCGAAATTGTTCAAATTGGTACGATTTCTCCGGCTGTAACCTTATCCTCTCAAGGATTTGAATTCCCTCTATGAATTTCCAGAAAAATCCCTTTGAAATTCCTTTTGCCATATTGAAATCAGTCCGTAAATTCACCCAAATCCCCTCCTATATACACCCCACTATTCTCAGTGTTGGGGTAATGATTTCATTGAGGAGAGAACCCTCAAAGGCTCAAAGAATCTTGGAATTTCTTAGCTAAGATTTTGGGAGTTCTTTCAAGAATTATCTTTGGATTTTAGAGTTTTGGAGAGTCTTTTCTCTAACTCAGAAAACCCAGAGAATTCAAAGTCGAATTGAAGTTGGTAGAGTCGTCTTCTTCAACTTGAAGTCTCATTCGCTGCCCGAAAAAAGGTATTAACGCACCAAATGGATGTTCAGTGATAACTTTGGGTTTTGTCACTAATGATCTTCAATTTTAAATCATCATGCTTGAAATTTTGATCTAATTTGGGACAGTTGCAATAACGTCTTCTTCAAAGTTAAAAGCATGGCAGCTTGCACCAATTTCATAATTTCCCTTTCATTACTTTGGTAATCAGAAGCATGTTGTTTGTTTGCTGGATAAAATGATTTGGACTTAGCTGAAAAATTAGAGGTAGCTTAGACGTAGTGATACTTTCTCCTTTTCTTACATGCTTACTGGAAACCATCCTTACAATGAATTTGCCAAAAATCTATCAGTTGTCTGTATAGAATTTCAAATTCAAGTTCTATCTTATGCTCTTTTCTTAACTAAGGATCTTTTCTCGTATCCTATCCTAATGACATGCCTTTCAATGTGTTATAAGCTTCCTGATTGAACGAGTAGTAATCTAATTTTGATGATCTCTGTTGCGTTTAAATATGTACTAATTCTTCTCCTTCTTTATCTTGTTTCATGTGATGATGAGTCCGTAGACTCTAAAATCCTCTTGCATTCCATCAGGCTAAAAACCCAACACCTTCTCGAGTCCAACCTTCGTCAAATGTGAAAGTAGAAACGAAAACTGATATACGGGGCCAAGGGAGGCGAGAAAATGGGCTAAAGCCCGTGAGCAGCAGCAACCCTAAAAAGGGCAAAAATTCAAGATGAAATGGACCAAAGTCCATAAAGCAGCATCAACGATAGTAGTCCAAGATGGACAATTCAAGTGAATTTGGGCTAAAGGCCTGAATTCTTAGGATTATTTTACCATAATTTCATTATTTAAGTGCTTGTTATTTGCTACTAACTAACAATTTTATTTAACTTAGTTGAATCCCCTATAAGAATTGCTAATCTTTTTATGGTTCGACACAATTTCATTTAGTTAAATAATAATTCTTGAAGCTTTTTATTCCTTACTTGAATGTCTGTCTAATAACATTTTTAATCACTATCTTTTATTGTTTTTAATCACTATCTTTTGTTGTTGTTTTTTTTTTTGAAAATCTTAAACTTGGGTTTTAGTATTTATGAAATAAAGTTAGTCTTATTGCCCATTTTCAAACGGTAGTTACTTTTCTTAAAACTCCCAAGTACAAAGCATGATTTCTCAAATCGTTTTTCATTCCAAACTTTATTTACTTGTTTTAGGCAAATTGCCTTATTATTCATTCCCTTATTTTTATAAATCAAATATTTTGTTCAAGTTGGTCTTACATGAAAGTTGTTTTAAATTGTCAGATAACCGCGAGTTAGCGGATATTTTAGGTGCATTAAAACCCTTTCTAAAATGCTAATATGAATCTCTTACCCATAATCTCTAAATTTTCAAAGTTTTTATCTTTTTAAAACTTTAGAAATTTCCTAAAGGTTTTTTCTTGATTTTTCCTTAAAAATAAATTAAGTGGCGACTCTATTAATTTTTAATTGAATTTGAAAATTTTCTTTAAAGTTTTCAAATTTAATTAAGTTTAAATTGTTTTTACCTAAAACAAAAATGGCGACTCCACTGGAGAATTTAACTAAGTTCTAACCAAAATGATTCTTTTAACTCTTATGTGACTAACTATTCGGGTTTGTAACAGATAGTAAAGTAGTTATTTGTAATTTACGTATTTAATTTTCACAGATTATAAACTGTCATTGCATTTCATGGCATGCTTCCACCAAACGACGCTTTATTTTATTTTTGGATCTCAAAAAGGATGGTTATGCGAGTCGCAACCGTTGCTATCACTTAAAAAACCCTAACAATTTTCGAGGCACCCTGGCAGGTAGTTGGATCGTTGGCCGGTCCGATAATCGCCATTGCCTCACCCCAAGCTGTCACTCAGGTTCCCGGTTTACTATTTTAAAACCCACTCTAGACATCTAGTGTAGAGCGAAACCAAATTCCTGAAATAGGCATTGACCTAAGTTGACCCGGTACCCCAGGGGTATCAGGCCCATTAGTGAGATCACCTTGAGTCGAAAAGAGCCCCCGGCCCAAAAAGATGATCATACTCTTATGTGCTATTTTGAAAGACGTATGTGTCGGAAGGGTTAGACTGTTGTCCCCGAAATGGGATACCTAATTGGTTGTCTATTTTATAGGATGTCCAGTCTTCTCAAAATTTGAAATGGTCGTACAACCCTCGAGGGATCACAAAGGATTCCAAGAAATGCCAAATGAATGAAGGACCGTCATCAAGCATCATAGTGTCACTCCTGCGCGAGTTTATCATTATTGATTTTCCTAAAATGCCCCTGCATGGGCTTTTATTTACTATATATTTTCCCAAAATACCCCTGCGTGGATTTGCTTCACTTTGCCCTTGCACGGGCCTATTTTTGCACTATTTTCCCTCCCCTTGTAAAATGTGTTCCCCCCTTTCGATTTACTTGTATTCCTTGTTGGAAAATTTCGATATTTTTATTTTGGGGGAAACAAAATGATTCTATACGACACATACGTCTTTCAAACGATAGGCTTACCTTTGGCACAAAAAAGGTCACCAAGTTAGGATACGCACGGTATTATATTCTTATGTATTATAATTGCTTTATGTGCTACGTGTGTTGCTTGAATCAAGGATAAATTGATCCACTTCTATTTTTCAAAAATTTTTAGAACACCATAGACAAAAATTAAACACATGCCACAAAGTCCAACCAAAATCACTCCTTGAGTTCTTCAAGTTTCCCAGAAAAATCCAAGACCTCCTTAAAATCCCTCTAAATCTTGTTCCTACCTCTTCAAAAAATAAACTTACCATATCTGAACCACATTCTTTCAGGATACGATCCCTATCTTTAAGAAATTTTCATCTTCCCACTTCGACGAAGATGTCAAAAGAATTCAGCAGCACAACGGATGAAGTATCAGAAGACGGAGACTCAGCAAGTCAACTTTCCTTATGAAATCTACTTATCCAAAATCAATGGGCAAGTTCCTGTCCATTGAATCCTCGAGTCAATAAATACCCGTGGATCAATTTTCCTTGACGAAGAGTAATCTTATGTGTTTAAATCAATTCCTATATGTTTATTTTCAGTCAAAAAACTTGCATTATTTATCCTGAATGAAATCTAACATGATTATTTTTTGGGTTATTTTTCTTGTAACAGGCAAAAGCCAAGAGACTGATCTGTGTTGACAAAATAACAAAACATCCTCACTTCAAGAAAAAGGATCCTCCCCTGACCGTAGCTTGATAAAAGAAAGATGACTGATAATACTAAAGAAACTAGGTTGACCAACGTGGCTATACAAGAGCCGCTCCTGGTAGATCAGAGTGAGCTGATTGCTCAACTAATGCAAAAAAATAATGAGATGAGGGAAGAAATACGAAGGAACAGAGAATTAACCAAGATGGTTAATGTTGTAAATGCTCCCATATCTAGCGAAATGAGGCCTCCGCTTTATCTTACTTCTTTAAGTTCTCCAAAATTTGAACGTTTTCCTACCCGCTCTAATGCACCCATTTTTTCCATTCCTAAACCATTTACCATCGACTTAACTACTTCAAATCCATTTTATGTCAGTGCCTCACATCAAATTCCTCCTCATCGCACTCAGTGTGCTAATCAAAGCGATAATTCAAGTGCCTACAATCCTCAAAACTTTCCTCCTCAATGTCAAAACACCCTTTCAAATGCTTGCATTGTCCAGAACAACCCTCAAGCATACCAAAATAACTCAAATATCGCTAACCCACAAAGCATTACCTCCATATACTAAAACTCCACTCTAAATATCCCTCACCTACCACCTACCCAAAATGTGCCACCCACCATCCTTCATGCCACTACACTTAAACCCCACTTCACTCTTTTAGAAAACCCTGAGTTCGATCATTATGAGAAAAGGGAGAAAGCACGGAAGGTCGTGGAAGATAAGCATGATAAGGACATGATATTACTGAAAAAAGAGATCACCAAGATCAAAGAATCATGGAGTTCGCCAAACAAAGCAGAATTCAGCTATGATAATATTTGTATCTATCCAGATTTGAAACTGCCTGAAGGATTTAAAATTCCAAAGTTTGAGACTTTCGATGGCATTGGAAATCCCACGATCCATTTGAGGAGTTATTATGACCGAATGATAGGAGCAGGTAAAAATGAAGCACTACTAATGAGGCTCTTTAGTCGGAGCCTAAGTAGTGAAGCGTTGGAATGGTTTACTTCACAAGAGTTAAAGAAATGGTCTGGATGGAATTCCTTGTCCAAAGATTTGCCTACAATGTGGAAATTGTCCCAGATAGGTATTCGCTAGATCGTATCAAGCAAAAAATCGATGAGTGTTTTCGTGACTACGCCCATCGATGGAGAAAGGAAGTAGCGAGGGTCTGACCTCTTATGACTGAGGAAGAAATTGTTGCCATATTTATGCGAGCCCAGGAATCAGAGGTCTACAATAAGATGATATCAGTGGTCAATTCAAAATTTGCTGATTTAGTCAAAATTGGTGAAACAGTCGAAGAGGGCCTTCGGACTGGGAAAATCACCAGGATCTCTATAGAACCGGAGTCTCCAGGATTTCTAAGGAAGAAAAAGAAAGACGTATCTTCCATATCTTTCGGTTCGAGCACAAGGTCTAGAAAGCCACCCAAGTTTAGCTTTCAGAAGTAGTCATCATCCGAGACATACCTCTCAGATCCACGAAGTCCTTGTCCTACTTTCTATGCTCAAACTAGTTACCAAAATTACCAAACTCCACCTCTAAACTATAACAACTCATCTCGAAATTACCAAACACCTCCACGAAATTATCAAAGCTACCAACCAAATTTTCAAACACCATCTCCAAGCTTTGAAAAGAAATCTCTCCGAACCTTCACACCATTGGATGAAAGTCGGACTCAACTTTTTGAAAGACTTAAAGAAGCTGGATTGATTCAACCCATTAGGTCGAGATCTGTCAATACCAACTCTGAGTTTTTTAAAGCCGATCACTATTGTGCATACCATGCTGGAAATGCTGGGCATGATACAGAAGATTGCATCAATCTGAAATATAAAATTCAGGACTTGATCAATCAGAGAGTTATCTCACTTCAGATGGCAAATGTCACCAACCATGGAAAAGATACTATCAATACGATAGAAAATGATGAAGAGTGGATGGCAAACAAGTTTATAATACAAGCCAGTTTGGAAAAAGTGAAAAAATTAGAGAAAGTTGTGACTTCTCTGAACATAAACAAGGAGTCTAAGATAATGACTACGCCTTGTCAAGCATTCCCTGAAAAGCCTCCAAGATTTGGTGTAGACCACGTCAAAATCAAAGAGAATCAGTCCAAGGACAAGGTTAAGAAGATTATTGATCTGGAGCTTCCAAAATGACTCAGTCACTTCTACCAGTCATTTCCTATATGTTTAAGGCCTTCAAGCGATGGTCCTAGGGATGGAATCAGATACCTCTTCAAATAATGTGATGATATCCTAGAAGAGTTCCCTGAGGCATAAGGAATCAAAAAGATGAATCTGGAGGAGCAATTGCAGAATTGGACCTCCACTCCACTCATAATTTCCCGATCACTATGGTAGATAAAAGGACAAATTTAAATTTTTTTTGCAAATCGGTGATGGTCCGGATGAGGCCTGAGACCCATCCTTTATTTCTTTATTTTCCTCAGCACTATTTTCCTACTTTCCAAAAGGCATAGACTCGTATTCGTGCGAGCCATAGCCAAAATTTGTGAATGTTTTCAATTTCAATGAAAGCCTCGCCTATCTCAAAAATCAACTGCTTTTATTTGCCTTTCATATTTAAAATGATATTATCTAACCTTGTTTAGGTATGATTTCAGTAAAATAATTTAAAACCTGTCAATGTTATGCCATGTTATGAGCTGAATGAACAACTGAGGTAGATGATGAGTGTGAAGGTTATGGTAAAAAGATTATGGTCCTCGGACGATTTGAGAATCAAGAGAAATCTAGTCAAAGAAGTCATAACCGATGTCCTCCTATCAAAGTATAAAAGAAATTCAAGTACATAGAAACGAGAAGTTAATTTACCATCAATATAAGCACAAAGGGATATTCACACAAAATTGACAAAGACGTCATGTCATCCACAAAGTTCTACCCAAAGGTGTTGTCGGTGGCAGATGACCAAGGTGTGAACACAATCGATCGACTCAGAAGCTATCAAGAGATACTATGCCTGAAGATAGTTTTTCCTTTAGTTTCTTTCCATGAAATCACATTTTCTATTTTTTATCCTTTATAGTCTAATAATATTTTCCCTATCCTCTTTGTATGAACTACGTCTGACCTGAATTCTCAAGAATGAGATACGTAGGTGGCCTTTGTCAGTTTCGGTCACCCCTTTATTTATTTTCAATATTCTCCCACTTCGATTGGGGGAACTACATTTGACCTGATTTCTGCTTCAACGGGATATGTAGGTGCCACAACGGCTCAGTCATATCACCCAGAAAATAGAAACTGGGGCAGAATTTTTGAGAAAGGAATCTCGAAAATTCAGAAGGCGAGGATCGTTCTCCAACAAGTCAGAATGCAGAATGTGCTGAAGAGCAACTGAAGTGAATCTCGAGAAACAATCTCATAATCTTCACAGAGTGTCAAGTCTCATATCAACGAGATGAGATTCATCATGAAACCTTTAACTGGAGCAGAAATTTTGAGGAGGACCTCAAAATTTCCACCAAACTTCATTCAAAAATTCAAAAACAAACTCCAAAGAATTCCCCAGCACCAGAAAAATAGAGTCTACTTCAGAAATCCCCAATTGCGACAAAATCCAAGGTGGATTAGTTCCCAGCTATGATAGATTTCTTGAAAATCATTCTCTCCAGCCAGGATGTTGAAGGATCCCCAGAGTCCGCCAACAATATGTCAAATATGTCAAGGCCTCAAGTGAAGGACGTTCATTGTCTAGTACATGACATGACAATATTGGTGGAGATTTTTTCAAACCATTTCTTCAAAATCGCTATTTTTTCCAAAACTTAGCCAAAGTCCTTATAAATTATTCATTAAGTTTTTCTTACATATGCCATAACCCGGGAAATCGAGGTAGGCGCCCGAGGATGACAAGCAACCAAAGATGATAGAACAAGGAGTAGGAGATCGAAGGAAGTCAACACGGATCAGTTTCGCCAAAACTAACATTTTTCTGTGGATGCAGGTTATCCTAAAGAAGTGTTATTGAACGGCAAAAACCTATAACTATACGGCATATTCAAATCAGTACAACAAGACTGAATGCTCGAAGTCAATAAAAAAGAGCCGAGACTACTAAGAGAAGCCAAGACGGCAAAGTTTTCCAAAACTAATGACTTTTCTTGTGGTTGCAGGGACCATTAGATAAAGAAAGATCAATGTAAATGGGGGTGCCCGAGGCACCTCATCTTATCATTTCGTCATTGCTCATTCCCGTTAGGCCGCTCCGGTTTGCCCTGCCTTTGTCTAATTCCTCCTCAAGACTCAATGACATCCTCCTCAAGACTATAGCAAATCGAGGATCACAACAAATACGTGATTTTCAAAGATGGTATTTATGATTGTTCCCAGAAATGGGTTTTCAGCCATCCACTTAATCAAAATTATTTTGATTATGAATACTTTCCTTAAAGGTTTTTCCTGAATTTGACAGTGGCCACTGGCAAAAGCGACACTGCGTCTGCTAATCATTTATCTTGAGCACAGGTACATGCAAAGAAGTCAAAATATTAACAAAAAGATTAAAGGTGATGTTTTCTGACAATTACCTTGAAGAGCCATTTACATGTTTATGTTCGTCACAAGGACCATCATCTGCAAACCGCCTCATGGGCTTTATCTTATCATCCTAACACTTGTAAGCCACATCAACGGGAATGTGCAAAGTGTTCAAATCGCAGCAACGGGAATGTGCACCATACTTGTAAGTCATAGCAATGGAAATACGCACTATACTTGTAAGTTGCAGCAACGGGAATGCACACTATACTTGTAAGCCACAACAACGGGAATGTGCAGAGTTTTCAAGTCATAGCAATGAAAATGCATATGCAGTCACAGGATCAAATCTCACTCTCTCTCTTTCTCTCTCTCTCTCTCTCTCTTTCTATATATATATATATATATATATCGCTGCCAGGGTTAAAGAAAACATATCGTCCAAGGGAAGTTTATAAGACGTTATCCAAAATTGGACAATGAACTAAATTTTCCAAAAGCTGGTAGGCCAAAAGTTGTCTGTAAGCCACAACTATGTCTAAAATCGGATAGTGTGCAAGATTGCCCAAGATTGTACGACCCAAGAGTTATCTGTAAGACACAATAATATCCAAAATTGGATAGTGTTCAAGAGCAACTAAGAGTTGGTAGTTCAAGGGTAATTCGTAAGTTGCAATAATATCTAAAATTGGATAAATCTGCAAAACTATCAAAATTTGATAGTTCACGGGTTATCTATAAGCCGCATCATATCCTAGTTGATTATGTGCTGAACTACCCGAAAGCTAATAAACCAAGGAAAATCTGTAAGTCGCGGTACATCTAAAATTGGATAAAAGTGCAGGATTACCTAAAGACTGACAATTTCGAAGGACATCTGTAAGCCACCTCTATCCAAAGTCGGATGATGTGCAAGATTACTTGAAAGCTGATAAATCAAGGGACATCTATAAGTCACCTCTATCCAAAGTTGGATAATGTGCAAGATTACCCGAGGTTTGACGATTTAAGGGATATCTGTAAGGCGCGTCGATACGAAAGATGCACAAGACTTACCCGAAGTTATAAATTGTCACCAATAGTCGAGAGAGCTATCATATCAGAAACTACTATAAGCGGTCACGAAGACCATCATATTCAGACAACCAGGAAAGTCATCGAATTTGAAAAATCATCACGCTTCATTGCCACGAAGGCAATCATGTATGATAGCCATGTGGGCTGTTATGTCTATTATTACAAAGTTGTTACAAATGTCTATGAGAGCCACACTTTGATATTGGGTCGACCCCCCATAAATGGCCTCTATATTTGCTTGCCCACTCGAGGTCTTTTACTTGCAATTATGTTTGGGTCGACCCCCCATAAGCGGTCTATATATTTTGCTCACCCACTCGAGGGCTTATACTTGAAATTAAATTGGGTCATCCACCCCATAAGTGGCATATTCATGTGGAAATGTCCACCTCTTTTGGTATATTTATATATTCGCCAATATGATGCTTACTTTGCTAGTTTGGGTCATCAGCCCTAAAAAGTGACTATTAGGCAAATCGCATACCTATTTCACTTTGCTTATGCGTTCGTCCTAAATTGCGATCATTAGGCTAACTCTATCTCTATGAGATTCCTATTTTGTAAATATCGAACCATTCACCTCGTTATAGTTGGATTATAAACACTTGTAAGTCGCAACAATGGAAATGCACAAAGTTTTCAAGTCGCAGCAATGGGAATATGCAAATCTCAACACTTTTAAGTTGCAACAATGGGAATGCGAAAGTATTTAAGTCGCAGCAATGGGAATACGCAAATCTAACACTTCTAAGACACAATAA
Organism: Jaltomata sinuosa; assembly: GCA_003996215.1. NCBI lineage: Eukaryota > Viridiplantae > Streptophyta > Magnoliopsida > Solanales > Solanaceae > Jaltomata > Jaltomata sinuosa. The sequence continues at coordinate 1,008,056 of QJPP01000178.1, read as the reverse complement.
TGAGAATGCGCAAAGTATTCAAGTCACAGCAACAAGAATGTGCACCAGGTACCACACTGCCAAGTCACTACAAATGGTTACGAAGACCGTTACATTACAAAGGGCTACAAGGTCTTCATATTCAAAGATATTCATGCTCAACTACCACAAAGGCAATTCTGTTCGATGGCTATGAAGGCTATCATGTCTACTTGTCATGAAAATCGTTATTTCCTAAGACAGGGACTAGAAAATGATGGCATCTTCTTCAGAAATCAATATATTCGAAAATGAGGTACAAAAGCTATCTCTCCTTATTGAGATACTTTAATACTAACAATCCTGTTTCAAAATATTATCGAGAGCATTCGAGAGGATAAAAATCTCAAACTAGAACAACAGGTGCAGATCACATCAAAAGAACGTCACAACACAGGAGTCGGACATAATCCAAGGAAGAGGTATGTCAAAAGAACTATCTCTCAAAATTAAATTATGTTACTACTAACAATTTTTGTTTTGAGATGTTTTCGAGAGCATCCGTGTCACGACCCGATTTCTCAAGTCATGATGGCACCTACAATCCCCCAGTAGGCGAACCAATTCCTGTAGCCCAGAACGGTTAGTAATGGGCTACTACCTAACCAAAATGCACCAGCAAGCAGAAATAAGCGAAAGCAAAACTCGAATATAAATACATAAAGGAAACTACACCAACCCCAAGACTTGGTATCAATAGTACAGAAGCTTCTAATAGGATACAAGTGCTAGCAGTAACAAAATACAACATAAATTGCCTCCAAAAATACAAGGAGCAACAGTACAACAGATGAGATGTAGACAAGCCCCGACCGTCAGGCGCTCACCCTAGTCTCAAAGATCCAAAAACTGCACGAGTCTCCAACGTGATCAACGGCGAAAGCTCAGCTAATATCTGCACAAAAAAGTGCAGAAGTGTAGTATGAGCACCAAAACCACGGGTACTCAGTAGGTATCATAGACCGACTAAGCGCATATAAGATATAAAAGCAGTAAGTAACAAATAGCAAGAAAGCAGTCACTGAAGCCATAAGAAAGGCACAAGGAGCTAGCACAGATCATCCATAACCAAGAGCTTCAAGTAACACATGCTAGCACAGAGATACAATTACACGGAATCACAGGTGAAGGAAAGGAGAACGCACCTGGAGTCCTTGCACAACAATATAAGTAAGTAGAGAGAGAGTTGAGAAAATGGCGGTATACCGGTAACCTCAAGTGGAAGGAAAAGACGGAGAGAAGTCTAACATACTCAAAATGGAATCAACCAGTATAAGGAAATTATAACACCAATCCAATCATATGATAGCATAACCAGGGAATCACCTCACAAGTACAACTCTAGGATGAAATAACTAGGCCACAATAACCGAGAGATACCACTCAGCTTCCCACAAGAATAGAACCAGAGTCTCACACTCTGCTCAGAAGGCCACACAAAAGTGCCTCAATAAGATAGGACTCCCTAGCCCTCACAATAATCAAATATCCCACAACGAAAACCTCAACAGGTTAACCATCAATAATCCTTCACTAACCGAGTGCCAAGACAAGCTCTAACTAAAGACAGGAGTAAATATAGTCTACCTACAGTCCCAACGGCCGCCCATACAACCGAGGAACACAATCAAGTGAAAGCAAACCCTCCGGCATCCCATACTATCGGAGCGTACACTGAACACATAGCAAACAAGGGTGGAATCCAATGCATGATATGATATGATATGATGTGTGAAATAGAATCTCTGTATGTACCTCCTCCGGTGCCAATCGGGCCCAGCAGGCAGGTTCCATGGAATGACTCAGCCTGTATACCTCTACTCCACCGTATACCCTTCCCTCCGACGCACGCAGCCCGAAATCCCAGGCCCAGAGCGGCAAGGTCCATGGAGGTCCCCGACCCCATACTAAAACTCAGTATCAAGACATGTCATCCGGAAGAAAGTCCGGGATCAAGATAGAGACCCAGTCTCAAATATGCATGCCCAGACCCCGTCCAGGACTAAAGTAGTAGAAAATGCCTCAAAAACCCCTCCAAGGGTGCCTGGGCATAAACGGGTCTAAAATTGTAGTAAATCAAGTCTAGTACTCCGCCCCGCAGACACTACTATCAGTAATAAAATCAAGTCTGGTGCTCTACCCCACAGAGACTAGTATCAGTAATAAAATCAAGTCTGGTGCTCTGCCCCGCAGAGACTAGTATCAGTAATAAACTCAAGTCTGGTGCTCTGCCCCGCAGAGACTAGTATCAGTAATAAAATCAGTGCGAAAACATCCAAAAATCCCCTTTTCTATCAACAACAGTACCAAAAACGGGCCCCCAGGGCCATGCAAATTTAGGAAAACTGTCGGTAGTGGCTCACAGCCAAAACTGTAGTAAAACATGCAAGGGAAAACCTTTTTCATGGATGATATGCTCGCACACAAATATAAAAGTAGCCCAACGGCTCACAACAATTCCTATCAGCCCTGCACAGGCCCATCAACTACTCAGCAGACATAACCAGCCTAAAAGAATAATCTCTATGTCCGGGACTCGCGGACATTCCCCAATAACCCACCATCTATGTTCCAGAGTCAATACATGGCCACACAGGACCACAAGGGTAATATACAATACTACGCGAATACTGCAAACAACGCATGAAATAACGGACGAACAAGGTGGACAAGGTCTGGGGTACCAACCTATAACAACCCATCCAAGGATGCTAATTAATGCAGTTATAGCCTATATACGCAGAGTCTAGATAGGGGAAAACCATAACCTACCTGTCATCCGATGAGTAGCTGCGGGAACGACATCGTCCAGACTCGAACAGCTCCAGGAAGCTCTGAATCGAACAAAACAAATACTTTCAACTGAAACCCCAAAGGCATCTCTATGAAGCCTGACCAACCAAGGTAATGGAACAATTGCTAGAATCGACAAGGCTGCAAGAACGAGCCATAGCCATTTGATAAGGTGTTAATGTCACACTCGCGACTAGCCAACTCCAAAGCATAAAAATAAGGCCAATAACAATAACAAATGGCAGCTAAATCCAACAACAATACGTTAACCACATCTCCAAGGAGCGACGAGCTCCCGAGGCACTATTTCAAGGCATACTTCACGTTTGTCCAATCCAATCACTATCATATGTGATCCCAAAAAGAATCGCACAATTTTCCAATCCCTCCAGCACCTTACCATAACCAGAACACCACAACAATAACCAAACATAACAAGATAAAGGGGCTGTCCAAAGCCACAAATCCAAAATACCACTTCGGGGCTCAGAAATCCATAAAACAATACTAGAACATATAATAATGAAGGAGGGTCATAGGAGGAAGGTTACCTCGACAAAAAGCTTTGAAATACCAAGCTAAACATGCTGTTATAAGGACCCACCACGAGCTGTAACAATATACGGCAAGAAAACACGACAAACATGCCGATAACAATAAGTTCTCCTCGGAATTGATTCTAAAGCTCAAATTAAGAATGAGTCGAGGATTTAGAACCCTTACCTTACGATAATAAAATGATAATACCACAAAAATATCAGTTCCACGAGCTGCCTCCTTGCAGTAGCAACAAACGGAGCCAAAACGACGAGAAAACTATACCACGACGATGAGCTCGCGACGTAGAGCAACTTCCATTAAACTTCCCAATTGAAAGGATCAACGTCCATGGATTATTTCTAAGGTTTATATCTGATTTTGTAAGGTTTTTGTCTGTTTTTGTGGTTTAAAAACGAAGGAGAAGCTGATTTATAAAGGCAAACCGACTTAGGATGTGGGCCCCGCTTTGACGTATCTGCTTGCGCAGTCTTACGAAAACATGAATATCTCTCTATTATGAAGTCGTATGGATGAACGGTTTAGTGCGTTGGAAAAAAGACTCGTAGACCTTCGATTTGGTATATTGGGGGCCCACTAACTCTTTATATATAGGGAGAAACAATCCAAGACATTTAACCCAAATTTGAAGAGAATTCCTTAAAGGAATTTACAATAACTTTTTCCGACTTTTGTTTCGCAACTTGCTTGACTTCAAAACTTATCATACGACCATTTTGCGATTATAATACCTCATAACACATCCTTCTTAGTATATTAGACACTATTATTCTTACCCCAAAGGCACGGGTTACTTTAAACCTTCCAAACGGGCGAGGTGTTACACGAGGCATTTCTTTAACTCAAACTTTTGAGTAAGGGATTCCTTTGACCTAGAACCTTGGTTTAATTCTTTGATATTACCAAGAATGTTGTCGGAAGTCAACGATTTCTAAAGTTGAAGCTCTAAAATGAGGAACGGCCATAGAGACCAAACAAACGTCCCGGGCACCGAACTACCGTTCCCGACAAGCCATAAATGACTTGGGCCGCTACAAGTAAGCTTTAATGGTACAAGAAAGGAAAAAACGTGTAAATGATCGAAAAGGGTCATTACATTATCCACTACTAAAAAGACTTTTGTCCCCGAAAGTCAGGAAGAAATAAAATACTAGAGATTTAAGGACAACAGATACCACGCCCGTACTACTCTCTCGGACAACCCGTGTAACCTTCACGACCGGACTGCACCCAATAGAACAGAACCAAAGAAAGCAACCAAGCCTTAATTTCTTACTAGCCAAGCTAGATTTCAACCTCCAAAGATCTACCAACCCAAACTGAACCTCGAGAATCTTAACCAAAAATCACCTACACAATACTGAAACTAGAGCACCAAGGCTATCAACACACAAAACTCGAATCCTTAGAACCATACCAAGTTTACCAGAAGATCCATCAACCCATAACTCTAACTCATGAACCCGTTGTTCCGCAAAAGCCCCCTTTTTTTTATATTCTGAACTGAATCCTTTAGCACCACAAAAAGGAATCTGCATACAAGTTGAACACTCAAACCACCCTCGAAGCATCAACTGACACACCAGAGATCCATAGTTCCTGCTTATACTTTACCACGAACGAAGTCACCCATTTTATTCAAATGCGTTTTAAGCCAAGATATAAGCTACTAGCCTTTGCCATCCAATATAACAACCCATAGCATATCATTGAAATTAAAGTTACCTGCCTTGACTGACCACCAACCGACGAACGAACATTTTTTCTAACATCAAATTCGCTAACTGAACCGTGCCAGGTCTGAATCAGCTGAAAGTGAATGAACCAGGGCAATCTGCCCAAAAGACCCAAACCAAAACCATGTTCCTGCAAGAAGTGTGGTAAGCCTACCACGAAGTCTGTAACTATGAGCCAAGCTCCCAACTCTAGAAAACACTACTGCTACTCTGAACACTCGAACACCATTTGAATGTGAAATTGCCTTACGAATCTCACCTCAGGAAGAAGTCCATTGTGCCACGAATATCAAGTCCAAACACCCCGAAGGCAAAGGAAAAAGGTGCCTGGGGTTCAAAGTTACCATCTAGCCATAGAAATTTTTGCATATACTTTCAATTCATTCCTTTGGCTCGAATCAACCGCTCTACTGGTTCTGCAAACAACCAACCACTTCGAAGCATATACCCTAATGAACTTCTCGTCCATACTGGCCGAGTTTAACCAACACTAGAACCCCACATAAACAATAACTCCGGAGGAATCAATTAAACAAGCTTTCAAATCCTGGGAAAACGAATGGCTATTATCAGTCTCTACGTATCATCAGAGCTCAAAATAGCCTCGCTAGTCTTAACCCGCACAAGCTGACCACATAAAGCATACACCACTGCTGAAGCTCAAACTTACGCCGTTGAGTCTGTCCAACCATGGTAGAAGGACCTCGTACTAACTAGAACACTGCTGAAATCTAGAATATCTCACCTCTTGCAGAGGTTAGCGTAGGACTAGGTGTCCAAGACCAATAGCCGCATCCACAACTGAATTAAGAAAGCTTAGTTGCCCGCACCCACTGCCTCCCGGCACTAGGATGCTGCAATCAAATACAAACTGCCACGAACCATTCGAGCTAACCTGCCAAGTTATGATTTTGAACACCGACTTTCAAAATTGCCAACCAAAGCCTTGGTAGAACCCGTATGCTGCCAATGAACCCTTAGAAATCCAAGCCAACGAGGCCTGAATATGCAAGTTGCCAACACTGCAGTTGCTACTGAAACAAAACCAATCGATGGAAAACCCACGTCAATGTGTACACGGCTGAATCGAATCACCGACACACAATACCAAAGCAAACCTTCATCGCCACCTCAGGTAACTATGAGGACACATAAACACAAAAAAAATGTCATCTCCCTTCTTTTTCAACTAAACAAAAATCCTTCCTTAGCACATATTAAACATTACAAATCCTTTCTCAAATAAGAACCTGAAGCCATTACCTTACTACTCATAGCTACACGTCAAATTCAATAAGGCAGGAGAAGAATGAGCCAGATGCCCAACTCACCAGAAATGCCTACAAATACAAGCCTTACCATGAGGTTACGATCAACACTTAGTCGGAAGTGCTTAAAGTCAAGACCCAATCACGATGCCAACATCCAGAGCTCATTGAAAGAACTACGATCAAGATTCGTTCCAACTGGAGCTAGGGATACAACAAAACACCCAATGGACCGGGAAGTGGAGGAGACTATGGGAACAACCCACATACCTACCAACCTCCTAAACTAATCAACAAAGAGGGTCGACTCTAGACACTCGGGAGACCAAACCAATCTATGCACACTAGCATAATCAATATCTCCCAACTGAGGCAAAATCTCAACTCCGGCCCAACTACCGGTAATACACCGAACCATCACACGGATCTCTAGCAACGCTAGATAACGGCCTAGGCAACAACCATCTAGGACCGCTCAACAAGGGAAACCCAACTAAAAGTCCAGAATCATAATGAAACAGGGGTAACCCAACTAGAAATGGAATAACAAGAACTACCCACGAGCTACAACTCCGGGAAAACACCTCTCAAGGCTAACGTACCCCCATCCACTACTAAAGAATAAACTACCAATAAAATAACATATCGGTACTATAACTCGGGTAGCCAAACAACTTAAACAAGTAGCAGGTAGACATATAAGCAATTACACGACAGAAGGGATAGAGTCGCAACACGAGCGGGACTAACATAAGTCGAAGGTAGCAAAAGCCTAACCTGGAGCAATAATATCAGGAACCTCTACCTCTGGCCCACCAAGAGGAGTATCAAGCTGATGGGATATAACTCTGGACTGAGTAGTTGAAACTAAAGGCCCAACCGGCCCTCGCCGGGGACAATATCTATAACGGTAACCAATCTCTCCAAAATGATAACAACCAGGTTGTCTGGGATACATAATCCTGGGGCAATTCCTAGCAAAGTGCCCATACTCACCACACCAAAAATAGCCTCTACCAGATGAAATCCGATGGGGAAATCTTGCCTCGTACTCCAATACCGACAGACAACCCTGCTGAAGAACTAGAAGCTCAACTGTAACTGAAGAACCACTCACAGAACCAGGTACTGAAACACTCACCGGAGGGCTCAGAGTCCTAGCCACGGTGTCCTGAAGCGCTGAGGTCGCTATAAATCCAGTCGGAGGTGGGGCTGACCCCACACCCCTAATCTAGTGGAGTAAACCCTCACTCTGGAGTCCTGGTGCTGATAGAAGCACTGAAGCAACAGGCACAGAAGCCTCGGCACCAACCGCTATCGCATTCTTCTGAGGAATTCAAGAATGAATGAACAACCGAAGTTTAAAAGTCAATAGAGTCAGGAATGCACGATGAGGAGCCAAGAAGATGAAATATTTCCTAACAATGCCCTGTAGTCTCCCGCAGATAGGATACGGACGTCATCGTACCAATCCACGAGACTCTACTTAGACACTTGCTTCTGTACCATGACACCGGTGAACCTAGAGCTCTGATACCAAGCTGTCAAGACCCAATTTCTCAAGTCATTATGGCACCTACAATCCCCCAGTAGGCAAACCAATTCCCGTAGCCCAGAACGGTTAGTAATGGGCTACTACCTAACCAAAACGCACCAGCAAGCAGAAATAAGCGAAAGCAAGACTCGAATATAAATACATAAAGGAAACTACACCAACCCCAAGACTTGGTATCAATAGTATAGAAGCTTCTAATAGGATACAAATGCTAGTAGTAACAAAATACAACATAAATTACCTCCGAAAGTACAAGGAGCAACAGTACAACAGATGAGATGTAGACAAGCCCCGACCGTCAGGCGCTCACCCTAGTCTCAAAGATCAAAAAGCTGCATGAGTCTTCAACGTGATCAACGGCGAAAGCTCAGCTAATATCTGCACAAAAAAGTGCAGAAGTGTAGTATGAGCACCAAAACCACGGGTACTCAGTAGGTATCATAGGCCGACTGAGTGCATATAAGATATAAAAGCAGTAAGTAACAGATAGCAAGAAAGCAGTCACTGAGGCAATGAGCAAGGCACAAGGAGCTAGCACAGATCATCCATAACCAAGAGCTTCAAGTAACACATGCTAGCACAGAGATACAATTACACAGAATCACAGGTGAAGGAAAGGAGAACACACCTGGAGTCCTTGCACAATAATATAAGTAAGTAGAGAGAGAGTTGAGAAAATGGCGGTATACCGGTAACCTCAAGTGGAAGAAAAAGACGGAGAGCAGTCTAACATACTCAAAATGGAATCAACCAGTATAAGGAAATCATAACACCAATCCAATCATATGATAGCATAACCAGGGAATCACCTCACAAGTACAACCCTAGGAAGAAATAACTAGGCCACAATAACCGAGAGATACCACTTAGCTTCCCACAAGAATAGAACCAGTATCTCACACTCTGCTCAGAAGGCCACACAAAAGTGCCTCAATTAGATAGGACTCCCTATCCCTCACAATAATCAGATATCCCACAACCGAAACCTCAACAGGTTAACCATCAATAATCCTTCACTAACCGAGTGCCAAGACAAGCTCTAAATAAAGACATGAGTAAATATAGTCTACCTACAGTCCCAATGGCCGCCCATACAATCGAGGAACACAATTAAGTGAAAGCAAATCGTCCGGCGTCCCATACTACCAAAGCGAACACTGAACATATAGCAAACAAGGGTGGAATTCAATGCATGATATGATATGATATGATGTGTGAAATAGAATCTCTGTATGTACCTCCTCAGGTGCCAATCGGGCCCAGCAGGCAGGTTCCATAGAAGGACTCAGCCTGTATACCTCTACTCCACCGTATACCCTTCCCTCTGGCGCACGCAGCCCAAAGCCCCAGGCCCGGAGCGGCAAGGTCCATGGAGGTCCCCGACCCCATACTAAAACTCAGTATCAAGACATGTCATCCGGAAGCAAGTCTGGGATCAAGATAGAGACCCAGTCTCAAATATGCATGCCCAGACCCCGTCCAGGACTAAAGTAGTAGAAAATGCCTCAAAACCCACTCCAAGGGTGCCCGGGCATAACCGGGTCTAAAACTATAGTAAATCAAGTCTAGTGCTACTCCCCGCAGAGACTAGTATCAGTAATAAAATCAGTGCGAAAACATCCAAAAATCCCCTTTTCTATCAACAACAGTACCAAAAACGGGCCTCCAGGGCCATGCAAATTTAGGAAAACTGTCGGTGGTGACTCATAGCCAAAACTGTAGTAAAACATGCAGGGGAAAACCTTCTTCATGGATGATATGCTCGCACACAAATATAAAAGTAGCCCAACGGCTCACAACAATTCATATCAGCCCTGCACAGGCCCAGCAGCTACTCAGCAGACATAACCAGCCTAAAAGAATAATTTCTATGTCCGGGACTCGCGGACATTCCTCAATAACCCACCATCTATGTTCCAGAGTCAATACATGGCCACACAGGACCACAAGGGTAATATACAATACTGCGCGAATACTACAAACAACGCATGAAATAACGGACGAACAAGGTGGACATGGTCTGGGGTACCAACCTATAACAACCCATCCAAGGATGCTAATTAATGCAGTTATAGCCTATATACACAGAGTCTAGATAGGGGAAAACCATAACCTACCTGTCATCCGATGATTAGCTGCGGGAACGACATCGTCTAGACTCGAACAGCTCCAGGAAGCTCCGAATCGCACAAAACAAATACTTTCAACTGAAACCCCAAAGGCGTCTCTATGAAGCCTGACCAACCAAGGTAATGGAACAATTGCTAGAATCGACAAGGCTGCAAGAACGAGCCATAGCCATTTGATAAGGTGTTAATGTCACACTCGCAACCAGACAACTCCAAAGCATAAAAATGAGGCCAACAACAATAACAAATGGCAGCTAAATCCAACAACAATATGTTAACCACATCTCCAAGGAGGGACGAGCTCCCGAGGCACTATTTCAAGGCATACTTCACGTTTGTCCAATCCAATCACTATCGTATGTGATCCCAAAAAGAATCGCACAATTTTCCAATCCCTCCAGAACCTTACCATAACCATAACACCACAACAATAACCAAACATAACAAGATAAAGGGGCTGTCCAAAGCCACAAATCCAAAATACCACTTTGGGTCTCAGAAATCCATAAAACAATACTAGAACATATAATAATGAAGGAGGGTCATAGGAGGAAGGTTACCTCAACAAAAAGCTTTGAAATACCAAGCTAAACATGCTGTTATAAGGACCCACCACGACATGTAACAATATACGGCAAGAAAACACGACAAACATGCCGATAACAATAAGTTCTCCTCGGAATTGATTCTTAAGCTCAAATTAAGAATGAGTCGAGGATTTAGAACCCTTACCTTACGATTATAAAATGATAATACCACAAAAATATCAGTTCCACGAGCTGCCTCCTTGCAGTAGCAACAAACGGAGCCAAAACGACGAGAAAACTATACCACGACAATGAGCTCGCGACGTAGAGCAACTTCCGTTAAACTTCCCAATTGAAAGGATCAAGGTCCATGGATTATTTCTAAGGTTTATATCTGATTTTGTAAGGTTTTGGTCTGTTTTTGAGGGTTAAAAACGAAGGAGAAGCTGATTTATAAAGGCAAACCGACTTAGGATGTGGGCCCCGCTTTGACGTGTCTGCTTGCGCAGTCTTACGAAAACATGAATATCTCTCTATTCTGAAGTCGTATGGACGAACGGTTTAGTGCGTTGGAAACTAGACTCGTAGACCTTCGAATTGGTATATAGGGGGACCACTAACTCTTTATATATATTGAGAAACACCCCAAGACATTTAACCCAAATTTGAAGAGAATTCCTTAAAGGAATTTACAATAACTTTTTCCGACTTTTGTTTCGCAACTTGCTTGACTTCAAAACTTATCATACGACCATTTTGCAATTATAATACCTCATAACACATCCTTATTAGTATATTATACACTATTAGTCTTACCCCAAAGGCACCGGTTACTTTAAACCTTCCAAATGGGCGAGGTGTTACACGAGGCATTTCTTTAACTCAAACTTTTGAGTAAGAGATTCATTTGACCTAGAACCTTGGTTTAATTCTTTGATATTACCAAGAATGTTGTCGGAAGTCAACGATTTCCAAAGTTGAAGCTCTAAAATTAGGAACGGCCATAGAGACCAAACAAACGTCCCAAGCACCGAACTACCTGTCCCGACAAGCCATAAATGACTTGGGCCGCTACAAGTAAGCTCTAATGGTAAAAGAAAGGTAAAAACGTGTAAATAACCGAAAAGGGTCATTACACATTTCTGTTTTATTATTAGTACAAAAATTGTGACATATAGTTATCAGTCCACCTTATAGAAGTTTTACAACTAAAAATATTATCAATATAGAGGTAACATTGAATATGACATGTGTTTTATTAGTTTATAAGAAAAAAAGTGTCCAATAACCAGAAAACAGTCATTCTCATCCACTTCTCCTGAGCAAGAAATATTTGAAAGCCATCAAAGAACTAAACATTATCAAAAACTAACACTATTCTATAGACTTGCACCTTAAAAAAGGATAAAGTTGGTAGCAGATTTCAGGTAATAAATATGAGATACATGTTTAGTATCACTGTGCTGCCTCAAATATCGTTAGTCTGCACACCTTCTTAGGATGATCACTACCTAGAAAATAAAAAAAATGGATATTTAAGTAACAAGTGTAGTTTACAAATCAGAATAATAATCAGGAACACAAAAGAGTAAGCTTGAATTATGGGTCAAAATCAGAATAGCAATCATATACAATAAAAAAGTCAACAAAATACATAAACATTGACAATCTCATATGTGTTTCTACTTATTACATAACTAAGAGTTTTTGTACCGGTAAATCATCAAATAACAGAAAGAGAAAGCTAATACTATGGGTCAACAACAAAATAATAAAGTTACGGTTCATTATCAAAATGATTTTCAGAAATTTCTTTGGACTCATCTTCAGAATCATCTTCAAACTCGTCTTCAAACTCAGCTTCAGATTCATCGACATACTTAATATCAAGTAGTTGAGCAAGAAATCCTTCAGCAGCCACATCATCCACATCAATAATGGTTTCTGGTACATCATTCCTTATTAAGACGACTTCACCATCATCATCTAGTATAGATGGGACCATCAAATATTCAGAAGACTCATTTTCATAACTTTGTTCAACCTCATCACTTACATTAAACAAGTCTCTCGGAACAGTATTCATAACATAATGTCTATCTTGATCATATGGATCTTGAACATAGAAGCACTGGTGCACTTGAGATTCTAGCACAAAAGGCTCTTCCAGAGAGCATTTCTTGTTGAAATAGATATAAGTAAGACGATACATATCTTTTTCAACCTCATACTAGTCGCACATAAATAAAACAGCTTTAAAATGGCCATAATAGTCTAACTCAAATATATCAACTATTCTGCCATAATAAGCCAAATCTGCATCAACTGGATTTTTATCCTTTCAGCTTGCAAAGCTTGTGGTGGAGGCAACTAATGTAACACCACTATTTTAAGTTTTACGCCTTGCATCACGATACCTAGTACGAAATCTATATCCATTAATAAGATACCCATAATATCTTTTAGCAATTGAATTTGGTCCTCTAGCCAATTCTTTTATAAGATCAGGCACATTCTCTTGCAAAGCACGAATTTCAAACCATTGGGAGAAGCTCTGACTATGATTCTTAGCCTTGCTCCATTTAGATCTTTGTGGCTGATTATTAACTTCAAGTTCATGCTCTCTACACACAAGTATTTTTATTTGTTAGAATAATAAATAAAATAAGTTGAAAACTATATATAAAAAGGAAATACTAAAAGTGATTAAAATACCTATTATACTCTTGAACATCATCACAATTGGCCAATAAGTATGCATGCGCCTGATTTAATGACTTGCTATCTAAAATTGTACCTGCAGCTTTCTTTGCTACTAAAGGAAAACCATTGTTAGGAAACAAAGTGCAAATTTGAGTATCACCCGAGCCACGTTCATCATCATTTTGGGCTCTTCTATTAAATCTGGTGCGTACACCCTTATGCAAATATCTAGAGCATAAAGTTAAACACTCTTCAACCAGATATGCCTTTGCTATTGATCTTTCTGCACAATTTTTATTGCGGACATACGATTTGAATGTACACATATCTCTTTCAGAGGGATACATCCATTGATTCTGAACTGGACCTCCTAATCTCACCTCATTTGCTAAATGAATAGGCAAATGAATCATTATATCAAAAAATGTAGGAGGAAAAATTTGCTCCAACTGATTTATTGTTTCTCTGATCTCTACTTCAAAGCAATATATTTCCTCCAGTGTGATAACTTTGCAACATAACCAACGGAAGAAGGAACTTAGACGAATCAAAGCAATAACAACATGATCAGGAAGGATGCTTTTAATTGGAATTGGTAGCAAGTAATGTAACATGAAATGAGCATCATGTGTTGTATATCCAGATATTTTTCTTTCATCTGGTTTCACACACCTAGATATGTTAGAGGCACTACCATCAGGCAGCTTTGTTGTCTTTATAACTCTACTAAAAATTGATCTCTTAATTAGTCATTGGGAAGCACGCTTTTGCCATCTTTGTTCACTTGCCATCCGTTGTATCTTTTGGATGAAAGTTCTTTCTAATTCCCATTTCTTTCATATCATAACGAGCCTTTGCATGATCCTTTGTTTAGCCAAAATATTCAAAATAGTTCCAGTTACGTTGTCTACTATGTTCTTCTCTATGTGCATTACATCAAGGTTGTGAGGTAATGGGTTATTCTCCCAGTAAGGCAATTCAAAGAACATTGACCTTTTTTTCCACAGGCCATCATTTGATCTCTTTCTCTTCTTACCAAACACATTGCTCATGTTTTTTAAGCTATTCAGCACATCAGTTCCATTTAACAAAGGTGGAGAAGGCCTAAATTCAGTTTTTCCATTGAAAGATCTTTTGTTAGATCTCCACGGATGATCCATGGGTAGAAAAACACGATGATCCATATAGCACATCTTCCTACTATGTTTCAGATAGCAAGAATTGGTGCCAAATTTACAACAAGGGTAGGCCATCTTTCCTTTTGTACTCCAAACAGATAACATAGCATATGCAGGGAAGTCACTGATCATCCACATAAGAGTTGCTCGCATTTGAAAGATTTGATTTCTTGAAGCATCATATGTTTCAACTCCAGAATTCCACAATAAATTTAACTCATCTATCAATGGTTGTAAATAAATATCAATGTTATTTTCTGGTGATAGGGGCCCAAAAATAAGTAAAGACAACATAGAGTATTCTGGTTTCATACACATCCAAGGCAGCAAATTATAAACCATTAATATAACTGGACATGTGCTATGAGATATACTAATGGTTCAAAATAGATTGAATCCATCATTTGACAAGCCAAGTCTCAAATTATGACAATCTCATGCAAAATCGAGATACAACCTATCAAAGTCTTTCCATGCTTGTCCATCAGCGAGATGCCTTAGCTTTCCATCTTTACAATGCTCCTCGTCATGCCACCCCAAGGAATCTGCTGTCTTTGAACACATAAATAGCCTTTTAAGTCAAGGAATTAAGGGAAAGTGTCTCAAAAATTTTGTTGGAACACGATGAGTTTTTTTAGAAGGCTACACAACCTCACTGTCCACTTCAGTAGGTTTAATATAACGAGAAGCTCCGCAAACATGGCAAAATTCAGCATCCTTATCATCATTCCTAAACAACATGCAGTCATTAGGACAGGCATGAATTTTCTCATAGTGAAGACCGAGATCCTTTACCATAGTCTTAGCTTTATTGTAGGATGGAGGAATATTCAACTCGGGCATGGCCTCGTTTAATAACTCTGAAAGAGAAGTGAATGATTCATTGCTCCATCCATGTAGACACTTCAACAAATATAAATGGATTGTGAATGATAATCTAGAGAATCCTTTACAACCGGGATATAGTTCTTGGCTAGCCTCTTCAACTAATGTATATAATTTCTTGGCATTTTGATTTGGACCTTCAGTTTGTGTAACATGTCTAAAGTGATCATATAACAACCCATCAATATCATCACATGGGTCATCCATATGATCATCAACATCAAACGGGATTTTTCATTCTCCGTGATTGATCCATCTTTTATAATTTTTAACAAATCCATGGTCTATTAGATGATTATGCACTACATTCCTTTCCCTCCAACATAAATTGCCAGAACGATCACATGGACACTGAATTTGTTTGCCTTGAGGCTCTCTATAAGTGTAAGAAAAATTTAAGAAAGATTCAACACCATTAATATACTCATCGAAATACCTAGGTAAATCCATCCAATCCTTGGATGGAACATTTGAGTTCCTAAAAACCCAACATTAATGTCAGATATTTCAATATACAAAATAATTAATTACTGCATACTTTAATTCTAAAAATCACAAGCAAGTTATCAGAATCATGTATTGGCATGTGTTTGCAGAAGATAAAAAAAATTACCTAGTCATAGCCTTTATGTTAAGCCAAATCCAAGTTTAAATCTGCAGCAGATCCAATTCCTCTTTTTCTGCATATAAAAAAATTAAATATGCATGCTACATATTTTAAATATTTTAACAACTGCAGATACCTAACTACTTTCCTTTATTTAACTAACTATTCATACCAAGTTTTTTAAATTTATGCTAAACTTATACAAGGAAATTACTAAGTTTAAACAGTTTAACAATTTCAGATACCCATCAACACAAACATACACGGACACCAAAAGAAAATCAAAATGTAGGTTTTATAGGCATTCTTTCTAAGGATATTGGCAGATGAGATGGGTGACAGGGGATCTCCTACCCATAGAATCGCGTACAATTCATTCAGACTTGAGAGCATGATTGCTATGTGTTTAGACAAGATAAAAAGACTTCAACAGATTCCAGAGACTTTACCTTGTATATAATTGTAATCTATAAGCATGTCTGCAAATAGCAATCTAAGTCTAATGACTTAGACGTGATAGAAAAGAAAAATAAATCACAAAATAGAACCTAAGAGTTTTAATACTCCTTAGAAAGAAATACATAATAAATGTTGGAGATTGGATACTAACTAGTCGTGGATCTTGCTTCACACTGATTTCAAATAAACTCTCAAGTTGTTCAAGTTAAGATTGAGTTGATTGGTTCATATGTTGGTTTCTTGGTTCCCCTGTTCATTGGTTTCTCTTTATATTAACTGATTTAGATTTGATATATTGGGCCATGGGTAGAAAGCATATGGGTTTGTCTGAAGTCCTGAAGAACCACATACTATGGGTTATGTCTGAAGGTAGAAATTTTCTTCTTTTAAGCTTCCTTTTCAACTAATTTCAACTTATTTCAACTAATTTCAGATAAAATCCGTCAATTTTTCATGTTTTAAGCTTCAGGGTTTATTGCATGTGAAAGAGCTTTTGGGTTTGTTGCATGTTTTAAGCTCCAAAATCTATCAAAGAAGGTAGAAATTTTCATCTTTTAAGCTTCCTTTTCAACTAATTTCAACTTATTTTAGATCAAATTCCTCAAATTTCTTCTAATTTCACCTTATTTCAGTGGGGATTTCAGCTCAGCTCAGCTCAAATTTTGTCATTAGCTTTTACCTTTTTGAAGACCACCTCTTATAAATGATAGATTTTAGTTTGGTTCATGTGTTGGTTTCTTGGTTCCCCTGTTCTTTGGTTTCTCTTTATATTAACTGATTCAGATTTGATATATTGGGCCATGGGTAGAAAGCATATGGGTTTGTTGTATCTCAATTTGTTGCATGTCTATTTTTCATATGGGTTTGTTGTATCTGAGTTTGTTGTATATCTATTTTGCATATGGGTTTGTTGTATCTGGGTTTATTGCATGTCTATTTTGCATATGGGTTTGTTGCATCTGAGTTTGTTGCATTCTGTGATAGTTGTAAGCTTCTTTGTACAAAAAAGATGGTATAAAACAGATTATTGTAGTTTGTAGAAAAAAGATTTTTGATGGGCTTCAGGAACTTCGCCAGAATAAACAAGTTAACAAGATGTTCAAATAATTGGGAAACTGTTATTGATATTTTAGTTTGCTTCTCTCCTTCTTTCTTCATCTCTCCCATTTCCAAACTATGTTGATTGATGTTAAATTTCTTTTGTTCTGTCAATACCAAGTTCTATCACTGAACATATCTGAATTGGGAGCCCAGTAGAGAAAGAATATGGTTCTTCAGGACCTTTTATGTTTCCTTGTGTTATAAATTAGTATGGGTTTGTCTGAAACCCATATGCTTTCTACCCATGGCCCAATATATCAAATCTGAATCAGTTAATATAAAGAGAAACCAAAGAACAGGGGAACCAAGAAACCAACTCATGAACCAAACTGAAATCTATCATTTATAAGAGGTGGTCTTCAAAAAGGTAAAAGCTAATGACAAAATTTGAGGTGAGCTGAGCTGAAATCTCCACTGAAATAAGGTGAAATTAAAAGAAATTTGAGGAATTTGATCTAAAATAAGTTGAAAAGGAAGCTTAAAAGATGAAAATTTCTACCTTCTTTGATAGATTTTGGAGCGTAAAACATGCAACAAACCCTGAAGCTTAAAACATGAAAAATTGACGGATTTTATCTGAAATAAGTTGAAATTAGTTGAAAAGGAAGCTTAAAAGAAGAAAATTTCTACCTTCTTCAATAGATTTGGGAGCTTAAAACATGCAACAAACCCAGAAGCTATTTAACATGCAACAAACCCAGAAGCTTAAAACATGAAAAATTGAGGGATTCGACCTTCTTTGAGCTGAGCTAAGCTTAAACGCAGAAGCTTGAAACAATGATTTCTGCCATTGAGATAAACCCAGAAGCTGCTATTAAGAGTGAGAGTGAGAGAGTTGTGAGAGTAAGAGTGAGAATATTTTAGAGAGATGTGCAATTGAATGTTTTAGAGAGCTGAGAGATATTTTATTTTTACTTCTAAAATATTTTAGAGAGCTGGGAGTTGAAATTTCATTTTTGGCCAATTAGAAATTGGAAGGAGAGTTAAATATTTTGGAGGGAGAGTTAAATTTTTAGTGAAAATTTTAGGCCACACTTCTAAAGTGTTGTATTTAGAATTAAAAAAATATAACACTTAAAAGTGTAGTTGTATGTGTAAATAAATGTTGCTAATTATATCACAATTTGTCAACGCTTATAAAGTGTGGTCTATACTATTAAAGACCACACTTTAAAAGCGTTGCCAATATTAGTGTGGCTAGAGGCTAAAAACTATACCTACGCTTTAAAAGAGTAACCAAATATGTTTTAGGCAACACTTTACAAGCGTGGTCCAGATTTAGTGTGGCCAAAAGACTAAAATGTTGTAGTGACAAGTATACGACAAATGAAAAATGTGATACAATTAAGAACAATAAATAAATAAATAAATATAAAAATAACGAGAACATCTACTCTATCACGAACCCTCGTTTAATTCTATGCTAGGGATCCCTATTCTAAAGAACTCAACCAGAAGCAACCTAAACTAAGATAAGGTAGCTGACCCTAATCATAAGGATACTACACCATCTACGCCAAGCCGTATGGGGGAACTATAGCCCATACTAAGGATTTTCTAACCAGACTCTACTCTAAGGCTCTTAAATCACCTATAAGGATTAAAATGCCTACTCTAAAGTGTATTCAAACCACAATATCTCACCAACCATTAGCAATTGATTATACTCATACCTTACATGAGCAAAGTCTAGAAAAGTAAACTATAACCTACCTGGAAGCCAAATACGTGCTCTCGATCCCACTGTACCAGAGCTTATCTCTCCCGAGAAACCTCTAACTGCTGCCATGCAATTATGATAGGATAGTGATCAGAAATGAGGACTGAACAATCCCTAGCTCACACTGGTGATGCCACACATATTTTAGAGCTTAGATCTCTCAAGAATGGAGAAATTTTGATTTTATAGAGGAGAAAACGAAAGGAAAAATTTATATACTGCCAGGGGTCCATTATCGCGATTGTGATGAAGAACAAACGAGTGTCCGATCGACAGACCCTTCATCATGGTCGCATGAAGGGCCCCTCATGGTTGTGATGAAGGTATGATACCTGCACTTGTAATAGCAACCAACAGATTTTCTTAAGTTAAAAAGTCACCAGATGGACCCTCGAGGTTCGTATGGGACTCCATGCATCAAAATAAACTATGCTACCCTACCAGATTTGGCCTTTTAGACTCAACAAATTTGATGAAATTCTCAACGGAGATCATTTTGATAAAATATGGGGCCCACGCCAAAAAGCCAACTTTAACCAAAAGGAACCTAATAGCCTAAAACGAGTCCAAAAGCCTCGAGACTCAAACCAAAGGTCCCTCTAGCCCAAAGTTGACATTCTAGAGCTAACAGCACTAACGAGATTTTCATCAGAGATCGTCTTCTCCAAATGTTGACCAAAGTCAACCCTACCAGCCTTTAGAGTTCTAAAACACAAGAAAATAGCCCAAAAATTGACCCATCAATATCTACAAGTCATAAATGAGTTGTAGCTATTGTGGGAAAGCTTGAAACGCTGAAAACAGCCAAAAGCAGAGAAATTACCTGGAGGTTCATTATAACATCCACTACTAAAAGAACTTTCATCCCCGAAAGTTATGAATCAGGAAGTACCTAAGGACTCAAAAATGAAAGGATGTTAGCTCCACATGTCGAGCCAGGCTTCCCAAGGAGCCTTTTTGACCAGACAATGCACCATGGATCTATCTCAACGGAAAGCTACAGAAACCTTAAATTATTACCAGCCAAACCAGGATAGCAACAAAACTCTAACTTAGAAGCTAAATGGTTAGTTAATTGAATCAAACCCACCAAACCATAAGAAACTCAACCGGAGGGCACCAACACAACACAAGAACCAAGAAACCCAAGGCAATAACCATACAAAATTGATAACCAGACTACCTAGTAACACAAAACCCACTTCCTCAAAATTCTAACCCATGATTCCTTTGATCCGAAAAACACCTTTGCCTATTCTGAAACATCCGCACTCTAACCATGAAGCCAAGCACAAATCAAACACCTAAGCTACACTCATAAACATTAACTAACCCACCGGAAAGCTATGATTCCTACCACACTCTACCTCAAATAAATTCATGTGCACACTCAAACTTTACCAAAAACAAACACTAGTCCCACTAATCTTTAAAATACATAACATCTTCTTGTAGCCTATCCTCGAGAACTGGATTAGTTTGCTCTAACTGGCCATCGGTCTGCAAATGGACAATTGCACTAAGATCACTCAAATTTCCCTGAACTCATCTAAAACAACCATAAGAAACCCAACTGGAAATGAAACACTGGGATCAAAAATGATGTAGCTAGGCACCCCGTGCTTAAGAATGGTCTTCCAAAGGCATATTCTAAACTAAACTCTCTGAACCACACAGGGTATAATCTGGTAAAAAGTGAATAGACTAGGTTAACTTATCCTAGAAAACCCCAATAGCACCAAAACCATGCAAGAAACGTAGTGAGTATGCTATGAAACCCATATCCAACCAAAAACTCCATATTCTAGGAATTATGCTATGGTCCCTAATTCTTGATACATAAATTGGATCTAAGCATCTGCCCTATTATACCAGCACGCACCCATTAGCTCGGAGGCATCTCACCACCTAAAAACTTTTGTTCCTTCACGAAAAAAGTATAAACCAACCTTGGAATCCACAAGTCTTCAAACTTTAAAGAACCCATATCACTCTCGCCAACCACTAGAGGGAACGATCTTCTGAATCAATCTAGTTAAAGGCACCGCAGACAGTGTAACACCCCAAAAATTCTAAGCTAAGACTCAAACCATTTTCATGAGTATGATGATCATTCACCTAGTGCGGTTAGTTCTTTAGATGTGAATCGTGTTCATAATAAACTCCTATCAATAAGTTAAGTTGAAAGCACCCCAACCAAAGAAGTTTTCATGTAAGACTAAACTAGGGTAAATTTCAAATAACCATTATTCCTAGAATATATGTAGTTAAGTGGCCTAGTACTGACCTAATTAAAGGCATTTGAGTCATCTTTCAAATGCCACTGATCGCACATTAATCCAAGTCCGGAGTAAAAAGTTATGGATATTTTACTACAACACTGTCAGTTTCTACGGACAGTATAACGACCCGTAGAACAGAAGCACGGTCCATATTGTGACTCGTGAAAATAGACCTGAAACTTAGAATTTTCACCTTTAAAATTATGGGTTGGTCCATGACCCATAGACCAAAGCTACGGTCCATAGTATGACCCGTGGTTTGTCAATTTTCAACCTTTCTTCCAAGTTTCCACGTGTGACTTCATGGGTCATTATTTTGAACAATGGTTCATCCTGTAACTCATAGAATCACCTTCAGAGAACCCCCAAGAACTCAAGGATAGAACCACGACTCAGTCAATGGTCCGTCATTCAGAATCACTATCCATCGACCAATTCGTGGTTCGATGTTCCGAGAATTTTAGCAGTTTTTAATTTAGTTTCCCAGGGTATTTCAGACCATTCCCTCTTTTTTAAGCTCTGACTATAAATAGTTTTAGGCTTATTTTATTAAGTAAAATACCTCCAAACAATCAGTTTTCCTTATTCTTTCTCTCAAGTCCATTTCAAAGAAGAAAATAGCGTTCTTCTCCAAAGTTCATACCTAGGGCTTCTCCTCCAAGCTTCAATTTTAGATTTCTCTTCAGGGATTATCATCCACCAGGTATGTGGGATTTCAATGAGGATTTCCTTTCA
Organism: Jaltomata sinuosa; assembly: GCA_003996215.1. Taxonomy (NCBI): domain Eukaryota; kingdom Viridiplantae; phylum Streptophyta; class Magnoliopsida; order Solanales; family Solanaceae; genus Jaltomata; species Jaltomata sinuosa. The sequence continues at coordinate 985,802 of QJPP01000178.1, read as the reverse complement.
CCCTCATGCCCAAAGTTCAGATTTCAGTATTATTTTTACAAGTTATAATTCTAGGGTTCTTATCCAAATATGTGTTTTGCTATGAATTTGATTTATTAATAAATCTACATGACTACCATCCTTGTTAGAATGATTTTTACATGAATTCCTGCAATAGATTTCAAAACCCAAGAATTTTGGGAGAAGCAAGCTTTAGCCTGATTTTACAATATTTTCTCAGAATTTAGCTCTCCTTTTAGAATTCAATTTATCTTGTCAGCATTTAGTCTACATAAGTTTAAGTTTCCTCATGATGATTTTAACTATGGGTTTTTCTCCCAAATAAGTATGCATGATTTCCAATCACTTCAGTCCAGTTGTTTTAAGTATGAAAGAACTATGCATGATTTAGCAAGCTTCAGCTACATTCAATATGATCTACAAAATAAGTTTTAAATATGAACAATTTTGACATTCAGATATGTCATATGATCCAGATACTCAGTCAGTCAGAATTACATGATTAGAATGCTTTAGTCTCAGTAATATTTTGCATTCTCAGAAAATCAGTAGTTTGAGCTATCAGTATGTCAGATTATTTATTTATTCAGTTGGGAGTAGTACATATCACCGAGCGGATAAGGGGATAAAGGCTCACCCATCAGTTTAGGCTGAGACCTTTAGTAGAAATCCCTAAGTCCCAGAACTATGGCACCATCGTTGGTTCTAAAGAGGTCACCCATCAGATTAGGCTTGACACTCTAGTCCTTTTTGGACATCAGATTAGTGGATCCACGCCAGAAAATGTTTGTACCCTTGGCAAGGTATGAAGACCCTGACAACCAGGGTTACATGTTAGCCCCATAGTTAGCTTAGCTTAGGGTATATCCGTTAACAGTAGCTCCTGCAGTTCAGATTCATTATTGCATGACCTTGTATTCAGTTATTCAGTTCAGTTCAGTATTATACAGTGGAATGTTTATATACTTGGTCATTGCATCAGTTTATATCTTTCAGCTTGCATTCAATAAAATATATCATAATGTTTAGTAGAAGAAACTCACCTAAGAATTTACTCTAAACATGACTTTTGGCATGACTCATGGTTTTCAGCTCAGTTGCACTATTTCATGATTTACAAATATAATTCATCTTTTTAGTCTATGCATCTCCAAGTAATAGTTTTACGTATGTTTAGATATCATAATCTCATAGTTATAATTCAGAAATGTGATTTACACTCTCTTTAGCAAAAGAGTCTACATTCTACAGTTTAACTTATGCATTCTCAGACATCTATACTTAGTCCAGTTTTAAGCTATGCTTTCAGTATATACATGTTTTCTCATGATTTTTAAGTTAGTGCATATCTCACAAAGTTAGTGCGTATCTCACATGCTCAATACATTCAAAGTACTGACCGCATACTTCTTTGTGCTATATCGTATTATGATATCAGGTTCACGCTCTCAGTCTCAGTATCGCAGTTAGTACAATCCATTGCCACATCAGTAGTTACCAGGGGTGAGTCCTCATCTTTCAAGGAAAGACTTTTAGGACATTCTTTTTTAGTATTTTAAGTTTCAGTATTTAGAGTTAGTTGGGGAGTTGTCCCAGCCGCTCGTCAGTAGTATAGGCTTTCATACATAGAGTTAGATATTCAGCTTGTTTTCAGACTAGGTCTTACTTTTCAGATGTATATTATCTTCAGAGGTTTTCAGATAAATCCTAAAACTTATGTTTCGTCAGTTTAGCTTCCGCTCAGTCTTATTTATATAGAATGTTTAGTGTTATTCCATGTCATGGGTTAGCTTGGGGTCACTTGTAGCTCTAAGAACCGTGTTACATCTAGGGGGTAGTCTTGGGGTATGACAAACTTGGTATCAAAGCACAGAGTTCAAGTGTCCTAGGGTGTGTGTAAAGCAATTTCTAGTAGAGTCTTACTTATGGGTGTGTTGTGCACCACACTTATAATCAGGAGGCTACAAGGCATTTAGGAAATGTTTCCCTTCTTTCATACTCCGAATCATGCAGTAGAACTGTTCCTTAAGAAATTTATCCAGATTCATGCGTTGCTCCAATTCTTCTGATTATGCCTCATCTTTGAGGTTGTTAAATTAGTAAAGTTCAAATTCCTATCAGTGTGATGCTCTCAGATAGAGTCATCAGAATGTTAAGAAAGTGCACAAGGGCTTGAGAGGAGCCCACTAGTGTGTTAAAGTCTACCGAAACAAAAATATGTCCCTTTTTCCACTCATGTAGTTGAGCCTATAGTAGAATGTACTCTCAGACCCTCTTCCATAAGCTTTACTAAGAATGGTTCCTTAACCAAAGGGTATGGTTCTATAATCATTTGGGTAGCAAAATCACTCAACAGTTAGTGTGAATGGAGATGTTATGGGTGATAAGTAGTAGAATGGCCCCGGAACCTCCTGGTCATTTTTGTGTTTTTTCCATGTTATTCTTATTTTAACACTTCTCATATATTCTATAGAGTGTTTGTGGTATGCGGGGATGGGTGACACAGTTCCCCAGAAGTTTGGTTGAGTTTTCGGCGAGTTTTTCAATTTTGAGGCTTTAAAGTTAGAAATGTTTTTCTAGGGTCAATAATCTTGGAAAAGGATTAAATGGGAATATTGTTAGTTCTATTAGTCCCGAAAGGTGTATTTTGGGCTAGTGAAACCTTTGATTTGGGTCCCGAGGCTTTCAGACTCATTTTGGATGCCTGGTTAGTTTTTTTTGGAGTTTTTAGTTAAAGTGTTAACTTTGGTCAATATTTGATCAAGATGGCCTCAGTAGGTCATTTTGATGATTTCATTGAGTTTGAAATGCCATTTTTAATTGTCTATCATACTTGGTTTGTGTTGACGGGGTTCTGGACAAATCTCAAAGGTCCATTCAGGACTTAGTGTGTTTATAGTAATGTTACGACCCGATTTCTCGGTCATGATGGCACCTACAACCCCCCAGTAAGCGAACCAATTCCCGTATCCCAGGACAGTTAGTAATGGGCTACTATCTAACAACTAGACGGAAGAATAGTTTAATAAGCAAAAGTAAGGGAACAAGATGAAGAGAATAGATAAGAGGAATATATATATACATATTGGGAAACTAAACCAAACCCCAAGACCTGGTATCATAGTATAGAGCCAAAACTACATACATGGAGTGCAAACGATCCAAAACAATATATACAGATGTCTCTGAATGGTAATAGAGTACATGAAGCGAAAGAGAAACTAAAGCTAAGCTCCGATCGCCAAGAGCTCACCCTCAGTCTGAAGTAATCCCCAACAGATCTCCAAGCATGACTTACAGCGATCTAACGGCGATGGCCCACGCTAGGATCTGTACCCAAAGATACAGGGGGTAGGGTGAGCACCAAATGCGAAGCATAACGTACCCAGTAGGTATCATAGGCTGACTGGGCACAAATAAGATAAAAGCGTAGATACAGACAGAATAGAAGCAAGCAGTCACAGAAATCAACGAAAGGTACACAGGAACTAGCCCACAGGAAAATCAACAGAACCACATGTGAGGCCAGTAAGCAGAATATACACACTATAGGCACAGGTGAAAGTAAGAAATAACGCACCTGGGTCCTTGCAATAACAGTGTATACATAATAAGTTTACAAAATGGACGGTATACCAGTAACCTCAAGTGTAAGAAGAAGAGAGAAACAGTAATGATAGGCATGCTTAGAGACATGAATCAAGCCCAACTAATCATATCAATCTCAAATCCAGCAACTAATAGTCTAGCAGTAACCAATTTCATAATTAACCGTAACAGGGGACAATTCTACAAGTAAATAGCAAGAGTCTACCTACAGTCCCCCGGCCGCCCATACAATCGAGGAACACAAACAAGTGAAAACAAACCCTCCGGCATCCCATACTACCGGAGCGTACAATCAACAAACAACAAACAAGGGTGGAGCCTCAAACAATGAATGATATGATGCATGAAGATCTCAAGTGAAATGGTATCTCTGTATGTACCTCCTCCGGCGCCGATCCGGCCCAGCAAGTAGGTTCCATGGAAGGACACTGCCCGTATACCTCTACTCCACCGTATACCCTTTCTCCGGCCCACGCAGCCCGCAGCCCCTGGCCCAGATGGCAAGGTCCATGGAGGTCCCTGACCCCATACTAAAACTCAGTATCAAAACATGTCGTCCGGAAGCAAGTCCGGGTTCAAGATAGAGACCCAGTCTCTAATATGCATGCCCAGACCCTTTCCAGGACTAAAGTAGTAGGAAAATATCTCAAAAACCCCTCCAAGGGTTCCCGGGCATAACCGGGTCTAAACAGTAGAAAGTCATCTCAGGTGCTCGGTCCGACCGAGGCTAAAAATCATCTCAAGAAGCAAGAAAACTCAACTAGCACCCCGGCCCTGCCGAGTCTAGCATAGTAGTAAAACTGGTGTTTTAAAACATAATTTTACTTCCTTTTACCCAGGAATATTCACAAGTTAAATCAAACCATTTCCAAATCATTTCCATCAAAAACAGGCCCCCGGGGCCATGCAAGGTTTAGAAAATAGTGCCAGTAGGCCCGAAGCCAAACCGTAGTAAAACATGGATAAAACCTTTTTAAATGCATGGAAATGGTATGATCAAACACAATAGCTGTCCAGCAGCTCACAATCAATCTATGGACCCTGCACAGTCCCACAGCTACTCAGCAAGCATAACCAGCCTAGAAGGATAATTCTATGCCCGGGACTCGCGGACATTCCCAAAATCCCACCTTCTATGTTCCAGAGTCAACAAGGCCTCACAGGACCACAAGGGTAAATAAAATATATCGGCAAATACTACAAGCAACGGAGGAACAAAAGTAGGCGGACATGAATAAAGCGGTCAAGGTCAGTGGTACCAACCTAATAAACTAACCCAAGGATGCCCATTAATACAATTTTATTCTATATATGCGGAGTCTAGAGAAAATAAACCGTAACCTACCTGTCGTCCAACGACAAGCTGCTAGACGACGATGTCCAAGCTCGAACCACTCTGAGAAAATCCAAAACTAAATCAGAATCGGATTTGGGCTTGAATAACTTGACGTAGATAATTGATTTCTTACGGTGATTTAAAAGAAACGCCAACCAGCCATCGAATCCCCTCCTTACCATAATATATCTATACGTGTAACATCTATATAATTCACGTGTTAGTGAAGAATAACCAAAAGGAAAAGGATTGAGTATAACACGTATAGAAAAATTAAGCTTAGAGAAACAGTGGCCATTATGCATATATATATATATATATATATATATATATATATATATATATATTATATTACTAATAGATAACAGCTAATGGTACCATTCATTACTAACAGCTTGGTGTCCTATTCCTCCACTTCCACGTGGAAGTGGAGGTGTCACCAAACGCTTTCACTTATTCCATTATGCATGCATTCGGATATTGCATAAATTCGTGGTATAATAAATATAACTTTTTGAATATATCATAATTCATAGAAAATTATTTCAAACAAAACCTACTATATTATAATAATAATTTTTAACATAACTAAATTTACTATCTCCGCTAAAATATTATAATGTATACAAACCTTATAAAATAAGTACATACACAATTATATCATAGTAAAAGTATTTTTCATAGACCTTTAAAATACTTTTAAAAAGGTAATAAAAAAATATAACTCTAAAATAAAATATTTTCAAATATACGCGCGATGCTAATAAAATTCTTAAATTTAGGTTCGCAATTCACCATCGCACGATTTTGATACTCAAGAACTCTCTTGAAACCCTCCCTTATGTTTTCTCACTGTTCCAGAACTGAAATGGCATTTTAAAACGTGAAGTTGAGGCTTTAAATTGATTTTGACCCGTCCCGGTTCGCGACCCGGTTCGCGACCCGGTTCGCGACCCGATTTCTGCAAGACAGTCCGCGGTAAAACAGTCATAACTTTTTACTCCGAGATCAGTTAGACATGAGGTTTTGTGCGTTGGAAACTAGACTCGTAGACCTTCGATTTGCTATTTAGGGGGACTTCTAACTCTTTATATATTGAGAGAAAAGCTCTGAGACATTTTACCCAAAGTTCAGAAAATTTATTAAAGAAACCTACGATAACTTTTGCCGACTTGCTTGACTTCAAAACTTATCATACGACCAAACAAATGGACCCGGCACCGAAATACCGGTCCCAAAAAGCCTTAAATGACTTGGGGCGGCTACAAACAAGCTCTAACGGTACAAGGAAAACGTATACGTGGAAATGACCGGAAGGGTCATTACATCATCCACTACTAAAAAGGACTCTCGTCCTCGAAAGTCAAGGTCAAGGGGGTACCTGAAGGCTGAAACAGTTGCGGGTACTGAGCCCGCATATCTCTCTCGGTCTGCCAAGTAGCCTCCTCGACTGGACGGTGCCTCCACTGAACCTTAACAACCGGGATCTCTCGAGACCTCAATCTCCTGACATCTCTGGCCAAAATAGCTTCCGGCTCCTCAACAAAGGCTAAATCCTCACCCAGCTGAACTGAATCCCACTGCAACACATGAGACTCATCTGGGACGTACCGACGTAACATCGAAACATGGAATACATGATGTATAGCTGAAAACATCGGAGGCAAGGCTAGCTGATAGGCAACGCTACCAACCCTCTGAAGAATCTCAAACGGCCCAATGTACCTGGGGCTAAGCTTGCCCCGCCTACCAAATCTCATCACGCCCTTCATGGGCGATACACGGAGAAACACCAAGTCACCGACACTAAACTCCAGGGCACGAAGCCTACGATCAGCATAACTCTTCTGCCTGCTCTGAGCTGCCTGAAGTCTGTCCTGAATCGCTCAAACTTGATCTAAGGAATCTCGAAGCAAATCTGTGCTCTGTGGCCTAGAACTAAAACCATCAAACCAACCTACCGGTGATCTACAACGCCTTCCATACAAAGCCTCAAAAGGTGCCATGTCGATACTCGAATGGAAGCTGTTATTATAAGCAAACTCTTGCCAAAGGGAACAAACTGATCCCAAAAACCTCCAAAGTCAAGAACACAGGCCCGAAGCATGTCCTCCAGAATCTGAATGGTCCTCTCGGACTGGCCATCTGTCTGAGGGTGGAAAGCGGTACTAAGATGAACCTCTGTACCCAAATCTCATTGAATAGCCCTCCAAAACTGAGATGTGAACTGAGTGTCGCGGTCTGAAATGATAGAAGCTGGGACCCCGTGCAACTGAACAATCTCACGAAGGTAGATCTGAGCTAACCTCTCTGCACCATAAGAAGTCTGAACCGGCATGAAATGTTCTGACTTAGTCAGCCTATCAACAATAACCCATATGGAATCAAACCTATGAGAAGTACGAGGCAAACCAACAACGAAGTCCATAGTAATCCCTTCCCACTTCCACTCAGGAATGGGAAGTCGCTCATCAAACCACCAGGTCTCATGTGCTCGAACTTAACCTGCTGACAGTTCAAGCACCGAGATATGAACTCCTCTATATCCCGCTTCATACCACTCCACCAGTAAAGCTGTCTCAAGTCTCTATACATCTTTATTGTGCTAGGGTGAATGGAGTATCTAGTACAATGTGCCTCATGAAGTATCAACTGAACCAAATCACTAATCCTCGGAACACAAAGGCGACTATCAAACGTCAGAACCCCATCTGAATCTAGAGTAGCCTGGTTGGTCTCACCCTGAATAACCCGATCATGAAGGTCACACAACTGTTGATCCTCAAACTGATGGCTCTGAATCTGATCAATCAAAGTAGAACGAACCTCAATACTGGCGAGAACTCTGCTAGGATCCGACAAGTCAAGCCTAACCAAACGGTTAGCCAAGGACGGGATGTCCAAGGCCAATGGTCGCTTTGAAACTGAACGAGAAGCTAAGCTACCCATACTCACTGCCTTCCGGCTCAAGGCATCCACTACCACGTTTGCCTTGCCCGGATGATACAAAAATAGTGAAGCATAGTCCTTCATACTCGACCCATCTCCTCTTGTCTCGAGTTCAACTCTCGCTGACTCGTGATATTACTGTTGAAGACTATGGTGATCAGTGAAGATCTCACAGTGAACTCCATATAGGTAATGCCTCCAGATCCTTGAGTGGCCGAAAACTACCGCCTGCCAACTCTAAGTCATGAGTGGGTAGTTGCCGCTCTGTTGAACCTTCAGCTGCCTCGATGCATATGCTATTACTCGAACCTTGTTGCATCAAACACACAACCAGACCAACCTAGAAGCATCACAGTACACGGTAGGAGAAGCTCTGACCCTCAACCGGCAGAGTCAAAACTGGAGCTGAAGTCAATAAGGCCTTAAGCCTCTGGAAGCTATCCTCACACTGATCCGACCACTGAAATGGGACATCCTTCCTAGTCAGCAAAGTCAAGGGTGCTTCTATGGAAGAAAATCCCTCAACGAACTGTCTGTTGTAACCTGCTAACCCAATAAAGCTGCGAACCTCAGTAGCAGTAGTAAGTCTAGGAGAATCACAAACAGCAGAAATCTTTCCCGAGTTAACCCTAATCCCATCCTTAGACACCACGTGCCCTAGGAATGCAACTGACTCAAGCTAAAACTCGCACTTTGAGAACTTGGCATAAAGCCGATGATCTCTCAAAGTCTGGAGTATAACCCTCAAGTGCTGCTCATGCTCATCTCTACTACGCGAGTATACCAAGATGTCGTCTATAAAAACTATGACAAATGAGTCCAAATACGGGCCAAGAACCCTGTGCATCAAGTTCATAAAGGTTGCGGGGGCATTAGTTAACCCAAAAGACATCACCAGGAACTCATAATGGCCATAACTTGTCCTGATGCTGTTTTAGGATGTCCTCCGCCCTAATCCTCAACTCCGATGCGTAGCCAGACCTCAAATCCAATCTTCGAAAACAGTGACTGAAACCCTGATTAACTGGTCAAACAAGTCATCAATCCTAGGCATTGGATTACCTATTCTTCACTTCACCCTATTCAGTTGTACGATATCATACACATGTGTTTTTACATTTCGACCCATCCTTCTCTTCACGAATAGAACAGGGAGCACCCCAAGGTGCACACTGCGGTCTAATAAACCCCCTTAGCTAACAGATCCTGGAGCTGCTCCTTAAGCTCCCTCAACTCAGCAGGAGCCATACGGTAAGGAGGAATAGAAATTGGCCTAGTGGCCGGCTCTAGCTCGATAGCAAAATCAATATCTCTCTCAGGTGGAAGGCCTGGCAGGTCGGTAGGAAACACATCGAGGAAGTCTCTAACCACAGGAACAGACTCAGGAGAAGTAGGGTCAGCACTAACATCTCGGACATATGCTAGATAAGCTAAACACCCACGGGAAATCAACTTCCTACCTCGAAGACAAGAGATGATCCCAGATGGTGCATGGCTAACAGAACCCTGCCACACAACCGGGGATACACCGGGCACAGCTATGGTAATGGTCTTGGCATAACAATCCAAAACCACACGGTGAGGGGATAACTAGTCCATGCCCAGTATCACATCAAAATCTAGCATATCAAGAATCATCAAATCACCCCAGGTCTCTGAATCACCAATAGATAGTATACAAGATCTCACAATCCGATCCACAACTAAAGAATCTCCTACTAGGGTTGAAACAGAAACAGGAACAGATAATGGCTCACTAGCCAACCTCAAACAAGGCACAAAGTAGGCAGATACATATGAACAAGTGGATCCAGGATCAAATAAAGCCATAGCAGACTGATGGCACACAGAAATCGTACCTGTAATCACAGCATCTGAGGCCTCTGCCTCTAGTCTCCTAGGGACCGCGTAAAACTAATGACGACCTCCACCTGCCCGACCGCCATCCCTACCACCTGCTCTGCGGCGTGGAGCACCACCTCTACTCTGATGACCACCCCCTCTAGCCGGGGGCTGAACTGCTCGTAAAGGCTCGGCCAACTGAATTGTACCCTACTGAGGGCAATCTCTAGCAAAATGACCAATCACACCACAAGTAAAACAAGCCTTTGGCGACCTACTCGGTCGAGATAAACCAGCATATCCCGTATAACCACCACGGCCTAATGCCCCAGAAACTGTACCCCTCGAAGACTGGCCGTCATAGCCCTAATTGCTGCTCTGACCCTGCTCGAACTGGGTACTACCGAAAGTCTGAAGGGAAGCCTGAACCGGTCGGCTAGACTGACCCTGGTGCTGCTGTGGCTGATAACTCCGGCTCCACTGGCCAGGACCTCTGCCACCATATCTGGAACCACTGTAGACACCCTGAATTCGAGGCCTCTTATCTCTGGACCCCTGATCATGTCATTGTAAGTCCTCCACAGTGCGGGCATAGTCTATGATAGCCTGAAATGACCGACCATCGGCAATTAATATCTCAGTTGGCTGCCTGATCTCTGGCCTCAATCTCCATACAAATCTGCGAATCCTATCTGCCTCGGTAGGAATGATCATAGCTCCAAATGGTGCTAGCTGATGAAAATGGGTCTCATACTCCGAGAAAGTCGTAGACCCCTACATAAGGTGAGTAAACTGCTCCCTGCGATGCTCACAATCACTCTGAGGTAGGAACTTGGCCATAAAGGCCTCATAAAACTCAGACCAGGTCAAATAAGGTGTCGATGGTGGTCTACAAGCAACATGAGCCCTCCATCATAACTTCGCTGGGCCCTCTAACTGATAGGTAGTATAACCAACCCCATGAGTCTCCAACAAACCCAAATGATGCAACATCTCCTCACAGGTAGTAATAAAGTCATGTGGATCATGTCCAGAAGTACCAGCAAACTTCGGAGGTGCTAACCTCAAAAACCTACCCAACGCCTTCTGCTCTGACTCTGTCATAGCTAGGCGAGGAGCAAGAGGCTGTGCAACTGATGGAACCGGAATGACCTCCACACGGGGAGCCATATTAGCAGGCTACGCTCCTAAGCTCTGTGTACCCAGAGCTGCCCCCTGAGAGGATGTCTGCGCTACCTCAGAAGGCCGCTCTCCAATCATACCCAAAAGTTGTAATAGTAATCTCCGAATATATGGAGACTGAGCTGCGGCTGAAGCTGGCACAGAAGTGGGCACTGGAGCTGGTACTGGAGCTGGCGCTGGAGCTGGTACTGGAGCTGGTGGTACCTGGGCTGCCCCCTGATCCACATGCTGCTCGGGCTCTATCTCCACTCTAGCAGGTGCCACTGCTCGAAGGTGTCCTCGACCCTTAGCTGGAGTGGGAGGCTCATCTCAGCGTGATGCCGATGATCTCGTACGAACCATCTGCGGAAGAATGAGGTAGAACAAATGAGATTTCCAGAAATTTCAAGGGTTCCACGCACGACACAGAAGCAATAAAAGAGTCAAATTTCCTAAAATGTCACTGTAGCCTCCCGAAGATTGAGTACGGACGTCTCCGCCCCGATCTGCAGGACTCTACTAGACATTGGCTCCTATACCGATGACACCAGTGAACCTAGAGCTCTGATACCAAGTTGTCACGATCCGATTTCTCGGTCATGATGGCACCTATAACCCCCTAGTAAGCGAACCAATTCCCGTAGCCCAGGACAGTTAGTAATGGGCTACTATCTAACAACTAAATGGAAGAATAGTTTAATAAGAGAAAGTAAGGGAACAAGATGAAGAGAATAGATAACAGGAATATATATATATACATATGCGGAAACTAAACCAAACCCCAAGACCTGGTATCATAGTATAGAGCCAAAACTACATACATGGAGTGCAAATGATCCAAAACAATATATACAGATGTCTCTGAATGGTAATTGAGTACATGAAGCGAAAGAGAAACTAAAGCTAAGCTCCGATCGCCAAGAGCTCACCCTCAGTCTGAAGTAATCCCCAACAGATCTCCAAGCATGACTTACAGCGATCTAACGGCGATGGCCCATGCTAAGATCTGTACCCAAAGATGCAGGGGGTAGGGTGAGCACCAAATGCGAAGCATAAGGTACCCAGTAGGTATCATAGGCCGACTGGGCACATATAAGATAAAAGCGTAGTAACAGACAGAATAGAATCAAGCAGTCACAGAAATCAACGAAAGGTACACAGGAACTAGCCCACAGGGAAATCAACAGAACCACATATGAGGCCAGTAAGAAGAATATACACACCATAGGCACAGGTGAAAGTAAGAAATAACGCACCTGGGGTCCTTGCAATTACAGTGTATACATAAAAAGTTTACAAAATGGACGGTATATCGGTAACCTCAAGTGTAAGAAGAAGAGAGAAAGAGTAATGATAGGCATGCTTAGAGACATGAATCAAGCCCAACTAATCATATCAATCTCAAATCCAGCAACTAACAGTCTAGCAGTAACCAATTTCATAATTAACCGTAACAGGGGACAATTCTACAAGTAAATAGCAAGAGTCTAACTACAGTCCCCCGGCCGTCCATACAACCGAGGAACATAAACAAGTGAAAACAAAACCTCCGGCATCCCATACTACCGGAGCGTACAATCAACAAACAACAAACAATGGTGGAGCCTCAAACAATGAATGATATGATGCACGAAGATCTCAAGTGAAATGGTATCTCTGTATGTACCTCATCCGGTGCCGATCTGGCCCAGCAGGTAGGTTCCATGGAAGGACACTGCCCGTATACCTCTACTCCACCGTTTTCCCTTCCTCTGACCCACGTAGCCCGCAGCCCCAGGCCCAGATGGCAAGGTCCATGGAGGTCCCTGACCCCATACTAAAACTCAGTACCAAAACATGTCGTCCGGAAGCAAGTGCGGGTTCAAGATAGAGACCCAGTCTCTAATATGCATGCCCAGACCCTGTCCAGGACTAAAGTAGTAGGAAAATATCTCAAAAACCCCTCCAAAGGTGCCCGGGCATAACCGGGTCTAAACAGTAGAAAGTCGTCTCAGGTGCTCGGTCCGACCGAGGCTAAAAATCATCTCAAGTAGCAAGAAAACTCAACTAGTACCCCGGCCCTGCCGATTCTAGCGGTAATCGTAAAACTGATGATTTAAAACATAATTTTACTTTCTTTTACCCAGGAATATTCACAAGTTAAATCAAACCATTTCCAAATCATTTCCATCAAAAACAGGCCCCCGGGGCCATGCAAGGTTTAGAAAATAGTGCCAGTAGGACCAAGCCAAACCATAGTAAAATATGGATAAAACCTTTTTAAATGCATGGAAATGGTATGATCAAACACAATAGTTGTCCAGCAGCTCACAATCAACCTATCGACCCTGCACAGGCCCACAGCTACTCAGCAAGCATAACCAGCCTAGAAGGATAATTCAATACCCGGGACTCGCAGACATTCCCAAAATCCCACCCTATATGTTACAGATTCAACAAGGTCTCACAGGACCACAAGGGTAAATAAAATATATCGGCAAGTACTACAAGCAACGGAGGAACAAAAGTAGGCGGACATGAATAAAGCGGTCGAGGTCTGTGGTACCAACCTAATAAACCAACCCAAGGATGCCTGCTAGTACAATTTTATCCTATATATGCGGAGTCTAAAGAAAATAAACCGTTACCTACCTGTCATCCGATGACAGCTGCTAGAACGATGATGTCCAAGCTCGAACCACTCCGAGAAAATCCAAAACTAAATCAGAATCGGATTTGGGCTTGAATAACTTGACGTAGATAATTGATTTCTTACGGTGATTTAAAAGAAACGCCAACCAGCCATCTAATCCCCTCCTTACCATAACATATCTATACGTGTAACATCTATATAATTCACGTGTTAGTGAAGAATAACCAATGGAAAAGGATTGATAACATGTATATAAAGATCAAACTTAGAGGAACAGTGGCCATTATGCATATATATATATATATATATATATATATATATATATATTACTAATAGATAACAGCTAATGGTACCATTCATTACTGATGTGCCGCTAATTTATGGCACTTTCGACTCCTTTTTACTAAGAACAATCGTACGTTTTCAAGCAACCGTTGTTGTTTTTGATGTTTTTATGTTGTATTTGTAGGAAATGGAAACAAACACGGAAACGGACGGAAATACGCGAAAAAGAACATTCTGGATAAGAGTGACGGTTCAGGTGACGGTCCGTCAAGGGTGTGACGGTCTGTCACCCAAACTGTCACACCAAGGCAGCAAATGAAGGCAGCAATACTGCCTAAGGGTGACGGCCGCCGTGACGGTCCGTCAAGGTGATGACGGTCCGTCACCCCAAGCCGTCACACTTAAGCAGTCCGCGACGCGGAATCCGAGCATTTTTGGGATTGGTTTCCTAGACTCCTATAAATACCCTATGTTAGGTTTATTTCATTATTATGCTTTGAACCAAGTTTTTCCAATAATTTTAGGAGAGTTTTTGAGCGAGTTTTGAGAGGGGAAACGCGCTACACACGGTTTTCTTCTCCTCAATCTTGTTCTTGATTCGTTCTTGGGATCTTTGGTTTCTTGTTCTTGGAATAATTAAAGATTTTTCTCAATACATTGTAAGGATTTCTTTTCTTTATTATGCATATGACTTTCTTTTATTCTTCTACTAGCATGAGTAACTAAACCTCCCGCAACTAGGGTTGTGGGAGCCATGGCTAAGGTATCGAGATAGATTCCGGGTAGCGACGGGTTCAATATGTATGTTGTCATGTTGTTAATCATTCGTTATTTAACGTTTTCTAGTGGTTGCAAACATTAGAACATGCCTAGGTTTAATTTGCTTGAGTAAAGAGATTAAAACCGGGAAACTTGATTAACAACAAGGATTCGAGACTACTAACTCTCGTCTAATGATTAATGATGTAACTAGATTAATCTACTTGATGTTTAGGATTGAAATCTAAAAAGCACATCTTTTTGAGGTCGAAAGAATAGAAAAGGAAATTTGTTTATTTGGTCGAGAGACGTTTAGACGATACCATTAATTCAATCACATCGTGACACACACATAAAAAGAACCCGGTTAAGCCTAGAATCGACATTGTTACCAACGCCATGGTAAACACTTACCTAGTTCATTCTCCTATTGATTATTTCTCATACGTTAATTGTTTGTTTTTGTTTACAATTTGATTACGCAAAAACCCCCCCTTTTACCGGAAACTATTGACGACTAGTCACTTAATTCACTAAAGACTTAATTCTCACCATATTCTCTGTGGGATTCGACCCCAACCTAGTTGGGTTCTATATTTGACTACGACCGCTTACGCTTTGTTAATTCGAGGTGTAGTTTGGGCGTTATCAAAAAGTGGTGCCGTTGCCGGGGAATACGGTTGTTAATTAAGACTGGTGTGTTTATTTGACTCTTAGTCATACTTTCCTGCTTTACGTTTATTTGTTGTTTTTGTCTTTGACAGGGTACACAGTTGTGCATGACAAGTACCCGAAGTTCGGGGGAACAAATTTTACCTTACGACCCCGAGCTTGCTAGAACATTGAGGCAGAATATGGCCGCACAACTAGAGGCAGCGAGGATCGCTGCAGAACTGCAGGCCCAACAAATTCTGAATGCTGGTGGCCTGCAGGATGAGATCGCAAGGAATGATGAGGATCTCGACTTAGATGGAGCTGGCGCTACGGGCGCCATTGTCGTTCCACCGCTACCGCCCGGAGCCAAGTTCAACATCACTAGCACGATGATCCAGCTGTTGAACTTGAGAGGAGTGTTCCGAGGTGTCGCTGGGGAGGATCCAAACCAGCACCTAATGAATTTCATGGGCATATGCAAGTCGTTTGAACTACCGGGCGTGAGTCAGACAGCGATCAGGCTCAGGTTGTTTCCGTTGTCTCTGTCTGATGAGGCATCATTGTGGTTGACAGAGCTGACCCCCGACTCTATCGCAACGTGGGGAGAGTTGAGAGGAGCTTTCCTAGAAAGGTTCTTTCCTCCCTCTCGGATGATACAGTTGAGGGACGAGATTAGCAACTTTAGGCAGCAACCGCACGAAGCACTGCACGAGACTTGGTTGCGATTCAAAAAGAAGATAACACAATGCCCGAACCATCAGTTGATCGATAACTTTTTGATGCAGACGTTCTACCGGGCACTGAATTCGGCTACCAAGCCGACGTTAGACAACGCAGCAGGTGGTGCATTCATGGGTCTTACCTTTGTTGAGGCCACAACTACTTTGGACAGGCTCACCAAAACCAACAGGGCCTGGCACACACGAGATTCAGAGGTTGCATCTAGAACCTATACTGTTGGTATGTCAGCAGAGCAGCGTGGAAAGAGGAGGAGCGCGACCAAGACATGGCGCATCTGAAAACGCAGTTGGACCTACTGACCAAGCACTTGTTCTCAGGAGGTATGGAGAAGGTACAAGCGGTGGGTTCCCAAGGTATGGAGACTGAGGAGGCGAATTACTTGGGGGGTTTCCAGGCCAATGGCCAGGGAAACCAAGGTCGGAACTACCAGAGAGACAACCACTATGAGAAAGATGGTTACAGAGATCGCGATCAAGGTAGCTGGAGGAATAACACCGATAGAGGTGGGTTGTATGTACCACCTGGTAATCGGGACAAAGCTGGCAATGAGGCAGGGACTTCCAAGCTAGAGAACATGATGGTGAAGATGATGCTAAAGGTGGAATCGACTGACTCTGGGGTAAAGGCAATGAGGACTGAGTTATCAACGTTGAGTCAGGTAGTAGAGTCACATTCCACCGCAATCAAGCAATTGGAGCAGCAAGTGGGTCAGATCTCGGCATCTTTAAACCAAAGGAAGACAGGTACCTTGCCGAGTGACACGACTCATCCGAGGAATGACGCTAGCTGTATGGCGATCACCACAAGAAGCGGAAAAATATTACCAGAATCACATCCGATAATTCAGACTCAAGGTGATGCCACGGATGATGAAGAGGCGGTAGAGGAGGAAACTCCAAAGCCCGCGGAGAAAGCAAGGAAGCAGAAAAGCTTCCAACTATGATGCCTCGACCACCACCTCCTTTCCCACAGCGTTTGAAGAAGAAAGATGACGATGGTAAGTTCCTGAACTTCATGACCATGCTGAAGCAGATTTCAATAAACATACCATTGGTGGAAGCGCTGGAACAAATGCCCGGTTATGCCAAGTTCATGAAGGACTTGATTACAAAGAAGAGGTCGGTAAGTTTTGAACTGGAAGACAACCTCCACCACTGCAGCGCTATTTCCTCTAGATCGTTAGTGAAAAAGAAGGAAGACCCAGGTGCGTTTACTGTTCCCTGCACTGTTGGGAAGCTCAACTTCGGGAAAGCCTTGTGTGATCTGGGTGCTAGCATCAACTTGATGCCGCTAGCCGTCTATAAACAACTGGGTTTGGGAGCTCCTAAACCAACGTCCAAAAGAGTGATGATGGTTGACCGCTCAGTGAAGAGACCTGTGGGAATATTGTCTGATGTGCTAGTAAAGATCGGTAAGCTTATATTCCCGGCCGACTTTGTGATCTTGGATTGCGAAGTGGATTTTGAAGTTCCCATAATCTTGGGACAACCATTGCTAGCCACAGCAAGAGCATTGGTCGACATGGAGAAAAACGAACTGACCTTCCGATTAAATAATGAAGTGATCAAGTTCGATGTGTCCAAATTGATGAAGCAACCAAGTGAGATGAGGGTGGTCGTGGTCATCAATACTATTGAGGAAGTCCCTGCGGATGTGTATTTTGAAGAGAAGGGTTGTGTTGAAACTCGAGCTGTTATGAGAGTAAAGTCGCGATCGCAAAAGAATGAGCAGGTGAAAGAAAGCGGTGAAAATAAATCAAGAAAACGAAAACACCGCAAGAGAATCTGCAAAGAAAGAGCGAAGAAGTTGTCGCGACTAGCTGCGGAGCCAATGAAGGAAGAAGCTGAAACGCAACATGAGGTTGTCGCGTGCACACACTCCATCGAGTTCTCTTGTTTTGGAGACCCTGGCGGTCTCCAACATCATTCCAGAATCTGAGTCATATCGACTTCACAGGTATTCCTTTCTCTCACAGTTTTTAGCTTTCATATAGATGCATTGGGGACAATGCATGAGTCTAAGTTGAGGGTGTGGGGAAACCTGTGAGTCACCACCGAGGGTTTTTGTTGCCGTGTTTCTTTTTCCTCCGGTGTGCTATCTAGTAGAACCGGCATGTTTAGGTTGTTAGTTTAAATTTTTTTTTAGTGTCTATAGTGATAAATGGCATTTTTGTGGACTAAAAGGAGCCCCTTCTGAAAAAATTTCTGGTTTTGTACTTATGTTGAAACAATTGACTGTCTGGATCCTTGAATGTCATTGTGTGATTATGATTAGAATGAGTATGCTTAAGAGCGGTTGTTTGATAGTTGGTAGCGATATAGTTTCTTGGTGCCAAGAGTGGGTGAGCTTATTGTTATAAATCCTTACTCTATGCATGCATCTAGAACTTGCCCGGTCTATTTTGTTAAGTTTGAAGTTTGGTTGCTTAGGAAAGGATCACAGGCCCTTTTTGTGTGCAGTCCACTTAACCTAAAAGACCGTCCAAATAGAAATAACCCCTTTGATCCCTGTTTGAGCCATAATTGACCTTGTTCTTTCAATAACCTGTCACCATTCCTGTTTAACTTTGAATCCCTATTTTGGCCCTGGTCCTTCCTTGGACATCGTGCACCTCAAACCAGGCAAACAACCTAAGTTGAGGGTGGCTACTATAGAGGTAAACCCTGTTTTGGCCCTGGTCCTTCCATGGACATTGTGCACCTCAACCCAGGCAATCAGCCTAAGTTGAGGGTGGCTACTATAGAGGTTAATGATAAGAAAAAGAGGATGGAGGAAATTGGTTGTGAATAGAACGAAAATTCGGGTGGGTGCCTAAGAAAAGAAAAGAAAAAAAAGAGATGAAAAAGATCGAAAAAGTAATAAAAAGAATTGTCAAAATAAAGAGGTCGCACCTGTAGCTAGAAAGAAGGAAATAAAAAGGTGAATAAGGATGGACAAAGTAAGTTATGTGGTAATAAGACGTCGGTAGTTCCAAGGAGGGCTTAGTCACTAACCCCTAAATGTATCCTACCTGCACCTGAAGCCTCAGTACAAGCCAAAACAAGTCCTGTAGTGATCCTGAGCGGCTTTCTGAAGAACCGAAATAGAAAAGTAAGGGCAAGCCTATGGTATCGCATGTGCATTGTTTGAAATCATCTGTGAGTGTGAGCGCTTACCTAGTCCCAAATCTTGTGTGAGGGATTTCTTTGTGTGAGGGCACCAAGATGTCTGTATTGTCTATTGATTGTTAGGATAGCTGCGCGTGTGAATGTAGAATGTTCTATCATATCGGAATGACATGTTTGGATCCTTGCTAGTTAGTGTTTCATACATTCGTGTGCTACGAGGGAGCTTGATTTAATGGATTAAGATGTGGAATGACCATGAGTTGCTAGAGACATGAGTTCGTGTTCTTAGTTGAGTCGTTTTATTGTTTTATGTTATGTTGCTTGAGGACAAGCGAACGTTTTAAGTTGAGGGTATTGATGTGCCGCTAATTTACGGCACTTTTGACTCCTTTTTACTAAGAACAATCGTACGTTTTCACGCAACCGTTGTTGTTTTTGATGTTTTTATGTTGTATTTGTAGGAAATGGAAACAAACACGGAAACGGACGGAAATACGCGAAAAAGAACATTCTGGATAAGAGTGACGGTTCAGGTGACGGTCCGTCAAGGGTGTGACGGTCTGTCACCCAAACCGTCACACCAAGGCAGCAAATGAAGGCAGCAACACTGCCTAAGGGTGACGGCCGCCGTGACGGTCCGTCAAGGTGATGACGGTCCGTCACCCCAAGCCGTCACACTTAGGCAGTCCGTGACGCGGAATCCGAGCGTTTTTTGGGATTGGTTTCCTAGACTCCTATAAATACCCTATGTTAGGTTTATTTCATTATTATGCTTTGAACCAAGTTTTTCCAATAATTTTAGGAGAATTTTTGAGCGAGTTTTGAGAGGGGAAACGCGCTACACACGGTTTCCTTCTCCTCAATCTTGTTATTGATTCGTTCTTGGGATCTTTGGTTTCTTGTTCTTGGAATAATTAAAGATTGTTCTCAATACATTGTAAGGATTTCTTTTCTTTATTATGCATATGACTTTCTTTTATTCTTCTACTAGCATGAGTAACTAAACCTCCCACAACTAGGGTTGTGGGAGCCATGGCTAAGGTATAGAGATAGATTCCGGGTAGCGACGGGTTCAATATGTATGTTGTCACGTTGTTAATCATTCGTTATTTAACGTTTTCTAGTGGTTGCAAATATTAGAACATGCCTAGGTTTAATTTGCTTGAGTAAAGAGATTAAAACCGGGAAACTTGATTAACAACAAGGATTCGAGACTACTAACTCTCGTCTAATGATTAATGCTGTAACTAGATTAATCTACTTGATGTTTAGGATTGAAATCTAAAAAGCACATCTTTTCGAGGTCGAGAGAATAGAAAAGGAAATTTGTTTATTTGGTCGAGAGACGTTTAGACGATACCATTAATTCAATCACATCGTGACACACACATAAAAAGAACCCGGTTAAGCCTAGAATCGACATTGTTACCAACGCCATGGTAAACACTTCCCTAGTTCATTCTCCTATTGATTATTTCTCATACGTTAATTGTTTGTTTTTGTTTACAATTTGATTACGCAAACCCCCCCCCCTTTTACCGGAAACTATTGACGACTAGTCACTTAATTCACTAAAGACTTAATTCTCACCATATTCTCTGTGGGATTCGACCCCAACCTAGTTGGGTTCTATATTTGACTACGACCGCTTACGCTTCGTTAATTCGAGGTGTAGTTTGGGCGTTATCAATTACTAACAGCTTGGTGTCCTATTCCTCCACTTCCACGTGGAAGTGGAGGTGTCACCAACCGCTTTCACTTATTCCATTATGCATGCATTCGGGTATTGCATAAATTCGTGGTATAATAAATATAACTTTTTGAATATATCATAATTCATAGAAAATTATTTCAAACAAAACCTACTATATTATAATAATAATTTTTAACATAACTAAATTTACTATCTCCGTTAAAATATTACAATATATACAAACCTTATAAAATAAGTACATACACAATTATATCATAATAAAAGTATTTTTCATAGACCTTTAAAATACTTTAAAAAGGTAATAAAAAAAAAATATAACTTTAAAATAAAATATTTTCAAATATACGCGCGATGCTAATAAAATTCTTAAATTTAGGTTCGCAATTCACCATCGCACGATTTTGATACTCAAGAACTCTCTTGGAACCCTCCCTTATGTTTTCTCACTGTTCCAGAACTGAAATGGCATTTTAAAACGTGAAGTTGAGGCTTTAAATCGATTTTGACCTGACCCGGTTCGCGACCCGGTTTCTGCCAGACAGTCCGCGGTAAAAAAGTCATAACTTTTTACTCCAAGATCAGTTGGATGTGAGGTTTTGTGCGTTGGAAACTAGACTCGTAGACCTTCGATTTGGTATTTTGGGGGACTTCTAACTCTTTATATATTGAGAGAAAAGCTCTGAGACATTTTACCCAAAGTTCAGAAAATTTATTAAAGAAACCTACGATAACTTTTGCCGACTTGCTTGACTTCAAAACTTATCATACGACCAAACAAATGGACCCGGCACCAAAATACCAGTCCCAACAAGCCTTAAATGACTTGGGGCCACTACAAACAAGCTCTCACGGTACAAGGAAAACCTATACGTGGAAATGACCGAAAGGGTCATTACAAGTAAGCTTCTTATGCAGATATATCTGGTTCAGCGTAACTTGTGGAGCTTGGATCAAACTTGTGAAGCTGATTCTATGGTTGGATGGCCACATCGGTGAAGGCAGGTGATGCTAGAGGAGGCTGCACATGTGGAGCTTTCCCAACTCCTGCATAGAGGGGCGAGCACCTACAAAGTATGCACTGTGCACCCAACCTCAAACCTGTGATACTTCATCGCCGCTGTGGGCTCACACCTGCATATCCCTAGCCTCTCCTGTGGAGCTTGGTAGCTTAAGTGGCTTCTGCAACTATGAAAGATCTACTGCACCTGTAGCATCGCGACTGTGATGAATCTTCTATAAGAGCAACGGATTGCTTAGTCGTAAAAACACTCATCTTCTTCTTCTTCCTCATTTTAACTTCAAATCTTTGAGAGCTCGGCTAGTGGAAATTTCTCGCCATTGTTGGTAAATTCCTTAGCTAGTAAGTTCATTATCCTCCTTCTTACATTCTCGTGTCTTTCCTAGCTTAATTTCCATTAGTAATTCACATATTGATTTTTAATTTGTTGAGTTTTCTTCAAATTAAAGATGACATTCTAGACCAATTGAGGTCTGAATAGAGTCCCATTTTTGCCCAACTTTCATGCATTGATTCCTTCCCTTTGGGTGAGGTAATTGAGATAAAAATTTCCACTTTCATTGACAGGCCTCGAGGGTCAATATTTGACCCAATTTTTGTCCTGAGTCTGATATAACTAATATAGGTACCGTTGATATTGTTCAAATGTGTAGATTAGTCTATTGATAGACTGAGAGCAATCTGAGCCCTTACAAAAGGGAAAGGCATCCTCATGACTATTCAAGGCTTGTAATTTGGCCTCGAGAAAGGTTATGACTTTTTTTCTTTAAACTTGGCTCGAGTAGATTGTATATTATATAAATTTCATGTTGGTTAGGGGAATTGCTTGGTAAGAGTAGGTATAACTTGAATGTTAACTTTATGGCCTAATTTGAGGATTTAATTTGGTATTGTTGCTTTAAACATAGTTGTGGGGTGCTTGCCTAGTGCTTTGCTTAGAATAGGGCTTTTAGGTTAGGTATCGGGATAGAATTTTGTAGTAGGATAGGTTTGTGACTAAGAGAGTTTTTCATGAGGTGATTTCCTTTTGTATTATCTTTTCTGCTGAGATTGCAGGGCTTATGGCCCGAGATGGTATTATATTAGGTTTTTCGATGGATGGTTGTTATGGTATGGGTATATATTTTTTTCCTATTCGTGTATATGTGTGTATATATATATATTTATATATGTATGTATATATATATGTGTGTGTGTGTATGTGTGTGTGCGTGCACACACATGTATAGGGTACCTGTGTTTTGTACTCACGCTGCACTTCTGCATCTTTTTCTGATGCATACCCTAGGACTAGCCATCTCACTGATTCCCCTCATTACGAGAGATGTGCTATTCACAATTATGGTGAGATTCTGGCATCCGAAGACTTGTCCATTTCCTTTTTGTATCTACTGTT
This sequence comes from Jaltomata sinuosa, assembly GCA_003996215.1. Classification (NCBI taxonomy): domain Eukaryota; kingdom Viridiplantae; phylum Streptophyta; class Magnoliopsida; order Solanales; family Solanaceae; genus Jaltomata; species Jaltomata sinuosa. The sequence goes on along the minus strand of QJPP01000178.1, from coordinate 962,599 downwards.
TATCTTTTTATCCTTTTAGACAGATATGTATTAGGCTAGTTCCTTCTCTTATATATTAGTGGCTCTTGTACTAGTGACACTGAGTTCAGGGATAGTTATTTTAAATATTTTATTTCTCTTTCGCTACTTATGGGTCTGTTTGTATGTGTATATGTATATTTATATAGTTGGCTCATTTTTTCCTATTGTCTTCCTTTTAGTGTTCATTAGCTTGTTACTTATTATATATAGCTATTGGATCTGGTTTACCTACTAGGGGGTCATAGTAGGTGCACTTATGACTCGGTTTCGAGCCGTGACAACTATGAGACATGATGGTGTTTGAGATGGAGACAACTTATTTTATGAGACACATGACTGTTGATACATAATTAAGCAGTCCGTTTGAATGTGAACTTTTCTAGGATTTGCATTATTTAGACTCCTTGATCTTTATTACCACAAGGTACCTATATTCCAGGAAGTCCTGCATCAAGTTGAACTCTGCATTGGAACATGAAGCTTTTTACCTAGTTCACTCAACTTGTTCCATATCTATGTCTATGGTCCAACCTAATTGTCTTAGCCCATATCATTTTGCCAATAATCAAAATGTACTAAATCTACCATATCTGAAAAGCGAAGATAATGGCTGCAAGCTCTAGGAAAGAAAGTGGTCGTGAGGTTACAAAGGTCATGATTGAGTCTTGGTTGATTAGTTTGCCTTTTATTGGTCTGGTGTGGCTAACAACCCATGTATTTTGTGATTGATACTTAACATACTGACATTTTTGAGTTATCAGAAGGTATGTCTACTCTTTGTTAGCAACCTAGTTCTTTTTTTGTGATCAACGTTAAACTATTTTAGATTTTGTTCAAAAAGGGATATTTGAACATCTTTATTAATTCTTACTAGGTATTCAAGTACTTGTTAATTTTCTATCATTATCTTTTTTCTTTTATTATTTATGCACATTATTACGGGTATTTTGTTCAACGAATAATAAGTTATTCATATAACTGTATGGTAATTATCTTTCGATTGATGTTTAATGTTCGAGCTTCAAATAATAATTGATATATATTATCATTAATACCACATAAATAAAAGAGCTTTTTCTTTCTTTTGATATTTTGGACATTTTCTGGATAGATTCTAGGATGACATATTTGTACCAATTTGTTTTTATTTATAAAGTTGTAGACATGTCTACAGGCAAGGAGTTAGATGATTTTCTAGGTATTTTATGGAAAGTATTGAACTATGTTGAGATTGGATGTGGTGTCACTCATTCCAAATTGGATGATACAAAGAGAAACCTCACAATTATTTAAAATGGGAAGCTTGAAATTTATTTTCAATGTGATTCTGGTTGCTGAAAAGGTCCTTTTTATTTTTTATTATCAAGTTTTCAATAATCCATTTTAAATTTATTCTAAATTTTGCAATCGCAATCACTTTGACTATCAATTTTAAGCTTCCCATTTTAAAGAATTCTAAGCATTCTATTTGTACCACACAATTTATAAGAGTGACACTACATCTGATCTCAATATAGTAGGATCATTTTCTTAATGCACACCTAGTTATGATACCCCCAAGTCACTCAAACCCGATCCCAACACATCCAACAACCCCCTCTCCAAACGTCTAACCTTTTGATCAATGTTAGAAAAATCCTTCCTTATCCAAATAGTCAACCAAATTGCCCTCTACAAGAGGAACACTCTTTTGTAGAAACCCAAACACAATCACCTCCACGCAATTCATCACATGCTTCCTTGCATGTTCCACAATGCCCAAACCAAGAGAATTACCAATATAACCATTACCAAGACCCTCTCTACGAAGTCATGTTTGAGGAGGCAGATTATAATAGATGTTGGGGTGGACCCCAACATAAAGCTCAAAATAGTTATAGAGAACCAAGAGATAGGGTGAAACCCGAAGGGTATGATAGAAACCAAGATGCGGGATGTAAAGGGTATGATGATAGATGTAATAGGTATGGTGATCGACACAGAGATCAAGGTGACCAAGATAGAGGGTTGATTACCATCAAGGCTAGTCTTCCAAAGTTCAAAGGTAGTAGTGATCCAGAAGAGTTCCTTGAATTGAAATTGCAAAGTGAAAGGATTTTCCTCACCAATAATATTTCGGATGCTTTGAAAGCCAAGTATGTCATTACGCAATTTGTGGGTTATGCATTTACATGGTGGGAGTCCAAGAGAAGGGATAGAGCTCGAAATTTAATTATGATTTACCTAAGTTGCAAGAATTGGTGGAGCTTATGGAGTTGAGATATGTGACACCTAACTATTATCAAGAAGGTGTACATGTTTCAACAAGATACCGAGAGTTTTGAAGAGTATTATGATGAGTTTGAGAATTTGAGGATGAAATCCAAAATTGAGGAGCCAATACTAAACATGGTGATATGGTTTGTTTCCAACTTAAGACATTACATATCAAAGCCTATGAGACTGCTACACTATACAAGTTTGGAAGATGCTCATCATAATGCCTCTAAGGTAGAGGTAGACTTGAAAGAGGAGAAGACCTTCAAGGAAAAGTGTACTAAAAATTCTTTATGTAATAAGGGAAATGAAAAGTATAAGTCTCACACCACTCGGGAGTACACCAAGGTTAGTGGTCAAGCTACTCAAAAAAATACTGACTACAAGCCAAAGTGGGATGAAAAGGCTAAGAAAGGTAACCATACAAAACCTAACTTTCCTCATCCTTCTACTATTCAATGGTTTAGGTGCCAAGGAAGGGGACACATTGCTAGTAAGTGCCCCAATCGAAGGCCAATTGTGGCTTTTAAAGATGGGTACCAAAGCAAAGAAGATGAAGAGTGTGGTAAAGAGAGTGAGGAAGATGAGTCTAAAGGTGATGATGATGAAGCACCCTCGTAGGGTGATGAAAAGAAATTAAAGAGAGGATCACTTCTAGAGTGTGATGACAAGCCTTTGCAAGTGAATGTGAAATTATCTTGCATCGTGAGATGAATTATAAGGGCCCTTGATAAATAAGAACTTGATCAAGAGAGAACTTGTTCCATGGTCATTGCAAGATCATGGATAAGGTATGTGCTCTTATCATGTGTAGTGGGAGTTGTACTAATGTTGTGAGTGAGACTTTTGTTGAATGAATGCAACTTCCTAGCAAGAATCATCCTAGCCGCTACAAACTCCAATGGCTCAATGATTGTGGAGAAATAAAGGTAATCAAGCAAGCAATTATTAAATTTGGCATTGGTAAGTATCAAGATGAGGCTATTTGTGACATTGTGCAAATTTTAGCTTGTCTTATGTTGCGTGGGAGACCTTTGAAATTTGATTGGGATGTTCTTCATCATGAGAGGTTTAATAAGTACTCATTTGTATTTGGAAAATGAAAACATATTCTTTCCCCATTAACTCCCTATCAAAGGAGTAAAGATTACTGGATCATGAAGGAGCTTTGGGAGAGAACAAGGGCTAATGAGGTAGTAGAAAATATGGGTACCACTCTTGTTCAAAGAAAGGAAGATGATTTTGCTAAAAAGAAGAAAAAATTGTGCATGGTAGCCAAGCCAAGCAAATATTTGTAGGGCGTGGATGAGGAATGCTTTCTAGTGTGCCTTGTCAAGACGGATCTTTTGTTGCATGCTAACCAAGATAGCACTTAGCCTAGTATCATGTCTTCTATTTTGGAGGAACATGAAGATTTATTTCCCGAGGAGATGACAGGGGGATTTTTGCCCTTGAGATGGATTGAGCACCAAATTGATTTTGTGCCAAGATCTCAAATTCCCAATCGTCTGGCCTATAAGAGCAATTTGGAAGATACTAAGGAGTTACAAAAGCAAGTTGATGAACTCCTTGAGAAGGGTCTTATCAAAGAAAGTCTTAGCCCATATATCATATCATGATCCTTGTTCCTAAAAAGGATGGCAGTTAAAAGATGTGCATATATTATAGAGCCATCAATAAGATAACGGTAAAATATTGACATCCTATTCATAGACTTAATGACATGTTAGATAAGATATGTGGCTCAAGTGTGTTTTCTATGATTGATCTTAGAAGTGGCCATCACCAAATTTGAATGAATCTGGGTGATGAATGGTAGATGACCTTCAAAACTAAGTTTGGTTTATATGAGTGGCTAGTTATGACTTTTAGCTTGATTAATGCCCTTAGAACTTTCATGAGGTTGATGAACCATGTGGTCCTTCACCAACAAGTTTGTATTCATTTATTTTGACAACATACTTGTATATAGTAAGACCGTTGAGGAACATGTTGACCATTTGATGCAAGTATTTGATGTCTGATGTGCTGGGATTCTACGGCACATTTGACGCCTTTAACTAAGAATACTCGCGAGTTTTCAAGCAACTTTTGTGGTTTTTGATGTTTTATTATTATATTTGTAGGGAATGGAGCTAGAGATAGAAACTGAAGAAAAAATGTTCAAAAACCTTAACTGGTTACGCTTGACGGCTGGCTTGACTGACCGTCACACCTGTGACTGGCCGTCAGCCAGGCCGCCAGGACGAGACAGCAAGTCATCGAGCACTGCCTAGGAGTGACGGCCCGTCTGACGGCCCGTCACTGACCTGACGGACCGTCACCCAAGCCACCAAGATAAAACGCACTCCTCAAAATGCGTTTTTACCCTATATACATGTAAGTCATCGAGCAGGTGACGACTTACCTAAAAATTTGTCATAAAACGCATATAAAGCTGTAAGTCGTCACCTGCTGGACGACTTACCTGAGAATTTTCCTGGAAGCTCACTGTTTAGCAGTGACGGCTCAAGTGACGGCCAGTCACATTCGTGATGGTCCGTCAGGCGACCCGTCAATGCGACGCGGGATTTCGAAAATTCAACTTTTGGACTTTATTTCCTGGGCTACTATAAATACCATATGTTAGGGTTATTTTATGATTCATTAACTAATATTTGTCAGACTATTTTGAGCGACTTTTTGAGAGGAAAAATACGACAAACACGTTTTCTTCTTCTTCTTCGATTGTTCTTGGGATTTTGGCTTACTGTTCTTGGAAAGCTTGAAGCTTGTGTTCATCTATTTTGTAAGAACCTTTTCTTATTATTATGAATACTATTACTTCATTCTTTCGTTTTACGACGCCATGGTGAACACTTCCCTAGTTCATTCTCATATTGATTATTACTCGTTAAAACTCGTAAATTATTATTTGCATTGTTCAAATATTGATCACACAACCCCCCCCCCCCCATTTACCGGAAACTATTAATTATTAGTCATCTAATTCACTAATGACTTAATTTGCACCTTATTCCCTGTGGGATCGACCCCAACCTCTGTTGGGTTCTATATTTGACGATGACCGCTTACGCTTCTTAATTTGAGGTGTAATTTGAGCGTTATCAATGTCTCACTACGTGAGTGGATCTTTGAGAATATCAAGAAGTGTTATTTTTGTGCTGAGAAGGTGGTGTTCTTGGATTTCGTGGTGAGTGTTAATAGTGTAGAGGTGGATAAATAAAAAGTGGAACTTATTAGATCCTGGCCAATTCCTACTAATGCAACTGAAGTGAAGAATTTCCATGAGTTTGAAAGATTCTACTGGCGTTTTGTTAAATGCTTTAGTAATATTGCCTCCCCTCTAACCGAGTTAATCAAGAAGGATGTCCCCTTTATTTGGGGAGATGATCAAGATAAATCCTTTCTAGATTTGAGGTCTATGTTGAATTTGTCGCCTTTTCTTTAATTGCACAACTTTGATAAAAACATTTTAAATAGAGTGTGATGCTTTGAGTGCTGGCATAGGTAGAGTCTTGATGCAAGAAGGGAAACTGTTGGCCTACTTTAGTGGAAAGCTAAAGGGGGCCTCTTTGAACTAGTCAACATATGATAAGGAGTTGTATGCACTTGTGTGGGTGGTGGATCATTGGAAACACTATCTATGGACAAAGAGTTTATGATAAGGACGGATCATAAGTATTTGAAGTATCTAAAGATCCAATCAAAGTTGAACAAGCTGATTGCGAAATGGGTGGAATTCATTGAAATATTTCCTTATGTGATCAACTACAAATGTGGTAAGGAAAATATGGTTACGGATACTTTGTCTAGAAGGTTTTTAATGGTTAACACCTTGACTTCTAGAATGATAGGATTTGAAAGACTAAACGAATTCTATTCTAGGATTCTGACTTCAAGGATATTTGTGATGAACTTAATCAAGGGAGATGTGTGGATCGTTTCCAATTGATTGATGGCTATTTTTCCAAGGATGGAAAGGTGTGCGTGTCTATGAGCTCATAGAGACAACTATTCATCAAAGTGGATCATAGTGGTGGACTGATGGGACACTTTGGTGTCACCAAGACACTTGACATTCTCATGAAACATTTCTATTAGATAAAGATGAAGCATGATATGGAGAATCTATATGGACAATGCTTAGAATGCACGAAAGCCAAGTCCAAGACTCAGCCCCAAGGTATGTACACAACCCTCGCGCCCCTATTGGTCCTTGCATAGATATTTCTATGGATTTTGTGTTAGGTCTTCCAAGAACCAAAAAAGGGCATGATAGTATATTTGTGGTAGTGGATAAATTCTCTAAAATGTCTCATTTTATTCCATGACATAAATATGATGATGCATCTCATGTTGCATCTTTATTTGTGATTCATGTGCTTAAATTGCATAGAGTACCTCGCACTATTATGAGTTATAGGGGCTCCAAATTTCTTAGCCATTTTTTGAAGATCCTATGGTGTACACTTGGTACCAAGCTTATGTTCTCTACTTCTTTTCATCTCCAAATGGATGGCCAAAACCGAAGTAGTCAATAGGACTCGTGGAGCATGCTTCGTTGTATGATTAGAGGATCCCCAACTTGTTGGAAGGACAGTTTTCCGTTGATTGAATTTTCATACAATTGGTATTTTCACACCTTTATTGGCATGACTCCATTTGAAGTATGCTATCAGTTCAAACCATTGATTCCTTTATCCTTACACCCTTTGTCGAGTGATGTTATTGTGAGCTTAGATTCAAATGAAATGGCAAAAGATATGGTGTAGATTCACACCAAGGTGAGGGAGGATATGGAGAAGAAAAACTCTAAGGTGGCACTTCGTCAAAACCATTAAAGGAGGAAAGTTACCTTTTGGATTCACTTTTCAAAGGAGATATTTCCATAACTTCCAAAAGGGAAGTTAAGTCCAAAGGGTGATGACCCGTTCAAAGTGATTGAGAGGATTAATGAAAACGCCTATAGGATCGACTTACCATAAGAGTATAATGTTCACAATGTTTTTAATGTAAGTGATTTATCTTCTTGTATTGTAAGTGACTCTATGGATTGAAGATGAATCCTTTTCAAGAAGGGAAGAACAATATGATATCGCCCGGCACACCCCCTATAAGATCATTTACTCAAAGACAAGCTAATAAATTTCAAGATCTACAAGCTTTATTCATGAAGAAAGAGGCGTTCAATACCTTGAGTAGCACCAAACAAGGATCCACAACTTATGGATAATCGCATAGTACGAAGGAGGAAGTGATCAAGAACAATGCTACATCCCCAGTTTCCTTGCGACGCTGCATTAGGGAGATGTGACCGCAACAGCTATATCAATAGCTAGGAAGATTTCTCTCCAAGAGGATAGAGTTTACGTCCACCAACACCATTGCATCAAGGCCTTGCAACCGCATCAAGATCGGCAACACCTAGGCAGACCACAAGGCCAAGGCCAGGAGTTCGCAGCCACCCATGTGATAGCAATAAGGCCTTGCAGCCGGAACACACCCAAGTCCGTGTTTCTATGGACCTATCTTGCTTTATTTTCAAGGCCACTTTTGGGCCTTGATGTAATAGCTATATCACACCCCTAGCTAGGAGGGCAGGACATCAAGGAGTTACACGAGCACCTACTGAACATATATACTAAACTCGTGCTAAAGTTATAAACTGATAAGCAACAGCATGGACATCAACATGTTTTAACATATACTAAAACATAAATAACTGAAAGTCCCACTAGATTAGTTGTACAACTGAAACAAAACTAAGTTTAAGAAGCCTCTAAAGAGTCTGCAACTGAAAATCTGATAACTAGTTAGACAGGGCCCCGGCATACCCACTATATGATATGTACATGAATCCAAAACATATGACCTAGACATTTGATAGCTCCAGAGAGAGGTGGAGCTTACCAACTGGAAGGCACTGGTCTACAATGGATTTCTGCTAGCCTAAGTACCTGAGCCTGCGTTTATAAAAATGCAGCGCCCCAAAATAAAAGAACATCAGTACATATAAAACGTATATTGGTATGTAAAACAGACTGAATAACAAGTAGACATGTAAGAATGCTCACTGAATTAAATATCAAAGATAGGAAAATCTTAGCATACACATAATAGGAAATGTAATCTGAAATTGCAATTGATAGTATGACCAATATTAGGGGTCCTTATATAACGTACTATGCATTACTTATTTACGTATATTTAAAATTCCTAGAATTTACCTAGGTGATATCTTACCCTTTTATATTGCTTCTCTCTTCTTTGTGTAATACTAACTGTCAGGAAGTCAAAAGATGGCTTACTGTGGTGATCGGTGACATCTATTTGGCATCTGTAGCCAACTATCACAACCCTGTGTGAAATCTCATAGTCTGAATAACGTGGTCATCAAGGTACACCCTCCAAATCTCCTGTAAGGTATACCTGCAGGCCTGTGTATTTAGGGGATCCACGACGGGAAGTTCTAGCTGACTCTATCTGAATTCTGTGCACAGAATAGCATTGCATATAGTGGCCCTAAATATACCCACCCCATGCTACAGAGTAGGCTATAATATCATCTTGCTTGTAAAGGCCTATAATAAATAACTCATGAATCATATAACTCGTTATCTGAATATTAATAAAAAATTTTAGCTGAAGAATCATATATCTATGTGATCTATATACTCATGGCTAATCTTTGGCCAATTACTTCCTCTAAATTTTGTGACATATATGCTTGGTAACTTCTAGGAGTTTCAACTGAAGACACATACGGTCATGTGAAACATATGACTTCTTTGACTAGAAATGAGTACTATAACTCTATAGGTTCAGAACTCCACACGAAAGAGACTATAATAGTAATAAGCTTCGCTTTCAAGTAGCATATAATCTATGCTGACCTTTATACAAGGAACATGTGACTCTAGGTTGTGCCTTCATGGAGAAAGAGGTTTTAGCTTTACATACCTTACTTCGAGACTCTCCCTCCCTTATATCGTGTCGTTGGTGCCCTTCAAAACACTTTTTATCTATGACATAACAACATATGCAGCAGTATAAGAAACTAACCAAGAAGTATGATGAGGTCATAAAGACGATAATAACTTACGAGCGACAAGCTTAGTAAATAAGATAAATAAATGGTGTATCGCCACACCTCTCTCTTTTCCCCTTATCAACTAAACTATGACCACCTATGAAGTCAATATTACTGCCTCCATCCTTTCTCAAAAATATACAGTCGATTTCATATCCCAAACAAGGTCATAAATTTGACCCCTCGGCTTTCAAACACCGCCTCGGGAGTTCTTTATCTAGTGGTGTTAAATAACCCTTTAAGCTCGTAGATTAAGTTGGGAGAGAATTACAACAGCTCATACAGTGATAGAAAGCCTAATAACATGTAAACAACATTCTCAATCTATTTAGACATTTCATCAAACACTTGACGAGCGACAAGTTTGCAAGAGCCATAAAAATCGTGTTTGTTATACCTAGTCTCCCTCCTTATCGCAAAAAGCATGCTGCCTCAATACACAACCATACATACCTCATTTAGTTAACAATACAACCAATACAGTCCTCTACATACTCCCTCCTCACCATGTACATCAATTACAATGGTAAAATATGGACTGACAGTTTTATATCACCGTCCCGTGAGTCTTACCTGTAGAATATATCTAGAACATCAAGAACAACACATAAAAGAAAGTAGGGGAGATCTCATACCTTAATTGGAAAAATTCCAGATCCTTAGACTTGTTTTAACTAAGAGGGAGGATTATTTCTTCAATCCAACGAGGGATTGGAGTGAATTATATGGTGTGGTTGAAGATTTGCACTAGATTCTTGATTGATTCTTACCTAGGGCTTTAGAGGAGGAAACGGGTTGAAGAACCTGCAAAGAATAGCTCCCAAAATGACTTAGGATATATCCTTGAAGATTTCAGATCGTAATTCTATGTAAATAAGTGTATTGGCAAACATCACATGTGACTAGCACGTGCCTATCGTGGCCAATTTCTGCCCTGCGTAGTCTGTAGTAAAACATGCATAAATGTTTACTCAGAAGCCGTATTAACAAGCGGTTTATTTCGTTGAAAACTAGACCCAAATACCTTTAATTTGGTATTTCATAGGACTTCTAAATCTTTGTATATTGGGAGATATATATGTTACAATTCAGACCATATGCGAGCTTGATTGAAATATTGTACCATAATGAACCCTTCAACTTGAACTTTTGTTTCAAGTCTCCGTTTTTTCTCCAACATTGTTCTAGCACTTCAAATGACTTAATATAAGTGTCTCTTTTTATAATTATCTATTTACAATCTTATCCTCTTGGTTCATAACGATTCCTTCGCGTTTACGAGTTGCACGCGTATCTTAAGTTCGAGAAATTACAAGCTATAAATAAGGGTTCTCTTCCCTTGAAGAGTAGTTTTGATGAATATTTAATTATCTCTTTGAGATTTAATCTTGATAGTGTTAATCTAGTTATTAGTGAATATTGGATGGATTCCCAATCTAATGCTAGCTTAGTGAGTAATTAGTGGGTGAATTCCCCTAATTGCTTGATAACTTCTTTACATGCAATTTACACGAGAACACTGATTTGTGAATTTTGCTAGAGTACTTTTTCCTTGTGAATTTAAGTTCGTATTGTATTGTTGAATTGGAATAAGTTGGGAGGAAATTGTAAACAGTCTGTTGTTGTCCATAATTCCCTTTTTGATAGTACTTTACTCTATGTTTGTTTATTTAATTCCACATTCAATTTCAATTGGCTTCATCCTCAATTGAGATCTTATCACTTTGGCCCACGAGTTTCCGTTTTCTCTGCTAAAACCATCCGTTTGATCCAGCAACAAGACGCAAGCAGCCAAACTGGATACACAATAATATGAGTGCTTCTCAGGTGACTCCTTGGAGTAAGCTTTTCCCGATGCCTTTATTCCAACTCCTTCTCCGATCTAATTTTGATGTTGGGTGTGCCTTCGTCTTGAGAAGCCACATGTACATGAGAATTTTTTCCAATATAATTTGAAGTTATTAACTACAGGGTATCAATTAAATATCATTTAGAAAGTTTGTACACGTTAAATGAGGGCCACCACATAAGGTGTCCCATAACTTTGGAGTTCAACTTCTCAATTGAATCCTGATTTTGGGTCTTTTACTGGGGCTAAATTATCCTTCACCTATTGAAAATGGTATAAAAATATTGTTCATCTACCTATTGGCTCTGTTATACTTCTGACATATATTTTTGGGCTCTAAAATGCACTTTAAGTTAACAGAAAATGAAAAAGGACCAAAAATATCCCTAAACTATAGGAAAAGGTCTAAAAGTACCCGTCATCCACCTTTTTGTCTCACTTACACCCTTGAAACTAACAACCTCTTCTATATTTTTTTATTTTTAAAATTACTTATTTACGTGTCTTTTTTATTTGGTAAACTAAAAATCTCATCCCACCAAGTTGATGATATGACAAATAAGATTAACTAAAAATTACAAGATAACAATTAAAAATAGATACTAGTTAAGAACTAGAAAAAGAGAGGAGATAAAGTGAAGTGAAGATCCAACAAAGTACCAACTCTTTCGACAACTAAATTTTATTTGAAAATCTAAACATACTAGTGTCACTTTTATACTTATTAGTGTTACAAAAATTGAAAAATTTGATTTGTTGTCAAAAATATATTGTCAAAATAAATGGAGGTGACCGGATATAGACACAACAATATTTTTTATGTCAAACTTTATCCCAAATTCTTCAATCTCTCGGACTAATTAAACTTAATACAACTTGAACACTTCTTAATTTTTGTTATTTTCTTGTTGATTATGCTCTTACCATTCCTGGTGTGACTACAGGTGAATTGGTCATTAGCTTAATTATGTGATAACAGTGCCTATTTGATAGAAAGGAATAGATGAAAAGCTTTGTGCACGGTGTTGCTTAATGAGCTGATGGGAATGAGGGTGGCTTTTAGTTTCATAATCTTAGTCGTTGATAATTAATTATCTTTGCGGTGATAGCAGTGTTCAGTGATAAAATTTTCTCCGATCATCTCTTTTTCAAGTTCTTAACTAGTACTCCCTCCGTCCCATTTTATGTAGCATACTTTGACTTGGCACAGTGTTTAAGAAAAAAAGGAAGACTTTGAAAACTTGTGGTCCAAAATAATCCTTGAACATTTGTGTGGTTATAAATCATTTCATTAAAGGTAAAAGAGGAATTTCAAAGTTAAAATTATTCTAATTATAGAAAAGTGACATTCTTTTTGGGACGGACTAAAAAGGAAAGTGTCATATAAAATGGGACAGAGGGAATAGTATTTATTTTTATTTGTTGACATGTAATTTTTAGTTAATCTTATTTGTCGTATCATCAGCTTGGTGACATGTAATTTTTAGTTAATCTTATTTGTCATATCATCAGCTTGGTAATTTTTACCCAATAAAAAAAGACACGTAGTAAGTATTTTTTTAAAAAAATAAAATATAGAGGAGGCTGTTAGTTTCAAGGATATAAGCGAGTCAAAAAGGTGGATGAAGGTATTTTTAGACCTTTTCCTATAGTTCAGGGGTATTTTTGGCCCTTTTCCATTTTCTGTTAACTTGAAGGGCACTTTAAAGCGCCTATATGAATGTTAAGGATATAATAGAGTCAATAGATGAATAAAGAGTATTTTTATATCATTTTTAATAGATGAGGAATAACTTAAGTCCTTTTCTATTTACTAAAAAGCCTCTTCACAAGTCTTTTTTATTTTTTAAATTTTGTGATGAATAAAATAGAGACACGTAAATTAAAACCTATAGATTGTTATAATAACGTCTTCAAAAGACTAGTTCCTATTTTTGCCACTCTCACATGAACGATCACCTCTTCTCTTACTGTCAAAGTCCAACCACCTTTTCCTTCTCTCTCTTAGCTCAGCTCTACCATTCCTGTTCTTACGTTACATATATATAATCGTTATTTTCTTTTTTAGTTTGTTCGAATAAAGATAATAAGTTTTTATATTTAAAAATTCTTCTAACTTTATAGATTTTATTTAACAAAAAAAATGCCATCGCTACATTAGACGATAGATTTCAATGGTAGTACTTTTGGTATCGTTTACTCCCTATATTTTAACTTAAGGGTCTGTTTGGAAAGTCACCTGGTAATTAGAATTGGTGTAATTACTAGAGTAGTAATTATCAGCCTAGTAATTACATCGACATGTTTGGTTGTCACAATATAATTATAGTGTAATTACAAGTGTATTGTTTGATTGAACAAGTTAATTACATGGTTATATTAAAATTTAATAAAAAACTAATTATCAAAAACTAAAAATTTATACTAAACAAATAAAGGCCTTTATAAATGATATTAAATTAAATATTTAATAAACATATATTCTTAACTAATATTATAAAAAAATAATTGATCTATATTTTTTAAATTAGTATATTTTAATTAAATTAATCATAAAAACTTAAAGTACATGATTTTTAAGAACATCATGAAATGCATGTTTAACAAAAAAATTAATATTATAAATATAATGACATAAAATTATTAAAATATTTGATAAAAAGATAATCTATCAATTTTAACTAAAAAATGAATGACTTGCAATGTGAAATATCAAGTCAATACTAGTAAAATAAATAAATTAAAACTGAAATATAACATAAGTTCAATATTCAAAAAAAAATTAATATAATACTTTTATGTCAAATTTCAATATAACGTATCTAAATATGATTCAAAAGAAAAGGAAAACCTACGTATATAACCTTATTCAACAATGAATTCTACTTTAATTTAAAAATTAGAATACTAACTAAATTATGCTAAATGAATAAAATCAATATAAAATATATAATACGAACAATTACATGGAATCACAAGAAGTAAACGTTTGGAAATGAGAAGGAAATGAAATATAAATAATAAAAAATAAAAAATATATTTTTAAAATTATTAGATTAATAAAAATAAAAAAGAATTTAAAATAATAAAAATAAAAAATAAATAAAAATGAAAAAATAAAAATAGAAATAAAAGGACAAAATTAGAAAGTAATCAGCTTGTAATTACATCATGTAATTACCAGCAATTCACAGCTCTCCCCTGTGAATTGGAGACTGTAATTACCTACTGTCAATTACACTCAATTACTTGCTGACCAAGTAATTATTTGACCAATCAAACATGTCAAACTGTGCAATTACACTCAATTAAGCAAATCCAATTACCAGGGTGGCTTTCCAAATAGGCCCTAAGTGTGTTACTTTTTTCTTTTTGGTCTGTCCTAGAAAAAAGTGTTCCTTTCTATATTTAATAAGTTTTTCAAGAAAGTTTTAATTTAAAAGCCTACCCATATTGTTAATTTAAAACCATAAAATTTAAAAGTCTCCCTTTATTTCTGACACTTTGTTTGGATAGTTATTATGCATCGTTTCACAAGGTATCGTATTGTATTGTGTTATATTATATTGTACTGTATTGTTTGAATAAATATATTTTTGGATAGATAATATCATTTTCTATCGATACATTATGCCACACATCAATAATTTGAAGGACAAGCGTACAAGAAAAAGTATGGTATGGCTAGTGTTATTATAAAAAGATAGGGTAAATTAATAAAATAATATTATTTGATAATAGCAAAGACAAAATGAGAAGAAAAAAAAGGTAACAAGCAAATCACACCAAGTCAGTCGTTACGTAAAATGAGTCTTTTTGTCATTACATAACTACGAATTTAATATTCGATATAATAAAATTTAAGTAATAATTAAAAACAAATATTACATTTAAACTAACAACATAATACAATACAATAGGTAACAACCTTTGAAACACGTTAAATTTTGTACCAAGTCAAACTAAAACACTTATATTGGTGTGGAGGGAGTATAATTTTTCTTTTTAAATTTCGTACCCATGTCATATAAAATGAAACCAAACGGAAAATATATGTATATTTTATATGTATGTATATATTCATCCCAAAGAACACAACACAGGAAGAAGCCTTCACTCTCTCTATTTCAGATCAATCATCCACTAGAGAATCATTAAATAAAATAAAATGCCTCCAAAATCATCACTTTTACTCCAAAGAATCAACCCCACCACCTCCCCTACAACTTCCACCACCACCACCACCACCTCCTGTAAACAACTACAAAGACGTACACCAATACCATGTACCACCCAAGTTCCTGATTCCGTCGTTAATCACCATACTCACTCCGTTAGCCCGAACCAGTGTTGTTCCGCCGTGATCCAGCGTATCTCCGCCCCCATCTCTGCCGTTTGGTCCGTCGTCCGCCGCTTCGACAACCCTCAAGCTTATAAACACTTCGTTAAGAGCTGCCACGTCATCGGTGGTGACGGCAACGTGGGCACACTCCGCGAAGTGCGGGTGATCTCCGGACTACCCGCTGCTAGCAGCATGGAGAGGCTTGAGATCCTTGATGAGGAGCGCCACGTAATCAGCTTCAGCGTCGTAGGCGGGGACCACCGCCTAGAGAATTACCGATCTGTGACCACCCTCCACTCCGATCCGAGCTCCGGCAATATTGGGACGACCATCGTCGTGGAATCATACGTTGTTGATATACCACATGGGAATACTAAAGAAGAGACATGTGTGTTTGTGGACACTATTGTCAAATGTAACCTTCAATCCCTTGCCCAGATCGCTGAGAATTTAAGCAGACGAACAAACACAGCTAATTGAAACAAGGTAGAGGTGGCAAATGAGCTGGTCGGGATAAAATTTGAAGCGGTTAATGCTGGTAAAATCAATAAAGGGATCGTGAGTTAATTTGTTCAAAATTTGATTGGATTCAAAATTGATGAGTCAAGATGAATTAAACAACGAGTCATAACCTAACTCGTTTGGACTTAGATGAATTGGGGGAATGGATTGCAAAAACAAGGTGGTTTATCCATGGAGCTCATCAAAAGAGGAAAACACATTAAAAAACTGATGGATCGATGATGCTTGTGATGATGCTGTTTTGATCGGAAGATGTCTTTTGGGTACGAAGATCTTAAAATAATTCCATTATTTTTTTTACATGTTTTTCATCTCTTGTCCAGGTTGTCATCATTTGTTGAAGATAAGTTCATGGTCATAAAAAAATTATTCATTGTCATAAACATGTTATGGGAGGAATTTAATTTGTTTCTCCTTTGGTATCTCTTTTTCTTTCTCTACCTACTTCATTGCTGCGTTTCCTTGTTTATTCTTTTTTTTTTGGGTATAAATTGAAGGATAATAAGTCATGAACTATCTAGCAGAAATATAAATAAGGAAAAAATGACAATCTCAAATGCAAGTATTTCATGTTAGTTTAATTTCCTTATTATACGAAGCATATATTAATTTCTCATTGCGTTGTTATATTTATTTGTTGAATTAGAATTTTAAGTCATATATATTTCGGGTGATCGGAATATGGAGATATCATCAATTAATTAATTGCTCTTTTTAGGTCCAGATAAAACTTGTTTCAAATTTTATCTTTAAAGAGAGATTAAAAAAGGATGGAGTAATTAATTAGCCAAGTGTTGTGTTTTATTTGTTCATCTTTGTTACCATATTAAGTACAGTATGGATGATGAATAATGTCTAAATACATTGTATCCTTTACTTAGTAGTTAGGACTGCAGAATTAATTAGAAATATTTTTGATATATATGTGAATGAAATATTGTTAACAGTATACAAATGAAACGGACCTCAGTAGCATGAATATAAACAACCTAAGAAGTGAAAACTAGATGTTATATCTGGATCGATCATGGAAGTAACATGAAAATGATGAATTAGTTGAAGTGAGTGGTAAGTTTCTCTGTATGTCATAATTGTTGGAAAACAAAAATTAAGGAAACCAGCTGTGAGCAAAGGAAACAATAGGAAGGAAGGTAGAGGGTAAGTTACTGATTCATCCCAATATAGTAATTTTAGCACAATCTCATATATTTATTTTAAAAAGGGAAAATCACATAGTATGATACACACACAAACATATATATATATATAGCTATAGTTTAAAATAATTATAATTTGTAGTTATAATCTCAATTTAATAGCCTATTTATTGTGGGTCCATATTTTACCGTGTATCAATATTTATAACGTATAAGTCGGCAGATTTTATGTCATGTATCCACTCTTTTTCATCTCTCTCAGTAGCACTAAATTAGCGGCAATTTATACTCTTCCATCTTCAATCCACAATTTCAAAAAAATTCTCTCTCAAAATTGTGGTGATTTGTTCAAGTGTATAAATTAGCAGAAGATTATACTCTTTCATTTTCAATTCACTATTTCAAAGATATTCACTCCCAAAATATCGTGAATCCCTCAAAATTTTGGTCATTTATGCAAAAATATATATGTTTCTTGTTACATATTTATATCAATGTAGTTGGGTGTATTTTCTCATAATTATACAACTGTATCAATGTATTAAAGTGTATTTTTTTTCTTGTTATACATTTGTTTGAGTGTATCTGTACTGTTATACATTTATATCAATGTATTTTTTGTATTTGTATCATTAAAATCAATATAAACGGTGAATTTTTTTTGTATCACTATAATCGACAAATCGAGGTGATAATTGAAATATATTGCACCTGTATCACTTCGGATGAAAAAACATGAGGAATTTCGATCGATCTTGAATTTGTATTTCAAAAATTTGCATGTGATGTTAAACTATTCAGGTCTAACATTGAATCTCTAAGGTTTAAGTGTACGATTTGAAAATGGAAGATTGAGATATCGATTGCATGTCATATATGATATTTTTCATTTTTAAAAAAGATTCTCTTGTGCCATATGCACATCATCTCTTTTTGTATTTGTATTTATATTTGTAGTCTATTTTCACTGATAAATACATTTGATACATCCTATAGCAAACTAAAATTTCACTATAAATATAATTAGAGAAAGTGTTGCTAGGAGACTTCAGTTGTTTCTCAAATTTTCTCTTTAAAAAAATATTAAATAAGTTTGTGTTAATAATTTTGCACCTAATAAATGAAATAAGCTATGGTAAAATCACAAACTCGAATACACAAAATTTAGATCCTCAATCTACTTCTAGTGCTATGTTTGTAAGAGATTAACCCCCCCCCCCCCAATCCCCCTCCCCCCGCCTCTTTCCATTTTAATGGTCGTTTTGGCTTAAAAAGTTTGTCCCAGATGTCCCAAGATAAATTCACTTTACAAATTCAAAATTAAAATTGTCAGTACACACATAAACTGACTCAAGAAACGCAATTGCAGAATCCACGTGAAGGGTTGATCTGAATGGAGCAAATAATTAAGGCGGCTGTGACTAGTAATGCTAGCTAGCGATTAGCTTGAATGTGGTAGTACTAAGGGAATAATATTAATCGCGTGTCTCCATTTACATGTTCTGACGAAACTAAGTACGATGTACCCATTATTTAATTGTGATTGAGATTAGTTTATTCATTTAGTTAATCAAGTTTACTGGCCCGCACGAGATTGATAACCTCGTAAAATCTTTGGTCAAGCCAATAGAAACTGCTCCTTCGAATCTTCCTACAACCTTCTTACTAACTTTGTCTTTTTCTTTTTCCATCTATTTTTGTTGGTGAATTTTTTTTTTCCTTGGAGGAATCAAGAGTGATTGTTCAAAAAATTCTAGACATGACTCACAACTGGTAAAAGAGTTTTTTGTGCTCTTCAATGTATATCTTTTTTGCATTATTAAGTTAAATAGACTTATAATGACATATATTATTTATAGCATGTCTGATAAAATAAATTTTCAAAGTGTAATAATCACCTATTATATTATGGTTAAACTAAATTGATGATATAAAAATTGTTTGTACTGCTATTAATTTAGTGGCGGAGCCACTTTATGCTAAGGAGTGACAAATAATACATCTTTACCAAAAAATTACACTGTTTAAATAAATCAAAATTTTAATTTTGATGTATATATACACTATATGTCTACTATGTTTTACTTTCTATGTATGTCTACTTTTTTTATATTGTGACACTCCTTACTAAAATTCCTGATTCCGCCATCACCTACTATATAGTACTTAAATCCAAGATAAAAAAATATAATTAGCACCTTGCTTGTCATTTTTGAGTTATTTAAATAGGTTAGATTCAAAATCTGGTAATTAGCTTGAGTTTAAACATGTGATATGAAGTAATGATTTTAAATTAGTATTTGGACATGTAATTGGGGATAATGATTTCAAATCTTAAGACGTTCTCCAAAAAAAAAGACATGATTTGGGATTATAAATCATGATTTCAATTTTTTTAAATGTAAAATTAAACTTGACCCATAAGTTTATATTTTGTGTAAAAAAAAAATAGACCCATCATTTTAAATTTTACAAATAAAAAAAACTCGTGTTCAGCGTGAAGAGATTGTTCGTTCCATGTGAAAATATTATATTAAAGAAAACTAGTTACTACTATTGTAATCTAGTGGATATTTATAAAATTATGTGTATTTGAAAGTTTGTATCACAAATATTTATTTATAAAAGGAACATGAAAATATACGATTATCAATGCACCGCCTTAAGATATTCAAGTACCTTATTTATAAATTATGATTTGCTCATTTGGTAAGGTTGCATAAGAATTGGAGAAATTTTGATATTTTTTACAACTTGTGGGGTTTTTATATTTATGACAAAAAATATAACTTTAAAAAAATCAAATTCCATGTCCAAACAAAATTTTAACTTCAAATTCAATTTGATTTCAAATCATGATTTCATATTGTATGTTCAAACGGGCCCTTAGCAAAATAGTATTTTCTCCGTTTCAATTTGTTTTACCTACTTTCTTTATTAGTCAGCTTAAAAAGGAATGACCCTTTTCCTTATTCCTTTTTAGCAACTCTTTAATTTCAACTTTCCACATGTATAGCATGTTTAAGACTACAAGGTTAAATGACATTTTTGTATATTTGACATATCTTTAATTTAAAATCACAAGATTAAAAAGTCTGTTTTATTTTCTTAAAATTCGTGCCAAGTTAAAATAAACCAAATAAATTAAAAGAGTGAAAGTAATAACTAATAAGAGATGATGTATAAAAAAGGATAGAAAGATGAAAAGTAAATGTGAAACCTAAACAATTCCATTTGAGTGCATATTTGGGAGGGGGCATTGGATGTAGTTACCCATGAGAGAGGGTGATGGGTGGTGGTTGAGAAATACACAGAGAATTAAGAGTTCAACTTTTGTACTCAAATAACCTAACAAAAATTACATTATCAAATTATTTTAAAAAATTAATCCGTAATTATTTTTTAATGAAATTTTTAATGATGAGACTAGCAACTTGAAAAGAATTTAAGTTACTTATTATAATAAGTTAAAATATATGATAATGCGTGAATTTTATACATTATTAATCTGTATAAATTAAGATTGAAGAACTATATAGTAGTATAAATCATCAAATAAGAAGATAACATGATGAGAATCAAACACTTGGGGTTGTTGTAAGTTGGAACTTTTTTTTTGTTGTTGAAAGAGAGACTAATTAGCTAATATATGTCTATCAATAAAGAAATTGCAAATTGCATACTTTCAACATTTGTTTGCTCCTTTTTAATAAAGGAAGATATACAAGTTGCAGCAATAATATTGCTGGTATCACCTCACCTCATTACTCTTTGTTGTGTTGTGGACTTTTGAATATATTTTAAGGACACTAATTAATTAATTGCAAGTTGGAGTTGCAAGTGGATGTACAAGTACTACTCATTAGCGTCTTTTAACGATCCTCTTGCTTCTTGTCTCGATTATACATTTATTGTTTCGTATGACTTCACGCTACCTTCCACTCCAAATTACGTATCTTTAATTCGTTGGATATTCTTCTCTTTAATTTTTATTTTTTTGCCAAAGAATCAAATATATACACACATGAACATAAATAAGAATGTGCAAAATAATACTTTCCCAACTCGACAGACGATCCATAATTTTGAGTGATTGGATGTGTGAATATAGTGTACACATTTCAAGTATAAAATAGGATTCGTTTCTTGAATTTTGGTGGAGTTTATTAGTGTAATGGTCACTTAACTAATAAACTATACGTGTACTTAGTAAACTTTTTTTTTTATTTTGTCACAAAAAAAAAGTTATTCTTTTATACCCATAAAAATCATTCTAACATGTCTTGTGAATTTTTCGGCACTTAACTCCTGATTTAATATTAAATATAAACATGGTAGTATGTATATTTGCTAATATGTGTATATGGTAAATTTAGAATATTATAAATATAGAAACTATAGGCCTAATGAGTTAGGATTTGGATAGCCGAATGGGTTAGGGGTTAGGATTTGGGTAGCTGAATAGGATAGGGATTCTTTCGTTGTGTATAAAGATAGTATGGCTAATGAGAAAGGTATCAAAATTCTCCCAACTATTATTCTCTCTTTAGTGATTCTTCTTCCTTGATTTTAACATGGTATCAGAGTCAGGCCTCCGATGTTGGGCTCCAAATAGATCATTCACGCATCTAGTACATGACAGTTTCTGGGTATGGGGTTGATGAATGAAATCCAACATCAGGGATGCATGGAGTACTTGGACTTTTATTATAGCTTGAAAAATTCTCTCCTCTTGAGCTAACTTTTAGATTTGAGTTAGGCCTACAGTTAATTTAACATGGTATCAGGGTCATACTAATGAGGATACAAAAAATCCTAGATCGCATGATCATTGCCAGAAACAATGGTGTAGAGACCGGTGTGAAAGAGGAGATGAATCAAAGGCAGACGATCTCTCCATATGACATTGCATCGAATAACAATCCTCGAATTGTGATAACACAAGTCCAACTGAAGGGCGAGAAATATGAAGAAGGGGCTAGGTCCATAAGGACGTCCTTACGGACAAGGAAGAATATTATTTTTTGTTGATGGAACAATCAAAAAACCAGATGACGGATCTCCAAATCCGAAAGATTGGTTGACTATTAGTTCATTATTGGCGTCATGGCTTAGTAACACCATTAAAACAATACTTTTCTCGACTATATCTCATAGAGAGGAGGTCGAGGAATTATGGAGAGTACTTGGGAACGCTTTGTGGTCCTCAACGACCCAATGATGCAACAATTGAAGGCCGAACTCACTAAGTGGAGATAGAGGGGTATGACCAGAGTTTATTACTATGGTAAACTGACAACATTGTCGTAAGAATTGGAAAATTATGAGCAGATCCTAATGTTCACGTGTGAAAAGTGTACATGCAACCTAGGATCGGCTCTAGAAACTAAGAGATAAGAAGAAAATGTACACTTTTCCTTATAGGATTGGATTAGGAAACATATGGAATGATGAGGTCTAGCCTGTTTGCTCAGGACCCATTGTAAACCTTGAACAAGTCTATTCAAAGTTGGTTCAAGAAGAACAGGTGAAAGGATGCTCATAGAATAGATAACCGGGGAAATTTATGTCTTTTATGGTGAAAGAAGGATATTCTTATGGGGAAAAAGGTCAAGGGAGAAATAATAATAGGGTTCGTTTGCATTGCAAGCATACTGAGCATGACTCTGAAATATGCTTTTAGCTCATTAGGTACCCAGATTGGTGGGGAAAGCATCCAATGAATGATGGGAAAGTAGGTGGTTGGGGTAGTGGCAAATCATTGTAATAACAAGGTGGTCAGGGAGGAGGCTGGGAAAGAGTAAACTTTGGGACCAATGCTGTTATGACCAAGGAAGGAAGTGCTTCGAACCCAGGTCCAGTGTATGTCGACCGAAATGCACTATCCAAATTAAACAATGAACAGTGGCAGCCTGTGATAAGGATTTTAAAGTCTCAAAAATTGGGTACAAATGAAAAAATAGATAGTAAGATTGAAAATATGCCTTGGATTATTGACATCGAGCAAGTAATGCTGTGATAGGTAATTCAAACAAGTGATCGATAAATAGGATATTCCAAAATGTCCCATTAGGTTACTAAATAAAAGAAACATAATGTCGTGTAATGACCCTTTTTGTTATTATGGGTGGGATAATCGTGCAAGAAATCAAGCTAGAAAACTTCCGGGTTGGGGAGCTAAAAATTTTAAGCTAGGCTAGTCTCAGAAGAAATCTAAGCAAGGTGAGGTTTAGAGTAATCCAAGAAAAGATTGGGTGAAATAAGAAGGTGTGAGCTAGTTTTTCTATTAGCTAAGGTGTTAAGGAGTCTGTAGGACTTTTTGGAAGTGAATTCGGGTGAGTAGAACTCCCGATATCAAACATGATGTAAAGGGTTGGTCTGGAACATCAAGGTTTGAAGGTGTGTTATAAAATGGGCAAAACTAGGAGGATTTCTAAGTATCTGTCCCGTGTAAGCCGCTATAGTGGGTGACATGCTGCTACCGCAACACTTCTAGAGCAGAGAAATTTCTGCTATAACGGGAGTCAAAGGCGATCAACCCCGCTATAACGAACGACTTCCTTTACGGCGGTGCCACTATAGTGGGATAAGTCATTGTAAATATAGATACTTTTTCAAAGGCGATCACTCTGTGGCTTAAATTTGATAGTTACGAGCTTGGGAAAGGGTTTAACTCAACCTAGGATGGATTTTCTAGTGAAAAAGAGGAATGTGGGGATGAAAAACCTGGGTTTCTTGAACTAGGTTGTTATTTAAAGATTCCTTACCATAATTCACTGGCATAACCATGGAATTGATAGTAAATAGGTGAATTTAAAATGGGAGGACCATGGGATGAGTGGAATGATTATGAAATTTGACTGGGGTTTGGGATTAAGATGTAATCCAGGAATATTTAGAACATTTAGATTAATTTTGTGTTTATGTTATTGTTTTTAGACCAAGATCAAGCTAGAGTTTTAAGAAATAGAAAAGCTACGATCCAGTAGAGAATTTGGGTCTTGATTTGACATAGGTGATGATTGAATTATTTCCCAAATTATGTTATGTGTACATGTTAACTATTTCATTAGTGTTTCTTTTACAGTGCGTGTTTAGGGAATAAGGGAATGAATGCTAAATTATATCTGGTTGTCAATCTCATGCAATGAACTTATCTTAAATGATTGTTGGTTTTACAAGTGTGGGTTGTATTCATTATGGTTGTGATTGTGTGATATCTGTGATTCTTTGGTTGACTCGGGTACCACGCTTGGTATAAATTATTGGTTGGCTTGGGTATCACGCCTGGTACGTGATATCTATCGGTTGGCTTGGGTATCCACCTAGTATAGGTTCTATTATAGTTGGCTTGGTTACCACGCCTAGTACATATTTGATTGTTCTTCTGTGTGTTGGTTTCATGAGTGAACCGAGTTTATTCATTATGATGTATTTATTACATGTTGGTCCATGAGTGACTGAATTGGTGTATTTAAATGCTGGGATAGTTCTTGTGTAGATCGCGATTGCATGTTAAACACCATAGACTATGTCCTAGGGATCCTTGGGTGATTCGGGTTACTTGAAAGGTGTGCTGAGTTGTATATAGGTTGTTGTTGTGGTTTTTATATTTCTCATGTGGTTGTTAAGTCAGGTTGGTGACTGAGAGTCTTATTTATATTCACTAACTTGGAGTATACATGTTTGTCCTATTTTACTAAGTTATAGTTATTTGTTCATATTTCGCATGTTTGGAGCTGACCAATGATCCTACTAGTACACTGTTATTTTTGTGTACTGATACTGCACTTGCTTTTTTTTTTTAGTACAGGGCATATTCCGGCAGTTGCTGCGCGACCTCAGTTGTGATATAGATGTTTCCTGAATCTAAGGGTGAGCTGCTTCTTTCGGGCTACCATGGATTCATCTACTTGTTCTAGTCCATTGTCCGGACTTGGGTTCCTTTTATTTTGGGGTTGCATCTCCGTATTCTAGACATGTTTTTTTAGAGTTTTGGTACATGACTTTCAGGTTCTAGAGAATTATTTCTGCAAGTTTTTCTATCAACTATTTTAGATGTGAATCTTGACTTATTTAATGCAAACTGGGTTTTAGCGGCTTAGTTTCCTAAGTGTTGGCTTGGGTATTTGGTTATCCCACTAAGATTTTAGTGTGGGTGTCACTCACGGTGGTTTAGGTCATGAAAAAGATGGTATAAGAGCCGTAAGTTCGTTTATCTCATCGTACCAAAATAGGTCCAGTAGAGTCTTGCAGAATGGTACAGAGACGTCTGTACTTTTCTTTGAGAGGCTACAAGACTTTAAAAAACTATCTCTTCTTTATTCCTTCGTGCTATAACTTAATTCCAATTGGTATATGGCGATCCAAATTGGTATCTGACTTCCTTCATTCTTTTGTCCATAAATGGTTAATAGTAGAATAAACAAAGCAAGGATAGCAGCTCAAGCTGCAAGACTGGCAGTTCACGAGCCAGGAAAGGGCAGGTGCAGAGAGAGAGCGACACATGCCAGGGGTGGATCTTAGGCGATAGCTGAGAAGAGGTCAAAGACCCCTCCACCACCCTAGGATAATATTGAGGAAGAGGTTGAGGTAGTGCACGAGGAGGACGCAGAACCAAATGTGGCAACATTGGTTGGAGGTGCAGGTCTTCCCTTTATGTCCTCTGTGGTTATTCAGTAGGTGTTGGCATTTCTGAATGGGTTGTATGGTACTGGATCCACTCTCACTATGCTGGCTACTCAAATTCACGGTGCTCATCCCACTGCCGCCATAGCTCCCAGGATGGATGAAGCTTTGGGTATTGATGCATTCTTCCATTTGGTACTAGGCTTTATCATCACCGGGACTGAGCATGAGTTGTTGACTTAGTTCTTGAAGCTGAAACCTCCGTCATTCCATGGTATAGAGAATTAGGATGCCTTCGGGTTTATCCTTAATTGTTATGTGAGGTTACATAATTTGGGTATTGTACAACAGCATGTGGTGGAATTTATGACTTTTCAGCTGCAGAGTGATGCTAAGCAGTGGTTGAGGGATCATGTGGAGTGTCGTTCATTAGCTTTGCTTTCGATGACTTGGGCCTAGTTTCATGCCTTATTTTTGGAAAAATATGTGCCCCTTACTCTCAGGGATCGCAAGAAGAACGAGTTTTTGGCCCTTGAATAGTGCAGCATGTCTGTTGCAGCTTATGAGGCTAAGTTTCATGCCTTGTCTCACTATGCTACCCAGCTATTAGGCACTAAGAAAGAGAGGATTTGTCTATATGTTAAAGGTTTGAACACTGACTTGCAAGTTCTATCCGTTCATATGACTTCGGCAGGGAAGAGCTTTAATGAGGTGACTGACTATGTGAAGAAGCTAGAAAGAGTTAAACAAGTTGGGCAGGCTAAGGTGTTAGCTAAGAAGTTCAAGAGTATGGGTAATTTTAGTTGTTCATATTCCATAGATACGAGTGAACAGGTTCATCTGGCTCGCCCTATTCAGTCATCCTGCCAGCTTCTACATGTGGTCATTCCGAGGCCATTCAACAGTCTCCAGCTCCTAGAGGCCAGGTGGCTTCTTATTCTTCTTTCAGAAGGCCCTCTCCTGAGCGATGATGTTTCCATTATGGTGATCTGGGTCATTTTAAGAGGGAACGCCCTATGAGGCAGGGAAGTAATAATCAGGTGCAACAACAGACTAAGGCTGTGGTTCCAGTAGGTGGAGGTGGCAATGGCAGGGGATATCCACAGGTTAGGCAAGGTAATAATCAAGGAGGCTGTGATGGTATCAGAGGTAATGGTAACATGGGGAGAGAAGCAGTTCTACCAGTTAGAGAGTTTTCGCAGGTTGATGATAGAGCCCATTGTTATGCCTTCCTGGGTAAGTCTGAGGCTGAGACATCAGATGCTGTGATAACATGTACTATTCTCATCTGTGACCGAATGGCTTCTATTTTATTTGATCCAGGTTACACAGATTCTTATGTATCTATTAGATTTGCCTTGGGTCTAGACTTTATTTGTGATGTTCTTGATTCTCCTATTCATGTTTCTACTCCAGTTGGGGAGTCTGTGGTAGTGACCCATGTGTATCATTTATGCTCCATTGTGTTATTGGATTTTCAGACTTGGGTAGATTTGGTCATATTAGATATGCTGGATTTTGATATTATATTGGGTATGATGACTTGGCTATCTTCTTATCACGTTGTGTTGAACTGTAACTCTAAGACAATCACTCTAGAAATATGGGGTATGGATAGACTAGACTGGGAGGGTGTGTATAAGCCTAAGTCAGTAAATATCATCTCTTTTTTTCAGGCTAGAAAGCTAGTGGAGAAGGGGTGTTCATCCTTCCTAGCTCATCTTTGGGATATCAGTGCAGAGTCCCCCTCTATTGAGTCAGTCTCAGTGGTTTCTGAATTTTAAGAGGTATTTTCTATGGATCTGCCTGGTATGACTCTTGATAAGGATATTGACTTCTGTATAAATTTAGAGTCGGGCACTCACCTAATCTCTATTCCTCCTTATCATATAACCCCAACAGAGTTGAGGGAACTCAAAACTCAGTTTCAAGAACTTCTAGATAAGGGATTTATTCATCCTAGTGCTTCTCCTTAGGGTGCTCCGGTCTTGTTTGTTAAGAAAAAAGATGGTAGCATGAGGATGTGTATAGATTAAAGAAAATTGAATAAGGTTACCATCCAAAATAAATATCCCTTGCGCCGCATAGATAAATTTTTTGACCAGTTGCAGGGTGCTTCGGTGTTTTCTAAAATGGACTTAAGGTCAGGGTATCATCAGCTAAAGATTAGGCATGAGGATATACCTAAGACAACTTTCCAAACTGGGTATGGGCATTATGAGTTCCTGGTAATGTTGTTTGGGTTGACCAATGAGCCGACAACCTTTATAATCTTGATGAATGGGGTTTTCAAGTCATTCTTGGATTCGTTCATGATTATTTTTATCGATGATATTTTGATTTACTCCAAGAGTAAGGAGGAGAATGCATAGCATCTTCATATAGTTTTGGGAATTCTGAAGGAAAAGAAGTTATATGCTAAATTTTTGAAATGCGAATTTTGGTTGTCTTTGGTTGCCTTCTTCCGGCATGTCATCTCGGAGAAAAGGGTGATGGTAGATCCCCAAAAGATTGAAGCAGTTAAGAGTTGGGTCTTCCCTAGCTCTGTGATTGAAGTTAGGAGTTTTGTGGGTCTTGTTACCTATTATCGCAGGTTTGTCAAGAATTTTGCTTTGATTGCTACTCTCTTGACAAGGTTGACCCAAAAGGAGGTACCATTTGTTTGGTCTGACAAGTATGAGGACAACTTCCAAATGCTCAAGACACTTTTGACTACAACTCCTATTCTATCATTGTCGGTTGAAGGTAAGGACTTCATTGTATTTTGTGATGCTTTACATTCAGGTTTGGGTGTTGTATTGATGCAGGACAAGAATGTCATAGCTTATGCTTGAAGGAAATTGAAGCCTCATGAGAAAAACTACCCAACCCATGATTTGGATTTGGCAGCGGTGGTATTTGCACTTAAGATATAGAGACACTATCTCTATGGTGTCAAGTGTGAGATGTTCACAGACCATCGCAGCCTGCAACATGTGTTTACACAGAGGGATCTAAATCTGATATAGAGGAAGTGGATAAAGTTATTGAAAGATTATGTTGTGACCATCCAGTATCATCCAGGTAAGGCCAATGTGGTGGCCGACACATTGAGCCAGAAAGTCGTAAGCATGGGCAATTTGGATTGTTTGGGGGTATCCAAGCAACCCTTGGTTAGAGAGATTCAAACTTTAAAATCTAAGTTCATGCAGTTGGGCATCTCAGAAAAGGGTATGGTGTTGGCCAGTATTGAGGTTAAGTCCACATTTCTGGAGGTAATCAAGGCCAAACAGTTTCAAGATGTGCAATTGAACAAGCTCAGGAACAAGGTGGTGTCAGGTGAGACTTTGGATGCCACACTTGACGCGTGTGAGGTATTATGTTTTAGAGAGTACATATGTGTTCTTTGGGTTGATGACTTGGTTCAGAATGTGTTGGCTGAAGCTCATGGTTTGCGATACTCCATTCATCCAGGTGTGACCAAAATGTACGGGGACTTGAGGCAACTTTATTGGTGGCCTGGGATGAACAGGGACATAGCTAAATATGTGTCTAAATGTAAAATTTATTAGCAAGGTAGGATTGCTTCAAAGGATGCCCATCCTTGAGTAGAAGTGGGAAAGGATAGCTATGGATTTCATGGTGGGTCTTCCTAAGACCTTGAGAAAGTATGATTAAATTTGGATCATCATGGATCGGCTGACTAAGTCGGCCCA
The DNA here is from genome assembly GCA_003996215.1 of Jaltomata sinuosa. NCBI lineage: Eukaryota > Viridiplantae > Streptophyta > Magnoliopsida > Solanales > Solanaceae > Jaltomata > Jaltomata sinuosa. The sequence goes on along the minus strand of QJPP01000178.1, from coordinate 933,036 downwards.
TTTTATTTCCGGTAGGATGGATTATAACTTACAGCAGTTGGCAAAAATCTATGTTAAGGAGATAGAGAGGTTGCATGGGGTTCCACTTTCCATCGATGTGCGCAATATACTACTAAGTTCTGGGGCAAGTTATACAAAGAGTTGGGCACTTAACTCACTTTTTGCACAACTTTTTATTTTCAAATGGATTATCAGTCGAAGAGGACAATTCAGGTGCTGGAGGACATACTGAGAGCATGTGTGATTAACTTCGGGGGCCATTAGGATCATTTCTTACCGTTGTGTGAATTCATACAACAACAACTATCACTTTAGTATTGACATAGCACCGTTCAAGGCACTTTATGAGAGGGGCTATAGATCGCCCATAGGGTTGTTCAAGGTAGGTGATGTGAAGCCGCTAGGCATTAATTTGGTAAAGGAAGCTCAGGAGAAAGTGAGGGGTATCCAAACCAAGTTATTGGTAGCCCAGAGCAAGAAAAAGGAGTACGCTGATCGCAAGGTAAGGGACATGTCATTTAAGGTTGGTGAACAGGTTCTGTTGAAGGTATCACCGATGAAAGGGGTAAAGAGATTTGGCAAGAGGGGTAAGCTTAGCCCTCGGTTTATCGGTCCATTTTAGGTTCTCGACAGTATGGGGCTAGTAGCTTACAGGTTAGCATTGCTGCCTAGTTTGTCCGAAGTCCATCTAGTTTTTCATGTATCCATATTGAAGAGATAATATGTGTATGGAGATTACATCATCAAATGGGATTTGGTCTTATTATATAAGGACATTCAGTACAAAGAGGAGTCGGTTGCTATTCTTGATTGGGATATTTGAAAGTTGAGGACAAAGGAAATCAGATCACTAAAGGTTCAATAAAAGCATCATCTGGTGGAAGAAGGCACTTGGGAAATTGAGAAGGACATGTGGGACAAGTACCCTCACTTGTTTGAGGATTCAGGTACTACTTTCTTCTTGATTTAGTTCATTTTTCCTATTTGATTATTCGGAGATAAACAATGGGTAAACTGGTATCTATTATAATGACCGTTCCTGTCATTATGGGTGGTCTAATCATGCAAGAAATCAGTCTAGAAAACATCTAGGTTGGAGAGTTAAAAATTTTAGGCTAGTCTAGTATCAAATAAAATCTGAGCAAGGTGAGTTATAGGGCAATACGGGAATGAATTGGGTGAAATAAGAAGGTGTGAGTAAGTTTTTCTATTAGCTAAGGCATTAAGGAGTCCGTAGGACTTTTCAAAAGTGAATTTGGATGGGTAGAACTCTCGATATCAAACTTAACGTAGAGGGGTTGGTCTAGAATGCCAAGGTTTGAAGTTGTGTTATGAAATGGGCAAAACTGGAAGGATTCTCGAGATGATATCCCATGTCAGCCGTTGTAGCCGGTGACATGCTTCTACTGCGATGCTGCTATAACAGAGAAATTCTCGCTATAGTGGGAGTCAAAGGCGGTCAACCCCACTATAGCAAGCGGTGGCTTCTGCTACGGCAGCGGTGCTATAGCAGGATTGAGCCGTTATAGTGGGATAAGTTATTGTAAATGCAGACACTTCCCCAAAAATGTTCATTATTTCTCAAGAACATTTAAGGGAAAGGCTGATGCGACCTTGGACGATTTTCATCAGTTTTCCACCATAATCCTACGCTATGGTAAGTAATTTGTTCCCCTAATCTAGTACTTTGATTCTTTTGTGGTTTATAATCGATAGTTATGGGTTTGGGGAAGGCTTTAACTCAACCTAGGATGGATTTTCTGGTGAATAAGGGGAATGTGGGGATGGAAAACCTAGGTTTCTTGAACTAGGTTGTTATTTAAAGATTCTTTGCCATAATTCACTGGCATAACCATAGAATTGGTAGTAAATAGATGAATTTAAGGTGGGAAGATCCTGGGATGGGTGGAATGATTATGAAATTAGCTTGGGGTTTGGGATTAAGATGTAATCCAGGAATATTTAGGCCATTTGGGTTAATTTTGTGTATATGTTATTGTTTTTAGACCAAGATCAAGCTAGAGTTTTGAGAAATGGGAAAGCTCCGGTCCAGTTGAGCATTCATGCTTCATTTGAAGTAGATGATGATTAAATTATTTCCCAAATTACATTATGTGTGCATGTTAATTATTTCATTAGTATTTCTTGTAAAGTGCATGCTTAGGGAATAAGGGAATGAATGGTAAATGATATCTAGTTGTTAATCTCATACATGAACTTGTCTTAAATTCTTATTGGTTTTATAAGTGTGGGTGGTATTCATTATGGTTGTGATTGTGTGATATCTGTAATTCTTCAGTTGGATCGGGTACCACGCCTGGTATAAATTATTGGTTGGCTTGGGTATCATGCCTGATACAAGATATCTATCGGTTGGCTCGGATACCATACCTGGTATAGGTTCTATTATGGTTAGCTCGAGTACTACACCTATTACATGTTTGATTATTCTTCTGTTTGTTGGTTCCATGAGTGAACCAAGTTTATTTGTTGTGATGTATTTATTACATGTTGGTCCATGAGTGACCTGATTGGTATGTTTAAATGTTGGGATGGATCTTGTGTAGATTGGGATTGCATATTAAACACCATAGACTATGTCCTAGGAATCCTTGGGTAGTCCGGGTTACTTGAGATATGTGTTGAGTTGTATATAGGTTGTTGTTGTAGTTTGGACATTTCTCATGTGGTTGTTAAGTCAGGTTGATGAATGATAGTCTTGTTTATATTCACTGACTTGGAGTATACATGTTTGTTCTGTTTTACTAAGTTATAGTTATTTGTTCATATTTCGTATGTTTGGAGCTGGCCGATGAACCTACCAATACACTGTTATTTTTGTGTACTGATACTACACTTGCTCTTCTTTTGTTGAGTATAGGCCATATTCTGTTATTTGCTGCGCGACCTCAGTTGTGATATAGAAGTTTCCTGAATCTAAGGGTGAGCTGCTTCTTCTGGGCTACCATGGATTCTTCTACTTGTTCTAGTCCATTGTCTGGACTTGGATTTCTTTTGTTTGGGGTTCCATCCCCGTATTCTAGACATGTTTTTTAGAGATTTGGTGCACGACTTTCAGATTCTAGGGGATTATTTCCACAAGTTTTTTTGTCAACTCTTTTAGATGTGAATCTTGGCTTATTTATTGCAAATTAGGTTTTAGCTACTTAGTTTTACCATGTGTTGGCTTGGATATTTGGTTCTCCAAGTGACGATTTTGTGTGGGTGCTACTCACGGTGGTTTAGGTCATGACATGTCGATTAAAAAAGGCTCGATTAAAATTGAGTGAGATAGTAAGGTTGAAGGACGTTCTTTACATCCCAGAGTTGAACTACAATTTAATTTCTGTGTCACAATTAATTGATCAACTAGATTGTAATGTCATATTCACTAAAGCTATGTTTTCTATGAAGGAACCCACATTGAAGAAGTAGATTGGAGAGGGTGAACGTTGAGATGGACTTTATTTTTTTGGACCATACTGCGCATAAAGTTTATGAAAAAAGAGGTCATGGACTATCTTGATCTTTGGAAAAATTGATTGTGAAACCCCTCACTGCAAGTGACCAAATCAATTTTTGCATTGAAACTTAAGAATAGTAGTGATAGTTTGAATAGAAGTTGCGATGTTTGTCAATGGGCCAAAAAAACTAGAAATATTTTTCTTTTGAGTGATGATGCATCTATTGAGAATTTTGAATTTATTCAGAGTGATTTATGGGGGACTTATAGAACTCCTTCTTGCGATGCTTTGTGTTTTTTAACTATTGTTGATGTCCATTCTCGAGCTGTGTGGGTCTTCTTGTGGCTTTACAAGAAATAGTTATCTCAAACTTTGAAAAAAAATTCTTTGTATTGATTGAGCGATAGATCCTAACATTGGCATAGGCAGTCAGAAGCGATACTGGGACCAAATTTACATGTATAAAGAATTAATTATTTGAACATGAAATTATTTAACAAACCTCTTATATTGAAACCCCTAAATAAAATAGAAAGGTCAAGAAAACCTTCACCACATCCTAAATGTGGCTCGATCATTGCGGTTCCAAGGCCATCTTATGATAAAGTTTTAGGGGAAATGTGTTTTGACTATGAGATACTTAATTAATCAAACCATCGTCAATGTTGAGAAAAAAACACCCTGTGAAATTTTATATAAGCAGGTGTCATGGTATGATAATTTGAGAGTGCTTGGTCAATTGTTTTATGCCCACAAATTGGGAAGAACATGAGACAAGTTTGAAAGTAGAAGTCATCGGAGTGTGTTTGTAGGATATCCCTATGGGAAGAAGTGGTGGAAGTTGTTTGACATCAAAAATAAAGAATACTTTATCTCAAGAGAGGTAATTTTCTATGAATCCAAGTTTTCATTCACTTCAGGAATGTCTGATGACAAAGAATTTTAAAGACATGAGGATTCAATAGAAAAGGGGGTATGGATATCGAGTATGAAAAATAGTTGAAGACTGGACAAAATAAGTCCAAAAGAGGATGCCTAGATAAAAGAATCTAGGACAGAAGCCCAGGTAGAGGGAGCTCAGATAGAAGATTTTGACTAGAGGAAGTTCTGATGGAGGAAGCCTGAAAAGAATGAGTCCGGACAGAGAGAGATTGAGATGGTGCTAACTGAAGAGTTCACGGTCAACTTGGAATAAAATTAAGCCTTAGATAGATGGTATCTAGTTGTTCTGCTTTATGTACCAAACATATTATTAAAATGCTTAGTAGTAGTGTTCAGATCCATATCCTAATGTTTACTCTAAAGTTCAAAACTCATAGAAGGGAGAATGATAGATTTGGTGGTTAGATATTTGATAAGAGGCTAAAAATTATGCTTTTATACGATCATTTGCATCTTATTTATTCTCTTTTTAGTATCGTCTTGAGCTTAAATAATGTGAATTAAACTTGTATTTTATTTATGTAAGAGTGTCTTGGGGTATTTGAAGTTTAAACAAGATAAAAATGATAACCAAAGAACCAAGGAAGAAGCAACATCACAAAGCATCACAAAACAAACACAAAATGGCTAAGGGGAGGAAGGCATGCACCACTGCTGCAAAGCAAGCTAGTGGCATGAGTTTTACTTATGTTCTGAAGTGTGGCTACAGAGTGTCTTTCACCACTTCCCTAATTTGGGTGAGTGGCACGAATTTGGACAGATTTCTAAAGTTTTTTGTTCTTCGCGCCACTGTTCTGCTCTTTGGCAGTGGCGCGAGCGGGGGTTAATCCTAACCCAATTTGGATTTGTTTTTGGAGTCCCAAGGGTTCGTAAAATCTATAAATACCCCCCTCCCATGTTTTTATCAACAATATCTAATTTGGGAAATTCAAAAGCTAGGGCGAAGCTCAGGAACAAGGTCTAGTTTTATTTTTTTATTTTATTTTCGATGTCTTTCTTGTAAACTCATAAAATTTCTCCTTTCAAAGAGATTCATGAGTAGCTAAACCTTTAGTATCTAGTGTTATGGTTAAAGACATGAAAATTGGCATTTAATATCATATTGTTTATTTTAGTTTCCAATTGTTGAGTTATTTATCTTCTCTTGACTTAATTATTTATTAACTTCATCACATTGCAAACACTATCTATGGTGTATGAATTGGACTAGGAATAGGGTATTTAAGTACGCAATAAAAGGAATGTAGGTCTTGGTGTGAACTCTATGGGGAAAGGAAAATGATCCACTAACATGCATAGGCATATATCCGTTAGCCTTCCTCATTTGATACGAAAGAAAAATCATATGCCCTTCACTATCGACTAATGATCATAGAAATATAGAAGTTTGGAATAGTAGAGGAGACCTAGAGTTGTTTGGTAAATTCTCAACATGGTTAAAATAAATCCACAACTAGTAACTCAAGAAATCAACTAAATGTATGGTTTCAAAGATCAACATGATTGTCAAAGTACCATAACAATGGATCTTTTCTCAAATTTGAATCACAACAAAACAAATCAAAACTTGTTTACACCATTTGTTAATTTTTTACTTTTAAACACGAAATACTCTTTATTATTGGTTACCTACTAAATAATGACTATAAGAATTCAAACTAGAAATCAATTTGCCAAATCCCTTGAGTACGATATGTGGACTCACATCCTTTATTACTTATATAACCATGTACACTTATGTGTGCATTTGGATACAATAAGTTTTTGGCACATTCGGTAGTTACATATTCTATCATTATAGTAAAGTAAGGGCATAAGTATCCAGCTAGAAAAGTCCCTAAGGTGAGAGTTGATAAAATCTCAGGTGAGGTAAGTACTCCGTAAAACCTATTCATATGTTGATCATTAATATTAGAAAGACCTTTGGGTTGAGGATTAATGGTGGAATTCTTGAAATTGATCCCTAAAAGTATAAACTTGGGGAAGAACCCTATGGGTAGGTGCAATTTCACCTAGAATTAATCCAATGTTGTATGTGTATAATTCTTAACATGAATTTATTAGTTCTTAACTTGATTAAGGCTAGTGGGAAACCTTGAATTCCATAAAGGTGAAACCTTTAGGCATAAAAATGTCTAAAAGGGGTGAACTTGACTAGAAATCCTTCGGGTATTATTTTTATGAATGGTATGAGGCTAATTATTGATTAATTAATCCTTGGGGAATGTTAAGAACCTCATTTAAGAGAAGAAATTGATGGGTTAAATTCCCAAGACCTAAAATAAAGAGTAAACGATTAATTACTCTTGTATAATAATTGTTTATAGACCTTGAGCATTACAAAGAGTTAAGAAAAGGTAAGGCAACCGCAAAATAGCTTGCGAGTGGTAATTCTTCCCTCGAGGTAGGTTATAGTTTTAATTAAAAAGTTGAGATTCATTTTATTACATGATATGTGGTTAAATTACATAACTTATAATTGATTTTCGAACATATTTGAATTATATATGTTTTCCTATTATGCATGTATAGACAAGCTAGATGTACAGGATCTGATGAGTGAGTTGAGATGAATAAGTGTAAGTGTATTTTTGAGACACTTGTATACCATGAGATATAGGTCTGAGAACCTAGTTGCATTGATATGGATATTGATATGATTATTGTGGAGTAGATACCACGCTGGTATGGTACATGAACGCCTAGGGTCCCTTATAAGTTATGGTTAGTAGACAAAAATAAGACACTTAGTATGTGTGTACACTATTTTATTTAGCATTGAATTGTTGTGTGGTCATTTATGGTGAGTTGGTTTGGTGAAATGGGATGATACTAGAGGCATTGGTGACATTAATGAAAGTTAAATGGACAAAGATTCCATGTCAGATGACTATTGAAAGTGATTACTCTTTCATTTTGTGCTGATATTCGGTGACTAATATGAACTTGAGCTTGTTGTTGTTGACTTGACTTGAGATGACTATCTGTTGACTGAATTACAGGCTAAGTGTTGAACTGCCTTTTATTTATTATTTAATTTGTCCATATATTTGTTCTAACCTAAGTCAACATACGATACCTACCAATACATAGTGTTTTGTATTGATACTACTTTGTACTATTCTTTTGTTGAGTGTCGACCGTGTTCCAGAGATTGAGAGGCGACCTCGGCTAGAATAGACAGTGAACTTTAGACCAAAGGGTGAGCATTACTCCTCAAGCTGCCGTGGATCCTCTACGAGTTATTTTTCTTTTGGACAATAGAACTCTCGTTATTTTTGTTGTTTTAGTCATTTTGGATGACGTAGATATTATTTTAGACTAGAGTTGTTGTACGACGACTTTCAATTCTTGGGGATATTATAGTTAGTGAATTTCCACATACTATTATTTATATTCGTTGACTTTCTTATGACTTAATTGAGGTTGGTTTATTTATCTCTGTTAAAATTGGCTAAGTATAAGTTAAGCTTTGGGTTGGTTGGTTCTCCCATAGGCTGGTTAGTGTGGGTGCTACTCACGGCCAGTGGGTCATGAAAAACATGGTAATAAATCTCCAGGTTTATTGATCTTGTCGTATAAGAACGTGTCTAGCAGTGTCTTGCAAAATAGTACAGAGATGTTTGTACTTTTTTGTAGGAGGCTACAACACTTTAGGAAACCTCAACTTCTTTCATCGTTCATGCTATTTCTTGATTCCAATTGGTATTTGATGATCCAAATTGGTATCCAACTCTTTCACTCTTATTCTAACAGATAGTGAGAACATGTGCATCCGAGGCTAGAGCAGCAGTGCCCGAACCAATTATTGTGGCTGCAGTTTGTGGCAGGGGTAGAATGAAAGGCAGAGCAAGGGGATGGAGAGGCGCACCTGCCAGGGGTAGAGCACGAGCCAGAGCTCCAATTTGAGGAAGGTCAACATCTCATCCCCAACATCAGCAACTTCCTAAGGTTATGGTGGAAGATTAGGTCCAAATTGAGAATGATAAGGCAATACCAGTCCAGCGAATGGGGGAGTCACCCATTTAGGGAGGTGTAGTATCGGTCTCGATGTCATCTTATATGATCAAGCAGATTCTGAGCTTTTTGAGTGGATTGACATGAAATAGGACTATTCTTGCAATACCCATGGTATATCATTTGATAAACCATCATGCTACAGCTATGGCTTCTCAAATAGATGCTTCTTTTGAGACAGGTATGTTCCCGCAACCAGTGACAGGCTTGGTAATGACTGGTGTTGAGCATGATCTTTTCTGCAAGATTGTAAAGATAAAACCTCCAGTATTTCATAGGTTAGCGTCTGAGGATGCTCACAAGTTCATTATTGACTGTCATAAGTGGCTACACAGAATGGGAGTTGTTGAGAGGTATGGTGTAGAGTTTTTTTCTTTTCAGCTGCAAGGTGATGGTAAGATATGGTAGAGAGCATATATGGAATGAAGGCCTACTAAGGCACTTCCTATGACTTTGAGCAAGTTCTACCAAGTATTTCTCGAGAAATATGTTTTGCACACTTTGAGGTACATAAAGAGAGATGAGTTTGCCAATATTGAGCAAGGAACTTCTTATGTGGCAGCTTATGAGGCACACTTTCATGCTTTAGCCCATTACTATTCGCAGTTGATCAGTTATAAAAAGAACAAATTTGCCATTTTGTAAAGGGTTTGAACACTGGACTACATATTTCAGGTTTGCAAGTAACATCTTCTGGCAGGTATTTTCAGGAGGTAGTTGAATTTGTGAAGATTGTTGAGGGTGTAAGGCAGGAGGATCAAGCGAGAATGGTTTTGAAGAATCCCTAGTCTGGGGGCTATTTTAGTGGATAGTTTTTGAAAGGTCAGTGTCTGTGAGGATACCCTACATGCCCCATTCAGTCTGCAATGTAGGTATCTACTAGGGGTTCATCACGGACTAGTCAGCCTTCATCATAATTCAGTGGTACCTCACTTTTTTTGCTCCAGTGCAGCGACCTACCTTTGACTGTGCATGTTATGAGTGTGGTGAGGTTGTTCACTTAAGGAGAACTTGTCCTCAGCTTCAACAGGCAGTTTAACAACATGCTTCTAGATCTTCACATCCAATAAGTAGAGGTAATAGTTATGACATAGATCATTCGCAGGGTGGGTGGAGTGGTCAAATATCTGGTAGGGGTGACACTCAGCCTAATTTGAGCGATAGCAGAGGAGCTAATCATCCCAATAGGGGAAGTGTATAGGCTGGTAGTAAGAACCACTTCTATGTTTTTCTGAGTAAACCAGAGGAAGAGGCATCAAACACGGTGATCACATGTACTATTCTTGTCTCTAACCTTATGGCTTCAGTTTTGTTTGACCCTGGTTCTACTTTTTCATATAGGTCTGCTGGATTTGCTGAGGCTTTTGACATGATATGTGAACTTCTTAATTTTTTTGTAAATGTGTCTATCTAGTGGGTGATACTATGGTTGTGGATAGGGTCTTCCGTGATTGTCCAGTTATATTTATAGGGCAAAAAACTTTGGCAGATATAATGATTTTAGACATAGTGGATTTTGATATCATTTTGGGGATGAGTTGGTGGTCTTTGCACTATGCTATTTTGAACTATCATACCAAGATAGTTACTACGGCTATGCTTGAGTTGGATAGACTAGAGTGGGAGGGTAATTATAGTCCTAATCTGGTAAAGTTTATGTCATTCCTTCTTGCTTAGAGTCTGATAGGAAATGGGTGTTTGGATTTTCTAGATCATCTTTGGGACACTACTTTGGAGGTCCTAGCTATTGAGTCAGTTTATCTGGTGTGTGAGTTTTAAGAGGTATTTCCTATGGATTTATCTGGCATGCCACCCAATTGAGCTATCGACTTTTGTATTGATTTAAATCCAAATATGCATCCCATATCTATTCCCCCTTATAGGATGGCATCGGCTGAGTTGAGAGAGCTTAAAGCTCAGTTATAGGAGTTGTTAAGTAAAAGGTTCATTCATCTGAGTGCCTCCCCATAGGGTGCTCCACTATTGTTTGTTAAGAAAAAAGGATGTTAGTCTACGTATGTACATAGACTACCGGTAGTTGAACAAGATTAATATTTGTAATCAGTATTCTCTCCCTCATATCAATGATTTGTTTGATCTGTTGCAGGGTGCGTTAGTCTTCTGTAAAATTGATCTAAGGTCCACATATCATTAGTTGAAAATTCAGCCTTCTGATATTCCTAAGACTGCTTTCCAGACCCGGTACGGGCACTATGAGTTTCTTGTGATGTCCTTCGGGCTGACTAATACTTTGGCTATTTTAATATGTTTGATGAATGAGATATTTAAGCTCTATCTTGACTCTTTCATTGTTGTGTTCATTAATGATATTTTGGTGTATTCTATGAGTGATAAGGAGCATGAAAATCACCTTAGAATTATGCTGGGATTGTTGAAGGAAAAGGAGTTGTATGCAAAATTCTCCAAATGTGAATTCTGGTTGTTTTCTGTACATTTTAGGGCATGTAGTTTTGAAAAAACAGGTATGGTAGACCCGCAAAAATAGAGGCAGTTAAGAATTGGGCTAGGCCTACTTTAGTGTCTGATGTTCTTAGATTTGAAGGATTTGTTGGTAACTACCACAAATTTGATAAAGGTTTTAAATCTATTAAAACTCATTTGACTCCAAAAGATGTACCATTTGTTTGGTTAGATGAATATGAGGAGATCTTCCAAGAGGTGAAGACTTTGTTGACTAGTGCTCTAATTTTTGCCTTGCCAGTTGAAGAAAAGGATTTTATTATGTATTATGATGCCTCATAATTTGGATTAGGTGTTGTATTGATGCATGAACGAAATGTTATTGCTTATGGTTTGAGGCAACTCAAAGTGCATGAAAGAACTATCCTACTCATGACTTAGAGTTGGATGATATAGTGTTTGCTCTTAATATTTGGAGGTATTACTTGTATTGGGTGCATTGAAAGGTCTTCATAGACCACAATAGTTTACAACATGTCTTCACCTAGAAAGACTTGAATTTAAGGCAGCAGAGGCAGATGGAATTACTCAAGGATTATGATATTACTATTTTGTACCATCCGGGTAAAGATAATGTCGTAGCTAATGCATTGAGCAGAAAGACAGAGAGTACAGGTAGCTTGGCCTATTCGAAGGCTACTAGGTGTTGGTTGCCCAGAGATATTCTAGCTCTAGCTAACAGCTTTATGAGGCTGGAAGTGTCTGAGCAGGGCAAATTATTGGCATGTATTAAGGCAAGGTCCTCTTTTCTTGATCAGATCAAAGGTAAACAATTTGATGATGTGTAATTGAGTAAGATTCATGACAAGGTGTTGTGGGGTAAGGCCACTGAGGCCATGATTGATGATGAAGGTGTCCTTCGGATTAAATGGAAACTTTGTGTGCCCCGTGTTGATGACTTAATTCCTACCATCTTAGTAGAGGCTCACTGTTCTGAGTATTTTATACATCTTGGTGTGACCAAGATGTATCGAGACTTGAAGTAACACTACTGGTGGGGTGGAATTAAGAAAGATATAGTTGATTTTATGGCTAAGTGTCAAAAACCATCAGCAAGTGAAATATGAGCATCATACGCCTGGTGGCATTATTCATGGGATGCCCATTCCTGAATAGAAGTAGGAGAGAATAACCATCGATTTTTTGGTTGGCGTTCCCAAGAATTTGGAGAAATATGATTCGATATGGGTTATTATTGACAGATTGACAAAGTCTTTACACTTTATCCTTGTTCAGGCGACTTATAATGCGGCTAAGTTAGTCAAGATCTACCTTAAGAAGATTGTTTGACTGCATGGGGTGCCTATGTCAATTATTTCAGATAGGGTCAACCAGTTCACTTCTAATTTCTGGCAGAAGTTGCATGAGGAGTTGGGTACAAGGTTAGACCTGATTATAAATTTTCACCCTCAAACTGACGGGCAGTCTGAGTGTACGATTCAAGTATTGGAAAATATTTTATGTGCATGCGTGATGGACTTTGGGGGTCATTAGGACCAATACCTCGCACAGGTTGAGTTTTCTTATAACAACAGTTATCACTCGAATATAGACATGGATCATTTGAAGCCTTATATGGGAGGAGATATAGATCTCCCATTAGTTGGTTTGATTCATTTGAGGTAAGTCCATGAGGTACAATCCTTCTGCGAGACTCTATGGAAAGGGTAAATTTCATGCAAGGGAAGCTTCTAGAGGCTCAAAGTCAGAAAAAGAGTATGAAGACAGGAAAGTAAGAGACATGCACTTTAAGGAAGGTGAGAAAAGTTTGCTCAAGATTTCACCCATGAAAGGTGTTATGCGGTTTGGAAAGCATGGCAAGTTGAGTCTGAGGTATATTCGGCCCTTTGATATTCTTTAAAGTGTAGGTCTAGTGGCTTATAAGTAGGAGTTTCCTTTGAGTTTGTCGGAAGTTCATCCCGTATTTCATGTATCCATGCTTAAGAAGTACCACAAAGATGGTGACTACATTATTCTTTGGAATTCGGTCCTGTTGGATGAAAACCTCTCTTACGAAAAAGAGGTTGTTGCTATTATTGATAGATATGTCCAAAAATTGAGGACCAAGGAGTTTACATTTTTAAATGTATAGTGGAAGAACCGTCCTGTTGAGGAGGCCACTTGGGAGACTAAAGTGGATATGCAGATTGAGTATCCTCACTTGTTAATTGATCCAGGTAATCCCATTCCCTTTTATTTTCTTCTTCTTGTTGTTTAAGGATGAACAATTGTTTAATTAGTATATGATGTAATGACCTATATTTTTGTTATAGTAAGGAAAGGGCGTAAGTACTCGGCTAGAAAAGTTCCTAAGGTAAGAGTTGATAAAATCTCAAGCTAGGGTGAACTTTGATATAAATATATTATTTTGTGCCATAGAGATGGTTGGGGTCTCGTTGTTTGTGGAATTGTAGTGTACCATCCATATTTGGATAGTTGACTGTCATAGGATCCCGTAGGAAGTTTCAGGATGGAAATCGGGTTCATAGAACTCCGGTTATAGGAATTACCGTATTGGAATTACTCTGTGATGTCTAGAAAATAAAGTGTATTGTGAAATGAGGGGTTTGGGGTGAAATGTGACATTCTGGAAATTGACGTCCATCGCAATGAGAATCGGGCTCATCGCGATGAGAAGACAAGCAGTATACCTGTACATTTATTAGTTTGCTGGGTTATTTCCCCATAACTCCTATTTTTTTCTAGAGCTCTAAGAAGCGGTTCTCTCAAGAAACTAGGGCATTCTTCTTCATTTGAGGTAAGTACTCTATAAAACCTCTTCCTATATTGGTCATTAATCTTAGTAAGACCTTGAGGTTGAAAATTAATGGTGGAATTCTTAAAATTGACCCCTAAAAGTATGAACTTGGGAAAAATCCTATGGGTAGGTGCAATTTCACCTAGAATTGATCCTAAGTTGTATTTTTATGATTCTTAACATGAATTTATTAGTTAACTTGAGTAAGGCTAGAGGAGAACCTTGGGTTCCATAACGATAAAACCTTTAGGCATAAAATGGCTAAAAGGGGTGAACTTGATTAGAAACCCTTTGGGTAATTATTTTATGAATGCGATGAGGCTAGTTATTGATTAATTAACCCTCGAGAAATGCTAGAAACCTCGTTTAAGGGTGAAATTAATGAGTTAAATTTCCAAGGCCTGAAATAATGAGTAAATAATTAATTACAATTGTATAATTGTTGTTTATAGACCTTGAGCATTTTGTAGAGTTAAGAAAAGGCAAGGTAGCCGCGAAATAGCTTACGGGTGGTAATTCTTCACTCGATGTAGGTTATGGTTTTAATTTGTATATATTGGGTCCATCGTTATGTGTAATTTATTCATGCGAAGTTTTGGGTTAGAAAACTTTCGGGTATGGGAGTTGGAAATTCTGGGCTAGGCTAGCCTCAAATGGATTCTGAGAAAGGTATGGTCTAGGAAAATCCAGGTGAGGATTGGGTAGAATATCTCCGGTTGAGCTAGTTTTTCTGTTAGCCAAGACCTTAAAGAGTTTGGGGGACTTTTTGGAAGTGAATTCGGGTGAGTAGAACTCCCAATATTGAAGTTGACGTGAAGGAGTTATTTTGGAACGTCAAGATTTGAGGTGTGTTGTAAAATAGGCACCTTTGGGGAACTTTCAAGATTCTCTCTCATGTCAACTGCCATAGCGATTAACACTGTGCTATAGCAGCTTTCGTTGTAGCGGAGAAATTTCTGCTATAGCGGAAGTCAACCCGGTCAGCACCGCCATAGCAGTCGATTTTGCTATGGCGATGCTGCTATAGCAGTGTATGGACTGGTATAGCATAATAAGTTGGGGTAAATGCAAAAAATTTCCCAAAAATGCTCAGAATTTTTCAAGAACATTTTGGTGAAGGGCAGAGGCGAAGGGAGGCAATTTTTAGTGATGTTCCACCAAACTCCATAAAAAAGGTAAGGTTTTCTCCCCCAACTTTGGTATTTTGATTCCCGAACCTTAAAAACTATAATCTCGGGCTTGGGGGAAGATTTGGATCGACTTAGGATTGTAGAATCCAACGGAAAAAAGGGAATTCTAGGAGTAGAATTCTTGGATTATGATTATTATCACTTATGCATGTTTAGAACACCATTATTCACTAAATGTAATCGTAAAAAATGGTAGTTTAGGGCAAATTAATGGTGGGAAGGCCCCGAGATTCGTGGAATGATTATGGTTTGGTCTAGGATTAGGATTGGTGTATAATTCGGGTAAGTTTAGGCCATTGGACTGATTATGATATGTTTGTAATCATTGCTAGACCGAGAACAAGGGAAGGCTTCAAAAAATGGGAAGGCTCCGGCCCAATAGAGTTTTCAAGCGATTCGAGGTAGGTGATGGTATTGTTTTCCAAATGCAATATGTATACATGTAACCTTAACTTAGTAATGTATGTGTCGTTCATGTTAGGGAATAAGTTTAGGAATGTCTAAGTGTTCGGGTGTCAATTATATGTAATGAACCTAGTTTGTTGGTTGTTGGTGTAACAAGTGTGTTGCTGTTCACTTAATTATTGACTATTGGATTTCTATAACATTTGGTTGGCTTGGGTACCACACCTGGTATGGGATTTATGTATATACATTCGATGCACTCGGGTACCATACCTGGTATGGGATACTAACGGTTGGATCGAGTACCACAACTGGTATGGGTATAATTATGCATTATTGATTGTGTGTTTGATGGTTCCATGAGTGGATCAGGTTGATTGTTGAAATTGTAATTGTTTATATTGGTCCATAAGAGGTCAGGTAGCTGTACTTAAATGTGGGGATAGTTCTTGGGTAGACCGGGCGTTTGCATGTTAACACTTAGATGTTGGTCTAGGGATCCTTTGTTGGTCCGGGTGACGTAAAAATGGTAAAGTGTTATTGTTGTGGTTCATTGTTTAAATGGTTGTTGAACCTGGTTCATATGGTTGACAAGTTAGAAGGTAGACTGAGAGTCTCAGATTATATTACTGGCTGTTGTTACATGTATATACTGCTTTACTCAGTTATAGTTTATTGTTTATATGTATTATTTGTTAGAGCTGACTGATGATCCTACCAGTACACTATGGTTGTGTACTGATTCTGCACTTGATTTCCTTTTGTGAGTATAGGACATATTCTAGCGGCTCTAACTCGACCTCAAATATAGACCCTGCGATTCCAGATTCCAAGGGTGAGATGCTTCCTTCGAGCTACCATGGTTTTCTTCTATTTTAGTAATAGTCCACTTATTTCAAACTTAACTCTCTGTTTTTAGGGTTGCATCCCTATTTATAGACATTGGTAGATGTTTTGGTGTGATGATTTTCAGTTTCTAGGGTTTTTTCCGCAGTATATTATTAACTTTGGTTTAGATTTGAATGATAGTTTATTATAATGCAAACTAGTTCTGAGCTGTTAGATTTACTAAGTGTTGGGTTGGTAATTGGTTCGCCCATCCAGGGGTTTTGAGTGGGTGCCAATCGGGGCAGTTTGGGTCATGAAAAATATGGTATCAAAGCCCTAGGTTCGTTGATCTCGTCGTACCATAACGGGTCTAGTAGAGTCTTGCAGAATAGTACGGAGACATCTGTACTTTTCTTCGAGAGGCTATAGGACTTTAGGACATTATCTCTTCTTTCTTCCTTCGTGCTATAACCTGATTCTAATTGGTATCTGGTGATACAAATTTGTATCTAACCTCCTTCACTTTTTTGTCCATAGATGGTTAACACAAGGCGCAACAAAGTGAGGGCAGCCATTCTAGTGCTAGAACTAGTAGCCAGGGGGCGAGAAAGGGGCAGGGGAAGGATCAGAGGTAGAGGCAGAGGAAGAGCAGCACCTGCCGGGGGTGAAGCTCAGGCAGCTGCTAAATCAAGAGAGGCGACCCCTTCCCACCCCAAGATCCTGTTGAGGAGGAAGTTGAGGTTTTTCTTAATGAGGGCACAAAACAGGAGAAAGCGGCACCGACCTCCCCCCTATATCGCTCAAGGCATTTCAGAAAGTGTGGACTAGTCTGAGTGGGTTGATAGGTGATGGAGCCACTCCCATGGGTACATCAAATTAGGTTTTGGGCACTCAATTGACTTGCATAACAACTCCTAATATGGATGCGGCATCAGGTATTGATGACTTCTTCCGTCCGATGCTAGGTCCTGTTATGACTAGGAATGAACATGAGATGCTGACTAAATTTCTGAAACTGAAACCCCCAATGTTTTAGTGTACTGAGAAGGAGGATGCTTCCGACTTTATTCTGGACTGCTATTAGAGGCTACATAAGTTGGGCATTGTGCAACAACATGGGGTGGAGTTTGTCACTTTTCAGCTTCAGGGTGATGCCAAGCAGTAGTGGAGAGCTCATGTAGAGTGTCGGTCAACTTCTTTGCCTCCAATGACTTAGTCGCAGTTCCATGCTCTATTCGTGGAGAAGTATGTGCCCCGCACCTTGAGGGGTAATAAAAGGGATGAGTTTCTGGCTGTTGATCTTGGTAACATGTTGGTTTCAGCCTACGAAGCCAAATTTCATGCCTTATCCCGTTATGCTACTCAGCTTCTGGGTACGGAGGAGGAAAGGATTTGGTTATATGTGAAGGGCCTAAATACTGAGTTGTAGGTGTTGTCTATGCATATGACCTTGGAAGGGAAGCGTTTTAATGAGGTGACCAATTATGTGATGAAACTAGAGGGGGTCAAACAGGTTGTGCAGGCTAAGGTGTTAGCCTAGAAGTCTTGGAATGAAGGTAACTTCAGTGTTTCATACTCCAGGGGTCACAACTAGCAAAGGTATTTTATTTGTCCTATTAGTCGGCCCTGCCAGCTTCTACAGGTGGTCGTTCGAGAGAAAGTCAATAGTTTTTAGCTCCTAGAGGCCTGGGGGCTTCTTATACTTCTACCAGCAGGCCTACTCTTGACCGAGGATGATTTTATTGTGGTAATATAGGTTACTTCAAGAGAGAGTGACCCCACAGGAAGACAGGTAATCAAACTCCGTAGCAGTCTAAGGCTGTGGTTCCGATAGGTAGAGGTGTCTATGCCAAAGGTCATCCACAAGGTGGGTGAGGTAATTTCTAGGGAGGCTGGGGAAATGGAGGAAATGGTGGCACAGGCAAGAGAGTAGCGCAGCCAGCCAGGGAAGTTGCTTGGATTGATAACTGGGCCCATTGTTATGTATTTCTAGGGAAGTGTAAGGCTGAGGCATCAAATGAGGTGATCACAGGTACTACTCTAGCATGTGACCGAATGGCTTCTGTGTTATTTGACCCATATTCTACTTATTCGTATGTTTATATGAAATTTCCTTTGGGTCTGGTTTTGGTCGGTGATGTACTGGATTTCCCTATTCATGTTTCTACCCCGGTTGGGGAGTCTGTGGTAGTAACCCATGTATATCATACTTGCCTTATGGTTTTTGTGGGTCTTCAAACTTGGGTAGATTTAGTTATTCTAAACATGCTAGATTTTGATGTTATTTTGGGTGTGACCTGGCTGTCTCCGTATCATGCTGTATTGAATTGTAATGTGAAGACAGTGACTCTAGAGATCCCGAGTAAGAATAGGCTAGAGTGGGAAGGTGTGTACAGGCCTAAATCGGTGAAAAATAATATCTTTTATTCTGGCTAGGAAGTTAGTGGGAAGAGTTTGTTTGGCTTTCTTGTCTAATCTCTGGGATGTTAATGTGGAGTCCCCTTCGATTGAGTCTATTCTGGTAGTCTCTGAGTTTTAGGAGGTGTTCCCAGCGAATTTTCCAGGCATGCCTCTGAATAGAGACATTGACTTTTGCATAGACTTGGAGCCGGGCACTCTTCCAATCCCTATTCCTCCTTATCGTATGGCTATAGAAGAGTTGAGGGAACTTAAGACTCAGCTTCAAGAACTGTTAGATAAAGGTTTTATTCATCCCAGTGCTTCACCCTGGTGTGCTCCAATTTTGTTTGTGAAAAAGAAAGATGGTAGTATGAGGATGTATATAGACTACAAGCAACTAGACAAGGTTACCATCTGAAACAAGTATCCTTTACCCCGCATAGATAACCTCTTTGACCAGTTGCAAGGTGCGTTTGTATTTTCAATGATTGACTTAAGGTCAGGGTACCATCAATTAAAGATTAGGCCTCATCCCTAAGATGACATTTCAGACTCGGTATGGGCATTATGAGTTCCTAGTAATTTCATTTGGGTTGACGAATGCACAAACGACATTCATGAGATTGATGAATAGGGTCTTCAAATCATATCTGTCTTCGTTCATCATTGTATTTATATATGATATTCTGATTTACTCCAACAATAAGGAGGAGCATGCTGAGCATCTTCATATTTTTTTGGATAATTTGAGGCGCCAGAAATTATATTCCAAGTTCTCCAAGTGTGTATTTTGGTTTTCTTTGGTTGAATTGTTAGGGCATGTGGTTTCAGAAAAAAGAGTGATGGTGGATCCCCAAAAGATTGAGGTAGTTAAGAGTTGGGTTTGGCCTAGCTCGATGACTGAGATTAGAAGTTTTGTGGGGATTACCGGCTACTACCAAAAGGTTGTCAAGGACTTTGCATCCATTTCTACTCATTTGAAAAGGTTGACTCAAAAGAAGGTATCATTTGTCTTATCCGACAAGTGTGAGGAGAGCTTCCAAAAGCTCAAGACACTTCTTACTACAACCCCCATTCTATAATTGCCAGTTGAAGGTAAGGATTTCATTGTGTATTATTTTGCTTCACATTTGAGTTTGGGTGTTGTGTTGATGCATGATAGGAGTGTGATAGCTTATGCTTCAAGACAGTTGAAACCCCATGAGAAGTATTACCCAACCCATGAATTGGGGTTGGCAGCGGTGGTCTTTGCGCTAAAGATTTGGATACACTACCTTTATGGTGTCAAGTGTGAAGTGTTCAACGACCATCACAGCCTGCAATATGCATTAACTCAAATGGATTTGGACCTGAGGCAGATAAGGTAGATTGAATTGTTGAAGGATTATGATATGTCCATCCAATATCATCCGAGCAAGGCTAATATGGTAGCCTATGCATTAAGCCAGAAAGAGATTAGCATGGGCAGTTTGGCTTGCTTGGGGGCATCCAAATGACCTTTGGCAAGGGAGATTCGGGCTTTAGAATCTAAGTTCATGCAATTGGGAATCTTGTAATAGGGTGGGGTATTGGCCAATATTGAGGTTAAACCCACGTTTATAGAGAAAATTAAAGCCAAATAGTTTCAGGATACACAGTTGATCAAGCTTCAGAGCAAGGTGGAATACGGAGAGTGTGGGGATTCCATGTAGGAAGCAGTTAGGGTGATGAGCTTCAGGGGGAGGATTTGTGTTCCTCGGATTGATGACTTGATCTAGAATGTGTTGGCAGAGGATCATGGTTTAAGGTATTCAATTCATCAAGGCATAACAATAATGTACCGGGACTTGTGGCGACTTTATTTGTGGCCTAGGATGAAAAGAGAGATAGCTGACTATGTGGCTAAGTGTCAAAATTGTCAGCAGGTTAAATATAAGCACCAAAGACCTGTATGATTGCTTCAGAGGATGCCTATTCCTGAGTGGAAGTGGGAAAAGATAGCCATGGACTTTATGGTGGGTCTTTTTAAGACCTTGGGGAAGTATGACTCTATTTGGGTCATCGTGGACATGCTGACCAAATCAACTCACTTTATTCCAGTCAGGGTGGATTATAACTCATAATAGTTGGCCAATATCTATATTAAGGAAATTGTGAGGTTGTATAGTGTGCCACTCTCCATCATTTCAGACAGGGATACACAGTTTACTTTGAAGTTCTGGGGTAAGTTGCACGAAGAGTTAGGCACCGAACTCACTTTCAGCACAACATTTCATCCTCAGATAGACGGTCAGTCATAAAGGACTATTCAGGTTCTGGAGGACATGCTGAGTGCATGTGTTATTGATTTTGAGGGTCATTGGGAACAATTTCTACCATTGTGTGAGTTCTCATACAACAATAACTATCATGCCAATATTGAAATGGCACCATTTGAGGCACTTTATGAGAGAGGATATAGATCACCCATAGGATGGTTTGAGGCAAGCGATGTGAAACCTTTGGGTATGGACTTGGCGAGGGAAGCTTAGGAAAAAGTAAGGGGGATTTATACCAAGTTGCTAGAAGCCTAAAGCAGGCAGAAGAAGTATGCAGATCGCAAGGTAAGGGACATGTATTTTCAGGTTGGTGAATAGGTGTTATTGAAAGTGTCACCACTGAAAGGGGTTAATGCGATTCGGCAAGAAGGGCAAGCTCAGCTCACGGTATATTGGTCCATTCAAAGTTCTTGGGATTGTAGGACCAGTGGTTTACAGGTTGGAACTTCTTCTCAGTTTATCTTAAGTCCATTCATTCTTCCATATATCTATGCTGAAGCGATACCATGGGGATAGGGAATATATCATCAAATGGGATTCCATTTTTCTAGACAAGGATCTTCAATATGAAGAGTATTCGGTTGTGATTCTTGATTGGGATGTCCAGAAATTAAGGATGAAGGAAATCAGGTCGGTGAAAGTTCAATAGAAGCATCGTCTGATTGAGGAAGCCACTTGGGAAACTGAGAAGGATATGCGGGATAAGTACCCTTACTTGTTTTAGGATTCAGGTGCTACTCTTATCTCTTTTAAACCATCTTATTCTGGTTTGATCATTCAAGGATGAATGATGGGTAAATGGGTATCTGTTGTAATGACCGGGTCCATCATTATGGGTAATTTATTCATGCAAAGTTTCAGTTTAGAAAACTTCTGGGTTTGGGAGTTGGAAATTGTGGACTAGGCTAGCCTCAGATAGATTCTGAGCAAGGTATGGTCTAGGGAAATCCGGGTGAGTATTGGGTAGAATATCTCAGGTCGAGCTAGTTTTTCTATTAGCTAATACCATAAGGAGCCCAAGGGGCTTTTTGGAAGTGAATTTGGGTGAGTAGAACTCCTGATATCGAAGTTTACGTGAATGGGTTGTTTCAGAATATAAGGATTTGAGGTGTGTTGTAAACTGGTCACCTTTGGGAAACTTTCTGAGATTCTATCCCATGTCAACCGCCATAGCGATTGACACTGCGCTATAGCGGCTTCTGCTATAGCGGAGAAATTTCTTCTATAGTAGAAGTTAACGCTGGTCAGCACCACCATAGCGATCGATTCTGCTACAGCGGTGCCACTATAATGGTGTACAGACTGCTAGAGCCGAATAAGTTAGGGTAAATGCAGAAACTTCCCAAAAAACATTCATTGGGTTTCTCAAGAACGTTTCAGGGAAGGGCAGAGGCGAAGGGAGGCAATTTTCTGTGATGTTCCACCAAACTCCATTGAAAAGGTAAGGTTTTCACCCCCCACTTTGGTATTTCGATTCGCGGGCCTTAGAAACTGTAATCTCAGGCTTTAGGGAAGGTTTGGATGGACCTAGGATGGTAGAATTTTATGGAAAAAAGGGAATTCTAGGTTTAGAATTCTTGGGTTATGATTATTATCACTTATGCATGTTTAAAACACCATTATTTTCTAAATGTAACAGTAAAAATAGTAGTTTAGGGAAAATTAATGGTGGGAAGGCCCTAGGATGGGTGAAATAATTATGGTTTGGCTGGGGGATTAGGATTGATGTATAAGCTGCGTAATTGTAGGCCATTGGACTGATTATGGTATGTTTGTAATCATTGCTAGATCGAGAACAAGCGAAGGCTTCGGAAAATGGAAAGGCTCTGGCCCAATAGAGTTTATTCGAGGTAGGTGATGGTATTATTTTCCAAATGCAATATGTATGCATGTAACCTTAACTTTATAATGTTTGTGTCTTGCATGTTAAGGAATGAGTTTAGGAATGTCTAAGTGTCCGGGTGTCAATTATATGCAATGAACCTGGGTTGTTTCTTGTTGGTGTTACAAGTGTGTTATTGTTCATTTAATTATTGACTGTTGGATTTGTGTTACATTCGGTTGGATCGGGTATCATACCTTGTACCAGATTTATGTATGTACATTTGATTGCCTCGGGTATCATGCCTGGTACGAGATACTAACGGTTAGCTTGCGTACCATACCTGGTACGGGTATAATTATGCATTGTTGATTGTGTATTCGATGGTTTCATGAGTGGACCGGTTTGATTGTTAAAACTGTAATTGTGCATATTAGTCCATTAGAGGCCGCGTAGCTGTACTTAAATATGGGGATGGTTCTTGGGTGGACCGGGCATTTGTATGTTAACATATAGATGTTGGTCTAGGGATCCTTTGTTGGTCTGGGTGATATAAGAAGGGTAAAGTGTTATTGTAGTGGTTCATTATTTAAATGATTGTTGTAGATGGTTCATATGGTTGATAAGTTAGAAGGTAGACTGAGAGTCTGGGATTATATTACTGGCTATTGTTACATGTAAGTACTGCTTTATTCGGTTATAGTTTATTATTTACATATATTTTTTGTTGGAGCTAGTCGATGATCCTACCAGTACACTGTTGTTATGTACTGATTCTACACTTACTTTTCTTTTGTGAGTACATGACATATTTCAGTAGCTCCGACTCGACCTCAGATATAGACCCCACGATTCCAGATTCTAAGGGTGAGATGCTTCCGTCATACTACCATGGTTTTCTTCTAGTTTAGTATTAGTCCACTTGTTTTGGACTTAACTCTCTATTTTTGGGGTTGCATCCCCGTTCCTAGATATTAGCAGATGTTTTGGTGCGATGACTTTCAGTTTCTAGGGGGTTTTCCGGAGGATATTATTAGCTTTGGTTTAGATGTGAATGATACTTTATTTTAATGCAAACTGGTTCTGAGCTGTTAGATTTACTAAGTGTTGGGTTGGTAATTGGTTCGCCCATCTAGGGGTTTTGGGTGGATTTCACTAGCGGTGGTTTAGGTCGTGACATAATTGGAGTTGAGACTCATTTTATTACATGATATGTGGTTGAATTATGTAACTTATGATTAATCTTTAGACATATTTGAATTACATATGTTTTCCTATTATGCTCGAATAGATATGCTAGATGTACAGGAAGTGATGAGTGAGTTGAGATGAATAAGTGTAAGTGTATTTTTGAGATACTTTTATACCATGAGAGATAGGTCTGAAAACCTAATTGCATTGATATGGATATTGAGATGATTATTATGGAGCAGATACCACGCCGGTATGGTACATGAATGCTAGGATTCCATGCAAGTCATGGCTAGTAGGCAAAACTAAAACACTTAGTATGTGTGTACACTCTTTTATTTAGCATTGCATTGTTGTGTGGTCATTTAGGGTGAGTTGGTTTTGTAAATTAAATGGACATAGATTTCATGTGAGATAACTATTGAAAGTAATTACTCTTTCATTTTGTTGTGATATTCGGTGACTTATGTGATCTTGAGCTTACTGTTATTGACTTGAATTGAGATGACTATCGGTTGACTAAAATACATGCTAAGTGTTGAATTGCCTTTTATTTGTTATTTGATTTGGCCATATACTTGTTCTAACCTGAGTCAACATATGATACCTACCAGTACATAGTGTTTTGTATTGATACTATCCTATACTATTCTTTTGTTGAGTGTAGACTGTGTTTCGGAGACTAAGATGCAACCTCGGCTAGAATAGACGGTGGACTATAGACCAAAGGATGAGCACTACTCCTCAGGCTGCCGTGGATCCTCTGCGAGTTGTTGTCCTGCTTCTGTACAATGGAACTCTTTTTTTTTTCTTCTGTTTTTAGTCATTTTGGATAACTTAGAAATTGTTTTGGACTAGAGTTCTTGTACGATGACTTTCAGTTCTTGGGGATGTTATAGTTAGTGAATTTCTGCACGTTATTATTTATATTCATTGACTTTCTTATGACTTAATTGAAGTTGGTTTATTTATCTCTGTTAGAATTGGCTAAGTATAAGATTAATCTTTGGGTTAGTTGGTCCTCCCACATGCGGGATAGAATGGGTGCCACTCACGGCAAGTTGGGTCATGACACATTATCAGGGATTTGATTTGAAGTTGAGTCTATTTTGGGTTTTTAATGAACTATTCAAATTTCACTTGTTTTTGCTGTTTTAGTTTTCTTTCAGGTCACAGGTTAGTTTATGATAAACACCCAGAGTTAAGGCAATCCCTTGATTCCTATCCATCACGAGATCAAATGTACTCTCAGATGTCTGAGAGTTATGGGTGACCACTAGAACAACCAGACCTTCCAAACAATTCAAATGATGCAGTAGATAGGGCTACAGTCTAGTCCACTGCTGCACCACATGTTCCATTGTTAAATTTTGTGAGGATAAATCATCAGAATGCCTTTAGAGCTATAGTCAAGCCGACTATCATCAAAAAATTGTTCTGAGAGAAGGCATTGTGCGACTTGTATAAAACACTTTCTAGTATAAGGGTAAATCGTATAAAAACCCACACAATCACCTGCAAGAGTTCATTTAGTTGTTTGATAAATTTCACTACCAAAACGTAGCTGACAAATATATCAGATTGACCTTGTTTACATTGTCACTAATTAGAGAAGCAAAGAAGTGGTTTCAGATAAGCCCACATGATTAATTACATCATGGGATATCTTGTCAGAAATGTTCCTCAACAGGTTCTTCTCATCTAGAATAATAAAAAAACTCAAAGGAAAAATTTATGGGTTTATACAGAAAGACGATGAGTCCCTACCACATGCTTGGGAATGATACAAGGAGTATTTGAGATATTGTCCGCATCACCAGTAGCCTAAGGAGATTGTTGGGCATAATTTCATTGAAGGGTTGAGGCTGATACTCGAAATAACTTCTAGATGCTACAGCTCAAGGAAAATTTTCTCCAAGGGATATGATGAGATCGAGTCTCTACTCAACCTAATGTTTATAGGAAATAGAGATTACACAGAGCCCAGTAGATTTTTTACATCTATTCAAAAAATGTCGGGAAAGCTAGAGCTAGATTAGGTATCAACTATCTAGGATGATATTAATCAATTGTGTATGCGTGTAAATTAGAAGCTAATATCTCCAAGTATGGGTCGGGTTCAATAGGTACAACAAGTTTAGGAAACTACTTTATTTTGAGAAAATATAGTAAGAACTATGCGTATTCAGGTTGTCCTTTGAATCCTGAATCTATTAACTACATGGGAAATCACAATTATGGAAACCACCCAAACTTCTCCTGGGTGGAAATTAGCAGGGACAGAGACAACAATATATACATCAGGGTCAATAGAAGAGTAGTTCTATGGAGGAAACTCTGAAGCAGTTTATGACCCAACAACAGTAAGTTCAGCAGGCACATACACATGTTAAGTTAATGTTAAGACCAAGAAAGCTATCATAGAACTAAAAATTCAGATAGGGAAATTTTCCACATCACTTCATGATAGGCCATAGTGGCCTTTCCTAGCAATACAGATATGCCCAAGCAGTTTATGTCTATTACCTTAAGGAATAAGCGAGATTTGCAAGAAGCATAACCCCAAAGAGGAGAGTAGGTCACTGGGCAAAGGGGCTTGAAAACTATAAGCATCCACCACCATTCCCACAGAGATTGATTCCTATAGCAACTCCAAATCCAAAGTATGTGCAAGAGAAGGCAGTTTAGAGAGAGAGACTGATAAGCAGCCAAAGATTGTAGTTGAAAGATCTCCACCACAATTTCTATAAAGATTCCAAAAAAGCAAGGAAGATGCTAATTTCAAGAACTTCCTTAATATCTTCAAGCAACTTCATATTAATATTCCCTTGGTTCATGCTTTAAGGGATATGCCCAAATTTGTGAAGTACTTGGGAGACATGGTGGCTAGTAAGAGATGACATATAAAGTTGGAGACTGTGGTACTCACTGATGAGTGCAGTTCAAGGGTCTTGAGAACGATCTCTCAAAAGCTCAAGGACCTCGGGAGTTTCACTCTCCTTATACAAATTGGTAAAAGTAAGGTTGAGAATGCATTGTGCAAGTTGGGGGAAATATTAAACTTGATGCCTCTATATGTGTTCCTAACACTTGGATTAGGAGAACCACGCCTAAACACCATCACTTTAGGACTTGTGGATGAGTCTCTTATGCACCGATAGGGGTAGCTGAGGATGTTCTCATCAAGGTGGGTAAGTTTGTGATTAATGCTGACTTTATCATTCTTGACTTTGAAGCGGATGAGCAGGTACCAGTTATATTAGGACGCCCATTTCTTGCTACTTGTGGATCACTCATTGATGTAAGAAAATGAGAGCTTAAAATGATAGTGCATGATGGGGAGGTAATGTTCAAGGTATGCAAAATAATCTCCACTCCTTCATAATAAATAATTTTTTGCATGATCATAGAGGTGGTCAAAAATAAGTGTGGGGTAGAAGAGAAGGGGATTTAAAAAGTTAAATCCTTGAAGATTGCTACCGAATTATCCGAGAAGCAGAAAGAGGAATTGCTCAAAGTGTTGCGAAAGCATGAGCATTTCTTTAGATGTTCCGATGGTGACTCAAAAAGGGATGTTAAGAATAAAAAGAAAGTGAACGAAGATGGTGATCCCCCTAGAGTGAATAAGAGGCAAAATATCTATCATATGGAGAGGAAGAAATTGAGAGAACTTGGTTGAGTTTTAACTTGTGTCGTGCTGCAATGTTAAATCAGGCACTGATTGAGAGGCAACCCAATTTTGTAATACTTCAGTTTTTGTTTTTATTTTTATAGTGTCATTTTTTTTTTGTGTTGTGCAAGTTTAAGGAATTATGAGTACCCAAATTTAAAAGCTAAGAAGCATGGTTGAGGCTTAAGTTTTGGGTCATTAACTCCTTTGATTCAGATTAAAGAAAGAATGATATTAGCTAGGCCCTAAAGGGCCTCAGGGAGTTTCTCTAACTCAATCTTTATCTTATTTATTGCTTTGAGTACAAAACATGACATTAAGTGTGGGGTGGGATATCTTTTGATATTTGTTAAGGGTGAAGTATGCTATAGGATTTAGAGTTGGTTTACTTTTTTAGTTTCTTGCTTTAGTTGACAAAATTTGAAAAAAAAATCTAAAAACACAAAAAGATTAGTGAATATGCCTGACCATTCCCTAAAACAACATACTAGTTATTGTATAAGTCTTTACACCATATCAATAAGTGACTCACAAAAACCAAAGCTTCTGAGTATTTTATTTAAGCACAACCAAAATACCCTATCATAGGCTTTTCTCATATCTAACTTCACCACCAAATTAGCTGTCTTTGATGTAATTCTGATATCCTTGATCATTTCTTGTGCCAAGAGCACATTTTCAAAGATACTTCTTCCTTTTAGAAACCCTGTCTGATTATTGGAGATGATACATGGTAAACTGATGCTAATCTTTCTTGCAAGAACTTAGAAATATTCTTGTTAGAAAAATTACTCAAGCTTATTAGCCTTACATCTCCGTAGTTGACTACTTATTTTTTCTTGGGAAGGAGAACAAGAGTTGTATGAGTGATGAATCTTAGAAGTTCTTGTACAACAAAAATGGCTTTCACCATAAGTTGAATGTCTGTTTTGATAACTTCCTAACATGATCGATAAATCAATCTTGTATAACCATTTGCCCACCAGAGCTTTCCCAACTCGGTGCAAAAATAGCCAGTTTCACTTCTTCCTCTGTTGGCTATCCTCTCAGCTCCTTGTTTGGTTATTTTGAAATAATTTTAGGTGCATTCTGCAGAATTCCAAAACTGTTGGATCTGGTATTTTGTGTGAATAGTCCTTTAAAAAACTTAACAGCTTCTGAAGCCTTATCTTCTATAGTTATTACCCAGTTCCCTTCTGCATTTTATATTTTGTCAATTCTTAGCTTTTTCCTTCCTCTTTATACATAATCATGAAAGAACTTGGTGTTCCTGTACCTCCCTTTTTAAACCATTTTAAGCCAGAGTTTTGCTTCCAATACTCTTTTTCTAGCCTCAAGTATTTTTCCAAATC
This sequence comes from Jaltomata sinuosa, assembly GCA_003996215.1. Taxonomy (NCBI): domain Eukaryota; kingdom Viridiplantae; phylum Streptophyta; class Magnoliopsida; order Solanales; family Solanaceae; genus Jaltomata; species Jaltomata sinuosa. The sequence goes on along the minus strand of QJPP01000178.1, from coordinate 904,219 downwards.
TTGTTTTTCTATCCTCGAAGTATTTTTCCAAATCTTCTTTTTCTATCCTCAAGTATTTTTTCAAATTTTCTTTTTTTTATCCTCAAGTAATTTTTCAAATCTTCTTATTGTCTATTCTATTCTGCTCTGTTGGCCTGATCGGGATCTTTTTCAAATAGTGCTTCTTTTGATTGGAGAATTTCTTCCATGGTGGCATTTTTTTAGAAAATATCCCCATATGTCTCCTTGCCAGCCCACTTTGGGCTTGGTTGTACATATGTTTCTTTTATTTAATAAAAGGGCCTCATGCCCGATTTTAACTAAAAAAATTTAATAAATGGGCAATTATTTAAAGTGGGCCATTTTCTATGTAAATTAGATGGCCAAGCAGCCATTTTGCATAATATTCCTAATTTCTTACCTGTTCTAAAATTTATTGATATATTGAGTTAAAAATACTAAACAATAAATATATAAATACTAAAATGAATAAGATTACCTCTAATATGGAAAGTTGACCATTAATATCATAACAACCTCTAAACCCCAGCTTAGGATATTTGTTCCTTAACCTTTTTAAACTTTTTAATACATGGGACTCCTTAGGTTCTAGGTGGCAATAATTTTATACATATACCAAACTCAAATTTTGCTTTATTTTTCTACTTTTAGAAATAAATCTTTTATTCATGTAATGACCGGGTTCGTCATTACGGGTAGACTTTTCGTGCCAAGTTTTAAGTCAGAAAACTTTCAAATTTGGGAGTTGAAAATTCAGGGCTGGGCTAGTCTCGGCTGGTTTTGGAGCGAGGTATGCTAGGGCAATCCGAGTAAGTATTGGGTAACATGTCTTGTTTTGAGCTAGTTTTCCATTTAGCTAAGACATAAAGGATTCCAGGGGACTTTTCGGGATCGAATTCAGGTAAGTAGAACTCCCAGCATCGAGGTAGATACGAAGAGGTTGTTTCAAAACATCAGGGAATTAGGTGTGTTGTAAAATGGACCCTTTTGAGGGGATTTACGACTCTCTATCCCATGTCAACCGCATTAGTAGTTGACACACTACTACGACGACCTCCGCTATTGTCATGACCTAATTTCTCGGTCATGATGGCACCTACAACCCCCCAGTAGGCGAACCAATCCCCATAGCCTAGAAATGGTTAGTAATAGGCTATCTTCTAACAGTTTAAATGGAAGAGCAGGTAAAATAGCATAAGCAAGGGAACAAGATAAAGAAATTAGATAACAAAGATAAGATATATGAAAAGCGGAAACTAAACCAACCCAAAACCTGGTGTCATAGCGTATCGAAGCCCGAACTACATATGGAGTACAAGGGTACAAAAGAAATATACATATACACAAGTTGTCTCCGAGTAGTAACAGAGTACAGAATATACAAAAGATAAACTAAGTCAAGATCTGAATGCCAAGAGCTCACCCTCAGCCTTGATGGTCCAAAAACAGCACCCGCATGAGTCTTCGGCGCTCTATCAGCGATGGCCCACACTAGGATCTGCACTAGAAGATGCAGAGGGTAGGGTGAGCACCAAATGTGAAGCATAAGGTACCCAGAAGGTATCATAGGCCGACTGGGCACATATAAAGTATAAGAGCAATAGTAGACAGGGTAGAAACAAACAGTCACAGAAATCAACAAAAACGTACACAGGAACTAGCCTAGAGGGAAGACAACAGAAGGAAACATACGAGGATAGAAAATAGAATATATACAAACAACATGCATAGATAAAAGTAAGGACGACGCACCTGGCATCCTCGCAAAACAGTATATATGTAAATAAGTTCTAACAACGGGCGGTATACCGGTAACCTCAAGTATAATAAAATGGGAGAGTAGAATAAAGGTAGACATGCTCGACATACAAGAGTTAATACCCAATCTATTCATACAAAATCAATCCAGGAACGCACAACCTTACAGTAATCATACTCATACTCGACCGTAATAGGGAACGATATGAGAATAAAGTAACAAGAGTCTACCTACAGTCCCTCGGCCGCCCATACAACCAAGGAATGCAATCAAGTGAAAATAAACCCTCCGGCATCCCATACTATTGGAGCGTACAATCAACATACAACAAGCAAGGGTGGTATCTCAAACAATGAATGATATGATTCATGAGAACCTCAGGGTGAAATAGAACCTCTGTATGTACCTCCTCCGGTGCTGATCGGGCCCAGCAGGCAGGTTCCATGAAAAGACACAACATGTATACCTCTACTCCACCGTATACCCTTTCCCCCGACACACGCAGCCCAAAGTCTCAGGTCCAAAGCAGCAAGGTCCATGGAGGTCCCGGACCCCATACTAAAACTCAGAATCAAAACGTGTCCTCCGGAATTGAGTCCGGGTTCAACCCAGTGGTTAAGTCTCAAATATGCATGCCTAGACCTTGTCTAGGACTCAAACAGTGAAAAAGGTGTCTCAAAAACCCTTTCAAAGGTGCTCGAGCACAACTGGGTCTAAAACAGTAGTAAAAACATCTCAGATGCTCGACCCGGCCGAGCCTGATATCATTTCAAATCAGTAAGGAAACTCAGCTAGCACTCCGACCCGATCGAGTCTAGCAATAGTAGTAAATCATGATAAAACCATATCTTTAACCTTCTTTTACCCCAAGAAGATCCATGTATCAAGTCAAATCATTTCCAAATCCAACTTCATCAAAAACAAGCCCTCGAGGCCATGCAAGGTTTAGAAAATCAATTTTCGTAGACCCAAAGCTAAAAACCGTAATAAAACATGGAAAAACCTCTTTGTATGCATGTAAATGATATGATCAACCCAAATAGCTGTCCGACATATCACAATCAACCTAATGACCCTGCACAGGCTCCGAAGCTACTCAGCAAACATAAGGAGCCTAGAAGGATATTTCTATGTCTGGGACTCACAGACATTCTCAACATCCCACCTTCTATGTTCCAAAGTCAACAAGACCTCAGGGGGTCACAAGGGTAATAAATATATCAACTAATAGGAATATTACACACAAAAGAGGAAAGAAATAGGATGAATCATGGAAAAATGGTCAAGGTCTGTGGTACCAACCTAATAACCCAACCCAAAGATGCCAACTAGTACAATTTTACCCAATATATGCGAAGTCTAGGGAGTTAAGCCGTAACCTACTTGTCGTTCGACGACAAGCTGCAGGAACGATGATATCTGAGGCTGAGCTACTCCAAGAAGCTCCGAAGGAGAATCAAACTATCAAATTTATGAATAAAATATTAAGATGAGTCTAACGATACCCATATTGCTACAATTGTAGCTGTGTGGATATCCGGGTTAAAAGCAGGCTCGCAGGGCCCATAACCCAAAACCAAAAATGAAAAGAACCACGATGACCCCAATGATGCCAAGAAGGCATGCTCCAAATTTGAGCACAATTAGACAAGGGAAGGGCACCAAAATAGCCCGCCCAAGTTGGGGATTAAAGAATAGAAATTTTGAAAATAAAAATGGAAACTGGGCAAGAATTACTTACCACAAAGATGGAATTTCAAGCCGAGATGGACAATCCTTTACTTCCACGAATGCACGAGCTAGGGGAATCTACTATATAAGAATTTCCAAGCTTCGGTAGGAGCAACAATGTAGGAATTAAGAAAATTCAAGGGAAGCTAAAAGGACAAGTGGGGAAGATGACTTACCAAGAATTAGAAAAACACGGAAAGTCCATAAGCAATTGATTCCCCAAGGATTAGAAATGATCAAGAGCAATTTTCGTAGAGAGAAAAATGAGTTTAGAGTGAGAAAAGTGAGGAGAAGTGGTTGGAAAAAATGAATTTCCAGCTATTTATAGCTGCTGGCCGCAACTGATTTTCTGTAATTTTCTCTGATTTTAAAAAAACTTGATGGGGCATTCCGGGCACAATCAGAAATCGATATTCAAAAACCAATAATGCTAATAAAGTGGAAATGACGTTTTGGACTCAACGAAATTGACAAAACTTCCATACGTGGTCATTTCGGAGAAATGTTAACCCAAGTCAACACTAACGAAAAGGAACTTAAAGGCTCGAAATGAGTCCGACTCACCCAAAACCCAAACCAACCATCTTCCTAGACCAAACTCAACATTCCAGAGCTGATGGAATCATTGGATTTTAAATCTGACACTCTGATCATCGAAAGTCACCCGAAGTTACACTTTCAACTCCAAATGGCCTGAAAACTGAGAAAATAACACAAACCCCATAACGAACATTCTCAGGCCTCAACAAAAGGTCCAACTAGACCAAATTCATCGCTACGGAGCTAACAGAACTGTTAGAATTCAATTCCAAGCACGTTAGCTAAGAATGTTGACTAAAATCAATGATATTCTAAGTTTAAAGTTCTAAAATAGGCGAACGGCTAAAATGACTAAACGAACAACCAGGGCACTTATTTGCTGGCCCCAACAAGCCATAAATGAGTTAGGGCCGCTATAAGAAGGCTCTAACAATGAAATAAATGCGATAATGCAAAGATGACCAGAAGGGTCATCACAATATCCACTACTAAAAAGACTTTCATCCTCAAAAGTCAAGAAGAAGGGAGTACCTGAAAGCTCGAACAACTGCAGATACTGAGCACGCAACTCACTCTCGGTCTCCCAGGTAGCCTCCTCGACCGGATGATGCCTCCGATGCACTTTCACAACCAGAATCTCCCTAGATCTCAACCTCTTGATATCTCTGGCTAGAATAGCTATTGGCTCCTCAACAAATGATAAATTCTCATCCAACTGAGCCAAATCCTAATGCAACACATGAGATTCATCAGGCACATACCAGCGCAACATTGAAACATGGAAAACTAGGTGAATAGCTGAAAACATCAGAGGCAAGGCTAACATGTAGGCAACACTACCAACCCTCTATAGAATCTCAACTAGCCCAATAAACCTGGGGCTAATCTTTCCCCGCCAACCAAATCTCATCACGCCCTTCATAGGTGATACTCGGAGGAAAAACAGATCACCAACACTGAACTCCAAGGCACGAAGTCTATGATCAGTGTAGCTCTTCTGCATTTTATGGGCTGCTCTAAGTCTGTCCTGGATCAAACAGACTCATTCTAAGGAATATCTAAGTAAATCTAATCCTGCGGTCTGGAATCTAACCCATCAAACCAACCAATGGGCAATATCCAATGCCTACCATACAAAGCCTCAAAAGGTACCATGCCAATGCTTGAATGAAAGCTATTATTATATGCAAACTCATCCAATGGCACAAATTGATCCCATGAACCTCCAAAGTCAAGAAGACAAGCCCGAAGCATGTCCTCCAGGACCTGAATAGTCCTCTCGGACTGGCCATCTATCTGAGGATGGAAAGCAGTACTAAGCTGAACCTCTGTTCCCAAATCCCTCTATATAGCTCTCTAAAATTGGGATGTGAACTAAGTGTCGCGATCTGAAATGATAGAAGCTGGGACCCCGTGCAACCATACAATCTCACGAATATAGATCTGATCTAACCTCTCTGCCCCGTAGGAAGTCTGAACCAAAAAGAAATGTGCTAACTTAGTCAGCCTATCAACGGCCACCCAAATAGAGTCAAACCCCCGAGTAGTACGAGGCAAACCAACAACAAAGTCCATAGTAATACCTTCCCACTTTAACTCAAGAATGGGAAGTCACTGCATCAAACCACCCGATCTCATGTGCTCGAACTTTACCTGTTGATAGTTCAAGCACCGAGATACGAACTCTGCCACGTCCTGCTTCATACCACCCCACCAGTAAAGCTGCCTCATATCTCTATACATCTTCAATGTGCCAGGATAAATAGAGTATCTAGAATAATGTACCTCATGGAGTATCAACTGTATCAAATCACCAACTCTTGATACACAAAGTTGACCCTCAAACCCTAGAATCCCATCAGAACCCAAGGTATCCTGGCTGGCCTCACCCCGAACCACTTGATCTCGTAGGTTTCACAAACTCTGATCCTCAAATTATCAGCTCTAAATCTGATCAACTAGAGTAGAGCAAACCTCAACACTGACAAGAACTCTGCTGGGATCCGATAAGTCAAGCCTAACCAAATAGTTATCCAGGGACTGGATATCCAAGGCCAACATCGCTCAGAAACTGAAAGTGAATCTAGGCTGCCCATACTCACTGCCTTCTGACTCAAGGCATCCGCTACCATATTTGCCTTGCCCGGATGGTACAAAATAGTGAAATCATAGTCCTTCAACAACTCAATCCATCTCATCTGCCTCACGTTCACTTTGCACTGGCTCGTAATATATTGAAGACTATGATGGTTGGTGAATAACTCACAATGAACTCCATAAAGATAGTGCCTCATGATTTTTAGTGCGAAGACTACCGCCGCCAACTCCAAGTCATGAGTGGGGTAGTTGTGCTCGTGAACCTTCATTTGTATCAATGCATATGCTATCACTTGACCCTGCTACATAAAAACACAACCAAGACCGACCCCTGAAGCATCACAATACACAGAGAAACTCTGACCCTTAATCAGCAAACTCAAAACTGGAGCTGAAGTCAATAAGGCCTTAAGCCTCTGGAAGCTATCCTCGCACTGATCAGACCTCTAAACTGGAACATCCTTCCTAGTTATATGCTTTTGTCTTTGTAACTTTAAGCAGATGGAAAGAGAAAAGAAAAGGCACTCATATCAAGTTTCTCCAGAAGCTCCTCTTTAGAATATGGGGGCTACTGAAGAATCTCATTCCCACCTTCAAGAAGTCAGGCTCCATATTATAGTATATTATCCCGTTTATTGCTGGGAAGTTGTGTATAATACCAGATTTATTGCAGTGACCTTTTGCTGTGACTCCCTAGTTGATGACTCTATTATTGCAAAAAGGGTTTATCATGGATGTATGGTAGAGATTGTTGGCTGTCATACCTTTGCAAACTTGATGGAGCTTGAAATGCTTGAATTTGATATTATTATAGGCATAGATAGGCCGTCATCTTGTTACACCAATGTCGACTACCGATCAAAGGCTGTTAGATTCTATTTATAGAGGAAGTAGTTCGGGGGTTGAAGGGTAATGTAGCAACGCTGAAAGGCAGGTTTATATCCTATCACCAGACAAGGAAAATGATCACTAAAGGCTGCATTTACCATATTATCTGAGTTTAAGATATTGATGGTAAGCCATAAACTCTTCAATTTATTCTAATATTTAATGAGTTTCTAGATGCGGTTCCAGATGAAATTCCTAGTATTCCAGTAGAACTGGAGATTGATTTTTCTATTGCTACATTACCATATGCCCAGCAAATCAATTCCCCCATATAGAATTGCACTAGAAGAATTGAAGGAATTGAAGGAACAACTGAAAGATTTATTATATAAGGGCTTCATTAGTCCTAGTGCATCATGTGGGGTGCACCAGTGTTATTTGTGCAGAATAAATATGACTCATTGTAGAAGTATATAAACTACCGTAAACTGAATAAGGTGACTATAAAGAACAAATATCCACTACTGAGGATTGATGGATTTTTTTGACCAACTGCAAGATACCCGATGTATCTCAAAGAATTATTTACATTCATGGTACTGCCAGGTACTTGTTCAAGAGAGTGATATTCCAAAGACAACCTTGATGACTATATATGGCCATTTCAAATTTTTTGTGTTGTCTTTTGGGTTGATCAATTCCCTAGCAGTATTTATAGACCTGATGAATAGTATATTTTCATGCCCCGAGGCTATCTCCTAGATGTGACACGATGCTTAGAGTCACAAGTGACCCCAAACTAACCCATGGTCTGGCATATAGTAGGAATTCTAATTAAAAAACAATATCTGAGTAGAAGATAAACTGATGTAAAAGTATAAGTCTAGGAGTATAAAATAATTAATTCTTAAAAGAATAAGTGTAATAAGTCTGAAGTTTAAACCGACTTTATAAGCTAAAAATTGACTCTATGACTGAAAGCCTCTACTGGGATAAGTTGATGGAATAAACCCCCAGCTAACTCTAATAGTTTGAAAACTGAAATAAATGAACATAAGGCTTGTCCTTGAAATATGAAGACTCGCCAACCGTACTGCTGAGAAGACTGAGTAGTCAAACTAACCATGATCTGGATGTTGAATGCCTAAACCTGCATCATGAGAGGATACGGCACAAAAATTTGCATCAGTACTTTAAATGTACTGAGCATATGGGATATACACTAATCTATAAATACTGGATGTGATAAGATAAACTGAATATAAAGGATATGCTAAACATGAAATCGGAAGATGTAAACTGATGCAATGACCAAGTAGATAAACATGCAATCATACAATACGGGACTGGATAACTAACTACAAGGTCATGTAATACTAAATATGAACTGTAGGAGCTACTGTTAATCGACATACCCTAAGCTGAGCTAACTATGTGGCCAACCTATAACCCTGGCTAAGAGGGTATTCATACCTTGGCAAGGGTACAAATATTATCTAGCGTGGATCCACTAATATGATGTCCATGAAGGACTAAGGTGTCAAACCGGATCTGACGGGTGACCCTTTAGAACCTATGGTGGAGCCGTAGTTCTGGGACTTAGGGACTTCTACTAAAGGTCTCAGCCTAAGCTAACGGGTGAGCCTTTGTAATGACTTATTCAATCATTATTAAAAAGGCTTTTTACTGAAGGCCACAAGAATTATAGAAACACACTATTAAATTAATTTCAGTATAACACGATGAAAGAATTTTGGAATTTGAAATTTGGTCGAGATGATGTCATCCCACCATAGCAAGAGTTTTTCTGCTATAGTGTTGCTGCTGTAGCAGTCGACAAGTCGCTATAGTGGGATGACGAAACCAGTAGCTAGAAAATGCAGAATTTATATTGGACTTCTCCTTTTCAGTTGCAAAAAGGATGAGAGTTGCTTCAAAAACCCTCCTAGGCTGCTCCAAAGCTTGGGAGCAATGGGGAGGAAGCACTTTCACATGAATAGGGTAAAACCCATGGATTCCAAGCTACTTTCCAGTCAGTATTCACCTCCACAGAGCCAGAAGTTCGTGTTCAGACTTCTGTAATAGCTGCTTGACTTCCAAGTAGGTTAGGCTTAACTGAGTAGTTTAGACCTGTTTCCTAATGCATAATATATTATAGAATGATCGGGGATTTCATACCTAGGCCTTCGGGAATGGAGTCTGGAGGAATAATTTTTGGGTTGTCTAGTTAACTGAGGTGGGATTATTATGTTATGAGTAATGTGATCCCAATACATGTTTTATTGTTGATATTCAGATTCTAAATCCTGGGGAGATTAGATTTTGGGTGGTTTTTAGGAATCGGCAATGTTTATGTGTTAAGGGATTGCTAGGCCGTAGTGGATTCGTGGGGTTTGTATGAATAAGGGAAATCTGATGAATAGGGAAGTTCCCGAATTCTTGGTGTCAGAGGATGAATTCCTACAATGTGAATACTCTCTTTAAGAGGTCTAGCATATGTGGTAGATGAGTTCATGTTTTTAGTTGAATAAGTTGGGGTTAGTCTTCGGACAGGTCATCAATGTTGGAATGATGAACCAGGTCTGTTATGTAGGTGATGGTTGAATTATTTCCCATTTATGTTATGTATGCATGTTAACTATTACATTAGTATTACCTGTATATTTCACAGTTTAAGGAATAATACAATGAATGTTAATGATATTCAGTTTTCAATCTTGTGAAATGGACTTGTCTTAAATACTTATTAGTTTTACAAGTGTGGTTGATGTTCATTGTTGTTGATTGTGGTGATTTATAGGACATTCTTGTTGGCTCAGGTACAACACATAGTATAATTAATTGGTTGTCTTGGGTACCACGTCAGGTACAGGATATCTATCAGTTAACTCGGGTACCATGCCTGTTACAGGTTCTATCATGGTTGGCTCGAGTACCACGCCTAGTATATGTTTGGTTGTTATTCTGTGATTTGGTTCCATGAGTGAACTGGGTTTTTATCTTATGATGTAAGTATTGCATATTGTTCTATGAGTGGTCAGGCGGTTGTGTTTAAATGTTGGGTTGGTTCTTTTGTAGACCGGGGTTGCATGTTAACCACTATAGATGTTGTCTTATGGATCCTTAGGTTGTCTGGGTTATTGGAAGTTGTGTTGGAATCATGCAGGGGTGGTTGTTTGATTTATGGTCTATGATGTTATGGGGTTTCGTACATAATAGGATGGGATAAGAGCATAGGATGTTTGAGTCATAGTGCTAAAGAGAGAGCTTACATATTTTTCTTTTAATTGGCTAAGGGTCTAGGACTAGGTTGATGATTTAGGATCTCAGGTGGGAGGAACGGATGGACTATTAGTGATAGTTAGCAATTGTGATTTTGGTATTGGAGCCAAAAAGGTATTTCTAGTGTTGGCCAAGACGGGTATGCTGGAGAGTCTTGGTGCCATAATAGGTCAGGTTATAACCAAGATAGAAGGGTGGAATGACTTCTAATGGTGGAGTTGGCAGTGGAAAATGAACTAGAGAGGTTTGGGATATAATTTATAGGTTCTTGGGTATTATACCTGGGTAGAAAGTGTTGTTGATCAAGGGAAGGAATTTATAATTTCAAGTTACATATTTTCTCCTGATTATTTGTATAATATTATGCGGTGGAATCGAGTCGACCATTGATGCCTACTAGTATGTGTTGTTTGTACTGATACTACTCTTGCTATACCTTTTGGTATTGTCTGGTTGTAGGTTCAGTGATGTTTTCCAAAGACGCGGATAGTAATCTCCAGCAAATTCTATTTATCTGCCCATGGTGGGAGGTGTGTCCTCATTTGATTTTATACTTCTCTTAGAAGCTCTTGTACCTATTTAGACTAGTTCCTAGGGAGGATTTTATTTAATTTTTTGTAAAGGATTTCATTATACTCAAGAGTTTTTTAACTGTTTTAAATATTAAAGGCATTCCTTATGTTTTCTTATTGATTTCCGCATTACCTTTTCAAATTTGGTGGTAAGGGTTCTCCTATCTAGGTGACTTAGAGTAGGTGCCCGCACGACCTGAGTAGTTGGGTCATGACAATTTGATATTAGAGCCTACGTTACCAGACTCCCAGTACAAGAGCAAATGTGTCACGCCGTGAGACTACCCCTTAGATGCAACACGGTGCTCGGTGTCACAAGTGACCCCAAGCTAACCCATGGCATGGCATATCTATACAAGTACAATTAAAACAAGTATTGTGTAGAAGCTAAAAATGATTTAATAACTGTAACGGGGAAGAACCCAAAAACCTAAATATATGAATATATAAATAGTATAGTGCTAACTGAAAACAACACTAACAACTGCTGCAGTCTAGTCTATGTCCGAAAGCCTTCTAACTGATAGGAGTTGCTGGGACATGCCCCCAGCTAACTCTAAAAAATCTAAAACTGAAAGATAAGGACTCAAAATAAAGCATGTCTATCGCCCTCGAGCTATGAAGACTCACCACTGAGGCTGCTGAGTACGGACTGGAAGTCAAACTAAGCGCGGTCTAGATGCTGAGCGCCTAAACCTACATCATACAATGTTGTAGCACAAAAGTATGCGTCAGTGCTCTGAATGTACTGAGCATGCGGGATATGTGCTAAGCTGAATAATACATGGCTGAATATAGAAATAAATATACTGGAATATAACTGAAAGCGGAACTGGATACAATGACCAAGTAAAAATCATGAATATAACATGCTGAACTAAACACTAAAATAAATACTGAGTACATGGTCAATTCAACATGAATCTGACTGTGGGAGATACTATTAATCGACATACCCCAAGTTGAGCTAACCAAGGGGCCAACCTGTAACTCTGGATGGAAGGGTGTTCATACCTTGCCAAGGGTACGAACAAGTCTGATGTGGATCCACTAATGATGCCCACAAGGGACAAGGATGTGCAGCCTAGTCTGACAGCTGACTCCTTTAATACCTACGGTGGCTCCGTAGTTCTAGGACTTGGAGACTACTACTAAAGGTCTTAGCGTAAACTGATAGCTAAGCCTTTAACCCCTTGCCCGCTTGGTACTAAGTCCACTCCTAACTGAATATAAGTAACAATGCACTGAAATAATAGATAGCTCAAAGTACTGATAACTAACTGAGAATGCAACATACATATACTGAAAAATATGGCATTCGAGTTCTGAAGCATGATTGTCTGACTAATCTGCCTAGCGAGCATAATCTATGAACTACTGGAATTAACATAAGCTAGGTTCCTGGGTATTATACTTGAAACTATGCTAATTCTCCAAGAACATGTAATTAGTACCGTGGAAGCTATAACAACTGAGTTACAATGAATCCCTAAGATTTAGGAACCCTAGGTCTGAACAGTGCATGGAGAAACTAAAGAAATGACTGCAATCTAGGCACCTAATGGGTGAAAGGAACCCACTAGTGAAATACCACATACCTGGTGAAGAGAACTAAAGATAAATCCTTTGGATTTCGGGTTGAACTTGAAGAAAACCTCTGGTTGTTCTTGGGAGAAAATGATCGCCTCTTTCTCTTCTTTTCTTTCTAAGTCTGATTATTTTAGGAGAATGAATGTTTTAGGTATTTTTTTACTAGTAAATTAGCCTTAGACGACATAAAATGACATAGCTTAGGCCTTAAAAGAGAAAGGAAAAGTCTGAAATACCCCTAGGAAAATTAAAAAGAAATCTCCTGAAAATCCCGACTCAGGGATCACGACTTAGTTGATGGACCGTACTCCTGGATGACGGACTGTCAACTGAGTCATGGTCCTACCCAGGAGTCTTGGGGGTTCTCTTATCTAAGGGAACTATGGCCCACAAGATGGACCATACTCCTGAAAGACGGTTAGTCATGTGGCTCGTAGTTCCTGGGACTTTGGTCTGGTCTGTAGATTCCACGAGTCAAAGGATGGATCGTGGTTCTGAAGAACAGTCCGTAACCTGACTCGTGGTTCCTGAGTCCTGAACTGAGGGTCCTCTAATTAAGGGAAACCATGGGTGACATGATGAATCATGGTTCTAAACTACGGTCCGTGATCCCGTCCGTGGTTCTGAGTAAGGGAAATTATACTTCTCTAATCTTTGGACCCACGAATCAAATGAAAGTTTGTAGTGCTGGACTACGGCCCGTAATCCAACTCATGGTTCCTAGGACATGGACTGGGGGTCTACTGGAATGGGAACTATAGTTGAGACGACAGACTATGGTTCCAGACTATGGTCCATGATCTTAACCGTTGTCCCTGAAACTTAAACTGTTGGTCTACTGGAAATGGGAATTACGGACAAGACGATGGACCGTGCTTCCAAACTACGGTCCATGGTCTTAACCGTCATTCCAGGAAACTTGATTTTTTTCTGAAATTTTTATTTCTTCTGGTTTTCTGAGTTATGTCTGTGCTTGGGAGTTCTAGGGTGTTACAAATGTCTAATAGAGTCTCGCGGATTAGTGTGTTGACATCCATATCTAATCTTTAGGAAGCTATGAAGCATTTTAAAAAATTGTTGCACTTCTTTCATTCCTTTCGTATGGTCTGTTGTTTTCTTGTATGGGTTGAGTCCAGTTAGTATCTTTTGATTCCAATTGGTATCTGAACAAAGTAAATTAAATGCCATTGCCTTCGACTGAAATGACACAGGCAAAGAAATTTAGAACCAGGAAGGTTCCAATTGGTATCTGGCCTTAGAGGATATGTGAGTGCATGGATGATTGGTTAACAGTCATCTATAAGGCGAATAAAATATAATGAACATGACTTGATTGAATTTTGAAGTTTAAGACTTGTGATTGTGTGCATTGCATTACTTGTATGACTGTAAATTTGTGGTGTGTAATTGCTTGCCTTACTGTGAAATTTATGGTTAGGAAGGGGTGATGAGTTGGTTATGTGTGATTAGTTTTAGTGATAGATTTTTATATGTCTTAATTGGAAAAATTTGTATTACATTTCAGGTATGTACTTACCATTGGTAAAAATGGTAAGGGGACAAAAAGATTTATGACTGTGGGGAAACACCGATTTCAAGATAGTCGGGATTGGTTGGGAACCATGGGGGAAGGGGCTATTCTTGTATGATAGCGGGAATGTGATGTTATGAATAACTTTCTGGTATGTTTCATAAAAGATTTTATGATAATGTGGTGCTAAATTATGAATTATGCATTGTTCGGGTTGGTCTTGAAGTTATATTTAAGACCATGATTCAATTTCAAGGGTTGCTATTGATAACAGGGAATGGAAAATGGGTGAACTTTGCAGAAATTTGCAATTTTTGGGCTGCTGCCATAGCGGGACTAACTCTCTACGGCGATTCTGCTATAGTGGTAATTTCTACGCTATGACGGTGTCTTCGTAGCAGCGTGCAAGCCGCTATAGCGGAGCGGGCCGGAAAGAATCCTTGCCCTGGTTTCCCCTATTTTACTTTCCTTTCCTTGGGAATTTTAAATCGCTAGTTCATCGAGGAGATACTACGGGAGCAAGGGAAATTGCTTAAAAATAAACTTAGCATGCATAAACGATTAATACTATTCAAATTAGCATCAACGTGCGATACAAAAAAGAGAAAAGGAAAGGGAACCAATGTCTAGTACATGCCCCAAATGGGGCAAAACCCAAAAAGCTATAAGTAGTATATAATAGAGAGGGCGGTGGAGGTCCTAGTCAGATGTCTCATCATCATCAGGGATACAGGGAGGGGTCCTTATTGACACCCAATTTTTACCCTCCACGATACAAATTAATCTTGAGCTTTTTCAAATTTAAATAATTTTGAAATAATTATTTTGTAAAAAGTAAAGTATTTTCCAAATCAATTTTTAAAATAGTTGTTAAATAGGAATCTATATTTTTCATATTTAATTGTATGACATTATATAGGTTTACTTAAGAAATTTTTTTGGAAAGAAATTTCGTGTGAAAATCCTATTTAATTTTTTTAAAAATGCTTAATTTTCCTCCAAACTGATTTAGAATTAGAGATTAATTGGATAATCAACTTCGTAATTTTGAATGAAATAATTATGCTTTAAATAGAATAACTATTTCACTTCGTTTCAATTAAAAAAGCCTCAAGTAATTAATTGTGATTAATTTATCTCTATTTTTTATTTTAGACTAAACTTCGTGAAATTATTTCAATCGTGGCCAAATTTCACTAAACCTTCTCAATTTTGTCGTTTCTTAAATTAAATCTAGCCACATTTCTCAAAATGTGGCTATTCCTTAAATCACCATATGACCTCTTTGTTCAGCCAATACACTGGCCCAAAAAACACCAACCCACCTCAGCCCAACTCTCTTGACCCGCTCTGACCCGCCTCAACTTACCCTTTTCTTCTTTCACTCATCTCTCTTAACAGACGCACCAAACAACCCTTTGTTCTCCATCTTCTCTCAACAACAACAGCACAACAAATCCTAAATGCCGCCGCATGATTTTCCCTCTCACATTCGTACCCTGCGCCTGATGAGCACAAGATCGTACCTTGAAAGTTCCAAAAACAAGCAACGTCGAGCAAATCCCTTCATCCCTTGTCCTTCTCGCTTAAATCTCGCTCAAAATCTTCAAAGATAGTACAATTTCATGAGCTGAATCCTTATCCCTTCGAGCGAAATCCCCAAAAACCCATTTGAAATCCCTTATCCCACATCGGCTAAGTCAAAAAATCACCCAAGTTTCTCCGCTATATAAGCCTCACTGTTTTCACAGTTAAGGCAGGCAATTTGAGAGGATTTTCTGAGCAAAAACCTTGTCAAGACTCATTTTGAGCTTAGGTTTTGCAAAGAAACTCGAAGTGCATTTTTTCCGGTGGGTGATGAAGTCCTTCAATGAAGCTCGTAGATTTAGTCGCTTCTCCCCAACAGGTAATTTTTCCATTCAACTTTTTCTTTTTCTTTGTTTTTTACTTCGTTACTGAAATCTAGGTTGGTTTTCAGATTGGTCTTGTTTGATAATGTTTGGACACTGTGTGAAATTTAGGAAAAAAGATTCTAGAGTTCATTTGTTGGTTTGAAGTTGTTGTCAAGCTAAAATTTTATTTGGTTGCTCTTTTCATGAATATCCAAGTATTACTCTTCTCTTCTCCATCTCTCGGTATCGTTTAAAGTTTGTTCTTATGGGAATTTGTTGTAAATGCTCATTTATGTTTCCCTTTTTTTCCTTTCCTCCTATTTTAATGACTGCTTTATGTGTGTCTCGTATAAACAAGGAGATGCCGTCTGTGAGTGTAGAATAAAGTCATCAAAAAATAAACCTTGAAGACAATCTGTTTTGATCTCACTTGAACCATGCCTAATTGCACAAACCTTCTCTTTTTCAGAAGTTTGAATGTGTCTGTTAGGATAGAAGCTGAACTTTAAATGCAATATGCTCTACTAGTAATCATCCCTCTCCCTTCTTCCCTTATCGTCATGTTTGATTTTGTTGAGTACAGGTTGCTCCTCTTAAAGTATATTGGTTGTTGAATTTCATTACGAAATCTCTCATGTTTAAAACTGGTTTAGTTCTTACACTTCTCTAAATCACGCCTAAAAGTCAAGCTTCTGTTCTTTACCTTAAGGTTTATTAGGCTTATCAAGTTTAAATCACAAAAAATATTACTTCAATACATGTTGTTCTATTTGACTCGGAGTATTTGCTTTCCAAAGCAAGTTCTGAAAATCTTTTCTCATATCTTGCCCTTCTCTGCTCCATCTCCCGTATTGATCGAAATCAGTTCATTGGAGATTTGGCTTGATCACCTGTTTAGGGAGCTGAAATAAGTAAATTTTACCAATATAGAGGTGTGCTTGAGTTTGATTTTCAGTTTTCTCTTAAAAAGAATTCATATTTTTCTTTTCTGCTTTAACGTTTATCCAGTGATCAAATTGCTAGATTAGTCATACGATGAATGTTTATCCATGTTAAGAACTTATTTTACCAGATTACCTTTTAAAACAAAGTTTCCATTACATGATTTAAAGCTATCTTTGTTTGGTTGTGTTTATATACGAATTCTGTCATAAGTCATTCATGTCTTATGAATCTGCCAAAGATAAGTTTTTATGCACTTATTCAAGGTCAAAATTCTTGTCTTACTAAGAAATTCAAAGAAATTCGTCAAGCTTAAATATAGCCTTGCCTATGTCACATCTATTTGAACGTTTGGCTATATTCATATAACATGCTTTCCATGATTTAATACATAGGATTTCATTTATATATATGTTCTCCACAACTCTGATTGTTTTGTTCGAAATAAATACTGAATTAATTCTTGAGTAATTTCTAATCCTTATCCTTTTATTTATTTACATGGATTGCTTGAGTCCATGAGGACTCATCTTCCATTGCATATTCGTGTTGGGTTTAAAACCCAACAAGTTTTCTTCGAGTCAGCCTCATAACCATTTTTGGACTGAAAGACAATATTTGAAATTCCGAACAGCAGTTGATGCAAAGTCAAATGGACAAAATGTCCATTAAAATAGAGGCAATGGTAGCAGGCCAAGAGGCCTAACTGGATGATGCACAACAAACCATTAGGGGCTAAAAAATTTCAAGGAAATTGGGCTAGAACCCAAGCAATGGACGGTAGCATTAGCCCATAATGGGCAGAAAGATCGAATAAATTGGACCGAAGTCCAAAGAGTTCAGTAATTGGCTAAACGTCCAAAGTTTAGATTTACGACAGAGTCTTAGACTAAAGTCTAAATTATTGAGACAAAGGCTTAAATTTCTTCTTTATCTTTAAACTCTTATATTTTTAGCATAGAATTATTTGTAATTAATTTGGACTGACTTTTAAACTTAGATGAATTTTCTCCAAAGGAAGAACTATTTCTCATTTTTATCTTCTTTAACTACTTGTCTAAACTGTCCATATGAGAAAACTTTTTTTCTCTCTTTTTTCATATAAAAATACAAAGTTTGCTTACTATTTCTTGCCTTGAAATATATCTATGCTTTTCGAAAATTGCTTCAAAGAATTTCAACTTTGCATTCATCTTTAGGTGAATTTTCTCGAAATAAATAATTTCATGTTTTCAAATGAGAATTTTCTAAAAGATAGTCAAAATAAGTTAGTTTTTAAATAAAATCGGATAACCACAAGTTAGCGGATGCTTTTAATGCCTTAAAAACCTTCTAAAAGCGTTAATACGAACCTCTTACCCCGAATCTTACAAATCTTTGAAATTTTTTATCTGTTTTAAGACTTTAAAAATCTTTTCAAGTTTTTCTTTAATTAAACTAAGTGGAGACTTTTGCTTTTCTAAAATTATTTTTGAGAATTTTTCCCTAAGTTTTCAAAATAATTTTTCAAAGTCAAACATTCATTTTTTCCCCGAAAACAGAAATGGCGACTCTACTGGGGATAATTCAATTAGGTTCTAACCTTATTGTTTTACTAACCTATTTGATTAACTATTCAGAATTGTAATAATTAGTATTCTTTATCGCTTTCCTTATTTCTTTACTTTTCACAACTTATAAATTGTTCATGGCATATTCCTCCACCCTTGGCAAATCATTAGTTTGCATTAGAAAAAAGGACAATTTTGTAAGTATTTACAGTCGTCTTTCACTAAAAAACACACTTTCTCAAAACAGACGAGTGAAGTAGTTGACCCGCAGTCGGTTAACGGTCACTTTTTATTTTAGCTCGTGGTTGTCCGCCTGGGTTCCTAGTCATTTTAAAATAAACCAATTCTAGTCAACCTAGGATAGAGTGAAACCAAATCCCTAAAATAAGCATTAACCTAAGATCTCTTAATATCCAAGGGATATTAAGTCCATTAGTAAGAACACCTTGTGTTCGAAAAGGCCCACGTCCTGAAAGAATAATCATCCCTTATGTGGTTAACTAAAGGGTGTGATGTCGAATTGTGCGGACCATTATCCCTCGGGGTTGGGAAATATTTAGATAGTCTCTTTACTCAAGGATCTTCACCTAAAAGGGCATTCATAAATCCAAGAATCTAAGAAGTACGAGAATGAAGAATCCATGGCGGCCTAGTTTAGAAATGTACCCCTGCGTGAGACTGATATTCACTTGTATTCCCTTCCCTTATTTTGTATCCTTATTCGATTTAATCAATTTATATAAATATATTTTAGGGCAATGGAACGTTTTACAAACCGCATATATCCTTCAATTTGTTAGGCTTACCTTTGCCATAAAAAAGTCACATATCTATATAGGACGCGTTATAAATTGTCATCTGATATGAGCTATCTTATGTGCTACGTGTGTTGCTCAAATCAAGTATGAATTGATCCACTTCTATTTTCAAAATTTTTAGAACACCATAGGCAGAAAATATAAAACCATTACACAAAGTCTAGCAAAAATACCCCAAGTTTTCAAGTTTCTCGGAAAAATCCTAAGCCTTCTTTTCACAAAGCCTCTAAAGATTATCTTTTACCTATTCGAACTATGTAGAGCCTAAATTCTCCTTCGTGAGATACGTAGGCAACCTTTGAAGGCTCGACCCCTATCTTTAAAAAAATTTCATTTTCCCACTTTGACAAGGGTGCCAAAGAGTTCAAAAGGTACAACAAGCAAAAATACTACAAGACAAGTATTAGAAGACGAAGACTCAACAAGTCAATTTATCCGAAATTGATAAGAAAATTCTTGTTCATTGAATCCTCGAGAAAATAATTACCCGTGGATCAATTTACCTTAAAAGAAGCAACTCCTATGTGTTTAAATCAATTCTTATGTGTTTATTTTCAGTCAGATATCTTGTCTTGATTGCCACTAATGGAATCTGACTTATTTGCCTTTGAGTTATTGTCATTTCAACAGGTAATAGAAATTGATCTGTGTCGATAAAACTGGTCGAACACCCTTACTTTACCCGCTCAATGGCACACATAAATTCCTCCTCTAACCATCGCTTCTCTAAGGGAAAAATGACTGATAGTGAGAAAGATAATACTTTGGTCATAAGAGATAATCTTATTGCTGAACAAAGTGAAATAATTGCGGAACTTGCAAGGAAGTTGGAAAAGATACAAGAGGAAGTGCAAAAAGCCAAGGACATGGCGATGTAATGACCCTTCCGGTTATTTTTACGTATACATTTTTCTTGTACCGTTAGAGCTTGTTTGTAGTAGCCCCAAGTCATTTAAGGCTTGTCGGGACCGGTATTTCAGTGCCGGGGCCATTTGTTTGGTCGTATGATAAGTTTTGAAGTCAAGCAAGTCGGCAAAAGTTATCGTAAGTTTCTTTAATAAATTTTCTGAACTTTGGGTAAAATGTCTCAGAGCTTTTCTCTCAATATATATAGAGTTAGAAGACCCCCAAAATACCAAATCGAAGGTCTACGAGTCTAGTTTTGCAACGCACAAAACATCACGTCCAACTGATCTTGGAGTAAAAAGTTATGAATGTTTTACCGCGAACTGTCTGGCAGAAATCGGGTCGCGAACCGGGTCGGGTCAAAATCGATTTAAAGCCTCAACTTCACGTTTTAAAACGCCATTTCAGTTCTGAAATAGTGAGAAAACATAAGGGAGGGTTCCAAGAGAGTTCTTGAGTATCAAAATCGTGCGATGGTGAATTGCGAACCTAAATTTAAGAATTTTATTAGCATCGCGCGTATATTTGAAAATATTTTATTTTTAAGTTATATTTTTTATTACCTTTTTAAAAGTATTTTAAAGGTCTATGAAAAATATTTTTGTTACGATATAATTGTATATGTATTTATTTTATAAGGTTTTTATACATTGTAATATTTTAACGGAGATAGTAAATTTAGTTATATTGAAATTTATTATTATAATATAGTAGGTTTTATTCGAAATAATTTTTTAATGATTATGGTATATTAAAAAATTATATTTATTTTACCACGAATCTATGCAATACCCGAGTATGTACGTAATGGGATAAAATATTTTTACGTCGGTACCTCCCCTCCATGTGGAAGTGCAGGGAGTGTACATCAATTGCTAAATTGCCGGCACATGGCATTCAATAGTGACTTTACTAATATGTGGATTACTATCTACATTCCATGTGGATAATGTCAAGGATTTGGCAGAAAGTAAAATATGCTCTTTCTATAAATATCACTACGCTTCTGTCATTTTTAACATTTACACTTTAACATTATATAGCGTAGATAAGTTAGCTTTTGTACTATACATATGTACATATTACGTGAGGAGCATTTTGAGAGGAAAACTTTTATTAATTATTCAATTACTGAAAAGAAAATTGATTATCTACGTCAAGTTATTCAAACTCAAATTTGAGTTTGATTTCATTTCAGAGCTTTTTCGGAGAGGTTCAAGCTTGTCATCGGACGACAGGTAGGTTACGATTTATTTTCCCTAGACTCCGCATATATAGGATAAAATTATATTAATGGGCATCCTTGGGTTGGTTTATTAGGTTGGTACCACAGACCTCGATCGCTTTATTCATGTCCGCCTACTTTTGTTCCTCCGTTGCTTGTTGTACTTGCCGATATATTTTATTTACCCTTGTGGTCCCGTGAGACCTTATTGACTCTGGAACATAGAAGATGGGATTTTTGGAATGTCCGCGAGTCCCGGGCATAGAATTATCCTTCTAGGCTGGTAATGCTTGCTGAGTAGATGTGGGCCTGTGTAGGGTCGATAGGTTGATTGTGAGCTGCTGGGCAGCTATTGTGTGTGATCATACCATTTCCATGCATTTAAAGAGGTTTTATCCATGTTTTACTACGGTTTGGCTTCGGGCCTACTGACACTATTTTCTAAACCTTGCATGGCCCCCGGGGCCTGGTTTTGGTGGAAATGATTTGGAAATGGTTTGATTTAACTTGTGAATATTCCTGGGTAAAAGAAAGTAAAATTATGTTTTAAATCACCAGTTTTACGATTAACACTAGACTCGGCAGGGCCGGGGTGCTAGTTGGGTTTTCTTGCTACTTGAAATGATTTTAGCCTCGGTCGGACCGAGCACCTGAGATGACTTTCTACTGTTTAGACCCGGTTATGCCCAGGCACCCTTGGAGGGGTTTTTGAGATATTTTCCTACTACTTTAGTCCTGGACAGGGTCTGGGCATGCATATTAGAGACTGGGTCTCTATCTTGAACCCGGACTTGCTTCCGGACGACATGTTTTGATACTGAGTTTTAGTATGGGGTCAGGGACCTCCGTGGACCTTGCCATCCGGGCCTGGGGCTTCGGGCTGCGTGTGCCGGAGGAAGGGTATACGGTGGAGTTGAGGTATACGGGCAGTGTCCTTCCATGGAACCTACCTGCTAGGCCGGATCGGCACCGGAGGAGGTACATACAGAGATACCATTTCACTTGAGATCTTCATGCATCATATCATTCATTGTTTGAGGCTCCACCCTTGTTTGTTGTTTGTCGATTGTACGCTCCGGTAGTATGGGATGCCGAAGGGTTTGTTTTCACTTGTTTGTGTTCCTCGGTTGTATGGGCGGCCAGGGGACTGTAGGTAGACTCTTGCTATTTACTTACAGAATTGTTCACTGTTACGGTTAAGTATGAAATTGGTTACTGCTAAACTGTTAGTTTCTGTATTTGAGATTGATATGATTAGTTGAGTTTGCTTCATGTCTCTCAGCATGCCTATCATTACTCTTTCCCTCTTTTTACACTTGAGGTTACCGGTATACCGTCCATTTCGTAAACTTATTATGTATACACTGTTATTGCAAGGACCCCAGGTGCGTTATTTCTTACTTTCACCTGTGCCTATGGTGTATATATTCGGCTTACTGGCCTCACATGTAGTTCTGTTGATTTCCCTCTGGGCTAGTTCCTGTGTACCTTTTGTTGATTTCTGTGACTACTTGCTTCTATTCTGTCTGTTACTACGCTTTTATCTTATATGTGCCCAGTCGGCCTATGATACCTACTGGGTACATTATGCTTCGCATTTGGTGCTCACCCTACCCCCCTGCATCTTTGGGTGCAGATCCTAGTGTGGGCCATCGCCGTTAGATCGCTGTGATTCGTGCTTGGAGAT
Source organism: Jaltomata sinuosa (assembly GCA_003996215.1). Classification (NCBI taxonomy): domain Eukaryota; kingdom Viridiplantae; phylum Streptophyta; class Magnoliopsida; order Solanales; family Solanaceae; genus Jaltomata; species Jaltomata sinuosa. The sequence continues at coordinate 881,269 of QJPP01000178.1, read as the reverse complement.
CTGTTGGGGATTACTTCAGACTCAGGGTGAGCTCTTGGCGATCGGAGCTTAGCTTTAGTTTATCTTTTGCTTCATCATGTACTCTATTACTATTCAGAGACATCTGTATATATTATTTTGGATCGTTTGCTCTCCATGTATGCAGTTTTGGCTCTATACTATGATACCATGTCTTGGGGTTTAGTTTAGTTTTCGCATATGTATATATATACTCCTGTTATCTATTCTTCCGCTTATTTGTTAGATAGTAGCCCATTACTAACTGTCCTGGGCTACGAGAATTGGTGCACCTACTGGGGGGTTGTAGGTGCCATCATGACAAAGAAATCGGGTCGTGACAACTTGGTATCAGAGCTCTAGGTTCACTGGTGTCATCGGTATAGGAGCCAATGTCTGGTAGAGTCCTGCGGATCGGGGCGGAGACGTCCGTACTCAATCTTCGGGAGGCTACAGTGACATTTTAGGAAATTTGACTATTTCATTGCTTCTGTGTCGTGCGTGGAACCCTTGAAATTTCTGGAAATCTCATTTGTTCTACCTCATTCTTCCGCAGATGGTTTGTACGAGATCTTTGGCATCACGCGGAGATGAGCCTCCCACTCCAGCTAAGGGTCGAGGACGCCCTCGAGTAATGGCACCTGCTAGAGCTTCTAGAGTTGAGATAGAACCTGAGCAACATGTGGTTCAGGGGGCAGCCCAGGTACCACCAACTTCAGTACCAACTCCAGCACTCGTTTCTATGCCAGCTCCAGCCGCAACTCAGTCTCCAGATATTCGGGGATTACTATTGCAACTTTTGGGTGTGATTGGAGAGTGGCCTTCTGAGGTAGCGTAGACATCCCTTCAGGGGGCAGCCCTGGGTGCACAGAGCTCAGGAGCGCAGCCTGCTACTATGGCTCCCCGTGCAGAGGTCATTTCGGTTCCATCTGTTGCACAGCCTCTTGCTCCTCGCCCAGTTATGACAGAGTCAGAGCAGAAGGCGTTGGGTAGGTTTTTGAGGTTAGCACCTCCGAGGTTTGCTGGTACTTCTGGACAAGATCCACATGACTTTATTACTACATGTGAGGAGATGTTGCATCATTTGGGTTTGTTGGAGACTCACGGGGTTGGTTATACTACCTATCAGTTAGAGGGCCCAGCGAAGTTATGGTGGAGGGCTCATGTTGCTTGTAGACCACCATCGTCACCTCCTTTGACCTGGTCTGAGTTTTATGAGGCCTTTATGGACAATTTCCTACCTCAGAGTGATCGTGAGCGTCGCAGGGAGTAGTTTACTCAACTTATGCAGGGGTCTACGACTTTCTCGGAGTATGAGACCCGTTTCCATCAGCTAGCACCATTTGGAGCTATGATCATTCCTACCGAGGCAGATAGGATTCACAGATTTGTATGGGGTTTGAGGCAAGAGATCAGGCAGCCAACTGAGATATTGATTACCGGTGGTCGGTCATTTCAGGCTATCGTAGACTATGCCTGTACTATGGAGGACTTACAGCGACATGATCAGGGGTCCAGAGATAAGAGGCCTCGACATCAGGGTGTCTACAGTGGTTCCAGATATAGTGGTAGAGATTCTGGCCAGTGGAGCCGGAGTTATCAGCCACAGCAGCACCAGGGTCAGTCCAGCCGACCGGTTCAGGCTTTCCTTCAGACTTTTGGTAGTACCCAGTTTGAGCAGGGTCAGAGCAGCCATCAGGGCTATAGCGGCTAGTCTTCGAGCGGTACAGTGTCTAGGGCATCAGGTTGTGGGGGTCATACGGGATCTGCTGGTCCATCTTGACTGAGTAGGCCGTCAGGGGCTTATTTTACTTGTGGTGCGATTGATCATTTTTTTAGAGATTGCCCTCAGCAGGGTACAGTTCAGTTGGCCGAGCCTTTACAAGCAGTTCAGCCTCTGGCTAGAGGGGGTGGTTATCAGAGTAGAGGTGGTGCTCCACCCGATAGAGCAGGTGGTAGGGATGGCGGTCGGGCAGGTGGAGGTTGTCGTCAGTTTTACGCGGTCCCTAGGAGACCAGAGGCAGAGGCCTCAGATGCTGTGATTACAGGTACGATTTCTGTGTGCCATCAATCTGCTATGGCTTTATTTGATCCTGGATCCACTTTTTAATATGTATCTGCCTACTTTGTGCCTTGTTTGGGGTTGGCTAGTGAGCCATTATCTGTTTCTGTTTCTGTTTCGACCCAAGTAGGAGATTCTTTAGTAGTGGATCGGATTGTGAGATCTTGTATGCTATCTATTGGTGATTCAGAGACTTGGGGTGATTTGATGATTCTTGATATGCTAGATTTTGATGTGATACTGGGCATGGACTGGTTATCCCCTCACCGTGTGGTTTTGGATTGTTATGCCAAGACCATTACCATAGCTGTGCCCGGTGTATCCCGGTTGTGTGGCAGGGTTCTGTTAGCCATGCACCATCTGGGATCATCTCTTGTCTTCGAGCTAGAAAGTGATTTCCCGTGGGTGTTTAGCTTATCTAGCATATGTCGGAGATGTTAGTGCTGACCCTACTTCTCCTGAGTCTGTTCATGTGGTTAGAGACTTCCTCGATGTGTTTCCTACCGACCTGCCAGGCCTTCCACCTGAGAGAGATATTGATTTCGCTATTGAGCTAGAGCCGGGCACTAGGCCTATTTCTATTTCTCTTTACCGTATGGCTCCTGCTGAGTTGAGGGAGCTTAAGGAGAAGCTCCAGGATCTGTTAGCTAAGGGGTTTATTAGACCTAGTGTGTCACCTTGGGGTGCTCCTGTTCTCTTCGTGAAGAACAAGGATGGGTCGATGCGCATGTGTATTGATTATCGGCAGCTGAATAGGGTGACAGTGAAGAATAGGTATCCGATGCCGAGGATTGATGACTTGTTTGACCAGCTTCAGGGTTCAGTCGGGTTTTCGAAGATTGATTTGAGGTTTGGCTATCATCAGTTGAGGATTAGGGCGGAGAACATCCCTAGGACAGCATTCAGGACACGTTATGGCCATTATAAGTTCCTGGTGATGTCTTTTGGGTTGACTAATGCCCCCGCAGCCTTTATGAACTTGATGCACATCTTTCTTGGCCTGTATTTGGACTCATTTGTGATAGTTTTTATAGACGACATCTTAGTATACTCGCGTAGTAAAGATCCGCATGAGCAGCACTTGAGGGTTATACTCCAGACGTTGAGAGATCATCGGCTTTATGCCAAGTTCTCAAAGTGCGAGTTTTGGCTTGAGTCAGTTGCATTCCTAGGGCACGTGGTGTCTAAGGATGGGATTAGGGTTGACCCGGGAAAGATTTCTGCGGTTTGTGATTGTCCTAGACTTACTACTGCTACTGAGGTCCGCAGCTTTATTGGGTTAGCAGGTTACTACAAACGGTTCGTCGAGGGATTTTCTTCCATAGCAGCACCCTTGACTATGCTGACTAGGAAGGATGTCCCATTTCAGTGGTCGGATCAGTGCGAGGATAGCTTCCAGAGGCTTAAGGCCTTATTGACTTCAGATCCAGTTTTGGCTTTGCCGGTTGAGGGTCAGAGCTTCTCCGTGTACTGTGATGCTTCTGAGGTTGGTCTTAGTTGTGTGTTGATGCAGCAGGGTCGAGTAATAGCATATGCATCGAGGAAGCTGAAGGTTCACGAGAGCAACTACCCCACTCATGACTTGGAGTTGGCAGCGGTAGTTTTTGCGCTCAAGATATGGAGGCATTACCTATATGGAGTTCACTGTGAGATCTTCACCGATCACCGTGGTCTTCAGTATATCACGAGTCAGCGAGAGTTGAACTCGAGACAGAGGAAATGGGTTGAGTAACTGAAGCACTATGACTTCACTATTCTGTATCATCCGGGCAAGGCAAACGTGGTAGCGGATGCCTTGAGTCAGAAGACAATGAGTATGGGTAGCCTAGGTTCTCTTTCAGTTTCAGAGCAACCGTTGGCCTTAGACATCCAGTCCTTGTCTAACCGTTTGGTTAGGCTTGACTTGTCGGATCCTAGCAGAGTTCTCGCCAGTGTTGAGGTTCGTTCTACTTTGATTGATCAGATTCAGAGCCGTCAGTTTTAGGATCAGCAGTTATGTGACCTTCATTATCGGGTTGTTCAGGGTGAGACCAGTCGGGCTACTCTAGATTTAGATGGGGTTCTGAGGTTTGATAGTCGCCTTTGTGTTCCGAGGATTGGTGATTTGATTCAGTTGATACTTCATGAGGCACATTGTACTAGATACTCCATTCACCCTGGCACAACAAAGATGTATAGAGACTTGAGACAGCTTTACTGGTGGAGTGGTATGAAGCGTGATATAGCGGAGTTCATATCTCGGTGCTTGAACTGTCAGCAGGTTAAGTTCGAGCACATGAGACCTGGTGGGTTGATGCAGCGACTTTCCATTCCTGAGTGGAAGTGGGAAGGGATTACTATGGACTTCGTTGTTGGTTTGCCTCGTACTTCTCATGGGTTTGATTCCATATGGGTGATTGTTGATAGGCTAACTAAGTCAACACATTTCTTGCCGGTTCAGACTTCTTATGGCGCAGAGAGGTTAGCTCAGATCTACCTTCGTGAGATTGTTCGATTGCACGGGGTCCCAGCTTCTATCATTTCAGACTGCGACACTCAGTTCACATCTCAGTTTTGGAGGGCTATTCAACGAGATTTGGGTACAGTGGTTCAGCTTAGTACTACTTTTCACCCCCAGACAGATGGCCAGTCCGAGAGGACCATTCAGATTCTGGAGGACATGCTTCGGGCCTGTGTTCTTGACTTTGGAGGTTCTTGGGATCAGTTTGTTCCCTTGGTAGAGTTTGCTTATAATAACAGTTTCCATTCGAGTATCGACATGACACCTTTTGAGGCATTGTATGGCAGGCGTTGCAGATCACCGGTAGGTTGGTTTGGTGGTTTTAGTTCTAGGCCACAGAGCACAGATTTGCTTTGAGATTCCTTAGACTGAGTTCGAGTGATTCAGGACAGACTTCGGGTAGCTCAGAGCAGGCAGAAGAGTTATGCTGATCGTAGGCTTCGTGCCTTGGAGTTTAGTGTCGGTGACTTGGTGTTTCTCCGTGTATCACCCATGAAGGGCGTGATGAGATTTGGTAGGCGGGGCAAGCTTATCCCCAGGTACATTGGGCCGTTTGAGATTCTTCAGAGGGTTGGTAGCGTTTCCTATCAGTTAGCCTTGCCTCCGATGTTTTCAGCTATACATCCTGTATTTCATGTTTCGATGTTGCGTCGGTATGTCCCAGATGAGTCTCATGTGTTGCAGTGGGATTCAGTTCAGTTGGGTGAGGGTTTAGCCTTTGTTGAGGAGCCGGCGGCTATTTTGTCCAGAGATGTCAGGAGATTGAGGCTCGAGAGATCCCAGTTGTTAAGGTTCAGTGGAGGCACTGTCCAGTCAAGGAGGCTACCTGGGAGACCGAGAGAGATATACGGGCTCAGTATCCGCAGCTGTTTGAGCCTTCAGGTACCCCCTTGACCTTGACTTTCGAGGAAGAAAGTCCTTTTTAGTAGTGGATGATGTAATGACCCTTCCGGTTATTTCCACGTATACGTTTTGCTTGTACCGTTATAGCTTGTTTGTAGTGTCCCCAAGTCATTTAAGGCTTGTCGGGACCGGTATTTTGGTGCCGGGGCCATTTGTTTGGTCGTATGATAAGTTTTGAAGTCAAGCAAGTCGGCAAAAGTTATCGTAAGTTTCTTTAATAAATTTTCTGAACTTTGGGTAAAATGTCTCAGAGCTTTTCTCTCAATAGATAAAGAGTTAGAAGTCCCCCGAAATACAAAATCGAAGGTCTATGAGTCTAGTTTCCAACACACAAAACCTCACGTCCAACTGATCTCGGAGTAAAAAGTTATGAATGTTTTACCGCGGACTGTCTGGCAGAAACCGGGTCGCGAACTGGGTCGCGAACCGGGTCGGGTCAAAATTGATTTAAAGCCTCAACTTCACGTTTTAAAACGCCATTTCAGTTCTGAAATAGTGAGAAAACATAAGGGAGGGTTCCGAGAGAGTTCTTGAGTATCAAAATCGTGCGATGGTGAATTGCGAACCTAAATTTAAGAATTTTATTAGCATCGCGCGTATATTTGAAAATATTTTATTTTAAAGTTATATTTTTTATTACCCTTTTTAAAGTATTTTAAAGGTGTATGAAAAATATTTTTGTTACGATATAATTGTATATGTATTTATTTTATAAGGTTTTTATACATTGTAATATTTTAACGGAGATAGTAAATTTAGTTATGTTGAAATTTATTATTATAATATAGTAGATTTTATTCGAAATAATTTTCTAATGATTATGGTATATTCAAAAATTATATTTATTTTATCACGAATCTATGCAATACCCGAGTATGTACGTAATGGGATAAAATATTTTTACGTCGGTACCTCCCCTCCATGTGGAAGTGCAGGGAGTGTACATCAATTGCTAAATTGCCGGCACATGGCATTCAATAGTGACTTTACTAATATGTGGATTACTATCTACATTCCATGTGGATAATGTTAAGGATTTGACAGAAAGTAAAATATGCTCTTTCTATAAATATCACTACGCTTCTGTCATTTTTAAAATTTACACTTTAACATTATATAGCATAGATAAGTTAGCTTTTGTACTGTACATATTTACATATTACGTGAGGAGCATTTTGAGAGGAAAACTTTTGTTAATTATTCAATTACTGAAAAGAAAATTGATTATCTACGTCAAGTTATTCAAACTCAAATTTGAGTTTGATTTCATTTCGGAGCTTTTTCGGAGAGGTTCAAGCTTGTCAGCGGACGACAGGTAGGTTAAGGTTTATTTTTCCTAGACTCCGCATATATAGGATAAAATTGTATTAATGGGCATCCTTAGGTTGGTTTATTAGGTTGGTACCACAGACCTCGACCGCTTTATTCATGTCCGCCTACTTTTGTTCCTCCGTTGCTTGTAGTACTTGCCGATATATTTTATTTACCCTTGTGGTCCCGTGAGACCTTGTTGACTCTGGAACATAGAAGGTGGGATTTTGGGAATGTCCGCGAGTCCCGGGAATCGAATTATCCTTCTAGGCTGGTTATGCTTGCTGAGTAGATGTGGGCCTGTGCAGGGTCGATAGGTTGATTGTGAGCTGCTGGGCAGCTATTGTCTGTGATCATACCATTTCTAAGTAAAATTATATTTTAAATCACCAGTTTTACGATTAACGCTAGACTCGGCAGGGCCGGGGTGCTAGTTGGGTTTTCTTGCTACTTGAAATGATTTTAGCCTCGGTCGGACCGAGCACCTGAGATAAATTTTACTGTTTAGACCCGGTTATGCCCGGGCATCCTTGGAGGGGGTTTTGAGATATTTTCCTACTACTTTAGTCCTGGACAGGGTCTAGGCATGCATACTAGAGACTGGGTCTCTATCTTGAACCCGAACTTGCTTCCGGACGACATGTTTTGATACTGAGTTTTAGTATGGGGTCAGGGACCTCTATGGACCTTGCCATCCGAGCCTGGGGCTTCGGGCTACGTGTGCCAGAGGAAGGGTATACGGTAGAGTAGAGGTATACGGGCAGTGTCCTTCCATGGAACCTACCTGCTGGGCCGGATCGGCACCGGAGGAGGTACATACAGAGATACCATTTCACTTGAGATCTTCATGCATCATATCATTCATTGTTTGAGGTTCCACCCTTGTTTGTTGTTTGTCGATTGTACGCTCCGGTAGTATGGGATGCCGAAGGGTTTGTTTTCTCTTGTTTGTGTTCCTCGGTTGTATGGGCGGCCGGGGGACTGTAGGTAGACTCTTGCTATTTACTTACATAATTGTTCCCTGTTACGGTTAAGTATGAAATTGGTTACTGCTAAAACTGTTAGTTCTGGATTTGAAGATTGATATGATTAGTTGAGTTTTGCTTCATGTCTCTGAGCATGCCTATCATTACTCTTTCCCTCTTTTACACTTGAGGTTACCGGTATACCGTCCATTTCGTAAACTTATTATGTATACACTGTTATTGCAAGGACCCCAGGTGCATTATTTCTTACTTTCACCTGTGCCTATGGTGTATATATTCGGCTTACTGGCCTCACATGTAGTTCTGTTGATTTCCCTCTGGGCTAGTTCCTGTGTACCTTTTGTTGATTTCTGTGACTACTTGCTTCTATTCTGTCTGTTACTACGCTTTTATCTTATATGTGCCCAGTCGGCCTATGATACCTACTGGGTACATTATGCTTCGCATTTGGTGCTCACCCTACCCCCCTGCATCTTTGGGTGCAGATCCTAGCGTGGGCCATCGCCGTTAGATCGCTGTGATTCGTGCTTGGAGATCTATTGGGGATTACTTCAGACTTAGGGTGAGCTCTTGGCGATCAGAGATTAGCTTTAGTTTATCTTTTTCTTCATGTACTCTATTACCATTCAGAGACATCTGTATATATTGTTTTGGATCGTTTGCTCTCCATGTATGCAGTTTTGGCTCTATACTATGATACCATGTCTTGGGGTTTGGTTTAGTTTCCACATATGTATATATATACTACTGTTATCTATTCTTCCGCTTATTTGTTAGATAGTAGCCCATTACTAACTGTCCTGGGCTACGGGAATTGGCTCGCTTACTGGGGGGTTGTAGGTGCCATCATGACTGAGAAATCGGGTCGTGACCTGCACGCTTGGCTATTGCCGCTAATACCCCAACTCTGGGCAACTCCCAAACCTCTATCCAACCCCCCCCCCCCCCCACACTCAATTCTTCATTAACCAAAAACCAACTAAGAGATATCCCTTCCACCTCTGCACCTAGACCTTCCAACGAACCTATCTCCAATAACTCTGCCCATATCAGATCCTCATACCAAATCTACACTCTTCTTATCCAGCACACTAACCAAAACAACAACCCAAATGCCTACAATCGCAAAACCTCCCCCCCAATTACCAAAATACACTACCAAACACCTACAATTCCCAAAGTAACTACCCCAATATCATCAATTCACAGAATTATACCTCTATATACCCAAATACCTTCCCACATGTCCAGCCTTCCCCTGTCCATAATATGCCACCATCTGATTTCCATGCCATAGTGGAACCTTATACCGCACTCTCAGAGAATCTCTAGCTTGATCATTATGAGAAGAAGGAAAAGGAGTTGAAGGCAGCAGAAAAGAAGCGTGATCATGACTTGACACTGATAAAAGAGGAAATTCCCAGGATCAAGGAGTCCCGTGGCCAGACAGATGAAAAAGGATACGATTATGATGACCTTTGCATTCACTGGAGTTGGATCTGCCGAAGGGATTTAAAATCCCAAATTTGAGACATTCAATGGTACAGGAATTCCTGATGCTTATCTACAAAGTTACTGCAACTAAATGGTGGGTGCAAGAAAGAATGAAGCCCTGTTGATGAGGTTGTTTAGCTGAAGTTTGAGTGAGGAAGCTTTAGAGTGGTTCACCACTCAAGAGTTAAAGAAGTGGTCTAGATGGAGTGAATTAGCTAAGGATTTTGCTCAGAGGTTCGCGTAAAATGTGGAAGTTGTTCCAGACCAATACTCTCTAAATCGAATCAAACAGAAGTCAAATGAGCACTTCTGAGACTATGCTTATCGAGGGAGGAAAGAAGAGCGAGAGTTCATCCTCGTATGACTGAATAAGAAAATAGCGCGATATTTATGAACTCTCAGGAATCTGAATTTTACGATAAAATGATATTGGCGGTTAAGGTCAAGTTCGTCGATTTGTTTCAAATTGGTGAAATCATTGAGGAAGGCCTTCAGAGTGGTAAGATTGGAAAAATCTCAGCACCATCGAGATCAGCAAGATTTCCTAAAAAGTAAAAAGAGTATATGTCTTCAGTGTTCTCTAGTCCTAACACGAAATCCAAAAATCCTTTTGAAGCCAATTACAAGAAATCACTTATTCCATCTACCCTTCCCCCAGCTCCACAAAACGCTCGAGTTTTCTACACTCAACCTATTTACTAAGCTGCACTACCAAATATGCAGCCCATTTACCAACCTCCATAACCAAATGTGCAACCCACTTACCAAACTCCTCCCCAAAATTTCCAAGTGCATCAAAGAGAAAACAAAAATTATCATCAAATCCCTCCACCTGCCAATCAAAATAACAATCTTCCCCATCCAAGTTTGGAAAAGAAAGTTTGTTGAACCTTTACCCAGCTAGCTGAAACCAGAACTCAATTATATGAAAGATTGAAGGCCGTCAGACTTATCCAACATATTTAGCCAAAACCTGCAAGCACAAATTATTGTTTCTTCAAGGCTGATCGACATTGTGCTTATCATTCCAGAGGAGCAGGACATGATACCGAAGATTACATTAACCTGAGGTATAAAATTTAGGATTTGATTGATCAGAGGGTGATCACACTGCAGACAACACCACCAAATGCTAATAACAACCCACTCCTAAATCACAGGGGAGCCACTGTTAACATGATAGAGCTTGATGAAGAAAGGGTTGTGAGCAAGTCAATAGTGTTGGTTAGTCCTAAGAAGTGGGAAATGCTGGAAAAGGATGTAGCTTCTTTGATTATTGCCGAACTACCCTTGGAAGGGTTAATGCACAACAAGTCCTTGCACGTCACTTTCAAATGTCAAGAAAAAATTGTGAATGGGGTTTTGATTGACGATGGTTCAGGTCTAAATATTTTCCCGTTATCCACACTCACTTAGATTATGATTTGGGAAAGATTTGCCATAGCAGGATCAATGTAAAAGCCTTCGATGAGGGTAAAAGGGACACCATCAAAAAGGTCAATTTGTAGGTCCAAATGGGACCTGCTGAGTTCCTCATCGAGTTCCAAGTCATGGACATGACCACCAATTATAACTTTCTCCATAGGAGGCTATGTATCCACGAGGCCAGAGTTGTACCATCAACCCGTCATCAAATGGTGAAATTTGTGTGGGAAGGTCGTGAGGTAGTCATTCACAATGAGGGGAGTCATTGAGTCACCCCAATGACTACATCCTCATGATTGTTCCATGAAGAAGTGGATTTTACACCATAGAAATCATGAATGCCACCAGAGAGGATCTCGCGGCATAAGTGCTGATGTTGCCAATTTACGAGATGCTCAGATTCGAGCCAGGGTTTTGATTAGGAAAGAATTATGATGGAATGATTGAACCAATAAGGATCCCTAGACAACTGTCCAAGCACGTACTAGGGTATGTGTTCCAAGGAGACAAGGCAGAAATCAAAGAAAAGAAGCAGTCAAGATTGCCAAAGCTGCTACCTCATCCATATCAGTCATTCTTAGTCCGAAGTGGTCCCCCAAGGGATGGTATAGAGGATGGAATAAGAGATTTGTTCAAGGAATGTGATTCCATAATAGAAGAAGTCCCTGAAAATCCATGATCAGGGATGCCAGGCCTGGCAAGCAGTTGCAGAATTGGGCCGCTACTCCTCTTATGACTCTCTATATGTCTGGGTAGATGAAAGACTTTATTTTTATGAAAATTGGTGATGGTACGAATGAGGCCCGTGACCCACCTTTATGTCTTTAATTTCCTTGTACTCTCTTTTCCATTTTTCAAAAGGAATAGATTCACATTCATGCGAGTCATAGCTATAGTTTATAAATATTTTGGATTTCAATAAAAATCCTCCCTTATTGGAAAAACTTTGCTATATATTTGCTTGTCATTATTTAACTTGCTTTGTTTATGGTTCCAGTAATAGTAACTTAAAACCTGCCAATGTCATGTCATGTCAAAAGCTGAATGAACAAATCAAGATAAATAGTATTGGAAGCGAAGAATGTGTTGAAGAAATTATGGTCCTTGAACAACTAACCAAAGAGTCTAAGGATCTTGAGAACCAGGAAAGGCCCTACCTAAAAGAGAATGAGGTAGTTAATCTGGGAGATGATGGTCAAGTCAAAGAAATCAGTATCGGTGTTCATTTGACAAAGGCGCAAAAGAAAGGACTCATCAGCATTCTTAAGCCATACATCAACGTCTTTGACCAGTCCTATAATAATGGGACAGGAATGAGCGTAAACATCATCTCCCAAAAGTTATTGGTCAATCTTAAATTTAATCCAGGGAATGGACGGTTAATCCTTCCCTCCCACGAGATAAGAACAAAGGAAACTTTTCACCAAATTGGCAAGGATTGTATGTCATCCACAAAGTGATATCTAGAGGAGCTTTGATCTTTTCTGAGATGGATGACCAAGTATGGCCCAAGCTGATCAACTCCGATGCGGTGGAGAGATACTACGCCTGAAGATAGTTTTGTTTTCTTGTATTTCCTTCCCTGTAAATCGCATTTTCTGATTGTAATAATTTATCACTTTGTAAAGCTTACAATTTCCCTATCCTCTTTGTATGAACTATGCTTGACCTGAATTTTCAAAGAATGAGATAAGTAGGCGGCATGTGTCGGCTTTGGTAAACCCCTTAGAAAAATCTATCTTTCCTTTTTTTAATTTTGAACTACGTGATGCCCTAAATTCTCAAGAAGGAGATACGTAGGCGTCCTTTGTCAGCTTCGGTCAACCCTTTATTAATTTCCAATATTCTCCCACTATAAGTGTGGGAGCTATGTTTGACCTAATTCCTTCTTCAACGAGATACATAGGCACCACAAAGGCTTGGTCATATTACCGCAGTAAATGGAAACTGGGGCAGAATTTTTGAGAAAGAAATCTCAAAAATTCAGAAGGCAAAGATCGTTCTCCAACAAATCAAAATCCAAATTGTGCCAAAGAGCAATTGAAGGGAATCTTGAGAAAAATCTCATAACCCCTACTAAGTGTCAAATCGCTTATCAACGGGATGAAATTCATCACAAAACCTTTAACTGGGGCAGAAATTTTAAGGAAGACCTCAAAATTTCTACCAAACTTCATTTGAGAGTTCAGAAAAATAAGCTCCAAGAATTCCCCAGCATCAAGGGATCAGAGTCTACTTCAGAAATTTCCAGCTGCAACAGAGTCCAAGACAGATTGATCCTCGGCTACGACGGATTTCTCAAAAGACCATTTCCAAATTCTCCAGCTAGGATAACAAAGCATCCCTAGAGCTCGCCAACAATGTGTCATATATGTCAAGGCCTCGGGTAAAAGATTTTCGTTGAGATAGTGCATGACATGACGACACTGGCAGAGATTTTCCTAAATTGTCCATTCAAAATTAGTATTTTTTTCAAAACTACTTTTGAAAAATCCTTACAATTTATTTTACTCCTTTATAAATTTAACTTTGTCTTATGTCTAATGTGACATGGATAGTCGAGGACGATAGACGCCCGAAGTTGGCAAATATCCAGAGATGAAAAATCAAGGAGCAGAAGATCAAAGAAGGTCGACAGATCAGTTTCGCTAAAAACTAATATTTTTTCTGTGTATGTAGGTTGTCCTAAAAAAGTGTTAGGGATCGGCGAAAGTCCCTTATTGTCCAACGTATCCAAAGCAATACAACGAGACTAAATTCCCCTAAATTGGCAAGAAAAGCCAAAATGGTGGAAAGAAGCCAAAAGAGGCAAAGGTTCCTGGAATGGACGAATCCTCTTGTAGTTTGCAAAATTACCAGATAAGGAGAAATCAGCTACATCCTCGAATCCCCAGCAGATCAAATGTTATGGCCGCCCCTAGAAACGGCAAGAGCGATATTATGTCAACTAATCATTTGTCTTGAGTGCATCTATACACAAAGAAGTCAAACACGCTGACATCAAAATTAGAGCACCAAATAAAAAATCAGTGATGTCCTCTGCAAACCCCCAGCAAATCAGAAATCACCACGAACAAATGATGTTCAAAAATGGTATTTATAGCTGTACCGGACATGGGTTGTTAGCCATTTCATTCGCATTCAAAATAACCTCTTATTGGTTTGTCCACTTTGAGAAGAGGATAACTTTTACAAATAAAGTCATTTTTTATTATTGTTATGAATGCTTTCTTTTTAAACTTTTACCGGATATAGACTGCGGTCGCCAGTAAAAATGATGCTATGATTGCTAATTGTTTACCTTGAGAGCAGGTACAGAAGTAGAAGTCGATGCATCAACAAAGGTGGAGGTGATGTTTTCTATGACTGCCCTATGATCCATTGTATCATACAACGCTATATTGCATTACATTATGCATTCATATTACATCATATCGCATTACATCATACTGCATTGCATCACATTGCATCATACTGCGTTACATGACATTGCATTATATTGCATCACATTATTGCATTGCATCATATTATGTCATATTGCATTAATTATATTGTGTCATATCACAGGAACCATATTCAGAGGACCATGTTGAGAGGACCATGTCATGAGGACCATGTCAAGAGGACCATGTCACGAGGACAATGTCGCGATGTCACGACCCAACCTACCGGATCGTGTGGGCGCCTACTCTAACCGCCTAGATAGACAAACCCTCACCACCCGTCCAACAGGTAAGTCGCAGAAATTAAAGTAAACCATTAATCATTCCATTTTTATACATGAGAAATTCTTTTACAGAAAATGTTCATAAAATAGACGACTTAAAGAATTAGCGGAAAACCTTTACAACCTCTAAAAACACCCTCCCTAGGACCTAGTCTAAGCAGGTACAAGAGCTACCACAAGATGTATACAGCACATATAAAAGAGACACAACTTCCGTCATGGAATCCAAGGACAGAAGCTGCTGGAGATCACCATCGTCATATACCTATGAAACATCACCAACCCTGCAACCAGACTATACCAAAAAGGTATAGCAAGAGTATAGTCAGTACAACCACACGTACTAGTAGGCATCATCGGCCAACCCGAATCCACACGTACCATCATATAAGGAAACATGGAAAACATGAAAATAAATATTATAACTCCCTCCTTCACCTTTAGCCTTGACCCTGACATCTAGCACTTCCCAAGTCTCACTCATAACTAGCCTTCTCAAGGTCGCCTTGTCACCCAGACTTCCCAAGTCACCTAGACTTCCCAAGTCACCTTGACACGTAGACTTCCAAAGTCACCTTTAACCTTTACCCCAGTCAACTACCTCGACAAAATAACCAGACTAAATTCGGCCCACTACCCAACCAAACCACTTATACCCAAGTATTACCTACCATTTTCTGAACTTTCCCGGACCTCTAGGACAGCTTTACCACCTGGTTTTATTAACCAATAACCACACCCAGACTCTCAGTCTTCCTCTATATTTACCAACCACATGCAATTCACCTAACAACTATTGACACCTTCAATGACCACTATAGAGCTACATCTAAATTCCTTCTTGGATCACATAACCCAAACCTTCCAAGGGTCCTCCATCCACACCTAAGTGTTCAACAGACTAACCCGGTCTACACCAAGACCTACCCTTAGCTTATTAACTATGATAATTCATGATATCCATTACTTAATGACATCAATTTATGGGAACATAAGCTATTTTAAATAGTCCGAACCCACCCGGATCCTCCTCACATATCTAGTGTTAACATGACAAACCCGGTCTACACCAAGACCAACTAATAATCAACATAATAACCCAGTCTACACCAAGACCAACTAATAACATAATATAGCAACCTAGCCTACACCAAGACCATCTCACAATATACTACAACAACCCGGCCTACACCAAGACCAAACTAGTAACATAATATAGTAACTTGGCCTATACCAAGACTAAACTCACAATATACCATAACAACCCGACCTACACCAAGACCAAACTCAATATATATAACAGGATTCCCGGTCACTCAAGAACCACCAACAAATATCACATTTCAATAAAATAGCCCGCTCCACTCACGGAAACAATAGCAGTCAATGTAATATAACAATATCAATGCAATAATGCAGTAAAATAAACCCATACCAGGTGTGGTACCCGATCCAACCATTAGTATCTCGTACCAGGCATGGTACCCAAGCCAACCATTTGTTATACCCGTACCAGGCATAGAACCCGAGCCAATTATTAGTATATATTGTACCAGGCGTGGTACTTGAGCCAATTGTTAGTATTATCCTATACCAGGTGTGGTACCCGAGACAACCATTTGTTATACCCGTACCAGGCGTGGTACTCGAGCCAACCGAATGTCAATCAATTCACAGTCAAATAATGAACAAACAACTTGTAAAACCAAGAAGCACACACTGTTCAATCCACAGACTGTAAAATAAGACCCTTAGACATTTTAAACAATTCTTCTAAGCAATTTAATTCATACAAACACTTAGATAAGTGTTCAAGAATATACAACTTTCACAGGAATCGTAAGGCATCACCTACCCTCCTTTCTGGGTATATAACTTAGCCTCGACCTCCGTCTGGAGGCCAAACACACTTACCCTTTATTTAAGAATAATGAACGGTTCCCTTTTTAGCATAATTTAAAAACCACATTGATTTTGAACTTGCATAAATAATAACAACATGAATTACCACCCCTTAGCCCTTAGCAAAACCAACACTACTTATTATGCCCTTCGTATTCCCAAAACCTCACCTAGGAGTTTCCCATTTTCATATCCATTTAGTTATCCTTGCAATTCCCAGTTCCCCGAACCTTCTCGACATCCCAGTCCTTGAGCCCTATCATCTTATCATACCATGACAACATAAACAGCCCCAAATAATTATCAATAACCCACAATTCAATCCAACCAATTCCTAGCACCTACATAACCAACAACGAATCCACCAGACTCCGTGCCCGAAGGCCTTATCATGGATTCTCCTTTCCCACTACACAATAAATATGGAATATAAGCAGGTCTATCCACTTAATGAAAACCTAGCCTACCTGGGCGCTAAGAAGCTACAACCATACATTTCTGGATCTGTGAAGGTGTTCCTGGCGGTCCTGCAGGCCCAAATCCATGGTTTTACGTCCTGTTTATCGGAATTCCTCCTCGCTATGGCTCCCAATCCTTGGAGCAGCCTAAGAGTGTTTTTGGAATAGCTCTTGTCTATTTTGAGGCTGAATGAGAGAGAATGAAATTAAAAACCCATTTTCTGGGTTTTCTAGTCATGTCTCTCTGCTATAGCGGTCCCTACTCCGCTATAGCAGTACCGTCGTAGCATACCTTACGTTGTAGCGGTGCTGACCCGCATTGACTTCCGCTATAGCAGTAATTTCTCCACTATAGCGGAGGTTACTACAGCGGTGTGTCAACTCCTATGGAGGTTTACATGGGACAAAAAGTCATAAAGTCCCCCAAAAGTTTCCATTTTACAACAAACTTATTTTCCTGATGTTCCGGAATAACCCCTTCACGTCAATCTCTATTTCGGGAGCTCTACTTACCCGAATTTGATTCTGAAAAGTCCCCCGGACTTCTCTATGTCTTAGCTATAAGGAAAACTAGCCCAAACCAAGACATCTAACCCAATCATTACCCGAATTGCCCTAGACCCTACCTCACTCCAAAACCGGTCGAGACCAGCCTAGCCTAAATTTTTCAACTCCCAAACCCGGAAGTTTTCTAACCTGAAACTTGGCACGAATGGCTTACCCGTAACGACGAACCTAGGCGTTACAACAGATACCAATTTACCCATCATTCATTCCCAAATGATCTCTATGGCAAAAGGAAAGAACAAGACCGTCCCTCAATCTTAATGCTCTACCATGACAGCATAAATATAACCTTATGCAAACAACCGAAAACCTCCCAATCCCTTGGTATACCCAACTCAGCCAAAAATTTAACTCAATTCCGCTCTATCAAGGAATTCCTTCCTGCAAGCTACACAAGGTAACTAGATTACCCCTCCCCGAGTGCCCAAGAAATCCGGGGCCTCATCGAAACACCGGAGCAAAAGAAACTCAATGAATGACCCAAAACAATTTCCATGACAAGGGAACCAGATCCCACCATGGCGACCTCTTTTTCGCTATAGCCGGAGTTCTACTAACCCGAACTCCATTACGGAAGTTTCCTACGGGGTACTATTCCCCTCACTTATTATCCTATCACCTTACTCCTATCAACACTATACCCCGAGACACCACGTTCCTCTAAACCACACAAAAGCAAAAATTCCATTAGAACCCATCCTAGCCTGAGATTTTGTCAACTCTCACCTTAGAGGGAACTCTATCTGGGCACTTACATCGTAGCCGAGGCTAAAATTGATACACCCCTACCTCTCAAAGGGCAGTGACACTGGGTATTATCATGGTCAAGAAGAGAGATTATAATGCTAAATAATCCATTTTAATAACCCCACTCCTTCGATTAACCCTACCACTAAGGATTTTCAATAATAAACCAGTCAATTATCACCCTCATAACATAGCCTATGAGCAGTGTCCAACACTATCAGTCAATTACGGGTTATCTTGTCAAATTCCACATGGGTGACTATACTCACCAGTGGTCAATCACAATCTTATCAATACCCTGGGCTACCATGTCTACCCTTTCTTTTCTTCGCATATGGATGCTAAATTTCCGACAAATTCCCTTCTACGCGTACTATATTAGCTAAATCGTTGGTTTCCTTTTTTTACAAGGCAATTCGCAGCTTAATACTTGCTTTTACATTGCCCCTGGGAATGAATGAGAATAGGGGAAAACACGGTGAGGCTCCAGCCTCGCGCCCTTTTCGCTATAGCGGGTGTCACTCTGCTATAGCGTTTTCGCCGTAGCAGTTAGCTTCCTCTATAGCGGTCCCAACAGTAACAGTACAGAAAATTTTTATTTCCAACTAAATGCACTCATCCCCTTTCCCAGTTACCACAAGATTTTTACAGAACATGTAATAGAGACACAACTTCCGTCATGGAATCGAAGGACAGAAGCTGCTGGAGATCACCATCGTCATGTACCTATGAAACATCACCAACGCTGCAACCAGACTATACCAAAAAGGTATAGCAAGAGTAGAGTCAGTACGACCATAAGTACTGGTAGGTATCATCGGTCGACCCGAATCCACACATACCATCATATAGGGAATAGGGAAAACATGAAAATAAACATTATAGCTCCCTCCTTCACCTTTAGCCTTGACCCTGACATCTAGGACTTCCCATGTCTCACTCATAACTAACCTTCTCAAGGTCCCCTTGTCACCCAGACTTCCCAAGTCACCTTGTCACCCAGACTTCCCAAGTCACCTTGTCACCTAGACTTCCTAAGTCACCTTCACACGTAGACTTCCCAAGTCACCTTTAACCTTTACCCAAATCAACTACCTTGACTAAATACCCAGACTAAATCCAGCCCACTGCCCAACCAAACCACTTATACCCAAGTATTACCTACCATTTTCCAGACTTTCCAGGATCTCTAGAACAGCTTTATCACCTGGTTATATTAACATATAACCACACCCAGACTCTCAGTATTCCCCTATATTTACCAACCACATGAAATTTACCTAACAACCATTGACACCTTCAATGACCACCATAGAGTTACATCTAAATCCCTTCTTAGATCACATAACCCGAACCCTCCAAGGGTCATCCATCCACACCAAGTGTTCAATAGACTACCCTGGTCTACACCAAGACCCATTCTTAGCTTATTAACCATGATAATTAATGACCGCCATTATTACACTTAATGACATCAATTTATGGTCATATAACCTCTTTAAAATAGTTCAGACCCACCCGGATCCGCCTCATACATATAGTGTTAACATGACAAACTCGGTCTACACCTAGACCAACTAATAACTAACATAATAACCCAATCTACACCAAGACCAACTAATAACATAATATAGCAATCCGGCCTACACTAAGACCAACTCACAATATACTACAACAACCCAACCTACACCAAGACAAAACTTGTAAGATAATATAGCAACCCGGCCTATACCAAGACCAAACTCACAATATACCAAAAGAACTCAGTCTACACGAAGACCAAACTAATAACATAATATAGCAACCCGGCCTACACCAAGACCAAACTCAATAGATATAACAGGATTCCCAGTCACTCAAGAACCGCCAATAAATATCACATTTCGATAAAACAGCTCAGTCACTCACGGAACCAATAACAGTCAATGCAATATAACACTATCAATGCAATGATATAGTAAAATAAACCCATACCAGGCGTGGTACCCGATCCAGCCATTAGTATCCCGTACCAGGCGTGGTACCCAAGCCAACCAATTGTTATAACCGTACTAGGATTGGTACCCAAGCCAACTATTAGTATATACTGTACCAGGTGTGGTACCCGATCCAACCATTAGTATTATCCCGTACCAGGCATGGTACCCGAGCCAACCATTTGTTATACCCATATCAGGCGTGGTACCCGAGCCAATAGAATTTCAATCAATCCACAGTCAAATAATGAACAAACAACTTGTAAAACCAACATGCACACACCATTCGATCTACAAACTGTAAAACAATACCCTTAGACATTCTAAACAATTCCTCTAAGCAATGCAATTCATACAAACACTTAGATAAGAGTACAAGAATATACAACATTCACAGGAATCGTAAGCCATCACCTACCCTTCTTCCCGAGTATATAACTTAGCCTCGACCTCCGTTTGGAGGCCAAACACACTCACCCTTTATTTACGAATAATGAATGGTTCCCTTTTTAGCATAATTTAATAACCACATTGATTTCGGACTTGCATAAATAATAACAATGTAAATTACCACGCCTTAGCCCTTAGCAAAACCAATACTACTTATCATGCCCTTCGTATTCCCGAAACCTCACCTAAGAGTTTCCGATTTTCATACCCATTTAGTTATCCTTGCAGTTTCCGGTTTCCTGAACCTTCCCGATACCCAGTCCTTGAGACCTATCATCTTATCAAACCAGGACAACATAAGCAGCCCCAATTAATTATCAATGACCCACAATTCAATCCAACTAATTCCTACACCTACATAACCAACACTGAATCCACCAGACTCCGTGCCCGGAGGCCTAATCATGGATTTTCTTTTCCCACTATACAATAAATACGGAATGTAAGAAGGTTTATCTACTCAATGAAAACCTAGCCTACCTGGGCGCCAAACAGCTGCAACCTTGCATTTTTGGCTCCATGGAGGCGTTCCGGTGGTCCTGCAGGCCCGAATTTGTGGTTTCGCATCCTTTTTACCAAAATTCCTCCTCCCCATGGCTCCCAAGCCTTGGAGTAGCCTAGGAGGATTTTTGGAATAGCTCTCGTCTGTTTTGGGGCTGAATGGGAGAGAATGAAATTAAAAATTCATTTCTGTGTTTTCTGGTCACGTCGCTCTTCTATAGCGGTCCCCGCTCTGCTATAGCGGTACCACTATAGCGGACCCTACCGCTATAGCGGTGCTGACTCGCATTGACTTCCACTATAGCAGTAATTTCTCCGCTATAGCGGAGGTCGATACAACAGTGTGTCAACCGCTATGGTGATTAACACGGGACATAAAGTCATAAAGTCCCCCAAGTGTCCATTTTACAACACACTTATTTTTCCGATGTTTCAGAATTACCCTTTCACGTCAAACTCAATTTTGAAAGCTCTACTTACCCAAATTTGATTCCAAAAAGTTCTATGTCTTAGCTATAAGGAAAACTAGCTTGAACTAAGACATCTAACCCAATCCTTACCCGAATTTCCCTAGACCCTACCTCGCTCCAAAACTGGTCGAGACTAGCCTATCCCAAAATTTTTAACTCCCAAACTCAGAAGTTTTCTAACCCAAAACTTGGCACGAATAGTTTACTCGTAATGATGAACCTGGTCGTTACAGGTGAGAACTATATCAAGAGGACCATCATTATCAATTACCGCAGGCATATTCTTGCAGTAAATATTATGTCCCTCTACCGACCGATTTTAAAGAGGGTGACATTCAGATGCATCCCTAAGTCATATTTGATGTGCATGATTGACTCAAGAGCATTTATATCCAATATAGTGTGGAAACAACAGAGTCTAACATTGAGGATATTCATGCATGCATACTCATTGTCACAAAGGAATGATAGAGTCTGGCATTGAACACATTTGCATCCAATATCACGTAGAGATGGCAAAGTCTGATGTTGAGGATAGCCATATATTCAGAAGAGGAATTTATATTTGATCATGTGAGAAAGGCTTTTGTTACCCCGAAGATCAAATGACACTTGGCGGCATGTTTGAAAAATGTGTATTATCCAAGGGGGGTCTATAAGACGCCATCTAAAATTTGACAACGAACTGGAATTCCTAAAATTTGGTAGGCCAAAAGTCATTTGTAAGCCACAATGATATGGATAGTGTGCAAGATTGTCCAAATTTGACAGACCAAGAGTTATCTATAAGATGCAAGGATACCAAAAACTGGATAGTGTGCAAGATTACCCATGAGTTGGCAGGTCAAGGGTAATTCGCAAGTCGCAATAATATCTGAAATTGGATAAAAATAGCAAGACTACAAACAATTGACAGTCCAAGGATTATCTATAAGTCACGACATATCCACATTGATATTGTGCAGGACTACCCAAAGACTAACAATTTAAGGGAAATTTGTAAGTTGTGTTACATCCAAAAGTAGATAAAAGTGCAGGATTACTAAAAAGCTAGCAATTCAAAAAGTTATTTGTAAGCTGCCTTTATCCAAAGTCAGATGATGTGCAAGATTACTCGAAAGTTGACAATTCAAGGGACATATGTAAGCCGTATCTATCCAAAATCAGATTATGTGCAAGATTACCTGACGTTTGATAATTTAAGGGAAATCTATAAGTCATGTCGATACCTATGATGTGCAAGACTTACCTAAAGTCATATGCAAAGATTGTTCCCGATATCCAAGGAGGCTATCATAGCAAAGACTATCACAAGCGGTTACAAGGACCATCATATTTGATGGCCAAGAAGGTCATTACATCCGGAGAATTATCACATCCGATGGACAAGAAGGTCATCATATTCAACCAATCGACGCGTTCAATCGTCACAAAGGCAACCCTACCTGATGTACAAGAGGGTTGTCATATCTACATTGTCATGGAAATTGTCATCTCCATAGATATAGACGTGAAAGGATGGCATCAAAAATCAACATGTACGAAGGCAAGGTAAATAAACTATCCCTCCTTGTCGACTTACTTTACAACTAACAATCTTATTTTAAGATGTTCTCGAGAGCATCCAAGAGGATTAAAATCTCAAACCAGAATCACAGGTGCAGACCACGCCAAGAGGTCATCGCACAACACAAATTTTATTCCTAATAGATCAAGACATAGCCCAAGGAGGAGGTATGATGAGAAGATTATCCCTCCCTAATGGAATTATATTACGACTAACCATCTTGTCTTGAGATATTTCTAAGAGCATCCAAGAGGATAAAATTCTCAAAACAAAATCACAGGTGCAGACGACTCCAAAAGGGATGCATCACAATGTGAAACTTTTTCTTAGCAGCAAACTGGGACATAGTCTGAAGAGGAATACCAAATTCTTTGGACGCGTGCTGAGGAACGACTTCCACTTCCACCAAACCACACCCCTATTAGAAGGCATGTGGGTATTTTTTTATTCGATTTTAGTTTTGCATCCAAGGTACTTTCTAAACTCACACTGAAAGTAATATTCCTTCTCTTCAAATACGGGTGACAAAACCCTAGAGCTTTGGAAATTATGTCCAGATAAATTCTTACTTATGGGTGTGAAGCGCGCCATATTCATAGTTAAGAGGTTGCAAGCCTCTTTTCCATAAATCAATTATTTGTCACTCATCCTAAGGCGAAGGTTGTCTTAACATGAAGATTACCTTTTCCACCGATCGAGTCGAACTACAAGCAACCTGATTCTCGAGTCTTGGGATATATAGAAAGGCTCTATGTTAAAAACTCGGATGCATTCTAACTCCCCCCAATCCTCTTACTCCCAGCTTTTTAGTCTCTCCATATCCAGAGCTGGAATAGCTTTTGAATTGTCTGAAAATCCTGCATAAAATCAAGGATATTGATCTACAAGTGGCCTGAATTCTCATGTAACCTGAGATTTGTAAGAAACTCAACACCGGAGTCCGGCCATAATTTCTTAAAATTCGTGCCAGAGCCAATCGCTTTCTAAAGATGAATTTGTGATCAGATAAAATTGAGAACATTAATTCGCTTTGCTTAGGGGTCTTTACATTCACCCTACCCAAAGAGAGGGGCAGTTGTTGACACCCAATTTTTACACTCTGCGATACATATTAATCTTGAGTTTTTTCAATTTTAAATAATTTTGAAATAATTATTTTATAAAAAGTAAAATATTTTCCAAATTAATTTTTATAATAGTTGCTAAATAGGAATCTATATTTTTCATATTTAATTTTATGAAATTATATAGGCTTACTTAAGAAATCATTTTGGAAAAAAATTTCGTGTGAAAATCCTATTTAATTTTAAAAAATACTTAATTTTCCTCCAAATTGATTTTAAAATTAGAGATTAATTGGATAATCAACTTCATAATTTTGAATAAAATAATTATACTTTAAACAGAATAACTATTTCACTTTATTTAAATTTAAAAGACTCAAGTAATTAATTATGATTAATTTATCTCTATTTTTGATTTCATCCTAAACATCTGAAAATTATTTTAATCGTGGCCAAATTTCACTAAACCTTCTCAATTTGATCGTTTCTTAAATTAAATATGGCCACATTTTACAAAATGTGACCATTCCTTAAACCACCTTATGACCTCTTTGTCAGCCAATACACTGGCCCAAAAAACACCAACCCGCCTCAGCCCAACTCTCTTGACTTGCTTCGATCCGCCTAAACTCACCCTTTTCTTATTTCACTCATCTCTCTTAACAGACGCACCAAACAACCTTTTTTTCTTCATCTTCTCTCAACAACAACAGCACAACAAACCCTAAATGCTGTTGCACAATTTTCCCTCTCAAATTCGTACGCCTACATGTGCTGAGCACGAGATCGTACCTCGAATGTTCTGAAAACAAGATACATGGAGCAAATCCCTTCATCCCTTGTCCTTCTCGCTCAAATCCCACTTAAAATCATCCAAGATAGTACAATTTCATGAGCTGGATCCTTATCCTTTCGAGTAAAATCCTTAAAAACCCCTTTAAAATCCCTTATCCCATATCGGCTGAGTCCAAAAATCACCAAAGTTTCTCCCTTATATAAGCCTCACTGCTTTCACAATGAAGGCAGGTGATTGGAGAGGATTTTCTGAGCAAAAACCTTGTCAAGACTTATTTTGAGCTTAGGTTTTGCAAAGAAACTCGAAGTGCATTTTTTTCGGTGGGTGATGAAGTCCTTTGACGAAGCTCATAGATACTAGTCGCTGCTCACCAACAGGTAATTTTTACGTCCAACTCTTTCTTTTTCTTTGTTTTTACTTTGTTACTGAAATCTAGGTTGGTTTTTAGATTGGTCTTGTTTGGTAATATTTGTACTGTGTGAAATTTAGGAAAAAAGGTTCTAGAGTTCATTTGTTGGTTTGAAGTTGTTGTCAAGCTAAAATTTCATTTTCTTACTATTTTTATGAATATCCATGTATTACTCTTCTCTGCTCCATCTCTCCGCATCGTTTGAAGTTTGTTCTTATGGGAATTTGCTGTAAATGCTCATTTGTTTTCCCCTTTTTTTCCATTCCTCCAATATTAATAACTGCTTTGTGTGTGTCTCATATAAACAAAGAGATGTTGTCTGTGTGTGTAGTATGAAGTCATCAAAGAAACAACCTTGAATATAATCTATTTTGATCTCACATGAACCATGCCTAATTGCACAAACCTTCTCTTTTTCAGAAGTTTGAATGTGTCTGTTAGGATTGAAGCTGAACTTTAAATGCAATATGCTCTGCTAGTCATCATCCCTTTCCCTTCTTCCCTTATCTTCATGTTTGATTTTGTTGAGTCGAGGTTGCTCCTTTTAAAGTATATTAGTTGTTGAGTTTCATTACAAAATCTCTCATGTTTAAAAC
Source organism: Jaltomata sinuosa (assembly GCA_003996215.1). Classification (NCBI taxonomy): domain Eukaryota; kingdom Viridiplantae; phylum Streptophyta; class Magnoliopsida; order Solanales; family Solanaceae; genus Jaltomata; species Jaltomata sinuosa. The sequence continues at coordinate 855,361 of QJPP01000178.1, read as the reverse complement.
TGGTTCAGTTCTTATACTTCTCTAAATCACGCCTAAAACCCAAGATTTTGTTCTTTACCTTAAGGTTGAATAGGCTTATCAAGTTTAAATCTCAGAAATGTGGCTTTAATACATGCTGTTCTGTTTGACTTAGAGTATTTGTTTCCCAAAGCAAGTTCTGAAAATCTCTTCTCATGTCTTGCCCTTCTCTGCTCTATCTCCAACGAGCTTTCTTCGAGTCAGCCTCATAACTATTTTTGGACTGGAAGACAATATTTGGAATTTTAAATAGCAGTTGACGCAAAGTCAAATGGACAAAATGTCCATTAAAATAGAGGCAACGGTAGTAGGGCCAAGAGGCCTAAATGGATGATGCACAACATCCCATCAGGGGAAAAAAAATTCAAGGAAATTAGGCTAGAACCCAAGCAATGGATGGTAGCAGTAGCCCATAATGGGAAGAAAGATTGAATAAATTGGACCGAAGTCTAAAAAGTTCAGTAATTGGGCTAAAAGTCCAAAGTTTAGATTTAGGACAGGGTCTTGGACTAACGTCCAAATTATTGAGCCAAAGGCTTCAATTTCTTCTTTCTTTTTAAACTCTTATATTTTTAGCATTGAATTATTTGTAACTAATTTGGACTGAATTTTAAACTTAGATGAATTTTTCCCAAAGGAAGAACTATTTCTCATTTTTATCTTCTTTAACTACTTGTCTAAACTACATCTTCCCAGGGCCCTTTTGACATTATTGAGTTTATATTGTACTATAACAAAAGGTGACCCACAAATGTTTGTTGTCCAATTCTTTTCAACCACTTTTCTAAAGTTTGGGTGTTTTACCCAATAATTTAGAAACTTGAAAGGTTTGACAAAAGCTTCCTGATTACTTCCACATTTCAGTTGTGGGGGAGAAAGATCAGACCCTTTCTTGACTAAGTGTTTCATCTTCATGAGTGTAAAAATGTTCCTCATCTCTTGGCTACATAGAAACATATCCAATCTCTTGAAAATAATATCCTCATCATGTCTCCCATTCCACCAAGTATAAGTAGACCCTTCATGCCCTAAATCATCCAAGCCATAACTATTTATACACTGACTAAACTATGAATATCTTGATGATAGACTGGAAAACCCCTAAGTTTCTCCTCATGTGATAGGATAACATTAAAATCCCCACCTATGAGCCATGGAAGTTGCCATTGACTTATGATATATTCCATTGAGTTCCACAGATTTCTTTTCTTTACTTGATCACGAGATGCATAAACAAAAGACACAATTATGTCCTTATTCATACTTGGATGAACTACTCTTACTGTTAAGATCTATGTGATGTCAATCAAGACTATAATCTATAGCTCTTGCACTCCAAAAACCCATATCTTCCTAGAATAGTTCACTGCACAAAATTGATGTCCTAACCTAATTTTGTATTCTTCAATCCTTGATGCATCGTAAAATGTATCTATCAAGATAATTACACTAAACCTATGCCTTCTATTAAGATTAGTTAATCTCTAGAAAGCCTCTTAAGTGTTAAATGACCTGATATTCCATGCTAGGATCTTGTGAATCATGATAGATAATGTTTTGAGGCTGCTAGCTTCTTGGAATTATTTCTAGATGGTAGAGGTGGTTGCCCTGACTTATCTCCTCGATTTTGGTGATTTTTATCTTAAGTAGAGTTGTATGCTTTGGTGATAAATCACCCTTCTTAGATATGTACTCTATGTTGCTCTCTATGTTATCTTTGTCACTACACTGACTGTTTTAATTGAAGCTCCCTTCTTTATCACTTTCTGTTTCTATGACTGCTAGTGTGTCAACTGCATATGTATGACCAGTATCTATGCTATTCTGAACCCCTTCATGCCTGTTTGATACTATCTGGGTTCCTTCTTTGATAGTGGGTGTTTCTTCTACTGTTGGTTTCTTGTTGTTCTTGTCCATTGGGTTGTGTAGTATGTCATTCACTGAATCATCATTGCTATTTTTCTTATCAATTATGCCTTCACCATCTTCCTTATCATCCATTGGTATTTAGGTTTCTTAGTCTTGTACTTCCTCTTCCTCCACTATTATCCCCTCTACCTGTAGCTCCTTGTGCTTTCATCCTCTCTGGTTTTGGCTGTCTGATAGTCATTCTTCACTACTTCTCTATGTTGATTTGTGTTTCTCTTTCCATCCTAAACTCCAAAGGTTTATTCAACCCATTTTTTAGCAGTTGTTTTCTCTCCTTGAATCTGTTGTTGGTCACTACTATTTTTTTGTTTCTTAATTCAAGAGTTGCAAAAGTGTTTTGGTTGCTAGTGTCATTACCAATTGTGTTTTGTCTTATGCCTTTGCTTACAAATTTGTAATTTGAGTTATTATAGCATTTATGCTTCACTGTGTTCCATACTCCTTGCACAATTCTCGCATCAACTACCTTCCCACTGGCTAATATTATTGGATTTTCTGCTTTCTCTTTGCCTTTGCTTGCTGCTTGATTATTTTCAGCATGTTTGAGTTCATGTTTCTCCTTCTTCTTCTCTATTCTCAATTATGGATTAAGAACATAACACTCCTTTTCTTTATGTCCTTGTAGGTGACATTTAGTATAATATTTGGACATATAATCATACTTAATGTTAATCCAGTTGGTCATCACCTCTCTTATGTTTGTTCTCGTGATCCCAACATTGATTCTTTTGGGGTTCCTGCTTCAGAAGATCCACCTCCATTTTAACCTTTGCACAGCTTGATCGAGTCTTCCTAAAAGTTTCCATATCGACATGTAGTGTCTTCCCCACAACCATAACCATCGAGAGTAATGCATCATTGCCAAAGAAGTTAGGGGTAGTGAGGGAAAAGAGATTCACGCAATGGAAATTGATGTCTCTATTATTGTGTAAAACCAAGGATCCCACTTTAAGCCCCTCATATGATAATATCCATCCTTCGCTTTGAGGTAAAATGTAGGCTTTGATAACATATATATGTAGTCCTCCATTAGAGTCAATCTGATCAGCAAGAATCATTATACAAGAAGCCTTTGACATTCTCCTTTGAGTTCGCATTGCTATGGAATTATTCTCCTGAGTTATTCCATCTCGGGCCAACTATAAGATAATTTCCCAATAACATCTTATTGGAGTTTCTCTTTAATGATCATATTGTTTAGTTCCTCCTCGTCTCATACTATGCTCGGTTCCCCATGTACATATGTAATAGGTTTCATTTTGGTAGAAGTAGTTTCAATATTCAAGGGTTTTGGTTGTAATTCTTCTGTGAATAGAGGTTTGTCAGTTTGGATCTATATCTGAACTGCATATTAGTGACTAATGGTGGGAAAGCCTTCGATGTTAGTTTACCGAGGGTGGAGGCCATAGTGGCCGGCGATGATAGGCAAACTAGGTTTTTAGAGAGTGTTTTTTGTGTTTATAAATGGGTATTTAGGAAAAAATATAATAAAGATGGTTCCTAAAAGACCTTCAAAGAAGACTAGGTGCAAAAGACATCACGCAAAAGGAAGGCATTGAGTACTTTGTTACATATGCTTTGGTTGCGAGAATAACATTTATTAGAGTACTTTTGTGATCGTCATCTATATATGATCTATATGTAAATCAAATGGATGTTAAAACTGCTTTTCTAAATAAAAATTTAAGTGAAGAAAATTATATAAAACAACCTAAAGAATTTGTTCTTCCTAGTAATGAACATAAAGTTTGTATGCTTAAAAGTCTCTCTATGTTTGAAACAAGCACCAAAACAATAACATTATATTATCAAATGGATTCGTACGTAATTATGATGATAAATGTATACACTATAAATTTCAAAAAAATTATATAGATTATCATTTGTCTTTATGATGATGACATGTTGATTTTTGGTACAAACATACTTGAAATTTCTGAAAGTAAGAAGTATCGAAGTTCGATCTTTAAAATGAAAAATATTAATGAATTAAATACTATATTAGGTATCAAGCTTGATACTTGAATTATATGTATTGATAAGATACTTATCAAGTTCAATTATTTTATCATAGAGGAGTCTAAAGCTCCATATGATTCAAGTGTCAATCTTACTGAAAATACTAGAAAAATAGTAACTCAGTTAGACTATGCAAGTGCAATTGACAGTTTGATGTATGCAATGCACTACACTAGGCCTGATATAGCATTTTTTATTTGTAAACGTTCAAGGATTATTAGCAATCCAAGTAATATTCATTGGAAAGATATAATTAGAGTAATTGAATATTTAAAAAACCAAATATTTAGGCATTTTCTAAAATGGTATTCCTATCGTATTAGAAGGATATTCTGATGCAAGTTGATTACACATATAAATGATAATAAGTCTACTTTAGGTTGGATATTTACTTCGGAAGGTGGCACCATTAGTTGGGCATCTAAGAAATAAACATGAATTTTCCACTATATAATAGAATTTGAATTCATCGCAATAGAAGCTGTTGGAAAAGAAGCAAAATGGCTAAGAAATATGTTACTTGATATAAAGTTGTGGCCACAATCTATGTCAATCATTTTCATATTTTGTGATAGTGAGACTATTATGTGTGTAGTTCACAATAAAAGATATAATGGAGAATAAATATATATAAGCTTAAGGCATGCTTATATAAGAGAATTAGTTACAAGTAAAATTATAATTATTGTGTATGTGAGATCAAACAAGAATTTGGCCGATCCACTTACAAATATATTAAATAGATACGCAGTATAACAAACTAGTGAAGAAATGAGGGTAAAACTCTTAAATTAAACACAAGTAATGGAAACTCATTTTGGGTTAGTATACAGTCTAACAACATAAGTTCAATGGAAAATAATAAATTCTTTTGTTGTTTAAGAACAAATTTCTTCATTTAAAGCCTTGATTCTGGTGTATTGTTCAGTATTATGTGAGGAGTTTTAGAGTTATTAAATGCATGTAATAATAGCAGTATAATGACAAACTTCAAAGTGGATAATGTTACAAAAAAAGTGTGAATTATTTTTTAATAGAATTAGCAAATGTCTGCAGTAAATAAAGCCTTTATTTGCATATTTTATTTTGAATAGTTTTTATTTAAAATTTAAATGTAATATTTATATTTTAAATAAAATAAAACAATTGTGACTGTTCGTAAAAGGAGCAACTTTTCAGAAATAGTCTTCTTTCCATATTCTATAAATATAAATACATTTCAGAAGTAGCGTATTCAATTTGCATGTATAATTTCAGACTTTGTTGAATCTTGATAGAAAATTACTTGTAATCTCTAATAAATATAGAAATAATAACCTAAATGAGTCATCATTGGCAGCCACACTAACTCTCCGGTGAGAGAACCAAACAACCCAAACTCAACTCTCAAACTTAACAAATTTTAGAGGAGTAAACAGTAATACTAGCATGTATTATAAATAAATAATAATCCTCTAATGTAATATAAAATAATGCAGAAATCAAAAACTAAAATATTCTCAAGAACTTAAAGTCATCGTCCAGAACTATAAGCCAATAAAGTCTAAGATATTCAACAATGTCTGAAAGTAGTAAGATAAAGAGTTTCATTATCCGGAGAAAGGACAATAACTCATGGAGGATCCATGGAAGCCTGAGAAGTAGTGCTCACCCTAGGATCTGCAGTCTGTCTCTCTAATCTAGCCGACATTGTGTCTCAGCCTCTGGAACATAGTCTGCACTTAACAAAAAGAACAACACATCGTAATATCAGTACAACACACTATGTACTAGTAGGTATCATAGGCCGACTCAAAAATATAACATGAAAATAGTAAAACATATAACAAGTAACAATTCTTCAACACTTAGCACATAATCAGTCAATAGATAGTCTTTACAATAAAGTTCAGCAGCAACAATCTCAAGTCCACAATTCACGGAATATCATCATGAGAGGATAAATGAGTAGTCACACTTAGCAACTATCCCACTTCTCGCTATGTACATCAATCTCTACTCAAATCATTGGTTCCTCTAGTCTCACCTTAGTTCACAACCAAATTCACTACGAAGAATAGTATGGCAACACTATATAAGAATAAAAGAGAAAAAGTGTATACACACATGCTATGGGTCTTAATATTGCCTACTAGCCATGACCTGGAGGGGACCCTAGGTGTCCATGTACCATACTGGTGTGGTATTATAACAACTGGGTCCATCATTACGGGTAAACCTTTCGTGCCAAGATTTGAGTTAGAAAACATCCGAGTTTGGAAGTTGGAAATTTTGGGCTATACTAGTCTCGATCAGTTTCGGAGCAAGGTATGGTATAGGGCAATCCATATAAGGATTGGGTAATGTACCTTGTATTGATATAGTTTATTTGTTAGCTAAGACGTTAAGGAGTCTTGGAGACTTTTCAAAAATGAATTTGGGCAAGTAGAACTCTCGGTATTAAGGTTGACGTGAAGGGGTTGTTCCAGAATGTCAGAATCTAAGGTGTGTTGTAAAATGACACTATGGTACCAAAATCACCACTATAGCAGAATACTTTTTGCTATAGCAAAAGTCAATGATGGTCAGCACTACCATAGCGGTTGGTTCCGCTACGGTGGTGCCGCTATAGCGGTGTACGGACCATTATAGAAGACTGAGTTGGGTTTTAATGCAGAAACGTTCCCAACTCATTCAGTTTTTCCTCAAGAACCTTTTTGAGAAGGGCAAGGCCGATTTGGGCAACTTTAACTCTAGTTTCACCCTTTTTCGTCCCAAAGGTAAGGATATTGCTTCCCTAACTCAATGTTATGTTTCCTACGTAGTAGAATTGATATTTTCGGGCTTGGGGGAAGGTTTGGATTGACCTAGAAATGGTAGAATCTAAGGAAAAGGGGAATTCTAGGGTGTTAATTTCTTGGGTCCTGAATATTATTGTTGAGTTATGATCTATCAGAACTGGCTCAATAGATGGTAATTCTGAATTGGTGTCCCAAAGATGAGCTAGGAAGGCTAAACATCCCCTCTCCATCAGACTCTGAGCACGAAGGAAGGGCACAAATTTCATTGGAGCTGAACTATACTTATCCTCCAACTCTAACCTATCCAACCCAAGCATAGCCATATCCACTGTCTTAGCATGACAGTCCAAAATAACACAATATAGAGATAGCCAACTCATTCCTAAAATGATGTTGAAGTCTACTATGTCAAGAATAACTAAATCATCTAAGGTCTTTTGGCCTACGAATATGACAGGACAAGCCTGGAAGACCCTATCCACCACCACAGAATCCCCTACTGGAGTAGATATAGTAATAGAAAAATCAAGGGATTCACACAACATATCAAAGATCTCAGCAAAACCAGCAGACACATAAGAAAAGGTAAACCCAGGTTTGAATAAAACTGTAGCCATATGATCACAGACAAGAATAGTACCTATTATCACCACGTCTGAAGCCTCTGCTTCTGGACTACCCGAGAAAGCATAAAAGTGTTTTTTAACTCTCATCTATGTACCGCCTTTGTTAGGTTGATTACCTCCTCTACCACCACCTTGGTTGGGTTGAGCACCACTTTTTACCTACGGTGTGACTGCCTCGTTGCCCTACGAATGATTTCTATCATAATCATTACCTCTACCAGCTGTAACCAAATCTCTAGGAGCCTGTTGCTGAACTGCCTGTTAAAGTCGCACACATTTCCTCCTCAAGTGACCAAGCTCACCACACTCAAAGAAGGCGCAGTCAAAATTAGGTCATTGTGCTAGAGCTTACTAAGCAATATACCCACCAAAGTCTGATACAGGCTGACTTGTCCCTGATGGACCCCAGAAGAAATAGGTGCCGATGAATGAATGGACCACATAGGGTATCCCTGTAAACCCTAGCCTTTAAAAAACTGACAATTGTAACTACCTCTAGACCGAGGCTTCATCGAAGCCATCCTTTATGAACTCAACAACCTCTTGAAATGACTTACCCAAATATACTACCTGTAAAGCAGCAATTTGCAACCCTGTATTCAAACCTTTCACAAAGCGACGATCCTCTCTTTCTCTGTATTAATCATCTAAGAAGAATAATGAGCTAAGGCATATAAACAAGTCTCATAAGAAGCCACAGATGAACTACCTTGCTCTATATTTGCGAACTCATCCTTATTTCTATCCCTTAAAGTCCAGGGAACATACCTCTCTAGAAAGACCCGATAGAAGTGGCTACAAGTCACAGGGAGCACTCTAGTAGGCCTACAATCCACGAATGCCCTCCCCATATCTTGGCATCCCCTTGAGACTGAAACAAATCAAATTCTACACCATGCCTCTCAACAATGACCATTTTATGCAGTCTCTTATGACAGTCTATGATGAACTCATAGGCGTTCTTGGATTCCAATCTATGAAATATAGGAGGCCTCATTTATACAAACTTTCAAAATAGCTCTTGTTCACCACCCGTCATCACCGGGTCTATCAGTGGTCATAGAAACATACCTATCTCAAAAGAAGGATTTGACCATAGAGCCACAGCTGCAGCATTTAGGGTCACCGGATGATCAACAACAGGAACCGCAAGAGTATCCCCATTCCCTGCAAATCTACTAAGGAAGCTCAGAACTTGCTGGATTACCTCAGATGATAATAGGACCTGCACTACACCTCCCTAGGATGGGTGCACTCCCATCCCCTGGATTGGTTTTGCTGCCTCATTATGCTCAACTCAAACTTCTTCCTCTACCACAACCTCAGGAGAAATATCTTGTGGAGGAGGAGATGTTGACCTTTCATGAACTGAAGTTGTAGCTCAGGCTCCACCCCTAGCAGGCACACCTCCTCTCTTACCTCTGGATCTATCTCTAACTCTGACTCTACCATGAACCGTAGCCTCCACAACCAGCTCAGGTGTTGATGCTCTAGCTTCAGATGAACGTGTCCTTAACATCTGCGAGAACAAGAGTGAATAAGTTAGATACCACTTTGGTTCACCAAATACTAATTAGAATCAAGTTATAGCATGAGGAATGATAGAAGTTAAGATTCTGTAAAGTTCTATAGCATCCTACAGAGAAGTACAAATGTCTGTGTATCATTCCGCAAGACTCTAGTAAACTTATTCTGGTATGATTAGATCAATGAACCCAGGGCTCTGATCCCAACTATGTCATGACCCAAACGAACCATAATTAGCACCCACACAAACCCTCCAGTGGAAGAACCAAACAATCCAAAACCAACTCTCAGACTTAACAAATTTTAGAGGAGTAAACAGTAATACTAGCCTTTATTATAAATAAATAATAATCCTCTAATGTATATAAAATAATATGGAAATCAATAACTAAAATATTCCCAACAACAAAAAGTCATCATCCAAAACTCTAAGCCAACATAGTCTAAGATATCCAACAATGTCTAAAAGAAGCAAGATAAAGAGTTCCATTTTCTGGAGGTAGGTCAAAAACTCATGGAGGATCCATGGCAGCTTGAGAAGTAGTGCTCACCCTTGGATCTACAGTCGATTTCTTTATACTAGCCGAGGTCACGTCTGAGCCTATGGAACACGGTATTCACTCAACAAAAAGAAGAGCACATGGTTGTATTAGTACAATACACTATACATTGATAGGTATCATAGGCCGATCCAACAACATAACATGAACATAGTAAAACATATAATAAGTAACAGTTCTTCAACACTTAGCACATAATCAGTCAATAGATAGTGTTTTCAATGAAGTTTAGCAACAACAATCTCAAGTCCATAATTCACGAAATATCATCATGAGAGGGGAAAGAAATAGTCACACCTACCAACTATCTCATATCTCTCTATGTCCATCAATACTCATATCGTCGGTTTCTCTAGTCTCACCTTAATTCACAACCAAATTCACTATGAAGAATAGTATGATAACACTATATAAGAATAAAAGAGTAAAAATATGTACACACATGATATGGGTCTTATTTCTGACCATAAGCCATGACCTGCAGGGAACCCTAAGTGTCCATGTACCATATTAGCATGGTATCCATTCCATATCAAATGTATCAATAATAATATTTGCATAACTAGGCTCTCTGAACTAATTCTCAAGAATAAATTTAGTGTCTGAGGCTATATTCATACTTAGTTATTTCATCTAACTTATCACTTTCTTTTCATTTAGCCTATTCATACAAGCACAACAAGGAAATCATATATAATACAATCACATCCGAAGACCAATCACAGGTTATATAATTTTACTACAACATGTAATAAGGTGAGTCTTAACTCCAATTCAAACTATAATCTACCTCAAGTGAAGATATAACACCCGTAAGCTAGTTCACCACTTCCTTGTCCTTTCTAAACTCTTCGTAATGCACAAGGTTTTAGAAATAACAATAATATAAAAGTAATTAACCAATTACCCTTCATCTCAAGCTTTGGGAATCAAACCCAATTATTCTACCTATTAAAAGAGATTTCTAGTATTCCCTAAGGGTAAATTAATCACTAATTAGACCCATTACGTTCATAAGATCAAGAACCCAAGATTTCTAATCAAGTTCATATTTTTTCCATCATTTTTAAGCCTAAAGGTTTTACCTTTATGAAACCCAAGGTTTCCCACTAGCCTTAAACATGTTAACTAATAATTTTATGCTAGAAATCATAAAAACACAACTTGAGATCAATTCTTGGTGATTTTATACCTACCTATTGCAAGAAATCTACCATTAATCCTTCTACAAGATCTAAGAAAGATTAATAATCATTAAATCAAGGGTTCTACAGATTACTTACCTCAAACAATGGAGTTTGCCCTAGTTTTCTTGGAAAACTCATTTCTTGGAAAACTCATTTCTTGGAGCTCTTAAATGAAATAGAATAAAGAGAGGAATGACCCAGAAAACTATAGGTCGCATAGGTATACAGTTGTGTAATCTCATCGCTACACATGGCTCTCCGTCGCAGCGAATCATCCCAATAAGGATCGGCTCATCATGATAGATCATTGTGATGAGGCATCCTCTTGTCATGGCGAAGGATGATTTCCAAAATGTCACCATTTTGCTCCTACAACCTTATTTCGCGACACACTTTATTTTATAGAAACCACAAATTATTCTCAATGCAGCAACTATCATATTTGGAGTTCTATGACTTTGATTCTTATCTTAAAACTTCCTAAAGGATTCTAAAATAGTTGTCTATCCACAAATAGACACCATACTACCATATGACATCACACAAAATATGAATTACCCCTAAGGCACAAAATACTATATTTTAGTCTGAGCTCACCCTAGCCCAAGATTTTCAATTTTTGCTAGGGATTTTTTTAGCTGAGTACTTATGCCTTAATTCAGCGTAACAATGGAATAGATCATTGCATCTTTCACACCTCAAAGCCTTAATTTATCTATTATTTCTAACAAAAACGGAGTTTTGCTTTGTTTTTCTCTATGTCTAAAGGTTTTCCAGACGAGGCATCCTCAGACTATCGCACCAATTAAGGCATGCGAGTATCATGAGGTTCTGCTTACTTTATTCTTTGACTTAATCCTATAACTCTTCATCTCATCTGACACTCTCTCTATGTTCATAACTTCGTTTGCATTAGGATTTTAGAACTTTATCAACATTCTTGATCCCGATAGTGTTTTAAATTTCATCCAAACATTGTTGATCTACCATTATGCTTCACAATTCTAACAAACACAAAATAAATAAATGAATGATTAGTAGTGTTTTGGAATAATCACTATTACTAGGGCCTACGGTGAGTGCCAAATTATTTAGCCTAAAATTTGATTATTAGGTTAGTTAGTTGAATTTGTTTGAATAAGGTCATAAGCAACATAACTAATCCAAATAACATTAATTTTTCGATAATGCGTATAAACCAACAATGAGAGAATTGAAATAACAAAGTGAATAATTAACAATAAATAATTAACAAAATAACAAGTGAGAGATTCTTATTGATTCTCTTGGATTAAATAATAAAGATTGCCAAAGAGCAATGATGAACCAACTTATTTAACACAGAAACAATGTAAAGTTATCAGTAATAAGTTGAAATATTAGATAGTACAATCGGCGGATGTGGGGAATTTTGAGGTCGTTAATAGTAACCATTTTCCATGACCTCTGGCTGTTTCAACAATGTAATGGCTTATATTATGGCATTTAATTTGATTAATGAAAATCCTAGAATCTCAAAGCCTAACCATTATTTGAGTTATCCTTTGTCCAAGAAATTTGGTCATGTTTTGTTGTTCACATAGGTCATATAGATCTCAATGGTCCAGTGTTCACTAAGCACGTACAAGTAGTAACTATTGAATGGAACTATTCATGGACCATAGATTCTTTTGAATTGAAATTTTTTAAGGGAGATGATGGTAGCATTGAATTCCCCCTAAAGTTTACTAGATGAGTTATACATATGTTACAACTACCCAATAACATTATAACACTCAATAATGGAGTACATGATAATATCTAGGGTAGGAAAGGACTAAGGCGGAGAGATCTCATCTCCATGCTGCTCTTTGTCATATGCATGGACTATCTTACTAGGATACTCAATAGTGTGGGAGAGCAGCCTGAATTTGAACTTTATAGAAAGTACACAAGGTTAAGACTAAACTATTTATGCTTTACTGGTGGCATGCTTTCTTTTACAAAAGGAATTATCAATTAGTGATGTTATTGCTTAGGGAATTATAGACTTGTCACGCCCCGAGGCTACTCCCTAGGTGTAACACGGGATCCGGGACCACAAGTACCCCAAGTTAATCCTTTGGTCATAGCATACTCAAATATTCATAAGAAAACATAGCGGAAGCATAAATAGAAAGCTAGGCAACCCAATTCATAAACGATGAAGTCAAGATGAAACATAATCCAAAAGAGAGACCCGAATACTATCTATGTCTGGAAACCTCTAACTATCATAAAGAGTTAATGGGACAATACCCCCAACTAACTCAGAAATCCAAAGAAAGAACATGAAGTAACTAACATAGCTATGGTCCTCGGGCAATGAGGACTCACCAACCAAATATGGAGAACTAACAATGCCTAGCCATGAACCGAAGGGAAAGATCCTGAATCTGCATCATCAAGAGGATGCAGCACGAATATGCATCAGTACTATAGTATGTACCGAGTACGTGAGATATGCATAAATAAGGTAAAAACATGTTTGAAACATCATTAAAGCTGAGATCATGCATAAAAGAGAAGTCGTAAGAAATGTCATAATTTAAGCATAAGGTAGAAGATAGCATAACATAAGTCTTAAAAACATTCATATGGGAGTTTCTCATAACCGATAATAGACCATACGAGCTATATGGAATCTAACTATATAACTCTAGTTAGCAAAGTTGTCCCAAACCCTGCCAAGGAATGGGACACTATAATCCAACTATATAACCCTATTTGGCAAAGCTCCCCTTATGCCCGCTAAAGGACAAGACACCATGATCAAATGTGGAACCACTTTTATAAGTTCATAGGGAGATTCATAACCTACATTGGCAACATAGCTTTGGACTTGGGTAATCGAATCCTCATCGCTCGGTTCTAAATACTACTCTCAAAATATACATATAGCTCATAATATACTTGTGGCATATCTGATGCCAAATTTGTTTGAAAAGCATAAAGGTATATCTGATACCATGCAATTCACATAGCTTAGGTAGACATAACTAGATTCCCAACCTTTTCATAAAACATAGGGGCATATCTGATGTCATGTCATTCATACTTCAAATTCCTTAAAATTTAGAATAGCAATTCAAATCATACATTTATTTCTAAATTCATAACTTGAAGAATTAGTCATGCATACATAAGGCCATGTTATCTAAACATGCCAATTTTCACTTGAAATCATACAATTCAATGGAATTATGCTAGAAATTATATTTAATACATGGGCTTTTAAAATCAATGAAGGAATTTCAAATAATGTTACAGGGTATATGGAGAATAATAACAAAGAAGACAATGGGGAAAAACAAAAGGGAGTTCATAACAAAAATCAAGGTTGTGTTAGTGTACTGTATACAGAGGGCACAAAATAAGGTCTTTTGGCGACAAACAGTTCCTTTACTAAGTAGGGTGTGTGAACAATTAAAAACAAGATGTATATATAGAATTAATAGCAAAATAAGAAAGAATGATACTAAAGCTGGTAGGCAGTGGATAGATAGTTTATATCACAATACATAGGTTTATTCTTGGACATGGGATGACACAAGGAAGCCCTACCTAGTAGGTTTGCCTTAATCGATCAGATAGATTCTTTTCTCTGTTCTTTTAGTTGCAATGTAATAGATGTTGTTCTGGTGATCAATAAATCGTTTTGTTTATTAAAAAAATTATTTGTTGGCTGAACCAGTCTTGACCTATTCATCGGTAGACTGCGGTCTTCACTATGCTTGCTATGTACTCAATAATTTTTGCTTCCGGTATACTTTTATCAATATAATTGTTGCATGAGTCATTCATAAATTTTGCAATAAAAATAATTTTATTTAGTGAAATCTTTGTAGGATGAATCACGAAAATAATATTAGGCTAAAAGAAAAGCATCATCATTAAATCTAATTTTTGGGACTAAAGTATCTATTTTTTGTGAAACTTGGATTCATTTTCCAAGAAAAGAATATGAATCCTGTGGAAACCCAATTTTGGTCCTCTACATCCCACATTAATGTTGAGCTTTTATTACTTTAAATAATTTTAAAATAATTATTTTTTTAGATATAAAGGTTTTCAAAATTAATTTGAAATGAATTTTGTGACTTTTAGGTGAAATATATATATATTCTATGTTTAATTATAGATATATAATTTTTTTACTTAAAGTAACATTTCAAAATAATTTCAAATGAAAATCATGTTGAAGATGCTCCCTTATTTCTCAAATTTATTCAAAATAAGAAATTGATTGAATAATTAGTTTTTTAATTTTAAATAAATTAATTATGTTATATAAAATAATTATTTTTAAGTTATTTGAATTTTAGAAGCTCGTCAATTAATTGAAGATCTAATTTATCTCTATTTCAATTATGGCCTGATCTTTTCTAAATTGGTTTGATTTAGTTATCCTTTTAATTGAATTTTACCACATTTGCAAAGCAATTTGGCTATTTTTTAAATCCTCCTTGAAAGACCCTATATCATATCTCAATTTTGGCTCAAACTCTTAAATCCTAGCCCAAAATATTTCTACCTGGCCCAACTCCCTTATAAAACCTTCAGTATACACACACCCACATATACACTCTAAATATTACTCATCCACACAACACCACACGCGCTTCACTTTTACTCAAAAGACTGCACCGTACTATTCCTACCCAACCTCTCTCTTCTTCTTCCATCCAGCTCTGTCGAAGAACAACAGAAACCAAATCTAGAACCTCCATCAAATTGCTACCAAACGCAGCAACATCACATCTCAAATGATCCCAAATCATTCAAAGCTCCGACAATCCCTCTGTTTCTGTCTATTTGACAAGCTGTCAAGACCCAGAAGCTAGAAGCCCAGGTCGCGATTCTTCTTCAAATCGCCTCCGAATTTGTACTATATTGTACAATCTCCTTGCTGTGAAATTTAGCCCACTTAAAATTTGGATTTATTCAAGTGATTTTCCAGAATTACCCCACTATTTTCCCCCTAAATCTGACCCTAACATTCTCTATAAATACCCCTTTGTTCTCTATTGAAAGGGGTTCACAATAAATATTTCTTTAGAATTTTCCGGTATTGAAGGGGCATTTCTTATACCTTAAGAAAAACTAAACAACTCTCATTCAAATTGAGTCTGAATTTTTGACTTCGGAGTGAAATCAGAGTTCTAGAGTTGGTGGAATCGTCATCTTAAGTCATTGTCTTAGTCTCGCTGCTCTCAACAAGGTAAATACCTCTCTATCTCTAAGATTCCTTTGTGATTCAAGAAGTTTCCCTCCGCTTAGCTATAACCTCTATGTTTTGTCTGTCTTGTGTGGATTATGGGAGCTGATTATTTGTGGTGCCATTTAATAGTTACTTTAGGATTAATGAAGTTAGATTTTGGTGCAAATTGAAATCATATGGCATTTAAAGTTTCTTTATGCTTTCTTTTGAGCATGTTCTATCACTTTGACTGTTGGCTGAGCATTGACATTGACGCTCATTCATCTCCCTTTGAAATTAACGGATATACTTTGCTAACATGAGTTTGAAATTTGTCTTCCTGTGGATTTTCACATGATAGTTGATGTCTCATAATGAGTCTACACTTATGTCATTATAAAGTGATTTTCAAGAAGGTGATTGATATGGTAAAGGTTCAGTGGAAGCATCGTCCGATTGAGGAAGCCTTTTGGGAAACCAAGAAGGACATGCGGGACAAGTACCCTCATTTGTTTGAGAATTCAGGTACTAAACTTTCCTTCCATTATTTCTGTAATTTCAGGTTTGATCATTCAGGGATGAACTATGAGTAAATTGGTATTTGTTGTAACGACCGGGTCCGTCATTACGGGTAGTCCAGTCGTGCCAATTTTTTGAGTCAGAAAACTCTGAGTTTGGAAGTTTGAAATTCTGGGCTAGGCCAGCCTCGGCCAGTTTTAGAGTGAGGTGGAGTCCAGAGAAATTCGGGTAAGGATTGGCTTGAGAGTCTTATTTGAGCTTGTTTTCCACGTAGTTAAGATATAAAAGAGTCCGGGGGACTTTTCGGAATTGAATTCGGGTAAGTAGAACTCCCGGAATCGAGGTTGACGTGAAGAGGTTATTTCAGAACGTTTGAAAAATAAGTGTGTTGTAAAATGGAATAGTTTTGGAGATTTTATGACTTTCTATTATATGTCAACCTCTATAGCGGTTGACACTCTGCCATAGCGACCTCCGCTATAGCAGAGAAATTACCGCTACAGTGGAAGGTAACGTCGGTCAGCCTCCGCCATAGCGGACTACTCCGCTACAGCGGTACCGCTATAGCGGAGCATACCGCTATAGCGGAGCATACCGCTATAGCGGAGCGTGATGAGATTTAATGCAGAAACTTTCCCAAAAACATTCAGTTTCCACAATTTCGTTTTGGGAGAAGGGCAAGGCAATTCCAGGCGATTTTCCTCAATTTTTCATTGTTTTTCTTCCCTAAGGTAAGGTTTCTACTCCCCAAACTTCGTACTACTTTTCCTATACAGTAGAATTGCTAGGAGGGAACTTGGGGAAAGGTTAGAATAACCTAGGGATGGTAGAATCTGGGGAAGAAGGGGGATTCTAGACATGAAAGGTAACAACCGAGAAAGGTTAGAATAAGCAGGTATCTGTTGTAACGATCGGGTCCGTCATTATGGGTAGTCCAGTCGTGCCAAGTTTTAGAGTCAGAAAACTCTGAGTTTGGGAGTTTGAAATTCTGGGCTAGGCCAGCCTCGGCTAGTTTTAAAGTGAGGTGGAGTCTAGAGAAATTCGGGTAAGGATTGCGTTGAGAGTCTTATTTGAGCTAGTTTTCCACGTAGTTAGGATATAAAAGAGTCCGAGGGACTTTTAAAAATTGAATTCGGGTAAGTAGAACTCCCGAAATCGAGGTTGACGTGAAGAGGTTATTTCAGAACGTCTGAAAAATAAGTATGTTGTAAAATGGACTAGTTTTGGAGATTTTACGACTTTCTATTCTGTGTTAACTGCTATAACGATTGAAACTCCGTCATAGCGACCTCCGCTGTAGTGGAGAAATTACCATTACAGGGGAAGTCAACGTCGGTCAGTCTCCGCCATAGAGGATGACTCTGCTACGGCAGTACCTCTATAGCAGAGTGGACCGGAATAGCGGAGCGTGATGGATTTAATGTAGAAACTTCTCCAAAAATATTCAGTTTCCACAATTTCGTTTTGGGAGAAGGGCAAGGCGATTCCAGGCGATTTTCCTCCATTTTCCATCATATTTCTTCCCTAAGGTAAGGTTTCTACTTCCCAAACTTCATACTACTTTTCCTACGCGGTAGAATTGCTAGGAGGGAACTTGGGGAAATGTTAGAATAACCTAGGGATGATAGAATCCAGGGAAGAAGGGGGATTCTAGACATGAAACTTCTTGGGTATTGTTAAAAACAAGGTTTATTGATCGCATGTTGTTAAATTCTCTATTTTATCTGTGAAAATGATAGAACTAGGGGAATTAATAGCGAATAAACCCGAGAAAAAGGGTAGAATGATCATGGTTGGTCTGGGATTTGGGATTTGGTGTAATCCGGGTAATACACAGGCCTTGTTTGTTATTTCAAGTGCTTGTATGTTTTTTAGACCAAGAACAAGAAAAGGAATCTGGAACACGGGAAAGCTCGGGTTGAGTAGATCTTGGATCATTTCGATGTAGGTGATGTCTTACGATTCCTGTGAATGTTGTATATTTTTTTTTTACTCTTATCTAAGTGTTTGTATGTATTACATTTCTTAGAGAAATTGTTTAGAATGTCTAAGGGTCCTGTTTTACGGTCTGTGGATTGAACAGTATGTTGCTTGTGGGTTTTACAATTTGTTTGTTCATTATTTAACTGTGGATTAATTGACATTCGGTTGGCTCGGGTACCACGCCTGGTACGGGTATAACAAATGGTTGGCTCGAGTACCATGCCTGGTACTGGTTTATTTTACTGCATCATTGCATTGATATTATTATATTGCATTGACTTCTATTGGTTTTGTGAGTGGATCGGGCTATTTTATTGAATTGTGATAATTTATGGTGCTCCTTGAGTGACCGAGAATCCTGTTATATCTATTGAGTTGATCTTGGATTAGTCCGGGTTGTCTGTTTAACACTTAGGTGTTGTTTAGAGAGGATCCCATGGTGGGTCTGGGCTAGACAAAAAGGGATGGTTTATTGGTTATATGACTTGTTGAATGTCTTTTGTACTTATACTTGATTTGTTGTGCTGAATATACACTATTTTATTTGGAACTGGCTGATTATGCTACCAGTATAAGGTGGTTGTGTACTGATACTGCACTTGCTTGTCTTTTTGTGAGTACAGGAAATCTTTTGGCGGTTGACGCACGACCTCACCTGTAGTCCTGACTGTTCCATATATCAAGGGTGAGTTGTTCGACCAAGTCACCTTGGTGTTTATCTTTTGAGTTATAGACCAATTATTTCAGGCTTAGACTATTTCTTTATTGTTTAAGTTTTGGGGTTGCATCTCCGTACTTTAGTATTGGTAGTGTTTGGTACGATGACTTTCAGATTTTAGGGGAATTTCCGCAGGCTTGATTCAATGATATGGTTTTCTTAGTTCCTTTGTTTTCTTTAAATTGCTAGTTTATTTTCTATTTGCGGATTTTAGGCTGTTAGTCTAAGCTAAGGGTTGAACTCTACTGGTTTGCTCATCCAGGGTTGGGTGGTTGCCACTCACGATGGTCTGGGTCTTGACAAAGATGGTATCAGAGCCCTAGGTTCGTTGATCTTATCATACCAAACAGGTCTAGTAGAGTCTTGCAGAATGGTGCAGAGACGTCCATACTTTTCTTCGAGAGGCTATGAGGCTTTAGGAAAAACCATCTCTTCCTTCTTCCTTCGTGCTATAACTCGATTCCAATTGGTATCTGGTGATACAAATTGGTATGTAACCTCATCCACTCTTCTGTCCGCAGATGGTTAATATAAGGAACAACGGAGCTAGAGCAGCGGTCCCAGTAGCGGGCTCGGCTGTCCGTGGTAGAGGCAGGGGAAGGGGCAGAGGACGAGGTAGAGTCGCACCCGCCAGGGGTAGAGCTCAAGCGGCTGCTGGAGAGCATGAAGCAACCCCTCCCCCACCTCAGGAGCATGTTGCTAAAGATGTAGAAGTTATGCCGGAAGATAGCGAGGCACAGGCGGAGGCAGCACTGGTTGGGGCTGCACGCCTTCTTGATATGACACCAGAATATTTTCAACAGGCTTGGAATATTTTGAGTTGGTTGGTGGGTGTTGTAGCCATACCCGTGACATTTGCAAATCAGGATTTGAATACTCAATCAGTGGTTACTACAACACCTAGGATGGACACCACTTCAGGAACGAATGACTTCTTCAGGCCAATGCTAGACCCAGTGATGACAGGGAATGAGCATGAGATGCTGACCAAGTTTCTTAAGCTGAAACCTCCGACATTTCTGGGTACCGATAAGGAGGATGCCTATGAGTTCATCTTGGATTGCTATGAGAGGTTGCACAAGTTGGGTATTGTACGTCATCATGGGGTTGAGTTTGTCACATTTCAGCTGCAGGGTGATGCTAAGCAGCGGTGGAGGTCTCATGTGGAGTGCCAATCTTCTGTTCTACCCCCACTGACTTGGGAACAGTTCCACACATTGTTTTTAGAGAAGTACGTACCCCGTACTTTGAGGGACCGGAAAAAGGATGAGTTCTTGAACTTGGAGCAGGGTAGCATGTCAGTCTCTGCCTACGAAGCTAAGTTCCACGCTTTATCTTATTTTTCCACACAGATGTTGGGTTTCGAGGAGGAACGGGATCAGTTGTTTGAGAAAGGTTTGAATACTGAGCTACAGGTACTGTCAGTGCACATGACTTCTTCAGGGAAAGGCTTTAATGATGTGGTGGATTATGTAAAGAAACTTGAGGGAGTCAAGCAAGCGGGGCAGGCTAAGGCTTTAGCCAAGAAGCCCCGAGATGAGGGAAATTTTGGTAGTCATACTCCAAGGGCCAGAATCAGCAGGCATACCCAGCTAGTCCTATTCAGTTAGCTCTGCCAGCTTCTGTAGGTGGTCGTCAGGGAGCTCATAATCAGTCTTCAGCTCCTAGAGGCCAGGGAGCGTCTTATACATCAGCCATCAGGCCTACACTTGACCGTGGTTGCTTCCATTGTGGTGATCTAGGCCACTTTAAGAGGGAGTGCCCACTCAGGCAGGCGGGTAATCAAGGTCAACAGTAGTCTAGAGCGGTGGTCTTGGCAAGTAGAGGCGGTAATGCTAGAGGTTGTCCATAGGTGGGCGAGATAACTTTCAGGAAGGCCGAGGACACAGAGGGAACGGCAGCATAGGTAGGGATGCAGTGCAGCCGGCCCGAGAAGTTGCCCGAATTGATAATCGGGCTCATTGCTATGCATTTCCAGGGAAAACTGAGGCGGAAGCATCAGATGCGGTGATCATAGGTACCATTCTTATCTGCGATAAAATGGCTTCGGTATTATTTGACCTAGGTTCTACATATTATTATGTATCTATTAGTTTTGCGTTGGGTCTGAAATTGATTTGTGATATCCTTGATTCACCTATCTATGTTTCTACCCCAGTTGGAGAGTCTGTAATTGTGACTCATGTTTATCATGACTGTTCTGTTGTGTTTGTGGGGTGGCATACTTGGGTAGACTTGGTAATCCTGGATATGGCTAATTTTGATATTATCTTGGGCTTGACCTGGTTGTCCCCTTATTATAATGTGTTGAACTGTAACACCAAGACTGTGGCTCTAGAGATTCCGGGTAAGGATAGACTAGAGTGGGAAGGTGTGTACAGGCCTAGGCCAGTTAAGGTCATATCGTTCGTTTGGGCTATGAAGCTAGTGGGGAGAGGGTGTCTAGCCTTCTTGGATCATCTCCGGGATGATAGTGTGGAATCCCTATCTATTGAGTCAATTCCAGTGATTTCTGAGTTTCTAGAGGTGTTTCCAATGGATTTGCCTGGTATGCCTCCAGACAGAGATATTGACTTCTGTATTGATCTGGAGCCAGACACTCGTCTCATTTCCATTCCTCCGTATCGTATGGCTCCAGTTGAGTTAAGGTAACTTAAGACTCAGCTGCAGGAACTCCTAGATAAGGGATTTATCCGTCCCAGCGCGTTGCCTTGGGGTGCTCCTATTTTGATTGTAAAGAAAAAGAATGGTAGTATGCAGATGTGCATAGATTATAGGCAGTTGAACAAGGTGACCATTCGGAATAAGTACCCTCTACCCCGCATTGATGATTTGTTTGACCAACTTTACGGTGCATCGGTGTTTTCGAAAATCAACTTGAGGTCGGGGTACCATCAGTTGAGGTTTAGGCCTAAGGACATTCCTAAGACTGCTTTTCGGATACGATATGGGCATTATGAGTTACTAGTAATGTCGTTTGGTTTGACTAATGCGCCAGCAATATTCATGAGTTTGATGAATGGGGTATTTAAGTCGTATTTGGATTCCTTCGTGATTGAGTTTATAGATGATATTTTGATCTACTCCAAGAGTACGGAGGAGCATGCTAGTCATCTTCGTATTGTGTTGAACATCTTGAGATGCCAGAAGCTTTATGCGAAGTTCACTAAGTGTGAGTTTTTGTTGACTTAAGTTGTGTTCTTGGGGCATGTAGTGTCAGAACAGGGGGTGATGTTGGATCCCCAGAAGATTGAGGCAGTCAAGAGTTGGGCTCGGCCTAGCTCTGTGACAGAGGTGAGGAGTTTTGTTGGGCTCGGAGGGTACTGCCAGAGGTTTGTTAAGGATTTTGCGTCTATTGCTACTCACCTGACCAAGCTGACACAGAAAGATGTACCATTTGTGTGGTCCAAAAAGTGCGAGGAGAGCTTTCAAAAGCTCAAGACACT
This sequence comes from Jaltomata sinuosa, assembly GCA_003996215.1. NCBI lineage: Eukaryota > Viridiplantae > Streptophyta > Magnoliopsida > Solanales > Solanaceae > Jaltomata > Jaltomata sinuosa. Next base: position 832,831 of record QJPP01000178.1, on the reverse strand, counting down.
TCTGACCACGTCTCCTATATTGTCCTTGCCGGTTGAAGGTAAAGACTATATTATTTACTGTGATGCTTCACATTCTGGTTTGGGTGCTGTGTTGATGCAGGATAGGAATGTGATAGCCTATGCATCTAGGAAGTTGAAGTTGCATGAGAGGAACTACCCGACTCATGACTTAGTGTTGGCAGCAATGGTCTTTGCACTCAAGATTTGGAGACACTATCTCTATGGTGTCAAGTGTGAGGTGTTCACCGATCATCGCAGTCTGCAGCATGTGTTCACTCAGAAGGATTTGAATTTGAGTCAAAGAAGATGGATGGAGTTATTGAAGGACTATGATGTGACTATTCAATATCATCCGAGTAAGGATAATGTGGTGGAAGACGCATTGAGCCGGAAGACAGTTAGCATGGGTTGTTTGGCTTGTTTGGGGGTGTCCAAACGACCACAAGCAAGGGAAATTCAGTCTTTGGAGGCCAAGTCCATGCACTTGGGTGTTTCAGAACAGGGTGGGTTGTTGGCCAGCTTTGAGGTCAAAGCCACCTTCATAGAGGAAATAAAGGCCAAACAGTTTCAGGATACCTGAAACTGAGTAAGCTTCGATGTGAGGTAGTATCCGGGGAATCCGATGGAGTGCTACATTTTAGATAAAGGATTTGTGTTCCTCGAGTTGAAGATATAATTCAGAAAAACTTGGCAAAAGCTCACGATTTGCGGTACTTAATTCATCTGGGTGTGACTAAAATGTACATGGACTTGAGGCAGCATTACTGGTGTCCCGGGATAAAAAGGGACATAGCCGACTGTGTCCAAATGTCAGAACTGCTAGCAGGTAAAATATGAACATCAGAGACCTGCAGGACTACTTCAGAGAATGCTAATTCCAGAGTAGAAGTGGGAAAGGATAGCCATGGACTTTGTGGTGGGTCTTCCCAGGACATTGGGGAAGTATGACTCAATTTGGGTCATTGTTGACAGGCTGACCAAGTCTGCTCATTTCATTCCGGTCAGGATAGATTACAATTTGCAAAAATTGGCTAAGATCTACATGAAGAAGATTGTGAGATTGCATGGGGTGCCACTGTCCATTATTTCAGACAGGGGTACGCAGTTCACCTCTAAATTTTGGGGCAAGCTAAATGAAGAGTTGGGTACAGAACTCACTTTTAGCACAGCCTTCCATCCTCAGACTGATGGTCAGTCGGAGAGGATGATCCAGGTAATAGAGGATATGCTGAGAGCATGTGTGATGGACTTCGGGGGACATTAGTACTAGTTCCTACCGTTGTGCGAATTCTCGTACAACAATAGCTACCACTCTAGTATTGACATGGCACCATTCGAGGCGTTGTATGGAAGGAGTTGCAGATCACAGGTTGGGTGGTTTAAGAAAGGCGATGTAAAGCCTTTGGGAGTGGAATTGCTAAGGGAAGCGCAAGAAAAGGTAAGGGGCATTCAGGCCAAATTGTTGGATGCCCAAAGCAGGCAGAAGGAGTACGCAGATCGCAAGGTCCGGGACATGGAATTTCAGGTTGGTGAATAGGTATTGTTGAAAGTGTCACCAATGAAGGGAGTTATGCTGTTTGGTAAGAAGGCCAAGCTTAGCCCTCGGTTCATCGGTCCGTTTGAGGTTCTTGAGATTATGGGGCAGTGGCTTACAATTTAGCACTACTGCCCAGTTTGTCATGCGTCCATCCGATATTCTATGTATCCATGCTTAAGCGATACCATGGGTATGGGGACTACATCATCAAGTGGGATGAGCTGCTTTTCGATAAGGATCTTCGTTATGAAGAGGAACCAGTCTTGATTCTTGCTCGGGATGTTTGGAGGTTGAGGACAAAGGTGATTGATATGGTAAAGGTTCAGTGGAAGCATCGTCCGGTTGAGGAAGCCACTTGGGAAACCGAGAAGGACATGCGGGACAAATACACTCATTTGTTTGAGAATTCAGGTACTAAACTTTCCTTTCATTATTTTTGTAATTTCAGGTTTGATTATTCGGGGATGAACTATGGGTAAATTGATATCTGTTGTAACGACCGAGTCCGTCATTATGGGTATCCCAATCCTGCCAAGTTTTAAAATCAGAAAACTTTGAGTTTAGGAGTTTGAAATTCTGGGCTAGGCCAGCCTCAACTGATTTTCGAGCGAGATGGAGTCTAGGAAAATCCGAGTAAGGATTAGGTTAGGAGTCTTGTTTTCAATTATTTTTCCACGTAGCCAAGACATAAAGGAGTCCGGGGGACATTTTAGAATCGAATTCGGGTAAGTAGAACTCCCAGAATCGAGGTTTACGTGAAGAGGTTGTTTCGGAACATCAAGAAAATAAGTGTGTTGTAAAATGGACTAGTTTTGGAGATTTTACGACTTTTTATTCTGTGTTAACCGCTATAAAGATTATAACTCCGCCATAGGGACCTCCGCTGTAGTGGAGAAATTACCGTTACAGGGGAAGTCAATGTCGGTTAGCCTCTGCCATAGAGGATGACTCTGCTACGGCGGTACCTCTATATCGGGGAGGACCGTAATAGCGGAGAGTGATGGGATTTAATGTAGAAACTTCTCAAAAAACATTCAGTTTTCACAATTTCGTCTTGGGAGAAGGGCAAGGCGATTCCAGGCGATTTTCCTCCATTTTCCATCATATTTCTTCCCTAAGGTGAGGTTTCTACTCCCCAAACTTCATACTACTTTTCCTACGCGGTAGAAGTGCTAGGAGGGAACTTGGGGAAAGGTTAGAATAACCTAGGGATGATAGAATCCAGGTAAGAAGAGGGATTCTAGACATGAAACTTCTTGGGTATTATTAAAAACAAGGTTTATTGATCGCATGTTGTTAAATTCTCTATTTTATCCATGAAAATGATAGAACTAGGGGAATTAATAGCGAAAAAACCTGAGAAAAAGGGTAGAATGATCATGGTTGGTCTGGGATTTGGGATTTGGTGTAATCCGGGTAATACACAGGCCTTGTTTGTTATTTCAAGTACTTGTATGTTTTTTAGACCAAGAACAAGAAAAGGAATATGGAACACGGGAAAGCTCGAGTTGAGTAGATCTTGGATCACTTCGATGTAGGTGATGTCTTACGATTCCTGTGAATGTTGTATTTTTTTTATGTACTCTTATCTAAGTGTTTGTATGAATTACATTTCTTAAAGAAATTGTTTAGAATGTCTAAGGGTCCTATTTTACAGTCTGTGGATTGAACAGTGTGTTGCTTGTGGGTTTTACAATTTGTTTGTTCATTATTTAACTGTGGATTAATTGACATTCGATTGGCTCGGGTACCACGCCTGGTACGGGTATAACAAATGATTGGCTAGAGTACCACACCTGGTACTGGTTTATTTTACTACATCATCGCATTGATATTATTATATTGCATTGACTTCTATTGGTTCTGTGAATGGACCGAGCTATTTTATTGAATTATGATAATTGTTGGTGGTCCTTGAGTGACCGAGAATCCTGTTATATCTATTGAGTTGATCTTGGATTAGGACGAGTTGTCTGTTTAACACTTAAGTGTTGTTTAGAGGGGATCCCAGGGTGGGTCCGGGCTAGACAAAAAGGGATGGTTTATTGGTTATATGACTTGTTGAATGTCTTCCGTACTTATACTTGATTTGTTGTGCTGAATATACACTATTTTATTTGGAACTGGCTGATGATCCTACCAGTACACGGTGGTTGTGTACTGATACTGCACTTGCTTGTCTTTTTGTGAGTATAGGAAATCTTTCGGCGGTTGACGCACGACCTCACCTGTTGTCCTGACTGTTCCATATATCAAGGGTGAACTGTTCGACCAAGTCACCTTGGTGTTTATCTTTTGAGTTGTAGCCCAATTATTTCGGACTTAAACTATCTCTTTATTGTTTAAGTTTTGGGGTTGCATCCCCGTACTCTAGTATTGGTAGTGTATTGTACGATGACTTTCAGATTCTTGGGGAATTTCCGCAAGCTTGATTCAATGATATGGTTTTCTTAGTTCCTTTGTTTTCTTTGAATTGCTAGTTTATTTTCTGTTTGCTAGTTTTAGGTTGTTAGTCTAGGATAAAGGTTGAACTCTACTGGTTCGCTCATCTGAGGGTTGGGTGGGTGTCACTCACGATGGTTTGGGTCGTGACATTGCATTGAATGTATTTTAGGGTTTGGCAGATGACTTTCAAGGTGACTCTCGAACCAGTTTGAGCTCTAGATGACTCTTCGAATAACCAAATCAGCTTCATTGAGGTGCTCATGGGCCTTAAGTCCTTGTGTTGTTCAACTGACTGGCTTTATAGAAAGTATCATTCTTTGGCTGGTCTAGCCCCTTCTCTTTGAAACATCTCTAATGAAAATGTATGCTTACCATACTCGAAATGTCTATCTTTAAAACATGGGTCAAAAATTTATTATGTGGGTGTGTTTGTTGTGAAAAATCTCTCTAGATGAACTAGTTTGAACATATTTTTTAGTTTATCAAGTTTTTTTTCTTTAGGATGAACTCTATTTGTTAGCGATGGTACAATATTTAATCTGCATATAAATGTTTGAAGTGTAAAGCATGTTCCTTTGTGTTCCTCATGCCTATTTCTCTCGCGCTTCAATAATTTATTCAGGAATTTGGTTAACATTCCTTAAAAGTAAGCCCTTTAGCTTGATTTTTGCCTCAATGAATCTGCCGGCATGTTTATATTAATCTTTCTACTGGTTCTCTTACCATTATCTTATCATGATGAATTTTGTTTACTATAAAATAATGCGTTCTAATTCCCTCTTAGTTTATTGTATTTTTCTAAATCCAAGGATACTCACTGATTAGAGTCCCCTAGTCATCTGTCACAAATAGTGAGTCGGGTAGCTAAGCCTTTTGATTTTTTTAAAGCTTGTATGTTTATTTAGGTTTCCCAGATTGAATCTGTCACACATCCCCTCTAAATCCTTCATGACTGATTGTGAGCCTCGTAATGTTTACTAGTACACGTTTTGATCTTATAGGTTAGAGTTTAGCATGAGTTTTCAATTAACTCCTTAAGTTAACTATTTGTATTTTAATGATATAAAATGATAGTTTAGTTTAAAATTTTTATGGCATGTTTGGATTTGCTTGCTTAGATCTCCTCTAGTTATGTTCACCAGTTTCATATCGGTTAGAATGTTTGGTTATCATTTAGAATTTTCCTTTTCATATACTGATCCTTGTCATTGTTTCTTCGCATGAACTCCCATCGAGACGAGTCCTTTGGACTCCAGCTTCCCTTTGCATTTCGGAGGTGGGCCAAAGCCCAATCTCCATCAAGTCGAGCCCCATGCCAAATCTGAATAGACCAATCCACAAAAATTCAAGGCTGGTATACAACAATATACAGGTAAAAGAAGCGAATATATAGGATTAAGATTGTATACAGGAGTATATGAGAAAGGGAAGCAAGCATACAACTGTCATACACTGATATATAGTGTATATACAGGGAAATATGAAGAAAAGAGTTTTGATATACAACTGATATACATGGATGGAAAAATGGACCAAAGTCCATAAAACTCAAGTCCAAAGTATGGACAAACTCTGCAATAGGCCAAAAGGGGCCCAAATCTCAACTCTTCTCCTATTTTTATTTCTATTATTTATTTTGTAATTAACACTAACGATAATTTAATTAATCTAAGTAGATCCCCTAAGTCATGCCATTTTAATTTTATCCTTGCCCTTTTCTTTTCTTTATTTATTTGGATCCCTTACTTAATTTGTATTTGTTAAAAACATATTAAAATAAACTCTTTGTGTTAATTCTCATTCAAAATGATGATACATTTTCTTTCTGTAATCCCTCATACAAAATGATGAAACATTTTCTTTCTGTAATCCCTCATACAAAATGATTTTCCTTTAAGATGCTAAAAAAGAAACTTTCATGTTGTCAAATAAATTTTCCTATTTTAGTCATAATAACTCCAATAATTTTCTAATTGGTTCTTTCTTTTCTTCAGACGTCTAAAGTTTTCTTCCTTAAAGAATTCTTGAATGTCGTAAAAATAATATTTTCCACATGTTATTCAAATTTTCAAGTGATTTTAAAGATTTCTTTGGTTATAATTTTTTCTAATTAGCTAAAACAAATTTCTTTTAAGTGTTCTTATTTTATTTAATTTAGTCGTATCGTTCTTTTAAATCAGGCCTTATTATTTTTGATATTTGCATGAGTGAATAAATAATAATAAGTCCTTGTTGACACCCAATTTTTACCCTCCACATTACGAATTAATCTTGAGCCTTGTTGAATTTTAAACAATTTTTGAAATAATTATCTTGTAAAAAGGGGTAAATCATTTTCAAATCAACTTTATAATAGTTCTGAGTAATAATTTATATTTTTCATATTTAAATATGTGAAAATTATATAAGTTTACTGAAAGAACTATTTTAGAGCTTAGTTTCATAAAAAAGGTCCTTTTAAAAGATTAAACACTTGATTTTCCTCCAATTTAATTCAAATAAGAGGTTAATTGAATAAATTAATTTCATGATGGTTAAAAGAGAAAATTATGTGTTGAACATGATAATTGTTTCAATCTATTTAAAGTTAAAAAGGCTCGGGTAATTAATTTTAACTAATCCGTCTTTATTTCTAGTCTAGCCTAAATTCCTAAAGCTATTTAAATTCTAGCTGAATTTCTTAAATCCTATTCAGTTTGGCTACATCTTTAACTCGAAATGGCCACATTTTGCAAAATGTGGCCAAATCCTCAATATGCCTTATAACTCCCTCACCAGACCCCTTGTCTCAGCCTTTTTGGGGCAAAGCCATTACCAACCCACCAGCCCACTCCCCCTTTTCCTTTGTTTATCCGCCTGACCCGGCTGGCCCAAGCCCAAATCCACCCTTATACGCCTCTTTCTCTTTTCTCTTACTCAGACAAAAACCAAACACCCCTTTAGCTTCATCTTATTCTTTTTCTCTCAACATCTCACCTCTCAAACCCTAATGCCGCTTCTTATCCCCCCGTCTTCTTCAAGTCTCACGCGACTCACTCTCTGTGTTGTCCGAGTAACGCGCCTCATACAACACGTCAGCTCCACTAGTACAACGTTGCCTTCTCCCTCTTCGTCGTTTCTCAAACGACAACTCAAAACCCCAACGTTCACAGCTTTAAATTCGCTCAACCTTCGTTAAAATTCCCAAACACCATCCTTAACTCCATCAAAAATTGAGCTGGAAGACTAGAATGTTCTAGAAATCGCCTAGGTGTAGATTTATCTGCGAAATCCGTGAAAATCGGTACGAGTTTGTACCATTTCTTGATGATTCAACATCGTCTGTTGAGGGAATTCGAATATCCTTCAACAAAAATCCCAGAAATGCCCTTTGTTTTTCCCACCATTTTCACCCAAAATTCCCTATAAATACCCCACCCCCTAGCTACATGAAAGGGCGCTAATTTTGGGGAAATATTGGGGGTTCTGGAGAATCGATTCTCTAACCTCACATAACCAGTCAGCTTTGGGAAGAAAAAGCACTAAAGATTTGAGTTCTAAAGGATTGGGTATTAGTCCGGTGGTGGTAAGCTCTTCCGGTGAAGTTCTAAGCACGAGTTGCTGCCCTAAAAAAGGTGAATCCCTTAACCTCCTCCTTTACTGTTTTTGTTGTTTTCATTTTTGCTTTTATAATGTTGAAACCTTGGTGAAATCTGGTTCTGGTCTTGTTTGTTAGTATCAAAGATATGTGCTTAAATGTTAGACTAATATTATGATTTCGAGTAGCAATCTTGTGTTAGAAGTGTGGTCTTTTACTGATTTTGTTTAATTTGTTAAAACAGTGAGTATGAGCATAAATTTGAGCCTAGATTGTTGTTAAATGATGCTAAATCTGTCTGGCTTTGTTCATAAAAATGTTTGGTTTTGATCCTTGTTTGTTCCCCAACTCCTCTTCATAATCATGTTCTTATTGGCTTACCAACTTTGCCTAAACTGATATTTCGTATATGTATTGATTAAGTGTTGATATGTTTTTCTCATGGTTGTTTGTGATGATTTTTAAACTTATTTTCCCTTCCCCTATATAAACCCCTTGATTTCATTAGCCTGTGTTCAACTTATATGATGATTAAATGCCAGAAACTTGAGCATGAATTTGTTGCTAGAATTTAAGGATGATTTTGTTCATGAAAAGCTTAGTCTTTCTCTTTGTTGAACCTGTTTTCACCTCTTTACTGTCTAAACTATGTATGAACTATTAGCCTTACTCTCCTATACTTGGGGATGATGGCTAGGTTAGTTTTAAACCTTGATTGTCTATGGTTTAGTTGGTTCTTAAGTAAACTGTGCAATATATATATATATATTTGAGTACAGATTTTCATATTTGTTAATTGATTTGAGCATGTTTAACCCCTACCCTATTTACCCTTCGATTTGAACTTTCTTTTAAATGGGTTTTCTTCCTTTCCCTACTGTTTCTTGCTATGTGGTATCAGTCTACATGTTTGAACTGTAAGTATCATTTAGGATGATGTTTGGGTCATCTTTGAGTCCTGATTTCTTCTCATAAGTTTGTTGGTTTGATTAAGTATAGCATGAGCACATGTTGCCTATTGGTTTGTTGATGAAAAATGTTCAAACCCCCTCCTTGCTTCCCTTTGTTTAACAGTAATCATGATTTTCCTTTTCCCTTTCTCTTTTCACTGTTTTGCTAATATTGAAATGACTAAGTGATGCATATGAAATAGTTAGGTTTTGTTGTTATCTTCTTATGTTTGAATTGTTGTCTAGTAATGCTTGTAGAACATTGTGACCTATTAAAGCTTCAAGACTTCTATGTTTCTTTGTTTTCTATATGAAGATGTTATAGGGTTTTAGACCTGTTCAACTCTCATCCCCTTTCCCTAATTTTTTATTTGTTACCCTGTTTCTTTCGCCCCCTTCTCTTGAAATGATTTTAGCATACTAGATGGTTGTTGTGTGATTAGAATTTGTTTAGGTCTAAGGTTTTAAGAATCTGAACTCCATGATTGTTGTGTGTGTAAGTTCTGTCATGGAAGAGAACTAGATATGAGGCATGCCTCCTTGTGACATGTTCCTCACCCCTGTAGGTTCTTCTGATTCATCTTCATCAAGATGACCACTTCCCTGTTTTCTTTACATGTTACATGTATGGACCATGAGATGATTTCGGCCTATATCATGTTAATAGCTCTCTCACATACCCCTCCTTTGTGTTCTTGAGTGATTACCTATTAGTTATACTAGTAATCAGTGTTAAATACCTGTCCACCCTGCTTGATTTGTCTGTGATTAATATGTGATTTTTAAATTAGGTTCTTTAACTAGTACTTTTGCTTAAATTATCTGGAATCTGCCCTCTATGTTTAAATTTAAGTGTTGAAAGTGACTAGATATGATCAAAAGTGCTGAATATGGGCCTTATGGCTATGTGATACCATTTTTGCGCATCTGAGTATAGATGTTTTGCTTGAACCAATCCCTCCTCCCTTATGATTTCTAGAGAATAATTAGCCTCTATAAGTGTTTGAAAATGCCTAAGTCTTATAAAGTATATGTCTTAATGATAAAATTAGTGATTTTATTGTATGACTGTCCATGTTTCATGTGCTTAATTTGGTATAAAAATATGTGTATATTTCTCTTAAGTGTGAAATCTACATTGTTTAAATTACTGTTTTTGCTTAATCTGGTTAAAATATATACTAATCTTTATTTATTTTACTTTTTTTTCTATGTGTGAAATCCGGTGGAGTCCAATTGGACTCCCAAAATTCCCTTTGCATTTTCCAGTTAGGCTTAAGCCCAACACTACTTGATGGTCCTGCATGAGCAAGCCTAAAAGGGCTAAAATTGTTTAAGTTAGCCTCAGCAGCAGTAGTGGAGAAATGGGCCAAGCCCAATGAAGATGATTAGCAGAAGTCCAAATGGACTGAACAAAGTGAAATGGGCCAAGCCCATAAAATTCAGTAGCAGCAGCAGCCCAAAGGGCTGAAAAACTGAAGGATTGGACTAAGTCCAAATCAAAAATCGGCGGTGGGCCTAAAGAGGGCCCACACACTAGTATTAGGACAGGGATTAATGTTTTAAATATGATTTCTTTACTTAGTTGATAGATTTAATTGTATAATTGAACTAACTTTGTAAAATGTAGTTAAATTATCCCCAAACTACATCAACATTTCTGATAAACGTTTTTTTATGTAATAACTTACTATTTCACTTGCTTAATTTCTTAAAATCAACTCTTTTATGTAAAACAAACTCTTTCATATTATCTTTATTGAATAACCCTATTATATATAAAACTGTCTTTTAAAATCAATCCCTTTTTTATACAAAAATGAGATGTTTTACAAACCAATCCCGTTTTCAAAAGCTAGTCAACAAGTTAGTTTTTCAAACAAGTCCGGGAAACCGCGAGTTAGCGGATACTCTTGGTGCCTTAACACCCTTCCAAGAGTATTAACTTGAACCCTTACCCTTAATCTATTAATTTTTAAAGTCTTTATCTGTTTTGGAATTTTAAAAATTCTTATAAGTTTTTTCTTGGTTTTTACTTTATAAAAACTAAGTGGAGACTCTTGATTTTAATTGAAAATGTTTCGGAAACTTTAATTAGATTTTCGAAACGAACCTCTCAACAAACAAAGCCATGTTTTTCCGTCCTTGCCCGAAAAGGATCAAAACAGAAATGGCGACTCTGCTGGGGATAAATTGACTAGGTTCTAACCTTATTGTTTGAAACTAACTTGTTTGACTAACTATTCGGAAATTGTAATAATTGTAACTTTATTGCTTTCTTTAAATTGTTTACTTTTTCCGTGATTATAAACTGTTCATGACATTTTCCGCCTCTTTTGGAAAAGCATTAGAATGCATTAGGGGTAAAAAGGCAATTACGCAAATCTTTTCGGTCGTTCTTGATAAAACACATAATTTTTGAAACAGACGAGTGAAGTAGTTGACCCACGGTCGGTTAATGGTCACTTGTTGTTTCAAGCTTGGGTTGTCCGCCCGGGTTCCAGGTCAATTTTGAAACCTATTCTAGAAACTCAGGATAGAGCGAAACCAAATCGCAAAAATAGGCATTAGCCTAGGATGTCTTAATATCCAAGGGATATTAAGTCCATTAGTAAACCACCAAACCATGTTAATGATTTTCCGACCCAACGACATAGCATCCAACTACGTGTTGTTTGAAAGACGTATGTATTGTAATCGGACTATTGTCCTGGGGTGGGGCCTAACATGTTATTCTATTTTGTAGGATGTCAAAATTCCTCAAGTTTGACATGGTAAAAAAGGCGCCTCTCCTCCTCCGAATGTGGTGGATAAATCTGGGTCCTAACCGTCAGAGGACAGTCCATCAGTAAAAAGTAAGAATATCGACACACTATAGTAGGGTTGACTCAGGAACTCGAAGATATGAGAATGGGAATAGCCCAACTTGATTTAAAAATGACCAGGAAAGCCTTAGAGGCTGGGGCATTACCTATGCATGAACAAGTGGTAAAACTCCAGGGTGACATGTGGTTGAGGCAATTCGAGCTTAGGAGCATTGTCGGAGCATCCAAGAGGAGCAGGACCGAGGAAGGACCTTCCACGTCATATCTTTAGTATCTTCGCCCCTGCATGGGTTTTATTTCCGTGTATGTCTTTACTTTACCTAAATTTGCCCCTGCATGGGCGTGACTTTTGTGCAATATCCTTTCCCCCTAAAATGTATCCCCCTTTCGACTAGAATTTATATCCCTTTAAAAAATGGAAGTTTTCCATATATATATATATACATGTTATTTTAGGGGGCAATAGAATAGTTCAGATACGTCACATACGTCTTTCAAACTCGCTAGGCCTAACCTTGGCATAAAAAGGTCACCCAGTTAGGACGCGATATTAGCATGATATTATTGTGATATAAACTGTTTTATGTTCTACGTGTGTTGCTTGAATCAAGGAAAAATAGGTCCACTCCATGCCAAAATTTTCTAGAACACCGTAGGCAAAAAAAATATAATCCCACTATGTAAAGTCCGACCAAAATACTCCAAGCCTTCCAAGTTTCTCCGAAAATCCTAAAGCCTTGTAAAAACTTCCTAAAAAATCTCTGTTCTTTCAGGAAAGGTTGAAATGGAGGCTGTGACTATGCGAGAGAGAATGCTAAGGATACGAGAGGAAATGGAGGAGGTTCAGAGAAAACATGAGAGAGTCGATCAACTTATGGAAATTACCTTAGCTCGGTCCAAGGAAGTGGAAGAGCAAACTGCCAAGTCTAAAGAAAGGATTGCTGCGATTGACCAAATACTGGGAAAAACCGAGACTAAGACCAAACCAGACCTTGACCTAGAACTCAAAGAATTGCTCCTAAAGATTGAGGATGTCACTGGGGGATTGGAACAAGTTGTCACGACCCAATTTCTCAAGTCATGATGGCACCTACAATCCCCCAGTAGGCGAACCAATTCCCGTAGCCCAGAACGATTAGTAATGGGCTACTACCTAACCAAAACGCACCAGCAAGCAGAAATAAGAGAAAGCAAAACTCGAATATAAATACATAAAGGAAACTACACCAACCCCAAAACTTGGTATCAATAGTACAGAAGCTTAACTATAACTGAAAATCTCGCATCGTACCCCAATACCGATAGACAACCCTGCTGAAGAACTAGAAGCTTAACTATAACTGAAGCACCACTCATAGAACCAGGTATTGAAACACTCATCGGAGGACTCAGAGTCCTAGCCACGATGTTCTGAAGCGCTGAGGTCGCTATAAATCCAGTCGGAGGTTGGGGTAACCCCACACCCCCTATCTAGTGCAGTAAACCCTCACTCTGGAGTCCTGGCGCTATTGTAAACACTGAAGCAACAGGCACAGAAGCCTCGGCACCAACCGCTATCGCATTCATCTGAGGAATTCGAGAATGAATGAACAACCAAAGTTTAAAAGTCAATAGGGCCAGGAACGCACGATGAGGAGCACCGAAGATGAAATATTTCCTAACAACGCCCTGTAGCCTCCCGTAGATAGGATACGGACGTCATTGTACCAATCCACGAGACTCTACTTAGACACTTGCTTCTGTACCATGACACAGGTGAACCTAGAGCTCTGATACCAAGCTGTCACGACCCAATTTCTCAAGTCATAATAGCACCTACAATCCCCCAGTAGGCGAACCAATTCATGTAGCCCAGAACGGTTAGTAATGGGCTACTACCTAACCAAAACGCACCAGCAAGCAGAAATAAGCGAAAGCAAAACTCGAATATAAATACATAAAGGAAACTACACCAACCCCAAGACTTGGTATCAATAGTACAGAAGCTTCTAATAGGTAGTAGTAACAAAATACAACATAAATTGCCTCAAAAAGTACAAGGAGCAACAGTACAACAGATGAGATGTAGACAAGCCCCGACAGGCACTCACCCTAGTCCCAAATATCCAAAAGCTACACGAGACTCCAGCGTGATCAACGGCGAAATCTCAGCTAATATCTTCACAAAAAGTGTAGAAGTGTAGTATGAGCACCAAAACCACGGGTACTCAGTAGGTATCATAGGCCGACTGAGCGCATATAAGATGTAAAAGCAGTAAGTAACAGATAGCAAGAAAGCAGTCACTGAAGCAATAAGCAAGGCACAAGGAGCTAGCACAGATCATCCATAACCAAGAGCTTCAAGTAACACATGCTAGCACAGAGATACAATTATACAGAATCACAGGTGAAGGAAAGGAGAAAGCACCTGGAGTCCTTGCACAACAATATAAGTACCTCAACAGGCTAGCCATCACTAATCTTTCAAGAACCGGGTGCCAAGACAAGCTCTAAGTAAAAACAGGAGTAAATATAGTCTACCTACAGTCCCAACGGCCGCCCATACAACCGAGGAACACAATCAAGAGAAAACAAACACTCCGGCATCCCATACTACCGGAGCATACACTGAACACACAATAAACAAGGGTGGAATCCAATGCATGATATGATATGATATGATATGATATGATATGATGTGTCAAATAGAACCTCTATATGTACCTCCTCCGGTGCCAATCGGGCCCAATAGGCAGGTTCCATGGAAGGACTCAGCATGTATACCTCTACTCCACCGTATACCCTTCCCACTGGCGCACGCAGCCCGAAGCCCCAGGCCCAGAGCGGCAAGGTCCATAGAGGTCCCCGACCCCATACTAAAACTCAGTATCAAGATATGTCATCCGGAAGCAATTCCGGGATCAAGATAGAGACCCAGTCTCAAGTATGCATGCCCAGACCCCGTCCAGGACTAAAGTAGTAGAAAATGCCTCAAAACCCCTCCAAGGGTGCCCGGGTGTAACCGGGTCTAAAGCTGTAGTAAATCAAGTCTAGTGCTCCTCCCCGCAGAGACTAGTATCAGTAATAAAATCAAGTCTGGTGCTCTGCCTCGCAGAGACTAGTATCAGTAATAAAATCAAGTCTGGTGCTCTTCCCCGCAGAGACTAGTACCAGTAATAAATTCAGTTTAAAAACATCCAAAAATCCCCTTTTCTATCAACAACAGTACCAAAAATGGGCCCCCAGGGCCATGCAAATTTAGGAAAACCATCGATAGTGGCTTACAGCCAAAACTGTAGTAAAACATGTAGGGGAAAACCTTTTTCATGGATGATATGCTCGCACACAAATATAAAAGTAGCCCAACGGCTCACAACAATTCCTATGAGCCCTGCACAGGCCCAATAGCTACTCAGCAGACATAACCAGCCTAAAAGGATAATCTCTATGTCCGGGACTCACAGACATTCCCCAATAACCCACCATCTATGTTCCAGAGTCAATACAAGTCCACACAGGACCACAAGGGTAACATACAATACTACACGAATACTACAAACAATGCGTGAAATAACGAACGAATAAGGTGGACAAGGTCGGGGGTACCAACCTATAACAACCCATCCAAGGATGCTAATTAATGCAGTTATAGCCTATATACGCAGAGTCTAGATAGGGGAAAACCATAACCTACCTGTCATCCGATGACTAGCTGCGGGAACGGAATTGTCCAGACTCGAACAGCTCTAGGAAGCTCTGAATCACACAAAACAAATACTTTCAACTGAAGCCCCAAAGGAGTCTCTATGAAGCCTGACCAACCAAGGTAATGGAACAATTGCTAGAATCGACAAGGCTACAAGAACGAGCCATAGCCAATTGATAAGGTGTTAATGTCACACACGCGACCAGCCAACTCCAAAGCATAAAAATGAGGCCAATAACAATAACAAATGGCAGCTAAATCCAACAACAATACGTTAACCACATCTCCAAGGAGCGATGAGCTCCCGAGGCACTATTTCAAGGCATACTTCACGTTTGTCCAATCCAATCACTATCGTATGTGATCCCAAAAAGAATCGCACAATTTCTCAATCCCTCTAGCACCTTACCATAACCATAAAACCACAACAATAATCAAACATAACAAGATAAAGGGGCTGTCCAAAGCCACAAATCCAAAATACCACTTCGGGGCTCAGAAATCCATAAAACAATACTAGAACATATAATAACGAAGGAGGGTCGTAGGAGGAAGGTTACCTCGACAAAAAGCTTTGAAATACGAAGCTAAACATGCCGTTATAAGGACCCACCACGAGCTGTAACAATATACGGCAAGAAAATGCGACAAACATGCCGATAACAATAAGTTCTCCTCGGAATTGATTCTAAAGCTCAAATTAAGAATGAGTGAAGGATTTAGAACCCTTACCTTAAGATAATCAAATGATAATACCATAAAAATATCAGTTCCACGAACTGCCTCCTTGCAATAGCAACAAACGGAGCCAAAACGACGAAAAAACTATACCACGACGATGAGCTCGCGACGTAGAGCAACTTTCGTTAAACTTCCGAATAGAAAGGATCAAGTTCCATGGATTATTTCTAAGGTTTATATCTGATTTTGTAAGGTTTTGGTCTGTTTTTATGGGTTTAAAACGAAGGAGGAGAAGATTTATAAAGGCAAACCGACTTAGGATGTGGGCCCCACCTTGACGTGTCTGCTTGTGCGGTCTTACGAAAATGTGAATATCTCTCTATTCTGAAGTTGTATGGACTAACGGTTTAGTGCGTTGGAAATTAGACTCGTAGGCCTTCAATTTGGTATATTGGGGGACCACTAAATCTTTATAGATAGGGAGAAACACCCCAAGACATTTAACCCAAATTTGAAGAGAATTCCTTAAAGGAATTTACAATAACTTTTTCCGACTTTTGTTTCGCAACTTGCTTGACTTCAAAACTTATCATACGACCATTTTGCCATTACAATTCCTCATAACACATCCTTGTTAGTATATTAGACACTATTAGTCTTACCCCAAAGGCACGGATTACTATAAACCTTCCAAACGGGCGGGGTGTTACACGAGGCATTTCTTTAACTCAAACTTTCGAGTAAGGGATTCCTTTGACCTAGAACCTTGGTTTAATTCTTTGATATTACCAAGAATGTTGTCGAAAGTCAACGATTTCCAAAGTTGAAGCTCTAAAATGAGGAACGGCCATAAAGACCAAACAAACGGCCCGGGCACCGAACTACCGGTCCCGACAAGCCATAAATGACTTGGGCCACTACAAGTAAGCTCTAATGGTACAAGAAAGGCGAAAACGTGTAAATGACCGGAAGGGTCATTACATCATCCACTACTAAAAAGACTTTCGTCCCCGAAAGTCAGTAAGGAAGAAAATACCAGAGATTTAAGGACAACAGATACCACGCCCGTACTACTCTTTCGGACAACCCGGGTAACCTCCGCGACCGGATGGCACCCAATAGAACAGAACCAAAGAAAGTAACCAAGCCTTAATTTCTTACTATCCAAGCTAGATTTCAACCTGCAACGATCTGCCAACCCAAACTGAACCTCGAGAATCTTAACCAAAAAGAACCTACACAACACCGAAACCAGAGCACCAAGGCTATCAACACACAAAACTCGAATCCTCAAAACCATACCAAGTTCACCAGAAAATCCATCAACCCGAAACTCTAACTCATGAACCCGCTGTTCCACAAAAGCCCTTTTTTTTTATTCTGAACTGAATCCTTTAGCACCACAAAAAGGAATCGGCATACAAGCTGAACACTCAAACCACCCTCGAAGCATCAACTGACACACCAGAGATCCATAGTTCCTGCTTATACTTTACCACAAACAAAGTCACCCATTGTACAAATGCGTTTTAAGCCAAGATATAGGCTATTTGCCTTTGCCATCCAAGATAACAACCCGTAGCATATCATTAAAACTAAAGTTACCTGCCTTGACTGACCACCAACGAACGAACGAACATTTTACCTAACATCAAATTCGCTAACTGAACCGTGCCAGGTTTGAATCAGCTGAAAGTGAATGAACCAGGGTTGCCCAGAAGACCCAAACCAAAACTACGATCCTGCAAGAAGTGTGGTAAGACTACCACGAAGTCTGTAACCATGAGCCAAACTCCCAACTCTAGAAAACACTGCTGCTACTCCTACACTCGAACACCATTTGAATGTGAAATCACCTTACGAATCTCACCTCAGGAAAAAGTTCACCATGCCACAAATATCAAGTCCAAACAACCCGAAGGCAAGGGAAAAGGTGCCTGGGGTTCAAAGTTACCATCTAGCAATAGAAATTTTTGCATATACTTTCAACTCATTCCTTTGGCTCGAATCAACCGCTCTACTGGTTCTGCAAACAACCAACCACTTCGAAGCATATATCATAATGAACTTCTCGTCCATACTGGCCGAGTCTAACCAACACTAGAACCCAACATAAACAACTACTCCGGAGGAATCAATTAAACAAGCTTTCAAATCCTGGGCAAACAAATGGCTATTATCAGTCTCTACGTATCATCAGAGCTCAAAATAGCCTCGCTAGTCTTAACCCGCACAAGCTGACCACATAAAGCGTACACCACTGCTGAAGCTCAAACTTACGCCGCTGAGTCTGTCCAACCATGGTAGAAGAACCTCGTACTAACTAGAACACTGTTGAAATCCCGAATATCTCGCCTCTTGTAGAGGTTAGCCAAGGACTAGGTGTCCAAGGCCAATAGCCGCATCCACAACTAAAGTAAAGAAGCTAAGTTGCCTGCACTCACTGCCTCCCTGCACTATAATGCTGCAACCAAATAGAAACTGCCACAAACCATCCGATGTAACCTGCCAAGTTATGATTCTGAACACCGACTTTCAAAACTACCAACTAAAGCCTTGGTCGAACAAGGATGATGCCAATGAACCCGTAAGAACCCAAGCCAACTAGGCCTGAATATGCAAATTGCCAACACCATAGTTGCTACTGAAACAAAAACCAATCGATGGAAACCCACGGCAATGTGTAGACGGCTGGATCGAATCACCAACACACAATCCCAAAGCAAACCTTCATCGCCACCTCAGGCAACTACGAGGACACATAAACACATACAAAGAGTTATCTCCCTTCTTTTTCAACTAAACAAAAATGCTTACTTAGCACATACTAAACCTTACAAATCCTTTCTCGAATAAGAACCTGAATCTATTACCTTACTACATCTAGCTACACGTCAAAAGGCAGGAGGAGGATGGGACGGATGCCCAACTCACCCGAAATGCCTACAAATACAACCCAACCACGAGGTTACGATCAACACTTAGTCGGAAGTGCTTAAAGTCAAGACCCAATCATGATGCCAATATCCAGAGCTCATCGAAAGAACTACGACCAAGATTCATTCCAACTGGAGCTAGGGATACAACCAAACACCCAACGGACCAGGAAGTGGAGGAGACTATGGGAACAACCCACATACCTGCCAACCTCCTAAACTAATCAACAAAGAGGGTCGACTCTAGACACTCAAGAGACCAAACCAATCTATGCACACTAGCATAACCAATATCTCCCAACTGAGGCAAAATCTCAACTCCGGCCCAACTACCGGTAATACATCAAACCATCACACGGATCTTTAGCTACGCTAGATAACGGCCTAGGCAACAACCATCTAGGACCGCTCAATAAGGGAAACCCAACCAAAAGTACAGAATCACAATGAAACAGGGGTAACCCGACTAGAAACAGAATAACAAGAACTACTCACGAGCTACAACTCCGGGAAAACACCTCTCAAGCTAACTTACCCCCATCCACTACTAAAGAATAAACTACCAATAAAATAACATATCGGTACTACAGTTCGGGTAGCCAAAAAACTTAAACAAATAGCAGGTAGGTATATAAGAAAATAAATGACAGAAGGGATAGAATCGCAACGCGAGCAGGACTATCACAAGTCGAAGGTAGCAAAAGCCTAACCTGGAGCAACGATATCAGGAACCTCTACCTCTGGCCCACCAAGAGGAGTATCAAGCTGATGGGATATAACTCTGGACTGAGTAGTCAAAACTAAAGGCCCAATCGGCCCTCGCTGGGGACAAGCTCTATAAAGGTGACCAGTCTCTCCCTAATGATAACAACCAGGCTGTCTGGGATACACAATCGTTGGGAAATTCCTAGCAAAGTGCCCATGCTCACCAAACCAAAAATAGCCTATACCAGATGAAATCCGATGGGAAAATCTTGCCTCGTACCCCAATACCGATACACAACCCTGCTGAAGAACTAGAAGCTTAACTATAACTGAAGCACCACTCACAAAACCAGGTACTGAAACACTCACCGGAGGACTCAGAGTCTTAGCCACGATGTCCTGAAGCACTGAGGTCGCTATAAATCCAGTCGGAGGTTGGGCTGACCCCACACCCCCTATCTAGTGCAGTAAACCCTCACTCTGGAGTCC
Source organism: Jaltomata sinuosa (assembly GCA_003996215.1). NCBI lineage: Eukaryota > Viridiplantae > Streptophyta > Magnoliopsida > Solanales > Solanaceae > Jaltomata > Jaltomata sinuosa. The sequence goes on along the minus strand of QJPP01000178.1, from coordinate 813,001 downwards.
TGGCGCTATTGTAAGCACTGAAGCAACAGGCACAGAAGCCTCGTCACCAACCACTATCGCATTGGTCTGAGGAATTCGAGAATGAATGAACAATCAAAGTTTAAAAGTCAATAGAGCCAGGAACGCACGATGAGGAGCCAAGAAGATGAAATATTTCCAAACAACGCCCTGTAGCCTCCCGTAGATAGGATACGGACGTCAATGTACTGATCCACAAGACTCTACTTAGACACTTGCTTCTATACCATGACACCGGTGAACCTACCAAGCTGTCACGACCCAATTTCTCAAGTCATGATGGCACCTACAATCCCCCAGTAGGCGAACCAATTCCCGTAGCCTAGAATGGTTAGTAATGGGCTACTACCTAACAAAACGCACCAGCAAGCAGAAATAAGCGAAAGCAAAACTCGAATATAAATACATCAAGGAAACTACACCAACCCCAAGACTTGGTATCAATAGTACAGAAACTTCTAATAGGATACAAGTGCTAGTAGTAACAAAATACAACATAAATTGCCTCTGAAAGTACAAGGAGCAACAGTACAACAGATGAGATGTAGACAAGCCCCGACCATCAGGCGCTCACCCTAGTCCCAAAGATCCAAAAGCCGCACGAAACTCCAACGTGATCAACGGCGAAAGCTCAGCTAATATCTGCACAAAAAGTGCAAAAGTGTAGTATGAGCACCAAAACCACGGGTACTCAGTAGGTATCATAGGCCGACTGAGCGCATATAAGATGTAAAAGCAGTAAGTAACAGATAGCAAGAAAGCAGTCACTGAGGCAATAAGCAAGGCACAAGGAGCTAGCACAGATCATCCATAACCAAGAGCTTCAAGTAACATATGCTAGCACAGAGATACAATTACACAGAATCACAGGTGAAGGAAAGGAGAACACACCTGGAGTCCTTGCACAACAATATAAGTAAGTAGAGAGAGAGTTGAGAAAATAGTGGTATACCGGTAACCTCAAGTGGAAGGAAAAGACGAAGAGCAGTCTAACATTCTCAAAATGGAATCAACCAGTATAAGGAAATCATAACACCAATCCAATCATATGATAGCATAACCATGGAATCAACTTACAAGTACAACCCTAGGATGAAATAACTAGGCCACAATAACCGAGAGATACCACTCAGCTTCCCACAAGAATAGAACCAGAGTCTCACACTCTGCTCAGAAGGCCACACAAAAGTGCCTCAATAAGATAGGACTCTAAAGCCCTCTCAATAATCAAAAATCCCACAACCAAAGCATCAACAGGCTAGCCATCACTAATCTTTCAAGAACCGGGTGCCAAGACAAGCTCTAAGTAAAAATAGGAGTAAATATAGTCTACCTACAGTCCCAACGGCCGCCCATACAACCGAGGAACACAATCAAGTGAAAACAAACACTCCGGCATCCCATACTACCAGAGCGTACACTGAACATACAACAAACAAGGGTGGAATCCAATGCATGATATGATGTGTGAAATAGAACCTCTGTGTGTACCTCCTCCAGTGCCAATCGGGCCCAGCAGGCAAGTTTCATGGAAGGACTCAGCCTGTATACCTCTACTCCATCGTATACCCTTCCCTCTGGCGCACGCAGACCGAAGCCCCAGGCTCAGAGCGGCAAGGTCCATAGAGGTCCCCGACCACATACAAAAACTCAGTATCAAGATATGTCATCCAGAAGCAAGTCCGAGATCAAGATAGAGACCCAGTCTCAAGTATGCATGCCCAGACCCCGTCCAGGACTAAAGTAGTAGAAAATGCCTCAAAAACCCCTCCAAGGGTGCCCGGGTGTAACCGGGTCTAAAGCTGTAGTAAATCAAGTCTAGTGCTCCACCCCGCAGAGACTAGTATCAGTAATAAAATCAAGTCTGGTGCTCTGCCCCGCAGAGACTAGTACCAGTAATAAAATCAGTGCAAAAACATCCAAAAATCCCCTTTTCTATCAACAACAGTACCAAAAATGGTCCCCCAAGGCCATGCAAATTTAGGAAAACTATCGGTAGTGGCTCACAGCCAAAATTGTAGTAAAACATATAGGGGAAAACCTTTTGCATGGATGATATGCTCGCACACAAATATAAAAGTAGCCCAATGGCTCACAACAATTCCTATCATCCCTTCACAGGCCCAATAGCTACTCCACAATAACCCATCATCAATGTTCCAGAGTCAATACAAGTCCACACAGGACCACAAGGGTAATATACAATACTACGCGAATACTACAAACAACGCGTGAAATAACGAACGAACAAGGTGGACAAGGTCTGGGGTACCAACCTATAACAACCCATCCAAGCATGCTAATTAATGCAGTTATAGCCTATATACGCAGAGTCTAGATAGGGGAAAACCATAACCTACCTGTCATCTGATGACTAGCTGCGGGAACGGCATCGTCCAGACTCAAACAACTCTAGGAAGCTCTGAATCACACAAAACAAATACTTTCAACTGAAGCCCCAAAGGCGTCTCTATGAAGCCTGACCAACCAAGGTAATGGAACAATTGCTAGAATCGACAAGGCTGCAAGAACGAGCCATAGCCAATTGATAAGGTGTTAATGTCACACTCGCGACCAGCCAACTCCAAAGCATAAAAATGAGGCCAATAACAATAACAAATGGCAGCTAAATCCAACAACAATACGTTAACCACATCTCCAAGGAGCGACGAGCTCCCGAGGCACTATTTCAAGGCATACTTCACGTTTGTCCAATCCAATCACTATCGTATGTGATCCCAAAAAGAATCGCACAATTTTCCAATCCCTCCAGCACCTTACCATAACCAGAACACCACAACAATAACCAAACATAACAAGATAAAGGGGCTGTCCAAAGCAACAAATCCAAAATACCACTTCGGGGCTCAGAAATCCATAAAACAATACTAGAACATATAATAACGAAGGAGGGTCGTAGAAGGAAGGTTACCTCGACAAAAATCTTTGAAATACCAAGCTAAACATGTTGTTATAAGGACCCACCACGAGTTGTAACAATATACGGCAAGAAAACACGACAAACATGCCGATAACAATAAGTTCTCCTCGGAATTGATTCTAAAGCTCAAATTACGAATGAGTCGAGGATTTAGAACCCTTACCTTAAGATAATCAAATTATAATACCATAAAAATATCAGTTCCATGAACTTCCTCCTTGCAGTAGCAAAAAATGGAGCCAAAACAACGAGAAAACTATACCACGACGATGAGCTCACGACGTAGAGCAACTTCCGTTAAACTTCCGAATTGAAAGGATCAAGTTCCATGGATTATTTCTAAGGTTTATATCTGATTTTGTAAGGTTTTGGTCTGTTTTTATGGGTTTAAAACGAAGGAGAAGCTTATTTATAAAGGCAAACCGACTTAGGATGTGGGCCCCACCTTGACGTGTCTGCTTGCACGGTCTTACGAACGTGAATATCTCTCTATTCTGAAGTCGTATGGACTAACGGTTTAGTGCGTTGGAAACTAGACTCGTACACCTTCGATTTGGTATATTGGGGGACCACTAAGTCTTTATAGATAGGGAGAAACACCCCAAGATATTTAACCCAAATTTGAAGAGAATTCCTTAAAGGAATTTACAATAACTGTTTTCGACTTTTGTTTCGCAACTTGCTTGACTTCAAAACTTATCATACGACCATTTTGCCATTACAATACCTAATAACACATACTTCTTAGTATATTAGAAACTATTAGTCTTACCCCAAAGGCACGGGTTACTATAAACCTTCCAAACGGGCGGGGTGTTACACGAGGCATTTCTTTAACTCAAACTTTCGAGTAAGGGATTCCTTTGACCTAGAACCTTGGTTTAATTCTTTGATATTACCATGAATGTTGTTGGAAGTCAACGATTTCCAAAGTTGAAGCTCTAAAATGAGGAACGGCCATAAAGACTAAATAAACGGCCCGGGCACCGAACTACCGGTCCCGACAAGCCATAAATGACTTGGGCCGCTACAAGTAAGCTCTAATGGTACAAGAAAGGCAAAAATGTGTAAATGACCGGAAGGGTCATTACACAAGTCAACAAGGGGAAGGAAAGAGTAATTGAAGAACCCAAAGACAATGAGCAAGTGCCCATGGAGACCACTACTGAAAGGGCCCAACTCTTTGACACGAGAGTCCGCCACGGACCAAGGTCAAGGGTGATGCTATTTGGCCTTCCAGATTCAGGCCAGGTGGGAAACCCATCACCCTCAAAGTTCACTTCCGTGAATATACCAAAAATCCAAAGGTGATTCTCTGTTCAGAAATTTACGAGACCCTAAAAGCTATGGGGGTCCTGCATCCTGACCAATCTGAGGGATTTGGATGTCACTCTCACAATGAGCATAAAGAATGTGCCTATCATCCACGTCACAGAGGACACACTACTGATGAATGAAATGCCCTAAAAGCCCATAATTACCACATGATCACTAACGGCCAGATAAGCCATCTATGGGCCCCCCAAACCATCCTTGCTTGTGACCAAGTTGGCTATGGCATGCCCATGACTAAGGAAATGAAAATTCATCGCTATGATTTCACTGTCTTCCAGGACACTTACTATGAAATCTATACTAAGCTGGTCAAAACCAGAATCCTGGAGCCCGTGGAAAGGAGACCAAAGAAGATGCCCAAGGCTTGGCGTCAGGGGAAAGAAGTTTGCCTCTACCACAAAAGGGTCAGAGGCCATGATATCGAGACTTATCGCCACTTTTGGGTCGATTTGTAATACCTCATTGACATGGGAAAATCAAGCTGGAGTTTCCCCCTTATCATCCTTGAAGAAAAAATCGAGAATAGTCTAGCAGATCCCATCATCTAGAGTTGAAAGAAGCAAAAGTAGCAGAGTTTTAGCTTTCAGTTTCTTTATTTTTATTTTTGATGTCGTCTTTTACTTTCCCCTTGTATTTAGAATAGTGGATGAAATGAAATAAGACAACTTATCTATCACAAGTTCGAACTACGTAGGGCCTGAATTCTCCTTCATGAGATACGTAGGGAGCCTTCAAGGCCCAGCCCATGTCTTAAAGAAATTGTCATTTCTCCACATGGACGAAGATGACAAAGAGTTCAGGAGAACAATAGGCAGAGATGTTACAAGATCAACAAAATCAACCTTTCCTGACAAAACCTACTAATCCCAAATTAACAGACAAAATCCTGTCCTTTGAAACTATTGAGTCAAAACCACCTGTGGACCAATTTGCCTTGACGAAAAGCAACTTTTATGTGTTTAAAGTAATTCCTATGTGTTTATTTCTCGCCATATATCTTGTATTATTTCACTAACAAAAAAATTAACATAGCGGCTTTTGAGTTGTTTTTCATTTCAACAGATAAAAGAAACTGGTTTGTGTTGACAAAAACTGGCTGAACACTCTTACTTCACTCGCTCGAAAGCACACTTAGATCTGTCCTCTGACCCTCACTTGTCTGCAGAAAGAATGACTGATAGTGAGAAAGAAAATGCCCTGGCTATAAGAGACAACGTCATCGCTGAACAGAATAAAATGATCCCAGAGCTAGCAAAGAAATTAGAAAAGAAGCAGGAAGAAGTGCAAAGGAAGAAAGACATGTCTAGGTTGGTAATCGCCGCCAATACTCCTGCTTTGGGCGATTCTCAGCCCCCTACTCAAAATCCTTCACTCAATTCTCCGCAAACCGAAAATCAACCAAAAGACATCCCCTCCTCTTCCATTCACAGGCCTTCAAACGAACCCGTCCACAATAACCCCTCCCTCATCAGGTCCTAGTACCAGACCCATACTCCCCCTATTCAACATACTAACCAGAACAACAATCCAGGTGCCTATTTCACACAAAACCCTCCAAACCTCCAGAACACTCCACAAAACACCTACAACTCCCAAAACAACCATCCTAATGCCACCAACATAGTTAACCCATATAATTTTACCCCCACATACCCAAATACTATTCCACATGTCCATCCCCTACCCGCGCAGAACATACCTCCCACTTTCCATGCCATAACAGAACCATACCCCATCTTCCAGGAGAACCTTGAGCTAGATCATTATGAAGAGAAAGAAAGAGAGTTGAAGGCTACGGGAATGAAATGAGGCCTCGATATGGCACAAATAAGAGAAGAAATGGCCTAGATTCAAGAGTTACGGAGTTTGCCTTACGAGAAAGGCTACGACTATGATGATCTCTGCATTCACCCTGAGATGAACCTGTCAAAAGGTTTCAAAATTCCAAAATTTGTAATCTTCAATGGTGTTGGGATTCCCGAAGCCCATCTAAGGAGTTACTATGATCAGATGGTCGGTTCCTGAAGAAACGACGCCCTGCTAATGAGACTCTTTAGTCGAAGTCTGAATGGAGAGGCATTGAAATGGTTCACCTCCCAAGAATTGAAAAAGTGGTTCAAGTGGAGCGATCTCGCTTGAGATTTCACCCAGAGATTCGCATATAACGTAGAAGTCATCCCAGATCGAAATTCCCTGGGACGCATCAGGCAAAAGTCAAATGAGGATTTCAGAGATTATGCTTACCGGTGGAGAAAAGAGATCGCGAGAGTCCGGCCTCCTATGACCAAAGAAGAAATAAGCGCGGTGTTTATGTGCGCTCAGGAGTCGGAAGTTTATGACCAGATGATATCAGCCGTAAAGGCCCAGTTCGCCGACTTAGTCAAAATCAGAGAGATTGTGGAAGAAGGGCTCCGAAGTGGCAAAATCGCCAAAACCTCGGTTTATTCAGGACCTACTGGACCCCCAAAGAAAAACAGAGAGGACGTATCTTCGGTATCTTTCAATCCTAGTCCAAAACCACATAAACCCTTCGAAGCTAGTTATAAGAAGCCACTTTTTCCAACAACCCCTCCTCCAGTTCCACAAAACCCTCAACCAATCTTCTAGACTCAGCCAATCTACCAAACTCCCGTGCCAAATGTGCAGCCCATCTACCAAACTCCAGCCCCAAATATACAATCCACCTACCAAGCACCTCCCTAGAATTTTCCAGTATACCAAAGAGCTCCTGAAAACCAGAACAACCATCGGGTTCCTCCTCCCGCTAACCCCGGTCTCCCTCGACCAAATTTGGAAAAGAAAGTTCCTCAAACTTTCACTCAATTAGCTGAGACCCAAACTCAGTTATATGAAAGATTGAAGGCCTCTGGATTAGTTTAGCCCATTCAGCATAATCCAGGTAATGTCAACTCTCATTTATACAAAGCTGATCGGCATTGTGCTATCACTCTGGAAGCGCCGGACACAACACAGAGGATTGCATCAATCTGAAACATAAGATTCAAGATTTGATCGATCAAAAGGTAGTCACCTTATAGACAGCACCACCAAATGTTAATAACAACCCACTTCTGAATTACGAAAGAGCCACTGTAAACATGATTGAAATAGAGGAAGAATAGTTTGCAAGCAAGTCCATAGTGCCGGCGATCCCCAGAAAGCCTGAGGAACTAAAAAGGTATGTAGCTGCTTTGAGCATCACAGAGAAGCTGCAATTTGCTGTGTTGATGCCGGCTGAAAAAGAGTTCGAAATTGTAGAAGCCGTAACTCACGGCATGACAAGATCTGGGAGATGTTATGTCCCCGATAATCTGGTAGATGATGCTTACAAGAAGAGTCTGCAGAAAATGCCAATCACTGAAGGCGAAGCAGAAGAGTTTTGGAGAAGAATCCAGCCAAAAGAGTACTCGATTGTGAAGCACTTGGAAAAGACCCCAGCTCAAATTTCTATTTGGGCATTTCTCATGAGTTCCCTGTACCACAGACAGGCGTTACTCAAGGTTCTAAATGAAGCTTACGTGCCCATGTGTACCAGTGCAGAAAACCTTACTGCCATGGTAAGCCAAGTCCTAGGAAGCCACCGCATCTGTTTCAGTGATGATGAGTTGCCTTTTGAAGACATAACACGCAACAAGGCTCTACATATCACTATTCAGAGTCAAGAAAAGGTTGTGAACAGGGCACTGATCTATAACGGATCAAGATTGAACATTTGTCCATTGTCAACACTGACACAGTTAGATACGATTTGGGAAAGATCCGTCAAAGCAGGGTCAATGTGAGGGCCTTCGACGGAGGACAGAGAGACACCCTTGGAGAAGTCAACCTATACATCCAGATGGGACCCGCTGAATTTCGAACAGAGTTACAGGTCATGGATATTATCACTAGTTACAATTTGCTTTTGGGACGGCCATGGATCCACAAAGCTGGGTCCGTGCCATCAACCTTGCACCAAATGGTGAAGTTCTTTTGGGAAGGGCACGAAGTAGTAATCCATGGAGAGGGAACACCTGAGTCGCCCAAATGGTTGTGTCCCCACAATCGAAGAGGTCCCGAGAGGGAGTGACTTCTACACGGTGGAAATTGTGAATGCCACTGAAGAGGACCTGGCTCTTCAAATTCCTATGCCTCCCATTTACAAGATGCTTGCGACCACAATGCTGAGGTGTGGTTATGAACCAGGCTCGGGGCTAGGAAGGAACTCTAACGATCGGATAGATCCTTTAAGTATCCCTGGACAGTTGAGCAAGCACAGATTATGGTATGTGATCCAAGAAGGTGAAGCCAGCAACAAAGAAAATAACAGGTCAGGACTGCCCAAGCCTTTTCCTCAGTTGTATCAATCATTCCCGGTACGCGTCAGTCCCCCAAGCGATGGGTTGGAGGATCGAATAGGGGATCTGTTTGAGGAGTGTGATGCTATCGTGGAAGAAGCTCCCGAAATAACCACAATCAGGAACCTCAAACCCAGCGAGGAGTTGCAAAACTGGGTCGCCACTCCTTTGGCTACTCTCCACTCGGCTGGGTAGACAAAGACTTTGTTTTACAAAATTCGGTGACAGTTTGAATGAGGCTCCGCGACTCGCCCTGTATGTTTTAAATTTCCTCGTATTGTTTACTGCTTTCTAAAAGGCATGAACCTACATTCATGTAGGTTGTAGCCATAGTTTGTAAATAATTCTGAATTTCAAATGAAAGCCTCTTTATTTTGAAAATATTCGCCGTTTAAAGATTTATTTTTATTTGCTTATTATTATCTAACCCATTTTGTTTTGATTTCAGTAATAATAAGTTAAAACCTGCCACTTTCATGTCATGTCAAGGGCTTAACGAACAAATAGAGCTAGGTGACGATGATTTCGAGGAATATGATGAAGAAACTATAGTTCCCAAAGACTTGACAGAGGAATTAAAAGACTTTGAGACCGAGAAAAGCCTAATCTAGAGGAAGGTGAGATAGTCAATCTAGGAGACAACCAAGAAGTCAAGGAAACCAGAATCAGTGTCCATTTGACAGAAAAACAAAAAAGAGAACCTATCATATTGCTCCAAGAATACATCGACATATTTGCTTGGGCCTACAATGATATGCCAGGGCTAAGCACAGACATAGTCTCCCACAAGATGCCTATTAATCCAGGGTTTGATCCCATCAAGCAGAAGATTCGAAAGTTCAAGCCATATCTAACTCTGAAGATCAAGGAAGAAGTTACCAAACAGAATTAGTCTGGAGTGGTAGGGGTTACAAAGTATCCAACCTGGTTGGCCAATAGCATCCCATTTCCTAAGAAAGATGGGAAGATCAGAATCTATGTCGATTATCAAGACCTGAATAGGGCCAGTCCCAAAGATAACTTCCTATTGCCCAATATCCATATCCTTATCGATAACTGCGTGAAGCACGAAATGCAGACATTTGTGGATTGTTTTGCTGGATACCATCAGATCTTAATGGATGAAAAAGATGCGGAGAAAACAACCTTTATCACCCCCTGGGGTATCTACCATTACCGAGTGATGCCATTTGGTCTCAAAAATATGGGTGCTACTTATATGTGAGCCATGACAACCATTTTCCATGACATGATTCATAAGGAGATCAAGGTATACGTGGATGACGTGATTGTTAAATCCTGCGAGAGTTCGGATCACTTGACCCATTTGAGGAAGTTTTTTGACCACCTGCGAAAATACAACCTAAAGCTGAATCCCGCAAAGTGTGCTTTCGGGGTGCCAACTAGCAAATTGTTGGGTTTTATAGTCAGTAGAAGGGGCATCGAGCTCGAACCTTCAAAGATCAAAGTAATTCAGAAGTTGCCTCCCCCGAAGACCAAGAAAGAGGTCATGAGTTTCCTGGGAAGGTTAAATTATATTAGTCAATTCATAGCTCAATCAACGATTATTTGTGAACCCATTTTCAAGTTATTAAAGAAAGATGCACCGACTGGTTGGACCAAGGAGTGCCAGCAAGCTTTTGATCATATCAAGGACTACTTGTCCAGTCCTCCGATATTGGTTCCTCCAAAAGAAGGGAGCCCATTATTGATGTATCTATCGGTTTCAGAAATGCCTTCGGATGCATCCCCTTTTGACATGGTCCTTTTGGCATGGTCCTTTTGGCATGGTCCTTTTGGTCCTTTTGACATGGTCCTCGCGACATGGTCCTTTTGACATGGTCCTTTTGACATGGTCCTCTTGACATGGTCTTTTTGACAGGGTCCTCTTGACATGCAAATATGATAATGATATGGATGATCATGTAATGGCATGTGTAGTAGTTGCAGAGAATATCACCTTTGGTCTTTAGGTCGTTATGTTGACTCCCTTGTGTGTACCTGTACTTAAGGCAAATGATTAGTAGACACAATGTCACTCTTACTAGCGACCACAGTCGAACTGGAAAAACATTAAAGGCGATGTTTATGAAGTTAATCAAGACAACTTTCATTTCAAATGTGAATGAAACGGTTGTGCCCATTTCTGGGGACAACCTCAAATACCATTCTCGAACATCGTTTGTTCATGGTTATTTCTGACTTGCTAGGGATTGGCAAAGGACATCACTGATCTCTCATTTGGTGTCTTAATTTGAAGTTGACCAAATGTCCTGATCTGCTTGGGGACTTGAGGATGATGTCAATCTCTCTTTATCTAATAGTTCCTGTGAACTACAAGACAATTTGTCAACTCTAGGAGTTTTTGCTTCTTTTGGCTTCTTCCCGTTGTTTTGGCTTTTCTCGCTAAATTTTGGGGCATTTGGTCTCATTGTGTTTCTTTGAACGCGTTGGACAACGAGGGACTTCTTTCTAACATACTTTTGGGGACAACCTGCATCCACATAAAAATTGTTAGTTTTGCCGACTGGTCTGTGTTGACCTTCTTCGATCTTTTGCTCCTCACTTTGTCTTTTCCAGATGCTTTCTACTTTCGGGAACTTGTTTCCCTCGACTCTATCCGGGTCATGGTATACATAAGACAAAATCACATTATAATGAGTAAAACTAGTTTTCGTAAAGCTTTTTTAAGCAAGTTCTTTGGAAACAAAGATTTTGAAAAAGGATAGTTTGGAAAGGTCTATGCTCGTCATGTCGTGTGCTAGCTCAATGAATGTCCTTTACTCGAGGCCTTGATGTTTCTGACGTATCGCTGGCAGACTCTGAAGATCCTTTGTCATCCTAGCTGGGGAGTTCAAAAATGTTTTTCGATAAATTTGTCACAGCTGGGGATCAATCCACCTCGGACTTTTTATAACTAGAAATGTTTTAAAGTGGACTCTGATCTCTTGGTGCTGGGGAATTCCTCGGAGTTGTTTCTGAACTCTTGAGTGAAGCTTGGTGGAAATTTTGAGGTCTTCCTCAAAATTTCTGCCCCAGTTAAAGGTTTCATAGTGAATCTCATTCCATTGGTAAAAGACTTGAGACTCTACGGGGATTACGAGATTCTTTCTCGATATTCGCTTTGGTTGCTCTTTGGCACATTTTGTATTCTGACTTACTGGAGAACTATCTTCACCTTCTAAATTTTTGAGATTCCTTTCTCAAAAAACTTGCCCCAGTTTCCTTTTCCTGGGTAATATGACCGAGGCGTTATGGCACCTATGTATCCCGTTGAGGCAGGAATCAGGTCAAACGTAGTTCCCATACCTATAGTGGGAGAATGTTGGAAATAAATAAAGGGGTGACTGAGGCCGACAAAGGCCCCTACGTATCTCATTCTTGAGAATTTAGGTCGAACGTAGTTCAAGATAAAGGGGAAAGATAGATTTTTCTAAGGGGTTGACCAAAGTCGACACAGGCCGCCTACGTATCTTATTCTTGAGAATTTAGGTCAAATGTAGTTCGTATAAAGAGGATATGGACTTTTTAAGCTATTGCAAAGCATAAAAATGATTACAATTAGGAAATGTGATTACAAGGAAAGAAAATGAAAGAAAAACTATCCTCAGGCATAATATCTCTTCATAGCATCGGAGTTGATCGGCTTGGACCACACTTGGCCATCCATCTCGGACAAAATCAAAGCTCCTCCAGATAACACTTTCTGGACGACATATGGTCCTTGCCAATTGGGTGCAAACTTTCCTTTGTATTCCTCCTGGTGAGGGAAAATACGCTTAAGGACCAACTGTCCTATGGAGAATATGCAAGCTCTTACTCTCTTGTTGAATGTGCGAATCATTCATTGTTGGTACAGCTGACCGTGGCATACGACACTCATTCTTTTCTCATCAATAAACATAAGTTGATCGTGATGAGCGCGAACCCACTCTTCATTTCTCAGTCCGGCTTTTTGAATGATCCTAAGGGATGGTATTTTGACTTCAGCGGGTATCACTACTGAACCATACACCAAGACAGAAGGAGTTGCCCTGGTCGAAGTCCTGACGGTCGTTCGGTATCCCAATAAAGCATAAGGCAACATCTCCTGCCAAGATCGATGACTATCAACCATCTTTCTCAAGATCTTCTTGATATTCTTGTTGGCAGCTTCCACAGCTCCATTCATTTGTGGCCGGTATGCGGTCGAATTTTGGTGAGTGATCTTGAATTGCTCACATATCTCTCTCATCAGGTGACTATTCATATTTGCTCTATTATCAGTAATAATTGACTCAGGGATCCTGAATCGGCAAATTAGGTTGTTCTTAACAAAATCAGCTACAACCTTCTTGGTTACGGACTTGTAAGAAGCAGCTTCCACCCACTTGGTAAAATAATCAATAGCTACCAAAATGAATATGTGTCCATTTGAGGCAGGTGGCTCGATGGGACCAATGACATCCATGACCCAGTCTACAAAAGGCCAAGATGCACTCATAGCATGAAGCTCCCTAGGTGGCACTCAAATCAAATCTCTGTGGATTTGGCACTTGTGACATTTCTGTACAAACTTTCTATAATCATTTTCCATGGTCATCCAAAATTATCTGGCTCGCAAGATCTTCTTGGCTAGGGTGAACCCATTCATATGAGGTCCAGACACTCCGGCATGTACTTTTTCTAACAACCTTGTGGCTTCAACCGGGTCAACACATTTTAAGAATCCGAGATCTGGAGTCCTCCTATATAGGATTTCTCCATTTAGGAAAAAGTTGTTGGCCATTTGGCGGATGGTCTTCTTTTGGTTGGTAGTCACATCTTCAGGATAATCCCCGCCTTCTAGATACCTCTTGATATCACAATACGATGGTTTTCCGTCTGGTTTTGCTTCGACTTGTGCACAATGCGCAGTTGCTCTCTGAGACCTATCACCAATGTATCGACGTAATTCTGGTCTGGATGCTAAATCATGGATTATATGGTTGCCAAAGCATCAGCAGATTCGTTCTAAATCCTTGGAGTATGCTTGAACTCGATCTTTCTGAACCTCTTGCATAGATTTCGTACCTGTTTCTCATATGATACAATCTTGGGGGTTTTCACAGCCCACTCGCCTTGGACTTGGTGAATTAGCAAATCAGAATCACCGATAACTAAGAGTTCTCAAATATCTATATCAATAGCTAACTGAATGCTGAGAATACAAGCTTCATACTCGGCCATGTTGTTGGTGCACGAGAAATAGAGTTTGGTTGTCACCAGGTAATGTTGGCCAGTTTCTGATACCAAGACCTCTCCAATGATCGAACCTTTGAAATTGACTGATCCATCAAAGAACAATATCTAACCGGGGTATGCTTCTGTAATATCTTCCCCTACGAATAAAATCTCTTCATCTGGAAAATAAGTTCGGAGTGGCTCATAATCTTCAGCCACTAGATTTTCTGTCATATAATTCGCTAGGGCTTGTCCCTTGATTTCCTTCTGAGTCACGTATATGATGTCAAACTCACTCAGCAATATTTACTACTTGGCCAATTTCCCATAGGCATGGTCTTTTGGAATATGTACTTTAGAGGGTCTATTCTGGAAATGAGATGTGTTGTATAGGACGACAAATAATGTCTTAACTTCTGGGAAACCCAAGTCAAAGCACAACAAGTCCTTTCTAGAAAAGTATAACGAGCTTCGTAAGGAGTGAACTTCTTACTCAGGTAGTAAATTGCTCATTCTTTCTTTCCACTTTCATCATGTTACCCCAGGACGCAACCAAAGGCATTTTTTGAGACTAACAGATATAGAAACAACGGACTTCCTTCTATTGAAGGAACCAATACCGATGGACTGGACAAGTAATCCTTGATGCAGTCAAAATCTTGCTGGCATTCTTCAGGCCAGCTGGTCGGCGCATCTTTCTTCAGCAACTTGAAGATGGATTCACAAATAACCGTTGAATGGGCTATGAACTGGCTAATATAATTCAGCCTTCCCAAGAAACTCATGACTTCTTTCTTGGTCTTCGGGGGAGGGAACTCTTGAATTGCTTTGATCTTTGAAGGGTCGAGCTCAATGCCCCTTCTGCTAACTATAAATCCCAACAACTTGCCAGCTGGCACTCTGAAAGTACACTTGGCGGGGTTCAACTTCAGATTGTACTTTCACAGTCGATCAAAGAACTTCTTCAAATGAGTTAAGTGATCCAAACTCTTGTGGGATTTAATAATCACATCATCCATGTATACTTCAATCTCCTTCTGAATCATGTCATGAAAAATGGTCATCATGGCTCGCATGTAAGTAGCACCTGCGTTTCTAAGACCAAATGACATTACTCAGTAATGATAAATACCCCAAGGTGTAATGAAGGCCATTTTCTCCGCATCTTCTTCATCCATTAGGATCTGATGGTACCCAACAAAACAATCCACAAATGATTGCATCTCGTGCTTCGTACAGTTGTCAATAAGGATGTGGATACTGGGCAATGGAAAGTTATCTTTGGTACAGGCCTTGTTCAGGTCCTGATAGTCAACGCAGATTCTGATCTTCCCATCTTTTTTGGGAACTGGGACAATGTTGGACAACCAAGTTGGATACTTTGTGACTTCTACCACCCCAGATTGGATCTGTTTGGTAACTTCTTCCTTAATCCTCAAACTCAAATCAGGTTTGAACTTTCGGGCCTTTTGTTTTACTAGATCAAAACCTGGATTGATGGGCAATTTATGAGAGACTGTGTCTGTGCTTAACCCTGGGATATCACTATAGGCCCAAACAAATATGTCGATGTACTCTCGGAGCAATTTGATGAGTTTCCTTTTCTATGCTTCTGTCAGATGGACACTGATTCTGGTCTCTTTGATCTCTCGGCCATCTCCTAGATTGATTGTCTCGATTTACTCTAGGTTGGGCCTTTCTAGGTTCTCAAAGTCTTTTAATTCCTCTGTCAATTCTTCAGGAACCATGGTTTCTTCATCATCTCCTCGAAATCATTGTCGTCTAGCTCGGTTTGTTTGCTAAGGTCTTGACATGACATGATAGTGGCAGGTTTTAACTTATTATTACTGAAACCAAAACAAAACAGATTAGATAATAACAAGTAAATATAAACAAATGGTAAACGTTTTTAAAATAAGGAGGCTTTCATTAAAATTCTGAAGTATTTACAAACTATGGCTACAACCCACATGAGTGTAGGTCCATGCCTTTTGGAAAGTAGTAAATAGTATGATGAACATTAAAACATAAAGGGTGGGTCATGGAGCCTCATCCGGACCATCACCGATTTTTCATAAAATAGAGTCTTTGTCTACCCAGCCGAGCGAACAGTCATGAGGGGAATTGCGAACCAATTCTACATCTTTTCGCCGGGCTTGGCATCCCCTATCATGGTTGTTTCAGGGACTTCATCCATTACAGTATCACACTCTTCAAATAACTTTCCGATCCTGTCCTCTAACCCGTCACTTGTTGGAATAATACGCATCGGGAATGACTGATATAAGTGAGGGAGTGACTTAGGCGGTCCTGGCGGCTTTTTATATTTGATGCTTGTTTTTTCCTCTCAGGCCACATACCCTAGTCCATGCATGGTCAACTGTCCGGAGATGCTCAAAGGCTCAATCATGCCATCAGAATTCTTTCCCAACCCAAAACTTGGCTCGTACCCACTTCTCAGCATCGTGGTCGCGAGCATTTTATAAATTGGTGGCACGGGAACTTGAGGATCAAGATCTTCTCCAGTAGTATTTACAATCTCTACGGTGTAGAAATCGCTTCCTCTCGGGACTTCTTGAATCACAGGGACATAGCCATTAGGATGGCTCAAGTGACTTCCTTCTCCATGGATCACCACTTCATGTTTCTCCCAAACCATATGATGCAAAGTTGATGGTACAGCTCTGGCTCTATGGATCCATGGCATTCCCAGAAGCAAGTTATAACTGGTTGTAATATCTATGACTTGGAATTCTGTACGAAACTCAGCGAGTCCTATTTGGATGTACAAGCTAACTTCTCTGATAGTGTCTCTTTGACCTCTGTCAAAGGCTCTCACATTGACCCTGCTCTGGTGAATCTTCCCCAAATCATACTCCAACTGAGATAATGTGGACAACGGACATATATTAAGCCCTGATCCATCATTAATCAATACCTACATTCACAATCTTCTCTTGGTTCTGGATAGTGACATGCAAAGCTTTGTTATGCATTATGCCTACAAAAGGCAACTCATCGTCACTAAAGCAGATGAGGTGGCCCCCTAGGACTCGGCTAACCATGGCGGTCAGATTTTTTGCACTAGTACCTATCGGTACATAAGCTTCGTTCAAGACTCTGAGCAATGCATGCCGGTGGTACAGGGAACTCATAAGCAATACCCAAATAGAAATTTGGGGGGAGGGTCTTCTCCAAATGCTTCATAATGGAGTACTTTTTCGACTGCATTCTTCTCCTGAATTCTTCCGCTTCACCTTCAGTGATTGGTCTCTTCTGTAGATCTTTTTTGTAAGTACAATTTTCCAAATCATCAGGGATATAACATCTTCCCGACCTTGTCATACCATGGGTTGCGGCGGCCTCAACTATGAAATCCTTTTCCGCTGGTACTAAACCAAAAACTTGTTGAGTTGCTGCGAACACAATGAACTG
Source organism: Jaltomata sinuosa (assembly GCA_003996215.1). NCBI lineage: Eukaryota > Viridiplantae > Streptophyta > Magnoliopsida > Solanales > Solanaceae > Jaltomata > Jaltomata sinuosa. The sequence goes on along the minus strand of QJPP01000178.1, from coordinate 795,733 downwards.
CAGCTTTTCTACAATACTCAAGGCAGCCACAAACTTCTCCAACTCTTCTGGTTTTTTAGAACAGGCTTGCACTATGGACTTACTCACGACCCAGTCTTTGTCTATCTCGATCATATTCACGGCGGCTCCCCGTGATTTGGGAGCGGGTTATTGTTAACATTTGGTGGTACTATCTATAGTGTGACCACCCTTTGACTAATCAAATCCTGAATCTTGTGTCTCAGGTTAATGCAATATTTGGTATTATACCCGGTACCCCCGGAATGGTAAGCGGAATGCCTATTGGCTCTAAAAAAATGAGAGTCGGGGTTGCCTGGTTTGGGTTGAATGGGCTGAATAAATCTAGTAGCCTTCAATCTCTCATAAAACTGGGTTCTGGTTTCGGCTAGTTGGGTAAAAGTTTAAGGAACTTTCTTTCCAAATTTGGGCGAGGAAGATTAGTATTGGTGGGAGGGGGAACATGACGATTGTTTTGATTCTCCGGATCCTTCTGATATATCTAAAAGTTTTGGGAAGGATCTTGGTAAGTGGGTTGCACATTTGATTGTGGAGCTTGGTAAATAGGCTGAGTATAGAAAATCGGTTAAGGATTTTATAGAGATGGGGGAGGGGTCGTTGGAACGAGTGACTTTTTGTAGTTTGCTCCAAAGGGTTTCCATGACATTGGGCTAGGATTGGAAGATACTGAAGACACCTCTTCTTTCTTCTTTATGGGAAGTCCTGCCGATATTAAGGAGGCTGAAGCCTTAGCAATCTTACCGCTACAGAGACCTTCTTCTACAATTTCAGTAATCTTGACTAGGTCAGCGAATGGTGCTTTAACTGCTGATATCATTTTGTCATAAAATTCTGACTCCTGTGAGCACATAAACACGTGCTTATTTCCTCTTCGGACATGGGAGGCTGAACTCTCGCTGCCTCCTTTCTCGACCGATAGGCATAGTCTCTGAAGTCTTCATTCAATTTTTGTCTGATATGTCCTAGAGATTATTAATCCGGGATGACTTCCACATTGTATGCAAACCTTTGAGCGAGGTCTCTGTCCAGGTCACTCCACCTAGACCACTTCTTCAGTTCTTGAGAGGTGAACCATTCTAAAGCCTCTTCGCTCAGACTTCTACTGAAGAGCCTCATTAACAGAGCGCCATTCTATCGGCCACCGACTATTTGCTCGCAGTAGCTTCTCAAATGGGCTTTAGGATTTTTGATACCGTTGAAGGTCTCAAACTTGGGAGTCTTGAATCCATCTGGTAGGTCCATCTTGAGATGGATACAGAGATCATCATAGTCATAGCCTTTCCCATAAGATAAGCCTCAAAATTCTCTAATCTTGGCTATCTCCTCTTTTATCTGTGCTATGTCATAATCGTGTTTCTTTTCGATGGCTCTCAACTCTTTCTCATTCTCCTTGTAGTGGTCCAGCTGAGGGATTTCCTGGACAGCGGTGTATGGTTACACCATAGCATGAAAAGTAGTAGGTGGCATATTCTGAACAGGTGAAGACTTGACATGTGGAATGGCATTTGGATATGTGGGGGTATAACTATACGGGTTAGTCACATTGGGATAGTTATTTTGGGAGTTGTAGGTATTTGGTGGTGTATTCTGGTAGTTTGGAGGGTGTATTCAGGTAGTTTGGAGGAAGGTTTTGCGAATTGTAGGGGTTATTGTTTTGGTTGGGAGGCGGGATAGAAGGAGTATGAGTTATGTACAAGGACCTGATATGGGGAGGGTTATTGGGGGGAGGTTCGTTTGAAGGTCTGGGAATGGAAGAGGAAGGGATATCTCTTGGATGGTTTTCAGTCAGTGGAGAGTTGAGTGGAGGAATCTGGAGTGGGGGCTGAGAGTTTCCCAGAGCTAGAGTGTTGGCAGCAATAGCCAAGCTAGCCAAATCTTTGGCCTTTTGTACCTCTTCTTGCATTTTCTCCAACTTTCTTGCCAGTTCTACGATCATTTCACTTTGCTCAGCGTTAACATTGTCCCTTACGACCAAGGCATTCTCTTTCTCACTACCAGTCATTTTTCCCTTAGAGAAGCAACGGCTAGAGAAGGGATCTATTTGTGCCTCTGAACGAGTGAAGTAGGGATGTTTCGCTAGTTTTGTCAACACAGAGCAGCTTCTGTTACCTGTTAAAGTAAAACAACTCAAAGGCCGATGTGTTAGATCCCTGTTAGTGATAAATAATACAAGATATCTGACCAGAAATAAACACATAAGAACTGCATTAAACATATAAGGTTGCTTTTCGTCAAGGCAAATTGATCCACGAGTGTTTATAGACTCTAGGGTTCAATGGATAGGAATTTGCCCATCGATTTTGGATAGGTAGATTCTATCAGGAAAGTTGACTTGTCGAGTCTTCTATCTTCTGAACTTTGTCTTGTAGCACTTGATGTATTTTCCAAACTCTTCAGCATCTCCGTTGAACTGGGAAATGAAAATTTCTTAAGGATAGGGGCTGGGCCTTTACGGCTGCCTACGTATCTCACGAAGGAGAATTCAGGCCCTACGTAGTTCGAATGGGTAAAAGGGATATATTTTCATTTCATTTCATTTCCACTATTTTTTTATTATAAAGGAAAAAGTGAAGACAAAAAGGAAAATAGCTACAACAGCTTTGCTACTTTTAAAGCTTCTTTGGATAGTGGCGGGTCTTGATCTTCTTGATCTTTAGTCTTTAAGGGTGATCTGGTGTGAACTGGAGGTTGATCTTCCCAATTCGAATCAGATGCTCTAAGTCAAAGCGGAAAGCACGACACTTCTCGATGTCATGACCTCTCATCCCATTGTCATAGAGACAGATGTCATCATCCTTTTTCCATTTTGCGGACCCTCTTCTCTTTTTCCTTTCCACAAGGTGCAGGATCCTAGTTTGAACCAGCTTGAAGTAGATATCCTCATAATTATCCTTGAAGGTAGTGAAGTCCAAACGATGGATAAGGACATCTTTAGTAATGGGCATTCCAAGTTTGACCTGGTCACAGGCCAGCATAGCGTGGGACCCAAGGAGATGAACAATTTGTCCACTGTTGATCATTTCATGGACCTTTGTTCTCAAAGCCTCTCATTCATTGGTAGTGTGCCCTTTCTGGAATAGATGGTAGGCACATTTTTTGTACTCATCTTTCGGATCACATTGGGGTCCCTGGGTCTCGTCCGGGTGCAAAGTGCCCATTGCTTGCAAGATCTGATAAATGGTTGAGATTTTGATGACCTCAGGATCCATCAGAAAGTTCTTGGAGTGGGCAGTCAGGACAATTTGCTCGTCACTTTGTCTAAACCTAGATGGCCAGAAGACTGCATCCTTGGTCTCGGACCAATTCTTCATCTCTTCTATGAGTTCTTCCAAAGTCATAGGGAATTATTCTAGTTCGGGGGTCTCTTCATTGGGATTCTCAAACATTTTCCCTTTTCCCTTTTCCAGCTTTCCAATCATTTCAGCAGCAGTTTCGAAGTCCAGAATCAGTTGTTTGATCTCTTGAACAAAGTCTCTCTTCGGCCTTTGGCTTTCCCAACATCTGATATAACATGGCAATCCTGGCTTTAGTCCTAGCACTCTGTTCTTCAACCTCTTTTGTCTTGGCTAACGCTTCTTCAGTTAGTCGGTCAACCTACTGGCTGTTTATCTTGACCTCCTCAATTTCTTTTGCAATTCTGACTTAGGACAACATCTTATCGACTTTAGCCATTTGCTCTTTCGTGATGGCTATTTCTTTGTCCAGTCTCACAGACTTGGCTAGTGCAGCTTCGGTGAGCCGTACCACCTCCCTAGTCTGGCTTCTCCAATGTCCATAGCTAGTCAACTTCCTGTGGGATAGGAAAGGAACTTTTCAGGCATGGCTGGAGCGAGGTTTGGATTTTCTGGAGAAATTGAGGGACTCAAGGAGTAATTTTGGTCGGACTTTGCATAGTGGGCTACATATTATGCCTACGGTGTTCTAGAAAATTTTGGCATGGAGTGGACCAATTTGCCTTGATTCAAGCAACACACACTGCTTATAAAGCAGTTCATATCGCAATAATATCACAATAAATATCGCGTTCTAACCAGGTAACCCTTTTATGCCAAAGGGTAGGACTAGCGGGTTTGAAAGACGTATGAGTCATTTTTGAACCATTCTATTTCCCCACAAAAATAGCATATATATATGGAAAATTTCCCTTTCAAAGGGATACAAATGCTAGTCAAAAAGGGGATATATTTTAAGGGAAGGGATAAGTGCATAAAAGCCATGCCAACGCAGGGGCGATTTAGGAAAGGAAAAAACATACATAGAAATCAAAACCGCGCAGGGGAGAAGATACTAGAAGTATGATGTATAAGGCCCGTCCTCAGTTCTGCTCCTCTTGGAGGCTCCGTCAATGCTCCTGAGTTCAAATTGGCTTAACCATATGTCGCTTTAAAGTTTTATCGGTTGTTCATGCAAAGGCAACACCCCGGCTTCCAAGGCTTTCTTGGTTATTTTGTAGTCAAGCTAGGCTATTCCTATTCTCATGTCCTCTAGTTCCTGAGTCAATCCTGCTATGATGTGCCAATCTTCCTCTTGTTTCATAAGAAATTCCCGCTCTCTTCTGGCCATTTCCTCGTGGAGATTCAGTAGTTGTAGATGAACATTTGGTCTAGAATCGACCCATGGCTACGATATGGCTACTCATTCGATGTCTGCCTTTAACCATTGGTTGTAGCCATCTTTGTATTAGGGATTGAACCTGTCTAGAGCTAATGTCTGGGGACCCATTTTCACGAGTGTCTTCCAGTTATGGCGAATTTCCCAGCCTTTGGGACTTTTGCATCTTCATCGTAGTCGATGATGTAGCAACCCACCTTCCAAATTGTCTAAGGACCATTTGCGGAGCATAAGGCCGGATTCCCCGAATTCCCAGGAGAGGGAGGAAAGCTAAATCGCGACATCTCATGACTACTTCTGTTAAGTGAAAATCATCAAACATCATTTGAAGATTATCCTCTCCAAGTTCACAAAAAGCTTGGGCCCACCCTATCTTGGTCCTATTTCTAGTGCCTCTGCGATGGAGTACTTCTGTTAATATTGCCAAGTTATCAAGCCTATCTATTTTGGGGATTTCCTGGTTCCGATCGTCTTTGACCAAATGTTTGAGAATCCAGTGTTACAGAAGCAGGTTACACCCTTGGAAGTATCGATGACCATTTTTGCACCTTCCCAGAGTGCTATAAATATCGGATAAAATGACCGGGACCAACCGCCTTTCGATAGCCCATGAAACATGGTATGGGCCACCATTGTTATCCGAGTGTTGATAAAGAGATTTTCATTTAATGGGAATACCATGATACCTAAGAGAGCTATAGCGAATGCCAAAGCTTGGGTTTTGTCCCATTCCTGAAATGTTTAAAACTCATTCTGGTACTGAAAGAACCCCTACCTAGTCCCAAAGCGGTTATAGAGCATTTGGAAAAAAATACTTGGCCCAGTTATCCATGGGCATTGATGTTCCCGTAGATGGAGTTACTTGGCTATCTGAGTCGGGGTGGGCTTGTCTGGTATCAAGATGCCTTGTTGAGGTCTTAATTTCCTTTCTTTAGCCATTCTCGCGGTTTCAATGCAATCTCTGAGTTCCTTTATCGTTGGAGTCATTTCCATTATTCCTAAATGGAACACCATTTTCTTGCTATCCCAATACCCGGTTATGACCTCAATCAATTTCGGCCATGCTTCCATATCTAATAAAGCCGGCAAATGACCCATGTATTGACAGACTGTCTTCTGATGGTTTGGACCTAAATTTATCCACCGCATTCAGAGGAGTAGGGGAACTTCTTTCCTTACATCAAACTTGAGAAATCTCGACATCCTACAAAATAGAGTAATCTGTTAGGCCCCACCCCAGGACAATAGTCCGGTTATAACACATACGTCTTTCAAATAACACATAGTTAGATGCTATGTCATTGGGTCGGAAACCCATTGACATGTTTTGGCAGTTCACTAATGGACTTAATATCCCTTGGATATTAAGACGTCCTAGGCTAATACCTATTTCAGAATTTGATTTTGCTCTATCCTGGGTTGTTAGAATAGGTTTTGAAATTGACCGGGAACTCGGACGGACAACCAGGGCTAAAACAACAACTGACCGTTAACCTACCGTGGGTCAACTACTTCACTCGTTTATTTTGAAAATTGTGTGCTTTGTCAAGAACGACCGCAAATATTTGTGTAATCACCTTTTTACTCCTAATGCATTCTAATATTTTACCAAGGGAGGCGAAAGATGCCATGAACAATTTATAAGTGCGGGAAAGTAAATAAATAAGGAAAGCGATAAAGTTACTAATTATTACAAACCGAATAGTTAGTCAAATAAGTTAGTTTCAAACAATAAGGTTAGAACCTAGTTGAATTATCCCCAGCAGAGTTGCCATTTCTGTTTTCGAAAAAAATGGTTTATGTTTCGACTATTTGAAAATTCATTTTGAAAACCAAGTTCAAGTTTCAAAACTATTTCAAATAAGAGCAAGAGTCGCCACTTAGTTTTATAAAGACTTAGAGAAATTTTGAGATTTTGGGTAAGGGTTCAAATTAATTTTTCGAGAAGGTTTTCAAGGCATTCGAAACATCCGCTAACTTACGGTTATCTGAACTTGTTTGAAAATAACTTATTTTGACTAACTTTAAAAAGATCTTTTTTATTTTATCTTGAGAAAAGCACTTAATTTTTTATTCAATAAATGTAGTGGTAACTTGACAAAAGGGAAGATTTTCGGAAGTGAAACTACATAAAAGAGTTTGAAAAAAAGGAAAAACATTCTTGTTTTTGACAATTTAAAGCATAGTACTTCTAACATGTTTTTATATGAAAAAACAGTAAAGAAAATTTAACAAGAAAGGTTTAATCTTTTGGGGATGATCCAACTAAGTTAAGAGTTAGAGTCCAAATACACAAATAATTTTAACTAATACAAAGTAAAGAGTTTAAAGAGAAACAGGAGAAATTAAGCCAAATTGGACTTTTAGTCCATAAAGCCTGTCCTAAAGTCTATTTGGGCTTTGGCCCACTTGCTTCAGTCCATTTGAACTCTTATGCCCATTTTGGGCCGCTGCTACTGCTGGTCTCAATTTCTTTGAGAATTTCTAGCCGTTGGGCTATTGGTGCTACTGTTATGGGCTTGGCCCATCTTCTATCTTACACCTGTAATGCTCCTTTTGGACAAGGTTTGACTTGATGATTTTGTGGGTCTTAAACCCAACGAAATGCACGGGATGAAATGGGATTCTCGAAGAGACTCGGATAGGTTTCACATGTACAAAGAAAGGGATGAGGATTACAACCAACACACGGCAAACCAAAGGATGCAATGAAACTACAATGAACATTCATTTTAAGAGTTTGACAACAAACACACACTGGAATTATCATAGAAATAATCCTAACAAGTAATCTGACTCTCATTTTAAAGCAACCAGTTTAAGGGAGAACCAATTCCAGCAAAACCACATCTCTTAGAGTGTACTCAACATCTATGCTAGACCAAATCATCAGCATATCTTCCTCAATCAAGCAAACAACGCACAAATCAGTAGAACTACCTAAATTTCTATCGTTGTTAATTCCCAAAATTCGTACCACTCATCACATGAGAGACACAGAAACACACAAGGACAAGACATAAAACTCACAAAAGATGCCAAGAAAATTAAGCACTGCTAATCAAGCTAATAACAGGATGATGAATGAAATTATTTCTTTTAAAGGCTCAAACTTGACGAAATCAGTCTTTAGGCAAAGGAGAAGAAATTTCAACATAATTTAAATAGGAGTAAAATAGCTTATTTTGGCAGACTTATGATGTAAGCTATCATCCCTTAGATTTTAGAGATTAGCAACCTCGATCAAACAAAGCACATGGTTAATAGGCTCACATATAGTCATCTAGCATGATCAAATAATTAAAGGGAAAGGGGAAGGGTACATGGTAGAAAATAGAGAAATGAGAGCTGAACAATAGTAACCATTCTAACAGCAAGTCTAAAGCTTATAACATTTTCATATGACAAACAAAGAATCAATAGCAGTCATGAAGCTTTAAAAAGGTCACAGTGATCAGAGATTGCTATTCATACTAACATAAAAATGAGAGAATGACAACAGAATTTAACCAATTCATACACACAAGTTAACATCATCCTATAACCATTTTGACATTAACAAGGCAGTAAAGGGGAAAAAGAAAGAGGAAAATAGGATCTTTACCAAATTGAGGAAAACAAGGGAAACAGAAGGGGTTGAACATTAATAAACAAGTATAACATTCATATACATGTCATATAAATCCAAACAAGAATCAATAGAACTTATCAGCACTCAAAATTAACCTAAAACATCACCCTAAATGTAAGAGAATAACACTAACAGTTCAGGTACTCAGGTTGATATCATACATAGCAAGAAACAATAAAGAAGAGAAGAAAACAGGTAAAGGGTAAGATCAAAGGGATTAAGAACAACAGGAGGGGTCAAGCATTTCATGAAACCAATTCTAAATCTTAATAACAGATTCATGCTCAAGTTCATATCATTTGCATATCGCATGGGTCGAACATAGACTAGTGTAACTATGGGGTTTCTACAGGGAAAGGGAAATAGTGTTACAAGATGATAACAAACATCCATTTAGACATGAATAAACAGCACTAATACTTAATAAATACATACATGAAATAGAAATATTTAGACAGGCTCAATAAACAAGATAGGAGCATGATTATAACCAAGGGGGTTGGGGAACAAACAATAGAAAAATCAATCATTTCAAGAACAAAATAGAACAGCATTCACATCATATCTTTATATCAGATAGCAACAGATATAGCTACGATTTCACTCTCATATCCACTTTTTTCACAAATTATACACGACCAGTGAGACCTCATGCCTCCAACACGAAATCATCACTCAAAATCACAAAAAATAACAGTCCAAAATTGAAACATATGTCTTTAAAACTAACAAACAAGACCAGAACCTAGATTTTTACCAAGATTTAGACATTTCATAATGTAAGAAATGAAAATAAAATAGTATAGGGAAGAGGGAAAGGGGGTTTACCTTTTTTAGGGCAGCAACTTGGACCTTGAACTTCACCGAAAAACCTTACCACCACCAGATTAATATCAACCCCGTTTAGAATTTGAATTATTTTTTTAGTGCTTTCTTCCCCAATAGCTGACTGGTTTCGTGAGGTTAGAAAAACGATTCTTCAGAACCCCCAATCTTTCCCCAAAATCAGCTCATTAACATGCAGCTAGGGGGTTTTATAGGAGAAGTCGGGGTGAAAAAATGGGGGGAAATGAAGGGCTTTTTAGGGATTTTGGTTGAAGGAATTTAAAATTACTTTTGCTGGATAACCTTCCAGCATCAACCTTGTACGAAGTTGTACAGATTTTCGCGGATTAACAGAGGAGGGTGACACCTGGTGGGTTCTAGAATCTTCTAGACCCTGCCAGCACACCTTTGACAGAGAAAAATGAACGGAAAATGGAAACGTTAGAGGGGTTTAGGGATGGTGAGGATGTGAGTGACGTTGAATCTGTTAACGGGGTTAGGGTTATCATTTTTGAGAACGACGAAAAGGGAAGGACGGGGGGGCATACTGGATTGCTGAGGTGTTGTACAAAGTGCGTTGCTTCATACAACAAGAGAGTGTAGACGCGTGAGATAAAATGGAGGAGAGAAAAAGGGCTGCTAGGGTTTGAGAGAGGAGTTGGACGAAGAAGAAGGTGAGAGAAGGGAGTGTTTGGTTTTGTTGAGAGAAAGATGAGAATAGGGGTGTGATAAGGCAGATAGAAGGGTTTGGGCCAGGTCGGAGCGGGTCTTAGGCGGGTTAAGGGAATTTTGGTATTGGGCTGGGGCAAATTTGGGTGTTAGGCTAATGGGTTGCGGTCAAAATTGGCCCAATAGGAGGCTGAAACAAAGGGCTGGTGATGGGGTGTTTATGATTTGGCCACATTTTGCGAAATGTGGCTATTTCAATTTAACTCTATAGCCAAATTGGTAAAGAATGAGTTGAATTAGGTAGGATTGCTAAAATTGAAATAACAGGTTTAAGGATGAATTAATTTAAATTAATTTAGAGCTTTAATAAACTGAAACAATTTAAAATAATTATCATATTTGACACATAATCAATTCTTTAATTAATTATAAAATCAATTTTTCAATTAACTTTTATTTAAATTAATTTTTGGAAAAAAATACAGGTTTAGCCTTTCAAAGAGATTTTCTTATGAAATCAATTTTAAAATAATTCTTTTAAGTAATTTATATAAATTTCCCATATTAAATATGAAAAATATATAATCATTACTCAGAACCATTGGTAGAGTTGATTTGAAAAATATTTTACCCTTTTTTGTCAAAACAATTATTTCAAAAATTATCTAAAATTTAAAAAGCTCCAAATTAATTCGTAATGTGGCGGGTAAAAATTGGGTGTCAATAACTGCCCCTCCCTTTGGGTAGGGTGAGTGAAATGAACCCTGGGCAAAGGGATTTGACGCTCCCAATTTTTGTCCGACCACAGGTCTATCCTCAGAAGGTGGTTGGTTTTAGCACAAATTTCAAGGAATCATGGACGAACTCTGGTATTGAGTTTCCTACATATCTCAGGTTACATGAGAATTCAGGCCACTTGTAGTTCAAGACGCTTGATTCTACGCACGATTTTCAAAGAATTCCAAACTTTCCCAGTTTCGGAGTATGGAGAGACCGGAGAGCTGGGGAGTGAAAAGATTTAGGGAATTTTGAATGAAGCCAAGTTTTCAACATAGAGCCTGCCTACATATCCAAAAACTTTAGGAATCAGGCTGCTTGCAGTTTGACTCGATCGGGGGAAAAAGTAATCTTTATGATAAGATGACCTTTGGCTCGAGATGGGCGACAAGCGATTGAGTTATGGAAAAGAGGCTTGCAGTTATCTTTACTAAAAATGTGTGGATCTCACACTCATAGATAATAGCTACATGGTCATAATTTCCAAAGCTCGATGTGTGTTGTCACCCAGATTTGAAAAGGAGGGATATTGCATCCAGCGTGAGTTTAGAAAATACTCTGGGTGAGAACTAAGACCCAAAGATAGGAAATACCCACATGCCTTCTGATAAGGGTGTGGTTTGATGGTGGTGGTGAGATGTTCCTCAGTTCACGTCCAAAGAGTTTGATATCCCTCTCCGGACTGTGTCACAAGTTGTTGCTAAGAAAAAGTTCCACATTATGATGCGCCCTTTTTTTGTTGTAGTCCGCACCTGTGGTTTTGCTTTGAGAATTTCATCCTTCTCGGATGCTCTCGACAATATCTCGAAACCAAATGGTTAGTAGTAACAAAATTCAGCAAAGAGAGATAGCTTCGTAACTCATTTTCCTTTATTTGTTGTTTCTTGAGGAAGACAACGTCCTTTCCTGTCTCTATTTTAGGAAATGGCCGCTTCCATGACAGTCAAACATGATAGCCTTCTTGTCTATCGGATAAGATTGCTTGTGTAGCAATTTTTGAATGATGATGACCTTCTTGATTGTTTAAGGGAATTCTCTTGAATACGGTAGCCTTCTTGGCTTTGGCAGTGGCCTTTTGCATATGTCTTTGGGGTAAATCTCGCGTATCTTCTGCATCGACACGACTAACAGATATTCTTTTGATCGTCAGGCTTTGGGTACTCTAGCGCATCATCCGACTTTGGATAGAGGTGGCTTACAGATGCCTTTAATTCGCCAGCTTTTGAGTAATCTTGCACATTATCCGACTTTGGATAGAGGTAGCTTACATATATCCTTTGAATTACCAGTTTTTGGGTAATCCTGCACTTTTATTCGATCTTGGATGTGACGCGACTGACAGATTTTCCTCGAATTACTAGCCTTTGGGTAGTCCTGCACAATATCAACGTGGATATGTCGCGGCTTATAGATAACCCTTGGACCATCCATTTTGGTAGTCTTGCACTTTACCCAATTTCGAATATTGTTGTGACTTACGCATTACCTTTGGACTATCAATCTTCAGGTGATCTTGCGCACTATCCAGTTTTAGATATCATTATGTCTTACAGATAGCTCTTAGTTCTGTCAAGTTTCGGGAAATCTTACACACTATCCGGTTTTTACATATTGCTGTGACTTATAGACGACCTTTGACCTTCGAATGTTGGAAAATCTGATTCATCATCCGATTTGGGTAGAGATGACTTACAGGTATCCCTCAGATAATAAGCTTTAAACCTTGATGGATGGTGGTATATAACAGCATCTTCTGGCGATTGATGCTTTCGAATAAAGGTGCATAAACTATCCTTGACGTCAGACTCCTCTGCCTTACGCAATATGGGACATAAATATACTGGATGCCGGACTTAGCATAATAAATGATTATGATATCCTCAACGTCAGACTCTTTCCCCTCACATAATTTTGGATATAAGCATGTTGCATGCTGGATTTGGCATAATGAATAATGATAATGATAATGATATCCTCAACGTCAGACCCTTTCGTCTCACGTAATTTCGGATATAAGCATGCTGAGGTCGATCCTGCGCAGCTAGTGCGACTTGGGGACGCCTAATGAATGTCATCCTCTTTGAAGCCAGCTGGCAGAGGGACATATTCTTCGTAGGGGATGTGTGTCTGCGATATATGATGATGATGGTCTTCTTGACATGCAAATATGAATGGCCCTCTCGGCATGGTCCTCTTGACATGGCCCTCTCAGAATGAAAATATGAATGGCCCTCTCGGCATGGTCCTCTTGACATGGCCCTCTCGGCATGCAAATATGAATGGCCCTCTCGGCATGGTCCTCTTGGCATGGCCCTCTCGGCATGGTCCTCTTGACATGGCCCTCTCGGCATGGTCCTCTTGACATGGCCCTCTCGGTATGCAAATATGAATGGCCCTCTTGGCATGGTCCTCTTGACATGGCCCTCTCGGCATGCAAATATGAATGACCCTGTGATATGATGCCATACAATACGATGCAACATAATATAATATGATGCAATGCGATATGTCATAATATGATGCGACACAATGCTATGCCATGTGATGCAATATGGTGCAATGTGATGCAATGCAGCATGATGTAATGTGTCATGGTGCAATATGAGTGCAAGAATGTGATGCCATGTAGTGATGTATGATGTAATGTCCCATAGGGGAGTCATAGAAAACATCACATTTGGTCTGGCGTTGACTCTTTTGTGTGTACCTACGCTCAAAGCAAACGGTCAGTAGACACAATGCCACTTTTACTAGCGACTACAGTCAAAATTTGAAAGACTTTAAAGACAGCGTCTATGAAGCTGATCAAAATAACTTTGTTTAAAAATGCGAGCGAAATGGTCGTGCCTATTTTCAGGGACAACCATAAATACCATTTTTGAACATTATTTGTTCGGGGTGATCCTTGTCTTACCAGGCATTGGTGGAGAGTGTTGTTGCTCTTTATTTGGTGCCCCCAATTTGAAGCTGACCAAAATGTCCTGATCCTTTTGGGGACGTAAGAACGTTGTCGGGTTCTCTTTATCTGGTAGTTTATGTGAACTACCAGAAAATTCATTCGCTTTACGGATTTTTGCCTCTTTGGCCTCTTCCTGCTGTTTTGGGATTTTCTCGCAAAATTTTAAAGCATCTGGTCTAGTTGCGTTTCTTTGAATGCATTGGATAACGCGGGACTGCTTTCTGATATACTTTTGGAGACAACCTGCATCCACAGAAAAATTGTTAGTTTTGTCGAAACTGGCCTGTGTTGACCTCCTTTGATCTTATGCTCCTGGTTTTGTCTTCTCTGTATGCTTTCCAATCTCGGTACTTGTCACCCTCGACTCTCCTCGGACAAAGGTAGACATAAGAAAAAATCACATTAAAGGAGTAAAACTAATCTTTGTAAATATTTTTCAAACAAGTTCTTTGGAAAACAAAGAGTTTAAAAAGAAGATGTTTTGGAAATGTCTCTGCCTGTCATGTCATGTACTAGTTCAACGAATGTCCTTTACTCGAGGTTTTGACATTTCTGACATACTGTTGGCGGACTACGGAGGTCCTTCGTCGTCTAGCTGGGGAACTTGAAAGATGATTTTCAAGAAATCTATCACAGTCGGGGATTAATCCATATAGGACTAGGGATTTCTTTGAAGTAGACTCTGATCTCTCGGTGCTGGGGAATTCCTCAGAGCTTAATGTTGAACTCTTGAATGAAGTTTGGTGGAAATTTTGAGATCTTCTAAAAATTTCTGCCCCAGTTAAAGACGTCATAGCGAATCTCATTTCATTGGCAAGAGACTTGAGACTTTGTGGGGATTATGAGATTCTTTCTCGATATTCACCTTGGTTGCTCTTCGGCATATTCTGTATTCTTGCTGGGGAACTCTTCGGAGTCTAATGCTCTTTGTCTTCTGAATTTTTGAGATTCCTTTCTCAAAAATTCTTCCCCGGTTTCCATTTCCTGGGCGATACGGATGAACCATTATGGCATTTACGTATCTACAAGCATCCTCTTGTCTTGTTGGCAACATCCTTCATCTTCTGAATTTTTGAGATTCCTTTCTCAAAAATTCTGCCCCAGTTTCCATTTCTTGAGGTGATATGACCAAACCATTGTGGTGCCTTCATATCCAGTTGAGGCAGGAATCAGGTCAAACATAGTTCCCACACTCGAAGTGGGAGAATGATGGAAATAACTAAAGGGGTGACCGAGGCTGACACAGGCCGCCTACGTATCTCATTCTTGAGAATTTAGGTCAAATGTAGTTCAGGATAAGAAGGGGAAAGATAAATTTTCCTAAGGAGTTGACCGAAGCCTACACAGGTTGCCTACGTATCTCATTTTTTGAGAATTCAGGTCAAACATAGTTCGTACAAGAGGATAGGGATGTTCTAAGCTATTACAAGGCATAAAATGATTACAATCAGGAAATGCGATTACAGGGAGAGGAAATTAAAGGAAAACTATCCCTAAACAAAGTATCTTTTCACAGCATCGGAATTGATCAGTTTGGTCCACACTTGACCGTCTATTTCGAATAGGATCAGAGCTCCTCCGGATAACACTTTTTGGATGACATATGGACCTTGCAGATTGGGTGCAAACTTTCCTTTGTATTCCTCCTGGTGGGGAAAAATGCGCTTGAGAACCAATTGTCCTATGGCAAACATGCGAGCTCTCACTCTTTTGTTGAATGCACGAATCATTCTTTGCTGGTACAACTGACCATGGCATACGACACTCATCATTTTCTCATCAATCAACATGAGTTGCTCGTGACGGGCACGAACCCAGTCTTCATTGTTCAGTCTGGCTTCTCGAATGATCCTAAGAGATGGTATTTCAACTTTTGCAGGTATCACTGCTTCCGACCCATACACCAACATATAAGGGGTTTCCCCGGTCGAAGTCGTGACGATCGTCCGGTATCCCAAAAAAGCATAAGGCAACATCTCGTGCCAAGATCGGTGATGGTCGACCATTTTTCTCAAGATCTTCTCGATATTCTTGTTGTAGGCTTCCACAGCTCCATTCATTTGTGGCCGGTATGCGGTTGAATTACGGTGAGTGATCTTGAATTGCTCACATATTTCGTTCATCAAGTGGCTATTCAGATTTATTCCGTTGTCGGTAATAATTGACTCGGGGATCCCGAATCGACAGATTAGGTTGTTTTTAACAAAATCGGCTACAACCTTCTTGGTCACAGACTTGTAAGAAGAAGCTTCTGCCCACTTGGTGAAGTAATCAATAGCTACCAAAATGAATCTGTGTCCATTTGAGGAAGACGGCTCGATGGGACCAATGACATCAATGCCCCAGGCTACAAAAGGCCAAGGTGCGCTTATTGCATGAAGATCGCTAGGTGGTACTCAAATCAAATCTCCGTGGATCTGGCACTTGTGACATTTTTCTACGAACTAGCTACAGTCATTTTCCATGGTCATCCAAAAGTATCTAGTTCACAAAATCTTCTTGGCTAGGGTGAACCCATTCATGTGAGGACCACACACTCCAGTGTGTACCTCTTCCAATAGTCTTGTGGCTTCAACCGAATAAACGCATCTTAAGAATCCAAGGTCCGGAGTCCTCCTATACAGGATTTCTCCGTTTAGGAAAAAGTTGTTGGCCATTCGGCGAATGGTTTTATTTTGGTTGGCGATCACATCTTCGGGATAGACTCCAACTTCTAGATACCTCTTGATATCATAATACCATGGTTTTTCATCTAATTCTGCTTTGACTTGAGCACAGTGCACAGGTTGTTCTTTGAGACCTATTATCAACTAATCGATATAATTATGATCGAGATGTTGAATCATGGAGGATATAGTTGCCAAGGCATCGGCAAACTCATTCAGAATCCTTGGTGTATGCTTGAATTCGGTCTTCCTGAATCTCTTGCATAAATTTTGAACCATCTTCACATATGACACGATCTTGGGGTTCTTCACAACCCATTCAGCTTGAACTTGGTGAATTAGCAAATTGGAATCACCTATGACCAAAACTTCTCAGACATTCATATCAATAGCTAGTTGGATACCGAGAATACAAGCTTCGTACTCGGCCATGTTGTTAGTGCATGGAAAATGGAGTTTGGCTGTCACCGGATAGTGCTGATAAGTTTCTGATACCAAGACTGCTCCAATGCCCGAACCTTTGAAGTTGACCACTTCGTCGAAGAACAATCTCCAACCGGGGTATGACTCAGCAATATCCTTACCTACGAACAGAATCTCTTCATCGGGGAAGTAAGTTTGGAGCGGTTCATAAACTTCATCAATCGGATTTTCTGCTAAATGATCTGCTAAGGCCTATCCCTTGATTTTTTTTTGAGTCACATATATGATGTAGAACTCACATAGCAACATCTTCCATTTGGCCAACTTCCCTGTAGGCATGGCCTTTTGGAATATGTACTTCAGGGGATCCATTCAGGAAATGAGAAACGTCGCATAGGACGACAGATAATGCCTCAACTTCTGGGCGACCCAAGTCAAAGCACAACAAGTCTTTTCTAACAAAGTATAACGAGCTTCGCACAGAGTGAACTTCTTACTCAGTTAATAAATTGCACGTTCCTTCTTTCCAGTTTCATCATATTGTCCCAGGACACACCCGAAGGCATTTTCTAAAACCGACAGGTACAGCAATAACAGGCTCCCTTCTCTTAGAGTAACCAATATTGGAGGACTGGACAAGTAGTCCTTGATACGATCAAAAGCTTGTTGTCACTCTTTGGTCCAACTAGTCGGCGCATCTTTCTTTAATAACTTGAAAATGGAACCGTTGATTGAGCTATGAACCGAGTAATATAATTCAACCTTCCCAAGAAACTCATGACCACTTTCTTGGTCTTCGAGGGAGGCAACTCCTGAATTGATTTGATCTTTGAAGGGTTGAGCTCGATGCCCCTTCTACTAACTATAAATCCCAATGGCTTGCCAGCTGGCACTTTGAAAGCACACTTTGCGGGATTCAGCTTTAGGCTGTATTTTCTCAGTTGGTCAAAGAACCTCCTTAGATGAGTTAAGTGATCCGAACTCTCACGGGATTTGACAATCACATCATCTATGTACACCTCAATCTCTTTGTGAATCATATCATAAAAAATAGTTGTCATGGACCGCATATAAGTAACACCCACATTTTTAAGACCAAATGGCATCACTCGGTAATGGTAGATACCCCAGGGGGTGATAAACGTTGTTTTCCCCGCATCTTCTTCATCCATTAAGATCTGAAGGTACCCGGCAAAACAATCCACGAACGACTGCATCTCGTGCTTCGCGCAGTTGTCGATAAGGATATGAATGTTGGGCAATGGAAAGTTGTCTTTGGGACTGGCCCTGTTCAAGTCTCGATAATTGACACAGATTCTGATCTTCCCATCATTCTTAGGAACTGGGACGATGTTGGCCAACCAAGTCGGATATTTTGTGACTTTCACAACTCTGGACTGAATTTGTTTGGTCACTTCTTCCTTGATTCTCAGACTTAGATCTGGCTTGAACTTTCGAATCTTCTGCTTGATGGGATCAAACCCTGAATTAATAGGCAGTTTGTGGGAGACTATGTTTGTGCTTAGCCCTGGAATATCGTTGTAGGCCCAGGCAAACATGTCGATGTACTCTTGGAGCAACTTAATGAGTTCCTTCTTCTATGCTTCTATCAGATGGACACTGATCCTGATTTCTCTGACCTCTTGGTTGTCTCCTAGATTGACCGCCTCGGTTTCTTCCAGGTTAGGTTTTTCTCGATTCTCAAAGTCTTTTAATTCTGTTGTCAATTTCTCATCATATTCTTCAAAACCATCGTCATCTGACTCGGGTTGTTCGTTAAACTCTTGAAACGAAATGACAGTGGCAGGTTTTATCTTATTATTACTGAAATCAAAACAAAACAGGTTAGAAAATAACAAGCAAGCATAAATAATTTTTGAATGGCAAATATTTCAAAATAAGGAGGCTTTCATTAAAATCCAGAAATATTTACAAACTATGGCTACCACCTACATAAATGTAGGCACATGCCTTTTGGAAAGCAGTAAATAGTACGAGGGGATTTAAAACATAAATGGCAGGTCACGGAGCCTCATCTGGACCATCGCCGAATTTTGTAAAACAAAGTCTTTGTCTACCCAGCCGAGTGGAGAGTATCCAAGGGAGTGGCGACCCAGTTCTACAACTTTTTGCCTGGCTGGGCATCTCTAATCGTGGGTGCCTCGGGGATTTCTTCCATTATAGCATCACATTCCTCAAACAGATCTCTTATTCCATCCTCTAACCCATTGCTCAGAGGACTAATACGTACTGGGAATGACTGATATAGATGAGGAAGTGGTTTAGGCAATCCTGACTACTTCTTCTTCCCGACTATAGCCTTGTCTTTTCAGTTCTCGTACCTTAATCCGTGCTTGGTTGTCTATCCAGGAATGCTCAAGGGCTCGGTCATACCATCAGAGTCCTTTCCTAAACCAAAGCCTGGCTCATATCCGCTCCTTAACATTGTGGTTGCAAGTACCTTATCAATCGGTGGCATGGGAATTTCAGGAGCAAGGTCTTCTCCAGTGGCATTGACAATCTCTACTGTTTAGAAGTTACTCCCCCTCGGGACTTCCTCAATTACAGGAACATAACCATTAGGATGACTCAAGTGACTTCCTTCTCCGTGGATTACCACCTCATGTTCTTCCCAAACAAATTTCACCATCTGGTGCAAGGTTGATGGCACAGCTCCGGCTCCGTGGATCCACGGCCTTCCTAAGAGCAAGTTATAGCTGGCGGCGATGTCCATGACTTGGAATTCAGTACAAAATTTAGCGGGTCCCATTTGGATGTACAAGTTAACTTCTCCGATAGTGTCTCTTTGACCTCCGTCAAAAGCTCTCACATTGACCCTGCTCTGGCGAATCTTTCCTAGGTCATACTCCAACTGGGTCAGAGTTGACAATGAACAGATATTCAGCCCTGATCCATCATCGATCAATACATTATTCACAATCTTCTCTTGACTTTTGATAGTGATATGCAAGGCTTTGTTGTGCATCATGCCTTTGAAAGGTAACTCATCATCACTAAAGCAAATGTGATGACCCCCCAGGACTTGGCTTACCATGGAGGTCAGATTCTCTGCACTAGTACCTATCGGTACATAAGCTTCGTTCAGAACTTTGAGTAATGCTTGTCTGTGGTACTGGGAACTCATGAGTAGGTCCCAAATGGAAATCTGGGCGGGGGTTTTCTCCAAATGCTTCACAACGGAATACTCCTTTGACTGCATTCTTCTCCAAAATTCTTCCGCTTCTCCTTCGGTGATTGGCCTCTTTTGCAGGTCCTTTTTGTAAGTATCATTCGCCAAATCATCGGGGATATAACATCTTCCCGATCTTGTCATACCTTGGGCTGCAGCGAACTCAACCATGAACTCCCTTTCTGCTGGTACCAAAGGAAAGCTTGTTGTGGTACTGCTAATACAATGAACGGCGGCTTATCCGTGATGCTCAAGGTAGCCACAGACCTCTCCAACTCTTTTGGCTTTCTAAGACTAGATGACACTATAGATTTTCTCATGACCCAGTCTTCTTCTATCTCGATCATATTTACAGCGGATCCTTCGTGATTCGAAAGTGGGTTGTTGTTAAAATTTGGCGATGCCGTTTGCAAAGTGATCACCTTTTGATCAATCAAGTCCTGAATCGTATGTCGCAGGTTAATTCAGTCTTCGGTACTGTGTCTGGCACCCCAGAGTGGTAGGCACAATGCCGATCAGCTTTGTAGAAAGGATAATTGGTGTTGCCAGGTTTGTGTAGAGCGGACTGAATAAGTCTGGAGGCCTTCAATCTCTCGTACAACTGGGTTCTGGTTTCGGCTAGTTGGGTGAAAGTTCGAGGAATCTTCTTTTCTTGGTTCAGACGGGGAAGATTGGCATTAGTAGGAGAAGGAACCTGGCGGTTGTTCTGGTTCTCCAGAGCCTTCTGATACACTTGAAAGCTTTGGGGAGGGGCTTGGTAAATAGGTTGCATATTTGGTCGTGGAGCTTGGTAAATAGACTGAGTATTTGGTTGTGGAGCTTGGTAGATAGGCTGAGTATAGAAGATTGGTTAAGGTTTTTACGGAGCTGGGGGAGGGGTTATTGGAACAAGTGGCTTCTTATAACCAGCTCCGAAGGGTTTATGTGGTTTTGGACTAGGATTGAAACACACTGAAGATACCTCCTCTCTCTTTTTCTTGGGGGGGCCTGTTGGTCCTGAAGAAACTGGGGTCTTGGCAATTTTGCCACTGCGGAGCCCTTTTTCTGCAATCTCTCTGATTTTGACTAAGTCGACGAACTGGGCCTTTACCGCCGATATCATCTTATCATAAACTTCCAACTCCTGGGCGCGCATAAACACCGCACTTATTTCTTTCTCAGTCATAGGAGGCCGGACTCTTGCAGCCTCTTTTCTCCACCAGTAAGAATAATCTCTGAAATCTTCATTGGATTTTTGCCTGATGCGTCCCAAGGAATAGCGATCTGGGACAACTTCTACGTTGTATGCAAATCTCTGGGCGAAGTCTCAGGAATGATCGCTCCACTTGGACCACTTTTTCAATTCTTGAGAGGCAAACCATTCCAATGCCTCTCCATTCAGACTTTGACTAAAGAGTTTCATTAGCAGGGCATCATTCCTTCGGGCGCCGACCATCTGATCACAGTAACTCCTTAGGTGGGCTTTGGGACTCCTAACACCATTGAAGATTTCAAACTTTGGAATTTTGAATCCTTCTGGTAGGTTCATCTCCGGGTGAATGCAGAGATCGTCATAATCGTAGCCCTTATTGTAAGGCGAATTTCACAACTCTCGAATCTGGGCCATTTCCTCCCTTATTTGTGCCATATTAAGGTCACGTTTCAATTCTGCGGCCTTCGACTCTCTTTCTTTCTCTTCATAATGATCTAACTCAGGCTTCTCTTGGAGGGATGGGGTATGGTTCTGTTATGGTATGAAAAGCGGGGGGTAGGTTCTGCACGGGTGGGACCTGGATGTATGGAGCAGTATTTGGGTACGTGGGGGTAAAGTTATATGGGTTAACGGCGTTAGTGATATTAGGATGGTTGTTTTGAGAGTTGTAGGTGTTTTGTGAAGTGTTCTGGAGGTTTGGAGGGTTCTGTGGGAGATAGGAACCTGGATTGTTATTCTGGTTAGTATGTTGAATAGGGGGAGTATGGGTCTGGTATAAGGACCTGACGAGGTAGGGGTTATTATGGACAGGTTCATTTGAAGGCCTGGGAATGAAAGAGGAGGGGATGTCTTTTGGTTGATTTTCGGCTTGTGGAGAATTGAGTGGAGGGTTTTGAGGAGGGGGCTGAGAGTCACCCAAATAAGGAGTATTGGCGGCGATTGCCAAGCTAGCCATGTATTTTGCCTTTTACACTTCTTCCTGCATCTTTTCTAATTTCTTCGCAATCTCTGCGATCATTTCATTCTGTTCAGCGATGACGCTGTCCCTTATAGCCAAGGTGTTTTCTTCCTCACTATCAGTCATTATTTATTCAGACAAGCGAGGATCAGAGGATGGATTCAAGTGTGCTTTCGAGCGAGTGAAGTAAGAGTGTTCAACCAGTTTTTGTCAACATAAACCAGTTTCTTTTAGTTGTTAAGATGAAAAACAACTCAAAGGCCACTATGTAAGGTTTCGTTAGTGACGAATAATACAAGATATATGAAAAGGAATAAACACATAGGAATTGCTTTAAACACATAAAAGTTGCTTTTCGTCAAGGCAAATTGGTCCACGGGCGGTTTTGACTCAATCGTTTCAAAGGACAGGATTTTGTCCGTTGATTTGGGATAAGTAGGTTTTGTCAGGAAAGGTTGATTTTGTTGATTTTGTAACATCTCTGCCTATTGTTCTCCCGAACTCTTCATCGTCTTCGTCGATGTGGAGAAATGACAATTTCTTTAAGACATGGGCCGAGCCTTGAGACTGCCTACGTATCTCATGAAGGAGAATTCAGGCCCTACGTAGTTCAAACTTGTGATAGATAAGTTGTCTCATTTCATTGCATCCACTATTCTAAATACAAGGGGAAAGTAAAAGACGACATCAAAAATAAAAATAAAGAAACTGAAAGCTAAAAATCTGCTACTTATGCTAATTTTAGCTCTGGATGATGGGATCTTCTAGACTCTTCTCGATTTTTTCTTCAAGGATGATAAGGGGGAAACTCCAGCTCAATTTTTCCCATGTCAATGAGGTATTCCAAATCGACCCAAAAGTGGAGACAAGTCTCGATATCATGGCCTCCGACCCCTTTGCAGTAGAGGAAAACTTCTTTCCCCTGACGCCAAGCCCTGGGCATCTTCTCTGGTTTCCTTTCCACGGGCTCCAGGATCCCGGTTTGGACCAGCTTAGTATAGATTTCATAGTAAGTGTCCTGGAAGAAAGTGAAATCATAGCGATGAATCATCATTTCCTCAGTGATGGGCATGCCATAGCCAACTTGGTCACAAGCAAGGATGGTTCAGGGGGCCCACAGATGGCTTATCTGGCCGTTAGTGATCATGTGGTAAATCTGGACTCTTAGGGCATTGCATTCATCGGTAGTGTGTCCTCTGCGACATGGATGATAGGCGCATTCTTTGTGCTCATTGTGAGGGTGACATACGAATCCCTCAGATTGGTCAGGATGCAGAACCCCCATAGCTTTCAGGGTCTCTTAAATTTCTAAAAAGAGAATCACCTTTGGATTTTTGGTATATTCACGGAAGTGAACTTTGAGGGTGATGGGCTTCCCTCCTGGCCTGAATATGGAAGGCCAAATAGCATCACCCTTGACCTTGATCCAGTGACGGACTCTCGTGTCAAAGAGTTGGGCCCTTTCAGTAGTGATCTCCATGGGCACTTGCTCATTGTCTTTGGGTTCTTCAGTTACTCTTTCCTTCCCTTTGTTGACTTGTTCCAATCCTCCAGTGACATCCTCAAACTTCAGGAGCAATTCTTTGAGTTCTAGGTCAAAGTCTGGTTCGGTCTTAGTCTCGGTCTTGCCCAGTATTTGGTCAATCGCAGCAATCCTCTCTTTAGCCTTGGCGGTCTGCTCTTCCACCTCCTTGGACCTAGCTAAGGCAATTTCCATGAGTTGATCGACTCTCTCATGTTTTCTTTGAACCTCCTCCATTTCCTCTCGTTTCCTTAGCATTCTCTCTCGCATAGTCACGGCCTCCATTTCAACCTTTCCTGAAAGAACGGAGATTTTTTAGGATGTTTTTAGAAGGCTTTAGAATTTTCAGAGAAACTTGGAAGACTTGGAGTATTTTGGTCGGACTTTATATAGTGGGCTTATATTTTTGCCTACAGTGTTCTAGAAAATTTTGGCATGGAGTGGACCAATTTTTCCTTGATACAAGCAACACACATAGCACATAAAATAGTTTATATTACAATAATATCATGATAATATCATAGTAATATCGCGTCCTAACTGTGTGACCTTTTTATTCCAAGGTTAGGCCTAGCGAGTTTGAAAGACGTATTTGAACCATTCTATTGCCTCCAAAATAGCATGTATATATATATGAAAAATTTCCCTTTTAAAGGGATACAAATGCTAGCCGAAAGGGGGATACATTTTAGGGGAAAGGATATTTGCACAAAAGTCACGCCCACATAGGGGCGAATTTAGGTAAAGTAAAGACATACATGGAAATAAAACCCACGCAGGGGCGAAGATACTAAATATATGATGTGGAAGGTACTTCCTCGGTCCTGCTCCTCTTGGATGCTCTGGCAATGCTCCTAAGCTCGAATTGGCTCAACCACATGTCGCTCTGGAGTTTCACCACTTGTTCATGCATAGGTAATGCCCTAGCCTCTAAGGCTTTCCTAGTCATTTTTGAATCAAGATGGGCTATTCCAATTCTCATATCTTCGAGTTCCTGAGTCAACCCTGCTATAGTGCGTCGATCTTCTTCTTTTTTTCATAAGAAATTCTTTCTCTCTTCTAGCCATTTCCTCTTGGAGATTTAGTAATTGGAGATGGAGATTGGATCTGGAGTCAACCTGTGGTTCTGATATAGATACTTCTGCAACATCTGCCTTCAACCACTGCTTATAGCTGTCCACATACCTGGGATCGAACCTGTCTGGGGTCAAAGTCTCTAAACCCATTTTCTCAAGTGTCTTCCAGTTGTGCCGGATCCTCGAAGCTTTCGGGACTTTTTCATGTTACTCATAGTCGATGACATAGCAACCCATATGAATGGTCGCTGGCTCGATTTGAACCCTTCCAAATTGTCTAAGAACCCTTTGCGGAGCATAAGGTCGGATCCCGCGAATTCCCGGGAGAGGAAGGAAAGCTAGATCATGACATTTCACAATTACTTCCTTCGAGTGAAAATCATCGAACAACATCTGCACATTATCTTCTCCAAGCTCACAAAAAGCTTGGGCCCATCCTATCTTGGTCCTGTTTTCGGTGCCTCTATCCCTAAGTACTCCTGCCAACATTGCGAAGTTATCGATTCCATCTGGGTTAGGGATTTCCTGGATTCCGCTCTCTTTGGCCAGATGCTTGAGAATCCAATATTGTAGGAGTAGGTTGCACCCTTGGAAGTAACGATGACTGTTCTTGCATTCCCCAAAGCTCTATAAATATCAGATAAGATGACAGGTACTAGAGGAAAATAGCTGACGGTGGTTCCTTCTGTCAGGCCATGGAACATGGTATGGGCCACCATTATTATCCGAGTGTTGATGCGGAGTTGTTCATTTAGAGAAAATACCATGATTCCTAACAGAGCAATAGCGAACACCAAGGCTCGGGTCTTGTCCCACTCTTGAAACGTGTAGAATTCGCCTTTGTACTGAAAGAACCCTTCCCTAGTGGCAAAGTGGTTGTAGAGTTCTTGAAAGGAGATACTTGGACCCCTTATCCACGGGCATTGATTCTCCCACAAGTGGAGATACTTTGCAATCTGAGTCGGGGTGGGTTTATTCGGTATTAAGATGCCTTGTTGAGTACTTAATATCCTTTCATTGGTTGTCCCCGCGATCTCTAGGCAATCCCTGAGTTCTTCTATCGTTGGGGTCATTTTCATCGTTCCGAATCAGAACACCATTTTCTTGTTGTCCCAATACCCCGTTAAAACCTCGATCAATTCTGGTCAGGCCTCCATATCTAATAAAGATGGCAAATGTCCCATATACTGACGGACTGTTCTCTGACGTTTATGACCCAGATTTATCCACCACATTCGGAGGAGGAGAGGCGCCTCTTTTATCATGTCAAACTTGAGGAATTTTGACATCCTACAAAACAGAATAAACTGTTAGGCCCCACCCCAGGACAATAGTCTGATTACAACACATACGGGTCTTTCAAACAACACATAGTTGGATGCTATGTCGTTGGGTCAAAAACCCGTTGACATGTTTTGGTGGCTTACTAATGGACTTAATATCCCTTGGATATTAAGACATCCTAGGCTAATGCCTATTTTCGGGATTTGGTTTTGCTCTATCCTTAGTTTCTAGAATAGGTTTCGAAATTGATCAGGAACCCGGGCGGATAACCCAAGCTTGAAACAACAAGTGACTGTTAACCGACCGCGGGTCAACTACTTCACTCATCCATTTCGAAAATTGTGTGTTTTGTCAAGAACGACCGCAAAGATTTGCGTAATCGCCTTTTTACCCCTAATGCATTCTAATACTTTGCCAAGAGAGGAGAAAAATGCCATGAACAGTTTATAATTGCGGAAAAAGTAAACAATTAAGAAAAGCAATAAAGTTACTAATTATTACGATTTCCGAATAGTTAGTCAAACAAGTTAGTTTCAAACAATAATGTTAGAACCTAGTTGAATTATCCTCAGCGGAGTCGCCATTTCTGTTTTGATCCTTCTTTGGTAAGAACTAAAAAACATGGCTTTGTTTATTGAAAAGTTTGTTTCAAAAATCTAAGTCGAGGTTTCCAAAATATTTTCTCAATAAAAAGAAAGAGTCGCCACTTAGTTTTTATAAGGTAAAAACTAAGAAAAACTTATAAGAATTTTCAAAACCCCAAAACAGATAAAGGTTTCAAAAATTGAGAGATTAAGGGTAAGGGTTCAGGTTAATACTCTTGGAAGGGTGCTAAGGCACCAAGAGTATCCGTTAACTCGTGCTTGCCCGGGCTTGTTAAAAAAAACTAACTTGTGACTAACTTTTGTAAACGGGATTGGTTTGTTTAAAAAAAATCTTGCTTTTAGAAAGAATTGATTTTAAAAGACGATATATGAAAGATTATTTTTATACACTTGGGGAAAAAGCGTTGACATTTAAAAAGGGTTTTTATGAACAATTCGAGTAAAACAGTAATTAACATATAAAAAAAATGTTTGAACAGAAATTTTGATTTCGTTTAGGGATAATTTAACTAAGTTTTGCAAAGTTAGTCCAAAGTATACAATTAAAACTAATTAGCAATTCAAAGGCATAAAACATAGGAAATTAAGCTAATCCTGTCCTAATTCTAGTGTGTGGCCTCTTTAGGCCCACCGCCATTTTCACTTTGGACTTAGTCCTCTTTTTCATCTTTTAGCTCTTTGGGCTACTGCTGCTACTGAATCTCATGGGCTTGGCCCATTTTTAATCTATTTAGTCCACTTGGACTTTTTCGCTGGTATCACTTGGTCTTGGCCCATTTTCCTTCGGCTGCTGCTGCTTCTGTCTTCAATAACTCAGCCCTTTTGGGGCTTATTCATGCTGGACCAACGGACAGTGTTGGGCTAAGCCCAACTAGAAGATGCAGGAGAATTTTGGGAGTCCAATTGGACTCCACCAGATTTTATGCATAGAAAGAGTAAAAATAGATAAAGATTAGTACATATTTTAACTAAATTAAGCAAGAGTAATTTAAACAATGTATAAATTTCATACTTTAAAAAATATTTCTTGACGACCAATTTACCAATACACAGGAATTCATACAAAGTTTAAAATATGTGAAACAAGATACCAAGTCACAAATTCATCAACTAGGGATTATATTGTCACAATTACAAGACTTCAAACCTTTCAAATATTCATAAAGGTTGATCATTTTTCCAGAAATCAAAAGGGCAAGAGATTGATTCAGATATACACATGTTTGAAAAGAAAAGGAGCATGGCATGGAGACACAAATCAGTCTAAAATATACTTAGCAAACTTAATCATACTTAGTCACTCTTAACACTCAAACTTTTAAACATTGAAACATAGGGAGCATGCAGATTTTGAACAGCTCTAACACAGATCTTTTAATCAAGAAAGACTAGTTAAAGATCCTAATCTAGACATCACACATTAACCACAGATAAGTCAAGCAGGCTGGACAAGTTTTTTCCTTTTAAAACATCAATCACTAGTTGAAAATCACATGAGAATACAGGAGAGAGATATATAAGCAGGTTGTTATCATGGTAAAGACCAAAGTCATTTCACAGTTCATACATGTAACATACAAAGCAGATAATGAAGTTAGCATCTTTAGGAAAGATGAAACAGAGGAACCTACGGGGTTGAGGAGCATGTCATGAGTGGATATGTCTCACCTCTAGCTCCTAATCATAACAGAACTTTCACACACAATAACACAGAGTTTAGATTTTTAAACTTAAGCTAATTCTAATCCATGGTTAATAGGCTCACATACAGTCATCTAGCATGATCAAATCATTAAAGCGAAAGGGGAAGGGAACAGGGTAGAAGATAGAGAAATGAGAGTTGAACAATAATAACCATTCTAACAGCAAGTCTAAATCTTATATCATTTTCACATGATAAACAAAGAATCAATAGCAGTCATGAAGCTTTAAAAAGGTCACTGTGTTCAGAGATTGCTATTCATACTAACTTAAACATGAGAGAATGACAACAGAATTTAACCAATTCATACACACAAGTTAACATCATCCTATAACCATTTTGACATTAACAAGGCAGTAAAGGGGAAAAAGGAAAAGGAAAACAGGATCTCTACCAAATTGAGGAAAACAAAGGAAACAGGAAGGGGTTGAACATTAATAAACAAGTATAACATTCATATACATGTCATACAAATCCAAACAAGAATTAATAGAACTTATCAGCACTCAAAATTAACCTAAAACATCACCCTAAATGTAAGAGAATAACATTAACAGTTCAGGTACTCAGGTTGATATCATACATAGCAAGAAACAATAAAGAAGAGAAGAAAACAGGTAAAGGGTAACATCAAAGGGATTAAGAACAACAGGAGGGGTCAAGCATTTCATGAAACCAATTCTAAATCTTAATAACAGATTCATGCTCAAGTTCATATCATTTGCATATCGCATGGGTCGAACATAGACTAGTGTAACTATGGGGTTTCTACAGGGAAAGGGAAATAGTGTTACAAGATGATAACAGACATCCATTTAGACATGAATAAACAGCACTAATACTTAATAAATACATACATGAAATAGAAATATTTAGACAGGCTCAATAAACAAGATAGGAGCATGATTATAACAAAGGGGGTTGGGGAACAAACAATAGAAAAATCAATCATTTCAAGAACAAAATAGAACAGCATTCACATCATATCATTTATATCAGATAGCAACAGATATAGCTACGATTTCACTCTCATATCCACTATTTTCACAAATTATACACGACCAGTGAGACCTCATGCCTCCAACACGAAATCATCACTCAAAATCACAAAAAATAACAGTCCAAAATTGAAACATGTGTCTTTAAAACTAACAAACAAGACCAGAACCCAGATTTTTACCAAGATTTAGACATTTCATAATGTAAAAAATGAAAATAAAACAGTAAAGAGAAGAGGGAAAGGGGGTTTACCTTTTTTAGGGTAGCAACTTGGACCTTGAACTTCACCGAAAAACCTTACCACCACCAGATTAATATCAACCCCGTTTAGAATTTAAATTTTTTTAGTGCTTTCTTCCCCAATAGATGACTAGTTTCGTGAGGTTAGAGAAACGATTCTCCAGAACCCCCAATCTTTCCCCAAAATCATCTCGTTAATATGCAGCTAAGGGGAGTTTTATAGGAGAAGTCGGGGTGAAAAAAGAGGGAAAGATGAAGGGCTTTTTAGGGATTTTGGTTGAAGGAATTTCAAATTCCTTTTGCTGGATAACATTCCAGCATCTACCTTGTACGAAGTTGTACAGATTTTCGCGAATTAATGGAGGAGGGTGACACCTGGTGGATTCTAGAATCTTCTAGACCCTGCCATCACACCTTTGATGGAGAAAAATGGACGGAAAATGGAAACGTTAGAGGGGTTTAGGGATGGTGAGGATGTGAGTGACGTTGAAGCTGTTAACGGGGTTAGGGTTATCATTTTTTAGAACGACGAAAGGGGAAGGATGGGGGGGCGTACTGGATTGCTGAGGTGTTGTACGAAGCGCGTTGCTTCGTACAACAAGGGAGAGTAGACGCGTGAGAGAAAATGGAGGAGAGAAGAAGTGCGGCTAGGGTTTGAGAGAGGAGTTGGACGAAGAAGAAGGTGAGAGAAGGGAGTGTTTGGTGTTGTTGAGAGAAAGATGAGAATAGGGGTGTGATAAGGCGGATAGAAGGGTTTGGGCCGGGTCGGAGCGGATCTTAGGCGGGTTAAGGAAATTTTGGTATTGGGCTGGGGCAAATTTGGGTGTTGGGCCAACGGATTGCGGTCAAAATTGGCCCAATAGGAGGCTGAAACAAAGGGCTGGTGAGGGGGTGTTTATGATTTGGACGCATTTTGCAAAATGTGGCCATTTCAATTTAACGCTATAGCCAAATTGGTAAAGAATAAGTAGAATTAGGTAGGATTTTGGCTAAAATTGAAATAATAGGTTTAGGGATGAATTAATTTAAATTAATTTAGATCTTTAATAAACTGAAATAATTTAAAATAATTATCATATTTGACACATAATCAATTCTTTAATTAATTATAAAATCAATTTTTCAATTAACTTTTATTTAAATTAATTTTTGGGATAAATTACAGGTTTAGCCTTTCAAAGAGATTTTCTTATGAAATCAATTTTAAAATAATTCTTTTAAGTAATTTATATAAATTTCCCATATTAAATATGAAAAATATATAATCATTACTCAGAACCATTGGTAGAGCTGATTTGAAAAATATCTTACCCTTTTTTGTCAAAATAATTATTTCAAAAATTATCTAAAATTTAAAAAGCTTCAAATTAATTCGTAATGTGGCGGGTAAAAATTGTGTGTCAACAGGTACAATAATTAATTCGCATCTAAATATTTGAAGTATAAAGCATGTTCCTCTGTGTTCCTCATGCCTATTTCTCTCGCGCTTCACTAATTTGTTCAGGAATTTGGTTAACTCTCCATAAAAGTAAGCCAATTAGCTTGATTCTTGCCTCAATGAATCTGCTGGCATGTTTATATTAATCTTTATGCTGATTCTCTTACCATTATCTTGTCATGATAAATTTTGTTTACTTTAAAATAATGTATTCCAATTCGCTCGTAGTTGATTGTATTTTTCTAAATCCAAGGATACCCACTAATTGGAGTCCCCTAGTCATCTATTGAAAATGGCGAGTCGAGTAGCTAAGTCTTTTGATTGGTTTAAACCTTATATGTTTATTTAAGTTTCCCCGATTGAATCTGTCACGCACCCCCTCTAAATCCTTCATGGCTGATTGTGAGCCTCTTAATGTTTACTAGTTTACGTTTTGATCTAATGGGTTAGAGTTTAGCAGGAGTTTTGAATTAACTCCTTAAGTTAACTGTTTGTGTTTTAATTGTATAAAATGATAGTTTAGTTTAAAAAGTTCATGGCAGGTTTGAATTTGATTTCTTAGAGATCCTCTGGTTATGTTCACCAGATTCACATCGGTTAGAATGTTTGGTAATCATTTAGGATTTTCGTTTTTATATATTGATCCTTGTCATTGTTTCTTCGCATGAACACCCATCAAGACGAGTCCTTTGGACTCCATCTTCCCTTTGCATTTCGGAGGCGGGCCAAAGCCCAATCTCCATCAAGTCGAGCCCCACCAAATCCAAATGGACCAATCCACAAAAATTCAAGGCTGGTATACATCACTATACAAGGAAGAGAAGCGAATATATAGGATTTAAGACTGTATACAGAAGTATCTGAGAAAGGGAAGCAAGCATACAACTGTCATACACTGATATACAATGTATATACAATGAATTATGAAGAAAAGAGTTGTGATATACAGATGATATACATGGATGGAAAAATGGACCAAAGTCCATAAAATTCAAGTCCAAAGTCTGGATAGCTTCTGCAATGGGCCAAAAGGAGTCCAAATCTCAACTCTTCTCCTCTTTCATTTGTAATTTATTTTTATTATTTGTTTTGTAATTAACACTAACGTTAATTTAATTAATCTAAGTAGATCCCCTCAGTCTTGCCATTTTAATTTTATCCTTACCTTTTTCTTTTCTTTATTTATTTTGATGTCTTACTTAATTTGTATTTGTTAAAAACAGATTAAAATGAACTCTTTGTGTTAATTCTCAATCAAAATGATGAAATATTTTCTTTATGTAATTCCTCATACAAAACTGATTTTCCTTAAAGATGCTTAAAAAGAGTCTTTCATGTTGTCAACTAAATTTTCCTATTTTAGTCATAATAACTCCAACAATTTTCCTAAACGGTTCTTTCTTTCCTTCAGACGTTTAAAGTTTTCTTCCTTAAAAAATTCTTGAATGTCGTAAAAAAAATTCTACATGTTAATCAAATTTTCAAGTGATTATAAAGGTTTCTTTGGTTATAATTTTTTCTAATTAGCTAAAATAAATTTCTTTAAGTGTTCTTATTTTATTTAATTTAGTCGTATCGTTCTTTTAAATTAGGCATTATTTTCTTTCGATATTTGCATGAGTGAATAAATAATAATAATAAGGCCTTTAAAAATCCTTCACTAAAAAGAGACATTCTTTTTAGTTGTATTTTTCAAATGATCTTTTTTCCTTGAATAATTTTTGTTTCAATAAATTTGTGACTCTTTACTTTCACACTCTCAATTCGAAAAGGAAAAAAAATTGTTCAAATTATTTCTTCAAACAGTTTTCTCCTTAAGTAATTTTTCTATCTCCTTTAACATAGATAAGATGAATTATATCTTTGGTTGAAACCATGTCATTTTCAAAATCTTTAAATATTCTTTCACAAAAATCAACTCTTTGGAAAAAAAAATAGCCATTTTTATTTAAGTTAGTCAAAATTATTTTTGATCAATTATTTTTTTTATGGACGTTCTTAAGTGCCTTAAAAATCTTCTTAAAACGTTACTTAAACCCTTACCTATTTTCTCTAATTTTAAAGATTTATTTCTGTTTTTTAAGTCTTTGAAATTCTTCAAGTTTTTTTAATTTCTTTACAAAAATTAAGTGGCAACTGTATTTGTTTTCAAAATTATTTTAGAACTTTTTTTGAGTTTTGAAATGATTTTAAAATATTGAAAATCGTATTCTTTAAATTAAATTCTGAAAAGTAATAAAACAAATCCTTATATTTTGTACCATATTGATCGAAAAATCATTCGAGTTCTTGACAAGCATATGAACCGATCTTCATTAGCTTTGCCTTGTTAATTAATAGGCATGCAACTTCACATGGATCACCTAATAATTGTGGATCCGATAACTTGTCATCATATCAGGTTTTCAACTTATAAAAATTGATTTCTTAGTTAAATACTTAATATATACTCCCTTCGTTTCAATTTGTTTGACCTACTTTCTATTTTAGTCCATTTCAAAAAGAATGATCCTTTCCCTTTATAGCAACTCTTTAATTTCAACTTTCCACGTGGGATGTTTAAGGCCACAAGATTAAAGGGCATTTTGGTACATTTAACATATTTTTAATTTAACGCCACAAGATTTAAAGTCTTCTTTA
Source organism: Jaltomata sinuosa (assembly GCA_003996215.1). Classification (NCBI taxonomy): domain Eukaryota; kingdom Viridiplantae; phylum Streptophyta; class Magnoliopsida; order Solanales; family Solanaceae; genus Jaltomata; species Jaltomata sinuosa. Next base: position 762,308 of record QJPP01000178.1, on the reverse strand, counting down.
TTTTCTTAAACTTTGTGCCAAGTCAAAATAGGTCAATCAATTTGAAACGGAGGGAGTAAGTGTCATTTCTCAAATTAGAGATGATCGACAAATGTCGCTTAGCTAAATCATGGACTATAACCAAGGGCAAAGATACAGTATTATAGGGGGGTTCATGATAACGATCTCAATCGAGTGACTAAAATCGATATCGAAAACACGAAATTCAACAACACAAAATAAAGATAGTGGAGAAATTAAGATGAGAATTAGAAGAAATTGAGATGAGGATAGAAAAAAGAATGGCTAATTGAATCCACAATCAACCAAGGGAGAAGGGAACTCAATCAAATGCATGAGAAACCAAATTGAATCCACAAGATGATAACTCGATGATCAATTAAGTAAAGAAGATAACACAAGCAATTCGGGAATCCACCCTAATCACTCATTCTAAACTAATAATTGGAATTGAACCCAATCAATATCCTAACCTAAAATATCAAGTCTATTCAAGACAATTCAATTATCAAAAATCTAAGTATGAAAATGGCTAAGGCAACTATTTATAGTTATTACCTTTACACAAATAGCCTATTACAAAAATAGCCCAAAAGTGACTATTTTGGAAATAACCCACAAGGGCCCTTCTTGATTGCTCAAATGGCATCTTGATCGCCCATGGCCTTGTACATTTGTTGCTCCATGTATTTCTCCGGGCTCCAAGATATCATCCATATATAAAAGCCCCTCCTAATGTGCTCCAAGCTAACCATGATTGTATCATCCTCTCCTTCTTCAAAATGATTCGTCCTCGAATCTGAACCTTGCAAAAATATGAGAAGGACAAACAACAAACATATCCTCATAGCATTAGGGTTAGCACATGGGTTACCAACCATACCAACTTGCCAAGGAGGCACATATTTGAAATACAACCAACTATCCTTTCTATCAAATAAGATCAATGCATTGTAGAACAGACAAAGTATTCGACTATGAGAAATATCATGGAATAAAGAAACTTCAAAGGTCCTAAGACACAATTGCTTCCCTATTCCCCCATAAGACCATACCAAAAGTGGTGTCACCATTGGTTCAAACACCCATGAGGGTTTACCGGGGTCAAAGATATAAAAGGCCCACATAGTTTGGTCACAAAGGCAAATGGACCAACCCAAGAAACCCCTACCTCTATATAAAACAAATATCATACAAACATGGACATCATCATATGCAAAGAGATAGTAGAGAAAGGTGTTACTTAAATGAACTTCATTCAAGGTGTGCCAACATATAAAATCACCATTTGATCCATAAGCATTAAGGCTTTGATCAAGAATGGGGTCACACAAGAATGAAGGGGTCATTAGAGAACATACACCCCTTTCCTTTTGACCACTAACCCCTCCAATAGACGTACTATCATCTTCCAAGAAGAAAGTTTCGTCTTTGGAAAGTGTGTCATCATACCATAGTGGATTTTCAAATAATTGGTAGCCTTCAAGAGTGGCTACACTTCCCATATTATAAGACACACCACTATCTTTATTATTCACATTAGTCATGCCATCATTGAATAAAGGATTATCCCTAAGTTCATGCTCTATCTCAAGATCCTCATGACAAGAATAAGAAATGGAATCATCACATCTAAGTAAAGATCCTACATGACTAACTACATGACCAACTATATCATTACCATTACTAAATTGAGGTTCATTTATCACATCACACAACTCCTCAATTAGTAGGTCATCATTACAAGCAAGTTGGTCAATACCACAATAAACACTAGTTGATAGCATATCAAGCTCAAAAGAATCACACACATCATTACCATCATTATAGCCAACTAGCATTTGACTACCCCTATTACATGACAATATATTTTTACTCAAGTCACAAGTGCTAACACTAGATGGACTCAAATCGATCTTACTAGAAGAATCAATCAAGTCATCTATGATCAAATAGTGTTTGGGCACTCACAACAATGGCATCATCATCATGCAACAAGGTGTCATCAAGATCATCACAAGGTAAAGGCTATTTAAGCTCACACATATACAAGCTATCACTTACACTCAATTGGCTACTAGCCACACAATGATCTTTTACTTTCAATAAAGTGTAAGGTTTAGCTTTGTTACCTCGTAGCTTATATGAATGATTGTCTTCACCTTGATTTCCAACATTGAAGCACAAATTCTCCTTTGGGAAGCCTTTTAACACCTCTTGATTCTCCACATTTTGAGGTGCTTTGCTAGGCTTGCTTCCAAGAATACCTGCACAAGTATCAAGACAACTAGAGAAACAAGAAAAGTTACATGAATTAGGATAAGATTGTGACAACCCTCTCACATCACTCCACACAACCTCTCTTTTTTCCACTCTAGAGTTGTCACTTATCACACCCTTACTCCTCTCAATCTTTTGTCTCTCAATTTTATTAGAGTTTGGACAAGTGCCAAGTATCCCTTGTGAAGGGTTAGATGATCCCTTCACTTCAAGCTTCCACTTTGGTGCACAAAGAGTAGATGCCTTCACTTTCATGATTAACCCCTTAATGCCATCCTCACAAGGAGTAGCTTGCTTTGCTTCTAATGGAAACTCCTTTGGTTCATCTTCATGAGGAATCGTTTTCTTCATCATCTTTTGTAACTCCTCGGGCTTAAGATTGGCAACCCATCGAATGATCTTGTCAACTCCTTTTTGTATGGCATCCCCTAATTCTTTAATTCTTAAAGATTCAAGATCCCTCACTGGAAGGGGCTCATTTGATTTCACTCTACTTTCATGTCCCTTTGATCCTTCCATCCTACCTCCAACACCATTTCCATATTGAGAACAAGACACATTGAAATTAGGATAAGAAGCATGAGACATAGTAGTTCTACAAGTAGGGAATGCACATTTTCTCTTGCTCATTAGATGACTTTCACTTGTACCAACATACCCACTCACACCACTTCGACTAGGATAAGTACCACAAGAAAAGGCATACGAATATTCTCTAGCTCCATCGGTGTTCTTATCACAAGACTCATAAAGTATGTGGGAGGAAGAACTATACCTCAAGTCATTTTCATCCTCATAGTAGGTAGGGTGAGATTCCTCATATTCTCCATCATCATCATAGGAATCATCACAAGGTTCTTCTACCCCACCATCTTCATCATAAGATACTTCTACTCCTTCATGTTCATCATAAGAGCCATAAGCCACATTCATTTCACATCCATCTCCGAAGTAGTAGTTCTCATCACCATGTGGCTCAAAATCATGTCTATTATCATAGCCTCCACAATCCCCATCATTATCATACTCATAGCCTCTATTGCTACAAGCATAGTCTCCCATTTCATCATCATAAGGATCCGAAGCTATAGAGGACATACTTCCTTATAGCTCATTTTGTACCTACAAAACTAGTAAACAAGTTAGTAATAAAATCCTCACGCCACTCTTTAAGTGAAACTCTCAACTCACCTTCTATGGCTTCTTTCCCAAATTGATAGTGTTACTAGTTTTGCTCAATCAATTCAAGGTTATCTATCCTTGTGGAGGAATGGATCTTTGTGACTCTTGAAAGAAGGACGACTCAAATAAAACTAAAAGGACTTGAATCAAGAAATTATCTACGAAATGAAATGAGAAAAGCACACAAAGAAACGCACAAGAAAGAAAAAAAAAGAACTCAAGAAATTTGATAATATTTAGTAGGGTAATCTACTAATTAAAATCAAGTTATGAACCTAAAAGAAGGTAGATTTAATGAAAAAGAAACTAATTTACCAAGATTTGAGCTAAGAAAGTCATTTGGGAAGAAATTTGGTTGAAATCCATGGAGAAAAGCTTGAAATATGCTTCAAAATTGAAGCTGGCTAGCCAAAATAAGCCTGGAGCCATCGCTGAAGGGCCTGGAGCCGACGAGGAGCTCGCTGGAGCCACAGCTGGACGCGGAAGCTGTTGGCTGAGGCGCTGGAGCTTCAGCTGATGCGGAAGCCAACAGCTGCGGTGCGGAAGCCGTTTGTCTGTTGGCTCAATACGGAAGCTGAAGTTGGAGCCGACTCGGGACAGCTGGAATTCGTTGCTGACATGGATTGGAGGCCTGGTGGGACCACGGACAGCTGGCAGCGTCCTATTGGGCCGGAAATTCTCTTCTTTGTTACTCCTCAATTTTCAGATATTTTGTATTGCTTTGACCCCATAAACACCTTTACACTTTCCCCTTATTTTCTTTCTGAATTAAACACTACCTTTTTTAAGGTTCTTCCTCAACAATTTATGAATTTCATGAAAAACACTATGAACATTGATGAATTTCAAAAATTCATAACTCTCTCAATTTAACTCCAATCTTCATGAAATTTTAAACACAAACTCCTTTTAACACTACAAACAAACCCCAACAACTTTTAGCCCTCAATTCCAAGCCGAAAATAAACCCACTTCACCTTCTTCAAGCTTTTTTTAAGCTCAACAATGGTGAAATTTTGAAACACCATCAAATCAACTCGAAATCGTCTCAAATTTTAGGAGAAGCTTCCTCTTAAACTAGAGAACAAATCTCAATACTTTTTCTAGCTCGAATCTATCCTAATCTTCAAGACTCATTTTCAAGTTTTCAAACCTTCAAACTCCTTTAATGGTAGAATCTTCTCTACAACTTAAAATCACTTGAAATCTTGGATTTAGACTCAAAAAACACTAGAGAATACGAATCTAGTGTCAAAAACAACAAATCAAACACAAAAAAATTTGGTTTTTTTTTTGGATGATTTTTTTTTTTTCAAATTTATGAACCTAAAACCTAATAATTGATGGAACAACTCTTAAAACCTAAGCTCTGATACCAAGATGATAACGATCTCAATCGAGTGACTAAAATCGATATCGAAAACACGGAATTCAACAACACAAAATAAAGATAGTGGAGAAATTAAGATGAGAATTAGAAGAAATTGATATGAGGATAGAAGAAAGAATGGCTAATTGAATCCACAATCAACCAAGGGAGAAGGAAACTCAATCAAATGCATGAGAAACCAAATTGAATCCACAAGATGATAAGTCGATGATCAATTAAGTAAAGAAGATAACACAAGCAATTCTGGAATCCACCCTAATCACTCATTCTAAACTAATAATTGGAATTGAACCCAATCAATATCCTAACCTAAAAGTAACTAAATATCAAGTTTATTCAAGACAATTCAATCATCAATAATCTAAGTATGAAAATGGCTAAGGCAACTATTTATAGTTATTACCTTTACACAAATAGCCTATTACAAAAATAGCTCAAAAGTGACTATTCTGGAAATAACCCACAAGGGCCCTTCTTGATTGCCCAAAATGGCATCTTGATCGCCCATGGCCTTGTACATTTGTTGCTGCATGGCTTTCTCCGGGCTCCAAGCTATCATCCATATATAAAAGCCCCTCCTAATGTGCTCCAAGCTAACCATGATTGTATCAGTTCAGGTGAACCCAGTAGCTTTTCCATAAATCCTATATTTCTACTGAAAAATCTAGAAGATGTGTATAGAAAGTACATTTGAACCCACATAATAAGAAAAGTGAATGGCCCAATGGAAAGCGTGCGGCCTGCAGAGCTCTATATCCCCGTGATTGTGGTTCAAAACTCATTGCAACACACTTTTTTTCACCTTCATGTTGATTTTGGCAGCACACTTTTTTTCCACCTTTATGTCGATTTTTTCCATTTAAATGAGGAGTAGTTGATAAAAGCAACCCACTGGCAACACATTACTTTTTTTTCACCTTTTATGTTGATTTTTCCTATTTTAAAAAAAACTAATAATTGATAAAAGCAAAAAAGTAGGTCAACTTCAAAACAACATCTGGAAGGTTTCTTGGCGCTCAAAAAAGCTTTACACCCAAAATTTGCTTTTCAAAAAAGTTAGGGTTCTAAACTTTTTTTTTGGTTTCATTCTTGTCTCCCGCCATTACACCACTTGTTGCCTGTCGAAGTTTCCTTTGCTCCCAATATGTAATTTGAATTCTCAGTATTAATTGTTACCATACTTTTGAGTCTGCAAATTGTTTCTTATAAGTGACAATTTTGTGAAGGTTTCTCTTTGTTTTAATTTCGTAAATCTAGAATAATTATGACTAACTGTAAGATAATCACGGTGAATCATATAATTTTAAGTATAATTTATGTTTTGTGATTTTTAGGATCTTTAAACAAGAATCAATATGATTATGAACATCTTCAGATACTGCTCCTATCTCTCCTTTGTCAAGTTCTCCACTGCCTGTCAATCTTTTCAAAGCATTCGATAATGACAAAGTGTTGACTGATTTAAATCTTAAATCAGATACTCGCAAAAGAAAATAAATTTCATAATTTTCTCCTAATAAATGTGATCAAGTCAGAAGATATTACATACAAAAGAGACCTTGCCAACCTACTAAATTTATTTTTCCAATAAGAGATTTTGGAGGAATACCACGTCACTTTAATCCTGAATGGTTTAAACGTCCATATTCTCAATGATTAGAATATCACATTAAAAAGGATGCAGCATTTTGCTTATGTTGTTACTTGTTTGAAAATGAGCTAGGAGGATAAGAAAAAAAAAGTAAGCGATTCTTTCACAACAAAAGGTTTTCAAAGTTGGAATAAAGGTTTAGAAAGGCTTAAGAAGCATCTGGGTGAAGTGAATAGTGTTCATACTTGTTGTTTCAAGATGATGCTAGATTTGGTGAATCAAGAACAATCTATTTTGACTTTATTTGACAAGCAATTCAAAAAAATTAAAGGTGAGCATCGAGTTCACTTGAATGCTTCGATTGATGTGATAAGGTATATTTTGAAAGAAGGAATGTCTTTTTCGGGTCACAAGAAGCGTGTAACTTCTACAAGAAGAGGTCATTTTCTAGATCTACTAAAGTGGTATACAGATAAGACAGAAGATGTGAAAAATAATGTATTAGAAAAAGCTCCAAAAAATAACATCATGACTTCTCTAGATATCCAAAAAGACATTGTAAATTCTTGTGTAAAAAAATAGTGAAAGCAATTTGACGTTGTTATACATTAGATTGAAGTTGTTGTCCTATCTTAAAATTTAGAACTCATAAACTTCAAATTTTGGCTCCGCCTCTGACTATAACTCTCTTTTATAGAATTTTATTTGTTTTCCAATTTTTAATACAACTCATTGCCTACAAAGCTAGATATCATAATTGGCCAAGCTTGTACCAACTGAGTCAACTATTGATATTGTTTGTTTTGCGCCTAAATTTGTGTGGCATAAAAACACGTTACTAATATACTTGTTTCCTTACATATAACTTCCTTAAGGACTAAACATCTTATACTTTCATGCAGTAGTGATATTGTTTGTTTAAGAAGGGGCAGATTTAGCATATATGATGGGAGTTCTCGAAAATTCAGTAACTTTTGTGTGAATTCTGTATTTGTATTAAAAAATCCAGTTAAAATATAAGAAAAATAATTTGAGAACCCATAAGTGTAGTGTGATGTTGCTCTAGTGGTAGAAAAGGAACCTTTAAAGTTTTGTGCCCTCTTGGTCAAGGGTTTAAATCTCTTGGTCACCATATAGGTCTTTATTTTGTCTCTTTTTATTTTTTTATTTGAGAAGAGTGGGAACCCACAAACTTCAAATCTTAAATCCGCCTCTTTGTTTAAGGCTTATGTCAATACAACTTTAAAACATGTTACACGTTATCACGGTCTAAGGCTTGTCTCCTTGTACGCTCAATATTTCAATCATATTTTATTACCGTAAAAAAATTTACCGAAAGAGTTAGGATGCTCAAAAAGGCTAAGGTGGCCGAGTAAAAGTGGTCTGAGAGACATAGTTTTCCCAGAAGTACTACTAAGAATGATGATAAATTTGATCCACTATTCTATCAAATATTTCCTTAGAATCTAAATTTACATGCTCAAAGCATAAAGATTTTTTATACTATTATTGTAATTTAACTTGTGATAACATGTTAGTTGTTATTTTACCAGATTATTAATTAATATTTGAGAGAAGTGTAGAAAACAATCATAAACTTGGCACGAATTATTATTTTTATCCCTAAACTATAGCCAGTATTAAAAACACCTCCACACTTGCCTAAGAGAATTTAAAAACACCCCCATTTTGTGACATGGCATAGCAACTGATCTCAGATCTTTGTGGACGCATGAGAAACTCAATAAAAATACCAGATAAGTATCTCGTGTATGCCACATAAGCGTTTAAATGTCCTATAAGTGTAGCACTCTCCGTTCAGAATGAAGATAGATTCAAGCTAGTGAATTTCAAGAATTTTGTGTGTAGCGATTCCCGTTCAGATTTATTCATCGTTAAATGCTTTCATCAGGTAGAATTTTAGTGTCGCGATGCTACTAACGCTGCTCGTCATTTTTCTTGGGGGCTTGGTATGCCAATTGCTGCAAAACCTAATTTTCTACTGGATCCACATATGCTTCTTATCTCCTTTGTTCTTCTTTTTCCCAACTTTAGTTCCTCTTCATCGCTTGTTATTCCCCTGATATTTCTATTTGTTCTTCTTCAGCAATTCCTACTTCAACTCCTCTCACCGGTTCATTCACGGCTACCCACAATCTCGGTAGAAACCCATATAAATATCATAAAATTTTGAATGAGGACTGCCACATAAGCGTTAATATGCCTTTTCTCTTTTTTTAGCTTTATTTATCTATGTGTATACCGCATATATAACACATCAAAAGACAATTCCAGCTGGACCGTGCATAACACATTACTTATGTATGGAAAAATTAGGGCATTTCTAATTTCACTTATGTCACGATACAACTATCGAGCCGTGCAAGCACCTACTCTAAGCACCTAGATAGGAGAATCTCTACCACTCGATCTAACAGGTAAATGTAGGAATTAAAGTAAAACCATAGAATAACCTCCTTTTTAAATCAGGAAAACATTTACAACTTTAATGTGATGAAAATTCTTTACAAAATTCGAATATAACCCTCCCTAGGAACTAGTCTAAATAGGTACAAGATCTACAGCAGGAGAAATACAAGAATGAAAAGAAGACACAACTTTCACTATTAAATCGAAGAGTAGAAGCTGCTGGAGATCGCCATCGTCATGTATCTATGAAATATCACTGATGCTATAACGAGACTATACCCAAAAAGGTATAGCAAGAGTAGTATCAATACAAAACACACATACTGGTAGGCATCATCGGTCGACCCGAATCCACTACATACCATCATATAAGGAAAACAAGAGAAAAACATGAAATAAGTTATAAAAATCCAGTCCTTCAACATCTATCCTTACCACCATGACCTTAACTCCTATGGACTTATTTGTTCTGTCCCCCAGCCTTCTTATCCCTTTTGACTGCCAACTCCACCACTCGGAGACTCTACACGCGACACCTAAGACTTTCCAAGTCACACAAGCCACCTAGACTTCCCAAGTCTCACTTACCACTTAGACATCCCAAGTCTCACTTACCACCTATACTTCCCAAGTCACCTTAACTCTAGTTTGACAACTATGTCCTGACCCGAACTACCACCCCATTATTCAAGTCCACCACTATGACTCAACAACCATAAATAAAACCCCTACTCAATGACTAGACCACATACAGTTAAGCCACCATCTACAAGTACCGAACCGCCCCAGAAACCCCTAGGACAATACTCAACAGATAATAACAGCCAGCTATACAGCCTCAGACTCTCGGTCTTACTCATCCCTTGACACAGGTTCAACCATCATTTAACAATGAACAAATAATCAAGATAATTACCCTCCTTACATTACCCGGACCAACTACGGATCTCTAAACCAACACTGGGTATTAACATATAATACTCGGTACACCCAAGGACTAATATCACATATAAGTGTAACAACATGGCCTTGCAAGGAACCAATTACAGCAATCACAACTCCAGCACTCAACCCCGTCCACCCATGGAACCTTCAACAAACAGAGTTAATAATATATAATTAAACTCATAGAATGTGTGGTACCCAAGTCAACCGATATAGAACCCGTACCAGGCATGGTACCCGAGCCAACCATTAGTGTTCCATATCAGGCATGGTACCCGAGCCAATCAATATGTAATTTGTACCAGGCGTGGTACCCGAGCCAACTGAATATCACACACAATCTAACAAGTTAATAATTAATGAACAACATCACACTTGTAAACCAACAAGCAACCATACCAAGTTCATTTCACATAATTGACACAGGATAGCTAGACATTCATAATTCTATTTCCTATGCATGCAACCTAATTGACACAGGATAGCTAGACATTCATAATTATATTCCCTATGTATGTAACCCCATACAATACTAATAAATAGTACATGAACACATATCGCATTGGGAAAAATAATAACCATCAACTACCCAATAATCCAGTTCACAACCCCAAACTTGAATTCTTATCTGGGGACTCAGTACCGATTCACCCCCTAGGCACGTATTCAACTGACACATCAATTTAAGAACCCTCATTTTATGACAACCCAACACATGAAGGACATTCCCTAACATGGGTACTTCAAACATTCTTGTTTATCCTATTTCTTTTATATTGAATCATTCCTGAAGCCATCTATGACTAGTCAATTATTTACCCATAGCATTTTCAGTTCCCCAAACTTTTCCCTCAGCCTAGTTCCCAGTTTTTAGCTTCAACCACCATGAAAAGAATATGAACAACCCATAAACGATAACACATCACCCCAACTCCATGATTTCCTCCCTAATCAATCAACCAAACCAAACAACAATCATCCAAACTCTATTCCCGAAATCCTATACATGATTTTTCCTTTCAGTCTATAATGATAGTATGAAATAGAAACAGGTCTAAGTCTACTCAATGGAAGAACCTAGCCTACCTGGAAGCAGCTGCACAACGTATATTTTGGCTCCGTCAAGGCATTTCCTGGCAGATGACAAGCCCAAAATATATAGTTTCATTTAATTTTTGCCAAAATCTCTCCTCCCTATGGCTCCCAAGCCTTGGAGCAACCTAGGAGGATTTTTGGAGTAACCTTCATATTTTTTCTAACTAAGGAGGAGAAGTCTTTTACAAAAATTGCGTAATTCTGATTACTGATTTTGGCCATACCGCTATAGCGGCTGGCTGATCGCTACAGCGGAGGCGCTATATAAGAATAATTCTGCTATAGCAGAGTGAAGTCAACCCGAACGAATTTCAAAATCTGAAATTTCCATCACATCAACTCCACTTTAGTCAAAATGTATTTTCATCATTCCCAAAATTGGTGATATAGTGATTTCTAAAATAACGATGGGTCAGGTCATTACACAGATACCAATTTACCCATCATTCATCCTTGAATGATCCCACAAGAGAGAGGAAGAAGAACTAGTCTAGGGCTCTCACAGTTCCATTTGACCGTGTAATCACAATCCCACGCAAAATATCAAACCTTCCCTTATTTAGTCGTACTCGACCCAAGATAAAAATATTATGATCTCGCTTTGACGAAAAAAATTCCTCCATTCAAAATTTCCTCCCTCGAGCTATCCAAAAAGAATTTTAAAATTAATATTTCTCAAGTACCCAAGAAATCCAGGGCCTCGTAGAAGTTGGAGTGAAAGAATTTTCAAAAACTCGGGAGGAACCTTTCCATTCCCAAAATTTAACTGTCGTCCGCTATAGCAAAAATTATACCTCCATAGTGGTACCACTATAGCAAGGTGTCGACCGCTATAGCGGTTGGCAATAGTTGAAGTAGAGGAGAAATGGGTTTTCATTCCCATTCTCCTCCATTTTCCATCCAAAAACATTCCCTTCCTCCCAATCACCCTGCTCCCAACATCGGAAAATCCAGATAACAATCGTATCCTCTTACTCTTCTACTTTATTGCACAATTATCGATTGGATATTGATAGAAAATAGTGAATTTGGGTAGATATTATAGTTGGTTTTTGAATTTGAACATAGGTTGGATTTTTGTTGGATTTACAAAGAATGGGTGATCCCCTTACGTTCACAATGCCTCCACAGCATTCTGAGCGTAAGGATTATGTAACTTTTGGCCAGAAATGAGAACAAAACAGTTGGGGAGGTGAAGGGTTATGCTTGGAGAAAATTTGCGATTTAGTCAAAATTTAGGGGTTATAATGCTCAAATTTTGCATAAAACAGTGATAGGGAACTTTAGGAACACTGATCTGGACTTGAAATGTTAAAAATGGAGTTTTTGGGTCAAGGGGCGCCATTGATGCATTGTTTGAAGTTCTGGGATGATGAACATCACTATAGCAAAACCCAACCACTATAGTAGTTCAGCATAGCATGATCACTATAGAAGAGAAATTCTCACTATAGCGGTCTGGCTGTAGCGGACGATCGACCGCTATAGCGAAAGATGAAAAAAATAGTAGCCTCCCAGGTTTACTAAATTGAAAAAAAATCCACCTGAATTACCCTTTCTTACGCTTTTACGAGTTCTAATCCCACCCTTGCCATGCTGCAGGTTAACATACTCAATGGCTGACGAACAAGTACCCGAGTATTCTTATGATAGGTTCCCCGATGATGCTAGTCGGGCGAGATTTCAAGAACTCCGGACGCTAGGATTTTGTTATAAGAGGTCTTTCAAAATGGGTGGGGTGAATGAGAAGGCACCATTTTTCTATCGTAGGCTTTAAGAGTTCAACTAGGGCATGTTGGTTGTGGCTCCCCCTCCCGGGCGTTTCGGTTGGGTGAGGGAGTTCTATTCTATACACCCCACCATTCATTGGGATGAACTTAACCCTACTATCAGCATCTAATGGGTGGAGGTCCCTGTGGATGCCCAGACCATCAACGAGGTGCTAGGAGTGCCTCATGTTTTGAACGAGGCTTACGAGTCCAAGGCTCGACTGTGGGACATGGCATGGCTGAGGGATACCTTGGTGGAAGAGGAGTTTAAAGACGAGGTCTATTGTCCCAGTGCTGAGGGCATCATGAGTGTTTACTTTTCAGCCGATGCTAGGAGGTGGCTGAATATAGTGTCTCGAAGGATTCATCTGTCTGGCAATATCATCGACGTGACTTATGCTCGGGCCTTGGTGATTGCTTGTGTTATTCAAGGAATCATTCTGAATGTGGGGGATCAGATCATCTCTGAGTGGAGGGATTTCTACCGGGGTCCTAGGAAGGGCCCCTTTCTTTCGGGTTTAGTGTCTGAGCTGTGTAAGCAGTTTCATGTGCCGGAGGATAACACCAACATAGAGGTAGAGATGGATGATACCTTCAACCCTCTCTGGGTGAAAGTGGTTACCTCTACCGAAATGAAGAGGAGAAAGGTGAACGAAACAGGGAGCAGCCAGGCTGCCGAGGTTGTTGATGATGATGACACTCCTTCCCCTCCTTCCTAGTCGCAGCCAGCTTGAGGAGAACCTAGTCGCTGTCAGGTAATTTATGAAGGGCACTACTGCTGGAGGTACAGTCCCACCCCACACCCCCCTGCTCAGGACTTTGCAGTACTCCGCAGAGAGTTGGATGAGGAGAAGAAGAAGAGGCACTTCCGGGATCGCATGTTTGCCCGGATGTGGAAGACCATTAAGGTCATGTTCCCTTGTGCTACCCCTGGTCAGGAGCTTCCCCAGCTTGAGCCCGAGGACATGCAGGAGTTTCCCTTCCTGAGCGACAATGAGGCCTAGGACTCTCATTCCCCCTTTATTATATTAAACTACTGCTTCCTTGGTTTTTCCCCCTGTTGGGTATGTACTAGACGATGTTTCCCCTTTCTTTCCCCCCTTTAATTTTTAAGCACATGGATGCTAGTTTTTAGACAACATTTACCTTATATGCATGATATATTAGTTCTACTGATGTTTTCATGGTTGTACATAGTAGCTCGTAGCTTAACCATCGCTTTTAAATGCCTCGGAAATGAAGGGAAAAACAGGGCAGGGGTTCTGCCCTGTGCCCTTTCGCTATAGAGGGTGTCACACCGCTATAGCGGTATTGAAATAGCGGGAAATTTTTTGCTAAAGCGTTCCCGACAGTAGTGGCCCAGAAAATTGAGTTTTTCAGCAAGTTTGCTTATTTCCCATTCTCGGTTATCAATGTTAACCCCATAAATCCCGCCATAGTCTTAAACATAATCCCAAGACTATCCCCAACACTGCATAATTTGAAACTTAGCATCACCTTATCATCAAATCAATTACGAATTACAAGGTAAAACTTTTCACAGCAACACATTCCTGCTATCATACAAGAATGACTTCCCCCCTTATCCCATGGTTCCCAACCAACCCGACTGTCCTGAAATCGGAGTTTTTCCACAGTCACAAGTCTTGCTCCCTTACCATCTTAACCAATGATAAGTCCCATGCTGAAATGTAATACAAAGTTTTCAATCAACACACATGACAATCCACTAACCAAAGCACATAAATTCAAGTTATGACTCCTCCCAGACCAAAAATATTCACAATAAGGCAAGTAGTTACACACCAACAATTGCAGTTATACAAGTATCGCTACACACATGATTTCAAGTTTCAAGTTTCAACATAATTTCAAGTCACATATACTACTCTTTACTCTCCCCACGGATGACTGTTAGTCGATCATCCATGTCTTACCACATCCTCTAAGGCTAGACACCAATTAGAACCTCCCCGGTTCCAACTTCTCTTGCTTGTCTCATTGCAGTCGGAGTCACATGACATCCCCTACCTTGTCGAGATACCAATTGAAAGTGAGAGATACCAACGGGACTCAACCCATACAAGCAAGTAACAACCCGCATGAAAGGAATGAAAGAAGAAAAGTGATTCCTAGAATGCTTCATAGCTTCCCAAGGATTAGATGTGGACGTCAACACACCAATCTTTAGGACTCTATTTGATATTTTGCTCTTGTACTGGGAGACCGGTGACCTAGGCTCTGATACCATTAGTCATGATCTAACTACCGAGTCGTGTGGGCACCTACTCTAAGAACCTAGATAGGAGAACCCTTACTACCCGATCCAATAGGTAAATGAGGAAATTAAAGTAAAGCCATAGAATAACCTCCTTTTTAAATCAGGAAAACATTTACAACTTTTATGTCAGGAAAATCCTTTACTAAATTTGAATACAACCCTCCCTAGGAACTAGTCTAAATAGGTACAAGAGCTACTGCAAGAGAAATACAAGAATGAAAAGAAGACACAGCTTCCACCATGAAATTGGAGAGTGGAAGCTGTTGGAGATTGTCATCGTCATGTATCTATGAAATATCACTGGCCCTGCAACCAGACTATACCCAAAAAGGTATAGCAAAAGTAGTATCAGTACAAAATACACGTACCGGTAGGCATCATCGATCGACTCGAATCCACTACATACCATCATATAAGGAAAATAAGAGAAAATCATAAAATGAGTTATTAAAAATCCAGTCCTTCAACATCCATCCTTACTACCATGACCTTAACTCCTATGGACTTATTCGTTCCGTCCCCCAGCCTTCCTATCCTGTTCCGCTGTCAACTTCACCACTCGGAGACTCTACAACCAACACCTAAGACTTCCCAAGTCACACTAGCCACTTAGACTTTTCAAGTCTCACTTACCACCTAGACTTCTCAAGTCTCACTTACCACCTAGACTTTCCAAGTCACCTTAACTCTAGTTCGACAACTATGTCCGGACCCGGACTACCACCCCATTATTCAAGTCCATCACTATGACTCAACAACTAGAAGTAAAACTCCTACTCAATGACTAGACCACATACAGTCATACCACCATCTATCTACAAGTACCGAACCACCCCAGATACCCCTAGGACAATACTCAATAGATAATAACAACCAGCTGTAGAGCCCCAGACTCTCAGTCTTACTCACCCCGTGACATAGGTTCAACCATCATTTAACAATGAATAAATAACCAAGACAATTACCCTCCTTACATTATCCGGACCAACTACGGATTCCTAGACCAACACTGAGTGTTAACATATAATACTCAGTCCACCCAAGGACTAATCCCTCATATAAGTGTAATAACCTGGCCTTGCAAGGAACCAATTACAGCAATCACAACTCCAGCACTCAATCCGGTCCACTCATGGAACCTTCGATAAATATAGTTAATAATGTATAATTGAACCCGTACTAGGCGTGGTACCCAAGCCAACCAATATAGAACCCATACCAGGCGTGGTACCCGATCCAATCATTAGTATTATCATATTATGTATCAGGCGTGATATCCGAGCCAACCAATATGTAATCTATACCAAGCGTGGTACCCGAGCCAACCGAATATCACACACAATCCAACAAGTCAATAATTAATGAACAACATCACACTGGTAAACCAACAAGTCAATAATTAATGAACAACATCACACTGGTAAACCAACAAGTAACCATACCAAGTTCATTTCATATAATTGATACAGGATAGCTAGACATTCATAATTTTATTCCTTATGCATGCAACCCCATACAATACTAAGAAATAGTACATGAACACATATCGCATTGGAAAAAAATAACCATCAACTACCCAACAATTCGGTTCAGAACCGCAACCTTGAATTCTTATCCGGGGACTCAGTCCTGGTTCACCCCCTAGGTACATATTCAACTGACACGTCAATTTAGGAACCCTTCTTTTAGGACAACCCAACACAGGGAGGACATCCCCTAGCATGGGTGCTTCGAACATTCTTGTTTATCCTATTTCTTTTATATGGAATTATTCCTGAAGCCATCTATGACTAGTCAATTATTTACCCATAGCATTTTCGGTTCTCCGAACGTTCCCCCCAGCCTAGTTCCCGGTTTCTAGCATCAACCAGCACATACAGAATATAAACAACCCAGAAATGACAACACATCACCCCAACCCCATGATTTCCTCCCCAATCAATCAACCAAACCAAACAACAATCCTCCAGACTCCGTGCCCGAAGGCCTATACATGAATTCTCCTTTCAGTCTATAACAATAATATGAAAATGGAAACAGGTCTAAGTCTACTCAATGAAAGAACCTAGCCTACCTGGACGCCAAGCAGCTGCACAACGCATATTCTGGCTCCGTGAAGGCATTTCCTGGCAGAAAACAAGCCTGAAATCCATGTTTTCGCATCCTTTTAGCCGAAATCTCTCCTCCCCATGGTTTTCAAACCTTGGAGCAGCCTAGGAGAGTTTTTGAGTAACCCTTGTATCTTTTTCAACTGAAGAGGAGAAGTCTTTTATAAAAATCACGTGATTCTGGTTTCTGTTTTCCGTCATACCGCTATAGCGGCTAGCTGACCGCTACAGCGGCGGCGCTATAGCGGAATAATTTCCTCTATAGTGGAGTGACGTCAGCTCGAACAAATTTCAAAATCCGAAATTTCCATCACGTCAACCCCACTTAAGTCAAAACATATTTTAATCGTTCCCGAAATCTGCGATATAGTGATTTCTAAAATAACGACGGGTCAGGTCGTTACAACTTAGCCAAGTATAATTGTGTTTTTAGTACTGGCTATAATTCGGGGATGAAAGTAATAATTCGCATCAAGTTTAAGGGTATATTCAATACTTCACTCTTAATATTTTTGTTATAGAACTGATATGGTAATTATCTTATACGTGAATTGACCATAATTCTGTAAATATTTTTACATGAAAATCTTCTTGTTAATCCACAGAAATGTTAGTTTGTGTTTAATGAGCATAAAATCCTTTCGTTCTCATGAAATTTAAACTCTATATTAAATGTCTTCCCTTTTTCCTCTGCTCAAGTGGAGGGAGTTATTGCCATTCTAAATGAACACTTTTGTATCAGTGCTTACTTGGTATTTGCAATTAAATGCCAAATACTACCTTAGAACTAGATCTCGTTTATATTCTTTCTTGAAAAGAAGTACTAGATCTCGTTTATATTCTTTCTGAAGTGACGGAGTAACTACTGCATTTTAGATTTGACCCAACACCTACGTAGTTGAAGATTCATGCCATTTTAAAACAAAAGATATTGTCTATATTCGTAAAAACATATGAACTGTTAGTTGCTTGTCAAAGAATTAATAGAAGTGCGACAATAATTGTTGCAAGATTGATATGCACTTGTGGTCTGTCGAGTCAGAGCAACGTATAAACTAAGATTGATATCTAGTTGTTGTCGACTCTTTTAAATTTGAAGGCTATTTTATTCTTTTTTTCCCCCTAGACACAACACAGTGTGGAATACAGATCCTTCCATTGAGCCACTATTTTAAGTTGTTTGTATTACTTTTTTTTTAGTCCATTATAAAGAGAATGTCTCTTTTTTTTTTGGTGACTCCATAATTCTATTTTTTTCACATGATATGTTTAAGTCTATAAGATTAAAAGATATTTTGATACATTCAACATATCTTTAATTTAAGATCACAAGATTCAAAATATATTTTTTATTTTTTTGAACTTCATGCAAAGTCAAAATCAGACAAATAAATTGAAAAAGAAAGTATTGTCTTAGAAGTTTATGTTTCCGTTTGAACAGAGCAAAACCAGCTTCCAAGGTATTCTCAAAATTACAGTTTAATTTCAAACATGGTTACTAAACTTTGCTCGCTAAAAATAAAGTGATGACTGTTATGCCTCGATAGAAACAAAGTTAACTAGCAAAGCCGAGTCAGGAATAGGTGGAATGTAATAGCTTTAAGAGATAGAAACGGAGGCAATTATAAAGGCTTTTTAGGAACGACCCCCTCGCCCCCCCCCCCCCCCCCCCCCCCCCCCTCCCTCCCGAGAGAATGCAATGAAAAGTTTAGATAAAGCTTCGGAGCAGACCTAAGCAAAGATCGGCACTGGAAGGCTTGAGGAGCAGCCCAGAAATGAGAAAGTCATGGAGACGATCGACTCATCATGAGTCAGACATATAGTGTGCTATGTAACAATAAAGCACGATAAGATCTTGCATCCACATATTTGGATTTAAAGAGCTCACGTGTTATACCGGACATATTCTCGCAAATCGAAAATTACATTTAAGTATTGACATTAAAGTCACTAATAAGTGAGTTTTACCTCCTATATCAGTAAAGTTGCTAAACCTTACCTAGCTACTATATAATGACAAAATTAACCATCAAGATAATTTTACTATTATAATATTAAAGTAGTGTGACTTTATTGTTAGTGAATAAGATTAATTTCATTTAAAGTGACAATGTGACTTTATCATTATAGGGTATAAAATTAAAAGGAAAATATGTTGCAACTTCTAATAGTTGAATTACTATAGTTTATTATTATAATGGTAATTATAGATGATATTAACCTCAAATTATAATATGTTTGATCAAATTTTTAAAATTAACTTATTTTAAAATGTGTTATATATTTTATAAATATTTTGAAAAAAATATTTTCGTTGAAATACAATTTATGTTTGACTAATCAATTTGAAAAACACTTCTGAGCAGACATTAGAGTATGGTCAAGCTTTTAAAAAGTACTTTTAAGTATATTTTCTCAAAAGTCTTTCTCAAGAAAGTATTTTTGGGGAAAAAACTACTTTTTTTGCTTTTTACAAGTAGCTTATGATACTCCCAAAAAATATTTATTTTCTCCTAATTAAAAGCTTGGAAAAATACCTCACATTTTAAAAAAAAAAAAAAAGCACTTTTGACCTCCAAAAACTTGGCCAATCAAGTCTCTATGTAGATGTATATAGACTGATTAGTTAAAACTGGTTCATCAAAGACTTGGGCCTCATATGTTTGCACTTAATGGAGATCTGAATCTGAATGGTTCAGATTTTAGGCCATTAATTGCATTTATTTTCATTAAGATTTAAGTCCTTAATTGATCTGAATTGGTCTTAATCATTAAAATCTAGAACCAAGTCTTAATATCATTAAAAGATGTATTCTTGCATGGATAATATTCACCACCACTCTATCCATAATCACCAGTCACCACCACTTACCACTTTTATCATCACAACCACCATCACCATTGTCTACCACCATTATCGTCGTCAACCACCACCATCAACTACCACCAGTGGCGTACGCACGATTTTTTGTAAGCGGTGTCGATATTATAAAAAATAAATAAATGAAGAATTAATATAACAACACAATGCCGCATCTTTGTCACATTATACTCCAACTAATCATATTCACCAAACCATTGAGGATTAAAATGATGCAAATCATCAGGAAAAAAAAATTGAGAATTTTTTTGATTTTTTAGTCGAAAAGGATTATTTGAAGATACACACTTGCATCACAATCATTCTTATGATATTTTTGAATTTCTTATCTTTTTTCATGAACCAACTTTTTCGTTTTGTCGATCTCGTTCTGATTCATTGACGCTTTCTTCTTCTAAGTTAAAAGAATTTTGAGATGTTGATTTTGAAAAATGTGAAGATGCTTGAAAAAAATATCTCTATATTGAAGTTAATCTTAATTACAAATTAAAAAAATAATTTAGATAACACCAAGCAATTTCATGAAATTGAATCCATAAGAAAATAATGAATATATTTAAAAAAATTCAACTAGAACTAAAAAGATTGGGAGGAAAAAAAATGACTTTATTTCTGCCCAAAAAAAGAACAAAATGTTGGAGCTTCTCGAACTCGAACGGATCACAGCCTTGTAAGGCGCCTAACCAACGAGCCAAGAAGCTCATTGATTCAAGCAGTGTCACTTTTATTATATGTAGTTATATTCTATTTTTTTTTCAGATTATATACATATGTACTATAATTTTTTTTTTTGATGAAGCAGTGTTGGATGACACCTCTTGACATAGGGTGGGTCCACCCCTGACTACCACGACTATTGGCCATTACCACACCTACTACCTATATAATTATAATTATATTCATTATCACCATCATCGCCGCCACCTCCACCACCATTATGGTCAATTCCTACTACTAACCAACTCCACTATCACAACTAGCACCGCCGTCGACTACCACCAACACACCATAAACCACCACACATTCTTTAGCCACCTCCACCACTATCAGCCACTACCACCAGTACGGTGAATCCCTACTATCAACCACCTCCACCATCACAACTAGCACAATCTCCAACTACCGCACATTCTTCAGTCACCAGCATCAACACCGTCAACTACTATCCTTAACCAACTTCGTCATCACAAAATCACCCCCAACACTATCAATTGCCACCATTATGATAGACACTACAACACCAACCACTTCTACCATCACAACTATCACCGCCAATATTACTAGCCACTAACACCAACCATTGTCACCTCCACCACCATTACGAACCATCTCTATCATCACTAGAAAACATAAATATTGGGGAAGGGCCTTGACTCAATTAGAACCCTACACTACTTGGTGGCATTTGTCCATATTTTTTTTTTACTTTTTTCCAAATTTAATTACGAAAAATACGTTTTGTCATAAAATATAAAAAAAATTGAAATTAAACTTGAAGTTGAATTTCAAAATTTTTAGGAATTTGAAAAATACCAAAAAGTTATTTTCACTTTTTTCACATACTCACAAAAATTCAAAAATAACTTCAATTTGTATTCATCGCCAAACACAATTCCAATTTTCAAATATCATTTTTCACTTTGAAAACAAAAACTATTTTTTTCAAATAATACTAACAATTTTCATGGTCAAACGCCTCCTTAGATTAGGAATAAAATTGCAATTATTAGGTGCTCCTCTCTAGACACTAGAGGGTAAATTAATTATTTCAATAACTGCCCAAATATTTTTGTTAAAAATGTTAAACTATAATTTAACAACATATTTTGCTGAAATGATACAAAACCTACGTATTTCTTTAGGAGAATTAAAGAAAAAAGCAGATGTTGTTAGATAATTGACCCCTTACACATGATTCATGAGCTTCATTAATTAATAAGTACTCCCTCTATTCCTTTTTAGTTGTCATATTGCGCTTCTCGAGAGTCAATTTGACTAATTTTTAAAGCTCAATTAAATTAGATTAACTTAATATTTTAAAATTAAAATTTAAATATTCAAAAATTATACGAAAAATATTATAAGTTGTAATTTTTCTCATATCAATATGATGAAAAAATACATGTTAAAATATTGATCAAACTTTCTATTATTTGACTCTCAAAATATAAACTATAACAACTAAAAAGGAACGGAGGGAGTAATTATCTTTATACACAGGTACTTTCCATGTACGGTAGACAGTTATATTTATTCTTTCCTTTTGTAGGGAGGGGTATAATGATGGATTAGGGGGTATTAAAGAAAATTAATTATGGTCGAAGGGAGTCTTCACGTCATCACTAATCTGGATATAGAGATATTAACCACTCCTCACCTAATATGCCATCCAAATCCTTCATTCATTAACAATCAATCAATAATAGAATCATGGTAGACCAAGCTAATTTGGTTTTTTATACCTAAAACAGCCCTCTAATTTTGGCACTAATTATCCTTTCATGTTCCAAAAATTATCTTAACCAGAACATTATTAGTCAAAGTTTACCCTATCTTAAACCAAAAAGATCAAGTGCATTCCCCCCCCCCCCCACCTGCAACCCAACCTGACGTCTAACACCTTCCAGTAAATTAAATAAAAATAAGGGTTTAATTATGTCTAATGATAACGCTCAAATGTACTCTCCAATATGGAGGTAACGGTGATTGTTAAGCAAAATAAAATTTATATTATCTGACAGGAGTCGGCGTCGATCCCATAGGGAATTGTAGCTTAGCCAAAGAGATTGTAGAAAAGACTTCACAATGAGAGCAGATTGTCCAAACAACAAATAATGTAAAAAGGGGAGAATTGAAAATCTGTCACAATTCAATTCCAAACCAAACAATAAAGTAAATGTGAGGTGTAAACAAGAGAGAAGACGACTAGGGATGTACTTTCGATGGGACTCGAACACGGGTCAAGGTACTTGCTCGAATGCATAAATTCTTACTAAATAACATGGGTAGCATTGGTTTTAGGCATGATTGTAAATCTCTAGATCACACAATTATTCATCCAACGGTCTTTGTTCAAGCACCATTGTTAGGCATAAACCAACCAATATAGACTTGGGGAGGTCACATTATCTCTAGCTTAGACCCTTAAATGGGTGTTTCCGGCGAATTGAGCTATTTCTAGTCTCAATCTAAATGAAATCCCAAGTACCCACTAGCAATTTCACATCCGAAATCATGAACCTCTTTACCAAGCAAGAACATAATCAAGTAAATTAAATCAATGTTTACAACCACCAATTTTAGAGTTAAAATTTGGTGAAATCACTAGACCCATATCATATTAGCAATTATAAACACAAATAAGCAAGACCCATATATTTTTATCAAGTACCCATCATCAACACATCCCTACACGAAGAGACTTAGCCACTCATGCTAAAGGAAGAAGAAAGTATACCCATAGGGAAATTCAAATTCCTTTTCATTAATTGTAGCAAGAATCCAATATCCAAGCTCAAATTTACAAGTCCAAGATTAAAGATTGAGAGAATGGATTGAAACTCTCTTTCTTGCCTTGAGAGAGAAACTTGCTTCAAAACTGAAAACTATTCAAAAACTATGCCCAAATTGGATTTTAGAATATTCCTAAAGCGTCACACAAAGTTGAACAAAAATTGTCCCTCGGGAGTTGTGCGCCGTGATGTGCGGTTCTCACGTCTTGTTGTGAGCATCACACAACTCCACATAAGTGAATCTGATACTTGGCTCAAACTTTCAGCTTCGTGCAAAGTGGGGTGTAATTCACACCAGACCTTGTGCGTGTCGCACGGGAACCGCACCCTCTTAACATATTCTTCTCTTCTTCTGAGTCTTTCATGCGGAGGAGGTGTGGACCGCACCAAGGATTGTGCGTGTCGCACGAAGTCCGCACCTCAAGGCAGAATCTTAATCTCAATTGATCACTTCACACTTCAACTCCTTTTGAGCTCTTTTGGGTACAATTCCTTATTTTCTATCTTTGACCACGAGTACCTGCATTTATGTCAATAAAGGCCATAAGAAACTCTAAATCCTATCAAAGCATGACAATAATTCATAATTAAAGGCTCAATAAGTTGGTAGATTACCGACTTATCAAACCTCAAACTTGAACTATTGCTTGTCCTCAAGTAAGAAACTCATAAGATAAGGAATGAATTATGCTCTAAAACTCAATCAAGACACAAAAGATTAATATATTTTACAAGCTAAGGAAAATAATAAACAAAAAGACTCAAACAAATGACTCAATTACAATGCTCATCTCAATTTGAACTACCACATCATCAAGGCAATTGATCATTTCAAAACCTTTTCAAAAGAACTTCAATTCTCATTCAAAATCAAGGCAATTTGTCATTCAAAACAAGATATAAAGCTTCTCAAGTACTTGGCATGGACCATCAAGGTTTGCCTCGAGATTCGCCACACAACTTTTCTCATTCATTCCTCTCAATTGAAATAGAGACTTCATGTTTCAATTCGAGTGCGTCATACCACTCCCACAAGAGAGAATCTCACTCACAATCATGCAATTTTACAATACAAGGGATTTAGAAGAGAACCAAAAAGACTCTCACTCTATCAAGGAAGTTCAAGTGCATACATGTCAAACCATAGGCTTGCCCTTCATGTAAATCATCACTAATGTAGAGCGGCCAAGCTCGAAATCACCAAGGACTTGTGGGTTACGATGTTGACTAGGGTTAAGGTGAGGATTGTATTTGGCTCAAGTGACTAAACCTCTCTAATGCACTTTCTTATCATTTTTGCACACCGCTCACATTTTTGAACTTTGACTTCACCTTATTTCTCCCTCACACAACCCAAGCTTTTCCCTTTCAATTTTGATCATTGAACCTCCTTATAACACCTTCGCTTGGTAGAACCGATTTTTTTCTTTTCATTTTGCTCATTAGATTGAACTTTTTGAGTAATTTTCAATTCAACACGAGGTGCTACCTTGCACTTGAAGTGCATTCCTTTTCTTTCCATATTAAGAATGTACACCCCCAAACTTAGGCTTTTGCCTATGTTGTCATTTCATTTCCCGTCTAAACTTAGGCTTTTAGCCTACAATTCACTTTCAAGCTATTAGAAAGGACGGGTGCAAAGATAGAGGTTTCAAAAAGGTCAAGGTGTCAAACAAGGTGCCAAAGAACGGCCACAATCTCAAAAGGGGTTCACTACGATTGATGTCAAGGGAAGTCATTTGGGTGAAGTGGCTACTCAAAAAAGGCCTAAGATCATCTTCCAAGCTCGGTCACATCTAGAATTTTGCCTCAAATCACATTTGGAGCAAGTTTTAGTGGACACACATGCACGAGAATTAAGGTATAGCCTCACCACACATGGCATCACCTCACAAGAACTTTCAACAAAAGTCGCAAGATCAATTGGGACAAATGACTTTTGACAAGCTATTTCGAGTTCATTACACACTCGTTTGTAAATCGATCAAGCCAAACCAAAAGTGTGCAAGTCATGACAAGAGAATGTTTTCCTCAAAAATTTATTTTTCTTTTTTCCATTTATTCCCAAAAACATCTTGCCAAGAAAAATTCTCGGTGGGTCCATTTTGAGACAAGCAAAGTACGAACTCAAATTAAAATAAAACTTGACATATTTTCTTAAGAAAGTCGTCTCTCAATTCATCATAGGAAAACACCAATCCGATTCGACACAAAAAAAAATAAAAAAAAAATAAAGAAAATATTTGCTCCTTGGAAAAGAACTGTGGTATTAAGAAAACCCTTGGAGTTTATTGCTAAACTACTATTAACAAGGAGATTGCTACATTTGCACGCTCATGAATTATTTGAAAAACAAGCCTCGATGTAGGCCTTTAGCGCATTTGTAAAGCACGAATAGCGAGAAAATGGACTCATATAAGACTAACCCGGCATAAAATCAAAATTGAACATCAAGCCCAGCGAGGGCACAAATAAGCTCAAAACATAAAAAAAAAGCTCGGCAAGGAAAATATCATCACAATCATCCAACATGTCTGACAATGACCAAATAAAATCTAGCAAGGGAAAATAAAATTATCGGCCTGGCAAGGGAAATAAAATATCTCAAGCCAAATACGGGCAATCAATAAACTAAATCAAATAACACCACCTTCCCCTATAAAAAGAAGCATTGCCCTCAATGCTTTAAGCTCAATTTAATTCGCCTTTACTAAAGAAAAAAGAGTACACTTGTAAGAAAAGAAATGGTGCGACAACTCCCTGGAGGGCTATGCCCTATCATTATCATCTGTTGTCTCTTCACTAGGACTTGCACCAACCTTTTGGGAGTGCACAGAAATTGTAAAATCCCTGAGAACTTGCTGAAACTCTGAATCTTGATCATCCGCTAGAAATGTGTCCTCATCACCGGGTATCGCCTCCTCACCCGCTAGAGATGCAAGTAAGTCGTCCATAGGACCGCGAGTGTGATGGGGCTGAGGCAAGGTGCTCAAATCTGACTCCTCAACTGGAGCCTTCTCTTTTTCCTTAGCCACATCCTTCCAGATCTCCTTCACAGCACCCTTAATAGTGTCCACCCTTTTGTAGAGTTTGGTGATGCTTTCCACCACTCTCTTGATGGCATTTTTAACAGCTGTCTCAATCAACTCGGGCAACTTAAGTGCCAACCCATTCATCTGCCATTCATGATTATAGGTTTTGTCCACCATATCCTGGAGACCCCTATTAGTTAAGGGTCCTTTGGATGCAGAAGATGTTGGGGTATGTGCTTCAAGGGCTGCCCGAGAAGGAGAAAGGAACCAGTTGCTTTAGCATCCAAGTCATCAACTTCTACTTCCCCCAATGGATCAGTCATGCTCCTCTTAAACCTGAGAGCATCCTTTTCTATCTTGAAATCAAGGTCAATCATCCTAATAACATGTATAAACTTGTCATAGCTAAGAAGAGGGACATCGACTTTAGCACACAGTTTAGTAATGAGTAATGGGAAGGGCAATGAATCACTTCCACTGTGAGCTCTCCTCCTTATCACCATGGCCCCTATCTCCCCGAGGTTGACATGCTCACTTGTCATAATAGCAGCAATCAAAATAGCCCCATCCTGAGTTATCTTCTGATCGTTCTGTGAGGGCAGGAAACAGATGCGAATAAAGTCATACCAGAGACAAGCTTCAAAGTGTAAGGACCTTCTCGGAATATCACCACATAGTAGACCAGAGAGGGATGTCATGAGCAATCACAGGGGCCGTCTCACAATATGGTTTTTGCTCGGCAAATAACTTAGCCAAGAGTGCAGGGGCAAGAACAATTGGGTGACTCCAATAGATGGCATTGATGGCAGCTGGAGTGATAGACAATTTCTTGCCCCGTACGACAACTGAATCCAAGTTAGGGAACCTCTCCACGTTCCCCTTATATCTCATGGAGTCTTGCTTGGCTTGATAAGCATCAAAGAACTCCCAAACTATTTCCTCGTAGTACCCACTGAGTACATCTTGGAATGGTTGCCACTCTCGATCAGTAAATTATTTGTGGATATTAGTTAGCTCCTCCCCGACTGCAGCCAAGTTGAAGCTTTTCTCCATATTGAAGGTCATACCCTTATTTTGGTCATAGATGGCCTTCATGCCTTCATCCCCGAAGCTATTCTCGCCTCCTGCACAGTTGATAGTTTCTTTTGTTGGTGCCCGGTAGTACCCCTGGCAGAAAACATAGTCTGCACATGGAGATTGTGAGTACCAAAAAGCAAAACAAACTCTTTTTGTATTTTTGATATATGTAAAAGAAGAAAAGCTATAAAGAAGTAACTAATTAAAAAGAACGGAATGCTAGGAAGTAGAAAAATGAAGTAGGTAACTGGTGGTTTATGCGGACCACATGCAAACCGCACAAGGAATAGATCGTGTTGCATGTGATATCACATGAGCTACGAGAAACTTACAAGGATTTCTGCACTGAGGTACGAAGCTAGTGCGGACCGCACCAGCCAGAGTGCGTGTCGCACCATGCTTCGCCCCTTGAAATAGTTAATTGGCAACAATTTTTTACAAAGTGCAGTGCCTTGTACATTTTGCACATAGAGGTTTGCACTCCACATGCGAAACGCACAGGGAAAACACTTGAGATTTTTCAATCCCTTGTCTTCTCGTGTATTAAGCATGTGATTCATAGAATAATATGTGTGCAATGCACTTGGAAACAAGCATCACACCAATAATCCAGCAATTTTTAAATAATAGGGCCAAGCATTCTATGACCCAACCAAATCATCCGGGTACTCAGACTTCTCCAGAATCTATTATCACAATTCACAAACAAAAGAAAAAAGAGTAGTAACAAATTTCAGCCCCAACATTAATTTTTAACCAAAACTTCATGAAGACGATAATTTGCCCTTAAGAATGACGTCAACCAATCTATCATAAGGCCAAATTATGCATCAATCACAAGTGGGTTACTCAGACTTCACCCCAAACACAAATTTTTAAGGCTTAAAAGTACTACAATCGACATGTATTATCATCACTTCAAGTTCTACTAAGTTAATTCTAAGCACAATTAATAATACCAATCCAAAATTGGGGATCCAAATTTTTTGAATCTCGCTCAAAATCAACATGGTGATTCTAACAACCATACTTCATAATATGAGTTCCCAATTAACATAAAAACACGTATTTAACGTCAGAGAACTTATCACAAGTAAATATTATGAGAAGGAAAGCAAAAATTGAAGCTTTTTAAGGCGCAACAATGGTGACCCACAATTTGCCTGGAGAAATGACAGCAATGGTGATAAGCGACGATAACGGAGGGGTATGGGTGAGAGAAGCAGAAGATTTTGGGAGAGTTTAAAGGATTTGTGGAGGATTTTGGGAGAGAGGTTGTGGAAGTTTCGAAGAATATAGGAGAAAAGGGGTGAATGTGGCGGTTTAAAGGAGAAAAAGAAGAAGAAAAGTCACCAGGTCAGGTCGGTCAATGGTTAGGTCAATAAAAAATTTCAAAACTTACCTTGGTGCGCTGTGACATGCGATTCGAACAAGACCTTGTGCGGGACCACATGTCGCTTTGCACCTCACCATTTCATGACTAAACTTGGCCCCTCTTCTGTTGTGGTGTGCGATAGAGGTGCGACGCACACAAGGGCTCGTGCGGAATGCACAGCCCAGTGGACATAGCCTCTGACTCAACATTTTTCCTTCAGTTCACTGCTTTGGGATGCGGTGGCTTGTGCGACAAACACAACAGCTCGTGCGAACCGTACGACCATTTGCACGTTTCTTTTTTGTCTCACTTTTCCACTTTTTCATTTCTCCTCTCCATGTATTACTAAAACAAACCAAAAATAACAACAAAAAATAAAGTAAAAACACTTGAGTTGCCTCCCAAGAAGTGCTTAATTTTATATTGTGGCTCGACAATAGTACCTCAAACCTTAGTCGTTGTCGAATAGCTTGCCAATTCGGTTGGCATGGCCCCAGCCTAAGAATGGGAATTGCTCCTTCAATATCCTTACAACATCATCTTATTGTCGACTTAGCAACACCTCAAACTTGGGCATCTTTCCCATTTCACACTCCTCAAGGGAATTATCTAGCTTGTCCTCAATATCAATCACTGAGACTACCAATAATTTATCTGTAGGCCTTGCAGGTTGGCATACATTGAATGTCACTACCTCATTTCCCATTCGAAACTTGAGTTCTCCGAGTTCAACATCCACAAGGGCTCTCCTCGTAGCCAATAATGGTTGTTCAAATATAATGGGCACCTCAATGTCCACTTTGCAATCCAAAATTACAAAGTCGGCCAGGAGAATAAACTTATCAACCTTGACAAACACGTCAAATAGAATTTCTACCGATCGCTTGATGGACCGATCAACCATGAGTAGTCGCATGAAAGTAGGTTTGGGGGTGCCCAATCCTAACTTCTTGAAGATCACTAGGAGAATCAAGTTAATGCTTGCCCCTAAGTCACTCAAGGCTTTACAAAATACAAACATCCCAATAGTGCAAGGGATAGTGAATGCACCCGGGTCTTTCCATTTTGTAGCAACATTACTTGTCATCACAATGCTACAGCTGTGTGAGATCTCAACAGTGCCCACATCAACAACTCTCTTTCTCTTGAGCAACTCCTTCATGAATTTGGCGTATCCCAGCATTTGCATTAAGGCTTTAACCAAAAGAATATTTATCGAAAGTTTGCTAAACATGTCAACAAACTTATTGAATTTGTTCTTTTCCTTCTTCTTATTCAATCTTTGAGGGTACGGAGGAGGTCCCTTTGGTAATGTGATTGGCACGCTATGCACAATAAGAGTTTCCTCCTCAATGTCTATGGCCACTTGGGGAGGAGATTCAACCTCCTCCTTCTCATTATCAAGATTAACATCCACCGGTCTTTGTTCAAGCACTATTATTTAGGCATAAACCATCCAATATAGACGTGGGAAGGTCACACTATCTCTAGCTTAGACCCTTAAATGAATGTTACCGATGAATTGAACTATTTCTAGCCTCAATCTAAATAGAATTCCAAGTATCCACTAGCAATTTCACATCTGAAATAATGAACTCCTTTATCAAGCAAGAACACAATCAAGTAAATTAAATCAATGTTTGCAACCACCAATTTTAGAGTTAAAATATGGTGAAATCATTAGACCCATATCATATTAGCAATTATAAACACAAATAATCAAGACCCATACCTTTTATCAAGTACCCATCATCAACACTTCCCTAGACAAAGAGACTTAGCCACTCATGCTAAAGAAAGAAAAAAGTATATCCATAGGGAAATTTAAATTGCTTTTCATTAATTGTAGCAAGACTCCAATATCCAAGCTCAACTTTTGTAAGTACAAGGTTAAAGATTGAGCGAAGGAATTAAAACCCTCTTTCTTGCCTTGGGAGGAAAACTTTCTTCAAAACTGAAAATTATTTAAAAACTATGCTCAAATTGGATTTTAAAATGTTCCCAAAGCGTCACACAAAGTTAGATAAAATTACCCCTCGGGAGCTATGCACCGCGACGTGCGGTTACCACATCGTGTTGTGCGCATCGCACAATTCTACATAAGTGAACTCAAGACTTAGCCCAAACTTGCAGCTTTGTACAAAGTGGGGTGCAGTTCGCACCAGACCTTTTGCGTGTCGCACGGGCACCGCACCCCCTTAACAAATTCTTCTCTTCTTCTGAGTCCTTCATGTAGAGGAGGTGCGGACTGCACCAAGGGTTGTGCATGTCACACGAGGTCCACACCTCAAGGCAGAATCTTCATCTCAATTGATCACTTCACACTTCAACTCCTTTTGAGCTCTTTTGGGTCCAATTCCTTATTTTCTATCTTTGACCAAGAGTACCTGCATTCATGTCAATAAAGACCATAAGAACCTCTAAATTTCTATTAAAATATGGCAATAATTCATAATTAAATGCTCAATAAATTGGTAGATTACCGATTTATCATCTAACATTTTTAAACAAAAAAAAGAACTATATCATTTTTTGGGGGGTAAATAGAGGAATTTTATTGATACCAAAAGTAACAATTACAAAACCAAACAATCTCAAAAAATGTAAAACTAATTCAAACTTACAAAAGGAGCTTAACTTATTCAGAAGCTAAGAAGTAACCAAAAGCATACTCGAATATGCAAATAAGTTTTTTTTTTTGAAAAATCTCAGTCTAAGAGTAAAAGCAGAAAAATAGCAGCACATTAGCAATACTCTAGTAGGCCAATAACATTGAACAACAACCCAAAATTGATCATTTTGTGATGATGCAACTGAGAGAGCATGGATTGACATCTCCTCAAGTCCTTCCGTCTAATATGAGCATATATTGCTATTTAATTTTGTCATCTTAATAAGTGTTTCTTTGAAATTTCATCATATTTCTTTCTCTCCATATTGTGATAATAACCATCGCAAACAAACAACTAATAATACGACCCTTGCAAGATTTTCTTCAAGTGTTTGTTCATCTGACTTCCTCCTGCCAACTTTCAATGACTCTCTGACCAATTAGCACTTTCTGCCATAAAGAACTAGTGATATTGCCAAAAAAGATCAGGTGTTCTTTAGTCTCATCAACTATTGTAGAAAGCACAAAGTGGGGGAACTTGAAAATCAAACTTCTGTAATTTATTAATGGTAGCTAATCTTTTGAGTAATCTCAGCCATAGAATGAACTTGTATTTAAAATAAATATTATGGTGTAGGACCAGACTCTTTCAAGATCCTTTGGAAGCTGAGGAATCATAACAACATACATCCTCTTGATGAAAAATATATTATTAATTATTACTATTTTTAATCTGCACTGAAGGCCCCCCTGTAAATTTGGAGAGTTCATTAGGTACTGCATGTAATCTATGATCTTTATCACAATCCAGGGTGCAGTCCTAGGTATTTAACATGCCTTTACTAAACTCTGCTTCATATTTTATATGTGGATCTACTATTCATAGTCAATCTTTCTTCTCAGCTATAACCCATAACTGTTTTAAAACAATAACACTTTTTTAAAAACATGGGTGAAGGACATTAAATCCACCACCAGACTTTGTCCCAATATACAAGGGCCCTTTTGAATATAGCAGTAGTACCTGACAAGAGGAATGATCTACACAGACTTTCTATCAACTTTAGGATTTTCTTTGGTAGGATGAAACTTGTTCCTAGTAGGATTGAATACCAAAGAGTACAAAATTAATGAGTTATAGTCTACTTACATAGATAACAATTGTGTAGGCCTTATCCTTTAGATAATCTTATCAACAAGAGGCATGCACTATGTGATGGTGGATTTTTTAAAGGACAAAAGGACCCCTAGATACTTGAAGGCTAGGGACCCTTTACAGAGCCCCACCTCATCTAGAATAACTTGCTTTTGATGCGATTTGAAACCTGATATGTAAATAGAGCTCTTATAATTATTAGCTTGAAGTTTAGATGCAACAAAACATTTAGAGAATGCCACTTGAAGTAGCTTAATAGACTGAATATCCTCTTTTCAGGACATCAAGAGGTTATCAACAAAACATATGTGTATTACATTCAAATGCTTATTTCTCGAATGAAATTTAAATAGTTTGTTAACAACTCCCTTTATAAATATTTCATGGCAATTATAAACAAGTAAAGTGACCTGAGATCACCCTGCCTAATACCCCTTTTCCCTTGAAAAATCTTGGTTAGACCACCATTCAAAACAAGAGAGTAAGAAATAGTAGAGATGCACTCTATAACCTATTATAAACCTGTAGGCAAAGTCTAACTCATCTAGCATACTACTCAAAAAACACCATTCAATAAAATGGTATGCCTTTTTCAAGTCTACCTTCATTACACATCTTTAAGACAATCCTTTTACAGAGTACTATTCGAGTAACTCATAACTGAACGAGATATTTTCTATAATACTCCTCCTTCTATAAAGGTTGACTGTGAAGGACTAACAATAGGGTTGATTGTTGTCTTAATTCTGTTAGTAATGAACTTTGTAATGGTTTTATAAATTATAGAATAACAAGTAATTGGGCGTATAGTCCTTTACTAGAGTAGGAGCACATATTTTATGAACTAGAGTTACAGTAGTAGAAGGATTTTAAAAGTCTATCAGAGGTGAAGAATTCTTGAACAAATTTGATAATAGAGTCCTTGACTAAGTCCTAGTGTTATGTGAAAAACTCTATGGAATAACCATCAATCCTTAGAGCCTTTTCAGGTGGTATATCCTCTACAACAAGCAATATTTTCTTCTTTGTCGCTTTTTGTACTAAAGAGAATTTTTGTTGATATGAGAGGAAAGAACCTCTCTTATTCATTTATGAGTTTGGGCAAGGCAATATCTCAGTGGATGATCTATGAGGTTTGTGAAAAAAGAAATAAACTCTTGCTCAAACTGCACTAAATCAATTATCTTTGTACCAATATCATATATATAGAGGTGATGGAGTTACTACTACCCTTTATCTTACATTAAGCATTAGAATATTTAGTATTAGCATCCTCAGATGCAATCCAATTAGCTTTAGACTTCTGTTGAATACCCTATTTCTCCACTACACTCGTTTTGTTCACTTCTATTTACAATTATTTTCTTTCTC
This sequence comes from Jaltomata sinuosa, assembly GCA_003996215.1. Classification (NCBI taxonomy): domain Eukaryota; kingdom Viridiplantae; phylum Streptophyta; class Magnoliopsida; order Solanales; family Solanaceae; genus Jaltomata; species Jaltomata sinuosa. Next base: position 728,222 of record QJPP01000178.1, on the reverse strand, counting down.
TACTAGGGCTTGGTCTAGTGATTGGGAAAATATCAGATTTTGAACTATATTTAGTTTTGTCTAGAATATTGTAACTTCTGGGTATAAGAATCCATATAGGCATTGATCCCATTTGATGCTTCTTCTAAAACTTTGAATTTCTTCCACAATTAAAACTCTTTGTACCTCTATAATGTTCATTCCACACAGACAAAACAATTCTTGGGAAACCAGGGTGATTTATAACAATTATAAATATCTTGAAGGTCCTGCAATGAATGTGCACATGGGGTTTCTATTCAATGCGGATGAATGAGTGATCAGAGACCCTTGGATTGAGGAAATTTGCTTGCATATGGCCACTGTCCTGTATCACTCATAATTGCCAAAGAACATATTAATTTTAGAGTAGAATCTAATGTCTTGTTGTTGCTTGTTACAAAAGGTGTAGTGCCATCCTTTTGCTCTTATGTCAATGAGATTAAGGTTATCTATATAGTTTTGACACTATTGTGTCTTAGTAGTTGTTACAAGGGAATCAATCTTGTCCTTTGAGGCGAGGACAATGTTGAAATCTCCATAGATCAACCAAGCACCTTGAATGCTCCCTAGATGTGTGAGGTACCTCCATAAGATAAGTCTATTCTAGTCTTTATTCTTTGCATAAACAACTGTAAAAAAAGCAGGTTAAAAGTTTACGTATTTTCTATTTTGTAGTGGATGAATTATTCTTTAACTAAACGGATTTGCACCTATAAATAAAGCTTCCTAAATAGAAAAAATCTCTTTTTATAGCAATAGGATAGTTGCAACAGGTTTTCCAACCTTGTACAAATTTCCTCTGTATATTGTGAGATTTATGTTCCTTCACTCTGGTCTCAATAAAACTAAAAACTCCAACTCTATGCTTTCGCAAAAAGAGTGACATCTATTTTTTCTTTAGGGAGTTGGTTTAGCCCCTTTATGTTCCAAGTGTCTATGATCATGGAGAATTATGGACAATCCCAACATCTCTATTCTGGCCAGACACTACTAAAAATAGCTCAAAAAGAGACGGATAGAAAATCGACGGACAGCGTCGCTCCTGAAAAGCGACGTTGTCCGTCGCTTCTTTAATTATACAAGAACCCAACGGGGTCTCTTTCCCCGTATAATTAAAGTTAATAAAAATAGCTCAAAAAAAAAGTTAAGCTTTTTTAAGTTATGTTTGTTAGTTTAAATTGTTAAATCTTAATTCCGTTCTTAATTAAGGTTCTGAATTTAGGTTCTTTAAATTGTTAAATCTTAATTAGGTTCTAAATCTTAATTCCAAATTCAAGTACCTATATAATTCAAGTTAAAAAAAAAACTAAAGTTGAAAACTAATTCTTAGGTTCTTGAATCTTAGTTTTTTTAAGTTAAGCTTTTTTAAGTTAAGCTTTTTTAAGTTATGTTTGTTAGTTTAAATTATTAATTTTGAGTTAATAATTAGTTTTCAACTTTAGGTTCTTTTTTAAACTTGAATTAGGTACTTGAATTTGGAACTTGAATTTGGAATTAGGATTTGGAATTAGAATTTGGAATTAGGTTCTTGAATTAGATTATTAACTTGAATTAGGTTCTTCAATCTTAGTTTTTTTAAGTTAAACTTTTTTAAGTTAAGTTTGTTAGTTTAAATTGTTAGTTTTGAGTTAAGAATTAGTTTTCAACTTTAGTTTTTTTTTTGAACTTGAATTATATAGGTACTTGAATTTGGAATTAAGATTTAGTCCTTGAATTTGGAATTAGGTTCTTGAATTAGATTATTAACTTGAATTAGGTTCTTGAATCTTAGTTTTTTTAAGTTAAGTTTTTTTAAGTAATGTTTGTTAGTTTAAATTGTTAGTTTTGAGTTAAGAATTAGTTTTCAACTTTAGGTTCTTTTTTGAACTTGAATTAGATACTTGAATTTGAAACTTGAATTTGGAATTAGGATCTTGAATTAGATTATTAACTTGAATTAGGTTCTTGAATCTTTGTTTTTTTAAGTTAAGCTTTTTTAAGTAATGTTTGTTAGTTTAAATTGTTAATTTTGAGTTAAGAATTAGTTTTCAACTTTAGGTTCTCTTTTGAACTTGAATTATATAGGTACTTGAATTTGGAATTAGGATTTGGAACTTGAATTTGGAATTAGGTTCTTGAATTAGATTATTAACTTGAATTAGGTTCTTGAATCTTAGTTTTTTTTAAGTTAAGCTTTTTTAAGTTATGTTTGTTAGTTTAAATTGTTAGTTTTGAGTTAAGAATTATTTTTCAACTTTAGGTTCTTTTTTGAACTTGAATTAGGTACTTGAATTTGGAACTTGAATTTGGAATTAAGATTTGGAATTAGAATTTGGAATTAGGTTCTTGAATTAGATTACTAACTTGAATTAGATTCTTGAATCTTAGTTTTTTTAACTTAAGCTTTTTTAAGTTAAGTTTGTTAGTTTAAATTGTTAGTTTTGAGTTAAGAATTAGTTTTTAACTTTAGGTTCTTTTTTAAACTTGAATTTTGTACTTGAATTTGGAACTTGAATTAGATTATTAACTTGAATTAGGTTCTTGAATCTTAGTTTTTTTAAGTCAAGTTTTTTAAAGTTAAGTTTGTTAGTTTAAATTGTTAGTTTTGAGTTAAGAATTAGTTTTCAACTTTAGGTTCTTTTTTGAACTTGAATTATGTACTTGAATTTGAAATTAGGATTTGGAACTTGAATTTGGAATTAGGTTCTTGAATCTTAGTTTTTTAAAGTTAAATTTTTTTAAGTTAAGTTTGTTAGTTTAAATTGTTAATTTTGAGTTAAGAATTAGTTTTCAACTTTAGGTTCTTTTTTGAACTTGAATTAGGTACTTGAATTTGAAATTTGAATTTGGAATTAGAATGTGGAATTAGGTTCTTGAATAAGATTATTAACTTGAATTAAATTCTTGAATCTTAGTTTTTTTAAGTTAAGCTTTTTTAAGTTAAGTTTATTAGTTTAAATTGTTAGTTTTGAGTTAAGAACTAGTTTTTAACTTTAGGTTCTTTTTTGAACTTGAATTAGGTACTTGAATTTGGAACTTGAATTTGGAATTAGGATTTGGAATTAGAATTTGAAATTAGGTTCTTAAATTAGATTATTAACTTGAATTTTAGTTTTTTTAAGTTAAACTTTTTTAAGTTAAGCTTTTTTAAGTTAAGATTGATGACGTTACTGAGACTAGTGAAAATGAGGAGTATGTGGATACTACCCCATTAGGATTGACTCGTTTCTCTATACATTTCGACACTTTTTAATGTTATTGAATACTTTATAGGTCCTTTTGGTGAACCTTTTATGTGTTTAGTTATATTATTACTTCATTTTTAGTTTGTTGTTGATGTTGTAATTGTTTTATGAATGTTGTGGCAGCAATTAGTACTGGTTTGAGCTTTATTGAATTAGTTTTTTAAATGGCAGGTGGTGCATATTAAAAATGCAGATTTTTGCAGCTGGAATAAATGCAGAAAAGCGACGGACAGAGTCTCTTTTGTCCATCGCTATTTTGAAATTTTTTTAAAATTTTTCCAGAAAAAGCGACGCTGTCCATCGCTTTTCTGGAATTAAAAAAAAATACCCAAAAAAAGTGACGGACAACATCACTTTTCTGGAAAAAATTTACCAGAAAAGCGACGTTGTCCGTCGCTTTGTTCTTCAAGTTCAAGAACAAAGCGACGGACTGCGTCGCTTTTCTGAAAAATAAATAATAAAATCCATCGCTTTTTAATTTGCGTCGTTGTTCATCGCTTTTAAAGCGACGCTGTCCGTCGTTTTCGGAAAAGCGACAGACCATTTTTCCACGGGAGTGACGCCGTAGCTGTTCCGTCGCTTTTGGTCAAAAAAGCGACGGACAACATCCTTTTTGGCCGTCTCTTTTTAGCCTTTTTTTAATGTAGAACTTACATAAAACACAGTAGTTTGGTCCCTAATTACGTTTTATCCCACTACTTTAAAATATTACATTTTCCCCGGTAGTTTAAAAAATGAAATGAGTGTATCCTTTTGTATTTTCGTGTATCCTGGACACATATAACCTCTTAATTATGGCGCTTTAAAAGGAAATAAAATATTTACAATTAATGAGGAGTAAATCATTAATTGTAAATCTATTACTATTAACAGATTTACAATTAATGAGGAGTAAATCAAGCTTCAGTCAGTTACAAACGATTATGCAGTATCCTAGTTCCCTCAAACAACTGGAGAATAGATAATGGTTTCAAACGCACTTTCTGGAAGAATTCTCATCTTGCATCATCCATCTCTAATTATGCAAAACAGCTGAAGGTTTCCTCGATTTTTTTTCGAGATAAAGCATGACGTTAGCCACGATCTTGCTTAGGCACTCTGGAACGTGGATTGCATCTAACGTGTACGATAAATACAAAAGTGATGGTATTATTTTGAATGATTATGATTCGTATGAAGTTCTTATTTCAACGATTTCGAATCATTTGGAGATTGATATATTGAAGTTCGATATACAAGTCAGATACATTGTTGAGGGTAATGAATCGGCAATTGAGATCAGAAATAATATGGGAATGCGACTTTATATGGAGTTGAAGAAGAAGAATTTCGATTTTGGGGTGTATCCTTTGATAGTAACTACTGAAGAAAAATCAGCCGCTGGCAGCATGTTTGGGGAAATTGCCTACGAACCAAATACGGGCACAATTGCATGTATAGAAGGGTCTGAAAGTGGTGTTCTTGCGATAACGGGTGATGGTAACGTTGATTCATTAAGTGTGATGGATATGGATGTTGATCATGTGATTACAGACTGTAATCACAACGTTGTAAGAGTTGACCAACTATATAAGGATAAAGACACACTTGTGTCGGTGATGGCAAATCATGCAATTGTTAATCGATATCAGTTTAGAACCGAAAGATCAGACAAGAAAAGGTTAGTTCTCTTGAACAGTATTGTATCCATCTTTAATGCTTAGATATTGTCGATCCACATTGTTAAAAATGAACATTATTCTGAATATTTAATTATGTGCTGTTTAATGTGTATCCAAGTATATAGATATTTGTATGTATCCAAGCATATCAACATGTATCCTGGTATTTTTCTGACAAATGCAAATTTTTCGTGTATCCTATTGTGTTTTTTTGGACTTGTATCCAGGTAACTATCTAATTTTATCTGTATCCAATTATATTTGATGTATTTCATGTAGCCAAGCATTTGGTAGATACACAACAGATATAATAGTCCGAGGTTGCAATTTACACACATGATTGCGATAGACATCTGCATTTTTCTGTCATTCATTTGGTTAGAATAGAATGTGTTTTCTTAAAAAAGTGTATATTACTTATAAAAGATATACACTTCATAATTTTGCGCATTTCAGTTATTTAAAACGAATATATACATTTTGTTAAGTAATTGATTTATTTAGTTAACTAGTATTTCTCTGTGTGCAGCTATTACCTGATATGTAACTCTGAAGAATGTCAATGGTCGTTCAGATCTTCGAGTCTTAACAATTCGTCATTTTTTTTGGTGAGGAGTTTCGATGATGTGCACACTTATCAATTGAAGGATAAGGTGTTCAATCAACGTCAGGCAACTACTGGATTCATTGGTGGATTAGTTGCGCCAAAGTGTGTCAATCATAAAAGGAAAATCTCACCAAAGGACATTCAAGAAGACCTTAAACGTGTCCTAGGAGTTGACATTAATTATATGAAGGCATGGCGTGGCAAGGAGCGGGCTATGAAGATGGTGCGGGGGGATCCGACGGATAGTTACCAGCAGTTGCCTGGGTATTTGTACATGCTGGACCAAGTGTATCCAAATTCGTACCTACATATGCATAAGTCCCCGAGGGATGAGTTCATGTATATATTCATTTCACTGAATCCAATGAGGAGAGGGTTTGAATATTGTAGACCTGTAGTCGTTGTGGACGGGGCTCACATGCGAGGGGCATACCAGGGGACATTTGTATCTGCAAGTACTCTGGATGGTGCAGGTAAAGGATGTATTTTGAAAATTTTTTTGATAAAAATGTTGATATGTGTTTAATTTTATTTTTGGTGTGATACACATTCCTATCAAAAGAAGTAAATTTGTGTGCAGTTAATTACTTTCTATTTTGAAGTTAACATTAATTTATTTTCAGGCTGCATATTACCACTTGCGTATGGCATAGTCGACACTGAAAATGATGCCTCCTGGACGTGGTTTTTTGAACAATTTAAAGGTGCCTTTGGTGAGCGTCCAAACATGTGTGTGGTGTCAAACCGTAATGAAAGCATAATTAAGAGTGTTAGCAGAGTGTTTCCAACTATACCACATTATGCATGCATATGGCATCTTTGGAAGAACGTCTGCACGAATTTTCAAAAACGCAGAGATAGACTAAGTGATGTGTATTACGCGATGGCAAAAGCATACAAGGTAGACGATTTTGATTATCTTATTGGAATGGTTGACAAGATGGACCATAGAGTGAAAGATTATTTGTTTGAAGCCGGATACGAGAAATGGGCAAGAGTGCATGCGCCAATAAATAGAGGGCGGATTATGACTTCCAATATAGCGGAATGTATCAATGGGTGTTTATTTGATGCACGGGAACTGCCTATTTTTGAGTTTCTGAAAAAAATGCGAATATTATTTTGTGAATGGAATTGCAGTAATGGTGCAAAAGCTAAGTATACGGGTACTCCGTTATGTGGTAAATTTCAACAAATGCTAGTACAAAACGAGAGTGAATCGCCACGAATGATGGTATGCGTTTGTACTCCTTAAGTTCAAATTCTTTTTAGTTTCAATAATGAATCTGACACAATTTAGTTCGATTAGAGATAATTTGATAGTTTGACCTATGTTTTTTTCAGGTTAAACCGTCATCTGATTTCTTATACACAGTAAGTGTAAATGGAAGAAAGTACATTGTTTGCCTAGAAAGAAAAACGTGTTGCTGTGGAAGGTTTCAGTTGGATGAGCTACCATGTCCACATGCAATTGCTGTTCTGAAAAGCAAAAATATTGATGATTTTGGACCTTACTGCTCAGATTACTACAAGCCGGGAACACTCGTGAAGACATATGAGCTGCCTGTTTGTCCACTACCAGACCAAAAGGAGTGGAAGATACCAGAAAGTATTTCAGCCGAGTTGGTTTTGCCACCTATTTACAGGAGGCCACCAGGACGTCCCAAAAAAGGGAGACATAAGAAGTACAGTGAAACGCTTTCAAAAAGCAGTAATTGTTGTGGAAGATGTGGCCGTAAAGGTCATAACAGGCGTAGTTGTAGCTATTTTCCAAAGAAGAAGCGAAATGATCTAAGTTTGTAAACTAGGATCCGTGATAACAGTAATTGGTATAAAATCATGTCCAGTAAATTCATTTATCTGTTGACAAATATTACCTGATTATCTGTTGCTAAATAATTCTCACCTTCAATAAAAGAGCAGTTAAAAATAGGAGTATTGTATATTAACTGGTAAACTCAGAAATATGTTTTAATCTAACTGGATACATGTAGGCACCAAAAAAATTTGGATACACATTAAATCAACAACTAATTTTGTACTATTGTATACACGGAAAGAACATGAAATTAAGCTTTTGTACATGAATTAAAGCTTGGATACACTGTACAAAAATACTGTTGAATACATATCCAAAGTTTAACTATTATTGGATACATGTCCAATGCGTGGATACATGACCAATGCTTGGATTCATTGTACAATATTGTTGGATACATGTCCAATGTTTAGATCTAATTGGATACATGTAGACACCAAAAATACTTGGATACACATTAAATCATCAAATAATCTTGTACTATTAGATACATGGAAAGAACATGAAATTAAGCTTTTGTACATGAATAGAATCTTGGATACACATTAAATAAACAACTAATTTTGTACTATTGTATACACGGAAAGAACATGAAATTAAGCTTTTGTACATGAATTAAAGCTTGGATACACTGTACAAAAATATTGTTGAATACATATCCAAAGTTTAACTATTATTGGATACATGTCCAATGCGTGGATACATGACCAATGCTTGGATTCGTTGTACAATATTGTTGGATACATGTCCAATGTTTAGATCTCATTGGATACATGTAGACACCAAAAATACTTGAATACACATTAATTCAGCAACTAATCTTGTACTATTAGATACATGGAACGAACATGAAATTAAGCTTTTGTACATGAATAGAATCTTGGATACACATTAAATCAACAACTAATTTTGTACTATTGTATAGACGGAAAGAACATGAAATTAAGCTTTCGTACATGAACTAAAGCTTGGATACACTGTACAAAAATATTGATGGATCCAAAGTGTAACTATTATTGGATAAATGTCCAATGCGTGGATACATGACCAATGCTTGGATACATTGTACAATATTGTTGGATACATGTTCAGTTAAAGATTAAACAACACGTAACAATAAAATTCATGGTAACAACATCTTTATGTGAACCTAACAATATCATTGGATACACAGTTAAACAACAATGAGGTAGGACTATATTTGAATACATGGTACCATTGGATACATGTATGATAACCATGAAAAAAGTAAGTACAAAATACATGATGTATTAACATACTTAACATTCCCCATATCCGAAAAAAAACTAAAGTATTCATAAGTAGACATTTGTAATAGATAGTAAACTGTATCTCTATTACATTAAACCTAAATACGAAAATAGATGAGCTAATCTTAGTACTTGAAAGTTAAAAGTGCACCAAAACTCTTGAAAAGCTAATCAACATTGAATATGTCATGGGCATCTGGATTGATGGGCCGACGGGGTGGCTTTGGTGGATCGTCATTGTCACTGATCAAACCAGAACTCGCTTTAGGGCCGCCGTAATTCCATAAAAGTGCACCATATCTGACACGCTGAAGTTCTACATCAAAGTTGGAGGAAGGAATCTGTTCTCCATCACTCAAAAACTCTGCAAATGATGCTACGTACACTCCACAATCCCTAAACATATTTTAATGGTGTGAGAAAATGACTATTTTAATCGTTAATTGTGACAACATATTAAATAAAAGCTGGAAGATACGTACATACTACCGCCTTTTTGCTGAACTATGTCACTGACCCAATAAATGTCAAATGAATCCTGTTCTGTTTTTCCATTGTATGCTTCCAGTTTTAACCAGTCTGTGCGATCAGTATTGTCATAAAAATTACTGAGCGACAACCAATGAGGCAACAGGGTGGCAAACCTTTTAATTTCTTCCAGCACAATAGCTTTGTGCCCGGCTGCCATGTACGAGTCATATACCCGTATGCATCTGTCCCTTAACGCTACAACCGCAAGAACCCAATGTATCTTCCCCCTGCAATTCATTGGAATGTAAACTTCATCAACAGAATGCCATGGCAAATCACCTTGAATCCTCAAACCCTTGATGTAAGAGCACATTGAATCATCTTGCGTAGCAGCACTTATATTCAAGTCCTCTGATTGATACTTATGGTATATGTCATCAATCATCGGCTTAAATAAGCATATTCCAGTAGTATATCTGTAACTGATGGTTGACTGAAACTTGGCCTTCTTGCGCAGGTAATAAAATACGACATCCATATGCTGAAATTTTGTGACAAGCATATTATAGTAAACGAAAAAAAGTTAAGGAAAAATAAAAACTTTGACATCCAGATACATGTATAGTGCCCCTCTGTATATAGATCCAATGATTAAAAATGTACCTCATCATTCCAGCAACGACCTGGCATTGACATGCGGTAAAACCAATTCTTCTCAGAGACAAATTTTAGAACAAAGTCCATATGAATAGGCAAAGTTCTAAATTTAACCTTGTAGTGCTCAGCATCATCCTTCCTGCAAGTGCATCACCTGATAAGTTAAAGATGTTGTCTAGCAACACTAAATTAGAACTAAATAAAAGTAGCAACAAGATTACTTTTTTTCGTGATGCATCATAAGTCCATCCTCAAGCCATATGGTGTATGCCTGGAACAGGTCAATCTGATGAGGTCCAGATATCTTGTCTTCCTGAAATGGATATTTCAATTGCGTAGTGTGCATTTGAACATCCTTCCCTTTAGAACTTGAACCAAACTCTGTGATATACGGTGACATTTCATATCTTGATGGCTTTTTAGTCCTGGGAGCAGGAGTTTTGGTCTCCGAACTAAGAGTTATTTTTGCCAACGGGATCTGACTTGGGAGGGAACTATCACTGATGAAAAATTGTGTCTCCGTGTCCATACCAACTTGAACTGCTTTCAAAGGGGCAACTTTTAGTGGCCCACTATATTCACGGGAATGTGTATCCTGTTGTGCAGTAGTTGGATTCCTATCTGATGGTTCATGCGCTGCTGCCTCAGATACATTTCTAACAGGCTCGGGAGCTACTTCATGAGGCTGTTAATGTTTAATGTTGAATTAATGTCCAAAAAATTAAGAAAGATGAAAATATTCCATATTTTGCACGAACAAAATAAAAGGAACGTCTCCTTTTTTATATGCAATAAAAATACAAACATAATTACCTCATAATCTTTATCTGGAATGAAATCATCATTTTCACCGTGTGGAATATCTGTATGTTGCCTTTGTTCTGAATCATGTGGATTGTTTCCACCTCTATTCCTATTTTCACTATCCTGATTGTCTTGATTCTGCCAAGTATCATAAATTTTTTGCTAATGTAAGGTTTTACATACATATATATTACATTCTGAAAGCGATCTTTCTTTTACCTTGGAATCAGCGGATGACTTAGTCGAAATCAACTTCTTTATTTCTTTGAATCGTGATTCCATATAATCATGAAGATCTTGAAATCTCTTGTCAACCTATGAATGTCAAAAGTTAATGTAAAACACAGTCTTGGTACTAACTATTTAAATCGTACCCAAATTAAAATTTAAATAAACTTACATGTATCTTGAATGAAGTTAGATACATGACCTCGTTCTGTTGGGTTGACCTATTTTCAGCTTGTTGTCTTGCTGCACAACCGTGAACATCCACATTCAGTGGTTGTTTTGGTTCGACGCGATGGCTTGAACTATCAATTGCGTCTTTCTCTCTATCAGTTTGAGGCTCAAATGCAGTTTTTACCGATTGTATTGGCCTTGTCAGTGGTGTTGCTGATTTGCGACTGCGAGTGCTTCTGTTTCTCAAATTTTTTGGGGCAGAATCAAGCTTTAGCTTCTTTGGTTGGGGATTCGATGACTGAACAACAGTAGATTGATTAGACCTCTTTAGTATGTTGAGCGGATGAGGTGAACTAAAATCATCATATCCGTCAGGAAATGAAGTTGTTGTTGGATGGTCTTCACATCCAGGATCAATGTAGTGAGGGAAATCAAGTTCAGCAACCTCATTGGCAGTAGGTGTAATATTCTGGTGAACTAGCTGCGATGAAGACAAGAAAGTGTAAGGATACACATTAAATAATCAAGCGATGAAGACACTTCATTTCCTGACTATTGTATACAACATCTCCACACTAGTTTACCGTCTAATTACATTTTAAGTCAGTAACTTTGGATAATGATAGAATCCAATAATACTTAGATACACATTAAATAATCAAGTAACTACATTATACTTTATACAGATAACAGTAGATATCAAATATATAAGGATACACATTTAAACATAAAACAGTTATAAGTATTTGGGTCTTACCTTATTGCCTTTGTTCTTAAACATTCCTTTCATGAGACAATTAAAGCTGACTTCCTCCTTAACCATACGCCAATTCAAGATTCTTGGAATAACGTCACTTTCATGAACGGCTAAGTCCTCGTCAACCTCCGAACAACATTCATAAAACCAGATTTGGAGTGCATATGGCATTCCAGTTAATCGATACATCATCTGTGTAGGATTAATGGATTGCCGGATTGATTTGATCAATGATTGAAAAGCTAGCTTGCCCCATGGAAATTGGGTGTATCTGCCATCATCCACCAAATGAAAGTCTCTGTCCTCAATTTCCACCGAATCTCGTTGGGAAAATATAAATGTGTGGATGAAGTATAGAATTGCAATTTTAACTGCATCTTCATCATTGTCGCCACATCTTTTTTCATGGAAGCACTTTATCAGATCTCTTTTCTTGACAATGTCCATTTCTGGGAAGTAAGTAGACTTAAGCCTGTTGGTCGGAGCATTGGTGTAGTCAAAATCACCTTCACTGCCGGTGCATTTGAGTCCTGTAATCAATGCAAACTCAAGCAATGTAAACTTCAGAATGGTTTCGTTTACAAGTATCCAGAACTCGTTTGGGTTGTCCTGTTCAACTTCCCGAGTCATAAAGCACCTTGCGAATTGTGCTTGAAATGTACACTTTGGTATATTAAGATATATACCAAACTGTGTCTGTCCAAAAAGTGCTTTCTGTCGATCGGTGAGTTTTTTAGTCAAGTGATCCACGATAACGTCATTCCCTGCACTACTCATATGTAATGGGTGCTGAGGAGGGTTTTTGACGAAATATGTGTATTCCTGCATATATCAAAATGTTTGTCAGACACATTAAAATAGGAGTTAACATTAGAAGAAATGTATAGCAACATGCAACCTTGGATAATTATAGAATCCAAAATTACCTGGATACACATCAAACCAACAAGTAAGTCCATTATACAGGATACAGGTAATACTATGTCTCAAATATCTAAGGATACACATCTAAACAGCAAACAACAATAGGTATACCTGGATACATGTTAACACTGTATCCAACATTATAAGTTTTGATACATTATAACAGTGTTAAGGATACTTCCCAATATCTAAGGATACACATCTAAACAGCAAATACATATTTGTATACTTGGATATATGGTAATATTGGATACAAGTTTGTAAGCTTGGATACATTGCAACAGTGTTAAGGATACATGTTACCAACATCTCAAAAAGCAGGTTGCAGTAGTACTGGGATACATGTTAACATGAATTAATCCTGGATACATGTAACACAAGATTTGCTTACAATGTTATCCCTGGATACGTATTGCTTTGTTTTGATTTGAAACTTTAAATTTACAAAAATTACACATTTACAAAATTGATTATATATGTATACTTGGATACAAGGAAAACAACATTGGATACATGGTAACAAGTTGAGGATACACCTAATCAACAAATCACAAACCCAGATAACCAATGCCCCAGGTTAACTCACATAATTGGATACATGTTAACAAGATCCCAACGACAAGAAACATTATTCTCGAATAGACTAATAACAATTGGCGTTGGATACATGTATTGTTGAATATATGTTACCTGGGATATATGAAAAAAAACGTTGAAAACTATGACTCCTTACCTGAACTTTGCAATGTGCAACTTTAACTTTGGGGATTTTGTCGTCTGGGTTTGAGTCCCTTGTTCTTGATTCCAATTTTTTGTGCAATTCATTCATTTTGACTTGATCGTTTCTAAATTTGGATCTATTTTCTGCAAAGTCTTCTTCTTCAAAGTCTCTAACAGCCGGAACAAAGGTCGGAGAAGGCACTTCATTGTTCTCCATTTTGAGATATACCTAAATCAAATGAAGGCCATTGTAGGTTACTTGGTATTATCAAGTTATCTGATTCGTTATCCATGAAGGCAATCGTTGATTCGTTATCAAGTAATTGCTCTTATAGATTATGATTACTTAGAACTAAACTATAGTAAAAGTTGAAAAACGAATTTTACCAACCTCAACAATCGAAGATTATGATCTGGCAGCGCCAAATTTTTTTGAAAATTGAAGGAAGATCGTGTGGAAGATGGAGTCCTTGCTTGAAGGCGTGATTTGGGGAAATTTTTTTGAGTAAGAGAACAGCCGTTGCCAGTGGGAGGAAAAGTTGAGTGATGGAAGGCCCTTTTTTAGGGATTGAGTTAGATACAAAATCTGAGTAAGAGAACAACCGTTGCCAGTGGGAGGAAAGTTGAGTGATTTTAGGCCCTTTTTTAGGGTGGATACAAAATCTGAGTAAGAGAACAGCCGTTGCCAGTGGGAGGAAAGTTGAGTGATTTTAGGCCCTTTTTTAGGGATTGTGGTGGATACAGATTTTTAACCATGTAATCTCAATTTAATGGGATAAATGTAATTATTTTAAAGTATTGGGATATTTAGTAATTAGGGTAAGGATGTTTGATTATTTATGTAGTTTTTCCTTTTTTAATAGTGAGATTTGGCATTAGCAGTCAGTTTTCGGGTCTATTAAAACTGTTAGTAAGAGGGACCTTTACCGTAGTAACTGTCTCATCTACTTGTGTTAGTGAGGAAGAAACTTCCCCAACTAGCTTGACCACCCTTGAAAGAGCACCAACACTGGATAGAGCTAGTTCAAGTGCAGGATCAACTGGAGCAGTCACACCTTTAACATTTTTATTCGCTTGTCCTTCTATTGCATGAGTCATATCTTGTTTATTTTGGGGTCCTGCACATCGTCATTCTAGATTTAGACTCAGATCTAACTCTTATTTCTTCACCCAAATTTATTGTTCTATTGGCTAGTGTTCTCATCAAAGTCTTCTCCAGATCGCTCATTTGTCAAATCATATGGGGTCTATTTGCGGCTCTCTCAGGAAGGGTGGACATTGACACTGAAAAATATGTCTCGCTGTAGGTGGCCATCGAAATTGATACAAACACCTTATAGGGTTTATCATTAATTCTTGTTTGTTGATCACCAACTCTTTCCATTGTCTGGATCCTAGTATTCCTACTCGCAGAGCTTCCTTAATTATCTCTGTCGCATTCTTACTAATTTATTAACTTTATTTGACCTCTCGCTAGGTATTTTGGTAACTGTAGATGTTAGTACGGTACGCTTAGAGAATTTCTAGATAGGAAAAAGTTTGTTAAGATTAGTAGTAACTAGTACGGATTAAATGCACTAAAAGTTCTTTAAACTATTTGTATATAACTTAATGGGCGTTAGAACATGAAAATTAAGTATTATTTATTTTATTTGAATTTTTTTTAAAGTTGAAGTTGGACTTGGAGTTGTGTCTAGCCATACTTTTGTAAAGAATATTTAGAATTTGAATGTATTTTTTCTAAATATGGTTTAGACCCCTCAATTTCTAAAAACTAGCAAAATCACTCAATTTGACTAATTTACGTGAAAAATACAATTAAATTTGCTCCCAAAGAGTAATATATAAGAATAGATAGTCACATAATGTTATTGGTTAGATCCCATATACAAGCTACTACATACTTTATAAATATTTTTTCACTTTCTTTAAAAAATTTAAATTTGAAGTTGTGTTTGGTTATAGTTTTTTGCAAATAATATTTAGTTGTTTGAATGTATTTTTTCCTATAAAACATGAAATATGATTTGCACCTGAAATATAATTTTAATAGAGTCATTTAATTATAAAAATAAAAGATTTAGGGTAAAATTCGAAAAAAAAAAATATAGTGAAAGTGAAAAACATCGTTTTGAGTGTTTTGCAAATTCAAAATACAACTTTAAATTGTATTTAAAATTTTCATAATCAATCACTGATATTTACATAAAGTCAAAAAAAATTGAAAAATAGTGAATAATTCTCCTAATCTAACGGGTCCGTAGACTAACTTTCGAATTTATCGAATAATTTCGAAGCATTCGCTATTAAGAACTTCTTCTTTTTTCCGGTTTGATTTGATGATGCCACTTTTCAAGTTTTAAGATTAGCTTTTCGTTGCTATAATGAAAATGCCAAATTAAGGGACCAAATAACAAACGATATTCTATATATGGAAATAAAATATATTCGAGTTAATCTTAAAAACAGAAAGAAGCTTCTAGTACTTTGAACTTGAGGATACTCTTTCTTTATTCTTTATGGATAAACTTTTTGAGTCCTGCTACTCATAATGCATATAATCCTTTTCTGTTATCAAAAATTATATAATCCTTCTTTCTTTTTTTTTTTTTTTTGTAAGCCCGTAATTATGGAGCTAATCACTTGGTTTGATTGGAAGGACACAAGCTTGATCACCTTTTTTTGATTTATATACCCACTATTATGAATTCCATAGTTTAATTGCTCAAGAATATCTTAGTTTTCTTCAAATAATGAATTTTGTAATCTAATAATTGACATGGGCAATTTAGTAAATTTGGGAAAAGCATGACTTTGAAGTAACTTGACCAGCTTGCTTTAGCTGAACTACCAAGAATGCAGTTCCACTTACTCCATATCCCAATTGTTCATCAATTAACAAACCTTGAAAATTCTTTCTCACCAAACGCACTTCTGCTAATCCTCAACCAAAAAAAATAAAAAATAAAAAATTACTATAGAGCATAAAAACCACCAATGAACATGGACTCCTCCACTACATTATTGAAGAACAAAATTAGTAACTTCATGGCTAAAAGTCACCAGTTACTAGTTTCAGTTCCAGCAGGAAGTGCTCCCGTTTGGGATATCAAATGTAGTTTCCATTCCCTTATTGTTCTTTTAATCGTCTCCCTCGTGGCCGGAGTAGTTTACTTGACTGGAGAGAGTGGCCGGTTTTTGTTTGAAGTTAATAGTAATAGTAATAGTAATTCGGGTAGGGGAAATGAAAATGAGTCGTCGTTCTCTTCTTCAAATAATAAGTGTAATTTGTTTTCTGGGAAGTGGGTTTTTGATAACAAGTCTTATCCTTTGTACAAGGAACAAGATTGCAAATTCATGTCTGATCAGTTAGCTTGCCAGAAGTTTGGGAGAAAGGACTTGAACTACCAACATTGGAGGTGGCAACCTAATCAGTGCGATATTCCAAGGTTTTTTTTTTCTTTTTCACTTCCTTCCTTTATCTTTCAATTCTTATGCATAAAAAAGAAAGACTCTTCTTCTTTGTGTTATTACATAATTGGCCTATGCGAGTTTCACATAGTATAGCAAGTTAGTATAACAAGTCTGAAAGATGAATAAAGGAGGGTTACAGTATGTTGATATGCCGGGATAAAATAAAAGTAGGTTAATTATGAATTGACAAATCATATAATCGATCCCTCCAATAATTTGTATAAATAATTTTATAATTATATAAATGTATTTTTACGTGTTGTAGCAGGTAATATGCCTCATTATCCAAGGTACTACTCACACTCGTGATTATGGACGGTATCCGCTAGTTATCTTTTAGGACTTGACAGTGTAAAAGTTTTTATGTTGTGTATAAAAATAAGTTGAGAAATAGGGAAAACACATGGGGGTGGCACTAAGAACTATGACTTTTATAAAAGACTTTGTAAAGTAGACGAGCAATAGTTTTATTTTTATGTTTAGTTTGGTCTCTTTGAAATATAACTTATGCAAGTGATCATGATATGTTTTTTGTTTCTCTTTGATATTTTTGAATATAGTATTTTTGAGCTTTGGGTGGAATGTTTTTCTTGGTCTTAAAAAAGGTTCAATGCGACAGCATTGTTGGAGAAACTGAGGAATAAAAGGCTTGTGTTCGTGGGGGATTCACTGAACAGAGGCCAGTGGGTTTCCATGGTTTGCTTGATAGATACAGCAGTTCAATCTTCCCTTAAATCCATGCACTACAGATACAATGCTTCATTGATCATTTTCAAAGTTAAAGTAAGTCGAAACAAAATTTTCATTCTTCTCTAAATTTTAACTATAAAAGAATTGCCCAAATTTGCAAGTTTCAGTTTGTTGTTTTGTTAGGTTAATAACTCATATTTCATGTATTTTGGTAGATAAATAACATCCTTTAAGCTGTCAGGAGTCAACATCCTAGTACGTACGTCAAGGGACAAAAGTTGAAATTTATTAGGCAACTGCATGAATCACATTATGTTTAGCCCCGTGAAAACAATCTTAAAGCACTACAAAAAAATTTCAAATCGCAGGGTTATTTTATCAATTTGAAGCAGTTTTTGACCCCTATAAATTAAATTGCAGTGGTTTTAAAAAACGCTACAATTACTCTTGCCACAATTATATTTGTGGCGGTTGTAAGAGACCTACACGACGATCGCCACAAAATGACTATTCAATTTTTGGAGGGTTTTAAAATCTATTTGTGACAGTTTACAACCTCCGCAATATAATTTTTATATTTTAAACAATTAAAATTGTCTAGGTTTAAAAATGCCACAATATAATTCTAATATTTACCTAATCTAATTTGTGGAACCATATGACCGCCATAATTTATTATTTTTTCTATAAAAAAAAAATAGATATTCGATTTACATCAAGCCTTTGTAATAACACATAAATAATTTTACTAAATAAGACATTAAATGTAAATCAGATTTCATTCAACAAATCCATAATGATAGTATCAAAAGTTCAAATTTATGTCAAATTAAAGTAATACAAATTCATGTATAGTAACTTAAACATTACAATTTTAGATCCTTAAAATCTAAAAATAATTTCATATCAAATATACATTAAAAAGGGTACTAAGCATGTGCGTGGTGACTTCAAGTGTTGTGGCCACCCTATATTTTATTCGCATCACTAAGCTGAAACAAAAAAAAACTACAAACATGATTAGATAAGTCTTAATTAAAATTTAATTAATCGAAGGTTCTATAAAAAACTGATCATTATCCTTACCTATACAAAAATAAAATGGAGGCTTACTTAAAACCAAATGAAGGCCAAATATAATCTTCTTTATGATGTTGGGAGAATTCAAAAATATCCTACAATATATAAAGTATGACTACATTAAGTTTAACAATTTGCAAGATATGTACATACATGTTCATGAACTAATTTTTTTTATAAAATCTCAAATTTTAGTTTAGTATGAATCTTAAAATTCACAGAATAGAGGATTACATTTATATTCAACAATCATATTATACAAACTTATCTCCGATTGAAAATATCACTTTGTAAGACCTACAAAGAAAAAATCAGGTTAGAAAAATTCACACAAAAGAAACTTCAAATTAAACAAGAGAATGAGATAAAGAAGGGTAAGGAGGTTAGGGAGAGAGGAGGGGGTGTGACAGGAAAGGAATTGGGGAAAGGGGAGAGGCATCTGGGATTTGGGAGTTTAGTTCGTGGGAATAGGTGGAATGGGTAGTTAATTGGGTTTTAAATATTTTGGGGGAAACTTTAGTGTTAGGCAATTTTTAATTTTCTTTTTTTTAGGGAAAAAGGTTTTGGGATTTTAGTTGGATTTGGGTCAAAAGGTTTTAGTTTTAATTAATTAGTTAGTAACTAGTAATTAAAATATTTTATCTTGACAATCAAATATTATAAAAGCTTAAATAAAGATAAAATGCGTACAAAAATAAATATAATAAATATAATTATTTATTTGACATCTATATAGAGAGAGAAAGAGAGATTAGTAATAGGATTCAAATTCTATTTGACTTATCGACTAAAATAATTGAGCCAAAAATCATATACAGTAATATTATTATGTTTAGCTTTAAGAATTGCAAAATTTAAAATTTATGTTATCGAACCAAAAATTCACTAAAGTTTTATTTGAAAAGTCACATCATAAGTTGATTTAATTTAATTATTAATATGGTAATTACATATCCAAGTAATTACAAACGTAATGTTTGATTATATAAGTATACACAATTAGATCTTTAAAATTTAAATAAATGTTAATTATAAAAAACTAGACGTTAATGTTTGACAAATGTAACTAGACGTTAATGTTTGACAAATATAACTAGACGTTAATGTTTGACAAATGTATCTATATAATAAATATTACTAATTTTATCTATCCCTCATTATACAAGATAGATATTATCTTTTGTAAAAAAGTAATTAAAAAATATTTTATAATTAATATGGTAAAACATAATTAATTTATAGTTATTAAATAAATAATATTCTAATTGAATTGATTAATAAAAAAGTTAACTAATCACACATTTTACAAAAACATTAAAGACGGCGTGTTTGACAAAAGATTAAGACTTTCTCCCTCTGTTCAATATTACTTGTCATTTTTTAATTTGGTACATCTATTAAGAAAATAATAATTGTTATAGTGATTTTACCATATTATCCCTGTTAATTAATGTTTAGTATTAAGTCTTGAAAAATGATTTGAGAAATAAGTAATTAATGCTAAGGGTAAAACATGGGAAAAAATAATTGTCTTTTCTTGATATGTCAAAAATGACAAGTAAAAATGGAAATAAAAAATAGAATTAAGTGACAAATAATTTTGAATAGAGGGAGTAATACATAAACATGTCATTGAACTTGAACTCAATTGACATATATGTCCTTCAATTTTGATAGTGCACAAATAATAATTAGAATTAATGTAATTATCAAAGTAGTAATTACACAATTAAGAACTTACACAGTATAATAATTATGATGACTTATTTATTTGTCATAATGTATTTACAGTGTAAGTATAAATACACTGTTTGGTTGCAATTACACAATTAACTTAAATTTTAAAATTAATTATAAAAAAAATATAAGTTAACATTTATCAAATATGTGTTTTTATAAATAATATTAAGTTAAGTATTTATGATGCATATTATTTCTTAAAAATAGATTAATAAATAACATATATTTGTAACTAATATTATAAAAAATAATTGATATATACTTTTTAAATTAATAAAATTTAATTTAATTAATTCTAAAAGCTAAAAGTATACATTCTATATACATGTTTGATCAAAAGATTAATATCATATATATAACACCATAAATTATTCAAATGTTTCAAAAAAATAATTCAACAATTCTGACTAAAAAATAAAATTCATGCAAAATAGCAAGTTAGTACTACTAAAGCGAATAAATTGAAACAAAAATATAACATTAAAAAAAATATAATACTTTTATATCAAATTTCAATGTAACATAAAATAAGTATCACCATAATTTAGGTGAATATAATTCAAAAGAAAAGAGAATCATATGTCTATATCTCATTCAATAGTAAATTTTTTATTAAATTTTAATTCAAATGCTAGAATAATAGCGAAGTTATACTAAATGAAAAGAAAATAAAAAATATGAGCAATTACATTGAATCACAAGAAGTAGAAGTTGGGAAATGAGAAGAAAGAAATGAAAGATAAATAGTGTAAAAGGAAAAATAATAATAATTAAAATAAAAAAAAGAAAAAATAAATTAAAAAGAAAAGAAATTAAAATAAAAAATGAAAATGAAAAAATTAAAAGGTAACCTTGTAATCAAACCCAATTCTCAACCCCCTCCTCCCTTGAGAATATAAAAGTATAATTACACCATTTCAATTACATTTCAATCTCCTCTAACTTGGTAATACTTGATCAAATAAATTTGTCTGTGTAATTAGATCACACTCAATTTTAATTTTCTTATGTCTTTCAAAATAATCGTGTAGTTACTTTCTTGCAATTGAAATCAATTATATTGACAAAGTAATAATTTGATAAGACAAAAATGTCAAAATCAGATAACATTAATTATACTCAAATTCAATTAACAGATGACTACTTTTCAAACAAGCCCTAAATAGCACAAATATTTAATACAAAATAGTAATGTAATAAATAAAATAATAAAATAAAGTTGAATAAACAAATTAGTAGAAAAAAATACTTAGAGAATACATTAATAGAAAGACGATATGATAAAAATATATAAGAGATAATATAATTTCTAAAATGTGGGGGTCAATAATCGCCACAAATTATATGAAATTGTAACAATTTTCAAACCTCCACAACAAAATTCCCATAAAAAGATTTATTTTGTGAGAATTAGAATAATCGACACAAAATAAATTAATAGTAGAAGTTTTTAAAACTCCCACAAATAAACTGCTACAAATTGAGCATTTTCTTCTAGTGAAGGTTACATATACTTCCTATGTTTATGCTAAATTTGATGGTCTGGCCATTTCTATTGGAGCAATATTTAATCTTAGATATTAAAAATTTGAAAAGGTATGAATATATACAGTTCGATCAACTAGTTTATCAATATGATTGAAATATACACTATAAACGTATATATTATTATATTGTATATAGGCATGTACATTATATGTATAGTATTTGTATATTTAATATTATACACAAACTATACACTTCGTAAATATTTTGTAAAGTTGTTGGCCAAAATTTTTAGGACCGTAATTATTCCATAAAAGTTCTCTCTTATTAAATTAGGATAGAAGTCCTATCGAATAATCATTATGTTTCAAGACGAGATATCAAAGAGTAGTTAATAATTAAATTTCATTGTTGGTTGCAAAGTCAACTTTGATTATCTTAATTTGAGGTAGAAGTGTTTAATCATAGTTGTAATTTTTCTCCCATTACTTTTTACTGCCAGTTATTGTAAATGTTTTGCTTAACAAATCAAGAACTGTTCTGTGTGTCAACATGCACCTTATTGATATACGAATTTAAATTTTGAGCGTAACTTCTACATCTCTACATTGAATCGATCTGTAAATAAAATTTTACATTATCAGGACATATAAAAGATACTTCATCCGTATCATATTAGTTGTCATGTTTCCCTTTTTGAAAATTAAATTATGTGAACTTTAACTAGCATTTTAAAATACATTTTCTCATCAAATTAACATGAGAAAAATTATAACTTATTGTACTTTTCGTATCGTTTTTGAATATCCAAATTTTAAATATAAAATATTGAGTTGATGTAATTCAAAATAACTTCGAAAGTGAGTTGATGGAGTGCTCTTAATCTAATGGAATCTGAATATGGTTGGGAATGAATGGAATGGAAATGCAGGATTATAATGCAACAATAGAATTCTATTGGGAGCCATTGTTGGTGGAATCAAACTCAGATGACCCAGTGCACCATCGTCTCCCCGAGCGAATTGTTAGAGCCAATTCCATTGAAAAGCATGGTAGCCGTTGGACAAATGCTGATTTTATTGTCTTCAATACTTACCTTTGGTGGAGACGCCCCCATATCAAAGTCTTGTGAGTATAATATATTATTCAAAATTTAGCAACCATTACACTGATAATAATGTAAATATTATTTTATCAGTATCATATATATAACCTGTCTGTAACAACAAGTAACTTACCATTTTTCCTAGTTATCAATCAATATACTGCTTTTTATGATAATGTATCATTATTCATTTCAGGTGGGGTTCATTTGAGAAGTCTGATGGAATTTACAAAGAAGTAAAAATGTTACGAAGCTACGAAATGGCCTTAAAGGCTTGGGCTGATTGGCTGGAAATCCATGTCAATCGCACCAAAACCCAATTGTTCTTCATGAGCATGTCACCAGTTCATGAAAGGTAATCTCAAAACACACTCGCTCCGCAATTTCTCTAAACCTTTTGCTTTACTCTTTCTTTCCATATAGTGAAAGACAAGTTACAAATGTCAAGTATGAAACCACCGCTCGTATAATTTTGTATCAGGTTGATTCTTCAAATAGTTATTAGCTCAAAAAGTAACTATTAGTAGTAAAGAAAGTGACTTTTTGAGATATTAACTATTAGTAGTTGAGTGACCATACTAGAAATCAACTCATTTGTATCCAATAATGTTCAAGTGAGACTTGTGGTCCTCTTTTAATGTGCTCCACCTCAAAATTAAGTTGGTTTTAAAGTATTAACTAAACTATTCTTACCAACATTTTCTAACTCTTGATGGAAAACTCTCTGTCTACTTTAACAGAACGACCACCTTTTTAATTCTTTGAAAAGAACTACATAAGCTAAAAAGTAGCGTATCTATAAGCTTGTTTGACCGACTTATAAACTTACAAAAACACCCTCATAGATCAAAGGGTAGTTCATTCGCCCCACCAACTTTGAATAAATGACATCAGTCTTTTTCTTATATGACAGGGCTGAAGAATGGGGCAAAGCAAAAGGGGAAAACTGTTACAGTGAAAAAGAGCTAATAGAAGAAGAGGGATACCAAGGAAATGGATCAGACCCAAAGATGATGAAAATAGTGGAATCAACTATGCATGAACTCAAACATAGAGGATTGAATGTTCACTTACTCAACATAACACAACTATCAGAGTACAGAAAAGAAGGCCACCCTTCTATCTATAGGAAACAATGGGACTCTCTTACTGAAGAACAGATTGCAAATCCAAGTAGTTATGCAGATTGTATACATTGGTGTCTTCCTGGAGTTCCTGATGTTTGGAATGAGCTTCTTTATGCATACATCTTTAATAACTATTGAGAGTTAAAAGAAACTCTGGATTTGTAAAGTTTTTTCTTCATTTAGCCCATGCCCCATATGACTTCCTGGACCAAACCGTTGCATGTGGGGCTGGCTTTTCTTTTTTCCTTTCTTCTCTTTGTGATTTTTGTTGAAATCCAAAATTGTAAGTGGTCTATTTGGCAATTGTATATAAGTGATAGACTGACAATTGCTATAATTTTTTTTGACTTTCGTTAAGAAATTAATTTGTTGAGATTGAGAAAATGATGTAATCTTCATTTATTTAGGTTTCGATTTGGCTCTTATGATCGACTCCTCAATTATACTTCACATGTAACTCTTTACTCTGTCTTATTCATTTTCTCCAAAATTTAGTGGATTTAATTAAGAAGATACCTGCACTGTTGTTAGAGTTATCTTCTTATATACTAATTATAGTATAACTCTATTTTGTATTTATTCTTGTACTTATCTTTTATGTAGATATATATTGTAACTTCCCCTTATAAATACATGAATACAGAGCGAGCAAGCTTACGGTTTACCCTTCACATTATCTCTTTCATTTTGGTATCACGAGCCCTAGACAATCCTGCCATGACTTCAGAAATTTTCTCATCCAATCGTGTCAAGTTTTAAAGTTAGAAAACTCCGGATTTGGGATTTTGAAATTCTGGGCTAGGCTAGTGTCGACCGGTTTAGGAGCGAGGCATAGTCTAGGGTCATCCGGGTAAGGATGGGGTTGGATGTCTTGTGTTGAGCTAGTTTTCCTCGTAGCTAACATATCACGTCCGGGGGACTTTTCGGAATCAAATTTGGGTAAGTAGAACTCCCGGAATCGAGGTTGACGTGAAGGAGTTATTTCGGGACGTCGGAAAAATAAATGTGTTGTAAAATGGATTGATTTTGGAGGTTTTATGACTTTCTATCCCGTGTCAACTGCTATCGCCGTAGCGACCTCCGCCGTAACAGAAAAATTACCGCTACAGCGGAAGTCAACGTCGGTCAGCCTCCGCCATAGCGGGCGACTCCGCTACAACGGAACTGCTATAGCGGAGCGGACCGCTATAGCGGACTCGATGGAAATTAAAGCTGAAAAATTCCCCAAAACATTCAGTTTTCACAATTTCATTTTGGGAGAAGGGCAAGGCGATTCCAGGCACTTTTTCCTTCATTTTTCCACTGTTTTCTTCCCTAAGGTAAGGTTTCTACTCCCCAGTCTTCATAACACTTTTCCTATGCGGTAGAATTGCTAGGAGGGAACTTGGGGGAAGGTTGGAATAACCTAGGAATGGTAGAATCCGGGGAAGAAGGGAGATTCTAGACATGAATGTTCTTGGGTATTGTTAAAGTAAGATATTATGATCATAGGTTGTGAAATTCTCTATTTTTATCCGTAAAAATGATAGAACTAGGGAAATTAATGGTGGAAAGCCCAGGAAAAAGGGTGGAATGATCATGGGTAGCCTGGGGTTTTGAGATTCGCTATAATCCGGGTAATGTGCAGACTTTGTTTGTTAATTTCATGTACTTGTATGTTATTTTAGACCAACAACGAGAAAGGAATCCAGAAAACGGGAAAACTCGGGTTGAGTAGAGCTTGAATCATTTTAAGGTAGGTGATGGCTTACGATTCCTGTGAATGTTGTATGTTGTTGTACTCTTATCTAAGTGGTTGTAAGAATTGCATTGCTTAGAAGGATTGTGTAGAATGTCTAAGAGTCCTGTTTTACAGTCTGTGAGTTGAACGGTGTGTACTTGTTGGTTTACAAGTTGTGTGTTCATTATTTGACTGTAGATTCTTGACATTCGGTTGGCTCGGGTACCACGCCTGGTACAGGTATACTAACGGTTGGCACGGGTACCATGCCTGATACAAGTATACTAACGGTTGGCACGGGTACCACGCCTGGTACAAGTATACTAACGGTTGGCACGGGTACCACGCCTGGTACAGGTATAACAAACGGTTGGCATGGGTACCACGCCTGGTACGAATTACTAACGGTTGGCTCGGGTACCACGCCTGGTACGGGTTTATTTTTTTGTATCATTGCATTGCTATTGATTGTATTGCATTGACTGATATTGGTTCTGTGAGTGAACCGGGATGTTTGTTGAATTGTGATATTGACTGGTGGTCCTTGAGTGACCGAAAATTCTGTTATATCTGTTGAATTGGTCTTGGTTTAGGCCGGGTTATCTATTAACACTTAGGTGTTGTCTAGAGGGGATCCCAGGGTGGGTCCGGGCTAGGCAGAAAGGATAGTTATGTGTATCTGACTGTTGCTTATGGTTACTAATGGGTCCGGGCTAGGCAGAAAGGATAGTTATGTGTATCTGACTGTTGCTTATGGTTACTAAGGGTGGATTTCATGCGGGAACAAGTTAGGCAGAGACTTGTAGTCTAAGGGAGCCTGTTAGTGTTGTTGCATGTCTTCCATATATTTTACTTGATATCGTTGTACTGCTTATACACTGTTTATTTGGAAACTGACTGATGAACCTACCAGTACACAGTGGTGGTGTACTGATACTGCACTTGCTTGTCTTTCTTGTGAGTACAGACAATCTTCCAGCGGCTGAGACGCGACCTCATCTGTAGTACCAGTGTTCCAGACTTCAAGGGTGAGCTTTTCGATCAAGCTGCCTTGAACCTATCTTTAGAGTTGTAGCTCATTTGTTTCGAGCTTAAACTATTTCCTTTATGTTTTGGGGTTACATCTCCGTACTCTAGACATTGGTAGATTGTTTGGTACTGCGACTTTCAAATTCTAGGGGGTAATTTCCGCAGGTTAATGTTAATGAAGTATTTTCCTTATTTATTGAATGCTAGTTTACTTTTTGCACTTGGTTTTGAGCTGTTAGAACGGTTAAGTTTGGGAAAGTGATGGTTCGCTCACCCGGGGGGTTGGGTGAGTGCCACTCATGACGGTCTGGGTCGTGACAAAGATGGTATCAGAGCCCTAGGTTCGTTGATCTCGTCATACCAAACAGGTCTAGTAGAGTCCTGCAGAATGGTGCGGAGACGTCCATACTTTTCTTCGGGGCTATGGGACTTTAGGAAAAAAACTATCTCTTCCTTCTTTCCTTCGTGCTATAACTTGATTCCAATTGGTATCTGGTGATACAAATTGGTATCTAACCTCATTCATTCTTCTGTCCGCAGATTTTTAACATAAGGAATAATGGAGCTAGAGCAGCGGTCCCAGCAGTGGGCCCGACTATCCGTGGTAGAGGCAGGGAAGAGGCAGAGGACGAGGTAAAGCTGCACCCGCTAGGGGTGGGGCTCGAGCTGCTGCTGATGCACGCGAGGCAACTCCTCCCTCACCTCAGGAGCATGTTGTTGAGGAGGTAGAAGTTGTGGCTGAAGATGGTGAGGCTCAGGAGGAGGCGGCACCGGTTGGGGGTGCAGGACTTCCTACTATGACACCGGAAGCCTTTCAGCAGGCTTGGAACATTCTGAGTGGGTTGGTTGGTACTGGAGACATACCCGCAGCTTATGCAAATCAGGCCTTGGATACTCAGCCAGCGGTTACTACAGCGCCTAAGATGGATGCAGCTTCGGGCATGAATGATTTATTCAGGCCAATGCTAGGCCCAATGATGACAAGGAATGAGCATGAGATGCTGACCAAGTTTCTCAAGCTGAAACTACGTTTCAGGGTACGGATAGGGAGGATGCTTATGAGTTTATCTTGGATTGCTATGAGAGGTTGCACAAGCTGGGTATTGTACGTCAGCATGGGGTTGAATTTGTCACTTTTCAGCTGCAGGGTGATGCCAAGCAGTGGTGGAGGTCTCATGTCGAGTGTCGGTCTTCTTTTCTACCTCCACTGACTTGGAAGCAGTTCCACGCTTTGTTTCTAGAAAAGTATGTCCCTCGTACTTTGAGGGACCGGAAGAAAGACGAGTTCTTGAACCTGGAGCAGGGAAGCATGTCAGTCTCGGCTTATGAGGCTAAGTTCCATGCCTTGTCTCGTTTTGCTACACAGATGTTGGGTTCCGAGGAGGAACGGGTCCAGTTGTTTGTCAAGGGTCTGAATACTGAACTGCAGGTACTGTCAGTGCAGACAACTTCTTCAGGAAAGGGCTTTAATGATGTGGTGGATTATGTGAAGAAGTTAGAGGGAGTGAGGCAAGCGGGGTAGGCTAAGGCTTTAGCCAAGAAGCCTCAAAATAAGGGAAATTTTGGTGGTTCATACTCCAAGGGCCAAAATCAGCAGGCTTACTCGGCCCGTCCTATTGAGTCAGCTATGCCAGCTACTACAGGTGGTCATCAGAGAGCTCAGCCTTCAGCTCCTAGAGGCCAGGGAGCGTCATATACATCAGCTAGCAGACCCACACTTGACCGTGGTTGCTTTCATTGTGGTGATCTGGGACACTTTAAGAGGGAGTGTCCACATAGGCAGACAGGTAATCAGGGTCAGCAGCAGCTTAGAGCAGTGGTCCCGGCAGACAGAGGTAGTAATGCTAGGGGTCGTCCACAGGGTGGATGAGGTAATTTTCAGGGAGGCAGGGGAGATAGGAGGAACGGCGGCGCAGGTAGGGGTACAGCACAACCGGCCTGGAAAGTTTCCCGAATTGATGATCGGGCTCATTGCTATGCTTTTCCAGGGAGGACCGAGGCGGAAGCCTCAAATACGGTGATTACAGGTACCATTCTTGTCTGCGATAAAATAGCTTCGGTATTATTTGACCCAAGTTCTATGTATTCTTATGTGTCTGTGAGTTTAGCGTTGGGTCTGGATCTAAATTGTGATATCCTTGATTCCCCTATCCATGTTTCTACCCCGGTTGGAGAGTCTGTGATTGTGACTCATATTTATCGTGACTGTTCTGTGGTATTTGTGTGGTTGCATACTTGGGTAGACTTGGTAATTCTGGATATGGCTGATTTTGACATTATCTTGGGTATGACCTGGCTATCTCCTTATCATGATGTGTTGAACTGTAACACCAAGACTGTGGCTCTAGAGATTTCAGGTAAGGATAGACTAGAGTGGCAAGGTGTGTACAGGCCTAAGCCAGTTAAGATAATATCATTCATTCGGGCTAGGAAGCTAGTAAGGAGGGGGTGTCTGGTCTTCTTGGCTCATCTCTGGGATGATAGCGTGGAGTCCCCGTCTATTGAGTCAGTTCCGGTGGTTTCTGAATTTTTAGAGGTGTTTCCAGCGGACCTACCTGGTATGCCTCCGGATAGGGACATAGATTTCTGTATTGATTTGGAGCCAGACACTCATCCCATTTCCATTCCTCCATATCGTATGGCTCCGGCAGAGTTAAGGGAACGTAAGACTCAGCTGCATGAACTCCTAGATAAGGGATTTATACGTCCCAGTGCTTCGCCTTAGGGTGCTCTAGTTTTATTTGTAAAGAAGAAGGATGGTAGTATGCCGATGTGCATAGACTATAGGCAGTTGAACAAGGTGACCATCCGGAATAAGTAACCCCTACCCAGTATAGATGATTTGTTTGACCAGCTTCAGGGTGCATCGGTATTTTCAAAAATCGACTTGAGGTTGGGATACCATCAGTTAAAGATTAGGCCTGAGGACATTCTGAAAACTGCTTTTCGGACTCGGTATGGGAATTATGAGTTTTTAGTAATGTCGTTTGGTTTGACTAATGGGCCAGCAACATTCATGAGTTTGATGAATGGGGTATTTAAGTCATATTTGGATTCCTTCGTAATTGTGTTTATCGATGATATTTTTATCTACTCTAAGAGTAGAGAGGAGCATGCTAACCATCTTCGTGTTGTGGTGGATATATTGAGACGCCAAAAGCTTTATGCAAAAATCACTAAGTATGAGTTTTGGTCGACTTCAGTTGCATTTTTGGGGCACGTAGTGTCAGAACAGGGGGTGATGGTAGACCCCCAAAAAAATTTGAAGCAGTCAAGAGTTGGGCCTGGCCTTGCTCTGTGACTGAGGTAAGGAGTTTTGTTGGGCTCGCAGGGTACTACCGGAGGTTTGTTAAGGATTTTGCTTCTATCGTTACTCACCTGACAAGGCTGAAACAGAAAGAGGTACCGTTTGTGTGGTCCGACAAGTGCAAGGAGAGCTTCCAAAAGCTCAAGACACTTCTGACCACAGCTCCTGTATTGTCCTTGCCGGTCGAAGGTAAATACCTTATTGTTTACTGTGATGCTTCATATTCTTGTTTGGGTGCTGTATTGATGCAAGATAAGAATGTGATAGCCTATGCATCCAGGCAGTTGAAGGTGCATGAGAGGAATTACCCGACTCACGACTTAGAGTTGGCAGCGGTGGTTTTTGCACTAAAGATTTAGAGACACTTTATTTATGGTGTCAAGTGTGAAGTATTCAAAGATTATCGCAGTCTGCGACATGTGTTTGTTGACACTCAATTTTTACCCTCCACATTACGAGTTAATCTTGAGCCTTTTGAATTTTAAATAATTTTTTGAAATAATTGGTTTGTAAAAAGGGATAAAATATTTTTCCTAATAAGTTTTATAATAGTTCTGAGTAATAATTTATATCTTTCATGTTTAATTACGTGAAATTTATATAATCTTACTTAAAAAACTATTTTCGAGTTTAATTTCATAAGAAAATCCTTTTAAAAGAATAAACGTTTGATTTTCCTCTAGATTAATCCAAATGAGATTAATTAAATAAATTATTTTCATAATTTATTTAACAGAGGTAATTAAGTGTTAAAAATAATTAATTATTTTGAATTATTTTAGTTTATTAAAGCTCAAGGTTAATCTTAATTAATTCATCTCATTTCTATTCTAGCCTAATTCTTTAAACTCTAGCCGAATTTCATTTATTTACCCTAAATTTGGTTATTCCTTAAACTAAAATGGCCACATTTTATAAATGTGGCCATATCTTAAACCCACATTATAACTCCCTCATCAGCTTTGTTCTTCAGCCATTTGGGACAATAACACACATCCCGCCTAACCCGGCCCACCACTCAATTCCTCACCCTTATCTCCTCTTCTACGCATCTTCAACAAACGACCCCTTGATCCATTCCCTCAGCCCACCTCCATATCCCCCAGACCCGGCCCAATCCCTTATCCATCCATCATCAACATATATACACACAAATACTCCCACTGCTTATATTTGTCTTTCCCAACCAGCGTGCATCCCACACCCTCTCTATTTCCCATAAAGGACGCATCGTACAAGACAACGCGCCTCGTACGATAACCTTAACGCCGCTACTCCATCTATGCAAAATGACAAAGCACAGCAACAAACAACGCCTAACCCTCCTACCATTCCCAAACGCCATCCATTTTCTCTGTTAAAGTGTGCACCGGTGGAGTATAGAAGTTTCTAGAAGCCCTAGGTGGCCACATCTCCGCAAAATCAGCGGATACCCGTACAAGCTCGTATGATTTTTTGATGCTCAAGTTCATCCACCAAAGGAATTTTGAAATTCCTCAGCAAGATTTCTAGAAATACCCTTCTGCTTTCCCCCCATTTTCGACCCCAAAACCCTCCTATATTAACCCCCTCTTCATTTGAGGTGAGTAGTGGGAATTTCTGGGGAAAAATTTGGGGATTTTGAAGGAGCATTCCTTTAATCTCACGTAACCAGAAATTTCAGAGCAAAAATACTGTAAAAATCGAGTTCCGGCGAGACTAGTTGAGACTCCGGTGGTGGTAAAGGTTTTCTGACGAAGCTCGTACACCCTGTTTGCTACTCAAAAACAGGTAATATTTCGTTCCACCTTCCCTGTTTCTTTCATTATTTTCGTTCAAAATAGTAGGATGTTGTTGGTTTTAGGCTGGTCTTGTTAGAGAATATTTGACTGTTGTTGTGAGAAATTAAGAATGATATTCTAAAGTTTGCTTGCTGGTTGAATTTTCCATTAAACTTAGAGTGCATTGAAATTTTCAGAATGCTCGTCTCACTGTTTATGGCCGCTATGTGATCACATAAGCTCCTCGTTTTATGTTAGTCTTTGGATAAACAACCTGTTTGATCTTCATAAGGTCTTGAAACTTTCATTTTCTGGTTAATCTTAACATTCTTCCGGCTTATAGTTTGTGTGTGTGTGTGATAGAAACGCTCTTGAGGAATCTCCTTAGTTCACAATTCTAAATGAGATTCATTGAGAGGTGCAGACTCGATCTCTGGAATTGCTTCCTAGCTATTACCAAAGATCAAAGAGTATTGGGACGAATACGAACTCTATCATAGTTCAAACTTCGTTCCAGCATGCTTTCAAAGTTCTTAAAATATGATGCAAGTTTCATGATTTCTTGTTCCTATCGTTTGAGCTGTTATGTGAAATGTAAAAATCTGAGTTTTGGTGTCTTTTAATCACGTTACTTGCTATTTGATTCATCTTTCCCCATGCCCTCTTTAGAACCCGATATTGCCAATCCCTTTTTCAGTTTCAATATATCAAGCATACCACAGTCTTGAGAATGCCTGCCAAAATCCTAAAATTTTCGTCTTCTTTTATTCTTTGTTTTCCTTTCTCAATATCCGTGAACATTGTAGTGATCACTGGTTAGTATATACAGCTTATTTATGTGTAGTTTTCGACTATGTGATGCCCATGTTGTTGTTACATGAATATATGAGCAAGCTGTTTGATACTTTGAAACGGGAGAAGCATGCTTATATTTTTTGTTCTCCAAATCTTTTTCGTGTGCTTAGCTTGTTCCCTCATGTCGTTTCTTATTTTGCCATGGTCACCGTGTCATGTTAATGCTTCCCTGTTTTCTTAATTTGAAGGCATACGGAAGATGATTAGATCATATTGTAGTTGTCTTTCCAGTCTATCATTATGACTTTATATCGCTTGTAGTATTTTCCTGATCATGAATGATATTGTTTAGATGACTGGACTGAGACCCTTCCTCAAATTATCTATTTGTTGTGAATGCTTTAATTCAAAAGAATTGTTTGAATTACATGGATCATATTGTACTGAGTTCTTGAAGAGTTTGTACTAATTTCCCTTTTTCTCTTGTTTTGATACATGGGACATCTGAGTCCGCTTGGACTCACGTCTTTTCCCTGCATCTCCAATTGTGCCTAGCCCAACACTACTGGGTCAGCCCATCCAAAGTCTAAAAGGACTGACTTCATGGAGCAAAGCGGAACCAGTTATAGGTTGGAAAAAATAAGGAAATGGGCAACAGTCCAAAATGGACTAAACTCTGAGGAAAATTAGGCCAAAGCCCATAGAAGCAACAGTGTCAGTAGCTCCAAAAGTGCCAAAGTTCGACAGAGTCGGACCAAAAATTCAAATGAACGGCGGTGGGCCTAAAGAGGGCCACAAATTAGATTTAGGACAGGTTACAGACTCAAAGTCCAAGTAATTTAAGCCAAAAGGCTTATTTCCTTTACCTTAACTCTTTATTTGTATAGTTCAGATTAGTATTTCTTGTATTAATTTGGACTAACATTGTAACTTAGTTGAGTTACCCCAAACGAGTAAAACATTCCCTTGTTAAAATCTTCTTCAAATCACTTACTGTTTCTATTTATATGAAACAAAATAAGCATATTTTCCTTTCCATTTTATAAAAGATAAGCTCTTTATGTGTTTCCATTTCAAAAATACAAGTATCAATTTTCTTTAATCCCTCACTGTTTCCTCTATGTGAAAACAAATCATGTTTTTAAATTGTCAAAAAACTAGTATATTTTCATTTTTGTGTTTAAAAAATGAACTCTCTATGTTTCATTTCTATAATATACGACAACCTTCTTTAATCAAGTCTCATTTACTATGTTTTTTAAATCAAAGCAAGATGTTTTAATACAAGATAATTTTTTCAAGCTAAACAGTTCAAAAAATCTTTTTTTAAAGTTAGTCAAAAAAGTTGTTTTCAAACAAGTCCGGATAACCGCGAGTTAGCGGATACTCCAAATGCCTTAAAAACCTTCTTGGAGTATTAATAGGAACCTCTTAACCTTAATCTCTTAATTTTTTAAAGTTATATCTGTTTTGACTTTGAAAGATTTTTACAAGTTTTTCTTGGTTTTACTTTTATAAAATTAAGTGGTGACTCTTGCTTTTAATTGAAAGCGTTTTGGAAACTTTAATTAGATTTTCGAAATGATTTTCAAACACAAAGTCATTTTTTCCTGAAAACAGAAATGACGACTCTGCTGGGGATAATTCAACTAGGTTCTAACCTTATTGTTTGCAACTAACCTATTTGACTAACTATTCGGATTATAATAATTAGTAATCTTTATGCTTTCCTTACTTGTTTTTTTTTTCTCGCAAAATATATTGTCATTGCATATCATAGCATATTCCGCCATATGGCATGCGATTTTATTTATGTTTAGGGAGGTTCATGTTCCCATGGCCTCCCGCCACAAATAACACTTTCTCGAAAATATTATAGTTTACGGGTACGTCATGCGTTCAATGACTATCGTATTTTCAACCCAAGTTGTCCACTTGGGACCCGTTCTATTTCAAAACAAACCCACTCTAGACACCTAGAGTAGAGATAAACCAAAACCCAATTTTTAGGCATTGACCTAGGACGACCCAATACCTAAGGGGTATTGGGCCCATTAGAAAAGACCACCTTGCGTCT
Source organism: Jaltomata sinuosa (assembly GCA_003996215.1). Taxonomy (NCBI): domain Eukaryota; kingdom Viridiplantae; phylum Streptophyta; class Magnoliopsida; order Solanales; family Solanaceae; genus Jaltomata; species Jaltomata sinuosa. The sequence continues at coordinate 693,498 of QJPP01000178.1, read as the reverse complement.
ATTGACCACGAGTCAATAAAAGACGATCATCCCTTGTTTGTTTAATTGAAGGATGTGATGTCGGATTGTACGAACCATTGTTCCTTGGGGTTGAGAATTATTTAGGTGGTTTCTCTCATTGCAATCAAAAGAAGATCTCCATCCAAAAGGCGTTCAGAAATTTCAAGAAGTCCGATAACGAACGACCAACCACGACGGCCTAGTTTAGGATTGTACCCCTGCGTGGGACTGATTTTGATGTACATTCCTTTTCCCGCAATTTTGTACCCCCATTTTATTTAATCAATATGTATAAATATATTTTGGGGTAATGAAATATTTACAAATGACATACACATTCTTCAATTGTTAGGCCTACCTTTGGCATAAAAAGGTCACATATCCGTATAGGACGCACTATAAACTGTTATGTGATATAACTGTCTTACGTGCTTATGTGCGTTGCTCAAATCAAAGACAAATTGATCCACTCCTATTCGAATATTTTAGAACCCATAGGCAGGATAAAAGCCCACCGCAAAATCCGATCAAAATCGCCCTTGGAATTTTTCAAATTTACCTAGAAAAATTCAAAGACTTCTTAAAACCCTTTTAAGTCTTTTTCAGAAAACAAACTTGCCGTATCCAAACTACATCCTTTCAGGGCCCGTCCCTTATCCTTAAAAAATTTTCATTTCCCCACTTCGACAAAAATGCCAAAGAATTCAGAAGACACATCAAGTGCTGAAGACTCGACAAGTCAAATCTCCTTATAGAATCTACCTACCCCAAAATTGATCCTGTCCATTGAAAACCTTCGAGTCAATAAATACCCGTGGATCAATTTGCCTTGATGAAAAACAACTTTTATGTGTTTATTTCCAGTTGAATATCTTGTATTGTTTATCACTAACAAGACCTAACATATCGGCCTTTGAGTTATTTTACTTCAATAAATAGTAGAAAAGATCTGTGTCAATAAAACTGGCCGAACATCCCTACTTTACCCGCTCAAAAGCACACCTGGATTCATCTTCTAACCCTAGTTTCTCTAAAGGGAAAATGACTGATAGCGAAGAGGAGAACGCTTTGGCTGTAAGAGATAATGTTATTGCTGAACAGAATGAAATGATTGCCGAACTTGCAAGAAAATTGGAAAAGATGCAGGAAGAAGTACAAAAAGCCAAAGACATGGCTAGCCTGGCTATCGCAGCCAACACTCCAGCTCTGGGCAACTCTCAGCCCCTTTTCCAGATTCCTTCACTCAACTCTCCATTGACTGAAAATCAACCAAGAAATATCCCTCCTGCCTCCGTGCCTAGACCCTCCAATGAACCCCTCTCTAACAACCCCCCTCATATCGAATCCTCTTATCAAATCCATACTCATCCTGTCCAACACACTAACCAGAGTAACAACCCAAGTGCCTACCTTTCACAAAACCTCCCTCCAAACTATCAAAATACGCCACCAAATACCTATAGTTCTCAAAATAAACATCCCAATGTCACCAACGCCACTAACCCTCATAATTACTCTCCTACATATCAGAATGCCATTACACACGTCTAGTCCCCACCCGTGCAAAACATGCCACCAACCATCTTCCATACCATGGTGGAACCATATAACTCTCTCCAAGAATGCCCTGAGCTGGATCATTACGAGGAGAAAGAGAAAGAACAAAGAGCCGCAGAAAAGAAATGTGACCTTGACATGGCACAGATAAAGGAAGATATGGCCAAGATCAGAGAACAACGAGGTTTGTCCTACTAGAAAGGCTATGACTATGATGATCTCTGTATCCATCCCGAAATGGACCTGCCAGAAGGATTCAAAATTCCTAAGTTCAAGACCTTCAATAGTGTCGAGAATCCTGATGCCCATTTGAGAAGCTAATGTGACCAGATCGTCGGTGCTCGGAAGAACGACGCTCTGTTAATGAGGCTTTTTAGCCAAAGCCTGAGTGGAGAGGCCCTGGAATGGTTCACCTCTCAAGAACTGAAGAAATGGTCCAGGTGGAGTGACCTAGCCTGAGACTTCGCTCAACATTTTGCATACAATGTGGAAGTCATCCCAGATCAATACTCTCTAGGGCGTATCAAGAAAAAATCGAACGAAGACTTCAGGGACTACGCCTACCAATGGAGAAACGGCTAGAGTTTGGCCTCCTATGACGGAAGAAGAAATAAGCGCGGTGTTTATGCGCGCACAGGAGTCAGAATTTTATGACAAGATGATATAAGCGGTAAAGGCCAAGTTCGTTGACTTAGTCAAGATCAGAGAAATTGTGGAAGAAGGACTCCGCAATGGCAAGATTGCCAAAGCCCTTGTTTCCTCAGGATCGGCAGGACTTCCCCGGAAAAAGAGGGAAGAAGTATCTTCGATATCTTCTGGTCCTAGCCCAAAATCACAGAAACCTTTTGGAGCCAACTATAAAAAGCCACTTGTTCCAACAACCCCTCCCCTAGCTCTGTAAAATCCTTAACCGATTTTCTATACTCAACCCATCTACCAAGCTCCACAACCAAATATGCAGCCCATCTACCAAGCTCCACAACCAAATGTTCAGCCCACTTACCAAACTCCTCCCCTAAATTTTCAAGTGTATCAGAAGGCTCCCGAGAGTCAAAACAACCGCCAGGTTCCTCCTCCTACTAACGTCAATCTCTCTCATCCAAATCTAGAAAAGAAAGTTCCTCGGACTTTTACCCAACTAGCCGAAACTAGAACCCAGTTGTACGAGAGATTGAAAGCCGCTAGATTTATTCAGCCCATTCCACACAAACCAGGCAACACCGATTCTCATTTCTTTAAAGTTGATCAACATTGTGCTTACCACTCCGGAGGTGCTGGACACAGTACCGAGGATTGCATTAACTTGTGGCATAAGATTCAAGACTTGATTGATCAAAGTGTGGTCACTTTGCAAACAGCGCCACCAAATGTTAACAACAACCCACTTCCAAATCATGGAGGAGCCGCTGTGAGTATGATCGAGATAGAAGAGGCTGGGCCACGAGTAAGTCCATAGTACCATCCAATACTAGAAAGCCTGAAGAGTTGGAAAAGTCTGTGGCTGCCCTGAGTATCGCGGAAAACCCACAATTCATCGTGCTTACAACACCTCAACAAGCTTTTGCTTTGGTACCAGCAGAAAAAGAGTTCATAGTTGAGGCTGCCGCAACCCATGGTATGACAAGATCGGGAAGATGTTATATCCCTGATGACTTGGCAAATAATACCTACAAGAAAGATCAACAGAAGAGACCAATCACTGAAGGAGAAGTGGAAGAATTATGGAGAAGAATGCAGTCAAAGGAGTACTCCATTGTGAGACATTTGGAGAAGACCCCCGCCCAGATTTCTATTTGGGCATTACTCATGAGTTCCTAGTACCACAAACATGCATTGTTCAAAGTTTTGGATGAAGTTTATGTACTGACAGGTACTAGTATAGAGAACCTGACCGCCATGGTAAGCCAAGTTCTGGGGAGTAATCGCATTTGCTTTAGTGACGATGAGTTGCCTTTTGAAGGCATGATGCATAACAAAGCCTTGCATATCACTATCAAAAGCCAAGAGAAGATCGTGAATAGGGTATTGATCGAGGATGGATCAGGACTGAATATCTGTCCGTTGTCAACATTAACTCAGTTAGAATATGACCTGGGCAAGATTCGCCAGAGCAAGGTCAATGTAAGAGCTTTTGACGGAGGTCAAAGAGACACTATCAGAGAAGTTAGCCTGTACATCCAAATAGGACCCGCCGAATTCCGCACTGAGTTCCAAGTCATGGATATCTCCACCAGCTATAATTTTCTCTTGGGAAGGCCATGGATCCACGAAGCTGGAGCTGTACCATCGACCTTGCACCAGATGGTGAAATTTATTTGGGAAGAACATGAGGTGGTGATCCATGGAGAAGGAAGTCACTTGAGCCGCCCTAATGGTTATGTCCCTGTGATTGAAAAAGTCCCAAGAGGAAGTAATTTCTACATAGTAGAGATCGTCAATGCCACTGAAGAAGATCTTGCTCCTCAAAATCCCATGCCACCCATCTATAAAATGCTTGCGACCACGATGCTAAGGAGTGGATACGAGCCAGGCTTCAGGTTGGGAAAGAATTCCGATGGTATGATTGAGCCCTTAAGCATCCCTAGACAGTTGACCAGACATGGGTTGGGGTATGTGGCCCGAGAAGATGAGGCAAGAGTCAGAGATAAGAAGCAGTCAGGACTACCAAACCACTTCCCCATCTATATCAGTCATTCCCAGTGCGTATTGGTCCTCCAAGCGATGGGTTAGAGGATGGAATAGGGGATCTGTTTGAGGAATGTGATGCTACAATAGGAGAAGTCCCTGAAACAGCCATGATTAGGGATGCCAAGCCCAGCAAAAGGCTACAGAACTGGGTTGCAACTCCCCTCGTGACTCTCTGTTCGATTGGGTAGACAAAGACTATGTTTTATGAAAAATTGGTGAACGGTCCGGATGAGGCTCTGCGACCCACCCTTTATGTTTAATATTCCTCGTACTATTTACTGCTTTCCAAAAGGCATGAACCAACATTCGTGTGTGTCATAGCCATATTTTGTGAATATTTTTAGAATTTCAATGAAAGCCTCCTTATTTCAAAAAACATTTACTGTTCAAAATTATTTGTGTTTACTTGTTATTGTGTAACCCGTTTTGTTTTGGTTTCGGTAATAATAAGTTAAAACCTGCCACTGTCATGTCATGTCATGTCAAGAGCTTAACAAACAAACCAAGCTAGATGATGATGATTTTGAGGAGTATGTTAAAGATATCATAGTCCTTGAAGAAACAACCAAGAAGTCTAAGAACTTGGAAGACCAGAAAAGGCCCTACCTAAAAGAGTTTGAGGTGGTCAATCTGGGAGGCAACTGTCAAGTTAAAGAAATCAACATCGGTGTTCACTTGTCAAAAGTGCAAAAGAAATAGCTCATCAGTCTGGTCAATCCATACGTCAACATCTTTGACTGTTCCTACAATGATAAGATGAGAATGAGCACAAACATCATCTCTCAAAAGTTATTGGTCAATCCAGCATTCATTCCAGAGAATGAACAGTTAATCTTTCCCTCCCACGGGACAAAGGAAAGTTTACACCAAATTGGCAAGGCCCGTATGTCATCCACAAAATGTTATCAGGAGGAGTTTTGATTTTTCCCAAGATGGATAATCAAGTACGGCCCAAGCCTATATCAACTCCGATTCTGCAAAGAGATACTTCGCCTGAAGACGGTTTCTTTTCCTTCTATTTCCTTCCTTGTAAGCGCACTTTCTAATTGTATTCGTTTTGCACCTAGTAAAAGCTTAAAAATCCCATATCCTCTATGTACGAACTATATTTGACCTGAATTCTCAAGAATGAGATACGTAGGTGGCCTGTGTCAGCTTCGGTCAACCCCTTAGAAAAATCTATCTTTCCCCTTCCTCTCTTGAACTACGTTTGACCTGAATTCTCAAGAATGAGATACATAGGCGGCCTTTGTCGGCCTCGGTCATCCCTTTAAATTATTTCTAACATTCTCCCACTACGAGTGTGGGAACTACGTTCGACCTAAATAATCAAGAATGTGATACGTAGGCGGCCTTTGTCGGCCTCGGTCATCCCTTTAAATTATTTCTAACATTCTCCCACTACGAGTGTGGGAACAACGTTCGACCTGAATTCTCAAGAATGAGATACGTAGGCGGACTTTGTAGGCCTCGGTCATCCCTTTAAATTATTTCTAACATTCTCCACTACAAGTGTGGGAACTACGTTCGACCTGAATTCTCAAGAATGAGATACGTAGGCGGCCTTTGTTGGCCTCGGTCATCCCTTTAAATTATTTCTAACATTCTCCCACTACGAGTGTGGGAACTACGTTCGACCTGAATTCTCAAGAATGAGATACGTAGGTGGCCTTTGTCGGCCTCGGTCATCCCTTTAAATTATTTTTAACATTCTCCTACTACGAGTGTGGGAACTACGTTTGACCTGATTCCTGCCTCAACGAGATACGTAGGTGCCACAATGGTTCGGTCATTTAGCCCAGGAAATGGAAACTGGGAAAGAATTTTTGAGAAAGGAATCTCGAAAATTCAAAAGACGAAAATCATCTCCAACGAGTCAGAATATGGAATGTGCTAAAGAGAAACCAGAGTCAATATCGATAAAGAATCTTGTAATCCCCACGGAGTCTCAAGTCTCTTGCTGATGGAATGCGATTTATCATGAAACCTTTAACTGGGGCAGAAATTTTGAGGAGAACCTTAAAATTTCCACCAAGCTTCATTCAAGAGTTTGGAATTAAACTCCGAAGAGTTCCCCAACACCAAGAGATCAGAGTCTGCTTCAGAAATTCCCAGTTCGAGGTGGATTAATCCCCAGTTGTGACAAATTTCTCGAAAAGCATTTCTGAGTTCCCCAGCTAGGAAGATAAAGGATAGCCGTAGTCTACCAAAAGTATGTCGAAAACATCAAGGCCTCGAGTAAAAGACATTCATGGAGCTAGCATATGACATGACGGGCAGAGACCTTTCCAAAATATCCTTTTTTCAAAAAATCCTAGTTTTCCAAAGCGTTTGTTTGAAAAATCTTTACAAAAGATCTTTACAAAAAGATTAGTTTTACTCCTTAAATTTTGTCTTATTTCCACAGTGACCCGAGAGGTCGAGGACGATGAGTAACCGAGGAGGGAGGGCACCCAAAAAGACAAAGCAAGGAGCAGAAGATCGAAGGAGGTCAACACAGATCAGTTTTGCCAAAACTGATAATTTTTTTGTGGATACAAGTTGTCCCGAAAAGTATGTTAGATAATAGTCTCTCGTTATCCAATGCATTCAAAGAGATGCAACGAGATCATATACCTCAAAATTTAGTGGGAAAAGCCAAAATAGCGGGAAGAAGCTGAAAGAAGAAAAACTCCTTGAATGGGCGAATCTCCTTGTAGTTCGCAAGAGCTACTAAGTAAAGAGAGATCGACAGCATCCTCAAGTCCCCAAGAAGATCAGGACATTTTGGTCAACCTCAAATTAGGATGCCAAATAAGAGATCGACGATGTTCTCCCGCAATCCCCAGCAAGTCAAAAATCACCACGAACAGATAATATTAAAAAATGGTATTTATGGCTATCCCCAGAAATGGGCACGACCATTTCCTTCGCATTTGAAATAAAGTTGTTTTGATTAGCTTCATAGACGTTGTCTTTAAAGTTTTTCAAGTTTGACTGTGGTCACTAGTAAAAGAGACACTGTGTCTACTAACTATTTACCGTGAGCACAGGTACACACGAAGGAGTCAACAGGACAACATAAAATATCAAAGGTGATATTTTTTGCAACTGCTACGCATGTCATTGCATGATCATCCACATCATTATCATATTTGCATGTCGCTAGTACCATGCCACGAGGGCCATCATATTTACATGTCGTGAGGACTATGCCACGAGGGCCATCATATTTGCATGTCGCGAGGGCCATCATATTTGCATGTCGCGAAGACCATTCCACGAGGGCCATCATATTTGCGTGCCACGAGGACCATGCCACGAGGGCCATCATATTTGCATGTCGCGAGGACCATGCCATGAAGGCCATCATATTTTCATGTCATGAGAACCATGCCACGAGGGCCATTTCATTTGCATGTCGTGAGGACCATGCCTCGAGGGCCATCATATTTGCATGTCGCGAGGACCATACCATGAGGGCCATTACATTTGTATGTCGCAAGGACCATTGCATGATCATCCACATTATCATTCAATACCGCAGACAGACATCCCCTGCAAAGACTATTTCCCATTACTGGCCAGTTTCAAAGAGGATTACATTTATAGGCTTCCCTAAGTCGCACTTGCTGCGCAGGATCGATCCCCAACATGCTTATATACGAGATCGCGTAAGACGGTGGAGTTTAACGTTGAGGATATCATCATCATCATTATTATCATCATCATTATCATCATCATCATTATCATCATTATCATTATCATCAATAATTATGCCAATTCTGGCACTCAACATGCTTATATTCGAGATCGCGTGAGATGATGGAGTCTAACGTTGATGATATTATTATTATTTGTTATGCCAAATCTGGCATTCAGCATATTTATATCTGATATCGCGTGAGATGGAGGAGTCTGACATTGAGGATGTATTTGTTTTCTTCTTCTTATTATTATGCCAAGTCTGGCACCCAACATATTTATATATGATATCGCGTGAGATGGAGGAGTCTGACGTTGAGGATGTATTTACTTCCTTACTATTATGCCAAGCTTGGCATATTTATATCCAATATCGCATGAGACGGAGGAGTCTGATGTTGAGGATATTATTATTATTATTATTATTATTATTATGCCAAGTCTGGCATCCAATATATTCACATCCGATATTACGTGAGACGGAGGAGTCTGACGTTGAGGATATTTATGCACCCTTATTTGAGACAAAAAAGTCTCACTCTAAAGTATGCTTATACATACAAGAGCATCGAGCACCGAAAAAGGCAATTATATTTGATCGTGTGGCAAAGGCCTTATCACCCCGATAATCAAATACCATTAGTCGTCCAGACTGAAAGCATATAGTCCAAGAGATGTTTGTAAGACACCATCCTAATTGGACGATGAACTGAATTTCCCCAAATTGGAAGGCCAAAGGTCGTCTGTAAGTCACATGATATCTAAAACTGGATAGTGTGCAAGATTGCCCAAAACTTGACAGACTAAGAGTTATCTGTAAGACGTAGTAATATCTGAAACCGGATAGTGTGCAAGATCACCTGAAGATTGAAAGTTCAAGGGTAATGCGTAAGTCGCAATAATATCCAAAATTGGGTGAAGTGCAAGACTACCGAAGAATTGACAGTCCAAGGGTTATCTATAAGCCGCGACATATCCATGTTGATATTCTCCCCTTCAACCTGCCCCAACTCCCTATATTATCAAATAGAAGAGTAAAATATAATAAATGCTGCAGGACTACCCAAAGGCTATCAATTCAAGGAAAATCTATAAGTCGTATTATATCCAAGATCGGATAAAAGTGCATGATTACCCAAAAACTGGCAATTCGAAGGAAATATGTAAGACACCTCTATCTAAAGTCGGATGATGTGCAAGATTACTCGAAAGCTGGCAAATTAAAGGCATCTATAGGTCGCCTCTATCCAAAGTCAGATGATGTGCTAGATTACCCAAAGCCTGACAATTCAGGGAATATCTGTTAGTCGCGTCGATACAGATGATGCGTAAGATTTACCCTAAAGGCGTATGCAAAAGACCGCTACCAATAGCCAAGAAGGCTATCACAATCAAGAGAATGCTGCAAATGGTCAAGAGGACCATCACCTCACGATGACTATGAAATTCATCATATTCAAAGATCACCACATTCAACTGTCATAGAATTGAATAATCTAACACTTTTAAGCCGCAACAACAGGAATGCGCAAAGTGTTTAAGTCGCAGCAATGAGAATGCGCAAATCTAACACTTCTAAGCCGCAACAACAGGAATGTGCAAAGTGTTTAAGTCACAACAACAAAAATGCGCAAATCTAACACCTCTAAGCCGCAACAATAGGAATACGCAAAGTGTTAGGTCGTCATATTCAAAACTTTCCACAAAGGCAACCATAACCAATAGCTACGAAGGCTATCATATTCCCGTCATAAAAGTCTCCATTTCCTAAAGCACAGACTGGAAAGGATGATATCTCCTTCAAAAAACAACAGATGCGACAATGAGGTACAAAGCTATCTCTTCTTATTAAGCTGCTTTACCACTAACAATTTTATTTTAAGATATTGCCAAGAACATCCAAGAGGATGAAAATCTCAAACCATAACAACAGGTACAAAGCACATCAAAAGATGTTACAACCTAAGATTCGGACATAACCCAAGGATGAGGTATGGCAAAGAAACTACCCTTCCAAATAGAGTTATGTTACTACTAACAAATTTGTTTTGAGAATGTTGTCGAGAGCATCCGAAAAGGATGAAATTCTCAAAAACAAAACCACAGGTGCGGATAACATCAAAAAGTATGCATCACAATGTCGAACTTTTTCTTAGCAGCGAACTAGGACATAGTCCGAAGAGGAGTATCAAACTCTTTGGATGCGAGCTGAGGAACGCTTACCACCGCCATCAAACGACACCCCTGTCAGAAGGCATGTAGGTATTTCCTATCTTTGGGGTCTTAGTTTCGCATCCAGGGTATTTTTTGAACTCATGCGGTAAGCAATATTCATTCTTTTCAAATTCGGGTGACGATACACCTCGAGCTTTGGAAATTATGTTCAGGTAAAATCTTATATATGGGTGTGAAATGCACCACATTCATAGTTGAGAGGTTACAAGCCTATTTTCTATAGCTTAATTATTTGTCACTCATCCCGAGCCAAAGGTCATCTTAACATAAAGATTATCTTTTCCACCGATTGAGTCAAACTACAAGCAGCCTGATTCCTAAGTCCTAGGATATGTAGGCGGGCTCTGTTTTAAAAACTCGACTGCATTCCTAACTCCTCCCAATCCTCTTACTCCCCAACTTTCTGGTCTCATCGTACTCTGAAACCAGGATAGTTTAGAATTCCTTGAAAATCATGCGTAAAATCAAGCGTCTTGAACTACAAGTGGCCTGAGTTCTCATAAAACCTGAGATATGTAGAAAACTCGATGCCAGAGCTCGACCATAAATCCTTAAATTTTGTGCTAAAACCAACCGCCTCCCGAAGATGAATCTGTGGTCGGATAAAATTAGGAACGTCAATTCCCTTTGCCTAGGATTCATTACACTCACCCTACCCAAAGGGAGGAGCAGTAGTTGACACCCAATTTTTACCCTCCATATTACGAGTTAATCTTGAGCCTTTTGAATTTTAAATAATTTTTTGAAATAATTGTTTTGTAAAAAGGGATAAAATATTTTTCCGAATAAACTTTATAATAGTTCTAAGTAATAATTTATATCTTTCATGTTTAATTACGTGGATGCTTACTTAAAGAACTATTTTAGAGTTTAATTTCATAAGAAAATCCTTTTAAAAGAGTAAACGTTTGATTTTCCTCTAGATTAATTAAATAAATTAATTTCATAATTTGTTAACAGAGGTAATTAAGTGTTAAAAATTATTAATTATTTTGAATTATTTTAGTTTATTAAAGCTCAAGGTTAATCTTAATTAATTCATCTCATTTCTATTCTAGCCTAATTCTTTAAACTCTAGCCGAATTTCATTTATTTACCCTCAATTTGGTTATTCCTTAAACTAAAATGGCCACATTGCAAAATGTGGCCATATCTTAAACACACCTTATAACTCCCTCATCAGCTTTGTTCTTCAGCAATTTGGGCCAACAACACACATCCCGCCTGACCCGGCCCACCACTCAATTCCTTACCCTTATCTCCTCTTCCACGCAGCTTCAACAAATGACCCCTTGATCCATTCCCTCAGCCCACCTCCATATCCCCCAGACCCGGACCAATCCCTTATCCGTCCATCATCAACATATACACACACAAATACTCCCACTGCTTATATTTGTCTTTCCCAACTCGCGTGCAACCCACACCCGCGTTGTACGAGACAACGCACCTCGTACACCAGCACACCACCTCACTCCATTTCACTTCATCTTCTTCATCATCCACTCTCTCTCTTAAAAAACACTAACGCCGCTACTCCATCTTTGCAAAATGACAAAGCACATCAACAAACAAAGCCTAACTCTCCTAGCATTTCCAAACGCCGTCTATTTTCTCTATTAAAGTGTGCGCCGACGGAGTATAGAAGTTTATAGAAGCCCTAGGTGGCCTCATCTCCGCAAAATCAGCGGATACCCGTACAAGCTCGTATGATTTTTTGATGCTCAAGTTCATCCAGCAAAGGAATTTTGAAGTTCCTCAGCAAGATTTCTAGAAATACCCTTCTGCTTTCCCCCTATTTTCGACCCCAAAACCCTCCTATATAAACCCCCTCTTCATTTGAGGTGAGTAGTGGGATTTTCTGGGGAAATATTTGGGGATTTTGAAGGAGCATTCCTTTAATCTCACGTAACAAGAAATTTCAGAGCAAAAATACAGTAAAAATCGAGTTCCGGCGAGACTAGTTGTGACTCCGGTGGTGGTAAAGGTTTTCTGACGAAGCTCGTACACCCAGTTTGCTGCTAAAAAATAGGTAATATTTTGTTCCACCTTCCCTGTTTCTTTCATTATTTTCGTTAAAAATAGTAGGATGTTGTTGGTTGTTAGGCTGGTCTTGTTGGAGAATATTTGACTGTTGTTGTGAGAAATTAAGAATGGTATTATAAAGTTTGCCTGCTTGTAGAATTTGCCATTGAACTTAGAGTGCGTTGAAATTTTTAGAATGCTCGTCTCACTGTTTATGGCCGCTATGTGATTACATAAGCTCCTCGTTTTATGTTAGTCTTTGGATAAACAACCTGTTTGATCTTCATAAGGTCTTGAAACTTTCATTTTCTGGTTGATCTTAACATTCTTCCGGCTTATAGTTTGTGCGTGTGTGTGATAGAAACGCTCTTGAGGAATCTCCTTAGTTCACAATTCTAAATGAGATTCATTGAGAGGTGCAAACTCGATCTCTGGAATTGCTCCCTAGCTATTACCAAATATCAAAGAGTATTGGGATGAATACGAACTCTATCATAGTTCGAGCTTCGTTCCAGCATGCTTTCAAAGTTCTTAAAATATGATGCAAGTTTCATGGTTTCTTGTTCCTATCGTTTGAGCTGTTATTGAAATGTAAAAATCTAAGTTTTGGTGTCTTTTAATCACGTTACTTGCTATTTGATTCATCTTTCCCCATGCCCTCTTTAGAACCCAATATTGCCAATCCCTTTTTCAGTTTCAATATATCAAGCATACCACAGTCTTGAGAATGCCTGCCAAAATCCTAAAATTTTCGTCTTCTTTTATTCTTTGTTTTCCTTTCTCAATATCCGTGAACATTGTAGTGATCACCGGTTAGTATAGACAGATTATTTATATGTAGTTGTCGACTATGTGATGCCCATGTTGTTGTTACATGAATATATGAGCAAGCTGTTTGATACTTTGAAATGGGAGAAGCATGCTTATATTTTTTGTTCTCCAAATCTGTTTTGTGTGCTTAGCTTATTCCCTCATGTCGTTCCTTATTTTTCCATGGTCACCGTGTCGTGTTAATGCTTCCCTATTTTATTAATTTGAAGGCATACGGAAGATGATTAGATCATATTGTAGTTGTGAGTAAAAATCTGCACCAAGAACGAATCTGTTTACCTCTGTCTATTTTTTACTGATTGTGTTTCCTCGTCATTTTAGAATTGATAAGGTCATATTATGTTAAATACATGTAGGTTCTCTACTTTATATTGTTTTTAATGCAAAGAAGTGAGTTCATGGTTTCGAGATTTCTTCTTCTCTTTTGTCTTCTTGCTTACTCTTTCTTCCCTCTTTTACTTCTTTAAAACGACGGAGGCTACGTCTGAGTAGATATGTTACCTATTTGAGCTATGAAAAGCTTGTCCAAATGCCTTTATTGCTTACTTGTTTTGCTTAGCTTGGACCATAAAAATAATAGATAATTCCTTGACTGAAAACATGATAATTGTAGTGATTAATCCTTCTTGTGCCATTCTCTTGTCTACTTCTGTTCTCGTAAAAGCTTCCATTTCATCCAAATAGCTTAGGCAGTGAGTATGATCAAAAAGTTGAAAAGGGTTGGATTCCATGTTGTGATGCTTGAAATCAATCTCTATATGTATGACATGGTTGTGAGCTGAATTGCGTAATATATGACGAATCTATTTTGAGTTAGGAAATAAAGGTCTGCACAGGTGGTAGAATATAATTGATCTTTCGTATGTCAAAATTTGCCTTGCCAGTCTATCATTATGACTTTATATCGCTTGTAGTATTTTCCTGATCATGAATGATATTGTTTAGATGACTAGACTGAGATCCTTCCTCAAATTATCTATTTGTTGTGAATGCTTTAATTCAAAAGAATTGTTTGAATTACATGGATTATATTGTACTGAGTTCTTGAAGAGTTTGTATTAATTCCCTTTTTTTTCTTGTTTTGATACATGTGGCATCCGAGTCCGCTTGGACTCACGTCTTTCCCCTACATATCCAAGTGGGCCTAGCCCAACACTACTGGGTCAGCCCATCCAAAGTCTAAAAGGACTGACTTCATGGAGCAAAGCGGAACCAATTACAGGTTGGAAAAAATGAGGAAATGGGCAACAGTCCAAAATGGACTAAACTCTGAGAAAAATTAGGCCAAAGCCCATAGAAGTAGCAATGATAGTAGCTCCAAAAGGGCCAAAGTTTGACAGGGTCGGATAAAAAATCCAAATGAACGGCGGTGGGCCTAAAAAGGGCCCACAAATTAGATTTTGGACAGGTTTCAGACTTAAAGTTCAAGTAATTTAAACCAAAAGGCTTATTTCCTTTACCTTAACTCTTTATTTGTATAGTTCAGATTAGTATTTCTTGTATTAATTTGGACTAACATTGTAACTTAGCTGAGTTACCCCAAACGAGTAAAACATTCCCTTGTTAAAATCTTCTTCAAATCACTTACTGTTTCTATTTATATGAAACGAAATAAGCATATTTTCCTTTCTGTTTTATAAAAGATAAGCTCTTTATGTGTTTCCATTTCTAAAATACAAGTATCAATTTTCTTTAATCCCTTACTAATTTTTTAAACACAAGTATGTTTTTAATAAATTCTCAAAAAACTAGTATGTTTTCATTTTTGTGTTTAAAAAATGAACTCTCTATGTTTCATTTCTATAATATACGACAACCTTCTTTAATCAAGTCTCATTTACTATGTTTCTTAAATCAAAGCAAGATGTTTTAATACAAGATAATTTTTTCAAGCTAAACAACTCAAAAAATCTTTTTTTACAGTTAGTCAAATAAGTTGTTTTCAAACAAGTCCGGATAACCGCGAGTTAGCGGATACTCCAAATGCCTTAAAAACCTTCTTGTAGTATTAATAGCAACCTCTTACCCTTAATCTCTTAATTTTTTAAAGTTATATCTATTTTGACTTTGAAATATTTTTACAAGTTTTTCTTGGTTTTACTTTTATAAAACTAAGTGGCGACTCTTGCTTTTAATTGAAAGCGTTTTGGAAACTTTAACTAGATTTTTGAAATAATTTTAAAACACAATGTCATTTTTTCTCGAAAATAGTGTTCACTCAGAAGAATTTGAATTTGAGGTAGAGAAGGTGGATGGAATTGTTGAAGGACTATGATGTGACCATTCAATACCATCCGGGTAAGGCTAATATGGTGGCAGACGCGTTGAGCTGGAAGACAGTTAGCATGGGTAGTTTGGCTTGTTTGGGGGTGTCTAAACGACCACTAGCCAAGGAAATTCGGGCTTTAGAGGCCAAGTTCATACACTTGGGGGTTTCAGAACAGGGTGGTTTGTTGGCCAGTATTGAGGTCAAAGACATGAATTTCAGGGGGAGGATTTGTGTTTCTCGTGTTGATGATATAATTCAGGAAATCTTGACAGAAGCTCATGGTTTGCGGTACTCAATTCATCTGGGTGTGACTAAAATATACAAGAACTTGAGGCAGCGTTACTGGTGGCCCGGGATGAAAAGAGACATAGTTTATTTTGTGTCCAAATGTTAGAACTGCCAGCAAGTAAAGTATGAACACCAGAGACCTGCAGGACTAATTCAGAGGATGCCAATTCCAGATTGGAAGTGGAAAAGGATAGCCATGGATTTCGTGGTGGGTCTTCCCAAGACACTGGGGAAGTATAACTCAATTTGGGTTATTGTTGACAGGCTGACCAAGTCCTCTCATTTCATTCCGATCATGGTAGATTACAATTCACAACAATTGTCTAAAATCTACGTGAAGGAGATTTTGAGAATGCATGGGGTGCCACTGTCCATCATTTCAGACAGGGGTACGTAGTTTACTTCCAAGTTCTGGGGCAAGCTACATGAAGAGTTGGGTACACAACTCACTTTAGCACAACCTTCCATCCTCAGACTGATGGTCAGTCGAAGAGGACGATCCAAGTATTGGAGGACATGCTGAGAGCATGTGCGATGGACTTCGGGGGTCATTAGGACCAGTTCCTACCATTGAGTGAATTCTCATACAACAATAGCTATCACTCCAGTATTGACATGGCACCATTCGAGGCATTGTATGGGAGGAGATGTAGATTACCAGATGGGTGGTTTGAGGAAGGTGATGTAAAGCCTTTAGGAGTGGAATTAGTAAAGGAAGCGCAAGAAAAGGTAAGGGGTATTCAGGCCAAGTTGCTGGATGCCCAAAGCAGGCAGAAGGAATATGTAGATCGCAAGGTCCGGGACATTGAATTTCAAGTTGGTGAACAGGTATTGTTGAAAGTGTCACTAATGAAGGGAGTTATGCGGTTTGGTTAAAAGGGCAAGCTTAGCCCTCGGTTCATCGGTCTGTTTGAAGTCCTTGAGATTGTAGGGCCAGTGGCTTACAAGTTAGCACTGCCACCCAGTTTGTCGGGTATCCATCTAGTATTCCATGTATCCATGCTTAAGCGATACCATGAGAGTCACGACCCGATTTCTCGGTCATGATGGCTCCTACAATCTCCCCAGTAGGAGAACCAATCCCCGTAGCCTAGGACAGTTAGTAATGGGCTACTATCTAACAAATAAGCGAAAGAACAGTTTAATAAGCAAAAGTAAGGGAACAAGATGAAGGGAATAGATAACAGGGATATATATATACATATGCGGAAACTAAACCAAACCCCGAGACCTGGTATCATAGTATAGAGCCAGAACTACATATAAGGAATATAAACGATCCAAAATAACATATACATATATCTCCGAATGGTAATAGAGTACATAAGGCAAAAGATAAAATAAAGCTAAGCTCCGAACGCCAAGAGCTCACCCTCGGTCTGAAGTAGTCCCCAACAGATCCCCAAGCACGAATCACAGCGATCTAACGGTGATGGCCCACGCTAGGATCTGCACTAAAAGATGCAGGGGGTAGGGTGAGCACCAAATGTGAAGCATAAGGTACCCAGTAGGTATCATAGGCCGACTGGGCACATATAAGATAAAAGCGTAGTAACAGACAACATAGAAGCAAGTATTCACAGAAATCAACAAAAAGGTACACAGGAACTAGCCCAGAGGGAAGTCAACAGAACCACATGTGATGCCAACAAGCAGAATATATACACCATAGGCACAGGTGAAAGTAAGAAACAACGCACCTGGGGTCCTTGCAATAACAGTGTATACATAATAAGTTTACGAAATGGACGGTATACCGGTAACCTAAAGTGTAAGAAGAGGGAAAGAGTAATGATAGGCATGCTCAGAGACAGGAATCAAACCCAACTAATCATATCAATCTCAAATCCAGAAACTGATAGCCTAGCAGTAACCAATTTCATACTTAACCGTAACAGGGAACAATTCTGTAGGTAAATAGCAAGAGTCTACCTACAGTCCCCCGGCCGCCCATACAACCGAGGAACACAAACAAGTGAAAACAAACCCTCCGGCATCCCATACTACCAGAGCGTACAATCAACAAACAACAAACAAGGGTGGAGCCTCAACAATGAATGATATGATGCATGAAGATCTCAAGTGAAATGGTATCTCTGTATGTACCTCCTCCGGTGCCGATCCGGCCCAGCAGGTAGGTTCCATGGAAGGACACTGCCCGTATACCTCTACTCCACCGTATACCCTTCCTTCGGCACACGCAGCCCGAAGCCCCAGGCCCGGATGGCAAGGTCCATGGAGGTCCCCGACCCCATACTAAAACTCAGTATTAAAACATGTCATCCGGAAGCAAGTCCGGTTTCAAGATAGAGACCCAGTCTCGAATATGCATGCCCAGACCCTGTCCAGGACTAAAGTAGTAGGAAAATATCTCAAAAACCCCTCCAAGGGTGCCCGGGCATAACCGGGTCTAAACAGTTGAAAGTCAGCTCAGGTGCTCGGTCCGACCGAGGCTAAAAACCATCCCAATTTAATAAGAAACTCAACTAGCACCCCGGCCCTGCCTAGTCTAGCATTAATAGTAAAACTGGTGATAGAAAT
Organism: Jaltomata sinuosa; assembly: GCA_003996215.1. Lineage (NCBI taxonomy): Eukaryota > Viridiplantae > Streptophyta > Magnoliopsida > Solanales > Solanaceae > Jaltomata > Jaltomata sinuosa. Next base: position 675,380 of record QJPP01000178.1, on the reverse strand, counting down.
CATAATTTGACCTTCTTTTACCCCAAGATTATTCACAAGGTAAATCAAACCATTTCTAATTCATTTCCATAAAAAAGGGCCCCCGGGGCCATGCATGATTTAGAAAATAGTGCTAGTAGGCCCGAAGCCAAAACCGTAGTAAAACATGGATAAAACCTCTTTATATGCATGGAAATGGTATGATCAAACACAATAGCTGCTCAGTAGCTCACAATCAACCTATCGACCCTGCATAGGCCCATAGCTACTCAACAAGCATAACCAGCCTAGAAGGATAATTCTATGCCCGGGACTCGCGGACATTCCCAATATACCACCTTCTATGTTCCAGAGTCAACAACGCCTCACAGGACCACAAGGGTAAATAAAACGTATCGGCAAGTACTACAAGCATCGGAGGAACAAAAGTAGGCGAACATGAATAAAACGGTCAAGGTCTGTGGTACTGACCTAATAAACCCAACCCAAGGATACCCATTAATACAATTTTATCCTATATATGCGGAGTCTAGGGAAAATAAACCGTAACGTACTTGTCGTCCGATGATAAGCTGCTAGGACAACGATTTCCGAGCTCGAACCGCTCTGAAAAGCTCCGAAACGAAATCAAACTTGAACTTGGGATTGAATAACTTGACGTAAATAATCGATTTCTTGTGGTGCTTTAACAAAAACACCAACCAATCATCATTTCCCCTCCTTAACACAGTATCTTAACACAATATATTTATACGTGTAACATCTATATAACCCACTTGTTAGAGAGGAATAATAAAGTGAAAAAGGGTGCTGGAGCTTATGTTTGTCACAATGAAAAGAAAATGTCATGTTCTAACCTAATATAATATATAATGAAAGTAGTCAGCAAATGGGTGTAGCACAATTTTAGTTATATCTCACTAAAGAAGTACCAAGTACATCTAACTTAATGACACCACATAGGCATTTGTTGTACACTCCCTCCACTTCCACGTGGAGGGGGTGTCCATACCAACATAATTTGTTCCATTGCGAATGTATTCGGGTATTGCATAAGTTCGTGGTAAAATAAATATAGCTTTTTGAATATATTATAATGAATAGAAAATCATTTCAAATAAAACCTACTATATTATAATAATAATTTTCAACATAACTAAGTTTACTATCTCCGTTAAAATATTAATAATTTATAAAACTCTTATAAAATAAATGCATATACAAATATATCATAACAAAAGTATTTTTCATAGACATTTAAAATACTTTGAAAAGGTAATAAAAATATAACTTTTTACCAAATTCAACTTCCAAATAAAATATTTTCAAATACACGCGATGTTAATAAAATTCTCGATTTTAGTCTCGCAAGCCTTAATATGGAACGAGGGTTAAGGTCATACGATCACACGATTTTGATACTCAGCTCCTAAGACAAGAAATTGATCATAAAGACCAATCGAACGGCCAAGGCACCGAACCACCGGTCCCAGCAAGTCATAAATAACTTAGGGCCGCTACAGAAAAGCTCTAACGATAGGAGAAAGGTGAAAATGCGTAAATGACCGGAAGGGTCATTAAATCATCCACTACTAAAAAGGATTGTTGTCCTCGAAAGTCAAGGACAATAAAATACCTGAAGGCTCAAACAGCTGCGGATACTGAGCTCGCATTTCTCTCTCGGTCTCCCAGGTAGCCTCCTCAACTGGACGTTGCCTCCACTGAATCTTAACAACCGGAATATCCCTAGATATCAACCTCCTAACATCTCTGGCTAGTATTGCAACTCGCTCCTCAACAAAGGACAAACTCTTATCCAACTGAATCGAACCCCAATGCAATACATGAAACTCGTCTGGAATATACCACCGCAACATCGATACATGGAAAATCGGGTGCATAACTGAAAACATCGGAGGCAAAGCTAACATGTAAGCAACACTACCAACCCTCTAGAGAATCTCGAATGGCCCAATGTACCTGGGGCTAAGCTTTCTCCGCCTACCAAATCTTATCACGCCCTTCATGGGCGATACACGGAGAAATACCAAATCACCAACACTGAACTTTAAGGCATGAAGTCTACGATCAGCGTAGCTCTTCTGCCTACTCTGGACTGCCCTAAGTCTGTCCTAAACCACTCGGACTTGGTCTAAGAAATCTCGAAGCAAATCTGTACTCTGTGGCCTAGACTCAAACCATCAAACCAACCTACCGGTGATCTGCAATGCCTGCCATACAAAGCCTCAAAAGGTGCCATGCCAATACTCGAATGAAAACTGTTATTATAAGAAAACTCTGCCAAGGGAACAACTGATCCCAGGAACCTCCAAAGTCAATGACACAGGCCCGAAGCATGTCCTCCAGAACCTGAATGGTCCTCTCGGACTGGCCATCTGTCTGAGGGTGGAAAGCGGTACTAAGATGAACCTCTGTACCCAAATATCGCTGAATAGCCCTCCAGAACTGAGATGTGAACTGAGTGCCGCGGTCTGAAATGATAGAAGCTGGGACCCCGTGCAATCGAACAATCTCATGAATGTAGATCTGAGCTATCTTCTCTGCCCTGTAAGAAGTCTGAACCGGTATGAAGTGTGCTGACTTAGTCAGCCTATCAACGTTCACCCAAATGGAATCAAACCTATGAAAGTATAAGGTAAACCAACAACGAAGTTCATAGTAATCCCTTCCCACTTCCACTTAAGAATGGGAAGTCGCTGCATCAAACCACCAGGTCTCATGTGCTCGAACTTAACCTGCTGACAATTCAAGCACTGAGATATGAACTCCGCTATATACCGCTTCATACCACTCCACCAGTAAAGCTGTCTCAAGTCTCTATACATCTTTGATGTGCCAGGGTGAATGGAGTATCTAGTACAATGTGCCTCATGAAGTATCAACTGAATTAAATCACTAATCCTCGGAACACAAAGGCAACTGTCAAACCTCAGAACCCCATCTGAATCTAGAGTAGCCTGACTGGTCTCACCCTGAACAACCCGATCACGAAGGTCACACAACTGCTGATCCTCAAACTGACGGCTCTGAATCTGATAAATCAAAGTAGAACGAACCTCAACACTGGCGAGAACTCTGCTAGGATCCGGCAAGTCAAGCCTAACCAAATGGTTAGCCAAGGACTGGATGTCCAAGGCCAACGGTCGCTCTGAAACTGAGAGAGAAACTAGGCTACCCATACTCACTGCCTTCCGACTCAAGGCATCCGCTACCACGTTTGCCTTGCCTGGATGGTACAGAATAGTGAAGTCATAGTCCTTCAGTAACTCGACCCATCTCCTCTGTCTTGAGTTCAGCTCTCGCTAACTCATGATATACTAAAGACTACGGTGATCAGTGAAGATCTCACAGTGAACTCCATATAGGTAACGCCTCCAGATCTTGAGCGCGAAAACTACCACTGCCAACTCTAAGTCATGAGTGGGTTAGTTGCTCTCGTGAACCTTTAGCTGCCTCGAAGCATATGCTATTACTCGACCCTGATGCATCAACACACAACCAAGACCAAACCCAGAAGCATCACAATACACGGAGAAGCTCTGACCCTCAACCGGCAAAATCAAAACTGGAGCTGAAGTCAACAAGGTCTTAAGCCTCTGAAAGCTATCCTCGCACTGATCCTCACACTGAAATGGGACATCCTTCCTAGTCAGCATAGTCAAGGGTGCTGCTATGGAAGAAAATCCCTGAACGAAGCGTCTGTAGTAACCTGCTAACCCAATAAAACTGTGGACCTCAGTAACGGTAGTAGGTCTAAGCCACTTACAAAACACTCAAATATTTCCCTGATCAACCCTAATTCTATCCTTAGACACCATATGCCCTAGGAATACAACTGACTCAAGCCAAAACTCGCACTTTGAGAACTTGGCATAAATCTGATGATCTCTCAAAGTCTAGAGTATAATCCTCAAGTGTTGCTCATGCTCATCCCTACTCCGCGAATATACCAAGATGTCGTCTATGAAAACTATCACAAATGAGTTCAAATACGGGCCTAGCACCCTGTGCATCCAGTTCATAAAGGCTGTGGGGGCATTAGTCAACCCAAAAGACATCACCAGGAACTCATAATGGCCATAACGTGTCATGAATGCTGACTTAGGAATGTCCTCCGCCCTAATCCTCAACTGATGGTAGCCGGACCTCAAATCAATCTTTGAAAACATGATTGACCCCTGAAGTTGGTCAAACAAGTCATCAGTCCTTGGAATCGGGTACCTATTCTTCACTGTCACCCTATTCAGCTGTTGATAATCAATACACATGCGCATCGACCCATCCTTCTTCTTCACGAAGAGAACAAGAGCACCCCAAGGTGACACACTCGGTCTAATACACCCCTTAGCTAACAGATCCTGGAGCTGCTCCTTAAGATCCCTCAACTCAGCCGGAGCCATACGATAAGGAGAAATAGAAATGGGCCTGGTGCCCGGCTCTAACTTAATAGCAAAATCAATATCTCTCTTAGGTGGAAGGACTGGCAGGTCGGTAGGAAACACATCAAGGAAGTCTCTAACCACAGGAACAGACTCAGGAGACGTAGGGTCAGCACTAGCATCTTGGACATATGCTAGATAAGCTAAACACCCACATGAAATCAACTTCCTAGCTCAAAGACAAGAGATGATCCCAGATGGTGCATGGCTAACAGAACCCTACCACACAACCAGGGATACACCAGGCACGGCTATGGTAATGGTCTTGGCATAACAATCCAAAACCACACGGTGAGGGGATAACCAATCCATGCCCAGTATCACATCAAAATCTAGCATATCAAGGATCATCAAATCACCCCAAGTCTCCAAATCACCAACAGATATCACACAGGATCTCACAATCTGATCCACTACTAAAGAATCTCCTACTGGGGTCAAAACAGAAACAGGAACAGATAATGTCTTACTAGCCAACCCCAAACAAGGCATAAAGTAGGCAGATACATATGAACAAGTGGATCCAGGATCAGTAAAGCCATAGTAGACTGATGGCACACATAAATCATACCTGTAATCATAGCATCTAAGGCCTCTGCCTCTAGTCTCCTAGGGACCGCGTTAAACTGACGACGACCTCCACCTGCCCGACCGCCATCCCTACCACCTGCTCTGCCGCACAGAGCACCACTTCTACCCTGACGACCACCCCCTCTAGCCTGAGGCTGAACTGCTCATAAAGGCTCGGCCAACTGAACTGTGCCCTGCTGAGGGCAATCTCTGGAGTAGTGACCGCTAACACCCCAATAATAGCAGGGCCCCGATAGCCCACCCTGTCGAGACAAACTAGCTGAACCCGTGTGGCCAACCCGACCTGATGCCCCAGAGATTGTACCTCTCGAAGACTGCCCCTGCTCAAACTGAGAACTACCCAAAGTCTGAAGTGAAGCCTGAACTGGTCTACTAGTCTGACCCTGATGCTGCTGTGGCTGATAACCCCGGCCCCATTGGCCCGAACCTCTACTACCCTATAGAGAACCACTGAAGCTACCCTGATAACAAGGCCTCTTACCCTTAGCCCCCTGATAATGTCAGTGCAAGTCCTCCACAGTATGGGCATAATCTGCAATAGCCTAAAACGATCGACCACTAGCACTAATATCTCAACTGGCTCTCTTAGCTCTGTCCACAACCCCCAAATAAATTTGTGAACCTTGTCCAGCTCAGTAGGAATGATCATAGCCCCAAATGGAGCAAGCTGATAGAAACGGGTCTCATACTCGCATACGGTCATAGAACCCTAGATAAGCCTGATAAACTACTCTCGTATGAACCATCCGCGGGAGAATAAACTAGAACAAGTGAGATTTCAAGAAACCATCAAGGATAAGACACACGATATAGAGGCAATAAGAAGGTAGTATTTCCTAAGATGCCACTGTAGCCTCCTGAAGATTGAGTACGGACGTCTCCGCCCCGATGGCTCCTACAATCTCCCCAGTAGGAGAACCAATCCCCGTAGCCCAGGACAGTTAGTAATGGGCTACTATCTAACAAATAAGCGAAAGAACAGTTTAATAAGCAAAAGTAAGGGAACAAGATGAAGGAAATAGATAACAGGGATATATATATACATATGCGGAAACTAAACCAAACCCCGAGACCTGGTATCATAGTATAGAGCCAGAACTACATATAAGGAATACAAACGATCTAAAATAACGTATACAGATATCTCCGAATGGTAATAGAGTACATAAAGAAAAAGATAAACTAAAGCTAAGCTCCGAACACCAAGAGCTCACCCTCAGTCTGAAGTAGTCCCCAACAGATCCCCAAGCATGAATCACAGCGATCTAACGACGATGACCCACGGTAGGATATTCACTAAAAGATGCAAGGGGTAGGATGAGCACCAAATGTGAGGCATAAGGTACCCAGTAGGTATCATAGGCCGACTGGGCACATATAAGATAAAAACGTAGTAACAAACAGAATATAAGCAAGTAGTCACAGAAATCAACAAAAAGGTACACAAGAACTAGCCCAAAGGGAAGTCAACAGAACCACATGTGAGGCCAGCAAGCAGAATATATACACCATAGGCACAGGTGAAAGTAAGAAACAACGCACCTGGGGTCCTTGCAATAATAGTGTATACATAATAAGTTTACGAAATGGATGGTATACCGGTAACCTCAAGTGTAAGAAGAGGGAAAGAGTAATGATAGGCATGCTCAGAGACAAGAATCAAACTCAACTAATCATATCAATCTCAAATCCAGAAACTGACAGCCTAGCAGTAACCAATTTCATACTTAACCGTAACAGGGAACAATTTTGTAGGTAAATAGCAAGAGTCTACCTACAGTCCCCCGGCCGCCCATACAATCGAGGAACACAAATAAGTGAAAACAAACCCTCCGGCATCCCATACTATCGAAACGTACAATCGACAAACAAAAAACAAGGGTGGAGCCTCAAACAATGAATGATATGATGCATGAAGATCTCAAGTGAAATGGTATCTCTGTATGTACCTCCTCCGGGGCCGATCCGGCCCAGCAAGTAGGTTCCATGGAAGGAAACTGCCCGTATACCTCTACTCCACCGTATACCCTTCCTTCGGCACACGCAACACGAAGCCCCAGGCCCGGATGGCAAGGTCTATGGAGGTCCCCGACCCCATACTAAAACTCAGTATCAAAACATGTCATCCGGAAGCAAGTCCGGTTTCAAGATAGAGACCCAGTCTCGAATATGCATGCCCAGACCCTGTCCAGGACTAAAGTAGTAGGAAAATATCTCAAAAACCCCTCCAAGGGTGCCCGGGCATAACCGGGTTTAAACAGTAGAAAGTCAGCTCAGGTGCTCGGTCCGACCGAGGCTAAAAAACCATCCCAATTTAATAAGAAACTCAACTAGCACCCCGGCCCTGCCGAGTCTAGCATTAATAGTAAAACTGGTGATAGAAATCATAATTTGACCTTCTTTTACCCCAAGATTATTCACAAGGTAAATCAAACCATTTCTAATTCATTTCCATAAAAAAGGGCCCACGGGGCCATGCATGGTTTAGAAAATAGTGCTAGCAGGCCCGAAGCCAAAACCGTAGTAAAACATGGATAAAACCTCTTTATATGCATGGAAATGGTATGATCAAACACAATAGCTGCCTAGCAGCTCACAATCAACCTATCGACCATGCACAATCCCATAGCTACTCAACAAGCATAACCAGCCTAGAAGGATAATTCTATGCCCGGGACTCGCGGACATACCCAATATACCACCTTCTATGTTCCAGAGTCAACAATGCCTCACAGGACCACAAGGGTAAATTAAACGTATCGGCAAGTACTACAAGTATCGGAGGAACAAAAGTAGGCGGACATGAATAAAACGGTCAAGGTCTGTGGTACTGACCTAATAAACCCAACCCAAGGATGCCCATTAATACAATTTTATCCTATATATGCGGAGTCTAGGGAAAATAAACTGTAACCTACCTGTCGTCCGACGACAAGCTGCTAGGACAACGATTTCTGAGCTCGAACCGCTCTGAAAAGCTCCGAAACGAAATCAAACTTGAACTCGGAATTGAATAACTTGATGTAAATAATCGATTTATTGTGGTGCTTTAACAAAAACACAAACCAATCATCATTTCCCCTCCTTAACACAATATATTTATATATGTAACATCTATATAACCCACTTGTTAGAGAGGAATAATAAAGTGAAAAGGGTGTTGGAGCTTATGTTTGTCACAATGAAAAGAAAATGTCATGTTCTAACCTAAGATAATATATAATGAAAGTAGTCAGCAAATGGGTGTAGCACAATTTTGGTTATATCTCACTAAAGAAGTACCAAGTACACCTAACTTAATGACACCACGTAAGCATTTGTTGTACACTCCCTCCACTTCCACGTGGAGGGGGTGTCCATACCAACATAATTTGTTCCATTGCGAATGTATTCGGGTATTGCATAAGTTCGTGGTAAAATAAATATAGCTTTTTGAATATATCATAATGAATAGAAAATCATTTCAAATAAAACCTACTATATTATAATAATAATTTTCAACATAACTAAGTTTAATATCTCCGTTAAAATATTAATAATTTATAAAACTCTTATAAAATAAATGCATACACAAATATATCATAACAAAAGTATTTTTCATAGACATTTAAAATACTTTGAAAAGGTAATAAAAATATAACTTTTTACCAAATTCAACTTCCAAATAAAATATTTTCAAATACACGCGATGTTAATAAAATTCTCAATTTTAGTCTCGCAAGCCTTAATACGGAACGAGGGTTAAGGTCATATGATCGCACGATTTTGATACTCGGCTCCTAAGACAAGGAATTGGTCATAAAGACCAATCGAACGGTCAGGGCACCAAACCACCGGTCCCAGCAAGTCATAAATGACTTGGGGCCGCTACAGAAAAGCTCTAACGATACGAGAAAGGTGGAAACGCATAAATGACCGGAAGGGTCATTACAATAGGGATGGGGACTACATCATCAAGTGGGATGAGGTGCTTTACGATAAAGATCTTCGTTATGAAGAGGAACCACTCTTGATTCTTGCCTGGGATGTCCAGAGGTTGAGGACAAAGGTGATTGATATGGTAAAGATTCAGCGGAAGCATCATCCGATTGAGAAAGCCACTTGGAAAACCGAGAAGGACATGCGGGATAAGTACCCTCAATTGTTTGAGAATTCAGGTACTACACTTTCCTTTTTTTATTTCATTAAATTCGGGTTTAATCATTTGAGGATGAACGATGGGTAAATTAGTATCTGTTGTAACGACCGGGTCAATTGTTACGGGTAGTCCAATCGTGCCAAGTTTTAGAGTTAGAAAACTCCAGATTTGGGGGTTTGAAATTCTGGGATGGGCTAGACTAGTCTCGCCCAGTTTAGGAGCGAGGCATATTCTAGGGCCATACGGGTAAGGATGGGGTCAGATGTATTGTGTTGAGCTAGTTTTCCTCGTAGCTAACACATAACAAAGTTCTGGGGACTTTTCAGAATCGAATTTGGGTAACTAGAAATCCTGGAATCAAGGTTGACATGAATGGGTTGTTTCGGGACGTTGGGAAAATAAGTGTGTTGTAAAATGGATTGATTTTTGAGGTTCTATGACTTTCTGTCCCGTGTCAACCGCTACAGTAGCGACCTCTGCCATAGCAAAAAAATTACTGCTATAGCGGAAGTCAATGTCGGTCAGCCTCCGCCATAGCGGGCGACTCCGCTACAGCAGGACCGCTATAGAGGAGCGGACCGCTATAGTGGGCTCGATGGGAATTAAAGCTGAAACATTCCCCAAAATATTCAGTTTTCACAATTTCATTTTAGGAGAAGGGCAAGGCGATTCCAGGCATTTTTCCTTCATTTTCCCATTGTTTTCTTCCCTAAGGTAAGGTTTCTACTCCCAGTCTTCGTAATACTTTTCCTATGCGGTAGTATTGCTAGGAGGAAACTTGGGGGAATGTTGGAATAACCTAGGAATGGTAGAATCCGGGGAAGAAGGGGAATTCTAGACATGAATGTTCTTGGGTATTCTTAAAAGTAAGATATTATGATCATAGGTTGTTAAATTCTCTATTTTTATCTGTAAAAATGATAGAACTAGGGAAATTAACGGTGGAAACCCCAGGAAAAAAGGTGGAATGATCATGGGTGGCCTGGGGTTTTGGGATTCGCTATAATCCGGGTAATGTGCAGGCCTTATTTGTTAATTTTGTATACTTGTATGTTATTTTAGACCAAGAATGAGAAAGGAATCTGGAACACGGGAAAGCTCAGGTTGAGTAGTGCTTGGATCATTTCGAGGTAGGTGATGGCTTATGAAACCTGTGAATGTTGTATGTTCTTGTACTCTTATCTAAGTGGTTGTATGAATTGCATTGCTTTGAGGGATTGCGTAGAATGTTTAAGAGTCTTGTTTTACAGTCTGTGAGTTGAACGGTGTGTACTTGTTGGTTTACAAGTTGTGTGTTCATTATTTGACTGTGGATTGTTGACATTCAGTTGGCTGGGGTACCACGCCTGGTACAGGTATACTAACGGTTGGCACGGGTACCACTCCTGGTACAGGTATACTAACGGTTGGCATGGGTACCATGCCTGGTACAAGTATACTAACGGTTGGCACGGGTACTACGCCTGGTACAGGTATAACAAATGGTTGGCACGGGTACCACGCCTGGTACGAATTACTAACAGTTGGCTCGGGTACCATGCCTGGTATGGGGTTATTTTTCTGTATCATTGCATTGTTATTGATTGCATTGCATTGACTGATATTGGTTCCATGGGTGAACCGGGCTGTTTGTTGAATTGTGATATTGACTGGTGATCCTTGATTGACCGGGAATTCTTTAATATCTGTTGAATTGGTCTTGGTTTAGGCCGGGTTATCGGTTAACACTTAGGTGTTGTCTAGAGGGGATCCCAAGGTGGGTCTGGGATAGGCAGAAAGGATGGTTATGTGTATTCGACTGTTGCTTATGGTTACTAAGGGTGGATTTCATGCGGGAACAAGTTAGGCAGAGACTTGTAGTCTAAGAGAGCCTGTTAGTATTGTTGCATGTCTTCCATACATTTTACTTGATATCGTTGTACTGCTTATACACTGTTTATTTGGAAATTGGCTGATGATCCTACTAGTAAACAGTGGTGGTGTACTGATACTGCACTTGCTTGTCTTTCTTGTGAGTACAGACAATCTTCCAGCGGATGAGATGCGACCTCATCTGTAGTACCAGCATTCCAGACTTCAAGGGTGAGCTGTTCGATCAAGCTGCCTTGAACCTATCTTTAGAGTTGTAGCTCATTTGTTTCGGGCTTAAACCATTTCCTTTATGTTTTGGGGTTGAATCCCCGTACTCTTGACATTGGTAGATTGTTTGGTACTGCGACTTTCAAATTCTAGGGGGTAATTTCCGCAGGTTAATGTTAATGAAGTATTTTCCTTATTTATTGAATGCTAGTTTACTTTTTGCACTTGGTTTTGAGCTGTTAGAACGGTTAAGTTTGGAAAAGTGATGGTTCGCTCACCCAGGGGGTTGGGTGAGTGCCACTCACGGTGGTCTGGGTCGTGACAATGTGTCACTCCATCCGGTTCCTCCAGCTTTTGGCCTATTTGCTAAAATTTTGCTAGCTTTCCTTTGGAACCAGCATCTCAGACATCCTGGCCGAAAATCTCTTAGCTCTTTAGTTGCTAGAAAATTGATCGGTAGTAGTTCTTCTTTTTCTATTAGCAATAATTCTTGTAATGTTTGTCATTTAGGCAAACAAACTCGAATGTGTTTTCCTTTATCGAGTACTAATGCAAATTTTCCATTCATTTTAATTCATTCAGATGTATGTCATGCTCCTACTGTCTCAAATACTGGATATCATTATTATATTTTATTCCTTAATAATTACACTAAATTCTCTTGGGCAAAATATATGAATCCTTTGACAAATTCAAAAGAATTTTATACAATAGTCAAAAATATTTTTCACACCTCTATTACTTATTTCCAGTCTGATGGAGGTGATGAATATGTTAACAACAATTTTAGCTCATTCTTTAAACAAAATGACATAGTTCACCATTTTTCTCATCCTCACACATCTGCTCAAAATGGTAGGGCCGAGCGAAAGCATAGACACATTGCAAACATCCTACGATGTATTATTTTTCAAGCATCTATGTCTTTTAAATTTTGGGTTGATGTTTGTTTGTATGTTGTCTTCCTTATTAATGTTATTCCCCTTCCTGTGCTGCATTTTAAATCTCCATTTGAACAACTTTATGGTCGTGTGGTAGATTATAATTTGATTCATGTGTTTGGATGTCGCTGTTATCCCTTTGTGGCAGTTGGTTTTTGCTCCAAGTTCCAACCTCATTCAAAACCTTGTTTATTCTTCGGTTCATCTGATAAACACAACGACTTTAAGTGTTTGGATCCTAGTTCTAATAGAATTATCATCTCTCGGCATGTTCATTTTATGGAAGGCTTTTTCCCCTTTCAGACCTTCTTTCCTACTCACACACCAATCTCACCCAAATCTATCTCCTCATCGACGATTTTAGATAACTCTTCTAAGTTTTATCACTTCCCAATCACACATTCTGGAGGAGCTTCACCTAATTTGTTCCAAACGGGACTCCCTGCTGCTCAGCCTTCTTCATGTTTATCCAATGCAAATAATACTAATTCTATTAATTTAACAACTCCTACCCAAAAAACACGGAGCAACTCACACCTAATAGAAGTCTTCAGACTTCTATATTCCAGTCACCTGATTGATCTCCCTCACATATTGTGAACTCCCATTTGAATCAATGTCCTGCAGATACCTTGAACTTTTCTTCTGAATGTGTTGCTTTATCCCAGGCACAACCAACACAAATTCAATCTTCATCTGGCAATTCTAGTATGCCTAAATCCACTCTGACCACCATAAAACCAACTTCTCATCACATGATTACTCGTTCTCAAACTGGATCACTCAAACCACATATTCTTCCTTCATTAGCAGGTTCGACTAGTTCTATTTTATCTTAAGCTACCTCATTTTCTCAAGTTCTAAAGATCCTCATTGAATGCAAGCAATGAGTGTCGAATTTGATGATCTTGCCCAAAATAAAACTTATGCTTTGGTACCTTGTCACTCCCCGAAGCTACCCCCTAGACGTAACACGGGACTTGGAATCGCAAGTACCCCAAGCTAACCCCTTGGTCATAGAATACTCAAGCATAACAAAGATAAGCGAAAGCATAATAGATAAATCCAGAATCCCGTAAATAAGTAATCAAGTCAAATAAGATATACAAATTAGAAGGAGACTCGAACACTGTCTATGTCTGAAAAGCCTGTACATGACATACGGAGTTGCTAGGACAAGACCCTAGTTAACTCGAAGTATGGAAATAAGAAATCAACATAACTAAAACATATCTAGTCCTCGACCTAAGAGGACTCACTAATAACTGATAGAAAAGTGGCCTGGAAGCTCTAGCCACGTGTCTGGAAAGGAACACCTAAATCTGCATAATCAAAGGATGCAACGCAAGATATGCGTCAGTACTATAGGATGTACCGAGTACGTGAGTGATGCATGAATCATGATAAAAGTAGTTTAAAACATGCTTAAGAATGAACTTGTTACTTAAATAAGGACCATGAATAAATATCAAGGCATAAAACATAAAACATGAAATAAATCTTAACTTTTATAGTATAGAATCATATAACTTCATAGCTTGAAAATAAATATGTGGGAGTTTCTTTTAACCGACATAAACCATGCTGGGCTACATGGAGTCCGATGTATCCGCCCTATCGAAAGGACCTACTATACCTTGCTAGGGTATAGAGGCATGACATATGGCGTGATCACTAAATTTGATGCCCAACAGAGGGGACATAGAACCTACGGGGGCACGTAGTTCTGGGATCATGGGTACTCCCACCCGGTCCAACTTGGTGCTAAATACTACTCCCAAAATGTATAACATGTGCTGACATATATATGACATATTTGATGCCAAACTTGTTCATAACTTATTCATAGCTTGTTCATACTTGTTCATACCCCGGATCGTCATACTACTCATGAGTTTTAGTTTAGAAAATGGCTCATGAGTATTGATGGAACATCGGGTGTCTTGTCTTGCATAATACTTCATAACATGGAAAGAGTTGCATACTTCATGACTTGTAAAATTTGCATGGCTCTAGTTCAATTTCATAAAACATATACTTTCATAGAACATAGGAACTAGGCATGCACATGCTTGAAAATCTATAAGGAAAATACTATAAAAATCCAATTTGCTTAAATCAACTTCATGCATGTAGAAATTTCCATGGTTAAACTTCAATTCATGAAATGAGAGTTAACATGTAAAAACCCATGTAAAATCATGCAATTTAATAGTAATTTCATAATCAAATCATGAGAAGATCATATTTAGCGAAAAACCCATAAGAATTGGATAAGAACCCTAATTTGAAGATCATGAAATCAAAATTTGAATTAGGGGTTTTGAGCAAAAGTGTGAAAGGAACCCATTGTTGATTACCCACATACCTTGATTGAAGCTAACCCACTTGAATTGAAAAGACTTAGGAGACTTGAACTTGGAGTTTGAGACTTGGAGCTTGAAACCCTAACTTGAAGTTTGAGAAGATGGAACTCATTTTTCTTCTTTTGGAAGTTGATTGAAAGAATGGGAGAGAACTTAGGTCAAGTGGGAATAAAAACCCTCCTAAATAGGCGTAAAACAACTTAGTATAGGAGTTAAAAGAGTGAGAAATTACAAAAATACCCCTGGACTAAAACTTGGAAAAAGCTAGAAAAAGTCAATCTCAGGGACCACGAGTTAGTCAACGATCCGTCAATCAAAAGGATGAACCGTCAAAGGGATTCATAGTTTCAAATGCCACTTCTGGAGTCTACTAGAACTCAACACCACGAGTCACTCTACGGTCCGTGGTTCAGGATGACGGACCATCCTGCGAATCGTGGTTCCGACTTTAGGATATGAGGATCCTCTGATCCTCAGGGATTATGGGTGGAAGGATGGGTCGTGGAATAGGTTGACGGGTCATCAACCCACTCGTGGAATTTAGAAGACTTGGTACCTCTCTGAAGGTGATTCTACGGGTTACACGATGGACCGTCATCCAAAACGACGACCCATTAAGTCATTCGTGGAAACTAGGTAGAAAAACTGAATTTTGACAAACCACGGGTCACTCTACTGACCGTGGTTTTGGTCTATGGGTCGTGAACCAACCAGTGGTTTTGAAGATGAAAATTTTAAGGTTTTGTTCAGTAACGACGAGTCACAGTACGGACCGTGGTTCAGAACCACGGTTTGTTATTTCCATCCGTCATCATTGGCAGCACTGCAGTAAACTGCCCATAACTTTTTACTATGGACTTGGATTAATGCGCGGTTGGTGGAGTTGGAAAGAAGACTCAAAAATCTTTAATTTTGTGGGTACTAGGCCACCTAAATTTTTATAATTTAGAAAAAAATGATCGATTGAATTTGACCATAATTTTGTCTTACATGAAAACTTACTTTGGTGAGGTGCTTGCGACTTAACTTGATGATAGGAGTTTCTTATGAACATGATTCACATCCAAAACACTCGCCACACTAGGAAAATGGTCATTACACTCGTGTAAAAGGTTCGGGTATTAGCTTAGGATTTTTGGGGTGTTATAATATCTCCCCCTTGGGATCATTCGTCCTCGAATGAAGACTAAGCAAGGGAACTCTAGAGAGAAAACAGCCCAACCAAAAATGAAACATGAAAACTGAAGAATAAACATGAACCCGAACTTTTCCACTTAAAACGTGGCTGAATTAACTTCAAAAATATGAATACATGCTAGGATCGTGAGAGAAACTGATGGAATAGATTCGGGAGGACATACTAAGGATGGAACTACTACCTCAAGCTGGAACCAAATCAGAAGGAAAAAGGGTGAGGGTACTTGGCCTTCATGGATGATTTTGCTTCCCAAGTAGCTCCTTCAACTGAGTTGTGAAAGCTGAAGTACTATCGTGGTAATTGATTTTTGATTGAAATAAAAACTGAGTTGGTTTCATGAGACACGTATGCATGCTGAAAATGTAAGAACAACCAACAGGACAAGAACTGGATGCCCAACATGATAACTGGTCTGGGATGAGAGTAGGAACTCAACTAAACCTCATAAAGAACAAACATACTCTAGAAATCGCAGTTAATCGAAAGGGACACCAAACTGAGAGAAGTAGATATACGGGAAAACTATTCTCTTTTAAATACCGCTCCTACCATTTGCAACTAACAACCTCAATAGCGTACATAAGGGTACTAATGTCTGAGTCTAACAATTTGATTCTCCATTTTCAAACCTATCTCCACCAGATCTTTTGCTTCAAGAATGTCTTCTAAGGATAGTATCCCCTCTTACCACATAACTAACTAACCTAGGACTCCCAACCAAGGGTCACTAGTTGCATAAAACTGGTATCCACATGTATCCCATCACGATATTCAAGCTTATAACTATGGTCACCTTATGGTTTCTTAGCTTACCCTATTTAAGACTTTTCTCCTCTTCCCTATCATAACTAGGAGCTGTAACTTGAAGAACTTCTACAAAGGGACATACCAAAATTCCTCATCTAACTATTTCACATGAATAATCCTCACCTAACTTTTCTTCCATGCTTACAACCTGCTACTTCCCATATAGGCTACTACATAGCTTCTCTACTAACAGCTATGACAACACAAGCCAAGATTACTGAGAAAATAGAGTGGGAGCATTAGTATCACGAATGAAGGAATACTGATCGGTCTTGACTTATACTTAGTTTGATCCAGCCACTCAAGGTGGGGTTTGAGAAGTCAAGTGAAAAGGGCATGAGTGTCTCACATCTTGGACATAGAAAGCATGGTTAGAGTAAGGAAATCACAAGCATGAATTATTAGAGAAATATGGTATGAGCATATACACGATGTAGCATGATTTCATTACCAATTAAGGCATATCTTGAGAACTGAGTATGTAGATTGAGCATAGCCTGAGACATGAGCTTTCATATATGATAAGTATCATGGTGTAAAGCTGGAATTCATAGAAGCATAGAGTAAGATTGGAGTTGCTGTCTGGAGAAATTTTTATTTGTTCTGGGAGTTGAGTATGGACGTGAATCTGCATGAAGTCCGTGAATTTGAATTAAGAACATGGCACTGGAATACAAGACATGAATGTGGTGTTGTAATGAGGGAAGTATACTTAAGGTGCTAGGATAGAAATAAGTCTCTGCACCCCCTAACTTCATTTTGACACCCATTAGCATCACTATTCGAGTCCCTAAAATCTGACTGATTCTACATCCCACCATCTCCCCCTTATATTCATGCTACGTTCCAAGTCTGTGGACCTCTCGCTAACCTATAAATGGAACCATGATCATTTTAATCTAACAGAGCAAACATTACTCTGGGAGTTAATCTGAATATACACTTCCTTCTATAGTTTAAGGATCACCCTTACCTAAAAATCTTGGCTTCAACCTTTCTATCTTATATAAGGGTTGTACATATCACACTCAATAACTTCCAACCTATCCCTTGAAAAGACATATCAAGCTTACATGGTTCTAACTCCCAAAACTCTCTCTTTTTACTACCTACCAAATCAAATGCATTAAAGCCTATACCGAGAGGCTCAAAATTGCCTATCCTTCTCTAACTCACATACATATATATCATACCTACACATTCACACTTGCTGCAACTCATCACTTAAACTCTTGCATACACTATACCAAGCCTACCAGAAAATACCACAAAACTATCATTCTCACTCTCATACTATCATCCTTTTGTTCACATCCTATACCTGGTCTATACTAGCACAAGAAATTACCACTCTTTAATTCATACCAAGGGATGTATCATCCCATTACCCATCTAGTAAACCACAACTCTAAATACATACTTCAATCAACAATCATTCCCTCGTCTAGGCTACCATACTTCTGACTTCATAATTCTGGCTCTAGGTTCATTCTACTACTAATGGCTTACAATACAACATCTATCGGGTGGCAACACCACCCAAGGATCTACGTACACATTTTCCTATTCTGTACACATTTTCCTCCTCTTACAGAATAATTAGTAACAAGTTTTTAGGAGAGAATCTAAGAGCACCTCGCCTATAGATAATCTGAGATTTACTACTTCTAGCACCTCATATAGGAGGTATAGACAGCAGAACTAGGAACAACGCATAAGTTTGGAGGATAAATAGAGTTAAACTCTATTGCACGACATTGATCATGAAAAAAGTGAAGTCTTTCCTAAAACATCTCATAGACTCCCCCTCAAAGATGTGGCGTGCTTCACACCTATGAAAGAGACTCTACTTGATGCGGCTTTCAGACACCCTAGGACTCTTGAACCTGAGGCTCTAATACCAAGTTTATCATGCCCCGAGGCTACCCCCTAGATATAATACTGGACTTGGGACCGCAAGTACCCCAAGCTAACCCCTTGGTCATAGCATACTCAAGAATAACAAAGATAAGCGGAAGCATAATAGATAAATTCGAAATAACGTAAATAAGTAATCAAGTCAAATAAGATATACAAACCGAAAGGAGACTCGAACACTGTCTATATCTGAAAATCCTCTACATGACATAAGGAGTTGCTAGGATAAGACTCTAGCTAACTTGAAGTATGGAAATAAGAAATCAACATAACTAAAACATATCTAGTCCTCGACCTAAGAGGACTCACCAACAGGTGATAGAAAAGTGGCCTGGAAGCTCTAGCCACGTGTATGGAAAGGAACACCTGAATCTGCATCATCAAAGGATGCAACACAAGATATGCATCAGTACTATAGGATGTACCCAGTATGTGCGCGATGCATGAATCCTGATAAAAATAGATTAAAACATGCTTAAGAATAAACTTGTTACTTAAAGAAGGACCATGAATAATATCAAGGTATAAAACATAAAAAATAAAATAAAGCTTAAGTTTCATAGTATAGAATCATATTAATTCATAGTTTGAAAATAAACATGTGGGAGTTTCTTTTAACATACATTAATCATGCTGAGCTATATGGAGTCCGATGTATCCGCCCCATTGAAAGGACCCAATATACCTTGCCAGGGTATAGAGGCATGACATGTAGCGTGATCACTAAATCTGATGCCCAACAGAGGGGACTTAGAACCTATGGGGGCACGTAGTTCTGGGATCATGGGTACTCTCACCCGGTCCAACTTGATGCTAAATACTACTCCCAAAATGTATAACATGTGCTCACATACATGTGACATATCTGATGCAAAACTTGTTCATAAATTGTTCATAACTTGTTCATAGCTTGTTCATAGCTTGTTCATACCCCGGATCGTCATACTACTCATGAGTTTTAGTTTAGAAAATGGCTCATGAGAATTGATGGAACATCGGGTGTCTTGTCTTGCATAATACTTCATAACATGGAAAGACTTGCATACTTCATGACCTGTAAAATTTGCATGGCTCTAGTTCAATTTCATAAAACATATACTTTCATAGAACATAAGAACTAGGCATGTACATGCTTGAAAGTCTATAAGGAACATGCTATAAAAATCCAATTTGCTTAAATCAACTTCATGCATGTAGAAATTTCCATGGTTAAACTTCAATTCATGAAATAAGAGTTAACATGTAAAATCCCATGTAAAATCATGCAATTTAATAGTAATTTCATAATCAAATCATGAGAAGATCATATTTAGCAAAACCCATAAGAATTGGATAAGAACCCTAATTTGAAGATCATGAAATCAAAATTTGAATTAGGGGTTTTGGGCACAATGGTGAAAGGAACCCATTGTTGATTACCCACATACCTTGATTGAATCTAACCCATTTGAATTGAAAAGACTTAGGAGACTTGAACTTGGAGTTTGATACTTGGAGCTTGAAACCCTAACTTGAAGCTAGAGAAGATGGAACCCCTCTTTCTTCTTTTGGAAGTTGATTGAAAGAATAGGAGAGAACTTAGGTCAAGTGGGAAAAAAATCCCTCCTAAATAGGCTTAAAACAACTTAGTATAGGAGTTAAAAAAGTGGGAAATTATAAAAATACCCCTGGACTAAAACTTGAAAAAAGTCGATCTCAGGGACCAGGACGACGGACCGTCCTGTGACTCATGGTTCCAACTTTAGGATATGAGCATCCTCTGATCCTCAGGTATTACGGGTGGAAGGACGAGTCATGGAATAGGTTGATGGGTCATCAACCCACTCATGCAATTTAGAGGACTTGGTACCTCTCTGAAGGTAATTCTACGTCTTACACGATGGACCATCGTCCAAAATGATGAGCCGTCAAGTCATTCATGGAAACTGGGCAGAAGAACTGAATTTTGACAAACCACGGGTCACTCTACTGACCGTGGTTTTGGTCTACGGGTCATGAACCAACCAGTAGTTTTGAAGATGAAAATTTTAAGGTTCTGTTCAGTAATGATGAGTCACATTACGGACCATGGTTCAGAACCACGGTTCGTCATTTCCATCTGTCATCACTGGCAGCACTGCAGTAAACTGCCCATAACTCTTTACTCCAGACTCGGATTAATGTGCAGTCAGTGGAGTTGGAAAGAAGACTCAAAATTTTTTAATTTGGTGGGTACTAGGTCACCTAACTCTTTATATTTTAGAAGTAATGATCGATTGAAGTTGACCCTAATTTAGTCTTACATGAAAACTTACTTTGGTGAGGTGCTTGCGACTTAACTTGATGATAGGAGTTTCTTATGAACATGATTCGCATTTAAAACACTCACCACACTAGGAAAATGATGATTACACTCATGTAAAAGGTTTGGGTATTAGCTTAAGATTTTTGGAGTGTTATATACCTCCTCTTGCAGATGTCAATATTGGTGCAACAAATGGGTGTTTCGAACTATGTTTTGCACCAATGGCTCTATCAAAAGATTTAAAGCCCGGTTAATGGCTCAAGTTTTTTTCAACAGCCCAAAGTGGATTACTTTGAGACCTTTTCTCCTATTGTCAAGACTAGCACAGTTCAATTGGTCTTATCATTGGCCCTTCAACAAAACTGATTCATGCGTCAACTTTATGTGTCAAATGCATTCTTACATGGTTAGTTATTTGAGATAGTTTATATGCGTCAACCAAAGGTCTTTATATATCCAGATTATCCTCATTATGTATGAAAGTTGTAATGTGCTCTATATGATCTTAAACAATCATTGTGTGCTTGGTTCCATCGTCTTTCCCATTTTCTTCTTGATCTTGGTTTTAAACAATGTATCTCGGACCATAGCATGTTCATTTTTCACTTGGGGAGTAATTTCATAATTCTTTTTATTTATGTGGATGATATAGCTATTTTTGGCTCTTCAAAGTCATTGGTATCTCAGTTTGTTTCTTCAATGAGTACGGAGTTCTCAATGAAGGACTTAGGCCCTCTTAATTACTTTCTTGGAATCGAATTGAAGTATAATTCCTTGGGGATACTATTTGTACAACATCATTATATTACTTCTATCCTTCATCGGTTTAAACTAGAGAAGTGTAAATCTATCCTTACTCCACTCCATAGCAAACTTGAATGGAATTCCACTTCTTCTCCCTTGTTTGAAGATCCTTCCACCTATCATCAAATGGTTGGGAGTCTACAATACTTGTCTTTAACTCGGCCAAACATTCAATTTACTATCAACCTTATTTATCAATCTCTTCACTAGCTAAGACAATGTTTCAGGCAGTAAAGTGTATCTTCAGGTACCTAAGTGGCACAATTTATTGGGGATTGCAGTTGTACAAAAAATCTCCTCTTGCACTTACTATCTATTGTGACTCCAATTGGGCTGGTTGCTCCTCCGCAAGATGATCAACAACTGGGTTTTACATCTTTCTTGGCTCAAATATGATCTCCTTGTCCGCTAAGAAACAACCACAGTTGCACGCTCTAGTATTGAAGCAGAGTATAGAGCTCTTGATGTTTCTACTGCTGAGGCTACATGGCTCTTATACATTCTTCGTGATCTTGGTATATTTTTTAATTCCCCTTCTTCGCCAAGTCTGATAACATTGGAGCCATCCACCTAGCGCATAATCCAATTTTTCACTCTCGTACCAAACATGTTTCTTTCGATTATCATTTTGTTTGTGAAAAGATTAGTCATGGTGACTTGGTGGTTACTACAACTTGCAGATTTGTTCACTAAAGTTTTGCCCTCTGGCCATTTCCGTGAGCTCACTACCAATCTTCACGATCATTCTTACCGTTAAAATTAAGGGAGGGTGTTAGAGTTATCTTCTTATATGCTAATTATAGTAGAACTCTATTTTGTATTTATTCTTGTACTTATCTTTTATGTAGATATATATTGTAACTTTCCCTTATAAATAGATGAAAACAGAGCGAACAAGCTTACGGTTTACCCTTCACATTATCTCTTTCATCTACTGTAAGTAATAAAGTTGGAAATTTGAATTATCTTACTCATATAAATACTAGTAAGCACTTAGAAGTTGTTGGAAGTAATTCTTTTCCTCCACATATTTTACAAGATGCAGATTTTTTAAAGTAAGCGAGGAGGATGAAATGCTGGATAACTTGAGTCAAAATGCAAGAAAAATTCAAAAATCACTACAATGTCTATCCAGAATGGTCTCACACCTACATCATTGAGTGGAGGTATGGTAAACCATTTCGAACGCATTTATATATCTTTCCATTTTGTAATCAAGTAAGGCGGTCTCGGTATATCCATATCCAAGCAGCAAATTAGCCCTTTATTTTACTAAAAAAGATCTTACTCTCTATAATATTCTTTGTACTAACTCATGATTCATCTTCCGAGTTCACAATGAGAATATGAATTTATTCTACTGGTCATGAAGCAGCAAAATAGTAAGCTCAAAAATATAAAAATGTAACACCCCAAAAATCCTAAGCTAATACCTGAACCATTTTCATGAGTGTAATGATCATTTTCCTAGTGTGGTGAATACTTTGGATGCGAATCATATTCATAAGAAACTCCTATCATCAAGTTAAGTCGCAAGCAACCCTCCAAGTAAGTTTTCTTATAAGACTAAACTAGGGTCAACTTCGATTGACCATTCCTCCTAAAATATAAAGATTTAGATATCCTACTAGGGTCAACTTCAATTGACCATTCCTCCTAAAATATAAAGATTTAGATATCCTAGTACCCATCAAATTAAAGGTTTTTGAGTCTTATTTCCAACGCTACTGACTGCTCATTATTCCAAGTCTGGAGTAAAAAGATATAGGCAATTTACTACAGCACTATCAGTGACTGTGGACAGGGATGACGAACTGTAGTTCTGAAACACGGTCCGTACTATGACTCTTGATTTCTGAACTGAAACTTATAATTTTCATCCTCAAAACCACTGGTTGGTTCATGACCCGTATACCAAAACCACGGTCAGTAGAGTAACCCGTGGTTTGTCAAAATTCAGCTTTTCTACCCAGTTTTCACGAATGACTTGATGGGTCATCATTTTGAATGACGGTCCATCCAGTAACCGTGGAATCACCTTCAGAGAAGTACCAAGTCCTCTAAATTCCATGAGTGGGTTGGTGACTCATCAACCTATTCCACGACCCGTTCTTCCACTCGTAATCCCTGAGGATCAGAGGATTCTCATATCCTAAAGTCGGAACCATGAGTCAACAGGACGGTCTGTCATCATGAACCACAAACCGTAGAGTGAATCGTGGTGTTGAGTTCCAGTAGACCCCTAGAAGTGGCATTTTAAACCACGGATCAGTTGATAGCTCGTCCTTTAGGATGACAAATTGTGGACTGACTCGTGGTCTCTGAAGCTGACTTTTTCCATCTTTTTCCAAGTTTAAATCCAGGGGTATTTTTGTAATTTCTTACTCTCTTAACTCCTATACTAAGTTGTTTTAAGCCTATTTAGGAGGGTTGTTATTCTCACTTGGCCTAAGTTCTCTCCCATTCTTTCAATCAACCTCCAAAAGGAGAAAAAGAGTTCCATCTTCTCAAGCTTCAAGTTGGGGTTTCAAGCTCCAAGTTCAAGCCTCCCATTCTTCTCAATTTCAAGTGGGTTAGCTTCAATCAAGGTATGTGAGTATTCAATAATGGGTTCCTTTCACCCTTGTGCCCAAAACCCTAAATCTTTATTTTGATTTCATGAACTTTGAAATTAGGGTTCTTACCCAATTCTTATGGGTTTTGCTATAAATTGCCTTCTCATGATTTTATTATGAAAGTACTACTAAATTGCATGATTTTGCATGAGTTTTTACATATAAACTCCTATTTTGAATTGAAGGTTAATTATGGTAAATCCTACATGCATGGTTTGATTTAAGAAAAATTAGAAAATTGATAACATGTATTCTCATGAATTTTTCAAGCAAGTGCATGCCTAGTTCCTATGTTCTATGAAAATGTATGTATTATGAAATTGAACTAGAGCCATGCAAAGTTTTACAAGTCATGAAGTTCGCAAATTTCACAAGTTATGAAGTTATGCAAGACAAGACACCCGATGTACCGTCAATGCTCATGAATCATTTTCTAAAACCAAGGTTCGTGAGTAGTATGAAGATCCGGGGTATGAACATGTTTATGAACAAGTTTTGACATCTAGATATGTCACATGTATGTGAGCCTCATGTTATATATATATATATATATATATATATTGGGAGTAGTATTTAGAACCAAGTTGGACCGGGTGAGAGTACCATTAGTCCCAGAACTACATGCCACCATAGGTGCCCTCTGTGGCTTATGACAAGATCCAGGTATGACATGGTTCTAACTTTGGCCGGTTAGGACAGCCTTTTTCAGTGTGGGTGCATGACAGTGGACTCCATGTAGCTCAGCATGGTTTAATGTTGATTAAGAGAAACTCTCGCATATTTATTTTTTTGCTAATAAGTTATATAATACTCTACTTTGAATCCTGACTTTATTTCACATTTTATGCCTTATATCTTGATATTTTATTATGCTATCTCTCTATATACACGAACTTATTTCAAGCATATTTTAAGTATGTTTTTATTATTATCAAACATATCTCACATACTCGGTGCATCCTATAGTACTGACGCATACTTTGCGCATCCTCTTGATGATGCAGATTCAGGTTCCCTTCCTCAGGCTCATGGTTAGAGACCGCAGGCCATTTCCAGTCAGTGTTGGTGATTCCTCATTGTTTGAGGTCTAGTTATGATTCTAGCTAATTTTGGTTATTTACTTCCATACCTTGAGTTAGCTAGGGTCTTGTCCTAGCAACTCCTTATGTCATGTGTAGAGGCTTTTCAGACATAGACAGTATTCGGGTCTTCTTCAAATCATGTTCCTCTTGATTTTTATCTTATGGATTGAGTTATCTAGTTCCTATTATACTTCCTCTATGCTTATTTGATATACCTGAGTTATGCAATGACCAAGGGTTAACTTGGGATACTTGTGGTCTCGGGTCCCATGTTACATCCAGGGGTAACCTCGGGGCATGACAAACTTGGTATCAGAGCATCAGGTTCAAGAGTCCTAGGGTGTCTGAAAGCCACATCAAGTAGAGTCTTTTTCATGGGTGTGAAGCATGCCATACTTATAAGAGGGAGGCTACGAGGTATTTTAGGAAAAACTTCACTTCTTTATGTTTACTATCATGCGATAGAGTTTGACTCTACTTACCTATCTAATCCATTCTGTATGCATTTCAGATAATGTCTCGACTAAGAAACCCCATGATGAATGCTAATCTGACCACTCCAAATCATGAGTTTATGAATGTAGAATTTCTTGAAGCCATCTGTATGTTGGCTTAAGCCATGACAGCTCAGTTGAATAAGAAAGAGAAACTAGAAAAGAGGAAGAGGAAGAGCAAGAAGAGCGGAACATGGAACCAATCATCTTCTCATCAAAGGTCATTCGGACCAGCCCATCTTCAGTTAGCACCCCTGCCCTCGATTCTCAGTCTCGTCACAATAGGGCTCTGAAGACCTTGAGGTACCCTCGTTGTAGTAGATACGGTAAGTTTCATCTAGGTAAGTGCCTTGCTGGCAAAGAGAGGTGTTTTGGGTATGGTCATTTAGGCCATAGTATCAGGGATTTCCCCTCATCTAAGTGGAGCAACGGTGGTGTTCAGCTCCAAAGCCAATTCCTTTCATTGGCTAGCCAACTGGGTCAGAGTATTCCTCTAGAAGTTGAATCAGGTATGTCACTAGATTTCTTTCTTATATACATCCATAGTCCCTGGACCCCTATTCTTGTTTAGTTGTGAGTTATCTTGACCTAGAATAGAGTGGGGATAGGAGGGTTGAGGCCTAGACTTTTAGGTGGAGGAGGGTTTTAGACTATAGAAGGAAGTGGGTATTCGTGCTGGATTCTGGAGTAGTGTATGTTCTGTTAGGTTAAAATGATCATAGTTCCTTTGAGAGGTTGGTGAGAGGTCCATAGACTTAGGAGGGTAGCATGAACCTAAGGGGGAGATGGTAGAATGTAGAATTAGTCAGATTTTAGAGGCTTAAATAGCGATGCTTGTGGGTATTAGAACAAAGTCAAGAGGGGAGGCAGAAGCTTATTTCCATCCTAGCGTCCTAAGTATACTTCTGTCATTATGATATCTTTTGCATGCCTTGTGTGTCAGAGCCATGGTCCTATTTTAGATTCACGCTCATGTTCAGATTCTAGAATGGTAAGTGATTGCTTCAGACAATTATTCTACTCTTATCCTGCGATTCTATAAATTCCAGCTTTATGCCCTGAGGTTTGTTATCTATGTAAACTCATGTCTCTCAGCATGCTTGGTCCTATTTTCTTAGTTTATTCTTCAGACATGCCTCTATGGCTAATCAAATCATGTTATGTTATGTATATGGTACGACCTAATTCTTGAAATGGTTTGCGCTTATGATTCCCTTGCTCTAAAGCCCTTGACCTTTGCCTTTGATGACGAGGGGTGGTGATCCCCACTATTCATGCCTTACGTGCCCAGTATGTGAAATACTTATACCTATTGTGCTCAATCCCCTAAGCCTCACCTTGAGTGTCTAGATCACGCTAAGCGTAAGTCTAGACTAATCAAAAATCCTTCATTCGTGACGCTCCTGGTCCCGCTCTTTTTTTTCAATGATTCTGGTTTATGTTGTTATAAGTGTTAGGGGAGAAATCCTTGGAGTAACTGTAGTTGGGAGGTAGAAGATTTATTTTCCTTGTTAGTGTACTTGTTCCACTTTGACTTCTAGGTGTGGGTGAATTGTGAGTTAAGGATTATTCATGTGAAATAGTTAGATGAGGAATTTTAGTATGTCCCTCTACAGAAGTTCTTGAAATTACGACTCCTAGTTATGATAAGAAAGAGGAGAGAAGTCTTAAATAGGGTAAGCTAAGAAACCATAAGGTGACCATAGTTATAAGCTTGAATATCGTGATGGGATACAAGTGGATATTTGTTTTGCGCAACTAGTGACCCTTTGGTTGGGAGCCCTAGGTTAGTTGGCTATTGTGATAAGAGGGAATACTATCCTTAGAAGATGTTCTTAATGCAAGAGACCTAGTCGAGAGAGGTTTGAACATGAAGAATCGGGTAGTTAGACTCAGACCTTAGTACCTTTAAGTGCACTGTGGAGGTTGTTAGTTGGGAATGGTAGGGGTGGTATTTAGAAGAGAATAGTTTCCCCGTATACCTACTTCTCTCAGTTTGGTGTCCCTTTTGGTTAACTGCAATTTCTAGAGTATGTTTATTCTTTATGAGTTTTAGCTAAGTTCCTACTCTCATCTCAGACAAGTTATCATATTGGATATCCAGTTCCTATCCTATTGGTCGTTCTTACATTCTCAGCATGTATACGTATCTCATGAAACCAGATCAGTTTTTATTTCAATCGGAAGTCGGTTACCACGATAGTACTTTAGCTTTTACAACTCAGTTGAAGGAGCTACTTGGGATGAAGAATCATCCATGAAGGCCAAGTACCCTCACCCTTCTCCTTCCGATCCAATTTCAGCTTGAGGTAGTAGTTCCATCCTTAGTATGTCCTTCCAAATCTATTCCATCAGTTTCCCTCACGATCCTAGCATGTATTCATATTTTCAAAGTTTATTTAGCCATATTTTAAGTTGAAAAGTTCAGTTTCATGTTTATTCTTTAGTTTTCATGTTTCATTTTTGGTTGGGCCCACTTCGCAATCCAAGATCACAAAGTCAGCTGGGAAGATAAGCTTACCGATCTTTACTAGCACATCGGACAATATCCCTACAGGTCGCTTTACTGAACGGTCAGCCATCATCACTCTTATGGATGTTGGTTTAGGAGCTCCCAAACCCAGTTGTTTGTAGACGGCTAGCGGCATCAAGTTGATGCTAGCACCCAGATCGCACAATGCTTTCCCGAAGTTGAGCTTCCCAACAGTGCAGGGAACAGTAAACGCACCTGGATCTTCCTTCTTTTCGACTAACGACCTAGAAGAAATAGCGCTGCAGTGGTGGAGGTTGTCTTCCGGTTCATAACTTACCGACCTCTTCTTTTGTAATCAAGTCCTGCATGAACTTGGCATAACCGGGCATTTGTTCCAGCGCTTCCACCAATGGTATGTTTATTGAAATCTGCTTCAGCATGGTCATGAAATTCAGGAACTTACCATCGTCAGCTTTCTTCTTCAAACGCTGTGGGAACGGAGGTGGTGGTCGAGGCATCATAGTTGGGAGCTTTTCAGCTTCCTTGCGTTTCTCCGCGGGCTTTGGAGTTTCCTCCTCTACCGCCTCTTCATCATCCGCAACATCACCTTGAGTCTGAATTACCGGATGTGATTCCGGTAACGTTCTACCGCTTCTGGTCATGATAGCCATACAGCTTGCGTCATTCCTCGGATGAGTGGTGTCGCTCGGCAAGGTACCCGTCTTCCTTGGGTTTAGAGATGCCGAGATGTGACCCACTTGCTGCTCTAGTTGCTTGATCGCGGTTGAGTGTGACTCCACTACCTAACTCAATGTTGATAACTCATTCCGCATTGCCTTTACCCCAGAGTCAGTCGATTCCACCTTCAGCAGCATTTTCGCCATCATGTTCTCAAGTTTGGATGTTTCAGCCTCGCTGCCAGTTTTATCCCGATTCCCAGGTGGTATATACAACCCACCTCTATCGGTGTTGTTCCTCCAGTTTCCTTGGTCGCGATCTTTGTAGCCACTTTTCTCATAGTGGTTGTCTCGCTGATAACTCCGACCTTGGTTTCCCTGGCCATTGGCCTGGAAAACCCCCAAGTAATTTGCCTCCTCAGTCTCTGTACCTTGGGAACCCACAGCTTGTACCTTCTCCATACCTCCTGAGAACAAGTGCTTGGTCAGTAGGTCCAACTGTGTTTTCAGATGCGCCATGTCTTGGTCGCGCTCCTCCTCTTTCCTACGCTGCTCTGCTGACATACCAACGGTATAGGTGCTAGCTGCAACCTCTGAATCTCGTGTATGCCAGGCCCTGTTGGTTCTGGTGAGCCTGTCCAAAGTAGTTGTGGCCTCAACAAATGTGAGACCCATGAATGCACCACCTGCTGCGTTGTCTAACGTCGGCTTGGTAGCCGAATTCAGTGCCCGGTAGAACGTTTGCATCAAGAAGTTATCGGTCAACTGATGGTTCGGGCATTGGGTTATCTTCTTTTTGAATCGCAACCAAGTCTCGTGCAGTGCTTCGTGCGGTTGCTGCCTGAAGTTGCTAATCTCGTCCCTCAACTGTATCATCCGAGAGGGAGGAAAGAACCTTTCTAGGAAAGCTCCTCTCAACTCCCCTCACGTTGCGATAGAGTCGGGGTCAGCTCAGTCAACCACAATGCTGCCTCATCAGACAGAGACAATGGAAACAACCTGAGCCTGATCGCTGTCTGACTCACGCCTGGCAGCTCAAATGATTTGCAGATCCCCACGAAATTCATTAAGTGTTGGTTTGGATCATCACCAGCGGCACCACGGAATACATCTCTCAAATTCAGCAACTGAATCATCATGCTAGTGATATTGAACTTTGCTCCGGGCAGTAGCGGTGGAACAACAATGGCGCCCGTAGCGCCAGCTCCATCTAGATCGAGATCCTCATCATTACGTGCGACATCATCCAGCAGACCACCAGCATTCAGATTTTGTTGGGCCTGCAGTTCTGCAGCGATCCTTGCTGCCTCATTTTGTGCGGCCATATTCTGCCTTAATGTTCTCGCAAGCTCGGGGTCGTAAGGTACTGTTGATTCACCCGAGTTTCGGGTACTTGGCATGCACAAATCTGTAACCTATCAAAAACAAAAACAACAAATAAACGTAAAGCAGGAAATTATGACTAAGAGTCAAATAAACACACTAGACTTAATCAAAAACCGTATTCCCCGGCAACGGCGCCACTTTTTGATAACGCCCAAACTACACCTCAAATTAACGAAGCGTAAGCGGTCGTAGTCAAGTAAAGAACCCAACAAGGTTGGGGTCGAATCCCACAGAGAATATGGTGAAGATTAAGTCTTTAGTGAAATATGTGACTAATGGTCAATAGTTTTCGGTAAATAAAGGGGGGTTTTGTGTGAACAAATCGTAAACAAAACAAGTACTAAACGTGTGAGTTTTAATCAATATGAGAGAATGCGAACTAGGGACGTGTTCACCATGGCGTTGTAACAATGTCGATTCTAGGCGTAACCGGGTTCTTTCTATATGCATGTCACGATGTGATTGCGTCATTTGTATAGTCTAAACGTCTCTCGACCAAATAAACAAATTTCCTTTTCTATTCTCTCGACCTCGAAAAGATGTGCTTTTTAGCTTTCAATCCTAAACATCAAGTTGATTAATCCAGTTACGGCATTAATCATTAAGACGAGAGTTGGTAGTCTCGAATCCTTGTCGTTAATCAAGTTTCCCGGTTTTAATCTCTTTACTCAAGCAAATTAAACCTAGGCATGTTCTAATGTTTGCAACCACTAGAAAACGTGACATAAAGTATGATTAACAACGTGACTACATGTAAATTGAACCCGTCGGTACCCGGAATCTATATTGTTACTTTAGCCATGGCTCCCACAACCCTAGTTGCGGGAGTTTTAGTTACTCATGCTCGAAGAAGAAAAGAAGGAATTCATAATAAAGGAAAGAAGATTCTTACAATATGATGAAAGTACCTTTCAATAATCCAAGAACAAGAAAACCAAGAACTCAAGAACGATTCAAGAACACGAATGTTAATTCAAGAAACGTGTTCTTGCTCTCGAAAACTAACTAAAAATCGTCTTTAAAACTAATGGGTGAACAACGTGTAAAATAAACCTATCATAGGGTATTTATAGGAGTCAAAGAAACCACATCCAAAATGGGTTAGGAGTCCTTCACGCGGACAGCCGCTTGACGCTACTGCCTTGGTGCGATGGTCAGGCTTGACGGACCGTCACAGTGTTGACGGACCGTCGCCTGGACCGTCAACTTTAGGCAGTTGCACTGCCTCCACGCGACGGTCTCTGTGATGGACTGTCACATGTGTGACGGACCGTCACTCAGGCCGTCACTCTTAGGCAGAATCCTCTTTTTCTCGTATTTCCTTCCGTTTCCGTGTTTGTTCCTATTTCCTGAAAATACAACATAAAAACATCAAAAACGACAATGGTTGCTTGAAAACGTACGATTGTTCTTAGCTAAAAGGAGTTGAAAGTGACGTAAAATGGCGTCACATCAACAGCTAGGGTCTCAACAAAACCCTTCTCCTCAATATGCACATCCATAGGGGCTTCATCAATAACATTGATAACCGAGACCACCCTCATGTCTCTTGGTGGCTTCATCAATTTACACACATCAAACTTGACCAATTCATTGTTTAATCTGAATGCCAGTTCGTTTCTTTCCATGTCGACCAACACTCTTGCAGTGGCTAACAATGGTCGTCCCAAGATTATGGGAATTTCAAAGTCCACTTCACAATCTAAGATTACAAAGTCAGCTGGGAATATAAACTTACCAATCTTTACCAGCACATCATACAATATTCCCACCGAGTCACTTTACTGAACGGTCAGCCATTAACACCCTCATGGTAGTTGGTTTGGGATCTCCCAAACCCAACTGTTTATAGACTGCTAGCGGCATCAAGTTGATTCTAGCACCAAGATCACATAAGGCTTTTTCAAAGTTGAATTTCCCAATAGTACAGGGAACAGTAAAAGCACCTGGATCTTCCTTCTTTTCCACTAACGATCTTGAAGAAATAGCACTGCAGTGGTGGAGGTTATCTTCTGGTTCAAAGCTCACTGACCTCTTCTTGGTAATCAAGTCTTTCATGAACTTGGCATATCCGGGCATTTGTTCAAGAGCGTCCACCAGTGGGATGTTCACTGATATCTGCTTGAGCATGGTCATGAAATTTAGAAACTTGCTATCTTCCACTTTCTTCTTCAACTGTTGTGGAAAAGGAGGCGGTGGCCAAGGCATCATAGTTGGAAGTTTTTCAACTTCCTTGCTTTTATCCGTGAGCACTTGAGTAGCATCCTCTACCGCAGCGGGTTTTTCAACAGATACCCTCACACCCTCATCGACCATATTTTCAGCATCTACTAACTCATCTTCCTCAGCAACATTACCTTTCTGAGTCTGAATTACCGGATGTGATTCCGATAATATTTTACCGCTTCTCGTAGTGATCGCCATACAACTCCCGTCATTCCTCAGGTTTTGAATGGTGTTACTCGGCAAGGTACCTGTCTTCCTTTGATTTAGAGACGCCGAGATTTGACTCACTTGCTGCTCTAATTGCTTAATCGAGGTGGAATGTGAATCCACTACCTGACTCATTGCTGATAATTCATTCCTCATCTCCTTTACCCCGGAGTCAGTAGATTCTACCTTCAACAACATCTTCGCCATCATATTCTCCAATTTGGACGTCCCTGTCTCGTTGCTAGCTCTTTCCCGATTACCAGGTGGTACATACAACCCACCTCTATCATTTTTATTCTTCCAGTTCCCCTGATCACGATCTCTGTAGCCAGCTTTTTCATAGTAGTTGTCCTTCTGATAGTTCCGACCTTGGTTTCCTTGGCCATAAGCCTGGAAACCACCCAAATAATTTGCCTCCTCATCAGACCCAGACTCTGTTGCTCTACTTTGGGAACCCACAACTTTCACTTTATCAATACCTCCTGACAACAAATGTTTTGTCAGTAGGTCCGTTTGCGTTTTCAGATGGGCCATATCTTGGTCTCGCTCTTCCTCCTTCCTGCGCTGCTCTGCTGACATACCAACTGCATAAGTGCTAACTGCTACCTCTGTATCCCGTTTATGCCAGGCCCTGTTGGTTTTGGTGAGCCGGTCCAAAATAGTTGTGGCCTCAATAAAAGTGAGACCTATAAATGCTCCACCTGCTGCATTATCCAGTGTCGGCTTGGTAGCGGAATTCAGTGCCCTATAGAATGTCTGCATTAGGAAATTGTCAGATAACTGATGGTTCGGGCATTGTGTCAGCTTCTTCTTGAACCGCAACCAAGTCTCATGTAAAGCCTCATGAGGTTGTTGTCTGAAGTTGCTAATTTCATCCCTCAATTGTATCATCCTAGAGGGAGGAAAGAACCTTTCTAGGAAAGCTCCTTTCAACTCTCCCCAGGTTGTGATAGAGTCGGGGGTTAGCTCTGTCAACTATAATGCTGCCTCATCAGACAGAGACAACGGAAACAACCTGAGCCTGATCGCTGTCTGACTTACTCCAGGCAATTCGAACGACTTGCAGATACCCACAAAATTCATCAGGTGTCGGTTTGGATCATGACCAGCAACACCACGGAACAGTCACTTTAAGTTCAATAGCTGAATCATCGTGCAAGTAATGTTGAACTTAGCTCCAGTCGATAGCGGAGGGAGAACAATGGCGCCCGTAGCACCAACTCCATCCAAGTCGATATCCTCATCATCATCCAAAGCATACTGCCTTGGTTGCTGTCGACCTCTACCTCGCTGTTGTGGCCTCTGATCGGTTGGAGCATTGTTGTTAACAATATCAGCTGGTCTGCCCTCACCCACTACAGCCTCTTCCTCCAGCCCAACATCATCCTCAATATCATCAGGATTCAAATATTGTTGGGCTCGCTGAGCTGCAGCGAGTCTCGCTGCCTCTTGTTGTTGTGCATTCATGGTTCGCCTTAACGTTCTAGCAAGCTCGGGATCGTAAAGTAATGTTGATTCACCCGAGCGCCGGGTACTTGGCATGCACAACTATGTACCCTGTAACAAACAAAAATAACAAATAAAAGTAAAAGAAGGAAATATGACTAAGAGTCAAATAAACACCGGACTTAATAAACAATTGTATTCCCCGGCAACGACGCCAAAATTTGATGCGCCCAAATTACACCTCAATTAAGAAGCGTAAGCGGTCGTCGTCAAATATAGAACCCAACAGAGTTTGGGGTCGATCCCACAGGTAATAAGGTGCAAATTAAGTCGTTAGTGAATTAGATGACTAATAATCAATAGTTTCAGGTAAATGGGGGGTTTGTATGGATCAAATTTTGATTGTTTCAAATAACAAATTGCAAGTTTTAACGAGTAAAATTCAGTAAAAGAGGTGAACTAGGGTAGTGTTCACCATGGCGTCGTAACAATTTCGGCTCAAAGCTTAACCGGGTTCTCTCTATATGTATATCACAATGTGATTGAATTAATGGTATCATCTAAATGTTTCTCAACCAAATAGACGAATTTCCTTTTCAATTCTCTCGAACTTGAAAAGGTGAAATTTCTTATTTCAATCCTAAACATCAAGTAGATTAATCTAGTTACAACATTAATCATAAGACGAGAATTGGTAGTCTCGAATCCTCGTAGTTAATCAAATTTCCCGGTTTTAATCTCTTTGTTCAAGCAAATCAAACCTAGGTATGTTCTAATGTTTGCAACCATTAGAAAACATAAATAACGAATGATTAACAACGTGACAACATATAAATTGAACCCTACACTACCCGGAATCTATATTGTTACTTTTGCCATGGCTCCCACAACCCTAGTTGTGGGAAATTAGCTACTCATGCTATTAAAGAAATAGAAGAAAATCATATTCATAATAAGAGAAGGATTCGTACAAATAGTATGGAATTTACTTCAATTATCCAAGAACAAGAAGCCAAAAATCCCAAGAGTAAACGAAGAAGAAGAAAGAAACGTGTATGTCATATTTTTCCTCTCAAAAAGTCGCTCAAAATAGTCTCTAGAAATCTTGGGTAATGAATAATAAAATAACCCTAACACTGGGTATTTATAGCAGTCCAGGAAATAAAGTCCAAAAATAGAATTTCCGGAATCCCGCTTCGCGTTGACGGGTCGCCTGACGGACCGTCACTTGAGCCGTCACAGCTAAGCAGTGAGCTTCCAGGAAAATTCTCAGGTAAGTCGTCCAGCAGGTGACGACTTACAACTTTTGGACTTTATTTCCTGGACTGCTATAAATACCCAGTGTTAGGGTTATTTTATTATTCATTACCCAAGATTTCTAGAGACTATTTTGAGCGACTTTTTGATAGGAAAAATACGACATACACGTTTCTTTCTTCTTCTTCGATTACTCTTGAGATTTTTGGCTTCTTGTTCTTAGATAATTGAAGTAAATTCCACACTATTTGTAAGAATCCTTCTCTTATTATGAATATTATTTTCTTCTATTTCTTTAATAGTATGAGTAGCTAATTTCCCACAACTAGGGTTGTGGGAGCCATGGCAAAAGTAACAATATAGATTCCGGGTAGTGTAGGGTTCAATTTATATGTTGTCACGTTGTTAATCATTCGTTATTTACGTTTTCTAATGGTTGCAAATATTAGAACATACCTAGGTTTGATTTGCTTGAACAAAGAGATTAAAATCGGGAAATTTGATTAACTACGAGGATTCGAGACTACCAATTCTCGTCTTATGATTAATGTTGTAACTAGATTAATCTACTTGATGTTTAGGATTGAAATAAGAAATTTCACCTTTTCAAGTTCGAGAGAATTGAAAAGGAAATTCGTCTATTTGGTTGAGAAACGTTTAGATAATACCATTAATTCAACCACATCGTGATATACATATAGAAAGAACCTGGTTAAGCTTTGAGTCAAAATTGTTACGACGCCATGGTGAACACTTCCCTAGTTCATTCTCATATTAATTAATACTCGTTGAAACTCGTAACTTATTATTTGCATTGTTCAAATATTGATCACACAACCCCCCCCCCCCATTTACCGAAAACTATTGATTACTAGTCAACTAAGTCACTAACGACTTAATTGGCACCTTATTCCCTGTGGGATCGACCCCAACCTTGGTTGGGTTCTATATTTGATGACGACCGCTTACGCTTCTTAATTGGAGTTGTAATTTGGGCGTATCAAATTTTGGCCAAGAGTAATCGAAGAAGAAGAAAGAAACGTGTATGTCGTATTTTTCCTCTCAAAAAGTCGCTCAAAATAGTCTCTAGAAATCTTGGGTGATGAATAATAAAATAACCCTAACACTGGGTATTTATAGCAGTCCAGGAAATAAAGTCCAAAAATAGAATTTTCGGAATCCCGCTTCGCGTTGACGGGTCGCCTGACGGACCATCATGCATGTGACGGGCAGTCACTTGAGCCGTCACAGCTAAGCAGTGAGCTTCCAGGAAAATTCTCAGGTAAGTCGTCCAGCAGGTGACGACTTACAACTTTTTATATTGGTGGCCTGGGTGACGGTCCGTCAGGCCAGTGACAGGCCGTCACTCCTAGGCAGTGCTCGATGAAATTGCTGTCTCGTTCTGGCGGCCTAGCTGACGGCCAGTCACAGGTGTGACGGTCAGTCATGCCAGCCGTCAGGCTTAACCAGTTGAGGTTTTTGAACATTTTTTTTTTGTTTCCATCTCTAGCTCCATTTCCTGCAAATATAACAATAAAACATCAAAAATCACAAAAGTTGCTTGAAAACTCCCGAGTATTCTTAGTTAAAGGCGTCAAATATGACGTAGAATCCCGGCACATCAGTACAACACAGCTGTCTTTGAAAGCGACTTGTACTACCAACTTGTTCATGTTGACTAGTAGACTAGTACCAGGTCTTTGTATCAGGTCCCTGTTGATTAGTTTTTCAATCATCAAAATTCAAGTAGTCAACATATGTGACATAAACTAACAATTTTCCCCTTTTTGATGATGACAAACTACAATCCCAAGGTTCTAGTTTCCTTTCACCAGTTCCCCATGTCATTAGTTCCCCCTTTTTCTAGTTCTTCCCTTTCACCAGTTCCAGTTCCCCGTGACATTAGTTCCTTCTTCCCTTTCACCAGTTCCAGTTCCCCCTGATATTAGTTCCCCCCATTTTCTCCCCTGATGACTAATTCTTCCCCCTTTTGACATCATTAAAAAGACAATCCAGTAACATAAGAGAGAAAAACTTAAATAGTTTTAACTCATGGCCACTGGGGCAACAGGAACACGTGCAAGAACAACAAGTAAATAAAAACAGGAACCATCGATTGATCATAAGAAGTAGATATGCAGGTACACAGCGGGATAGTATATCATACCATATATCAAAATAGTACTAAGTGCAACTGCCAAAAACCATGTCATAACAAAAAGACCAAAAGTTTCAAAACACAAAAGGACAGGAACAGGAAATCAAGAAAGGACACAACAGCAAACAAGGGGAGGGCCAAAATCAGGACTTAAAGAGAAGCTGGTCAAGGCGTTTGAGGGTATGACGCTGATCCTTCATCATCTGCTCAGTCAGATCATCCACCTTCTGCTTCAGGTTCACAACCTCAGCCTTGAGCTGAGCATTCTCAGCTATTAGCACAAACGAAGAACCAGGTCCCTCAACAGCACCCTTGGTTCCACTACTTAATTTCGTCTTTAGAACAGCGATTTCTGAATCTCTTTCAGCCACAAGAGCAGACATCCTTTCCAGTTCCTCCGTGCTCTTTTCTTGAGCAACAATGAGGGTAGAGACCTTCGATCCAGGGCCAACACCACCTCTCCTACCAATACATTCACACTCCTCGAGAGTGGAGATAGTAAACATCTATTTTCGGATCCCCATAGTACGATGAGCAGGAACAATTCCAAAATGATCAAACACACGAGAAAGCAAGAATCCATACCCAAGAGGCCAAGACCATAGTTTGACTGTGTAAGGTCATAATTTTTCACCATATGCTCAATCATGATGGCTGGTAGGTTAATTGGCACAAGTGTGAACAACATTTCCATGATAAATAGGTCCGGGATACATACAAGAGACCTCCCTCAGTACGAGGGAGCAATACTTTGTTCACTAGTTCAAAAACCCACTGGTAGTCACACTTCATCTGTTTCTTAAACATTTTCTCACTGTTCTGATTGCGACGTAATTTTCCTATCATATCCAAGAAGCCATCGGAAGCACGTTCCCCTTCCACAGAAGAGACACCCACAGAGGTCACACCAAGGATCTGACCTAGAGAGGTTTCATCCAACATAAAGTGAATCCCATTGACAGCAGCAGTCAGTCCTTTTTGGTCCTCCGTGATCATTAGATCGCCATAAAAATCACCAACCTCTTTAGAGTACAACACAACAGGTGGCTCAAACAGATGTAGCCAGCCTTGCACATCAACCATTGCACGCAGTTCCTCCATCCCTGGTTCAAGAGCAACCTCAGGGTCAAACACTCGCCCATTAAGTACATTTTGAGTGCGAAGGGTCTCACACTTGCTTTCATATTCAGGATCAGGAACGGGAGGTGACACGCCCTTCTTTGGCTTAGAAAGAGAACAGGTCCCTGCTGCAGTAGATGCAGACGTAACTGTTCTCTGACGTTTCTCAGGATGAGGTCCCTCTTGTTCTTTTGATGCTCGTGCCTTACTCTTCCGTGTCTCTTTGCCTAGGGCAGACACTCCTTCAATGGTTTGAGATGTATCACCCTCTTCCACATCAACCATCTTTGTGGGAGAGATCGGTTCCCTAACGACAGTTTTCTTCAGCCGTCTGGTCCTTTGAGTGTTTCTTTTGTTCTCAACAAGCTTGTCCTTTAACTGAATCTGAGCGGATTTTCTGGTGACTGGTCTCCTAGCAGACTGAGTGGCCGGCTTGTCTCCCACATACCCAGTGCACACTTTGAATACCAGGTTCAAAGGAATACCATCCTCATCGACAGCTTCAGAGGTGATCACTTCGTTGGTAGTACCGGGTGGGACAGGAGTACCATCCCAACGAGGAAGAGATTTGGTGGCTGTGGACCCTACCTTGGATGGGGTATCATTATGTCCTAGATCACTCTCAAGCTTTTACTCACTCCTCTGGGTAGAAGTCCCAGTCATAGCCTCAACGAAGTGGGTCAAAATCTCAGACTCCATCTCAGGTACGAGAGTAAATAAGTCAGTCTCCATAGGTGAGGGTCCAATAAGTACCTGGTCTCCCTGAAGGAGTGGGAGAATAGTGGAATCACTCAGAGCAACAGTCAAAGCACCTGGTTCCTCATGTCGAGAACCCTTGTCAACTTCATCCATAGGAATATCATTTCCTTGAGACATCAGAGGGTCGTCGGACTTAGGGATACTGGTAACCTCTGCCTCCTTATCATTTTCAGGGATGGCAGCGACACTTTTAGACAGGTGAAGAGTGGACTCAGAGTTGGATTTTAAAGAATTAGGGTTTGAGCAAGGAGCACTTGGTGATGGCGACCCGGAGATGAACCATTTAGGAGAAGGACTCTTTCGAGATCTAAGAAGTAAAGAGGAGGAGGTCAGAGAAACGGAGGGCAGAGGAATAGTCTCTGCCGAAGGCGGAGTAGGAGTAGTTTCGGGAGAGGATGTGGGTTGGAGAGTAGGCTTGGAAGATTCAAGAGGAACATGATCAGGAGAGGCTGACTGAGATATTTTTATTTTTTTTTAAAAACGTAGATTAAGAATACCCAAAACAATCGGTTGAAGCTTGTTCTTAAAGGGGGTCTGTGTTATGGACTGAATCACAAAGGTCTTTTAGGATGAGTTCTTGGGAAGACAGACCGGGTTTAAAAAGACAGAGAAAAGGTGAGAGAAGGGAATGAACGGTGAAGATCAATTTAGGCAGAGAAACGTGTCACATTGGGAAGTGAGAGAGTCTCATTCTCAATACGACATCGTTTCGTGGAAGGCGAGAAAAGATGATAAAAGATGACATGGCATTGTAAAGCACTTTAACACTATTTCAAACATATGGAATAAAATATTAACCTGCATATGGAGACCAGGTCCTCCAATTGGTGCTGCACATTACACTTATTTTTGACGTTGAAATGGTTTCCTGTCCTTATTCATATGTGAACTCACCGTGTGTGTATACCTGCAAAGGTATGAGACAGAGTTAGACACTACCTTTAGAATTTCTCCTCATATACCTGGTCACTGTTCATAGCCAATGTGGGGAGAAAAGGATTAGTGCATCTTCAACAATCCCAGCCTGGTTTGATTTCGCTCAAAATGCTCTCTACTGAGTGCTTTTGTGAAGATGTCAACGACCTGGTCCTCTGTTCTGCAGTACTCTATGGATACCAGTTTCTTCTCAACATTGTCTCGTAGGAAATGATGCCTGATGTCAATGTGCTTGGTCCTCTTTTGATGTACTGGATTCTTTGCCATATTCAGTGCACTGGTATTGTCACATAGCAGAGGGATGCAATCAGTCACCACTCCAAAATCCTCAAGTTGTTGTTTTATCCACAACAGTTGAGCACAACATGAGGCAACAACTACGTGTTCCACTTCAGCAGTTGAAAGAGCTACTGAGTTCTGTTTCCTAGTACCCCATGAAATCAAGGAGGATCCAAGGAAATGTGCCATCCCAGAGGTACTTTTACGATCAACAAAGAACCCAGCATAATCTGCATCGGCATAGCCTATCAGATCAAAGTTGTCACCTGAGGGATAGAAGAGAACAAGATCAGATGTTCCCTTCAGGTAACGTAGAATACGCTTGGAAGCTTTCAGGTGAGATTCCTTAGGACAGGATTGGAATTTGGCACACATTCCTACACTAAAAACATTATCTGGTCTGCTGGCTGTTAGGTACAACAAGGACCCAATAATCCCTCTATACATTGTCTCATTCACAGAGGGACCAGGTTCGTCCAAGTCCAGCCTGGTAGTAGTGCCTATTGGGGTATCAATAGGTTTGGCATCCTCCATTTTAAACCTTTTCAGCAGCTCATGAATATACTTTTGTTGACACAAGGAGGTACCATGAGCTAATTGCTTGACCTGAAGTCCCAGAAAGAAGTTGAGTTCTCCCATCATACTCATTTCAAACTCACTTCCCATTAATGCAGCAAATTCTTCACACAAGGAGTCAAGAGTGGCACCAAATATTATGTCATCGACATAAACTTGAACTATCAGCAGATTTCTCCCTCTTACTTTCAAGAAGAGTGTATTGTCAATTTTTTCTCTTTTGAAGCCATTGTCAAGAAGAAATTTTGACAATCTTTCATACCAAGCTCTGGGAGCTTGCTTCAAACCATACAATACTTTGTCAAGTTTGTACACATAATTTGGCCGCTCATGATTTTCAAAGCCTGGAGGTTGCTTAACATAAACTTCCTCCTTTAGATACCCATTCAAAAAGGCACTCTTCACGTCCATTTGGAATACGGAAAAGGGCTAAAAATACCCCTGGACTATCTGAAAAGGTTTAAAAATACCCCTTGTTCATTTATTTGGCTAAAAATACCCCTCAATCCACCTTTTTGGCTCATTTTTACCCTTAAAATTAACATCCCTTTTTTCTATTAATTTTTATTATTACATTATTTATTACGTGGCAACTCTCTATTGGACAAAATTAAAACCCCAACCCACCAAACTTTTCCCTCCTGCCCCGACTCAATTCCAATGCCCCATGACCCAAACCCATTTAAAAAAATTCATTAGCACACAAAATTATACATCTCTCTTTCACCTGAACTTGATCCCAAAGCTTAAAATTCAGGTATTTTGAAGGCTAAAATTCTGGCTCAAACATACTCCAAAGCTGATATACGTTTAGAGAGATCCTGCGAAAATCTGCAACACAATACTGATAATAATAATCCCGAGAGCTCGAAGAGAGACCAAATACATGTGATCAATGTTCTGATTAATCACTACTAAATACATATGATTCCACTCTTATCTGAGGTACACAAAGGTTTACCAAGATCATTCCATGGACAACAACGTATTAGGGATGTGTGTTCTTTCAATTAGCTTACCATTTTAGCATTGATATCGACCAAATATGAACAAGTCCATCAATAGAACCAGCAGTAACATAACTGCCATCTGCAATGATACAAGATCAGCTCCAATTAGATGCAATTCGATTTGCATTTGCTCCGAAAGTGCCACAAATTTCTACCATCAACAAGACCGAAACGAATACTCTTATTGTAGTAGAAATCAGGACATTTTAGCCAATTTTTTAGCCTTGAAATTGCTAAAATTTAAGCTTTAAAGAAGAAAAAAATGGGATTATTTTCAGGTGAAAGAGAGATGTATAATTTTGTGTGCTAATGAATTTTTTTAAATGAGTTTGGGTCATGGGGGCATTGGAATTAGGTCGGGGCAGGAGGGAAAAGTTTGGTGGGTTGAGGTTTTAATTTTGTCCAATAGAGAGGTGCCACGTAATAAATAATAATAATAAAAATTAATAGAAAAAAGAGATGTTAGTTTTAAGGGTAAAAATGGGCCAAAAAGGTGGATTGAGGGGTATTTTTAGCCAAATAGATGAACAAGGGGTATTTTTAAACCTTTTCAAATAGTCCAGGGGTATTTTTAGCCCTTTTTCGTTTGGAATAACTTGAACTCCATATATGAAGCAAAGGCAATGAGAATTCTAATGGCCTTCATTCTAGCAACCGGAGCAAATGTTTCATCATAATTTATCCCTTCTTCTTGATTGTAACCTTGAACGACCAGCCTTGCCTTGTTTCTGACAGTATTTCCAAGCTCATCCAATTTATTTCTGAACACCCACCTGGTCCCTATAATAGTTCTATCTGAGGACTTAGGAACCAGATGCCAAACCTTATTTCTTTCAAATTGGTGAAGTTCTTCTTGCATGGAAATGATCCAATCAGCATCTAGCAGTGCTTCTTTTATATTTTTGGGTTCAATTTGGGATAAAAAGGTTGTGAATGCCAGCATTCCTTTGGACCAGAGGAGAAATCAGGTTGTCTAACGGATGAGACCTCCTATGTTTCAAGTTCGAGACTTGTATTCCAGTTTGATTCAGCTCAGGACCAGGTGCCTCCACCAGGGTAGCTCCTTGATCAGGAGCCTGAGTTGTGGTTTTACTTGCATTCTCTTGCTGACCTTGATCAGAAGTGGATTCGCCAGAGATAGAAGTTTTTGGATCCATTTGAGATTCATCATCATCTTCCTCCTTTTGCTTCAACTCATCTTCAGTTCCATTTAAACTCTCCTTCGGAGTTTGCAGTAGCAATTCTTCTATTTCAGACTCCTTCAAGTTTTCTGCATCTCCTATCTCATTCATTTCATTAAAAATTACATGCATGCTTTCTTCCACACACTGAGTTCTTTAGTTGAAGACCATGTAGGCCTTGCTTTGAGTAGCCAAGGAATATACCTTCATCGCTTCTGGGGTCAAATTTTCCCAGTGACTCTTTTCCATTATTAAGCATAAAACACTTGCATCCGAAAGCTCTGAGATA
The DNA here is from genome assembly GCA_003996215.1 of Jaltomata sinuosa. Lineage (NCBI taxonomy): Eukaryota > Viridiplantae > Streptophyta > Magnoliopsida > Solanales > Solanaceae > Jaltomata > Jaltomata sinuosa. Next base: position 631,646 of record QJPP01000178.1, on the reverse strand, counting down.
AGACAGCTTGGGCTTCTTTCCATTTAACAGCTCATATGGGGTCTTCTCTAGGAGAGACCTGATTAGGCACCTGTTAGTTACATAACACGTTGTGTTAACAGCCTCTGCCCAGAAGCTCTTGCACACTCCACTTTCAATAAGCATTGCTCTGGCTATATCCTCAAGAGTTCTGTTTTTCCTCTCCACGACACCATTTTGTTGAGGTTTTCGGGGAGCAGAAAAATTATAACTTATCCTATGCTCAGCACAAAACTCATCAAACTTGGCATTTTCAAACTCTGTACCGTAATCCGATCTGATGCTGATGATCTTGTTCCCAAGCTTTAGTTGTATTTGCTTTGCAAAGGCCACGAATAAAGGAAAGGTCTCGTCTTTGCTTTTCAAAAATAAGGTCCAGGTGAACCTTGAGAAATCGTCAACAATAATAAACATATACTTCTTTCCAGCCCGGCTAGGAACCTTCATTGGACCACATAGATCCATGTGAAGGAGATCAAGTGGTCGAGTTGTGCTGACAAATTTCTTCGGTTTGAAAGAGGAGCGAACTTGCTTTCCTTTTACACATACATCACACAGTTTGATGTCTGTGAATTTCACCTTTGGAAGACCTCGGACCAGGTCCTTTGAGACAAGCTTGTTCAAAAGAGAGGCACTTACATGACCAAGTATCCTATGCCACAGGGTGGCATCATCATTCACAGCACTGAGACAAGTCATGTCCATACCATGAATAGAGTTCAAATCAACTACATAAACATTCTTGAACCTTTTGGCAATCAACACTACTTCTCGAGTCTCCAAATTTGTCACAGTGCATGAGGCAGAGAGAAACTTTACTTCATTCCTTTTTTCACATATCTGAGACACACTGAGTAGGCTATACTTTAATCCATTTACATAGTAAACATTTTCGATTGCATGAGCAAGAGATCTTCCAATTTTTCTGACTCCAAGAATGTATCCTTTATTTACATCTCCGAAGGACACACTTCCTCCTTGAAAGGCTTTGAGTGAGAGAAAATCTTCCATCTTCCCAGTCATATGCTTGGAGCATCCACTATCCATTAACCATTTTTGACTGCTTCCTCCCACTCTTACCTGCAAACAAAGTCATTTGTTAAGTTTAGGAACTCAAACAAGTTTGAGTCGCCTGCGGTTGGTAAAGAGATGGATCAAGTTTCTCCTAGTCCAAGCAGGCAAAACATAGTTTTTCACAGTAGGACCAGGTTCCTTCATTACAGGAACATGTCTCCTCAAGGTGGAACCAGGTTCTTTAGCGTGGATCTTGTCTTTTACGAACTGATGGTTTCTTCTCTCAGCAGTGATTCTTGCCTGGCATCTATCTTTATAGTGTCCATTGTTACCACAGTAGGTACACAGCCAATTGTCAGGATTTGAGACATACTTGCTATGTGGATTGTATGGAGCACTATTCTTTCTAAACCCAATCCCTTCCCTTGAGTTAAAATTCAGAGTATTTGCATGAGCTAGAGCCTCTGAGGATTGAGTCCATCGAAGAGACTTTTCAAGTTCGGCCTTGGTTCTATTCAGGTTCTCCTGCAATTCCCTGTTTCTCTCAAGTGAGAGACTGAGATCCAATTTCACTTTGCTTATTTCTTTTTCAAGATCAAATTGAATGTCAGTCCCTATTTTCTTTCCTTTAGAGCTGGATTCTTGAGAGCTTTATTTTAGATTCTCATAGTCAGTGCACGCTTTGCTAATTTCTGACTCTAAAAAGGACACTCTATCAACTAGAGACATTTTTTCAGCTTCAGTTTCAGAAAGACTATCAATTAAGGACTCTTTTTCACTAATCATATTATAATAAGAATCAATTAGTACATTAGCAAGAGACCTTAATTCTTTTTTAGAGTAGTCTTTTAGATTTTCTTGGACTTCTCGGAAGCTTGCCTCATCAGGTTCTTCATCATCAGATTGAGCCATTAGTGAGAAGAGGGAGCTGAAAGGTGAGTGATCATCTTCAACTGCAAGTAGAGAGGCATTAGCATGGCTGCCTTCCTCTTCTGATTCGCTGGTATTATCTCCCCAGACTGCCAAGGCTTGTTTGACAAATTTATCAGCAACTTCTTTTCTCTTGTCCTTATCAGAGACCAGGTTCCTCTTGTTGCCTTTCTCAGGATTATTTTTGTTGTGCTCCCTATAGTCTTGCTTGTGAAGAGGACAGTCTTCAATGAAGTATCTAGGTTTTCCACATTTATGACAACAATCATTTCCTCTGGTGAATTTGCTGGCACTTCCCTTCTTAGGAAATCCTCCATTTCTCATCACCATTTTTTAAAATCTACGAGTGATATAAGCCATGTCTGTGTTATCTTCACTCGAGTCACTTTTAGCAGCCTTGAGAACCAAGCTTTTCTCTTTCTTTGGATCCTTCCTTTCCAGATTTTGTTGTTTCATGAGTTCATACATCTTCAAGTTGCCAATTAACTCGTCCATGGTCAAAACAAGTAGATCTTTAGCTTCAGTGATGGCATCTACTTTGCTTACCCAAGTCTCAGGGAGAACACTAAGAATCTTCCTGACTTGCTTGTAGGTTGGAATAGCTTCTCCCAAGAAGTGTAGCTCATTCATGATTGAGGCAAATCGGGTGTGCATATCTTGGATTGATTCCCCTTCTTTCATCCTGAAGAGTTCGTACTGAGTTGTTAGCATGCCAATTTTGGATTGTTTGACTTGAGTTGTTCCCTCATGAGCTGTCTGAAGAGCCTCCCAAATTTCTTTGGCAGTTTCACATGCTGAAATCCGGTTATACTCATCCGGACCTATTCCACACATCAAAAGTTTCTTGGCCTTGTAGTTTTTTTCAATGAGTTTACGGTCCGTATCGTTGTACTCCTTTCTGGTCTTTGCAACTGTTCTCGTGCTCTCTCCTTCAGTTACAGTCTTTATGGGAACATATGGTCCATCACAGATGACATCCCATAGCTCAATGACGTCTGCCATGATGAAATCATGCATTCTCATTTTCCACCAACCATAGTACTCGACGTTGAATCTTGGTGGCCTTGTGGTTGATTGTCCTTCCTCGAGATTGGGTGGAGCAGCCATCGTGGCAGGATTCTTCCTAGGTGTTAACCTTTTAGGAAGGACCTGCTCTGATACCAATTGAAGGTTTGTGTGACCCACTAACCAAGCTAGGAACCAGGTTCCTCACTTGGTCCTCAGATATAAATGAAAACACAATCAACACCCACAACAGTAAAGCAGTAAAGTAAATGAGACAAGATGTTTACGTGGAAACCTCCTTGCTCAAGGGAGTAAAACCACGAGCTACCTCGTAGGATTTCTCAACCACTTCACTAAAACCTGATCAACCTTCAGATTACAACCTATTGCAATCTAGGAATTGAACACTTCAATCCCTCTAACTTACAATAACTCTATTGCAAGCACACACCACAATAACTCTATTGTGTGTTACTGCAGCTAACTCTAGCCTACAGATTTCGATCTACCTGATCATAGAACAGATATAAAAACCACTCACACAAGCCTGTTGGTGAGGAGTGAGTTTACAATGTTAAGAATAAAACAAATACAAGCAATCAACCTAGAACTAAATACATATTCATGATTGAGTAACTGGTTCTTCGGTTGATATGTCTTTGTTGTTGAGTAAAACTTCAGGCGGCTTTTGCTATCAAGAGGAAGTGTCCTTTTTTATCCAAATGCAAAAGCTAGGTTTTCCTCCAAGTAAGGATCAATATATATGAGAGCATGTTGGAGGGAAAACCTTGGACAATTTCTATTGGACGCTGAAGAAGACCAGCAGTAGCACTGACGCATAGAGGTACAACACAACTGTCTTTGAAAGCGACTTGTACTACCAACTTGTTCCTGCTGACTAGTAGACTAGTACCAGGTCTTTGTATCAGGTCCCTGTTGATTAGTTTGTCAATCATCAAAATTCAAGTAGTCAACATACGTAACATAACCTAACAATTAAAGACTTGGCTAGTAGAAGCATAATCAACGGAGTTTCAGGCTTAGTGCCTGTTATGTCTATAACCATAACCGCTCTGAGGAGATTCAATGGCACATCTGAGAACCCTTAAACTACATGAGATTCGAAAGCAAGAATCTCATTCATAACAGATCAACATAACCCGGTTTACTAAGACTAAAAACCTAAAAAAAAAGGTAAATTAATCCTTTGAAAATCATCATTTTCTTAGACTGATAAAAGAGAATATGGAAATGACTATGATTTGTCACAGCTGACAAAATTTAATAAAAATACTCAGTTAACTGGAACAAAATATTTAGCACAAACAACTGGAAAAACTCCATAACTTAATAATGAACTCAGATACCAAATCTCACTTGATTGATTATTCAAGATCAGTGTTTTAAAAGGCGGGGCGTAAGACGAGGCGTTTTACTTAGCACGGGGCGAAGCGTAAGCCCTGGAGCATAAGCCTCATGGATCTTTAATTTTTAATTAATACAGTAAAATAGTATAATAACTCAAAAATTATCAAAAAAAAAATACATTAGTAATTTTTAAAAATTTAAAACATGATTAAAGAAACTCATAGAAAATTAAACTTCTAACATCATTTTACAAGTAGAAATAATACAATGATATAAAAGCTATTATGAGATTGAAATCAACTCTAACATTTTTAACTTCAAACAATAAAAAAATCACAATTTCTTAAAATATATGACTATACTATGTAATTTACCTTTCAAAAAAGAAATAATTAATAAACTATTAGTATTATAATTAAAACATCATCCCTTCATGAATAAACAAAATGCTTTCAAATAACAAAACAATAAAATATGATAATTTTGAGACGTAGGAACAAAAAACATGAAGACCAATGATAAGTGCAGATGTAAAATCTGGCTATGTGTTTTAAAAAGAAATGTTAAGTGATATTCACCCTCACGACATTCTCAAATAGTAAATAAGCAATTAGTTTTCTCAACTTTCTTATTTCTATAGATGAGGAGTACTAAGCATCATTCATTTATTGAAGAATTATGAGAATCAACAATGTTGACCAAGAAATTTGATACATAATTGAGTAGAACGGTTAGGTGAGCCTCGAGCGTTAGGCGTTAGGCGTGTTTGGGGCATACGCTCGGGCGCTTAGGGCGTAAGTCTCACAGGACTTACGCCCCACACGTGAGCCCCGAGGCGTTTTGCCAATGCCTCACCCCGGAGCGAGCCTCAAGATTGCCTTTTAAAACATTGTTCAAGATGAGACATCAAAAAAACTAACACGATTAACTTGTTTCAGCAGATCCATTTTCTATCTTCGGCTGGATTAGCATTCTCACCAGCATCGGAGACTTAGCTAACATAAGCTTGATAAGCTCCCTTTGAGGCTTTGTGCCTGTAATACCTTCAAGCTTAACAGATCTGAGGTGATTCAATGTCACATCCGAGAAGGTTGCAGGAATTTTATTGACAGCATCATCGGGCACACGAATGCATAATTCATCAACATAACCAATCTAAGAAAGATGAAGAAAAATTAATACTTCTTAACATGAATTGAAAATATAATGAGAATGAACATATATAAGCAAGTCACTACATATGAAGAACACATACAAAAATAAAGGACCCAACAAAAAGATTAAACTATATTAGCACATGAATAATGAAACTATATTAGCACATGAATAATGAAACTATATTAGCACATGAATAATGTTAAATGAACAATATATAGAACAACCAGTTGTATATATAATACATTACAAAACTTATCTAAAAAAATAGATACGTTACAAAAGAATCCAAAATACAGTTTAAAAGTTGGAGCTTTCTAGGCCAGCCTCCCAACAAGTAACACAAACAATAAAATTACATTATTAAAGTGTCCATCTTCATTCTGTATAGTAATTACCAACTCTATTTTTCATGTTGTAAATTAAAGAATGCAGTATAATATTAAAAAATAATTTTTGGTTATCTCTGTTTTATTCAAATTTATAAGCAGTGAGTAAGTTCTTCGAAACCAGAAGCTTTTCCTCCAGCATTAACACATGAAGCTTCAGCTCGACCTTCTTTATAACTAAGATTTACATCTTCAAGTATTATTCCAGTACATGGATTCGTTTTGCTACAATCTAATTTCACAGCAACTTCTGTCGCCGATGTTCCATGTATGTCTTGGTACGTTACATCACTTATCTTTACGCCTGAGCCCTAAAAGAAGAAAATGAAGAGTGTAATTAATTAGATGAGGATTAGTTATCATTATAATTGTGATAAATTAATTAACTTGTTCAATTGATATAATATATACCTGATTAGGACAACTTTCATGATTAGGACAATAATTTTGGTCTATTATGATTGGATTTTGAACATTAGCCATAACAATATGCTGAAAGAGAACACCTCTGACAAAGCTACTGGTAGGTCTTGCCCAAGTTTTTACCCTCACACCATTCTCTGTTCCAGTAAAAGTAACTGTCTTAACTGTCACATTTTGAACTCCTTGCTCTTGCGATTCCCAACCTAAGCTTCCAATACTGCACCAATATCAAGATTCGGACATACATTTTAGTCGAAAAGATAAATCAATAAATATCAAAATAAATTTAGTAAATAGAAATTACTAGATATATTGTGTTTCAAATTACCTGATTCCATGGCCAGGGCCACAAGCAATGCCTTCGATCCATAAGTTAGAATTTCCAGGGCCAATAGAGATACAATCATCTCCAGTACCAATATGTGCGTTCATAATGCTCACTCCTGACGATGATTGTACATGAATTCCGTCAGTGTTGAGGCTATTTCCTGGAGATGACACCTTCACTCCTTGTAGCTTCACGTTATGGCATCCATCGACCAAAATATGAAACATTTGGCTATTTTGTGCAGTTACTCCACTAATTACGATGTTGTTTGAGTTATAAAAGGCCAATGCCTACATACACCAAAATTGAATGTAAAATTTAAAAAAAAACATTTTTTAGGAAAATCATTTTTCGTGGAAAACTTAACGTACCGTAGTTCCTTTAGGGCAATTCTTGCCGGAGGTTTTGCAATCCCAAAGACCAGCACCTTGACCATCAAAAGTTCCACCATAGATAGAAACTCCGGTGACTTTTTCAAACTTTATCCAACTTCCGGCATTGCCAATTACATTATAATCAGAGGGAGCTAAGAGTGTCCCATCAACTTGTATGGTGATAGCCTTGCTCTTGCATGTTTGTCCATCGAAGTACGCGTTGCGAATCAAGTAACTTCCACGTGGCACGTAAATAGTGGCCGCGCTCGTAGAAGCACAGGCTGCTGCCCATGCACTCAAAAATGCTTTTGATGAATCTGTTTGGCCATTGGATTTTGCTCCAAAATTTTGGACATTGTAAATGGTATTTGCTGCTAATGATAAGTTGAAAAGGAAGATGAAGAAAAGAGGGAAAATTGCTAAGTGACTCATTTTGCTAAGGGAAAATTGCTAAAAAAGATTTTTGAGTGATTCAAAGGATTAATTGATCAAATGGAGGTGATGAGGAATTGGAAAAGTTTAGAGGGATATTTATAGGCTTTGTGTACTTTCATGGATAAATAGAAGTTAGAAAAAAAAAAGTAAGGATTTTTTAATAGTTGCTTTTAAACTTGAATGAAATTAAAGTTAGGTATTTCTTCCAATTTGGTCATGTTGGGATTTGGGGAAATAAGACTTTAAAATTTAAATCACAATCCAAACGTATGAAATCACATGGCCAAAATTCAACAAATTGTTGGCACCTTATTTTAAGGAGAAAACTGAGGGAAAAAGAGTTTCTTAATTATACATTTGAATATTAATTAAATGACTTTAAATGTTAGCAATGTAGTTGTGTTTTGTTACATGTATATAAACATTAAAAAGATAGAAAAATAATGCCCCTGCCCCTTTGCAGCCTTTGTCTTTCCATTTAAAATTAATATTCCCTACTTGTCCAACAGATTCTTGCTATATTTTTAAAAATGCAGTTATGTGTTACATAATAAATTAGAAGAATATTTTGTAACTTTTACCTAGGGCATTCTGCTTACAATTTTTGGCAATGCATCAAAAGTAATAAAGTGAGGTTCTTAATATCAAATATGTCGAATTAATTACGATTGAATGTTAGGAACAAATTAATTAAGGAGATCCTAACATAAACACAAATCGCCGATCAAATATACTGTTTATTTTTTCAAGCCGATATACATAAATTATACATTGATTATACCCAATCATACACATATATAATACGTTGGATTGTGCATTCATTGGCTATCTTTAATTTAATTAATTGAGTGGACGACTATTTAAATTAATTCTTCTTAATTTTAAAGGGACTAGGGTCAAAAATTAGGTGGATACTGTTACAAGTTCGAATGGATTTATACTAAGTTGAATTTTTTTATGGATAGGGAACTTAATTCTTTGTGTTCATTAATGTTCATGGACTTTAAGATCTTTGATGGAAATAATCCAAACTCTATGTGGATAGTGACTTTGAAATAGTAAAGTTGGCACCACAAATTCACATCATCCATTTAAACGACTTTTTACATACTTTAATAAAAGGCAAACCTGAATCATGGGATCCCAAAACAAGGATACGTGCATGCATGAAATTAATAGGCATAATATATAAACAAACACTTAAATTTGATTTCAATTGACACGTAAACACTCCAATTTTGAGTATGCATGTCTAGGCACCTCAATTTGTTTTCACTGTATTAGTTGAACACTCTATCTTACAAAATGATCATCTAAACACCTCCAAAATTTATATGTCATGTCAGCGTAGAGTGTTCATGAAACACAATGCGGACAATTGGAGCGTTTAGTTGCAAGACCAAGTTAAGGTGTCTAAATTAATGTGTATTTTCAAAGTTGGAATGCTTACTTACCCGCTGAGATCAAATTTGAAGGAATGTATTACAACAATTTAGTTTTTTTGTTTATACTTAGGTAGATACTATTACAATTCGAATGCTTTATTATGTTGATACTATTACAATTTGAATGAATAGAGAATAAGGATCTTTTTGTTTGTACTTGGGTTTACTTTGTAAATCAAAACAGCCTCCATAAGTTGGCTGTTGTAGAAGAATGTACTACTAGGTAGGGTAGGTATTTGAGAGCCTACATTTGGGTTTAAGAAATTCACACGTGGTTAATTGACGGTTAAATTTGGGTGAATCAAAATAATTGAGCTAATAAACTGATCATTACCCAATTTTATTAAAATTAAGTTAATTGGATTGAGATTATCAAGTTTTTATTTGTTTATTTGTTTTTTCTTATAATTTATTTAATTACCAGACAAAACTAATAAAACTTTTTTTTCTTATTTATTATAATTATATATTATATATCAAATAAAAAAAATTATTCAAATAATTTGGCAAGATTTTCATTAACCGATTTAGATTACATAGTCATACTTAGCTCAAATCAGTTAAACTTTTAAATGTGTTAGAATTTCGGCGGGCCAAATAAAAAAGACCCATTCACCTTTATAATTAGTTAGATACATTTCAATTTCCAGGTAGCAGTCATGTCACAGCCTTTGATTTTTGAACACAAGGATTCAGTTAATAGTGATAGCATTTTTTATTATACAAGTTGAAGCATTTACTACTTATATATATAAAAAATAATTAAAAACCCAAATAAAGTAATTAATCTTTGAGACCTATGTATTGTGGTGTAGATAGTATTTTTCATTTTGTATAGGAGTAGTATATTGTTACATGTGTATTCATTCGAGCCTAATAATTTTAACTCAAATCTTATATATATGTGCAAAAATGTATGTTAACTAATTAAATACAAATAATTGATTACAAACCCACTAATAAATCAAATGAATTGTGATAAAATCTTGAGATCATTAAGGGTGTGTTCAGTATGGTTGGAAAATATTTTCTAAGAAAACAAGTTGTTTCTTACTTATTTTCTTGTGTTCGGTACGCAAATAGAAAAAAAATTCTAAAAGCATTTGTATATATTTAACACAAAACAATGAGAACGAATAAGGTAAAGGGGTGGGATAATGAAAAAATTATAAATTAAAAAAAAACAAATTAAATTTTTTTTTTGGGGGGGAGGGGGCGGGGCTGGTAGGGGGTTGGAGGGTTGGTAGGGGTGGGGGTAGGGGTGGGGATAGGGGGTGGGATAAGAAAAGAAATTTAAATTTTCTTAAAAAATAAAATTAAAAAATTAATTTTTTTTGGGACTGGGGGGAGGGAGGGGGGCTGGTAGGGGGTGGAGGTCGGGGTAGGTGGTGGAGGTGGGGTAAAAATGTTTTTTTGATATTTTTTAGAAAATAAAATTTAAAAATTTTAATTTTTTTTTGGGGGTGGGGGGGTGGGAGGTGTGGGGTGGCGGGTAGGGGGTGGGTGGGAGGTGGAGGTAAGGTAAGAAATATTTTTTGATTTTTTTAAAAAAATAAATTTTATAAATTTTAATTTTTTTTGGGGGGGTGGGGGTAGGGGGGTAGGGGTAGGGGGTGGAGGTAGGTTAAAAGAAAGTTTGATTTTTTAAAAAATAAAATTAAGGGGGGTGGGGAAGGGGTGTGGCGGGTAGGGGGTGGGGGTAGAGGGTGGAGGTGGGGTAAGAAAAAAAATTGAATTCCTCAAAAAATAAATTTAAAAAATTCTAAATTTTTTTTTTGGGGTGGGGGTGGGGGTGGGGGTGGGGGTGGGGGGGCTGGTAGGGGGTCGGGGAGGGGGTGGAGGTGGGGTAAGAAAAAAAATTGAATTTTTTAAAAAAATACATTTTTAATTTTTTTTTTGGTTGGGGAGGGGGGAGGGGCTAGTAGGAGGTGGTGGTTGGGGTGGTATGAAAATTGAACTTGTTTTCCCTACTTTGATTAAGGAAGTCATTTTTCTTATTTTGAAGGAACTTATTTTCTTAGGAAAAATATTTTCCAAAATTTTTAAGCCAAACGTGCATGAGAAAATAGAAAAATATTTTCCTTCATATCGAACACACCCTAATTTATAAAGTTCAAATTCTGAGTCGATCGCTTCGGATTGTCAAATCATAATTTTAAATTAATTTGCATTGTTCCATTTACATTATATATATGTATTGACTTGTATACATATCAACAAAAGCCAACCTGAAACATGGAAACCCAAAAACAAGAATTTGTGCATGCATGAAATATGCAGCAACTTCAGCCCATGGTTTATATAAGTGTTCAGGCTATAATATACCGTAAATTAGTTTATCAATATAATTGAAGTATATATATTTTGTAAATTAGATGATCGAATGATTCAATCCCCTGATCATCCCTAAATTATTTAGATTCGATTGGTTGAAGGGATTAGGAAATTTTATTTAGCATAAGATTTCGTATATAAAAATAATATATGATTTGATTTAGGCAAAATAATTACTGCAGAACCTATTCACCCTATCTTATCAAGAAACTACTTGATTGTCTTTGGTGGGGGTCACAATCAATCATATCTATTTTGTACGATTGAATTTTTCTTTTTGGTACAAAGTACGATTGAATTTTAATTAATGATAAAAGGTGTAAAGAAAGGAACACACAATTTCTAAATACAAAAATATTATAATCTTAGGACTAACAAGTAAGAAAAGAGTGCCAGACAAATCGAAACGAATGAAGTATATATTATCAGTATACATTTATATTTTTATCATAAAATTCATTTGTATCCTTTTGCCTGGCTAACAAGAAAAAACGAGCTTGTCTCTTTTAGAAAGTTAACATTTTTCTTGATTCTAATTTTTTTAATAAAGAAAGTGACTTTCTGAGATAATAATTAATTAATTAGTTGATTAATCATCTGAGAAATTCATTCAGTACAAAACAATACATTCAACTATTAAACAAATAGTAATATCTAGTACAAATTAAACCAGTTATAAATTAATAAGAGAAGAAAACAAAATTGATATTTGAGATATTAATAAACAAAGTAAATTACAATTTACAGCTATGACCATTATTATATATCTTGATTCTTGTCCATGTAACAGTTGCTTGCAAAGGAAACGTGAAAAAGAGGTTACTGAATATTTCATGCATGCACGTATCCTTATTTTGGGGATTCCATGTTTCACGTTTGCTTTTTATTAAAGTATATAATAAAAAGCAGTACATAGATGATGTGAATTTGTATGGCAACTTTACTATTTCAAAGCCACTAGCCATATAGAGTTAGGACAATTGGCATCATATATATATATATATATATATATATATATATATATATATATATATAATATATATATATATATATATATCATTTATAATTTCAAAACCGGCATAATACATAAATAGTATTTTTTAACTTGGCCTTAGCTAATATCTATGCTCTCTAATTTTGGATGTTCACAAATAGACACTTAAACTTATATAAAATTGAACAAGTATGTATTTTAGCATAATGGACGGAGAAAGTAAATAAAATTACGCTCTCTCAAATAACTTAAGTTTTTATATGAGATAAACACACCTAAACAAATTGGTCCTTCCTAGCTAAATTTTGTATAAAAGTTATATATATCAATTAATCCAAGTGTGTTTTTGCTTAAACTCAGCTATAGACCAAAACAATTCATGAACCACAAGGTATAAGCTCCTTATCCATAAAGTACATGCATCTTAGGATAAATTAATCCATTCAAACTTGTAATAGTATATATCCACCTAATATTTTACCTTAATCCCTTTAATTAATTAGTTCCTAATAATATTCAATCGTAATTAATTCCACACATGTGATGTCGTTAGTGTTTTGCTTATCACTGCAAATGCATTGCCAAAAATGGTATAAGAGTTTTAATATATCAAATGGAACCAACAATTCTATAAATCAAAATATCAGTCTTATTTTATTTCCCTCTTAAAAAGTTTGTTGGACAAATTTTATTTTTAAATGGAAAGAGGAGGGTTGCAAAGGGGCATGGACATTATTTTTCTATCATTTTTATGTATTACTATCTTATATCTTATATAAGAGGCTTGCAGCTGAATTCAAGCAGGCACCTCTTGAACAACGTGCTTACTTGAGCTACCTGCTTAAGGGGTTTTGATTCGAAAAATTTATTATTTTCTCCGTTTTAATTTATTTGTCTTATTTTTTATTTTAATATATTATATATTTGATCAAAATATTATATTATGTATTTGATAATTACGTAAAAGATATTATAAATCACAATATAAATTTTTTATTGACTCTCAAAATTGTATTAGTGCCACATCAAGGGATAAAAATAACATAAAAAGTATAATAAATCACAACAATTAAAAAAACGTATAATAAATTTAGTGAATTTAAAAATTCTATCTATGTAACATATATTGAGCCAGTGCTGACACGAAAATTTGTGTATATTCTTACAATTCACAATATAAAAATTTAGTTGGCTGTCGAAATTTTATTACTGCCACATAAATTAGAACCGAGAGAATAATACAATAACTATAAACTGAAAATATTTAAAAATCATATAAGAAATTTGGTTCACAATTCAAATTCCATTTGTGCCACGTAAATTGGAACAAAAGGAGTAACATATATTATTTGAAAATGACGTAAAAAGTATTATAAATCACAATAATTAAAAAAAAGTATAATAATTTAGTGACTTTTCAAATTCGATCTATGTAACATATATGGGGCCTGTACCAAGAGCTGCCTGCTTAAGAGTTGTGTGCTTGCAGGGCCCCACTTTAAAAAATTTAATATTTTCTCCGTTTCAATTTATTTGTCTTACTTCTCATTTTAATCTGTTATATATTTGATTAAAATATTCTATTATGTATTTGACAATTATGTAAAACATATTATAAATCACAATATAAAAATTTGGCCGGCTATCGAAATTCTATTAGTGCCACATAAATTGGGACCGAGAGAATAACACAATAACTAAAAACTGGAAATATTTAAAAATCATATAAAAAAGTATTCAAATTTCATTTGTGCCACATAAATTGGAACAAAAGGAGTAACATATATTATTTAAAAATGACATAAAAAGTATTATAAATCACAATAATTAAAAAAAAAGTATAATAAATTTAATGACTTTTTAAATTTTATCTATGTAACATATATTGAGCACGTGCAGGCACGAAATTTTGTTTCTAGTATATATAACAGAACACAACTACATTGCTAACTTTATAATTCATTTAATTAATATTCAAATGTGTATAAGAAACATAATTAAGCTGAACTTTTTGTCCCTCAGTTTTCTCCTTAAACTGGTGCCAACAATTTGTTGATTTTGGCAACATGTGATTGCATAAGTTGGATTGTGATTTAAAGTCTTATTTCCCCAAATCCCAACATGACCAAATTGGATGAAAACCTAACTTTCATTCAAATTCTAAAAGCAAGTACTCCCACTATCTAATAGATATTAGTTGGTTACTTTTCTTTTACACGCATCTTAAGAAATCATAAATAAGAAGGTTATTTTACTAATTCACCCCTTATAAAACTTTTTTGAAACTTTACAAATAAGTGTTCACACTTTCAAAAAGAATTAATTGCAAGGGTAATATAAATTTTTTTTAATTAATTCTTTCTTGATTTAGTAAGGTGGATAACTAATATGGGACAACTATTTTTAGTAAGGTGGTCAATTCATATGGGACGGAAGGAGTATTAAAAAATCCTTACTTTTTTTTCTAACTTCTATTTATCTATGAAAGTACCCAAAGCCTATAAATATCCCTCTAAACTTTTTCCAATTCCTCATCACCTCCATTAATTGATCAATTAATTCTTTGAATCCCTCAAAAATCTTTTTAGCAATTTTCCTTTAGCAAAATGAGTCACTTAGCAATCTTCCCACTTTTCTTCATCTTCCTTTTCAACTTATCATTAGCAGCAAATACCATTTACAATGTCCAAATTTATGGAGCCAAATCCAATGGCCAAACAGATTCATCAAAAGCATTTTTGAGTGCATGGGCAGCAGCCTGTGCTTCTGCGAGCGCGGCCACTATTTACGTGCCACGTGGAAGTTACTTGATTCGCAACGCGTACTTCGATGGACAAACATGCAAGAGCAAGGCTATCACCATACAAATTGATGGGACACTCTTAGCTCCCTCTGATTATAATGTAATTGGCAATGCCGGAAGTTGGATAAAGTTTGAAAAAGTCACCGGAGTTTCTATCTATGGTGGAACTTTTGATGGTCAAGGTGCTGGTCTTTGGGCTTGCAAAACCTCCGGCAAGAATTGCCCCAAGGGAACTACGGTACGTTAAGCTCTCCATGGAAATTCGTAACTAATTTCAGCTTTTTAAAATTAATAATAGGTAATACGTAACTATAATTTGAATGTTATGTCAAAACTAGCACATTCATCTTTTTTTACATTAAATTTTGGTGCAGGCACTGGCCTTTTACAACTCAAACAACATCGTAATTAATGGAGTAACTGCACGAAATAGCCAAATGTTCCATATTTTGGTAGACGGCTGCCATAACGTGAAGTTACAAGGAGTGAAGGTGTCAGCTCCAGGAAATAGCCCCAACACTGATGGAATTCATGTTCAATTATCGACAGGAGTGAGCATTATGAACTCAAATATTGGTACTGGAGATGATTGTATCTCTATTGGCCCTGGAAATTCTAACTTATGGATGGAAAGAATTTCTTGTGGTCCTGGCCATGGAATCAGGTTTGGAACATATATAATAATCTAATAACTCGTATATTTAAGTTGATTTTGATTTTTATTGGTTTATCTTTTCGACTAAAATGTATGTACAAAATCTTGATATTGGTGTAGCATTGGAAGCTTAGGCTGGGAATCGCAAGAGCCGGGAGTCCAAAATGTAACAGTTAAGACAGTTACTTTTACTGGAACAGAGAATGGTGTGAGAGTAAAAACTTGGGCAAGACCTAGCAGTGGCTTTGTTAGAGATGTTCTCTTTCAGCATATTGTTATGGCTAATGTTCAAAACCCAATAATCATAGACCAAAATTATTGTCCTAATCACGAAAGTTGTCCTCATCAGGTATTAATTGAACAAGTTAATTAATCTGTCACAATAATGATAAAAATAAGCTCGATTGTGTTCCCTTACCTTAATCTAATTACATTGCTCATTTTCCTTCTTAGGGATCAGGCGTGAAGATAAGTGATGTAACTTACCAAGACATACATGGAACATCGGCCACAGAAGTTGCAGTAAAATTAGATTGTAGCAAAAAGAATCCATGTACTGGAATAACACTTGAAGATGTGAATCTTAGTTACAAAGATGGTCGAGCTGAAGCTACATGTGTTAATGCCGGAGGAAAAGCTTCTGGTTTCAAAGAACTTAATGGCTGCTTATAAATAAGAACAAAAAATATAAAATTGTATTTGTAATTAAATATATAGAATATAATGAAGAAATACACTCTCTACGAATATTAAATTTGCGATATGTACCTAGAAGGGAAAAAGAAGAAGAAGATGAATGATAATGTAATTTTTATTGGTTCTGTTACTTGTTTGGAGGCTCCAACTTATAAACTGTATTTTGGATTCCTTTGTATAATGTATTATAGATACTGGTCGTTCTATTGATTTTTATTGCTTGTATTTATATTCTCTTTTCCAACTTTCCACCAATATTGATTTGAAAATGTATTTTGCATTTCAAGTGTTTGATGAAATTTCTTTCTGGCTTCGAAGTATGCTAGTGTAGTTATTTCTTTCAGAATAAGAGGGTAAGTTTGTTACCGGGATCTAGATGAGACTCACTTGTTCTTCATTCTGATCTGATCACAAGATAATAGGAAGGGTATGGATGTTCTAGAGTATTCAAAATCAAATTTGATTTGCCTTTTGTGTTAGAATTCCGCCTTGTTTGATGCTTATGAACTGAATTTTAATTGAATGTGAAATGTTGTTTTAAATAGTCAGATTTTGGAAGTACAATTACAATAATTAGTTCAAATTAATGCCTGATTTAACTAATATGATGAAAAATTCAGAATGGAGAGTGGATCAGGTGGCTTCATTTTGTAATCCTTTTAATTGGTACTAAAATGGCTAAGTTTATTCATATGACTCGATTGGTTTAACAAGGTTAAAAGACATTTTCTTTTTTTCTTAGCTGAGGATGTTAAGAGGGACTGGCAGTTCTGTTGATGACGAGTGAAAGTCGTGATGGTTAATTTTTGTTTAATTCAGTTAGATCTTATGCTAGGGAGGGTTCAGGGTGCAAGAATGAAAAGTAAAATTACTTTGGAGGTTACTCGTTACTGTTGGCTATAGCATAAATCTTTTTAGTAACCGTAATCCAATTGAGTTGTCGTGCATCTATTCTCATCAAAACTCGTTGGTTATAAATGCAGCAACAAATTCTTAGAACGCATATTGGGAATCCTAGTGTACACAGTAATGCCACTTCTTTCTCTCTCCTTCTATACTTAACGTGGAGATTTTTTTTTCTTTCTTATTGTTTCTATATCCATGTTCTCTACTGCTTGCTATGCTTTAGTAGTATACCAACTCTTGGCTTATAAACATTATCATTCTGCAGCAGACCTTTGGTTTTTTTTTTTTATCTAGTCCCTCTTTTTCATCTAGGATTTCTTCAAAATATTTGTTATTACTCTTTTCAAAAAAAAGAGTAAATTGTTGGAGATGTCATATACGGATTAAGTCAAACCCATATAAAATTTTAACACAATAATCCGTTGGAGATGCTAGTGTGTTTACCTTCACTGAGATTTTTTTTCATGAGACCTCATTGTTCTAAAATCACTTTATTGATCACTATTCATACTCTTGGATTTGACTCTAAATATAAATATCATTTTCTACATAATTAGTTTCAGAGTCGGAGATGCTACTTGTTTACCTGTAACGAGCAGCTTAAAACATTAATGTGCTGAATACCGACCCCATTTGGTACACCAGCAATAATTTTTATCGAAAAATTATTTATTAACATAGGTGAGGCTGAAACAATGAGTATCTTTTAGACTAACATGTGATCAATATCTTTTCATATGCATAAACGAAAGAACAGTGGCTACTCAATCTCAAGACATATGAAAATGCATGAAGTGAATACATTTTGTGGATTAGTTTAAAAAGAAACTTTATCGTGTCTATCCACATTACTACGCATGAATGCAAGAGATGTAACCTTAGAAAATATCAAAATTCATGAAATGAATCTGTTTTGTAGATATAATTTCTTATGTGTAGCTTCTATACGTTATGTTTTATTCATTTAATACGTGAATGCATTGCATTTTACGCTAATGCTACCTAATAAATGTAAATCTCCTTGAAGTATGCCATTACAAAATGTTGATATCTTGTTAGTCAAATACAGCCTCTCAAATTCTCAATAGGGAACTCATTTTAAAAAAAACTGAATTATTTGATGCCTTCAGTTGTGCCTCTCGTGATAGTCAATGATGAACTCATATGCATTCTCTAACTCAGTACCATATAAGACTGGAAATTTCATCTTAGTGAACCTCCAAAACAGGTCATGCTCATCTCCAGTCATCATCAATCAAGTCACCGGTCCTGAAAATACTTCAGTTTCTAAAATCTCATTCATCCGCGGAGCCACAACAACAACATATTTGACCTCTGGATATTGACCTGCTGTAACACCCCGAACTTTCATGCTAAGTTTGAATCATTCTAAGTATGTAGTTAGACCCGAGTCCGATTGGAATTTCTATGTATTAAGGTTTAAGATCAATTCTTAAGTGTAGGAAGAGCTTTGCTTATGATTTAAGGTCTTAAGAAACCTCTAGTACAAAGTTAAGTTGAAAGTTTTCCTACCAATTAAATTTTCGCATAAGTTCATTCAAGGATCAACTTTAAATGATCATTTCTCTCATTATATGAAGAGTTACATGGCCTATATAACCCACCAAATTAAAGGTCTTTGAGTCTTCTTTGCAATGCCATCAAGCATTCGTCAATCCGAATTCGGACTAAAACGTTATGGGCATTTTATCAAGCAACTATCATTTGAACGATGAAGCTGGCGAACTGACTGGCGCCCCGCGCCCGACCTTGTCCGACGAAATAATTTTTCAGCTTTGACGTATTTCCAAGGGCATTTTGATCCTTTCCTTTTTTATAAAACCCCCTTTTTATTAATCTAAATTGTTTCTATATCATTTACCTATCCAAATTTGTCAAGGAAGTGCGCTCCTTTCCTCTCCAAACTCCCAAGAACCCTAAGGAATAAGAGACTCAAAGTTTAAGGTTTTCTTCAAGGTTTCTTCCTCAAACTCTAAGATCAAGGTATGTAAAGCTAATATTTTTGTGTGGGAACCCCGTTCTCCCCACAACCAAGTTATATTTTTAGTTTAAGCCATGAATCATGTTAAGTTTTTTTAGAGTTGAAATCCTTGAGTTTAATTCTTGATATCTTGATGAAATTCCTTGAACGTTCTATGACTTTTAGTGAGAATTACATGAGTTTGGAGTCTTTCCCCTCGACTTGATTTCTAATCTATGTTCATTGATTCTCCCAAAAAACTTATGAATTTCCCTTATGAATTTGAAAGTCTATTTGTGTTGTAAAAGATTGTTTTCGTGTTTATTGGAAATGATTAATATTTTTCTAGAAATATTTGTTTAAGAGTTTCAAGTTTATGCTTATGTAAAGTTTACAAAAATTCCTTTATCGTATCTTGAGAGTCAAAGCAAAGTTAAAGAAATTTAGAGCCAAGGCTCACAAAGATAGATATGTTTATGATACGATATTTCGGGCAAACATGACTTTCAAAAAGTGTTTTAAGACTTATGCTATGAGCATATGGTATATTTTTGGGAGAACTATTTAGCACTGAAAAGGGTATGGGTTTAGACAACACATGCCCAAAATAACGTTGCCACCGTAGGATAGGATCGTCTGCAAATAGAGCGACTCCTTTATTATTTATAGCCTTCGGGCTTAGCTTTGGGATCTCCAAATTATGTTTCATCTCATACCCCGGCAAGGTATAGGATGGCTCTGTCAATGAGGGCAAGTCGTTGGGTTCTGGCAATATGGGCAAGATGTTGTACTCCATGATGCTCACATGGTTTATGTCGATTAAGAGAAACTCCCAAAAAATAAAACTTACTTATTTTAAGATAATTTATGATTGGCCGAGGCCACCAGTTTAAAGAAAGTTTTATGAAGCATTGTGTTCAAGTTTTGCCTAGACTTCAGTTATTCAATTTTCAGTTTTAATTTTAGTTTTAAGAAAATGTTTTAAGAAAATTTTACTCATATTACTTTAAGTTTCAGCATTCAGGTCAGTCATTCCTCTTTTCAGTTATTCAGCTTTGTTTATGGTTACATTGTTCATGCCTCGGTTTTTCAGTTCAGATATTAGTACTATTTCACTTTACTGCTTTACATACCAGTATATTCAAAGTACTGACGCCCCTTTTGGCGCTACATCATTGGATGATGTAGCCCCCGGCTTTTAGATATGCACGTTCCTGTGTAGACTCTTCAGTAAGCTATTCCATCATCTTGAGTAAGTTCTCATTATTCCCGAGGACTTAGCAGTATACCATTCATCAGTTTGTCCTGTTACATAAAGATAGTTGGACTCAGAATGTAGTAGAGGCTTCATAGATAGAGTCAAGTCAAGTCAGTTGTAATAAGTTTTTAAATATTTTATTATTTCAGTTAATAAAAGTTTATATTTTTTAATTTTTTTTAAAGATTAGCCCATGTTTTCCAGCTTCCGTAATTTATTTCATTAAAAGTTCAGCTTTATTAGTTGTATGCTAGACCAAGTGGTTCTCTCGGGCCATTCGTGGTTTCGGGTGCCGGTTACGTCCATGGTGTAGGCTCGGGGCATGACACCTATTGGAGCTGCGGGTGTCTCCTCGATTCCTGTCAATCCACTCAGCAAAATCAACACCTGAGCTAATACATCTGATGAAGCCAGAGCAGGCATAACACCTTTATGAACTGGTGCTATTGCATCCTTTGTTGCCCCGTCATGGACCTCTGGAGATGCAAGGGACTTGGACCTATCTCGAATCTAACCAGCAGCCTGACCCCCTGCCTATAGCTAGCATCGTGTCACAATCCGAAGCTAAGCCCCGGACATAATAGGCAACTCAAACCAAAAAGACCTGAGTAAACCTCTTAGCATACATCATACGCACAAGTATATAAGATTAGCGGAAACAGACCCATTGTAAAATAAATCCAACTGAAATAAGATGATCAATAATTGTCTTACTAATCCCAGTCTACAAAGCCTCTAACATCAAGAATAAACTCCGATGTCAGGATATGGCCCTAACGATACCATAAAACGAAATAGAGTTCTCAAACCAACTAATAACGGAAACACAGGCCTTCCGGAGGAATGGAGAGTTCACCACTTGCTTATCGAAATTTCGAAGATCCTAATTATGTACAGAACCACGGAGAAAGGTCTCTAAACCTGTATCATGAAAAGATGCAGCATCCGAGGATGGTCAGTACGACAAGTACTAGCATGCAACCCAGGGAAAGGGATATCACAGTTTATAAAGCAAGTCATAAAAATATAACATGGATCATAAACATAGAATATGGGTCAATTTCCAGATCAACAAATAATACATTTACAAGAATATATTACTTCTAGACTAGATGGTATCCCCGACATTTATTTTACCACGGGCTATGTGGGTCCAATCATAACTCGATCGACAGAGCCTCCAATTCAAGTTTGCCGCAAGGATCGGAGCGTCATATTATAATCACCTCATCACTGCATACAACTGAATAAGTCAAGCATACAGCAAAGAGCCACATTCGACTCAAAGGGAAGAGTCCCGTTCGACTCATACTCGTGTCGGTAAAACACGATTTCAGGTGTTGAGCCCCATTCGACTCATACCTTCTCGATTAACCATCTAATCTTCTTAAGCCCATATTTTAAGATTTCAAATATCTAACAAAATCAGTCATTTTTGGGACTCTTAACATTCTTAAGGCATACGTGGGTTGGTATCGTCATACCAAGATTTACAAGTCATACTTATCATATTATGCCTTCCTCATTTACACATCAATAGTCCCATAGTTAAGGATCTTAAACTCATTTAACATATAAGTCCCCCCAAGATTTTAATCCAATTAATTATCAAACAACCATTTTAAGAACCGAGGGAGTTA
Organism: Jaltomata sinuosa; assembly: GCA_003996215.1. Lineage (NCBI taxonomy): Eukaryota > Viridiplantae > Streptophyta > Magnoliopsida > Solanales > Solanaceae > Jaltomata > Jaltomata sinuosa. The sequence continues at coordinate 609,495 of QJPP01000178.1, read as the reverse complement.
AGAGATCCTTCTTTTTCCGTCAAGAATCAATTGTTTAGATAATAAAATAATTTTCGTACTAAATGCTTCTTAAAGCTTCAAACCTGCCCCAATTTCAATAATCCGTAATTAAGGTCATACTTCCAACTATAACTTTAAAATAATAATTAGACACAGATGATTTCATAGAAAAACATTTAAAAGTTTCACGAAAACTCTTTCTTTCGAAACCCTTCAACCATTATTATACAATACTAGCATAGATTTTATAGTAAGTATGAGAAAACACAATCCTTACGAGTATAATTGAAAGGGGATCGTTCAACATACCTTTTGATGAAGAAAGCTTACGAAACGCTTGGTTTTAGTTCGTGCCTTAGGAGGTTTAGAAATATTTAGAATGAGCGGGGGACGAATCTTGGATGAGGAAAGGATCGAAACGCCCTCAAAATAGCTTAAAAAAGGTAATTCCCGTAACAATATCCTAGGGGTCCTATTTATAGGCAATTCTAATTAAAATCTGGATTGGTCTAGGAAGAAAAATGCGTCAGAAAAATGGTCGCCAAAATGGTCCATTTTGGCCACAAACGGACCATTTTTGGAGGCATTTTAACTTACAAAAAATTTCAAGCTTCTGCCTCCCAAAACGGTTGGAAGAACGGACCGTTGTCTCAGAAAATGGTCCGTTTTCCTTTCCATTTTAACTCCCAACATTCGACGGTCTTCTGGACAGACAAACGTCTTCTCGGTAACCTGATCATAACTTTTTACTCCAGACTCGGATTAATGCGCGGTTGGCAGCATTGGAAAAAAGACTCGAAGACCTTTAGTTTGGTAGTTAATAGGCCATCTAACTCTTTATATTCTAGGAGTAATGATTGTTTGAAGATGACTCAAGTTAGAAAGTTATACGAAAACTTAGTCGATAAAGAAGCTTTTAACTTAACTTGTGCTAGAGGTTTCTTAAGACCTTAATTCACATCCAACACTCTTCCCACACATAGTGCTTCACCATAACACCTAGTTACAAGGAAATATTTCCAGGTTTAGGTCTAATTACACGCGAAAAATAATTAGAATCCTAGCTCAAAAGTTTGGGGTGTTACAATATCCCCCCTTGGAATCATTAGTCCCCGAATGATGATTAAGGACACTTTTAGTATGACATAGGCATGCGAAAGAGACGGTAAGGAATAACATGCAAAGGAATTGGAAATAAGTTATGCATTAGTACCTTAGTTAACTTCGTCCGGAGAAGTGAACAAAAAGGGATATCTAGACTTCATGTCCTCTTCTGATTCTCACGTAGCTTCTTCCACTTTCTGATTCCTCCATAACACTTTCACCGAAGCTATTTTCTGGGTCCTTAACTTTTGAACTTGCCGATCTAAAATTTCTATGGGGACTTCTTCATATGACAATGAATCTTCACCCCAATGCCCTCTACAAGAACCACCAGTGAGTGATCACCCACACACTTTTTGAGCATAGACACATGGAATACGGGATGAACCGATGCAAAATTCACGGGTAACTCCAACTCATAAGCAACATTTCCAATCTTTCTCAAAATTTGATAAGGGCCAATATAACGAGGATTGATCTTACCCTTCCGCCCAAACCTCATAACTCCCTTCATAGGAGAGACTTTTAAGAACACTCAATCGCCAATGGCAAATTCCAACTCCCTCTTTCTAACATCCGCATAAGACTTTTGGCGGCTCTGGGCAGTCTTTAACCTCTCTCTAATGGTCTTAAATTTTTCCATGGCTTGATGCACAAGGTCTGGCCCCAACAATTTAGCTTCGCCCACTTCATACCATCCGATAGGGGACCTACATCTCCTACCATAAAGAGCCTCGAACGGTGCCATTTGGATACTTGAGTGATAACTATTGTTGTAGGAGAATTCAATGAGAGGTAGGTGATTCACCCAACCACCCTTGAAATCAATGATGCACACTCTCAACATATCTTCCAAAGTCTGAATAGTGCGCTCTGCTTGCCCATCCGTTTGAGGATGGAAAGTGGTACTAAGGTTCACCTGCGTACCCAAACCTTTTGAAAGGCTCTCCAAAACTGAGAAGTGAATTGCATACCTCGGTCGGATATAATGGACACCACGGCACCATGCAATCTAACAATCTCCTGAATGTACAACCTCGTATAATTTTTCCCCGAATAAGTCATTCTCACAGGCAGAAAATGGGCAGACTGGGTCATTCTATCCACAATGACCCAAATGAAGTCATATTGATTATGCGAACGTGGGAGACCGGTGATAAAATCCATGTTTATCATCTCCCATTTCCACATCGAAATGGCTATGTCTTGGGACGTACCACCAGGCCTTAGGTGTTCAACCTTAACTTGCTGACAGGCGGTACACTTAGCAATAAAATTGGCCACCTCTCTTCATATTATTTCACCAATACATTTCTTTTAAATCGTGATACATTTTAGTAGAGCCAGGGTGAATAGTGTACCCAAAAGTTTGAGACTCGACCAAGATCCTCTCGCGCAAGCCATTCACGTTCGGTAAACATACTTTCACTTGATACTGCAAGATTCCATCTCCTCCTATTTCAAATGCCATAATCTTTTATTTCCCCACATGTTCCTTAATTTGCATGAGTATGGGATCATTATCTTGCTTTTCCTTCAGCTCAGCACCCAAGGATGACTTAGCCATCTCATGCACCATAATCCTACCATCCTCGGAGTCAAGCAGCCGAACTCCTAAATTGGCAAGCTGGTGAATGTCTTTCACCAATCCCCTCGTTTTCTCTTCAACATGAGAAAGGCTCCCCATGGACAACCTGCTAAGAGCATCAGCAACTACGTTAGCCTTAGCTGGGTGATAATACAAACTCATGTTGTACTCCTTCAATAACTCAAGCCACCTCCTTTGTCTGAGATTCAGCTCCTTCTGGGTGAAAACATATTGTAAACTCTTGTGATCAGTGAAGATGTCCACATGCACCCCGTACAAATAATGACGCCAAATCTTGAGTGCAAAAACCACTGGCGATAACTCAAGGTCATGGGTCGGGTAGTTCTTTTCGTGCACCTTCAGTTGTCTGGAAGCATACGCCACAACCTTGCCATGCTGCATAAGCACACACCTAAGTCCCACTCAGGATGCATCACAATACACCACGAACCCCTCAACGCCTCAGGTAGAGTCAAGATCGGAGCAAAAGTCAAAAGATTCTTTAACTTCTCAAAGCTACATTCACAAACATCGGACTATATGAACTTAGCCTTTTTCTGTGTCAGCTTTGTCAATGGGGCAGCTATAGAGGAAAAATTCTCCATAAAACTCCTATTATATCCCACCAAACCCAAGAAACTCCTAATGTCCGTCGTAAGCGTGGGTCTGGGACATTTCTTTACCGCCTCAATCTTTTGAGGATCCACTTTAATTCCCTCACTAGACACAATGTGGTCGAGAAAAGCCACTGAGTCTAGCCAAAACTCGCACTTGGAAAATTTGGCATATAATTCTCGCTCCTTAAGAGTTCAAAGTACGATATGGAGGTGATTTGCATGCTCCTCCTCACTCCAGGAGTAAACTAAGATGTCATCAATGAATACAATAACAAACATATCCAGAAATTCCTTAAACACCATGTTCATAAGATCCATGAATGCTGCAGGAGTGTTAATCAAACCAAAGGACATGACTAAGAATTCGAAGTGTCCATACCAAGTACAGAAAGCGGTCTGAGTAATATCAGCCTCCTTAACCTTCAACTGGTGATAACCCGAACGAAGATCTATTTTGGAGAAACACTTAGCACCCTGAAGCTGGTCAAAGAGATCATTAATTCTGGGGAGAGTGTACTTATTCTTCACTGTTACTTTGTTCAGTTGGCGATAATCAATACACATACGAAGAGACCCATCTTTCTTACGCACGAAGAAAATGGGAGCACCCCAAGGAGAGACACTAGGATGGATAAAGCCCTTATCAAGGAGGTCTTTCAATTGCTCCTTTAACTCTTTTAACTCTGCGGGAAACATTCTATAAGGTGGAATGGAAATGGGTCTAGTGTCTAGCAAATGATCTATCCCAAAGTCTATTTCCCTATTAGGAGGAACCCCGGGAAGGTCTTCGGGAAATACTTTAAGAAATTCATTAACGATGGGAACAGATTAGAGTAGGGGGTTTTCAACATTAGAATCCCTGACCCAAACCAAATGGTACAAACATCCCTTGGATATCATCTTTCAGGCTCTAAGATAGGAGATAAACTTTCCCTTTGGCGCTACGGGACTACCCTCCCATTCAAAGACTGGTTCATTAGGAAAACAAAATTTGACTTTTCTAATCCTATAGTCCATATTAGCATAGCAAGGGTGAAGCCAATCCATTCCCAAAATTGCATCAAACTCTATCATGTCAAGCTCTACCAAATACACCACCGTATCCCTAAGTAAAACAGTTACAACACAATTTTTATAGACCCTCTTAGCAACAATGGAATCACCGTTAGGAGTGGAGACTAAGAAGAGTTCAGGAATACTTTTGGGAGAAAAACCAAAATTTACAGCCACATAAGAGGTCACATAAGATAAGATGGAACCAGGATCAAGTAACACATAAACATCACGGGAGAAAATCTGTAACTACCCGTGACAATATCTGGTAAAGCCTCTGATTTCTGGCTAGTGGATAGTCCATATAGACGGTTTTGACCCCCACATGTACCCGAAGTAGCACCCTTTGCAGGAGGGGCTACAGAAGTAGTGGCTTGGGTCTTAGTACACCCAAAAGTACCTTTAGCTAAGGGACAATCACGTTGAATATGACCGAGTTGGCCACACCCATAACATGTACGACCGCTATGATAGCACTTTCTATAGTGAAATTTCCCACAAGTACTGCATGGAGGGTAAGATGGAGCCGACTGGGCTACACTACCTTGCGACTAAGTACCCTGCATCTTCGAACCATGGCTAGGCTAGAATCACTGATCGCCCGAAGGTTTAGGGGCAGGTGCACTAGCTAATGACGAAGCATATCCCCAAGACCTCTTTCTGAACCGATGCCTGTCTCCCTTACCAGTATGTTGACGGTCTGCCTCCTGGTCTACTGGCCTTGCCCTCTTATTTTGGCGTTCGACTGCCTCGGCCTACTTTTTTTTCTCTTTCTTAACTTGTTGTATATACACCACCAATCTGGACAGATCCATATCCTTATTCAATATAGTCATTTTACATGCCAACACCAAGTCATCAAAGATGCCATTTGTAAACTTCCTCATCCGGGCCCTCATATCGGATACCAATTTTGGAGCATAACGATACAGTTGGTTAAACTTCAGAGCATACTCCTTGACTATCATACTACCTTGTTTTAGATTCACAAACTCTTCAGCCTTATCTTCCCTCAACTCCTGTGGAAAGTAGTGGTCAGGGAAGGCTTCAAAAAAATCTTCCCAAATAGCAGGCTCGGCATCCTCACCCCTCATCTCTTCCCACTCATTATACCACTGATAGGCCATCCCTTTCAACTGATAGGCTGCCAACTCTACTCCCTCCGTGTCGCTAGTATGCATGACCCTGAATATCTTCTTCATCTCATTCACAAAATCCTGAGGATCCTCTTCTGCATTGAACCCCATGAAGATTGGTGGGTTTAGTCGCATGAACTGACCCACCCTAGTAGCATCTAAAAACCCGGTGTTAGCACAAGCCCTTCCTAAACGGTGAGCCTGAGAGGAAACAAGGTGTGCAAGCATCTGTATAGTCTGCCTAAACTCGACATTAGTAACCTCGCCCTGCAGAGGCTGGACCCGAGTTACACCGGTCTTGGGAGCCTGAGTAGGGACCGTAACAGGTGCAGTAGCATGAGCAGTAGCAGGTGCAGTAGCAGGAGGGACTGGTGGAGTCCCAGTAGGAGCGACAGGATCAGCAGTGCGGATGCCATAACGGGTCTGCATTCCATGGGTAGGACGAACCTCCTCAATAGTTGTCCCTGCGGGGACCGAGCTTCTAGTTGTAGTTCCTGATCCGATGGTCCTTCTTGGAGGCATGATCTGAAATGCGGGAAATTTAAGAGTTAGAATAATTTTCTTAAAGTCAGGCTATTTAGCATGAGGTAGAACATGAAAAAAGGGAAACATTCCTAAATGCCTTGTAGCCTCCATTTTATAAGTGTGGCGCGCTTCACACCCATAAAATGGACTCTACTCAATACGACTTTGTAGACACCCTAGGACCATGAACCATGCTCTGATACCAAGTTTGTCATGACCCGAGGCTAGGCCCTGGATGTAACGGGCAACCTGAACCAAAAAGTCTTGAGTAAACCCCTTAGCATACATCATACACACAAGTATATAAAATTAGCGGAAATAGGCCCATTGTAAAATAAATCCAACTGAAATAAGATGATCAACAATTATCTTACTAATCCTAGTCTCCAAAGCATCTAACATCAAGAATAAACTCCTATGTCAGGACATAGCCCTGACGATACCATAAAACAAAATAGAGTTCTCAAACCAACTAATAAGGGAAACACAGGCCTTCCGGAGGGATGGAGGGCTCACCACTTGCTTATCAAAATCTCGAAGATCCTAGTGCTACACAGAACCACGGGGAAAGGTCTCTGAACCTGCATCATGAAAAGATGCAACGTCCGAGGATGGTCAGTATGATGAGTACCTGTGTAGACTCTTCAGTAGGCTATTCCATCAACTTGAGTAAGTTCTCATTATTCCCGAGGACTAAGCAATATACCATTCATCAGTTTGTTCTGTTACATAAAGATAGTTGGATTCAGAATGTAGCAGAGGCTTCATAGACAGAGTCAAGTCAAGTCAGTTGTAACTAGTTTTTAAACATTTTATTATTTCAGTTAATAAAAGTTTATATTATTTTATTTCATTTTTTTTAAAGATTAGCCCATGTTTTCCAGCTTTTGTAATTTATTTCATTAAAAGTTCAGATTTATTAGTTGTATGCCAGACTAAGTGATTCTATCAGGCCATTCGTGATTTCGGGTGCCGGTTATGTCCAGGATGTAGGCTCGAGGCGTGATACCTATTGGAGTTGCGGGTGTCTCCTCGATTTCTGTCAATCCACTCAGCAAAATCAACACCTGAGCTAATACATCTTATGAAGCCAGAGCAGGCACAACACCTTTATGAACTGGTGCTATTGCATCCTCTGTTGCCCCGTCATGGACCTCTAGAGATGCAAGGGACTTGGACCTATCTCGAATCTGACAACAGCTTGACCCCTGCCTCTAGCTAGCATCGTATCATGACCCAAAGCTAGGCCCCGGATGTAATGGGCAACCCAAACTAAAAAGGCCTGAGTAAACCCCTAGCATACATCATACGCACAAGTATATAAGATTAGCGAAAACAGGCCCATTGTAAAATAAATCCAATTGAAATAAGATGATCAACAATTGTCTTACTAATCCCAGTCTACAGAGCCTCTGACATCAAGAATAAACTCTTATGTTAGGACATGGCCCTGACGATACCATAAAACAAAATAGAGTTCTCAAACCAACTAATAAGGGAAACACAGGCCTTCCAAAGGAATGGAGGGCTCACCACTTGCTTATCAAAATCTCGAAGATCCTAGTGCTACACAGAACCACGGAGAAAAGTCTCTGAACCTGCATCATGAAAAGATGCAGCGTCCGAGGACGGTCAGTACGACAGGTACTGGCATGCAACCCAAATGAAAGGATATCACAGTTTATAAAGCAAGTCATAAAAATATAACACGGATCATAAACATAGAATATGGGGTAATTTCCAGATCAACAAATAAGAAATTTACAAGAATATATTACTTCTGGACTAGATGGTATCCCCGACATTTATTTCACCACGGGCTATATGGGTCCGATGACAACTCGATCGGCAGAGCCTCCAATCCAAGTTTGTAGCAAGGATTAGACCGTCATATTATAATCACCTCACAACTGCATACAACTGAATAAGTCAAGCATACAGTAAAGAGTCTCATTCAACTCAAAGGGAAGAGTCCCGCTCGACTCATACCCGTGTTGGCAAAATATGGTTTCAGGTGTTGAGCCCCGTTCGACTCATACCTTCTCGGTTAACAATCTAATCCTCTTAAGCCCATATTTTAACATTTCAAATATTTAACAAAATTAAATATTTTGGGACTCTTAACATTCTTAAGGCACAGGTGGGTTGGTATCGTCATACCAAGATTTACAAGTCGTACTAATCATATTATGCCTTCCTCATTTACACATCAATAGTCCCGTAGTTAAGGATCTTAAACTCATTTAACATATAAGTCCCCCCAAGATTTTAATTCAATTAATTATCAAACAACCATTTCAAGAACCGAGAGAGTTAAGAAGATCCTTCTTTTTCCGTCAAGAATCAATTGTTTAGATAATAAAAAAAATCTGTAGTAAATGCTTCTTAAAGCTTCAAACCTGCCCCAATTTCAACAAACCGTAATTAAGGTCATACTTCCAACCATAACTTTAATATAATAATTAGACACGGATAATTTCATAGAAAAATATTTAAAAGTTTCAAGCAAACTCTTTCTTTCAAAATATTTTAACCATTATTATACAATTGTAATAACCCAACTTTTTATGAGGGGTAAATTGGTAATTTAATAATAATAAATAAATCTTAGAAATATATTCTCATTAAAGGGAAAGGAAGTGGGTCAGGCCCACTATTTACTGGTTGGTCACGTGAGATGACCTAATTGTAGAGATTTTAAGTGGCTTTCTAGTTTAAAAAGGAAAAGAATTCAAAACAGAGGGGTACGACTCATAATCTTTAAGAGAACAAGCAGCTGGTGTGTTTGATTTTTTTCATGGTGGCTTGAAGATTTGTGATTTGGGGAAATAGGCTGCCAATTAAAAATTAAATTTTCCAGAAGCCTAGAGGTCAAGTAACAGGTATCGAGTTAATCTTATTCTCCATTTTTTTTACTCTGAAATAGGGGTTGTTCTAGATAATATGCCTTATAATGAGTGGGCTAATGAATAAAGGATTAAAGTATTTGGCTGTGATTAGTAGCTAGGTGAATCATTAGATGAAAATATAAGATATTGGCTATATATCGGGGGGAAACCCCATTGTTTTCCTTACTGATGCAGTTCCAAAGTTCTACTACCACCACTTCTAAAAAAGAAAAAAATCATTATGATTAGGCAATAATTGGATAATAATGAGAGTTATGATGTGATGGTGGTTATGAATGAGACAAACATTAGTCAAGCATAATTTCAAGCATTTTTAGAGAATTCAAAGTTTAAGCCATTGTTGTCTTTGAAGAAAAGTTTCGGCCTATTGTAGCTTTCAAAAAAAAAAAAATCCAATTCAAGTTATAAACTCATAGTGGATTATTACTTTGGGGCATCAGTGTATATATATTGAGTAGATGATTCACTAATTAAGTTTAGACAATTTGATTAAGATATTTCTCTTTTAATTTATAGTTTAAGATGTGAAATATTAAGGTTTAGCTCTAAGCTTGAAAGTTAGGGATATTGGGACTTGACCCTGACTAGTATAATTAATCTTGTTAATTAATTTGTTTTGATAAATTGAGGTTGTTTGGTTCGTGTTCTAGACATTGCAAGATTGAAAAACTTGTCATTAACAAGGTAAGTGAGACTTTAAGCTTTGAGTGCTTGCTTTTCAAATTCGTTTTGAAAATATATTTTGTCTGCCCGGTCTATGTGTTGAGATGAGCGTGTGCTTGGTAGAATTGGTGATCCTTGATGAGAGCCGAATATATTTTATTATTAAGTACACTAAGTTTCTTTGTAAATTATTTATAATATGATAAAATTGTGTACGAAGAAGTAGGAGCATTGTGTATGCTTTTTGATTTCACTGGGGCATTGTGTATGCTTCTCTGTGCATTGTGTATGCTTTATTATTTCATATGGGATATTGTGTATGCTTCCCCGAGTATTCTGTATACTCTTTGATATATTTGGCCCATTGTGTATGTTGCCGAAAACTTGTGGTGTTGATTATTTACTTTAATTGCCATTTATGATAAGTCATTAGTGTATATTGTGTTGAGATATATAGTTCTTGGTCAACGATTTGATTGGAACTTATTGGATACTTTATTATGGTATAATTTCTATATTTTTGTGTCCGTGGTGTGTTTGTATTTTCTAACACTTGTCCCAAGAGTATTTAAAGTGGTGAGTCGAGGATCTTACTGGGTTATATTTATATATAGCTCACTCCTTACTTGCATGTCCATGTAGATACTATTAGTGTGGACGAAGCTAGTGGCTAAAGAGTTAGTTGAGTGAATTCTATTGCTGAGGTGAGCCACCGCATTATTCGTGGAGGCTGCTATTTCGTCTTTTCTTATTTAAAGTCATTTATTCCTTTCCTTGGGTGTAAATGCCCGACAGTTAAACTCATGGCACTCTTTTAGATGCTCCATGGTCTTATTGTGGGAATTCGAGCTAGAGAATTAGTAGTTGAGTGATCTCTGAATCAATGGATTGATTATGGATTTTGATAGATTATTTTCCTCATTTATTGATTATTATTAATGCGTTTAGACTTGCACATTATTATTTTCGATGCTTATATAATTGGGTAGGTGAATGCATATCTGGTTCGTCCGACAGGTGGTGTTAGCGGGTGCCAGTCACGTTTAGGAGGTATTTTGGAACGTGATTGTAACACCCCGGAAACATATCCAGCTATCTAAGTGAAAAATCTCAGAAATATTCATGTTCCAGGAACTACGGATCCAAACCACGGACCGTGGTTCAAACCACGGGTCATGGAATAGAGTCGTGGTTGGCCTTATGCTGGTTCAGCCTCTGGTCTGGAATCACGAGTGGGTTCTACGGACCTTGGTTCAAACCACGGGTCCGTCCTCTCCACTCGTGGAACTCAGATCAGAGGAGTGACAGGTTCCTCTGAAATTACGACTGGGTTCAACGATCCGTCGTCTTAAGTCGTGGATTGACCAAGGGTCAACTGTATCCCCATTAATGATGAGTCCAAACGATGACCCGTATTCTTTTCGACGAGTCTATCCTGTTGAATCATAGACTGTCTTCTGCAGGCTATCTAGTTTACCAGGTTCCATGAGTTGGAACCACGAGCCGTCATTCAAACGATGACCCGTGGAACCAATCTGTAGAACCTGAAACTGACTCTTTTTCCTGATTTTTCTAAGTTAAATCCCAGGGATATCTTGGTCATATCCCACCCTTTTAACTCCTAAGTGAGGTCGTTTTGACTATTTCAAGAAGGGTTTTCACCCTCATTAGCCTAAGTTCCTTCTCATTACTTCACTCTTCTCCCAAAAAGAAAAATTCTTCTCCAAGCTTCAAGTCTCAAGCTCCTAGTTCAATCCTCCTAAGTCTTTCCAATTCAAGTGGGTTATCTTCAACCAAGGTATGTAGGTAATCAACAATGGGTTCCTTTCACCCTTGTGCCCAAAACCCTAAATCTTTAGTTTGATTTCATGAACTTTCAAATTAGGGTTCTTACCCAATTCTTATGGGTTTTGCTATAAATTGCCTTCTCATGATTTTATTATGAAATTAGTACTAAGTTGCATGATTTCACATGAGTTTTTACATGTTAACTCTTATTTCATGAATTGAAGTTTAACCATGGAAATCTCTACGTGCATAAAGTGGATTTGAGTAAATTGGGTTTTGATAAGCATGTTCCTTATGGATTTTCAAGTATGTGCATGCCTAGTTCCTATGATTCTATGAAAGTATATGTTTTATGAAATTTGAACTAGAGTCATGCAAATTTTACAAGTCATGAAATATGCAAGTTTTTCCATATTATGAAGTATGATGCAAGGCAAGACACCCGATATTCCATCAATGCCCATGAGCCATTTTCTAAACTAAAACTCATGAGTAGTATGATGACCCGGGGTATAAACAAGTATAAACAAGTCATGAACAAGTATGAACAAGTTTGGCATTAGATATGTCACATGTATATGAGCTCATGTTATTATTACATTTTGGGAGTAGTATTTAGCACCGAGAGACGAGGGTTCAGATAACCCAAGTACAAAACTATGTTGCCACCGTAGGTTGCTCGTGTTGAGGCTTATTATGACAGGATCCTGGTATAAAATGGTTCTAACCTTGGCCGGTTAGGACAACTCTTTCAGTGTGGGTGCAAGACACTAAACTCCATGTAGCTCAGCATGGTTTAATGTCGGTTAAGAGAAACTCTCACATGTTTATTTTCAAGCTATGAAGTTATATGACCCTACATTATGAAACTTAAGCTTTATTTCATGTTTTATGTTTTACACCTTGATATTTATTTATGGTCCTTCTTTAAGTAACAAGTTCATTCTTAAGCATGTTTTAAACTATTTTTATCATGATTCATGCATCACTCACATACTCGTTACATCCTATAGTACTGACGCATATCTTGCGCTGCATCCTTTGATGATGCAGATTCAAGTGTTCCTTTCCAAACACGTGGCTAGAGCTTCCAGGCCACTTTTCTATCATCTGTTGGTGAGTCCTCTTAGTTCGAGGACTAGATATGTTTTAGTTATGTTGATTTCCTATTTCCGTACTCCGAGTTAGCTAGGGTCTTATCCTAGCAACGCCTTATGTCATGTAGAAGCTTTTCAGACATAGACAGTGTTCGAGTCTCCTTCCGGATTGTGTATCTTATTTGACTTGATTACCTATGTATGCGATTCCAGATTTATCTATTATTCTTCCGCTTATCTTTGTTATGCTTGAGTATGCTATGACCAAGGGGGTAGCTTGGGGCACTTGTGGTCTCAAGTCCCGTGTTACGTCCAGGGGGTGACCTCGGGGTGTGACAGTGACAAAGTTGGTATCAGAGCCTAGGCTTTAAGTACCGGGTCATGGAGTTGTGTTTAGTAGAGTCTTGTTCATGGGTATGTAGGCGCCCATACTTATGACCTTGAGGCTACTGAACATCTAGAAAGTTTTCCCTTTTTCATTCCTTGTTCGTGCGTTGAGTTGAATCAAGTCTAATATTTGAATATTATTTCGCAGATGGATAAAAAACGTGGTTCTTCCTATGCTAGACATGGTGCTGGACATGGTACTACCCGCGGTGGTCGTCAAGTTGGGATTCATAAGACTAGGGCACAGGTCGATCCTCAGTCTGGAGTTGTGAATGGTGGTCAGCCCCGAGTTGTTGCTCCAGAGCACGTGCAGGAACATATTGTTCAGGATGCTCCATCGATAGAGCAAACTGATGTACCTATTGTTTCTTTACCTGCAAATGTAGTGATGAGATTGTTGAATGTATTAGAGGCATTGGTGCCTAATCAGGGTGGACCTCCGGTTCCTCAGACTACTTCACAAACACAGACACAGGTTCAGGTGAATGTTGCAGCTACTCAGCCGGATGCTAATTCAGTTGCAGCTATTAGGCAACCCAAGGATCTTAAGAACTTCATGGATCTTAAGCCACCATAGTTCGATGTAATACCAGCTACTATTGAGCATCAAAAATTCATTGATCGTTGTGAAAAGATATTGGCTACGCTGGGGTTAAATGAGATACGTGGAGTGGAATTTACCACCTTTCTATTCTCAGGGTCTCTAGAGGCATGGTGGACTTCTATTCAGAGAGGTAGACACGCAGGGTTACCACCCGTCACTTGGTCTGAATTTTCAGTGATATTTAAGGGCAGGTTCATTTTATTGAGCAAACAGGATAACATGAGATGTTAGTTCAATGACCTGCAACCGGAAGGTATGACAATTATTGAGTATGAGGCTAAGTTCACTGAATTGTCAAGGTATGTTCCATTTTTAGTTGCAGACCCGAGGGAGAAGGTGCGACGCTTTGTGGATGGACTAGAGAATCGTTATCGTGGCCTTGTGATACGAGATGTGTGAAATGGTTCCTATGCAGATGTAGTTGACACTGCTCTTCGTTGTGAGTCTTATGTAGAGATGGAAAAAGTTAAGCGAGAAAACAAAAAGGCACGTAACTCAGACGAGTTTAGTGGTGCTCCATCTGGGGGCAAGGGTGGTTTTCATCATGGGCAGTCCTGGCCTACCCAGTCAGAGTCAGTAGGGCAGTCTTTGAGGAATAGTTATCCAGCAAGACAGGGTCAAAATCAGACACAGAGGAAGGGTAACAGTTCTTTTCAGTCGGGTCAACATCCATGGTGTTCTAATTGTGGTAGAAATCACAGTGGTCGTTACTTTGGAACAAATAGAGCTTGTTATACTTGTGGTGGAGAGGGGAATATTGCTAAATATTATCCGCAGGGAAATACTGGTGCTAGTCAAGCTACTACTCAGCCGCAAAGGACTACTACAGGAGCACAAACTCATATTCAGCCAGCTAGGGTCACCCCACAGGGTGCTCGTGGACAGGGTCAACTGGGTGTAGAGAGAGCGGATGGACCATCGAGATTATTTGCTATGGCCAGACAGGATATTGAGGCATCCAATGCAGTAGTCACAGGTATTATCACTGTTAATTTTTGTGAGGCTTATACTCTTATTGATCCTCGTTCTACGTATTTGTATATATCTCCATCTTTTGCTATATTCTTAGAGAGAATAGTTGAGACTCTTATTGTGCCATATATGGTTATGACGCCAGTGGGGGAGACTTTATCAGTGGATAAAGTGTATAGAGATTGTGTGATATCTCTTCAGGGTAAGGATACCGTAGTCACTCTACTAGTATTTCCGATGTCTGACTTTGATGTGATTATGGGTATGGATTGGTTGGTGTCATGTTATGCTTTGGTTGATTTCTATACAAAGCTTATACGTTTTGAGTTTCCTGGGGAATAACCTTTAGTGTGGAAAGGCATGACTCTGCTGACTCAGGGAAAGGTTATATCTTATGTAAATGCACGTCAAATGATTTATCATGGATGTTTGGGTTTTATTGCTACTGTTCATGATACACGAGCGAAGGATGTTACTATTGATAGTGTTCTGGTTGTTCGGGAATTTTCTGATGTGTTCCTATAAGACTTACCAAGGCTACCCCCGATGAGAGAAATTGAGTTCAGCATTGATTTAGTGCCAGAAACTCAACCTATCTCTATTCCTCCGTATCGTATGGCTCCAGCTGAGTTGAGAGAATTGTAGGTTCAACTCCAAGAGCTACTTTATAAGGGGTTTATCAGGCCTAGTGTATCACCTTGGGGTGCACCTGTGCTACTTGTGAAAAAGAAAGATGGCACGATGAGAATGTGCATTGACTACAGGCAATTGAATAAGGCAACCATCAAGAATAAGTATTTGTTGCCTCGTATTAATGATCTATTTGATCAACTACAGGGTGCTACTCATTTTTCCAAAATTGACTTGAGATCTGTTACTATCAGCTGAAAATCAAGACAGAGGATATCTCTAAGACGGCCTTCCGGACCAGGTATGGGCATTTTGAATTTTTGGTGATGTCTTTTGGGCTGACTAATGCGCCTGCGGCATTTATGGACCTCATGAATAGGGTATTCAAGTCATACTTAGACAATTTTGTGATTGTTTTTATTGATAATATTTTGATCTACTCTCAGAGTGAGGCAGAACATGAACAACACCTGAGGGTTGTGCTACAGACACTTAGAGAACGACAACTTTATGCCAAGTGCTCAAAATGCGAGTTCTGGTTGGGCACAGTTTCCTTTTTGGGACATGTGGTGTCACGGGATGAAATTCAAGTTGATCCAAAGAAGATAGAAGCGGTTCAAGATTGGCCTCGACCTTGTACTCATACAAAGATACGTAGCTTCTTGGGACTAGCTGGATATTACAGGAAGTTCGTAGAAGGTTTCGCGAAGGTAGACGCTCCATTGACTCGTCTGACTCAGAAAGGTGTGGTTTTTTGGTGGTCAGATTAATGTGAAGAAGGTTTTCAGAAATTAAAGATTGTATTGACTACGAATCTGATTTTGACCTTACCTACGGCAGAGGGTGGTTTCACCATTTATTGTGATGCGTCTCGAGTTGGATTGGGTTGTGTCTTAATGCAGAATGGTAAAGTGGTGGCATATGTTTCTCGATAGCTAAAGATTTATGAGAAGGATTATCCAACTCACGACTTGGAACTGGCTGCGATCGTATTTGTACTCAAAATCTGGCGTCACTATCTTTATGGTGAGCCGTGTGAAATCTATACTGATCACAAGAGTCTACAATACATATTCAAGCAAAGAGATCTGAATTTGAGGCAACGTCGATGGTGGTTAGAGCTACTTAAAGATTATGATCTTACTATCTTATATAATCCCGGGAAGGCAAATGTGATGGCAGACTCCTTGAGTAGGAAGTCTATTGGTAGCTTGGCCCAATTTGTTGCTGAAAAGCGACCTATGGCTATGGATATACAAGTTTTAGCTAATTAGGGAGTTTGAATTGATCTTACATTGCCTAACAGGTTGCTTGCAGGTATGGTTGTTCAGTCGTCCTTAGTTGGACAAGTTAAGACTTACCAATATGATGATCCTTATCTTGCTAGACTACGAGATCGAGTGCAGAATGGAGGCATTAAGTCATTCACCATTGATGTCGAAGGCGTGCTACGTCGACATGGTAGACTTTGCATTCCTATTATGGGTGATATGAAGTAGCTAATTCTTGAAGAGGCTCACAACTCGCGATACTCCATTCACCCAGGTGCTACAAAGATATATCAAGACTTGTGTGGATTGTACTGGTGGAAAGGTATGAAGGCTGATATTTTGAAACATGTGACTAGTTGCTTAAATTGTCAACAGGTCAAATATGAACATCAAAAACCCAGTGGAGTAATGCAAAATTTGATTATCCCAAAGTGGAAGTGGGAAATGATTACTATGGATTTCGTCGTTGGATTGCCGAATACTTTGAAGAAACATGACTCAGTTTGGGTGATTGTGGACAGACTCACAAAATCTGCTCATTTCATACCAGGTCAGGTTACTCATACCGCGAAGCAGTTAGCAGATATTTACCTTCGAGAGATAGTTCGGCTTCATAGTATGCCTATTTCGATAATATCTAATCGAGGTGCACAGTTCACTGCTGTGTTTTGGAAGTCTTTTCAGAAATCGTTAGGTACACAGGTGGAGTTGAGTAGTGTTTTTCATCCGCAAACTGACGGACAGTCTGAGCGAGTTATTCAAATTTTGGAGGACATGCTTAGATCTTGCACAATTGATTTTGGTGGTCATTGGGACAATCAGCTGCCTTTGGCAGAATTTGCTTATAATAATAGCTACCAATCGAGTATACAAATGGCATCATATAAGGCTCTATATGGTCAAAAGTGTCGATCACCAGTCGGATGGTTTGAACTTGGCGAAGCTCAACTTTTGGGTCCGAATTTGGTTCAACAAGCTTTAGAGAAAGTTGCTTTGATACGAGAATGGCTTCAAACATCACAAAGCAGACAATGATTTTATGCAAATAAGAAAGTTTGGGATATAGAGTTCATGAAGGGTGAAAAAGTCTTTCTAAAAGTCGCTCCTATAAAAGGAGTTATGAGATTCGGGCAAAAAGGGAAGCTAAGTCCTAGATACATTGGTTCTTATGAGATTTTGGATCGGATTGGGTTGGTGGCATACAGACTTGCTTTACCTTCAAGGTTATCTCATGTTAATCCAATATTTCATGTGTCCATGCTTAGACGATATGTTCGTGATGATAGTCATAAGATCCAGCCAGAGGATGTGGAGCTTGATGAGAATTTGACTTATGAGGAAGGCCCGATATCTATTATGGATAGGCAACTGCGACAGATGAGGTTGTTTTATCACATTTTCACTCTCTTTTTGAAAAGAAACACAACTTCGCTTTTGAAACGGTTTTTGGCTTGGATTATACTTGAAAATTTGTAAAAATCTCCAAATTTAATTAAAACAGATTCGCCACTTAATTTTTAAGAAAAATCAAGAAAACCTTTGAAAAATATTCGAAAGATTTATAAAAACAGATAAAAACCTTTCGAATTTAAAAAATCTAGGTAAGAAGTTCATATTAACATTTTTAGAAGGTTTTTAAGGCACTAAAAATATCCGCTAACACGCGATTATCCAACTATTTTTCTAACTTATTTTATTGACTAACTTTGAAAACATGAAAATTTGACAAGTAAAGAAAGAGTTGTTACCTAAAAGGTATTTCGTTTATGACAAAATGATAAGTAATTTTTTAACGAAATTTATAAACCATACTTGATGGCAAAATATAAGAAAACTGATCAAAGTTTCAAAACTTTATAAATTTATTTAAAACAAGTGGAGTAAACTTGCAAATAAAGACACATGGTAATCCAATGGGAAAATTAACAAAGTTAATTAAAAAAGAGTTAGCGTTTTACAAAGAGTCCAAAATTAATACAAAACAAACTAAATTAAAAGAAAGGAGAAGTTGGGTTTAGGCACTTAGGCCCAAACCTCTACGAACGTCCGTGTTGGACTACCAAAGTGTTTGGGTTATGCCCATTTAATTATTTTTGCTCCTTCGACCTTCTATGTATATTAGCTTCCCTTTCTTTCGTGTGGCACTTAGGCCACATTTTCTCTTTGAATTTCCACAACTTTTTACCCTTTTTGGGCCTTGGATTGGCAGACTCGAATGAGGAATACTACTTGGGCTTGGCCCAAATAGCGAAATGCAAGAGACACCCAAGTTGGGTTCGACGATTTCATGCAAAGAAAGATAGAAGAAATTAGCATATGCTCCAATAATAGGATCAAAGTTAATTGATAGAGCACATATCTAAACACACACAATTTCAAGCTTAAAGAAAATCACTGTATACATACTAGAATTGAACAAAAATATCCTACTAGATTTGTCCTTTATGAATATATGGCAGATTTCAAAAGTATGATAAAAAAAACATGTTGCTTCCCAAGTTTAGACTCAAAATAACAAGAAGGAAGATGACTTGAACAAATGGCATGCTAATTCATATACAGTAAAACAAACGATCAACTATTATATGTTCGATATTCAACTTCAAAATGTAAAGCTAAACTTAATCCAATACGTATCCAAACATATATGATCTAGTTATCCTCCATATGCCTTCAAACTAAGAAGCAGGGAAGCATTACCAAATATCAAGCAATTACCCAACCAAATCGGCCTTTCGACACGACACAGTGACCATGGCAAAGTAAGGAATGATATGAGGGAACAAGCTAAGCACACAAAACAGATTTGGAGAACAAAGAACATAAGCCTGCTTCTTTCGTTTCAAACACATTAAATAAGTCAACTTTGATAGCATAGGGAATTGATCAGAACCCATTACCATTTTTAAAGCCACAGGGTAGCGATCGGAGGAAGGGAGTTTATTGACTAGATATTCTAAGAAAACACAGTAAACTAACCCCAACATTCAATGATTCAATTAAATTTTGCTTGAATAAGAAAAGGAAACCAATTTTTTGTTTAAATATACTGTAAAGCATAATCCTTTTTTACCCATTTGGAGCAAAGTTAAACCTGATTTTCGGAGGAGCTTGTTTTAGAACCCAGGTATATCATTATGTCAAAAATGAATGCGCTAACAGTTTTTAAGTCAATACAAGTTGGCACACAAGAGGGAGAGTAGGGACATTGATTCTTGCAATGAAAAAAGAGATGAATTCAAAATAACAGAGGAAATTTTTTTAATAAAATTTACTGATTTTATATGAAAAACACACCAAGTGCAGCTTATGATACGTGCTTGACCTCGCGATAGCAAGAGAATCCTAGTAGAAGCATGCATTTCACAACGAGAGATAAAAAAAGAATCACAGTTATGGAGGGAAGAAGTAAACAGGAAGCAAACAAAATAGAAAAATCAACTTTTAAGACTTAGCCAAAGAGGAATAGATCAACAGGGGAACTACGCAAGACTATTTAAACAGAGCAACGAGCTTAACCCATTTTAACAATAAAGATCTATCCAAATTACGGGCAAAAAGGGTACGGACAAAACAATTTTTCATGAGGACCAAACAATCAATTCAAGTAAAGATCATTGTCTAGGGAAAATAGTTTATTTTGGGTGGTGAAAGTAGAGAGATTTGGAGTTTATTATCAACTAGCTAAGCAAATTAAAGAACATTTTGAAACAGCCTCATGTTCAAGTTCAACAATCCTATCAGTCAAACGAAGAGCAGAATAAACAACTTTCGAAATTTAGTAAGCAAACAAACTCGTTTAGAGCTGTAGTTAGAGATAAAAGAAAAGCCATATTGATAATCCCTTTTCATCTCTTGGATTAAAGACTTGGAGAGAGGTTAAAGAAGAGCAATCCTCAAAGACTTTTCCTTTCTTGAGGATTTCATTTGGTATTATGAACCAAAGAACCCATGAGAAAGTCCAAGTTCTATATACTTACGGCATCTGGAAAAAAAAACCCAATTGTCTTTGAGCATTAGACGAATGGCTTACGCCCAAAAGTAACACGAGCAAGAACACAAAGCAATCATGACCAAGAAGGGAAAGCAAGAACGGGAACTTTAGGGAAAATCCAGGTCCAACAGTAGCTTCAAATCAACCAAACAGACTCCAAAAACGTGTCCCTAATCACACATATGCAGTCAATAATTTTAATAAGAGCATGAGCAAAATTTGAAGACCCATTTAGTTCTACAGAGGGTTCAACAAACAGACAGATTTTAACTTTCATTCATAATTCCTTGTCACAGCAAACATCAAACAAGACCAGTCGGAAACCATCCTAAGTTCACCATGCTAATGAAAAGTAAAATAACAAGAGAGCTAAACAGGATTCAACGAGTTTCGAACGGGATCTTTCACCACTGGAATTTTAACTAGTCTCGCCAGAAAACACGAGACTTTGAGTCTATATCTCTGAAACTTTCGGTTACGTAAGATTAGAGAAATGCTTCTCCAAAATCCTCCCCAAAAGCTAGCTATCCTCTATCCCTCTACAACAACACGTATTTATAGGGGAAATTTTGGGTGAAAAAAGGGGGGAAACAAATGGGTAAACTGGGAAATTCCGTTGGGGATTTTCGAATTCAAAACGGGATAAGGCTACATCTCATTGATTTCGTACGAAATTGTACAAATTCAAAGGGGAAATCGTGGATTGATTGCCACCTAGCAACCTCTAGAAGCTTCTGGGTCTTGCCAGCATAACTTTGACGGAGAGCTGACTAAGATTTGACGGAATCTTGACGGGTTGGGCGTCATTTTGAAGATGTTGCTGTTGAGCGTGTTGGAAAAGGACAGTGCAATTGGAAGAGCGTGAGGACACGGATGGAGAAATTTGAGGGAATATAATTGTGGTTTAAGTGTGAGGAAATGTATGTATATGTTTGGTGAGCTGATGGTGGGGATATTAAGGGAAATGGGCCGGGTTTGGGAATTGTTTTGGGCTAGGAAATCAATTGATTTGGGCCAAAGTTGGTTGACAATGGAGGAAAATAAAATGGTTTAGGAATTGGCCATTTAATTCATAGGCTAGCCAAATTTTAAAAATATGGCCAAATTGAATATATTGAAGAGTTTAGGCCGTAATTGGAATGAAATGAATTAATCACTTAATTAATTAAATGAGCTTCTAGATTTAACAATTAAAAATAATTCACTTTAATAAATACGTAACTCAACTTGTTTAAAATCAAAGAATTAATCATACAATTATTTCTTGACTTTAAATCAATTTTTGAGAAAAATGGAACACATTTCAAACTTTAAACACGGTTTTCATTTAAAATAATTTTCAAAATATTTCTTTAAGTAAACTTCATATACTCTTATATAACTAAATATAGAGTATACATTTCACCTAAAAATACTAAATTAACTTCAAATTAATTTTGAAAATCTTACAATTTCATAAAGATAATTATTTCAAAATTGTTTAAAGTAGTAGAAATTCAAAATTGATTACGAATGTGGAGGGCAAAAATTGGGTGTCAACAGAGGTCGAAAAAGGGAGCTTCAGTTAAAGTTATATGGCGTAATCATCCAACCGAGGAGGCTACTTGGGAGTCTGAGGCGGACATCTGTCACGACTCAACTATCGGATCGTGCAGGCACCTACTCTAATCCACCTAGATAGGAGAACCCTTACCACCCGAACCAACAGGCAAAGCGAAAAAGAACATAAATCATGAAATAAAACCCTTTTCAATACATGGAACTTCCTTTACAAAATTTTCAGAAAAATAAATGACTTAAAGAACTTGCAAAAAAATATTTACAATATGAGACAGCCCTACCTAGAACCTAGTCTAAGCCGGTACAAGAGCTACTACGAGATGATACAAAAATGAAGAAGACACAACTCCCACCATAGAAGCAAGAAGTAGGAGCTGCTGGAGAATCACTGTCATCCTGAACCTGTAAAACATCACCAACCCTTCAACCAGACTATACCCAAAAAGGTATAGCAAGAGTAGAATCAGTACAAACACGCGTACTGGTAGGCACCATCGATTGACCCGAATCCACTCCTACCATCATATAAGAAATTAAGGTAAATACATAAGTCAAGTACTTCCACCCGTAAACATCCATTATTATCAAAACCCACTTCGAAACCAACCTTCCTATCCCTTAGACTTCCCAAGTCACCTTGTCACCTAAACTTCCCAAATCACACTTACCATTAGACTTCCCAAGTCACATTTATCACCTAGATTTCTCAAGTCACACTTATCATTGCCAATATTGATGCCCCTACCCGGACTACTATTTTCTTACCCAAGTCAACCGCTATGACTCAACAACCCAGAGTAAACCCCACTACTTGGTGACATAGACCACACCTGTCATACCACTACCTACCGGTACAAAACATCCCCCAACGACCCCCAGGGTCATACTCAACAAGTAACAACAACCAACTTTATAACCAGATGACAAGTCTCCTCCTTAGCTTATCAACTGCACGTAACAAGTCTAACCGACCTTGACAATTCTTATTGACAATGACATATATCCTTTTTACATAATCCGGACCAAATAAGGATCCCTAGGACATCATCTACGCCAATAACATGCGACCCCGATTCACAGAAGAACCACCTTGTCACTTAAGCACACTAACCCGGCCCTTCTAGGACCAACTATATGCCAAATAATAATACATCCCGGCCCTCTCAGAAATCCAACATATAAAGAATAATAAGTACACCCGCACTAAGTAAAATAGTGCAATATATAATAACAGCCAGTAGTACAACTCCAGACTCTCAGTCTACCTTTTTTGCTTATCAACCATAGAAAACAGGTTCAACAATCATTTAACAACAATAATAAACATGATATTTACCCTTTTCATTACCCGGATCAATCAAGGATCTCTAGACCAACACCTACGTGTTAACATGACCACCCCTAGACCATTTCCACATTTAAGTGTAATAACCCGGCCTCTCAAGAACCAAATGCAGAATTCACAATTTAGTAACACAACCCGGTCCACTCATGGAATCATCAAAAATAAACAACAATGCAATTAAATAACCCGTACCAGGCGTGGTACCTGAGTCAACCAATGTAGAACCTATACCAGGCGTGGTACCCAAGCCAACTGTTAGTATTTTCCATACCAGGCGTGGTACCCTACACAACCGTTAGTAAACATGTATCAAGCGTGGTACCCGAGTAAACTATTAGTAAACCTGTACCAGGCGTGATACCCGAGCCAACCATTAGTAAATTTGTACCAGGCTTGGTACCCGAGCCAACCGAATGTCACACAGAAATCCACAGTCACAAACAATGAACAATCAATACTTGTAAACCAACAAGCAATAACACCTAGTTCATTCTACAAGACTGATAACAGGATCCTAGACATTCATAATTCATCTCCTAAGCATGTAACTCATACAATAAAATGAAATAGTACATGAACACAACACACATTGGTAAATCAATAACCATCACCTACCCCCATTCCGGGTACGTAAACTCAACCTTGAATCCCGTCTGAAGACTAACCCAGTTCACTCATTAACACATACTAGTAGATACACCCATTCTTGACTCTCCTCCTATGACCAAAATACAACATGGGGAAACCTCCCTTAACCTTGGTAATTCAACCATTTACAATATTCTACTTTTTATACTAATTTAATTCCCAGAACCTCTGTTCCTTTCATAGTCATTTAATTATCAATCCTTCCGGTTCTTTGAACCTTCCCGACATTCTAGTCCCTGGATTTTATTATCATACAACACCTAATTAAGCATAACAACCCAAAATATCACAATACATTATCATAACACAATCCATTTTAGTTTATTCAATTCAACAACAACAATTCTCCTCCAGACTCTGTGCCTGAAGGCCTAGGCATGGATTCTCTCTTTCAATCTATACAATGAATGCAAAAATAGAAGCGGGTCAATCTACTCAAGAAGAAAACCTAGCCTACCTGGATGCCAAGCAGCTGCACAATGCACTTTCTGGCTCCGTGAAGGCATTCTCTAGTAGATGATGAATCTGAAATCCGTGGTTTCGCACTCCTTCAGTAGGAATCTCCCTTCCCCATGGCTCCCAAGCTTTGGAGCAGCCTAGAAGGGTTTTTGGAGCAACCCTCGTATATTTTTGATTAAAGAAGGGAGAATGGGATTATAAAACTCATTTCTAGGCTTTTTGGTTCCGTCATTCCACTATAGTGGACTGCCAACCGCTACGGCAGTACCGCTATAGCGACCTAAATCCCGCTACAGCGGACTCAATTTTTCAGCACAGACAGTCTTCAGTAAAATAGTCATAACTTCTTACTCGGGAAGCGGATAGATGAACGGTCGATGGCGTTGAAAAAAAGACTCGGAGATCTTTAATTTGGTAGGTATTGAGACTCCTAAATCCTTACATTCTAGGAGGAAAGTATATTTAAAGTTGACCCTAGTTTGAACTTAGCCCGAAACTAAATCGGTAAGAAAACTTTCAACTTAACTTTCTGCTAGGAGTATCGTATGACCTTAGTACATACCAAATGTACTCTAATACTAAAGGATTAATCCTAACTCTTATTACGAATGAGAGGCACCTGCCTTGATCACAAATATTTTTAGTAACGACGGAACAGGTCGTTACAACATGCGAGTTAGATATACTCACTTATTTGGTACTTCAGGTATGATTCTAGACCCGTTCGAGGACGAACGTTATTTGTAAGTGGGGGAGAATGTAATAACCCAACTTTTTATGAGAGGTAAATTGGTAATTTAATAATAATAAATAAATCTTAGAAATATATTCTCATTAAAGGGAAAGGAAGTGGGTCAGGCCCACTATTTACTGGTTGGTCACGTGAGATGACCTAATTGTAGAGATTTTAAGTGGCTTTCTAGTTTAAAAAGGAAAAGAATTCAAAACAGAGGGGTACGACTCATAATCTTTAAGAGAACAAACAACTTGTGTGTTTGATTTTTTTCATGGTGGCTTGAAGATTTGTGATTTAGGGAAATAAGTTGCCAATTAAAAATTAAAATTTCCAGAATCCTAGAGGTCAAGTAACAGGTATCGAGTTAATCTTATTCTCTATGTTTTTTTACTCCAAAATTGGGGTTGTTCTAGATAATATACCTTATAATAAGTAGGCTAATGAATAAAGGATTAAAGTATTTGGCTGTGATTAGTAGCTAGGTGAATCATTAGATGAAAATATAAGATATTGGCTATATATCGGGGGGAAAACCCATTGTTTTCCTTACTGATGCAGTTCCAAAGTTCTACTGCTACCACTTCTAAAAAAGAAAAAAAATTATTATGATTAGGCAATGATTGGGTAATGATGAGAGTAATGATGTGATGGTGGTTATGAATGAGACAAACATTAGTCAAGCATGATTTCAAGCATTTTTAGAGAATTCAAAGTTTAAGCCACTATTGTCTTTGAAGAACAGTTTTGGCTTATTGTAGCTGTAAGAAAAATGAATTTCCAATTCAAGTTATAAACTCACAGTGGACTATTACTTTGGGGAATCAGTGTATATATATTGAGTAGATGATTCACTAATTAAGTTTAGACAATTTGGTTAAGATATTTCTCTCTTAATTTATAGTTTAAGATGTGAAATATTAAGATTTAGCTCTAAGCTTGAAAGTTAAGAATATTGGGACTTGACCCTGATTAGTATAATTAATCTTGTTAATTAATTTGTTTGCATAGATTGAGGCCATTTGGTTTGTGTTCTAGACATTGCAAGATTGGAAAACTTGTCATTAATAAGGTAAGTGAGACTTTAAGCTTTGAGTTCTTGCTTTTCAAATTCATTTTGAAAATATGTTTTGTCTGCTCGATCCATGTGTTGGAACGAGCATGTACTTGGCAGTATCGGTGGTCCTTGAGGATAGCCGAATATATTTTATTCTCAAGTACACTAAGATCCTTTGTAAATTTTTTGTGATATGATATAATTGTGTACGAAGAGGTAGGAGCATTGTGTGCTTTCTGATTTCCCTGGGGCATTGTTTATGCTTCCTTGTGCATTGTGTATGCTTTCTTGTTTGATATGGGGCATTGTGTATGCTTTCTCGAGTATTGTATTTATCTTTGATATATTTTGGCGCATTGTGTAGGTTGCCAGAAACTTGTGGTGTTGATTATTTACTTTAATTGTCGTTTATGATAAGTCATTAGTGTATATTGTGTTGAGATATATAGTTCTTGGTCAACAATTTGGTTGGAACTTATTGGATACTTTATTATGGTATAATTCTTATATTTTTGTACTCGTGGTGTATTTGTATTTTCTAACACTTGTCCCAGGAGTATTTAAAGTGGAGAGTCGAGGATCTTACTGTGTCATATTTATATATAGCTCACTCCTTACTTGCATGTCCATGCAGATACTGTTGGTGCGGACGAAGCTAGTGGCTAAAGAGTTGGTTGAGTGGATTCTATTGCTGAGGTGAGCTACCGCATTGTTCGTGGAGGCTGCTGTTTCAGCTTTTCTTATTTAAAATCATTTATTCCTTTCCTTGGGTTTACATGCCTGACAGTTAAACTCATGTTACTCTTTTAGATGCTCCATGGTCTTATTGTGGGAATTCGGGCTAGAGAATTAGTATTTGAGTGATCTCTAAATCAATGGATTGATTATGGATTTTAATGGATTATTTTCCTCATTTATTGATTATTATTAATGCTTTTAGACTTGCACATTATTGTTTTCGGTGCTTATATAATTGGGTAAGTGAATAGATATTTGGTTCGCTCGATAGGTGGTATCAGCGGGTGCCAGTCACGTCTAGGAGGTATTTTGGGACGTGACAACAATACTAGCATAGATTTCATAGTAAGTAGGAGAAAACACAATCCTTACGAGTATAGTTGAAAAGAAATCGTTCAACATACCTTTTGACGAAGAAAGCTTACGAAACACTTGAGTTTTGCCTTAGAACTTTGAACCCTAGGCACCTTTTGCTTCAAGAACTTTGAGGAGAGAAGTAATGCTCTTTCTTGGTTTTAGTTCGTGCCTTAGGAGGTTTCAAAATATTTATAATGAGTGGGGGACGAATCTTGGATGAGGAAAGGACCAAAATGCCCTCAAAATAGCTTAAAAGAGGCAATTCCCATAAATATCCTAGGGGTCCTATTTATAGGCAATTTCAATTAAAATCTGAATTGGTCTAGGAAGGAAAATGCGTCAGAAAAATGGTCGCCAAAATGGTCCGTGTTGGCCACAAACAGACCATTTTTGGAGGCGTTTTAACTTACGAAATTTTTTAAGCTTTTGCCTCCGAAAATGGTCGGAAGAACGGGCCGTTGTCTTAGAAAATAGTCTGTTTTCCTTTCCGTTTTAACTCCCAACATTCGACGGTCTTCTGGACAGATAGACGTCTTCTCGGTAAACTGATCATAACCTTTTACTCTGGACTTGGATTAATACGCGGTCAGTGGCGTTGAAAAGAAGACTCGAAGACCTTTAATTTTGTGGGTAATAGGTCACCTAACTCTTTATATTCTAGGAGTAATGATCATTTGAAGATGATCCAAGTTAGAAAGTTATACGAAAACTTAGTCGGTAGAGAAGCTTTTAACTTAACTTGTGCTAGAGGTTCCTTAAAATCTTAATTCACATCCAACACTCTTCCCACACATAGTGCTTGACCATAACACCTAGTTACAAGAAAATCTTTTTGGGTTCAGGTCTAATTACACGCGAAAAATAATTGGAATCCTAGCTCAAAAGTTAGGGTGTTACACATCGCTCCCCATCCTCTGCCTCGACCACCTCCTCTAAATGCTCCTCTATCGTGAGCTACGCCCCCTGCGACCGGCTGGGTGCCTCTCCTCTAGCTTCTCCTGAATGTGTTCTCACCATCTGTGAGAGAAAAAAATAAAAGGAGTTAGATATAAATTTGATTCACCAGATACTAATTGGAATCAAGTAATAGCAAGAAAGAAAGAAATAATTAAGTTTTCCTAATTTCTTGTAACCTCTCGAGGAGCAGTACAAATGTCTCCTTACTATTTCGTAAGACTCTAGTATACATGTCCATGTATAATGAGACTGACGAATCTAGTACTCTAATATCAACTTTGTCACGATCCAACCCTCCGGTGGGTCAATCATAATTTACCAACTAACTCAAGCAGTTACAGATTCAATAAATAAATTTAAGGCATTCGAGATGATAACAACGAGGTTAGGGAGATTCAAAATTTAGAATTAAATATTAGAGTGCGAAAGCTAAAACAAAAAAGAATCTGAAAACTAAAAATAAAGATATGAAAAATTCGAAAGAACAATCTAAGAATTTTCAAAGGATGAGATGTTCTACAGCCTTGACAAGATCCAAGTAAAAACTTATAGATTTATGAGAAGAAACCTAACGTATTTACTTGAGAAAATAAATCAAAATGATAGATTCAGATCTTGACCGCTTTATGAGTAACTTAAGACAACAATTAGTATGAGGAAACTAATCGTCTTCTAAAGAATACCAAATAGGAATCAAAGATATCACACAAGAAATTACCTTATACCTTGAACTATGAAACTGGTAAAGGTTGAAAGATAAATTCTCAAAGTACAAGTGTAACAAAGGTTCAAAAGAACTCTCAAAATATTATTGATCTCAATGTAATGTGTTTTTCTAATGAATGAAAAGTACTCCTATTTATAGAATAAAAGGGTGTTTCCAGCCCTAATAAAACCCTAAAAGAATAATTTAGAACTTAGGAAAATAAAATCCTATCTTAGTGGCCAAGGTAAAAAATAAAACTCTAATATTTGTGGCTGAACTAAGGCTATTTTGGGCTCCTTGATCGTGGCTTTTGAGTCCCATATGAGCTTGATTGGGCTGCTGATTTTAGCTTCACTTAAGGACTAAAATTGACCTCCTTTTGAGCTGATTTTGGGCTCTTTGAACACCACTTTAAACCTCTTCAAGGCTGATTTTTAGACCCCAATATTTTTCCTCTTGGAATTCAACTTGGGCCACTAAATAGTTGTATCATTTGGACAATTCATCTTCCTTGGGCTTGAGCTCTTCTTCCCCTATAAGACACCTTTAGATCTGCAATTGAAGCATATTGAGCTTCTCATTGAACTCCTTGGTTCAAGATCTTGTCATGGGCCTTCTTGGAGCTTCTAAAGCTTTATCCTTGTCCTTTAATAGATTAGAGCTTTCATGGATGCTATCATTCCTCTCTTCTTGAAGAAAATTCATCTTCAAATTTAAACCTTGAAAAATAGAGAAGAACAAGCATTGGTAAATTGCATCCACTAATCATAAATGAATATGATAGGAATAAAATAAGATAGTGATCATGTGTCCACTTAATCCAATTAAGCCTAATAGGTATAAATACTCCTTTATAAAATACGTGAACATTTATCATCCCAATAGAATATTTTTCTACTTAAACAACTGTAGAAAGAATCACTCGCAGATGCATTTAACACGTGACATAAGCTAAATGAAGTGAAGACATTAAAGGGATAATTATGTAATTCCATCTTCCTAAGGATAGAGTACCCCAAATGGATATCATGTCAATCCTCAAACAAATCTAACTCTAGGTTTAGTAAAGATCTATTGGCATAAACTAACAAGAATTCATCAAAATTAGAATAGGGATAACTAAAAAGTTAATATTCATAGTAGTATCAAATATTTTACTTCCCTTTTTATTCTTGCAACCGTTATTTTTGAAATTCTCCTCTATGGTAAACTTCCACAACTTTATCAAAATCATGAATTTTATTAAAATAAACACTAGATGAATCAGAAAATTCATATTTATCCTCATCAAATAATGGTGGGGATCATAGTAAGAGTCTTTCAGAACAACAACGCTTTGAGAATTACCAGGCATGAACCGTAAATAATCAAGTAAATCACAATATTTCTCCAATGGCACAAGAAATAACACAACTAGGAGAAAAAAGGTTAGAAAAATTGGAGTTACAATAAGATAGGATCTCACTCAAATTCTCTTATTTTTTGTTACTCTCAATTTTCTTTATTTCACTCTTTTCATTCCTTTTTTTTGGTCATTTAATCCCCTTCTTTCTTGTGACAACTCATTCACCTCTCTCTTCTCTAGCTCTCATTTTTTCACTTTTGAGTTGTTACTTTGAACTTTCTTACTCTTCTCAATTTTCTCTCTCTCTCATCCTCACTTTTTCGCTCACCATCCCCAATTTTAGGATTATCAACATAAGAGATATGATCAACAAGAGAATCACCAGCAACAAACTCAATATTATGAATACATATATGACCTCCAATCAGTTCACATGCACTACCAGATTCTCCTTTCACACACTTCTGCTTTGCACAAGATGATTTGACATAGCTCACTTTATGACACTTAGAACATTGAAGTTCTTCACAGCGAAACTAAGAATGTGGTACAATCATGTCATTTTGTTCTTTACTAGTAAACATCTTCAAAAGAAAGAATAATAAGGTAGTATGGAAAGAAGTCAACTTTTCTACCTTTTTAAACTCAAAGTAACGCTTTATTGGTAATCTTTAAATTTATAATAAATTGAAGTCACAATCTAAAAAAACATACCAAGTATCACTCTTTCAATTTGGATTTTACACTCTTCTAAACTCACCACATTTGTCTTTTTCCCCTCAAAATAACCTTTGAACAAGAATACTTTGTAAATTTATAATTAAACAAAAATGTGTATCAAGTTCTTAGTAATAAAGTACATATTTATGGGGGGTGAAAGAAAGTAAAGAACCAGTCCTAGAACAAGTAGAATTTAGTTGAAATAAAACACGAACAAAAAAGAAAGTATTTAGAACAGATCTAGGATCTCTTCTACTTATTTCCTCTTTGTTGAAAAACAATAAAAAAATCCAAAAAATATTTCTTGGAGAGCAGGTAATCTAATTTCATGGAGAGCAAGTAATCAGATTTCTTGAAGACTAAGTAATAATTTTTTGGAGACCAAATAATTAGGTTTCTTGAAGATCAAGTAATCAGATTTCTTAGAGAGCAAGTTATCACTTTTTTTATCTTTTTTTTAATTTTAAAACATGTACTATTCACTACTACAGTATTTTTTTTTCTTTTTTTTTTTGCTCTTAATATTCAAGAAATCTCAAGATTTATCAAGAATGAAATGTAGATAGAACCGCTCTGATACCACTTGATAATAGCGAGGTTAGGGAAATCCCAAATTTAGAATTGAATATTAGAGTGCGGAAGGTAAAACAGAAAAGAATCTGAAAATTAAAAATAAAGATATGGGAAATTCGAAGGAACAATCCAAGAATTTTCAAAGGTTGGGATGTTCTACAACCTTGACAAGATCTAAGTAGCAATGTATAGATTTATGAGAAAAAATCTAACGCCTTTACTTGAGAAAATGAATCAAAATAATATATTCAGATTTTGACTGTTTTATGAGTAACTTAAGACAATAATTAGTATGAGAAAACTAATTGCCTTCTAAAGAATACCAAAAAGGAATCAAAGATATCACCCAAGAAATTATCTTATACCTTGAACTATAAAACTAGTAAAGGTTGAAAGATAAGTTCTCAAAGTACAAGTGCAACAAAGGTTCAAAAGAACTCTCAAAATATTATTGATCTCAATGTAATATATTTTTTAATGAATAAAAAGCACGCCTATTTATAGAATAAAAAGGGTGTTGCCAGCCCTAATAAAACCCTAAAAGAATAATCTAGAACTTAGGAAAATAAAACTCTATCTTAGTGGCCAAGGTAAAAACTAAAATCTTAATATATATTTGTGGCTGAACTAAGGCTCTTTAGGGACTCCTTTGTTGTAGCTTTTGAGTCCCATATGGGCTTGATTGGGTTGCTGATTTTAGCTCCATTTAAGGGCTGAAATTGACCTCCTTTTGAGCTGATTTTTGGGCTCTTTTGGACTCCACTTTGGATCTCTTCAAGGCTGATTTTTGAATCCCAATATTTCTCCTCTTGGACTTTAACTTGGGCCACCAAATAGTTGTATCAATTCGACAATTCATCTCCCTTGGGCTTGAGCTCTTCTTTTCTTTTAAGACACTTTTAGATCTGCGACTGAAGCACATTGAGCTTCTCATTGAACTCTTTGGTTGAAGATCTTTTCATGGGCCTTCTTGGAGCTTCTAAAGCTTTATCCTTGTCCTTTAATGGATTAGAGCTTCCATGGATACTATCATTATAATACTAAGAGTTTTATATATCAAATAAAGTAAATGCACAAAAATTTAACTATTATAATCCAAAAATGTAAAATTCATCATACACAGACTATAACTAGTAAATGTCTAAAAGCAATAAAAACAGATAAAATAATATTTGAAGGAAATAGATATTGATCAAAAGAGGATCTGCGACAAACTAGTTAGGAAAGTAGCTTACTCTCAGATCAAATAAGTTGGTGACACATAAATGCGAGATCGCGAAAAAAAAGACTCTGGAACACAGTCTGCACTCAAAACAAAGTACAGAAGTAACATCAGTACAAACATTATGTGCTGGTAGGCATCATAGGCCGACTCATATTAGTAACAAGTATATATCACATAGCCAATAAAAGTAATAGACAGGTAAAATAACACGTAATCAAGTAAATCAGAAAATTAAGTAGTCAACAACAACTAGGTAAATAAATCAAATTCAGAAATCAATGTCAATCAATACTGGACATATAAGTCACTAAAAACAGACATACGAAGTCATCACAAAACATAAGTATAATACAATCACAATACATTCATGAAATTATATCCATACTGAATCACAGTTGTATAACCTTTGTATTTCATCAGTATCACTTTGTACCATATCTGAACACACATGTCACTCATTTATACGCACATGCTAAATGGTCTTAATTTGCTCAACTAGTCATGACTTGGAGGAGACCCTAGGCGTCCATGTATCATAGCAGTGTGGTACCCGATCCATCATATAATCGCTCATCTGTAAGCTCACATAGAACTCGAGTAACTCATATTTGAATTATATTTTGTACTGACATGGTACTCGATCCATCATTTAATCGCTCATTCATAAGCTCATATCGGGCTCGAGCCACTCATCTCAGAATAATTGTATATTTTTTATTCCTCTCAACATATCTTAGTATATTATCTGTTAAGTTATCTCACAAGATAATAAAGACAAGTACACATTGATAATCACAAGTCATATTAAGACAGACTTCAATAATTTAACTATTTATTTATATAAGCATTGTCAAGCTAACGAGTATCAATCACAATTTATGTTTGAAGACCAATCATGCATGCTTTATCAGCTAATAACACATACAAGTGATTATCAGCTAATAACACATACAAGTGACTAACTAAAGTCTAACTACATATAAATCATAACCTACCTCAATCGAAGAACTTGAACAAGCAAGCTACTTCACGTGAGTCTTTCATTTTCTCAAAGACTCAAAATGCTCAAAGCCTAAAAATAACCAATGCAAGAGTGTTTAATTATATACTCTTCAAATAATAATCTTAGAAATTCAAACCCACCTAATTCTATCCGTTTCAAGGTTTAAATCATTATCCCGAAGGTTAATTCATTATAGTCTAGTTCTCTAATGATCACAACATCTTAAATTATGGAGTTTCTACCCCATTAATCCCCTTAAAACAGTTTTTATGCTAAAGTTATTATCTTTATCAGACTCTAGGTCTCAAAACACCACAATTATATATTAAAACATCAAATTCAATCCTAAGAAATATTAATTAATAATTTAAAGCATAAGAAACGATAATTACATCCACCCATTCGTTTTTTCATAGTTTGCATAAGTTTTAGGGTTCTAACCCATAATCTATCATTAAAGCCACCCCCATCAATTGACGGAGTGAATTTACCTCGAAGAAAAAATCTATCCTAGCCTTGAAAAAATTGTCTCACACGTCTCTGGAACGAGTTTTAAAGTTATGAGGGTGAGAAACTCGAAATAACTGACTTAAAGGCTAATTCTATCTCGTGTTGACCGCTGCAGCGGTCGATATTTTTGCTGTGACGTTCCCTCTATGGCGATCAATACCTCACTATGGAGAAACTTGACATTATCGTTGACACCCGCTATGATGAAACACTGATCGCTATGACGATCTCGCTGCTTCGGAAATCCTACCATTATAGCGGTGCCTCATTAACCAGAATCTCAATAAAACTGTACTAAGTTTCATTTCACAACACAAATATCATTTCAAGACACCACAACATTAACCAGATGTGCAAACCACTAAAAAAACCAACTACGAATTCACTTGTAGTTTTAGAATTCTCTACGAAGGTCTAGTTCACTAGGTCAACCCATAAAGAACACAATACATCACAATAATGTACAAATCGTCATAATTACACAAAAAATTTAGTTTTAAATCTTCCCATTTTTGAATTTTATTATCTCAATTTCTACTACAGAGACTCTAACAAAGGTACTATAACCTTAACCACCCCATAACGACTGAACGGGTCATTACAGTTTTATAAATTTTAAAAGTTATCGAAAGAACTATGACAACAAAAGGGAGAACCAACAAATTTAAGAAAAAATCCATGTCAAGAATATAGGAAAGAGTCACTAAATTTGAAATAAAGACCCAAAATAAAAAAAGTTTAAAGAAAAAAAATCATAAAAAGAGAAAATGAAGGAAATAAATGCACTCAATAAGAATACTTTGAGGGATGATAGCAAACATAAAAGCAAGCTAAATTGTAAAAATAACTAACAATGAAAATGATATTATCAATAAAGTAAAAAAATCAATACGTTCAACATGATTATAATCTAAATACCAAACAAAAGCAAAAAATGGAAAGAAAAATCAAATTAATCAAATAGAAAGTCAACTAAAATAGATCTTAAAATTGAATAGTAAAATCAAAACTCATCTAAAAGTGGCAGAACTCAGTTGAACATAAAAAATCAAAGCTCACCAAAAAAGCTCTTTCTCCCACTGAAAATTCATATTTTCATACACTTTTGAAATCATTCTGTCCTTTTCTCTGTGGAGAATTCAAAATATTCGATAAAGAGCTATTCACCCTTATCACCGTCTTGCGCTCTGTCGATGTCGGTGAATGCTGACACAAATACAATAACTTTCTCGATCACTTAATCGACATCTACAAGATTCTCAAACCTGAAAACCCCAAATTTCATTTGTCTTTGTGATTTTTTTCACTCAGCTTACTCCAATTTTTATATCAATTTCGCTATCTTAGATTTTTTAGCTGGTCGTGAAACTGTTCGTGCTCATATTGGTGAAGCCGCTGAGAGATTAATTCATCTTTTTTGTATCTTGAAGAGAAAATTGAAACTAATTTGCCAGACAAAGCAGGTGAAGGAAGGCCAATTTCAAGTAAAAACCGAGAAAGAGATGAATTTTATGGGTGAGAGAAAGAGTGTGTGATGAAAATGAATGTGATACAACTATTTTTAGTTGTATAAATTTATACTTTATTATCTTTTAGATTAAAATGTAAATTTAATTATCTTTATAAAAGATAAAGAGGAGTGGTAAAACACTCACAAATTTGAGGCAAATTATTACTTTAGTCCATAATGTATATTAGTGCATATAGAATTGGTAGAATCCTTTTAGTCTTACACTTTATACTCTAAAGAGTCCTTATTTACATAATCTTGTACTCTAACCAGAGTCCTAGTCGACTTGATATATTATACTCTGTATAACATTATATAATACAAAAAGCTCTCACGTTGAGAGCCATCTTGGAAAATATTATTTTACACAATATATACCTAGTAAAAAGCACACCTACGCTTGACTAAATGCATTTAAAAACGCCTCTCAATTACCACACCTAACTAAAGTGTGTTCACTCGCGTTCAACTATACTTATTTGTTGATGTAGTATTTATGTGTCATTCACATAGATATTTAAAGCCACAAAAAAAAGACAGAGAAAAAAATAAGCCCACAAAATAACTTCACCTGGTGAAATAACCTTACAAATTCTCTCAAAATCTCTAGAACTCTCCCTTTCATCTTACTCATCACATTTCTCCTAATTTCTCCTGCAATTTCACACAATTGCTCGTCCTCGTCGGCATCAATATCAGACAATGTTACCGACGATTGCACCGACCTCCCTTTTCTCAAATTATCCATTTACCGAACTTACAATGAAATTTTAATTGCTTTTACTACTCCTCTTTCATCTTCTAATGGCTGAATTTCATGGGGAATAACTCAATTAATCCACCATGATCGATACCCAATTGCTTATTGCATTCAATATGTAGGATTCTAAAGAAAAGCACTTTAATGATGCCATGCTTGGTCAATTTGATACTACCATCAAACATATGACTAAGAGTGCCCGCCGGACCGGACCGGAATGGCCGAACCGAAACAGACCGGTACCGGAATGGTGACCGGTACCGGAATGAATCGGACCGATTCAACCGGTATGGGTACGGGATTCCATCCCATTCCGGCTGAAACCGGAATGGACCGATATCGTACCGGAATGGTACCGGAATGGGCTGGACCGGTTTACCGGAATGGTTTTTTTTTTTTTTTTTAATTTTTTTTTTTAATTACATTTTGAATTTCAAACTTAATTTTCAAGTGATAACTTATAACTTAAAAGTTTTTATAATTTATAACTTAAAAGTTAAATAGTTAATTATGATTTAAAATTTTATAACTTATATAAATTATATTTGAAGTTTATTAGTTTGTTAAAATTTTTATTTTTTAAAGTTTTTTAATTTATAAGTTTTATTTCTTTTAATTGAAGTTTGATTAAGTTTATAGTTTATATATGTTTTCTAAGTTATATATTTGAAATGTTTTAGTTTGTTTAATGTTTTTTATTTTTTTAAGTTTTCAATTTATAAGTTCATGTTTTGAAGTCTATTAGTTTATGTTTTAGTTTATTTTTTTAAGTTTTCAATTTATAAGTTTGTTGTTTATTTTTTTAAGTTTTCAATTTATTAGTTTATGTTTTCAATGAATAAAAGTATAAAACTATAAAAGTATAAAACAATGATAAAAATTAAAAAAAAATCAATTTATTCAAAATTTCAAACTAATATTACAATTTACAACTATTAGTAAAGCGCCTAATTTACGCAGCCACCTTCTAGGAAGGGTTCTGTTTCAACTAAGCGCGCCTAATTTACGCAGCCACCTTCTAGGAAGGGTTCTGTTTCAACTAAGCCTCGAATGTAATACTAATAGTTGTATAGATTTATAAATTTATCTTCTAAACTTTGTAAAGTTTCAGCTTCTTCAACCTCAATTCCTGGTAAAGTTGCTTGACGATCTTCAAGTTCAGCGCCATCATCACTATCAAATCCAATGAGGTTATCTATGGCTTGTTCTGCTACTTTTTGCAACTTTGGTCTTCCAACGTTTCTTCGCTCGGCGTTGATCCAATCTCTAAACAACACCGATACCTCCAAACTGTCTTCTGCCAAGGAATATCTATGGTCTCCAATTTGAAATCTTGCCGCGCTGAAAGCTTGCTCCGAAGCAACTGATGATCCTTGAATAACTAGCACGTCTCTCACCATCTTGCTAAGTTTTGGAAAGTGTTCTTCACGAGATTTCCACCAATCCAATAGTTGTGGTATGCCATCCGTAGTTGGAATATTATCAACACTCTGTTCAAGATACTTAGAAAATTCACACTTATTAGAAAAATCAAGACCAAGTTGTGATCTTGCTTTACCATGGACACCTGATCTCGACGTAGAAGTTTGAGGGGCATGATCAAGATTTTCTAAGGTCACAGTATATTTGTCATACATTTCCTTAGCCAAAATTTTAATACTATCTTGACATGTTATTAAATCCGGTGTTTCTTGTGGTGAAATATCTAAATTAGTATAAATTTCTCTAACTAAAGCTTTTGCACCAACTTCTTTATATTCCGGGTTAAAAAGAATTGCAGTTAAATAAATTTGTGGAATAGGAAAAAAATATTTTTTAAATTTTTTAATCATAGCTTCAATAGAATCTTTAAAATATGAATTTTGTTTATAGATAGCAAAAATGCATGAAATATTCCAAATATGTATTAAAATTTCACTAATAGTAGGATAATATGTTCCAGAAAAAATTTTGGTAGCATCAAAAAATGATTTTAAAAAGACTTTAAGTGCTTCTACTGCATCCCAATCACTGTCCGCAAGTTTATCATCAGGATAAGCATTATGACTATTAAACATCATAGTAATAGGTTTTTTATACTTATAAACAACTTCAAGCATTTCATAAAAAGAATTCCATCTAGTTTTAACATGTTTTGGAACTTTTCTAAATGGAACTTCACACAGTTTACAAAAATCTTTATATTGTTGAATTCTACTATTATTATTCATATGAAAAATTCAAAAAATTGCATTTTCAACTTTATCAATACAACTATCAAATACCCTAATACCATCTTTCACAACTAAATTTAATATATGTGCACCACATTTGATATGAAAAACATATTTACTAATTGGACAAAGTCTAGTTTCTAGCATAGTCATAGCATTTAAATTAGCAGAAGCATTATCTAAAGTAATACTAATCACTTTATCAGTAAGATAAAAACGTTGCAAATTTTTTAATACACTTGAAGAAATATAAGCACCAGTTTTTTTGTGTTCACAAATTTTATAAGCGATAATTCTTTTTTGCATTATCCATTTATAATCAATCCAATGTGCAGTAACAGTTAAATAATCAAATCCGTTAGGACTACGACCCATATCAGTGGTAATAGAAGCCCTACAATCCATCATATAAAAATATTTACGAAGATATTGCATATGTTTTTCATAAAATTCAAAAATATCTCTTTTTACCATGCTTCTTGTAATACCTTCAAAATTGGGATAAAATGTATCCCGAATATATCTTATAAAACCATCATGTTCTCCAAAATTAAAAGGCAAACCACAAACAACAACCATTTTAGCAAAATTTTCACGATCACGGTCCCTATTATAAGGCCGTTGTGAAACATGACCAGCAGGATTTGAAGGATTTAGTGAAGTTTGAATCATGTTTGACCCTCCAACAGAAGGTCCAACGCTAGAGCCAGCATCACCTTGACTAGCTAGATATGCTTGCCACTCTCTCGGATGTTTCTTAAGCAAATGAGTTTTTAACCCCCAAGTCGAACCTCCACTAGCACCAGATACATATTTCCAACTTTGTTTACAAATACGACACATAGACACAGTTTTTTCTTCATTTAAAAAATAAAATTTCCACACAGCTGATTTTAAAGGACGTTGTGGTTTGGTCTTACCCCTCACTGGAGCAATAGGGGGAAGATCAGCTCTAACTTGAGGATTATCCTGAGTTGGAGCTTGGGGAATAGTGGGGGCGGGGGCAATAAAGGGACTAGTCGGTGTATCAGTTTCTTCTAAATCATCATCCTCATGCATTTCTACTTCTTCATTTAATTCATCTTCTAAATCATTATACATTCTTTCATAAGCTTCGTTGGGAATAGGGTCATCCGTAGTAAATGGAAAATTAGTTTCATTAACATGCGTAAATTCATCTGTATTAAATCTAACTTGAGGAAGAGCAGGGCGGAGAGAAGAACTAGAAGAACCACTACCTATTTTACCCTTCACATAACTTTTTGTTCTTGAAATAATACCCTTTTTACCGGATTTTTTTTGAGATGGATCCATAATATAATAAAATATAAAATTAGCAAATTAAAATAAACAAATCACAAGTTCACAAATCACAAATTCACAAATAAATCACAACTAATAAACAAGAATAAAAATTTAAAAATTAAAGTGGAACGAATATACCAAACGTCTCCCGTAAAAACAGACGATTATAACTGAAATTTGAAGAAGATTGCTCCTCCAAAATTCACCAAATTATACTTCACTTGCAAAATAATAAGAATAATTATAGAATTTGTAAATATTAAGAGATGAAAATTGAGAGAGAATGAGAGTTGAATGGATGAATAAAAATTAAAAGGGAAAGGGGTATTTATAATGAAAAAATAGGAGGGGGGTTGTTGGGGGGGTGCTAGGGGGTGCTGGGGGGCTAGGGGTGGGGGTGGGGGGGCTAAAATAGCCGTTGGGTAGCTGAAATAGCCGTTACCCAACGGCTTTAAACGTTTTAAAAAAAAAAATATACCGTTGACCGGTTGACCGGACCGGAACCGGTTTGTCACCGATACGAACCGGTATCGGTTTGCCGGTATGGATCGGTAATTCCGGTCCATTCCGGTACCGGTACCGGTCCATTCCGGTCAATTTCGATACGTACCGGACCGGTATGGACCGGTACCGGTACCGGAATGGACCGGAATGATACCGGTTCGTACCGGTCCAGCGGCCACCCTTACATATGACTACGATAATATTATATTTTTGTCCTGATTCATACCTTATAGTTTTTACAACTATCGAGTTTGTCATTCGACTATAAGATTCTTAACATTGTCAAAAATTCACATTTACAAAGTATAGCCATCAAGATAATTGAAACTAAGAAATTTAAAAATTAAACAAGATGGTTAAAAAAAAAAAAAATTAAGTTTAAACTTGGAGTTTCTTTTAATGGAGGAAAACTTAAATAGCTAGAAGAAAATTGTTGGGATGGATTTAAAATTAAAAGAAAAGTAAAAATTAAGTTTTTTTTTACCATTTACTGCTTATGTGGCGTTTTTCTTAAGCGTCTCACACATCTACTAGAGTCTAAAATCACTTATTATGCTATGTGACAGTTTAAGAATATTTTTTATATGCATCTAATCAAACTTAGGAATGTTTATAATAGGGAAAATGTCTCAAAACACACATAAACTATGGTCGAAATTGCTGTTACACACTCTAACTTTGCGGAGGTCCTATGACCCCCCTGGACTATTTTATAGTGTAATATTTAGGGTATTATCAGCTTAGCTTGACCACTAAATCACTCAAATTAAAGTAAATGCTTTCACACGCTATCAAAAAAAGGGGTCAGTTCTCATTAATGTTAATTTATCTTCTATTAACCCTAGAATTTTCTTAAAACTCTCTAACTTTATCTTCATGATTATTGATCAAATAACACAAATCATTCCAATTTTATGTGATTTTTACTTTCAATCTACTATTTTGAAGTTGCTGCTTATACGTGTGTTCACCTGCATGTCCATCTATGCTAATAATACCCACAATATTACACTATAAAATAGTTCAGGGGGGTCATAGGACTCCCACAAAGTTAGAGTGTGTAACAACAATTTTAGCCATAGTTTAGGTGTGTCTTGAGCTATTTTCCCTTTATAATACTAAGTATAAGTTGAAGATTAAAATAATAATTCATGTTAAATTTAAATTTTTTTTTGCCATTTCTCTCTAAAAGATGTTAAAGACTTTTTACACACATTTTTTGACATTCTTTAACAATTTTTCTTAACCTCAAACCATTTCAGTGAAATACGTCAACAACAACAATAACATACCTAGTGAAATTTCACAAGTGAGATCTGAAAAATGTAAAATGTATGCAGATCTTACCATTACCACAAAAAGGTAGAGAAATTGTTTATAAAAGACTCTTGGCTCAAGTAAGATAATTCATTCTTTTTGTCTAACCCGTTTCAACCCGTCCATTAAATCCGATCCACTCATTTG
Organism: Jaltomata sinuosa; assembly: GCA_003996215.1. NCBI lineage: Eukaryota > Viridiplantae > Streptophyta > Magnoliopsida > Solanales > Solanaceae > Jaltomata > Jaltomata sinuosa. Next base: position 567,465 of record QJPP01000178.1, on the reverse strand, counting down.
CCCGCTTCATTCTACTTTGGTAAATTTCCCTTTTATTTTTAGTGCTAAATAAGCCTACTTGGAGGGTTTCACTGTCCCCGTCGCCGTGAAGTATCTCACCAGCGGCCCCATTGAACGTCTAGCAACGACATTGTATGGCAACTCTTCTATTTCGAGGTCTTCGAAGACTTCCCTTACTTTCACTTCGCAAGCCTCTATCCTCTTCCTCTACCTTTTACAGGTAAAGTTAACGTCTTTTTTTCAAAAAAAAAATTCACTTTTTTCTAGTTAATTTTGATTATCTCCCACTATTGTCTCCATATTCAGGACAATTCTTGGAAACCCAGAAAGCATTTTTCACTTGTCAAGGTTAGTGCCTCCTCAGAATAGCTTAATCCCACAAAACACATGTTGGGAATTGAGGAATTTTAGCCATGGAAATGTGAATTTTGTTATAACAAAAGATGGGAAACCCAAGTTTGAGACACATGAAGTGGAAGCACCAAAGAAAGAGAAATGGAAGACAAAGAAGAGGCTGAAGCTGCAAAGGAAGAGAGACAAGAAGAAGAGAAAAGCTGCAAATAAGAGAGATCCAAGAAGGCTTGGTCTTAAGGGGAAGAAGAAGAAGCAGAAGTTTGACACTCCTGAAGAAAGAATTAAGCAGAAGATTGAAAATGTAAGCTAATGATTTTCCTTTTTTTTTTCCAATACTTTTAGGAGCCAATGATTGATTTTTACCACCAGTACTACTGTTATTTTCGTTTCAATCCTGCTTTGGTTTCACTTCTTTTGAGGCGAGCGTCTATTGGAAACAACCTCTCTACCTCACAAAGGTAAGGGTAAAGTTTGCTACTTGTGGAATTACAATGGCTATGTTGTTGTACCACTAATGCTGTTGATAATTCATATAGTGTACCCCAAGTTGTTTGGGATTGAGACGTAGTTCTTGTTTTCTTAGCTATCACCACTGCAGCTACTGCTACTATGGCTCAATCCCGAGCTGTTTGGTCTTGACTGTGTGACTTCTCGATATCCATCCCGTTCCATTTTGACCTGTATGATTGTTATCTTTATGTTAGCTTACTAGCTTAATATTCTGCAATAGCATAAAGAATGAACTGAATTAAAGAACTTGGGCAGGGTAATGGTTTAATATGAATCTTGGGAATGAGCTTCAACTTATTTTCTTCAATTTGGTTGACAAGAAAAGAAAGGGGAAGGGGAAGTTGGAAGGAAGATATAGGAAGCCAGAGGAAAATGACAAAACAGATCTATACATGTGTTCTTTGTTGTTATTGTTAAATTTCTTGAGTAATCTTTTATATTACTTCTTCTCATTTGGTACTCAGAAATTAGAGTGAGGTTGTAGAAGCATTAGTGAGCCCGGCTTTGTCTTTTTTCCTTATCTTCTTGGCTGTGTTGTTGGAGCTTAATCTTAGTAGTAATTGCAAAGATCTGGTGGACAGAGTTTGTTGCTGGTGGGAGGTGGCGGGTATCCCGTGGAATTAGTCGAGGTGCGCGAAAGCTGGCCCAAACACCACGGTTATCAAAAAAAAAAGGAAGATCTCTTTTGTCTATGATTTCAATGTGGAAATACTTATTGAGTACAGTTATTTTCTTGAAACTGGAGAAAGAAAGGAGCTTCTTTATTTTCTAATTACTTTTAACTTTGTGTCATCTACTGAAAACCAAGTTACAGCAAGTGTGCCGGTTTGCATGGTTGCTGCCTCACTGAAGCATGGATGACATTTCTTGTTAAGGTTTTATATCTATCTTACCTTTTTCCTGGTTTAGGGATGTGAAGAATTCGGTGTGGTCACCCTATATTTGTGTTTATAGAAGCTAAGATTTGTTTTATTCCCATCTTTCATTTGACTGCTATATGAAAACAAATGTAGTTTTTTATTTTAACAAAACCGACATTTTTTTGGCTTGGGTCAGGCAAAAGTCAAAGAAGCCCTGCTAATTGAGAGACTAAAGCGATATGAGGTTTCCAAAGTTCAAGGTCCTGAGGTTAAGCCACACTTTCTCACTGGTGAAGAACGATTCTATATTAAAAAGATGGCACAAAAAAGGTCTAATTATGTGCCAATTGGCAGAAGGGGAGTCTTTGGAGGTGTTATTCTTAATATGCATCTACATTGGAAAAAGCATGAAACTGTCAAAGTCATATGCAAACCTGGTCAAATCCAAGAATATGCCGATGAAATTGCTAGACTGAGTGGTGGCATCCCAATTCAGATAATTGCAGATGATACAATAGTTTTTTACAGAGGAAGGGATTATGTGCAGCCCGAAATTATGTCTCCTATTGATACACTGTCGAAGAAGAAGGTACATATGTTAGAGCTAATTTTTCTGTAATTACCAAGTAATTGCTTCTCATCATGCATTTATGCACGAGTTCACTTTTTCAATTCTTAGTGTGCATAGTCCTTCTACCATCAACTTCTAATCCTTCCCACCAGCTTTCACCATCATTCTCCTTCGATTGACTTTTTACTAATAGTCTATTTTGCGTGGATCCTTCATCTGCTCGATCTTCCTATGCCAAACAGGTATGAGATAGGTGTGGGTACTTGTGTGGATAAATTAAAAACTTCTCTAAAAATTATCAAAAACTTCACGTACCCGTAACATATACATATATCCTATACATACCTGTAGCTGAATCCATGTAACACAGCTTATTGTTGACCTGGCTCATAGATGCAGTTGAGTTAATATATCAGGGTAGGTCATCTGAAATCCACCTCAACAGCCACTCTCCTACCCTTTGTGACTTGTGTTATTCACTGTACATCACAAAAGAACCAGACCCTCATTGCACCATAGATACCCCGTTTCAGTTTGCAATTTCATCCTTTTCCATCAGCATTCTGTATTGCTTCATTTGTCATAAATTTCCACGAAAAGACCGGGTTGGTTTTTGCAATTTGTTTGGTGATTGTTGGAACTGTGAGATTTGGTTGCAGAATGTTAATTCATTGATTATTGTTTATTTTGAAATTGAAACTAAACGTTGTGAGCTTTAATCATCAGTTTTTTCCTCAGGGATGTACACCAAAAAATGACTTTTATTTTACTTGGAGAGATAACAAACTTATCTGTTACTTTATATCCAGAAAAACATAGTAGTGATCTTATTCTGCAAATAGGCCTTTGGATACTTAACTTACCATTTTTGCCATCACTTTCTACTCACCGACATTTATTAGTCCCACACTCTGTTCCTCACATGTTTAATGCTCCTTCTTTGGGAATCAGTTCATATACTTATGGTATAAGGATTTGACTTTTAATACTGTTTGACTCTGTCCTATTTTCCTATATCTTTGTTTTATCTATTTTGCATGAACCATGGTAAGAATTACAGGTCAATTCTCTTTCTTCAGGCATTGGAAAAGTCCAAATATGAGCAGTCGCTAGAGTCTGTGAGACGTTTCATTGCCATTGCTGAGAAGGAACTTGAACTCTACTACAGACATGTCGCCCTATATGGTGACCCAAGTAATCGGAGTGCTTACTCCATCCTTGATGATTCAAGAAGGACAAGAGGAAAACGAAATGCCGAAATAAGAGAGGAGAACTATTCAGCAAGCGAATCGAATCTGTCGGATCTCGAGTTTTCAGAAATTGACGAGAATTGTTCTGATGACAACCAGTCTTCAAGTTAATTTGAATATGAGGATACTAACAAATCAAGTAGTGATGACTTGGATTTTGGGGAGGGGGGCACTAGTAATTACTTAGGTAGCAGCATATAGGGAACTATTAGTAAATATTCCAAAGTTAATCCTGGTAGTCAAGAATTTCTTGGATTTGAAGATTGAGACCTGAAATAATGCGGTTTTAGTTCTTGCTCTGATAATTGAGGGATCAGAATAGAATAGGATTTTTCAATTCCAAATCTTCTGTTTGGTTGTCCTGAAATTGGCACAAAAACTAGAATTTGATCCTAAATTCGCCTGACCCATTCATGAACTTATTCTTAGTCTAGCTTAAAATTTCTGATTCTAATTTATAGTGGACCTTTCCAATTGGTTTCCTTGTATGAACGCTAGACTTTAAAAAGAAGGATTGCTGGTGAGATTATCTAGGAGATCCTCCCCCTTGTGTTGGCAATATCTGACCTGATTGGCTGATTGTTGATGCTTGTAACTTGACGGTAAAATACAAATTTTATTTCTTCAATTGATGGCAGAAGGATTTCTCTAAAGCTTCTATAAAATCTTCGTGTGCAAATCCTGGTTACAGTTTTGATTCCCGCTGAACTGCAACAAATGGCATTCAGGTTGGTTGAAGAGAAGGGCCAGATATTTTTCTGGTAAGTTTTCCCTGTACTTATATATATTTTTACACCTTATCTTTTGCTGACACGAGTAAAATTTGGAATTGGTTCTGCAATGTGTTTGATCTTTTTCTTTTTATCCCATGGGCGAAGTCGTTTTATGCCTTTTAATATTTTGTTTAGAGAATCACTATTCTGGAACTCAAAAGTTTGAGCTTCTCTCCCAACTCTCTCTTTTGCCTTGATTTCTTGAATTTCATATTGACAAATTCAAATTTGGTTTTGATTGTATTGGGGCCAAGCCTGCAAATTTGTATACCTGATCATCTCATGTATGCTTTGTGACAAATTTAAGCCCTTACATAGCTTGATTTCCTGCTCAATTTATCTCACAGCATAGTGTTTTTTGTGATACTCGACTTTATGTTGTTGATCAACCTTATCTTGCTTATGAAATGCCAATTATGAACCTGTTTTAGCAAAATATACTAATGTTATCTATTGAACTTTATATCCTAGAGTTCGTTTTGTCTCTCAGTTACGGTTCTAAGAGTTCACAATATGCCTCTGCATCATGCTGCAAGACCTTTCTGCCCTTTCGCATTGTTGCTAGAAAATTTGTTCTTTGAATATGGTAAGGATATTTTATGCCTGTGTCATGTGTCTCTTAAGGTTTATTCAGCAATGGTGGCTGAGGTGTTTTGGTAATTGGTACAACCACCTCATTTTAGAATTAACTCGGAGGTAGTAGTAACCCCTCAGTTTTTATCTGTGTATATCTCAACTTTATAACGACATAATATGTGAAACTGTTAATTAGCAAACAATAGTTGGGGTTCTTTCAGTACCTTTGAGTTGTTCTTAAGCAACTTTGCTAAACCAATCATTTCATAACTTTCAATGTCTTCTCTGGATATATTGGTGATCAACTTTACTTTTGTCCCTGGATTTCTTGGCTGATATTGGTACTTTTTATCTTTCCTCACCCTATTGTCCAGGCAATTGGCACAATCTTATTTGATGAATGAGACAGCTGCAAAGAAAAGCATCATGTCAAGGTGGATAGTAATCTAGTATGAGTTCAAATCATAGCAGTGACGAAAACGCCAACTTGATTTCTTCCCATCTGCCTAAGCTTTGGTAAACAGAGCTACTTGGTACCTGTGCTTGTGGGAGCCAGGAGGTAGCAGATACTCGGTGGAATAGTTGAAGTGTGAAAAAAAAGAAAAAGAAGTGGATAGTATACGGGAGAATGCTTTAGAACTCGCAAAGTTCTCGTTATTGTATTTAAGGTAAAAAGCATACTGTCTGAGAAAACAAGCCTTGAATGCTTGATAGTAAATGGAAGATAGCTTCCCTCAAAATCAGAATGTGACAATGAACTGCACCAATTCTACATTTGCTTACTTTGTAACATGTTTTGTAACATTTTCTAGTTCTTGTTTATTTTAGGAGGCAAAGACAGCTTGAATTTTTTCTTTTTTGGTTTCCCAGGTGTCCAATGCCTGCATTGGAGCCCTGACTAATCTGGATTGCGCACAACAGGGGTCATTCTGGGGTAGCGCTCCCAATAGGATTTTCTCCTTACCCAGGACTCGAACTTGAGACCTCTGGTTAAGGGTAGAATAGTTTCACCATTGCATATTTGCATCACAATCCATGTTGGTCAGCTTGATTTGTCGTTTCGACATGGGAGTTTGAAGAATAAAGATGTGGAAATTTGAAAGGAAAACGTATTTGAGTACTTTATGATTTCTGTGAGATCCTTTGAAAGCTCAAAAGATGTAATTTTGAACTTTGAGGGATCGTCTGGTTTAGAGTCAAGTTAGATAGGGACTAACAATGTAGGGATTAATAAGGAAGATCATATAGAGATTGTAATGTTAGGATAAATAATGGATGAATTTAATGCAAGATTAATTACTGTATGAATTGTAAAGTGATGATTAATAGTATATATGTATTGCTTACATTATAATGTTTAAAATGGACGAGGGTTATTTTGGTCATTTTATAATTTTATTCTCTGCATTCTTATTTCATATCTTCTATTCCACATAAAAATATATAAATTCTTGCATAAATTTATGTAAGTATTATTTAAGAGGGTAACAAAAATGACAATCAAAGAGTGTCATGTATAATGTTGTATTTTATAGAGACAAGTATCAAAAGGTAACCGAATACGGTATAGTTAATGCAAGATTTTTGCGGGTAGGGAATAATTGTTCCAAGATTGTTATCCCACCCTTAATATGGATAAAAATAACACTATAATTTTGAGATAATTGATTTCAAAATAAATTATCTTGCGATTTTATTCCAATCAAACATAAAATAAACTCATCCTACCATTAAAAGAATGTTTTTTCCCCTCCCTCTTAGTAGCAGACAACATAGACCTGTAATGAGACGAAGTATGCTAATTTAATTGGTTGGCTATCGTAATTTTCATTTTATTGGTGGAGATTTAATCTCACATTTTATAATTTCCTCCCTCGTCTCCTCTTCCCTCTGTTAGGGTTTGCCCTGAATTTTCTATTTTATCTGAATTATGCCATAATTGTGTTTTACCTTGAAAAAGTTTTCTTGGTGGAAAAAGTTTCCTCGTAGGAAAAGATCTCTTCTATAATTGGTTAATTCTTTCTTGGAGTAAAAGTTTTAGACTTCTATAAATACAAGATCTTTACTTTTCATACATAACACACTAGCATTCACAATGTAGTCTTTTAGAGAGCTTTATTTACGGAGAGATTTCTCTCCAATAATTTAGGTTTTATATTATTTTTTTATACGTAGGTCGCTTGACCAAACATTATCAATATATTATGGTTGTTTTAGTATAACTTTTCTTTGTCATCTGATTTATCGCCTTGAGGGTTTGCAATTATAAGCTTTCGCATGACACCTTCTCGATTTCGAACCCAACAAGTGGTATCAGTGCCAATGGTTCATCGATGTTTAAGATAGGATCAAAACGGGTTCAAATCAAGTTGCAACCAATTTGATGATAATGAAGATTTTTGTCCAAATACTACATGTGGAGAAGGAGTTTCAAGTTTCAACCATATTTTCAACATATCTGTTGCTGCATATTTAAAAATAAAAACAAAAATATTTTTAAACCACTTTTAACCACAATATTTTAAATCTTATTTTTAACCATGACAAGCAGCAGTGATGAAGATGATGTGAAGAAGAAGATGAAGATTAAATTTACCGAAAATTCAGGCCAAGGGGAGATTTGTTAGAGTTTGCCCTGAATTTACTACTTTATCTGAATTATGCCATAATTGTGTTTTACCTTGAAAATGTTTTCTTGGTGGAAAAGGTTTCCTTGTAGGAAAAAGTTTCCTTGTAAGAAAAAATCTCTTTTATAATTGGTTAATTATTTCTTGGAGAAAAAGTTTTAGACTTCTATAAATAGAAGATCTTTACTTTTCATAGATAACACAATAACATCCACAATGTAGTCTTTTAGAGAGCTTTATTTACGGAGAGATTTCTCTCCAATAATTTAGGTTTTATATTATTTTCTTATACGTAGCGCTTGACCAAACATTATCAATATATTATGGTTGTTTTAATATAACTTTTTTTTGTCATCTAATTTATCGCCTTAAGGGTTTGCAATTATAAGCTTACGCATGACGCCTTCTCGATTTCGAACCCAACACCCTCCCCTATGTACAGTAAACAAAGAAAAAGAGACCTATGGAAACAAGAAAAAAAAAACTTAAAAAGTTTTTTAAATTTTTTTATTTTAAAGGACTTCTTTATGGTTCAGAAACATATCTTTCAAATATTTTTTTAGTCTGCTACTAAGAGGAAAAAGGAACGGCTAGTTAAAATCTATATCTATGATATTACCAAAAAAAAATAATTCTATGAAATACGTCCTCACAACACTAGCTAGGCATTCAATCTTTTTAAAATTATTGTCAACAATATTTATAAAATAAGCAGGTTCTTCGATTGGATCAATGCATGTATATGAATTCTAAAAAAATCTCAAAGGTCTAATCTGGCAAAAAAAAACCTGAATTAGTTCAAGAAATCTCGTGCTTAACGTGAGTTTTCCTTTAATTATTTGTAATACTTGCAATGTCTCCTGTTTGAAAAATAAATCTGGTTTTATATAATTTCACACCAAGAAATTGATAAAATAAAACGTTGATCAACGACTTGAAATAGATAGAAGGAGTATGAACATGTACCATAACTTAGTGATAAAGCTTTAAGCTAATAGATTATAAGCTTTGAAGGTGTCTGATATGGCACATAGAGTAAAAAGAGAAAAAAAAAGACTTCTAAAACTTGTGATTTAAAATAAGCCATAAAATATTTATGACGATAAATTATCTTATTAAGAATAAAATATAAAATTTAAAGCTAAATTGTGTTACTAAATGTAAAAAGACATCAGTCATTTTGTGACCAACTAAAAAAGAAAGAGGGTCACATAAATTAGGACAAAATTAGTAATAGTTTCAAGCCACCAAACATTGCTTAAAGCATTTAAATTAAAAACGGCAACAAAAGAACACTATTTAAAAAATAATTTGACTTTAGTAATTTTGGGCGTGTAAAATTGCCCGGACGTGGCAGATTAAGAGCATGTTTGGATAGACTAGTAACTCTAACGCGTGGTTTTTGGCTTATTTTATCATTTTCGCTTAAAATCAAGTGTTTATAAGCAATTTTTTATTTTACCTAAATACTACAAAAATGTTTAAGAGCTATTTTGACTTAAAAACACTTAAAATAAGTCAATTTAAACAGGCTCTAAGTCCTGAAATTCAAACTTTTACGAGTGAAACTTCCTTTTAGCTCTGCAACAGTTTCATTGCATAACTTGTTAACACAACCAGTATAATGTAGTCAATCCAATGAGTTTGAAGACTTCTTTTTTTCATTTTGTTGTGAAATTATAATTTTGCTTTCACATCTAAACTAGTGTATAGTTTGCTTGCTCTCTTAAAATCGTGATTGATTTACTTTTTTGAACTAACAGGTACTTGGGATTGTGCTCTGAGGACTTGGATTTTTTTTTCCCATCATGAGCATGGAGAAGTAATGAATGCTATTTTTCGAACCTATTTATTGTTAGATGAACTGCATTGTTGATATTGATCCCAAAATAAAAAATGATAGATATGACTAGGTTGTGAATAACCAACCATCTTACCATAAAAATTGGATAGATTCAATTTATAGTCATTAGAGCCTTCTAAACCAATCTAATAAATTCATCGAGTTTTTTCAAGGATCAAAACGGCCAGGAGGAAATAATGCAAATATCTATACCTTTTTAGGTTGTGATTATTTTTCAATTACTTAACAAATATTAATTATATTTTCATTAGCATCCCCAAAAATGATTATTTGCCAAAATCACCCACAAATATCCCACTCTTTTAGGGCTAAAAGAACTGGTTTAGGAGTAAGAAATTCACTTTTCTAGAGAATTTTACTCTGATCTAGGAACAAACATTCCTCCATATTCTCTTGACAATTAGGGTAATACACTGTCGTACTACGTGCTTAAACGAAATTAAGCCAATTAACTTTAGCAGTTAAAAATTAAAGTCATAATCATATTACTCAACCATGATTAATCAATAGATGTGTGTGGAAAAAAAATTCATGTATTTATTAATTTGGGATAAACATTTAAGTATGAGTAAATTTTTATAAATAAAAAATATAAATACCATACTAATATTTGATGTAAACATCGATTACGAATGAACTTTTACCAACCAATATATATGGCAAGTACCACAATACTTATACAACAATATAAATACAAAACGTAGCACTAATAACACAAAGAAAGAGAATGAAAGGCATCTTTCTATCGACGAGGGTTGTGGTGGAGTAATAAGTACTCCTTCATCTTTAATTAGAGATCTCGAGTTTGAGTCCCCTTGGGTACGGAATCGCCATTGTTAGAGAGTGTTTTACGCTCCAATGTAAGACTTTCTGCTGCGAATTTGAAATTAGTCGAACCCTAATATGAATATCAGATACTGCGCAAAAAAACAAAAGAAAATACATCTTTCTTTCTTTTCTTTTTCATTTCATTTATTTGGGTTCTTGTAATTAGGTTTTTTTTTGGGGTTTTGTGGGGAGAAATTTCGTGGAAATTACATTACAACAGATCTGTAGTCCCTACAAATTACTTGACATAGACGATCACATGTCATGCATACTGCATGAAGTTGTTTGGATTTGAAGCTTAAAACAGCAAATTTTCATACTTATCTTAGCAACAAGGCCGAATATATCTATAGTTCATTTAACTTTTCAATAAATTTTATTTAGAATTCAAATTATGGTTTGTTCCAATTAAGATTATATTAACAAGTTTGAAATTTTATGACTTATTGAGACTAATACATATAATTAAATGAAATGATATATATATATATATATATATATATATATATATATATATATATATTATATAATATATATATATATATATATATATATATATATATATTCAAACGATTAATTTATTTATATAATGGGTGCTTGAGAATATACGGAAAAAAAAACCAAAATTTGGAGCCGGAAGGATCTAATAAGAATACTTTATGATCATGTGTTTAGGTATTTAATCAAAAAAAAATTGTAGTTCGAATGTGTAAGTGAAATTTACTGACAATTTTAAGAGATCATCGATGTACCCCACCTAGAAGCAAATACTCCATCCGTTTTAATTTATCTGTCTTACTTTTCTTTTTTTGTCTGTTTTAAAAAATAATGTTTCTATCCTCCAACTCTTTAATTCTAACCTTTCACATGCTATATTTAAAACTACAAAATTAATAAATATTTTAATATATTTATATTTCTTTCGTTTAACATCATAAAATTTAAAATAATTGTTACTTTTCAAAATTTTGTGTTAAATTAAAATCCGATAAACAAATTAAACTAGAGGGAGTATTACATGATCAGTCATCTTTCTTAGTTTTTGGGGCTTGGAGGAAAACAAAAAATCAGAAATAGATCATCTTTTGTCTTTTACTGTCAATCATTAAAAACTTATCTTCCAAATCCAAATATCGCAGGCCTTCAAATATAATACTTCAAGTATTAGGAATAATGTAGTTATAGCATCTTAATGAATGTCTCTAGCTTATCTTATTTGTTGCCAATATATATATATATATATATATAACATGTACACTATAAAAAAAATAAACATAATGTATAAATAGATATTTAAAATTTGATCTCAGTTGATAAGAAGGTACTTTAATTTTGAGAATGCATATTTAAATGTCTTTTACTTGATTTAAACTGATAACTAAACACTTTAACTTATTTTTATTGTGTCTCGTGAACACTTGACACGGATCGTGAATGATTGATTGTGGAGTAACCTGCTCGAAGCCAATAAAGGAAACTTCCCAGAACCAAAGATAGGAAATGATTGATATGGAGATGGGGAATATTGATTTAAGTTATATATTTTGATAATATAGTAAGTTCATAATATCAAACCGTCTGTATTACAACAACCTAGAATAGTCCCATAAAAGCGGGAGAGTAGAGTGTACATAGACCTTATCATTACCTTAAAGAGGTAGAGAGGCTGTCCTCGAAAGAACCTCGGCTCGAATAACGAACATCAGAGCAACTAACAGAATGATACAAAAGTAAAAAGGACCTAGAAAATAATAAGGAAAACATAACATAACATACCAAAGAGGTAATGTGATAATTGAAGCATAGTAAATAACAAGGAATAACAAAAATCGTAGGATAGCTAACTATGAGACGCTACTACTATTGGTAAAAAAAATAAAAATCAGGAAATAATTTCAATGCACCACCCTATCGTGCTAGGAAATGTGACAATGCTCAACTACCTACTAACTATCTGTATTATCGGTGTAATGTAAATTATTTAGTTATGATAACATGTTATCATCAACTATTTAATTAGAATTTAATTTTTGTACACTAATATATATTTTACTTACTAATAAATGTGAATACAAGCACCTGGGCGTCAACATGTTAGCTTAAAGGGAATATTTGATAATTCAAGAGCATTTTTGATATTTCACAGAATTTGTTTGTTTGACAAAGCTCTGTCCTTGCTTTATTTTACTTGGGGCGTTATACGTAGTAATAACAAAACTAATATCTTCTGATTGTATTACCTCTGTATCCCATAGTTATTAAGGTGACATGTGTTACAAATGACACCTCATACTATATTTGGTTTGTTGCATATTTTAATAGGAATAATTGATACTTCTGCCGTTTCAATTTATGTGGCACCTTTTAAATTTTGAGATTCTAACAAATTTATCTTTAACGTAATTTTTTAATATATTTTTTAAATATTTTAAATTGTCATTTACTGTGACTCATCATACTTTTTACGTAATTTTCAAATATATTAATTTTATTTAAAAAAAATGAAGATTTCATGACCAAATTTACAATCAAACTTAAACTGTTTGACTCTCAAAAATGAAAAGTTCACTTTTAAATTTGTAGTACATTTAAATATGAACATTATTCCAAATATTTTAAAAAAAAAGTATGATTAAATATAACTCCAAGTTCATAAATTTTAATAAAATAAAAAATAGTTGAAATATATTATTAATTACTTTTTCTATTATTTTACTATTATTGATGAAATTACATCTTAAATAAATTATAAATGTAAAATTAATATTATTGGGCCCGTGCACAACACGGGCTATCATAACTAGTTAATATATAGGGTAACTTACATAAAACTCACATCTTTAGAGTCAATTACTTCCTTAAACACTAGTTTATCTAATTATATTTTTTTATCACTTTTCATGCTTCAGATACATGCATATTTTACGCTGATTGTATGTATCTCAGATACATAAACAACTAATTATGAAAATTTTAATTACTCAAGTCCCTTAATATAAGGTAGAAATCAATGTATGTATATGTGTTTTTTATTAATTTCATTTTATTACTTTTTAAAAACAATAAATTCAATAATTTCTTTTTTTGGTACATAAATTTGTTAATTTCATTAATATAAGACGAAAATATGTATATCTTGGTTATGTAATTTGAAAACTTTTCATCTAATGTATCATTTCATATATATCTAGTATTAATTTCATGTATACTTTAATATGTATCAAGTATTAATTTCATGTATCTTTTTATATTTATCTAGTACTCCTATTAATTTCATGTATTTATTTATATGTATCTAAATCCAGTATTAATTTGATGTATCCAATATAAATTTCTATGCGAAGATACTTTTGATACATGTATCTGGGATGTATCTAGTACCAGTTTCATACATTATATCCAAAATACAGTAAATTTAGTATTAATTTGATGTATCCAATATAAATTTTAATACAATGAATCTAAAATACATGTATCTAGTATCAAGTTGATCTATCAGAACTTTTAATACATGTATTTGTGCATAGATACATGCTTAAAAGAAGAAAAAATAATGTAAAATAAAAAAAAACCACAGATCTGGCCGGAAAACTTTCCGGCGAAATTGAACTCTTAGACGAAGTTGGTGGGAGTGTTGATGGATTGATGTCTTGTACGGAGAGTCTAGGTTTCAAGAGCTACAATGAGAGGATAGTAGATGATCAAATTGAGGATCTAGGTCATCATGATAATCATCGTGATGAATTAGCTTTGTCTTCTAAGAAATCAAATTGTACCAATAATATGGAGAAGAAAGAAAAGAAGAAGTTTCCGCCGCCATTTTCGTCGTTAAGCCAAGATGGAAAGTCCAATTTCTTTCATCGTGCGGTGAGAAAAGATGGACAGTTAGAATTGACATAGGTGAAAGAAGCTGAATTTGAGAGGAGCGTAATTTACACCGTTGGAGAAGGGATCTGCTTTGGTAATGTATCTGATATAAATAAGGGAGTTTCTCATAAGATGTGATATATAAAATAATTAAAATAAACCGATAGAGAAATAATAAATATGATAGGAATATTTAATTCTTTAAATAATTTATCCTAATATATATATATATGTGCAAACGAAATATGCCACTGTAAGGTTATCTTAAAGATTCACAGGTTATTTATTGACAAAATGTGGAATAAGTACTAAACTAGTATAAAATAAGACAAATGGTACCACAAGTTTATAACATGTTAAAAAATGTACTCAGAGTGAAAAAGGCCTTTCGCTAGTGCGTATGTAAATTAAACTTTCTCAATTAATGCTTATTATAAAAATTTACTTAAAATTACATTATAAATAACTTGATTGCGTAAATATTTTTTACATTGTATGAAGGGTATGTTGTTAGCTATACACACTATACATCTCTAACATTTACGCACACAAGTATCATCGACTAGTTTTTTTATTTTGTAGGCTTGACATTTTATTAATTAGGAAAAGAGATGTACTTAGGGTTGACGAAACCAATCATAAAATCATGACCCCCAACAAGTTTAAATTTGAGCGAGTTAGTGATCTATTTATTTTATGAGTAAATTACATAAAATACACAAATTTGAGGTTTAATTACCGTCTCAATGACTAGTTTTAAATATCACATTTTTTATCACTAGTTCATGCCAAATCTGTGTATTTCGCGAGTGAAAACATATATTTTAGAATTTGTTGGGCAAGCGCATACAACATATCGTGCTTGTCTGCGTCGATACAATAAAATTAAGTGAACGCATATATACAACCTATCGTGACTGTATTCATCAAGATTGTACACGTTGATACATCCATTAAAGCGAATAAATACAAGTAATTACTGGTAATAATTGATATAGTAGAGAGAAAAAATACAAGTAAAATTAGAGTGAATGAATACAAGTGATATGTACAAGCTGGTAATAGTTGATACAATAGAGCGAATGAATACAAGTGAAATTAGAGCGAAAGAATACAAGTGATACGTACAAGCTGGTAACAATGGGAATAAATAAGTAAGAGAGAAGGCGACACCAGCTAGCAGAACGGACGGAATGAGAAGAAATCCCCAGGATGGAAAGAAGCTTGAAAGAGAGAACCAGGAATGAAATCCGTGCCTCCTTGCTTTAACTAAGACTTTTTGAATAGTGGCTTGGCTGGCTTTCGAGTTGGGAAAGATAAGAAGAGCTTGACCGATCCATTCTGAAGGAAAGAAGCACACTGCTTAAGATATAAAGCGTAGTGCAGCCACCATGGAAAGGGCAAAGATAGGGAGTGCCTCGCGGATTTCTACTCTTATGGCTCGCGCCAGGCAGGACTGGATACATAGGAGTGAATGAATACAAGTGAAATTAGAGCGAACGAATATAAGTGATACAAACTAGTACAATTAATACAATAGAATAAATGAATATAAGTGATACAAACTGGTAACAACTAATATAATACAGTGAATGAATACAAGTAAAATTTGAGCGAATGAAACACAAGTGAAATTAGAATGAATGAATACAAGTGAAATTAGAATGAATGAATACAAGTGGTATAAGTTGGTAACAATTAATACAAGTGATGTTCGAAGTTGTAGTTAGCTTGTAGATGAGTGAATACAAGTTGTACAAGCTGATAACAATTGATACAAATAGTTCTTTTTCATAAAGTTGTATGACTGATAGAGAGCAAACAAATACATGTTATATTTCTGAAGTGATACAACCTATTAGCAAATTGATATAGCCTATTAGTAAACTGATATATGAAGAAAATCAATATAAGATTAATAAAATCTAGTTGAGTTCTTTGTATCTTTTTCTGTATATCTCATTAAAGTGAAGGTGTCATATATATATATATATATATATATACTTTTGATATACTTGAGATAGAAGAGTCCTATACAAATTCAACTTCTATCTCTTGAACTCTCATAAGACTTATACACAAACACTACAACTTATACACACGGCTAGCTACTACAAACTTATACACATAATCAAGTACTTATAGTTTATCATCCCCCCTCAAGCCTTGAGGTGGAGAAATCTACAACTCCAATCTTGGATCATAAGAATCTGAATTTGCGTCTTAGTTAGCGGTTTGGTGAAAATGTCAACAACTTGATGCAAAGAGGGAACAAACTTAGTGAGCATAGCACCTTGTACAACCTTTTCTCACACGAAATAATAATCAAGCTCAATGTGCTTGGTATGAGTATGCAAGACTGGATTGCCGTGAGGTGAAGAGCACTTATGTTTTCTGTGAAGAGGACTAGCGGAGAGAGCAAAGAAATGTCAATGTCGCGCAAAATGTACGTAATCTAGGTGAGTTCATCTGGCAACGATGCTAGGGACCTGTATTCTACCTCAGCGCTGGACTTAGCAACTGTATGTTGCTTCTTGGAGGACCAAGAGATACAATTCGAGCCAAGAAAGACACATATACCAGTTGTAGAATGTCGAGTGAGAGGGCATCCTCCCCAGTCCGCATCAGAGAAGCCAACAAGGAACAATAAAGACTTAGAAGTGAACCGAAGACCAAAATGAATGGTGCCAACAATGTATCATAGAATTCGCTTAACACCATTCCAATGATGCTCCATTGGATGCTGCATGAATTGGTAGAGAAGGTTTATTGCATGTGCTATTTTTGGTCGTGTCAAAGTTAAATATTAAAGAGCACCAACAATGCTTCGATAGGTAGAAGGATCAACTGGTTTGTTAGATACAAGAACATCAGGAAGACCATGTTTTTGGGACAGAGGAGTTTGAACTGCCCTAGCATCGAGCATTTGCATGCGGTCAAGGATGTAGCGAGCGTACTTCCTTTGGCTAAGAAATAATCCATTCTTGTCTCTGGTAACTTCGATACTAAGAAAATAATGAAGGTTGTCGAGGTCCTTCATTGCGAAGGTGGATTTAAGTTCCTAAATAAGAGAATATAGCAACGAGGGATTACTCCCTGTGAGTATTATGTCATCCACATAGAGTAATAATAAGATAAAGCCCCTGTCTAAATGCTAGACAAATAATGAAGGATCATCTTTGCCACATAAGAAACCACCATGCATGAGATAGGTGCTAAATTTATGAAATCATGCTTTGGGTGCTTGTTTCAGGCCATAAAGAGCTTTCTTTAGATGACAAACATAGTCAAGAAAGACCGGATCCTTGAAGCCTGGTGGTTGTTCCATGAAGACAGTTTCTTTCGAGTCACTATGAAAGAATACGTTCTTGACATCAAGTTGTTTGATTTGCCAGTGGAGAGTTGTGACAACAGAGAGCACAAGGTGAATAGTCGTTGCCTTAACAGCAGGGTTGAAAGTATTATCAAATCGACACTCTCTATCTGATTAAAACCTTTGGCCACCAGTTGTGCCTTGAAGCGTTCAATAGTCTTGTCTGCTTGAAGCTTGGTTTTAAACACTCAATGAGATCCAACAACATCCATAGAAGGTTGACGAGGAACCAAATGCCAAGTACCATTTGATTGCAAATCCTGCATTTTATCATTCATGGTTGCCATCCAGTGAGGCTTAGCTAATGCCTCTTTGATCTTGCGAGATTCTTTGGAGTCATGGTGAACCGCAAGGTAAAGTGCACGAAAGGTGGGCCTTGTAATGGCATCGATTATAATTTTGGTAAGCATATGATGTGAGTTGATTATAGAATCAATTGGTTTTAGTGGCAAGGACGACAATGGTGATGCATGAGTTAAAGGTACTGGAGGGTCAACCACAAGGTTAATACCTTCAAGGGTTGTTGGTTCAAATGATGAGGAAGAAATATCTTCAATAGGGGATGTTGTTTTAGTGAATGAGTTGGTTTCACATGGAAAGGCATTAGCATTACTTGGATATGAATGTATGTGGACAGTGTTTTGGGAGTGTGCTCGTGACTTGAATCATCAATTTCGGCATGAATTTATTGACTTTGGGTGTGTGACATGTCAGGTGTTGTTTGATCAAGTGTGTCGACGGTAGAAATGTCCAGTGAAGACATTTAACTATAAACTGGTTTGACATCATTGTTGGGCACGATCAAAGTTTGACCCAGAAACTCCTTGTAAGATGTAAAGTTGTATATGTTGGATTCTGCATTTAAAGTAGAGCTAGAAGACACAAATGGTAAGTTATTTTCATCAAAGATAATATGTCGTGAAATCTAAACCTTTTGAGAGGGAGAGTGATAACATTTGTATCCTTTGTGAAGAAGACTGTATCCTATAAACACACAAGGAAACGTTTTAGTCTGAAATTTATCATTATTGTATCCTTTCAAGTAGGAAAAACATCGATACCCAAAAACTTTCATAGTGTTATAGTTCGGCTCTTGTCCATACAACTTGGAGAAAGGGAAATCCATACTCAGGTTTGAAGTAGGTATTCTATTAATCAAGAACGTAGCCGTCATGAATGCTTCAACTCAAAGAAACATGGGTAAGTTTGCATTAACAAAGAGAGTCAAACCAGTTTTAATAATGTGCCTATAATTACACCATTTTGTTCAGGAGTATGAGGGGAAAAAATCTGTCTTCTAATACCATGCCGATCTAGATAGTGAATTAGTTCCAAACTATTAAATTCTCCTTTACCACCACTTTGAAAAACTTTGATTCTAGTTGAAAACTAATTTTCGACTAGCTTGTGGAAATTCACAAAGTTAGTAAAAAATTCAGATTTCTTTTTTGAAGGATAAATCCAGGTGAACCTCGTGCAGTCGTCAACAAAAATCACATAGTATTAAATTCCTTGAGGAGATGCTATTGGGGATGGTCCCCATAAATTACAATGTACATTGGCTAAGGGAATAACTTCTCTTTTATTTGATACTTTGAATGATATCTTACAACTTTTGCCCATTTGACAACTAGTACACACTTAGACATTTCTATTTCAACTACTAACATTAATAAAATTATTTTTGTATAAACAACTAAATATTCTCGAGTGTGAATGTCCTAATCGTTGATGTCAAACTGTGTCTGAGCGCCTGTCAGACTTTGTAGCTATCAATACTTCATGTAAATTATCTCCCAAAGTATACAACTCATCATGTATATTCTCTTTTGCCAGATTGTTCCTTGTTTTTTTGTCCTTAACAATAAAACCTTCATCAGTAAATTTCAAAGAGCATTCATTATTTTTAATGAATTTGCTCACAGAAATAAGATTCTTTTTGAGATCAGGGACAATAAAAAAAAATTAAAATGCAGATTCTCTCCAATATTCCTATCTCTTATATGTGTAATGTCAAGTTCTTCACCATTTCCTGCCATTACAGAATCACTTTCTTTAAAAAGAGATGAATTTTTGAGAATACCTATAGATTTCATCATATGATTGGTAGCACCTGAATTCATGTATAAATTATTATCACCTTGATCATTGAAGGACATTGCTGCTAATGCTTGTGGAATTTCTTGTTGTGCTTGGTAGGAATAGTCCCACCTGTAAAAATAAGTTGGAGCTTTATGATTATTTCATCCACAAATTTGGCATGGATTGGACTTAGATATCTCCTTTGGTTGATTAATCACGTTGTTTATTCTTTTGGGCTGCTTATGGTATTGTGAACGATCACGGCCACATTTTTTTTGTTGTCCTTGACCTCGATTGGAGTAGTCGCGATCCTTCCCTTGAGTTCGTTGTGCCACAAATGCCATGTTTTTATCCAGATGAGTTTTGATAGTATGCTCATCGTTGTCTTCTCTTATTCGAACCCAAGAGAGTTCACAAATTGTGTGAATGTAGGATAGGGTGACTTCCCAAACATCACAGTGCGTAGAGTTTTGTATTTCCCTCCATGGCCTTTAGCAAAATTGATGACCTTTGTATCTTCATCCAAGAGTTTGTGTATAGAGATGAAACTATCACAAATTCCTTCGAATTTCTTAATATATTCATCTATTGATTTAGAGCCTTATGGTTTGAAGTTGTTGCTTCAACTAAAATTCTTTGTCTTTGCTTACTTGTAGGTATGTATCCTCAAGATAAGCCCACATCTGCTTAGTCATTGAACATCCTATGATGAGAAATATCAACTCTTCAGTCATTGTTCCTGAGAGCTAACTCCTAATTAAAATATCACATTTTTTCCACTCTGTGAATTTTGGATTTGAATTAGCTTTTCCTTCATCGTCTTCTATTAGTTTGTCTGGCGCTTCATCTAAAATAATACTCAGCATTTTCATGGTTTGCATTAATTGGTGAATTTGTATTTTTCAGACTAGGTAATTGGTGAGTTTTAATTTAATTGAACAAATAGTAATGAGTTGGTGAAGAGATGAAGCAGAGAGAGTGAGACCGGTCATGGTGGTAAATAAGAAAGAACTTCAGGGTCGTATTTCAATTGAGCCAAAACCTTGATACCATGAAGAAAATCAATATAAGATGAACAAAAGCTAATTGAGCTCTTTGTATCTTTTTCTGTATATCTCGTTACAGTGAAGGTGTCATATATATACACCTTTGGTAGACTTGAGATAGAAGAGTCCTATACAAAGTCAACTTCTATCTCTTAGACTCTCATAAGACTTATACACAAACACTACAACTTATGTGTAACTACTGCAAACTTATATACACGGCGAGCTATTGCAATCTTATGCACATCATCAAGTACTTATAATCTATCAATATATTCTATTAACAAAAACTAATAGCTACGAATGGTAAATAAGCAAATTCTTTTTTTGAAAAATATGATAAATAAATAAATTATAGCAACTAATCATAATTATGCTCTAAAATATAGCTATTCATGAAAGTTTCTCTAATATTAGTCAACTATATAGATTATAGATATGATGCAATCACTTTAATTTACAAAACTACTTAATAAATTCCATGAAATTAGAAACCAACAATGAGTCGTGTAACAAAACTTATTAATGCCCTAAAAAGAAGATTTAAATGCTATGGTAAAAAATATTTATGCTATTAAATTACTTATTAAGTAATTAGAGATAATTTTTTTAAGAAGTATTAATTGATAATTTTGATAAACATAATAATTTACCTATTATCATCGGTTAAAGTTATGATTAATTGATAGTGTAAAAGTTTTACGATACCTGTAAATATAACTTAAATTAAAAAAAACTAAAAAAAGTAAAGTAAAAGAGCAACTGACACCAATAATCTGGTAACAACTGCATTTAATATTTACACTAGATGCAAAGAGCCCGTGCTAATATATGCTATTTTTTTTAATCCCAATTTATGTAATGCAGAAAGAATTTGGAGAGTCAATCATTATTTTTTTTTACAGTTTTTAAATATTTTAATTTATTAATTATTATAATTTATAGTACTTTGTACATAATTTTCAGATAATATATGTTACTCTCTTTGTCCTAATTTATGTGGCACTAATGTAATTTTGGAGAGTCAACCCAATTTTTATATAGTTTTTAGATATTTTAAGTTATTAATTATTATAATTTATAGTACTTTCTACGTAATTTTTAAATTATTGTGATTTAGATGGATTGGTGTTGTGTAGCTTCCACGTGCAACACCCTTAAACTACATTTAAGTAATAATAAGAAATATTAACAATTTCATAAAAAGGTTTTTATATAAGATCATTTTTAATAAAGTCATTATTTGAAATAGATATAAAATAAGTTATGAAAAATAAATCAAATTATTATATGTTGTTTCACCTAAGATTGAGAAATGATTCTAAATATTAACACAAATTAAATAAATAAAATAGCATAAATTGGTATTGTGGGCCCAGATTATATTGCTAATAGACCGAGGGAATACATATTACGTAATTGCTAATAGCAAGAGATGAAATGGTGTGTGGGTCCCACAAGAACTTAACATGCTTCTGTCATAATAATAAGACGAAATGATTTGGGAGACCCTGTACTTGTTCTCGTTTGTCACATAACTTTTTTTACTCACGACTTTGCCAGTTGAATACTTGAACCAATGAAACACAATATTTTAAACCTTTTTGACCATTGACCTAGCTTATGTGGCATTAATATTGTTGAATTGAAAAATGCGTATTTACACGCGTTTAAAAGCGAGTACCAATAATATTTTATATTAAAAAACAATAAAATAAAATAATATGAGTCAAAACTCTATCTCCTTCTTCAGGCCCTCTACGCACCCCTCCCCCCCGTCCCCCTCCCTCTCTTCAGCCTCCCCCACTTCTACATGCTCCCTCTCTTTTACTGCAAATCAACCACCACCACCACCCTAACCCTTTCGTTCTACCACGCCCCCCCCCTCAACCCACTCCCCCCCTTCAAAATCTCAATCCCATGAGTACTTTCCAATTTTTTTTGATTTTTTAGTTTTTTAGATTCTAAAAAGTTTGAGATCATTGTTTGTGTTAGTTGGGTTTAAACTTTAAAGAGGAAGTGTGGATATGGGTTAATGTGTAGGGGTGATGGTGTGTATTGAAAAATTAAAAAACACCATTGTTAAGCTTGAATAATAATAATGAATCTTGTGAATTTGTAAAATTAATTAAAAATTGTGATTGGGGTTCATATTTGTAAACTTGTAGTTGAAATTTCAAGTCAAATGAAAAAGAATTCTACCTATTTGACATGAATTGATGCTCAATTTGTAAGTAAATTTGAAGAAATGGTGTTGAAAATTTCTAGAATATGCAAACATGGTCTATTTGTTTTAAGAAGAGGAGAGAAAGGAGGGACGGGGGTGGGGGTGGCGGAGTTTCTGATTCATTGAAAAGGAGGGAAGGGGTGGGGGTGGCTGGTTCTTACATAAAGGGGAGAAGGGGAAGGGCGGGGGGGCTGGTCTGAAGAAGAAGAAAGGGGGGGGGGGGGGTTATAATATTTAATTTCAGATGTGTCATTAAAAAATAACGTGAAAATTCACATGTACTCCACATGTACTCGATTGTGGTACACGCATCACTGGAAAGTCAAAAAAGGGTTTAAAATGTTATGTTTTATTGGATTTAAGGGCTCAGCTGATAAAGTGGTGAGTAGAATGGTGCAGCTGACAAACAGAGACAAGTATATGAGTCTCTTGGGCTATTTCGCCTAGTAATAACACTAGATATAGAGGAGCCCGTGCCTAATATATATTACTTTTTTATTTCAATTTATGTGATACAAATAAAATTTAGATAGTCAATCAAATTTTTGATATTATTTTTAGATATTTCAAGTTGTTAGCTATTGTCATTTATAATATTTTTTACGTAATTTTCAAATGATATATGTTACTCCTTTTGTCCCAATTTATGTGGCATTGATACAATTTTGAGAGTAAACTAAATTTTCTATACATCTTTTAAATATTTTTAGTTGTTAATTATTTGCGATTTATAATATTTTTTCTTCTGTCCCAATTTATGTGGCACTAATAAAATTTCGAGAGTCGATCAATTTTATTTTTATTTTTGAAATATTTTAAGTTGTTATTATTTTGATTTATAGTACCTTTTACGTAATTTTTAAATATATAACAGATTAAAAAAAGTAAGATAAACAAATTAAAATAAAGAAAGTATAAAGGAAATATCCAAGCAGAAAAAAAAAATTCATGTCTTTTAAATATTTTAAGTTGTTAATTATCGTGATTTATACTACTTTTTACGTAATTTTTAAATATATAACAGATTTTAAAAAAATAATATAAACAAATTAAAACAGAGAAATTATAAAAAAAAATTAATCCAAACAGACAGCACAAAAAGGCACGTCGACCAGCTGTCTGCTTATCCACCTTTATAAGTAAGGTAATAAATATTTTACGTTGTTAATTATCGTGATTTATACTACTTTTTACGTAATTTTTAAATATATAACAGATTTTTAAAAAATAAGATAAATAAATTAAAATGGAGAAATTATAAAAGAAAATATCTAAGCAGCAGCACAAGCAGACACGTCGATCAGTTGTCTGCTTATCCACCTTTATAAGTACGATTTATACTACTTTTTACGTAATTTTTAAATATACAACAGATTTAAAAAAAAATAAGATAAACAAAATTAAAACGGAGAAATTATAAAAGAAAATATCTAAGCAGGCAGCACAGCAGGCACGTCGACCAGCTCCTTGCTTATCCACCTTTATAAGTAAGGTAATAAATATTTTAAGTTATTAATTATCGTGATTTATACTACTTTTTACGTAATTTTAAATATATAATATATTTTTTTTAAAAAATAAGATAAACAAATTAAAACGAAGAAATTATAAAAGAAAATATCTAAGCAGGCACGTCAACCAACTCCCTGCTTATCCACCTTTATAATTAAGGTAAATTTAAGACCAAAAACAAACTTAAAGTAAGTTCAGCGGTTTGAACTTTGTACCCACGATAAAATTATCTCATAAAAATATAGTAACTCATTTAGTTTGTTTAAATTTGTGTGGTTATTATCGACTCACCCATTTAGTTACTCAGCTCAGTTCAGTCCAACTCATTTTAGCCCATAAAAAATTGAATAGCACAAATTGATCAATAAGAAATCTTGTCAAAATATGATTAAGAAATACTTTTTCATTTGATATGTTATATATAGCCATAATAAAAGAATAAAATAGTTTTGTCAGGTACTAAAAAATCATACTCTCTCTATTTTAATTTATTTGTCTGATTTGGACTTGACATAAAATTTAAGAAAGTGAAAAAGACTTTTAAATTTTGTGGTATTAAACTAAAAATATGTGTAATGTATCAAAATGCTCTCTAATCTTGTGGTCTTAAATATGTCATGCAGAGAGTTAGAATTAAAGAATCGTCAGAAAAGGAAAAAAACATTCTTTTTCAAACAAACTTAAAAAAAACTAAGACAAACAAATGAAAACGAATAAAATAAAAAGTAAATAGAACAATTAAAACTTAATAAGAATTGGGTAGATATGACCAACATTTTAATCCATTTCAACCGAGTATTGAAGCTTTGATAGAAAAGCAATGTTAATTGTATAAGATATAGTATTGCAAAAGACACTACAACATTATACACATACAAATTTTTAATGTTGTTCTAATTTTCTTTTAAATTTAAAGAAAATGAAGGCAAAAGACTATGTTACTCGGATATTTTAAAAAATTATATCGTATTCATGTTTAATTTTCAAAAAATACATAACTTTTGAAAAATATGATGTGGATATAGGATTATTTTTAAAAGGCCCGAACAACACAGATAAATAATATATTAAAGAATCTAGAGTTTTAAGGAGTTGGAAGTGTAGAATATGGAATGAAGTTGCGAGTAAAGACCTTACCAAAGGGTTCCTGCAGGAAAATAAAATATTGAAAACATCTGTGCTCCAAGTTTCTGATATTCTGA
The DNA here is from genome assembly GCA_003996215.1 of Jaltomata sinuosa. NCBI lineage: Eukaryota > Viridiplantae > Streptophyta > Magnoliopsida > Solanales > Solanaceae > Jaltomata > Jaltomata sinuosa. Next base: position 541,943 of record QJPP01000178.1, on the reverse strand, counting down.
TTCTGATATATCATATACATAATGTAAGCAAAAGCTGCCAACCTTTGTGTGTTTGTTTTGTGCATATATATATGCATGAAAACATATGAGCATTAAGGTAATTGGAGCTAAAAATCATTGAAAATACTGACAATTTTATAAGGGTGTGTTTGATAGGAAGGAAAATGTTTTCTACAGTAAATATTTTATTAAAAAATATTTTTTTAAACAATAAGTGATATTCTTACTTATTTTCTTGTGTTTGGTATTTAGCTAAAAATAATTTTTTTAAAAATATTTGTATATAATTTAGAGAAATATTGTGAAAGTACTTGAGGATGAGGGTTAGGTGTGTGGGGGTGTATTGAAGCTAATGTGGGAAGGAGACAATTAATATAAAACGCCATTTATATATGAATATATTATAAATCACCCAAAAATTATTTACAAGTAACTCTCTCCGTAAAGATTAAGATATATTGTAATATCAAAAATAAACTAAATTATCTACTGAACGACATGATAATGTAAAAATTATTTTTCTTGAATATAGTTAGACTCAAAACACTCGTACATACAATATTTATTTCTTTATCACAAATTTGGAATCTTAAAATTTCCTCGTTCAACTCCTACTATGGCGTTAAGCCGTTAACATAGGTGCGCAAATGTTTGGAAATTGGAAGCTCTTCTAAGAGTTATTTTCCTTTAGGTCATTCGTGCTTTGAAAATTGTCCATAAAAATCACTTTTATTTTTTCTAGATAAGGATCTATCACTCAACTATTTCTATTTTTCTCAAATAATACTAAACAACTCAAAAGCCTTCTTTTCTCCTAGTTGGCATGCTATGTTGCTAAATTTTTTATTTTTTTTTAATAATAGACCTATTTAACTCATCAAACTCATTTATCCGATCTCATGTTTTATACATTATACACCACAAGAAAAATGTAAATTATGTGAAAATTTATCTGAGAATTATAGAGAAAAATTCGCATGTAATATAATTTTCTCTGAATTTTTCTACCAAATAAAATCTGATGAAAACTTAGAGGTGGAGCTAACGTTTTATTTATAGATTAGGTCATATTCAATAACTTTGGTCTAAGATTTGTATTTATATTCAAAATATCATCAAATAGTAAAAATAATTAATTTCTTAAAATAAAAGTTCAAGAACTTTAAAATACAAGAATTTTGAATCCATATACTTCAAATCGGATTTGGCTCCTCTCCATTATTCCTTATCTCCACTTCGTCATGTACATAGCTAGATGAGAGACATGTGTTTTAATTTAATTTTTAAAGGTCAAGATTATATTATATTACATTAACAAGCTAGATGAGAGACATGTGCCTTAATTTAATTTTTAAAGGTCAAGATTATATTACATTAACAAGTATCATAACCATAGTTAAGTCATAAGTGTATAAGTTTTGACAAAATATTTTTCAACTTTAGTAAGAAAAAATATCCCCCTCAAATTTTAATACTCATTAATATCATTAATTTCATCTTATATATTAATATTTAAATGAAAAAGGGCCTAAATTACCTCTCACCTATTGAAAATGATACAAAAATACCCTCCTCCATCCACCTATTGACTTCTATTATACCCCTGACATCCACCTTTGAGCTCTAAAATGTCCTTCAAGTTAACAGACCACATATTAAAATAAAAAGGGTCAAAAATACCCCTGAACTATAGGAAAAGGTCTAAAAATACCCCTCATTCACATTTTTGGCTCACTTATATCCTTGAAACTAACAATCCCCTCTAATTTTTTTTTTTAAATTACTTATTACATGTCATTTTCTTATTGGGTAAAATAAAAACCTCACTCCACCAAGCTGATGACATGACAAATAAGATTAACTAAAAATTATATGTCAGCAAATAAAAATAAATACTACTAGTTAAGAACTAGGAAAAGAGATTACCGAAGAAAATCTTTATCGTTGAACGCTATTATCACCCAAAATAATTAATTAATTACCAATGACTAAAAATATGAAACTAAAAGCTACCGTCAGTCCCATCAGCCTGTAAAATAACATTGTCCACAAAGTTTTCTATTTATTCCCTTTTACCAAATAAACATTATTATCACATAAATTAATGACTAATTCATTCGTAGCCACACCCAGGGACGAAGCTACAATACATTACGGGGGTTCGATCAAACCAAGTAGTTTTTACGTAGACCCTATATTTATATTATAAAATAACAAAAAATGATATACATATACATGTGCTGGACCCACATACAAATACACGCAGATGGCCTAGTGATATACGCGCAACTCCCAAAGGCTTGTTGCGTCCATGAGGTTGAAGGTTCGAAGCTTTTTTTGCTTTTTTTGTAGATTTTTATTTTAAAAACGTTACTCCACACCACATGACATAAAACTGATAATTAAAAAACTACATAAAACTAATAATTAAAAAATAACATAAAATTAAAACTAAAGAAAGGAAAAAACGTGACTATTGGGTTCTTGTTCAAGACTTCAACACAGTTACACATTAGGGATCTTCATTCTTGGTTTCTTGTTGATCGACGATCGTCAATTCATCAGTCATCACTGATGTCGTTCGTCGGCTCTGCCTCTGTACGGCTGTCCTTCTCTGCTAGTCTTCCTGGTTAGTGGTTTATCTCTTTCTCTTCCTAGTTTTTCTTTATGTATTCTGATTAATGATTTCTGATGGTAATTGTTGAATAATGTTAAATTGCTGATAGCATATTTTTGGTTCTACTTCTGCAAGTTCTTTTTTACAAACTTGCAAGTGATAATTTTGTGAAATTTTTTATTCTTTTAATTTCATAAATGTAGACAAAGTCTGATTGTGCTTTCATTTTTTTGTGATTTCAAGAATTCTTAAGCAAGACTCAATATGATTATAATTTTTTTCAAGCCTAAAATTGGCTCCTAGCTCTTCTTTGCCAAGTTTTCCATTGCCTATTAATATTTTCAGAGTGTCGGATAATGATGAAGTGTTGTCCGATTTAGATCTTAAATCTGATCCTAGTGAAAGAAAAATAATTTCAGATTTTTTTTCAAATAAACGTAATTGGATGAGGAGATATTACATACAAAAAATATTTTGCCAACCTGATAAATTTGAATTTTCAATAAGAAATTTTGGAGGAACATCGTGTCTTTTTAATCCTGAATGATTTGAGCCTTCATATTCTCAATGGTTAGAATATAGCATTAAAAAGAATGCAACATTTTATTTATGTTGTTACTTGTTTAAAAATGAGCTTGGATGATACGGAAAAAAAGTGAGTAATTCTTTCACAATGAAAGGCTTTAGAAGTTGGAACAAGGGTATAGAAAGACTTAAAAAACATGTGGGTGAAGTGAATAGTGTTCATATTCGATATTTCAAGATGATGCTAGATTTAATGAATCAAGATCAATCTATTCTAGCCTCATTTGACAAGCAATCCGAGAAAATCAAAAGTGAACATCGGGTTTGCTTGAATGCTTCGATTGATGTTGTCACGCCCCGAGACTACCCTCTAAATGCAACACTGTGCTTGTCACAAGTGACCCCAAGTTAACCCATGGTCTGGCATATCTAGATTATTTTTGATAAAATAGAAAATATGCGGAAGACTGAAAGCATTTAAATATCTAAGATGGAAAACAAGCCCACACATGTCCAAATATATATAAATATATGAAAACGTGATAAGTCTAAAAGTAAACTGAAATACTCTAAAATTAATTCTAGTCTATGTCTAAAAAGCCTCTAACTGAAGTGAGTTGCTGGGACAAGCCCCCAGCTAACTCTAAAAGTCTGAAAACTAAAATATAATGCTGGATGGATAAACATAAGTTGTCATCCTCGGACTTTGAGAACTCAACACTGAGCTGCTGAGTAGGGACCGGAAAATCATACTAAGCGCGGTCTGAATACTGAGCGCCGAAACCTACATCATACAATGATGTAGCATAAAAGTATGCATGAGTATTTTGAATGTACTGAGCATGCGGGATATATGCAAAGTTGTACAACATAAAAACTGAACAAGAAAATACATACTGGAGCATGAACTGAAAGATGAGCTAAATGCAATGGCCAAGTAATTAACATGAATATATAACATACTAAACTGAATAACTGAAATAGATACTGAGTACATGGTCAATGCAATATGAGTCTGACTAAGAGAGATACTATTAACTGACATACCCTAAGTTGAGCTAACTATGGGGTCAACCTGTAACCCTAGATGGAAGGGTGTTCGTACCTTGCCAAGGGTACAAACAAGTCTGATGTGAATCCACTAAACTGAAGTCCACAAGGGACAAGGGTGACCAACCTAATATGACAGCTGAGCCCTTTATACCTATAGTGGTGCCGTAGTTCTAGGACATAGGGGCTTCTACTAAAGGTCTCAGCCTAATCTGACAGCCAAGCCTTCATCCCTTCATCCGCTCGATACTAAGTCTACTCCCAACTGGATACAAGCAATGAAATGCTAGCTGAAATATCGAATAGCTCAACTACTGATAATCATCTGAGAATGCAACATACATATACTGAAACTGAGGGCATTCTAGTTCTGAAGCATAATTATCTGAATTATCTGACTAGTAAGTATAAAATATGAGTACTAAAATTTACACATGCTAGGGTTACTGAATTATGTACATAAGACTATGCTAATTCTCTAAGAAACATGTAATAGTTATCACACAAGAGATAGAATCTGAATTTCAATGATTCCCTAAGGTGGGAACCCTAAGTCTGAATAAATCATGGAGAAACTGAAGAATTGAACTGAATCTAGGGACTCAATGTATGGAAGAAACTCATCGATGAAATCCCACATACCTGGATGAGAATCTATCGAGAAATTCTTGAATTTTAGGGGCTGAGCTTGAAGAAGACCTTCTGCTTGTTCTTGAGAGAAAACTGTCGCTTCTTTTCTCATTTTCTTTCTAAGTGTCTGATGATTTTAGGAGAATGAGTGATTTAGGTAGTTTTTGACTAATTAATTAGGCTTTGACTAAGCAAAATAACGTAGCTTAGACCTTAAAAGGGATAGAAAAAATCTAGAATACCCCTGAGAATTAAAAAGAAAAACTACTGAAATTCACGACTCAGGTTCCATGGACAGGTTTCATGGTCCGTGGATGGTTCCATGGCCCATAGAACCCTATCGTGGTTCCTGGGCCATTTTGTCTAGCTGCGGGTCTGAGTTTCATGACTTGGATTTATGATCCGTGGAACCATCCATGATTCGTAGAACCCTATCGTGGTTCCTGAGGGATTGATGATCCTCAGGTCTGAGTCCTATGAGACCATTCCATGACTCGTGAGTTATTCCATGGTTCGTGAAAATAGGTCGTGGTTTCATAGGGATAGTTAGATCTAAGGTCTGAATGCCACGAGTGGAATCCATGACTCGTGGATTATTTTACGGTCCATGATTCTGGCTCGTGGTCTTGACCCCAACTTGGATGGTCTCTGTTTGAGTTCTGCGGAGGTATTTTACGGCTCGTGGACTATTCTACGGTCCGTAGAATCCATCCATAGTTTCAGCTGGGACTTGAAATGTTTTATTTTCTTGTTTTTTCTGAGGTGGGTTTAGGCTTGGGAGTTCTGGGGTGTTACAAATGTGATAAGGTATCTTCTGAAAGAAGATATGCCTTTTCGGGGTCACAATGAGTGTGTAACTTCTACAAGAAGAGGTCATTTTCTAGATCTCTTAAAGTGGTATGCAAATAAGAAGGAAGATGTGAAAAATATTGTATTAGAAAAAGCTCTAAAAAATAACACCATGACTTCTCCCGATATCCAAAAAGATATTGTAAATTCTTGTGTAAAAGAAACGGTGAAAATAATTATTGAAGACTTGAATGGGAATTACTTTGAGATATTAATTAATGAGTCCAAGGATGTTTCTCTTACGAAAAAAATGACGCTTGTTCTACGATATGTCAACAAGGAGGGTAAGCTTATTGAGCGATTTCTTGGTCTTGTTCATGTTAAAGACACATCTGCAAAGTCATTGAAAGAAGCGATCCATTCTTTACTTTTAGATCATTCTTTGAATCGATCTCAAATACGGGGGCAAGGTTATGATGGAGCTAGTAATATGCAAGGAGAACTTAATGGTATTAAAACTTTGATTCTGAAAGATAATTCTTCGACATATTGCATACATTGCTTTGCTCATCAGTTGCAATTGACTCTTGTAGCTGTTGCAAAGAAACATAATGATGTGAATAATTTTTTTGATATTCTTGTTAATGTTTTAAATATTGTTGGAGATTATTTTAAGCGTAGGGAGATACTTCGAGATGATCAAACTGAAAAATTAGAGGAATTACTAGTGCTTGGTGAAGTTCACATGGGAAGTGGATTAAATCAGAAACTTGGACTTCAAAAGCCTGGTGATACCTATTGGTGATCTCATTTTAAGACAGTACGTAACTTCATTTCCTTATTCTCATCAATTGTTTATGTGCTTGGAGTTCTTGAAAATGAGGGTACAAATTATCATGAGAAAGCAATGGCAAAAAGTTTAGTAGAAGACATTAGATCTTATGAGTTTATCTACATGTTGCATTTGATGTTAAAATCTTTGGGAATTACATATTATTTGAATATGACTTTACAATTGAAAGATCAAGATATTATTAGTGCTATGAAGCTTGTTGATTTCACAAAGAGACAGTTGCAATCGATGAGGAAATCTAAATGGAATTCTTTGTTAGAAGACATCTCTTTATTTTGTGAAAAGAATGATATTGTGATTCCTGAAATGGATGAGAAATATGCTATTAAAAAGTCGAAGCGTAAGAGCTCAAATGTTACATATTCTCATCACTTGCGTGTGAAAGTTTTTTATGCTGTCATTGATTTGCAACTTTCAGAGCTTAACAATCACTTTAATGAAGTGAATACTGATCTACTGCTTGGCATGACTAGTTTGAGTCCCGAGAATTTTTCTATAAATTATGATAAAAACAAGATCATGAAGCTTGCTACGTATTATCCAAATGAGTTCAGTGCCTCTAAGCTTGGAGATCTTAGTTTTGATCTTGACAATTATATTTACTATGTGAGAGAAGTGGATAATGCTTTCTCAAATTTGAAAGGACTTGGAGATCTTTCAATGAAATTGGTTGAAACAAATATGCACAAGACATGAGGACTTGTTTATTTGCTTATGAAGTTAAGATTGATATTACCCGTGGCTACTGCAACAGTGGAAAGAGCTTTTTCCTCAATGAAGTTTATTAAAAATGACTTCCGAAGCAGAATTGGTGATGACTTTTTGAATGATTGTTTAGTTTGTTATATAGAGGATGAAGTAATTGAAAGTGTACATAATGATGCGATCATTGATCATTTTCAAAACATGGCAACTCGTCGAGTGCAATTGTAATGATAATGCTTATATTTATAGCGTTTAAGTAGTTCATCGCTTTATTAAATATACGGAGAAGGGCCTAAAATACTCTTCAAGTATAAAAAATGGAACAATATACCCTTCTTCCACCTTTAGGCTCCAAAATACCCTTCCATCCACCTATATGGACCTAAAATACCCTTTCACTTAACAAATTTTTTAAGACTAATAATTAAACTTTTCATTAATGACATGACAACTTTTGATTGGATGAAATTTAAATTAATCAACTACTTTAATTATTTCCATACCCGGATCCAACATAACTACCCGACCCACTCATTCACCCGCCCCATATTTCTACCAACTGCTAAAAGAAACCCTTTCTAAACAAATCGATTTAGAATTTCTCTGTCGTCGTAATTGTGTTTGATGTTGCCAGTGAGTAATTGATTGAATGTTCTTTATACAATGTTTATATAAAGAGCTCTTCTTCACCGTAACTTTTGCCTCGAAAGTCAGCCTCCAATTTGTCGTTAATCAATTTGTTTAGAAAGGGTTTCTTTTAGTAGTTGATAGAAATATGGGGTGGATGAATAAGTGACTCGAATAGTTATGTTGGATCCGGGTATGGAAAGGGATAATTAAAATAGTTGATTAATTTAAATTTTATCCAATCAAAAGTTGCCACGTCATTAATGAAAAGTTTAATTATTAGTCTTAAAAATCTGTTAAGTGAAAGGCTATTTTAAGTCCATATAGGTGGATGAAAGGGTATTTTGGAGTCTAAAGGTGGAAGAAGAGTATTTTTATTCCATTACTATACTTGAAGGGTATTTTAGGTCCTTAAATATATTAAATATCGTTATTTGTTAGTTAGTTTGGCGATTGTTATACATTGCGTTGACACCATTGTCATGTCTTGAAATTCAGAACCTACAGACTTTAAATTCTGACTCTGCCTCTGGCCACACCAGAATTAGTAAGAGCATAATCAATGATAAAATAATAACAAATAAGAAGTGTTTCAAGTCGTATTTAAGTTTAATTAGTCCGAGAGATTGAAGAATTTGGGATAAGATTTGACATAGAAAACAAGGTTGATGGGTCTATCTCTGATCATCTTTATTTATTTTGGCAGTATATTTTTGACAACCAATTAATTTTTTTAATTTTTATAACACTAGTAAGTATAAAGGTGACACTAGTATGTTTAAATTTTTTGATAAAATTTAATAATCGGAAGAGTTGGTACTTTATTAAATCTTCACTTCACTTTATTTTTCTTTTTTTCTAGTTCTTAACTAGCATTTATTTTTATTTATTGACATATAATTTTTAGTAAATCGTATTTGTCATGTCATCAGCTTGGTGGGGTGAGATTTTTATTTTATCTAATAAAAAATGATATGTAATAAGTTTTTAAAATTAAAATATAGAGGGGTCTGTTAGTTTCAAGGGTATAAGTGAGCTAAGAAGATAGATAAAGGGTATTTTAAAACTTATTCCTATAGTTCAGGTGTATTTTTGATCCTTTTTCATTTTTAATATGTGGTCTGCTAACTTGAAGGGCATTTTAGAGCCCAAAGGTGGATGTTAGGGGTATAATAGAGTCAATAGGTAGATGAAGGATATTTTTGTACCATTTCCAATAGTTAAGAGGTAATTTAGGCCCTTTTCCTATATTTAAATGTTAAATTGTACGAGGCTACTATACAAATGTGCGAGGCTACTGTGTTGGAGAAAAAAGAAGTCTGCTTTTATCTTTTTTTTGTGCGAAACAAAAGAAATCATTGTTCTAAAGTGACTTTTTCTTAATGTTCTAAAGTCAAAATATTTTTCAAAAATTACTTATGAGGTTAAATAAACACGTTGTTAGATTCATGTTCGATAATTTTAATCTGAATATAAAAATATAAGATGAAATTAATGATATTAAGTGTACTAAAATTTGTGAAAAATATTTTTTTCTTACCAAATTTGAAAAGTATTTTTCAAAACTTATTCACTTATTCACCAATTTCAGATTTTTTTCCAAATAAACGTGATCGGGTGAGGAGATATTACATACAAAAAAAATCTTGCCAACCTGATAAATTTGAATTTTCAATAAGAGATTTTGGAGAAACACCACGTCACTTTAATCCTGAATGGTTTGAGCCTCCATATTCTCAATGGTTAGAATGTAGCACTAAAAAGGATGCAACATTTTATTTATGTTGTTACTTGTTTAAAAATGAGCTTGGAGAATACGAAAAAAAGTGAGTAATTCCTTCACAATGAAAGGCTTTTGAAGTTAGAACAAGGGTATAAACAGGCTTAAAAAGTATGTGGGTAAAGTGAATAGTGTTCATATTCGATGTTTCAAGATGATGCTAGATTTAATGAATCAAGATCAATCTATTCTAGCCTTATTTGACAAGTAATCCGAGAAAATCAAAGGTGAACATCGAGTTTGCTTGAATGCTTTGATTGATATTGTCACACCCCGAGACTACCCCCTAGACGCAATATGGTGCTCAGTGTCATAAGTGACCCATGGCCTGACATATCTAGATTATTTCTGATAAAATAGGAACTGTGCGAAAAACTGAAAGCATTTAAATAATTTAGATGAGAAAGAAGCCCAAACATGTCCATATATATATAAATATATGAAAATGTAATAAGTCTGAAAGTAAACTGAAATACTCAAAAGCTGATTCTAGTCTATGTCTACAAGCCTCTAACTGAAGTGAGTTGCTGGGACAAGCCCCCATCTAACTCTAAAAGTGAAAACTAGAATATAATGCTGAACGGATAAACATAAGTTGTCGTCCTCGGACTATGAGGACTCACCACTGAGCTGTTGAGTAGGGATCGGAAAATTATACTAAGCGCGGTCTCGATGCTGAGCGCTTGAACCTACATTATACAATGATGTAGCATAAAAATATGCGTCAGTACTTTGAATGTACTGAGCATAAGAAATATATGCAAAGCTGTACAACATAAAGACTGAACAAGAAAATACATACTAGAACATGAACTGAAAGATGAGTTAAATGCAATGACCAAGTAATTAACATGAATATATAACATACTGAATTGAATAACTAAAGTAGATACTGAGTACATGGTCAATGCAATATGAGTCTGACTGTGGGAGCTACTATTAACCGACATACCCCAAGCTGAGCTAACTATGGGGCCAACCTGTAACCCTAGATGGAAGGGTGTTTGTACCTTGCCAAGGGTACAAACAAGTCTGATGTGGATTCACTAAACTGATGTCCACAAGGGACAAGGGTGACCAGCCTAATCTGACAGCTGAGCCCTTTATACCTACGGTGGCACCGTAGTTCTGGGACTTAGAGACTTCTACTAAAGGTCTTAGCCAAATCTGACAGTCAAGCCTTCATCCTTTCATCCGCTCGGTACTAAGTCTACTCCCAACTGAATACAAGCAATGAAATGCAAACTGAAATACTGAATAGCTCAAATACTGATACTTATCTGAGAATGCAACATACATATACTGAAACTGAGAGAATTCTAGTTCTGAAGCATAATTGTCTGAATTATCTAACTGACAAGTATAAATTATGAGTACTAAAATTTACATAAGCTAGGGTTACTGAATTATGTACATATGACTATGCTAATTCTCCAAGAAACATGTTATATTTATCACACAAGCGATTAAATCTAAATTTCAAGGATTTCCTAAGGTGTAGGAACCCTAGGTCTGAATAAATCATGGAGAAACTGAAGAACTGAACTGAATTTCAATGGATGGAAGGAACGCATTGATGAAATACCACATACCTAGATGAGAATTTATGGAGAAATCCTTGGATTTTAAGGGTTGATCTTGAAGAAGACCTTCTGCTTGTTCTTGAGAGAAAACTGTCACCTCTTTTCTCCTTTTCTTTCTAAGTGTCTGATGATTTTAGGAGAATGAGTGATTTAGGTAGTTTTTGACTAATTAATTAGGCTTAGACTAAGCAAAACAACGTATCTTAGGCCTTAAAAGGGATAGAAAAAGTCTGGAATACCCCTGAGAATTAAAAAAAACTACTGAAATTCGCAACTCAGGTTTCACAGACAGGTTTCACGGTCTATAGATGGTTTCACGGCCCACAGAACCCTGTCGTGGTTCCTAGGAAATTTTGTCTAGCTGCGGGTTTGAGTTTCAGGACTTGGGTTCACAACCCATGGAACCATCCACGATTCGTGAAACCTTATTATGGTTCATAAGGGATTGATGACCCTCAGGTCTGAGTCCTACGAGACCATTTCACGACTAGTGGGTCATTTCAGGGTTCGTGGAAATAGGTAGTGGTTTCATAGGGACAGTTGGGTCTCAGGTCTGAGTCCAACGAGTGAAATCCATGACTCATGGATCATTCCACAGTCCATAGTTTTGGCTCGTGGTCTTTACCCCAAATTGGCTGGTCTCCGTTTGAGTTCCACGGAGGTATTCCACGGCTCGTGGACTGTTCTACGGTCCATGGAACCCATCCGTGGTTTCAGCTGGGACTTGAAAATTTTCATTTTCTAAGCTGGGTTTAGGCTTGGGAGTTATGGGGTGTTATAATTTCTCCCACTTGGGATCATTCGTTCTCGAATGAAGACTAAACAAACTGAGTTTGGAGGGAAAGAGATGCAATCCCTACCAACTGAGTACTAGAAACTGACATCTGATTAAACTTATTTCCATGGACATGCAAACATGCTGAAATGCAAGGATAACTGAGGGAACATGATTCTGAGACTGAATTACAAGAAGGTAAGCTGAGAAATTGGAGAGGAACTATTACCTCAAGCTGAAACTAAATCAGAAAGGAAGAGGCACTTTTGCTTCCCAAATAGCTTCCTAGATGGACTGATTCCTCCATAAAACCTTCACCGAAGTGACTTCCTTATTTCTCAACCTACGAACCTGATGGTCAAGGATCTCAACTGGAACCTCCTCACAGGTGAGGCTATCCTTTACATCCACACTCTCTAAAGGCCCTATCGATATCGGATCGTCTACACACTTCTTCAATAAAGAAATGCGGAAGACTGGATGAACCACTGCCAGTTCTATTGGCAAATCTAACTCATAAGCCACATTACCAATCCTTTTCAAGATTCTGTAAGGGCCTACATATCTGGGACTAAGCTTCCCTTTCTTTCCAAATCTCATCACCCCCTTTATGGGTGACACTTTCAGGAAGACCTAATCATCAATCTCAAACTTTAAATCCCTTTTCCTCACATCAACATAGGACTTCTGACGACTCTGAGTTGTCTTTAATCTTTCTCTGATGAGATAAACTTTCTCCATAGCCTCATGAACCGAATCTGGCGCAACCAAGGCTGCTTCACCTACTTTGAACCAACCAACCGGTGACCTGTACCTACGCTCATACAGTGCCTCATATGGGACCATCTGGATACTAGAATGGAAATTGTTATTATAGGCAAACTCTATGAGAGGTAGGTGATCATCCTAACTACCCTTGAAATCAATCACACAAGATCTCAACATGTCCTCTAAGGTCTGGATGGTACCTCTGCCTTACTATCCGTCTGCAGATGAAATGTTGTACTAAGATTCACTTGAGTACCAAGACCTTTCTGAAATGATCTCTAGAAATGAGATGTAAACTGAGGACCCCTATCTGAGATGATAGACAAGGGAACCCCATCCAACCTGACTATCTCGCTGATATAGAGCCTGGCATAATCCTCTGCTGAATCTGTAGTCTTGACGGCCAAGAAGTGAGCTGACTTAGTAACCTGTCCACTATCACCCAAATGGAGTCGTGCTGCCTGCAAGTACGAGGTAAACCCATAATGAAATCCATGTTGATCACCTCCCACTTCCAAGTATGAATGCTAATATCTTGAGTCACACCTCTTGGTTTCTGATGTTCTACTTTCACCTGCTGACAGTTGGAGCACTTAGCCACAAAATCTGCGATGTCCCTCTTCATGTCGTTCCACCAATAGACTTCCCGTAGATCACAGTACATCTTAGTGGCACTGGGATGAATAGAATATGTAGAATTATGGGCTTTTGTAAGGATCTGATGCCTCAACTCATCCACGGTAGGTACACATAAATGACCTTGGTAACGAAGAACACCATCTCCTCCTTGGGAGAAAACCTCTACTCTCTACTGATGAACTACACCTTTCAACTAAAGCAATATGGGATCACACTCCTGTTTCACTTTAACCTTCGTTACTAATGAAGATTCTGACCCATTCTGGACCATCATACCACCACCTGTCGTGTCCATGAGGCAAACTCCTATGCGAGCAAGCCTATGAACATCTCTTGTTAATTCTTTCCTCTCTTCCTCAACATGTGACACACTACCCATGGACAGTCTATTGAGGGCATCGTCCACTACATTGGCCTTACCCGGATGGTAGGACACATTCATATCATAGTCTTTGAGGAACTCGAGCCACCTTCACTGATGAAGATTCAATTCTTTCTGGGTGAATACATACTGAAGGCTCTTATGATCTATAAACACGTCTACATGGACACCATACAAGTAGTGTCTCTAAATCTTTAGTGCAAAAACAACTGCTGCCAGCTTAAGGTCATGAGTCAGGTAGTTCTTTTAATGAATCTTAAGTTGCCTGGATGTATAAGCTATGACCTTACCATGCTGCATCAGGACACAACCCAGGACGACTCTAGATGCATCACAATAATTCACAAAGTCATCTGAACCCTCTGGTAGAGTTAACACGGGAGATATAGTCAACCTAGTTTTCAACTCTAGAAAACTCTGCTCACACTCATCTGACTACTGAAACTTGACCTTCTTCTGAGTCAACTTGGTCAATGGGGCAGCTATGGATGAGAACCCTTCAACAAACCTCTTGTATTAACCGGCCAAACCCAAGAAGCTTTTGATGTCTATCAGAGAGGTGGGTCTGGTCCAGTCCTTTACTGCCTCAATCTTTTGGAAATCAACCCAGATTCACTCACTAGATACTACATGACCAAGAAAAGTAACTGATTTCAACCAAAATTCATACTTACTGAACTTGATAAATAACTGGCGATCCTTGAGAGTTTGCAACACCATTCTCAAATGGTCTGCATGCTTCTCCTCGCTCCGAGAGTATATGAGTATATCATCAATGAAGATAATGAAGCTTTGAGAGTATATGAGTATATCATCAATGAAGATAATGACGAACAAGTTTATATACTGCTTGAACACTCTGTTCATCAAATCCATGAAAGCTGTAGGAGCATTAGTTAGTCCAAAAGACATAACTACAAATTCATAGTGACTATACTGAGTTCTGAAGGCTATCTTCAGAATGTCACAATTTTTGACTCTGAGCTGATGATAGCTGGATCTGAGATCTATCTTAGATAAGCAACTAGCACCTTGAAGTTAGTCGAACAAGTCATCAATCCTGGGGATGGGATACTTATTCTTGATTGTGACTTTATTCAATTGACGAAAGTCGATGCACATCTTGAGAGAACCGTCTTTCTTACGTACGAAAAGCACTGGAGCACCCTATGGAGAGATGCTGGGTCTGATGAAGCCCTTATCTATAATTTCTTTCAACTGTTCTTTCATTTCTTTAAGCTCAACTAGAGCCATACTATAAGGAGGAATCAAAATAGATTGGTATCTGGAAGGAGATCTATCCTGAAGTAAATTTCTCTTTCGGGAAAAACTACGAGAAGATCTTCTGGAAACACTTCTGGGAACTCATTTACCACTGAACTGACTCAAGAGTTGGGGTTTCAGAGATTGAATCCTCAACCTGAACAAGATGATAGATATACCCTTTTGGAAATTATTCTTTTAGCCTTAAGGTAAGAGATGAATCGACCTACAGACACTGGGTATTACCCTTCCAATCTAAGACTAGCTCATTTGGAAACTGAAATTGAATGATCCTAGTTCTACAATCAACTGAGGTATAACAGGAATGTAACCAATCCATGCCTATAATTATATCAAAGTTAGTCATTTCTAACTCTCCAAGATCGACTGAGGTGATTTTTTGGGAAACTGTGATAGGGCAATTTCTGTATACTTGTCTAGCTATGACTCGATCGCCAACTGGAGTAGAGACTTAGAAGGGTTCTGGGAGGATTTCTAGACTGACACCAAAATTTACTGCTATGTAAGGAGTTACAAAATAAAGTGTATTCCCTGGGTCTAACAATGCATCAATATCTAAATGAAGACTCATAACATACCTGTGACCATATCGGGAGAATTCTCCTGGTCCTATCGAGTCTGAAGGGTATACAACCTATTTTGAAACTGACCACCACCTGTACCAGATGAGGCACCCTGCTGAGTGGGGCGACCTACTGGAGCTGCTGTGGAACTAGCCTGATTCTGTGGGCGAACATCCTTGCCCTTCTGAGAAGCTGCTAGACGGTCCCTCATCCTGTGGCCTATTTTTCCACACCCAAAATAATTTTTGCGGCCTGCCATACACTCACCCTGGCGGTTTCTACCACACTTCTTGCAAACTGGATGAGTGCCCCCGCTGGTAAATGTACCTTAGGACTTAGAGCTTGGCGCCCTATCCCGTCGGTCCTGTCTGAACTTAGGCACTGGCACTAGCAGAAGATGGGGCTGGAGCTGAAGATTTCTAGCGAAACTTAGAGCGGTTGCCACCATCTGACCTCTACTTAAAGTAGTTGAAGTTACCCATTCCAGCCCTCTTACTGTCTCCTCCCCTCTTTTTGATCTTCTCCTCCTCGATATGTTGAGCATAAATAACCAACCTGGAGATATCCATCTGCTTTATCAGCATAGCAGTATTGCACTCCTTGACCACATCATCAGATACATCAGATACGAACTTACTCATGCGGGCTCTGGACTCAGCTACTACTGCCGGAGCATACTTAGACAACTGGGTGAACTTGTGAGCATATTCCTTCACACTCATATCATTCTGCTTCAAATTGATGAACTCCTGGACCTTGGCTTCCCTGAGCTCAAGTGGGAAAAACCTGTGCAAAAATGCAGTCTTGAAGTGGTTCCAATCCACTGGACCTGCATTAGCACAACATAATTCCTTCCATTATTGATACCAAGTATAAGGCACTCCCTTCAACTGGTAGGTAGCTAAATCTGCACTCTCAACTAGGGTGACATCCATAATATCTGTCACGTTTTGAATATCGTCAAGAAATTCTTGTGGATCCTCTTCAAACTTGGACCCATAAAATTCTGGAGGGTTCATCCGAGTGAAGTCTCGGATTCTAGCTGCAACAGAGTTGGCCTGAGGTAAAGCTGGTGCCATAGCCTGGTGGTTGACCTGAGCAGTCATGGCCTGAGAAAGCACCTGAAAAGTAGCCCTGACTTCGGCATGAGTGACTTGCTCATTCAGAGGATCTGGTTCCTTGTGTTGGCTCTTCTGGGTGGCATTTTCTGAAACGTGTAGAGCATGAGTTAGAAGGAGATTAAATGAAGTTCATACTTGTTGACACCCAATTTTGGCTCTCCGTGCTTAAAATTAACGTCTTCAGGTTTCCTGATCGTTAAAGGGCACAAAATACATTTTTTACACATTTTTCATGAAATATAATAATTTATTGATAATCATCCTTATTTTAGGAGTTTTATCAATTTATTATTATTATACAACTTTAATAATCACAATATTTTTTACAGTCACCTACACACGTACACAATACAAATACTACAATTTTAATTCTTTACAACACGTTACATTTTTTTTTTAAAAAAGGGTTTAATTATATTTTATTATATTTTTGCAATCATACCAACACACATATTTTTGTATATTATTTATAGATATTTTTAAATACATTCCGCAAGCACAAGAGGCCGGAGCAATTAATTCTAATACGCAGAGCAACGAATCAGTCAAGTCAAGGTCTTGTCACCTTTTAAAAAGATGACATTTGATGTGACTAAATGCGGCTATCATCCTCTAGTTAATAACCTTGTGCATTGGTTAATAAGTTAAAAGTTTGGTCAAGTCAAGGTCTTGTCACCTTTAATAAAGGTGACATTTGACATGACTGAATACGGCTATCGTCCATCGGTTAATAAACTTTATACATTGGTTAATAGAGTAAATAATCTATTGGATAATAACTAAAAAATAAAAAAAGGAAATAGTCTTTATTTGTTGGATAATAGAGGGCATATTTTGTATTATAAATAAAAGGGGAGGGGGGCATTTTATTTGGGGGACAAAATATACACACACACACACACATATTCTACACACTACACACACACTACACTACACTACACACACGCCCACATTTTTATTTATCAACCTCTCCCTCTCCCCTTCGGTCACAGCCTCGCCGGAGGTGGTGACCGGCGAGCAGCCACCACCAAAGCTGCTCCACCGCCACCAACGCCCCCCTCCTTTCTCCACCTTTCCCCTCCGTCTTGCCGCTACCACGCTGGAAAACATGGTGTTGAGGTCTCCAGATCTGGCCGGATCTTTTGTTTCCGGCGTTGCTCCGGCGAAGCCGTAGAAGCAACGTCGCCACTACTCTCCCCGTTTCCCTCTTTTGTGTACTATTGTTGGCCGGAAAATGTCGACTCCGGCGAAACTCCATGGATTCCGATAAAAAATGGGTTTTATTGATTTAACATGATTGTTGTGAATTTTTGCAGATCTGGCCGGATCTTTTTGTTTCCGGCGTTGCTCCGGCGAGGCCGTTGAAGCAACGCTGGAAACCATGTTTGTCGCTTCCAAATCTGGCCGGAAAATGACATGCTCCGGCGGACTGTTTTGGGTCTTTATTTTGGCCAATTAATTGATTATTTCTTGATACTTTTTCTTGTTATTACTGATATGCTTGTTGGTTCTCCGGCTCTATCATCGTGAGATGTTTTCTAGCGACGAAAAGACATTCCCCGGCAAAACACCATTTTTTTCGGTGATCGTTTACATGTTTCGGGCATTGCTTTTAATTTTTTTTCGCTACTTGTGTTGAGATTTGTGTTGTTGCTGTATTTCGTTGCTATTTTTGGACTGTTTTGACTAATTTATTGTCAATTTTCACCGGAAAATTTACTCCGGAGATGGGTTTTTTCCTCGGTACTATTTTAGCCAATTTTTGGGCTGGTTGGACGATTTTGTCCTTGCTCTTTACTATTTTTGATATTACACTGATATTGAACAAATACTACACAAAAGTTTGGCCAATGAAAAAACTCCCGTCGATTTTTGAGGCCTCCACAATATAAAAGACGGATACATATATACATATGTAGCGAAAAAATAAATTCTGGGCGATGACGAAATCTTGTTATTACAAAGACGAAATAAAAAGTTTTATGATCCGCATCTTGGCGAGGTGATCTCGGGTGGCCAACCGATGCTTCGCAGCCATGGCGTATCTAAAACTTAGTACAACTACATATCTGAGCCCACACTATAATAAAATTATTTTTTATATTTACATACATATACGTATTTCTTTAATTCATATTGATAAATATTTATTTGTTATTAATATTTTACTAAGTGTTTATACAGGTACGTGAAGATACTTCCGAAGATGACAAGTAAAAGGAGTTTGAAGATCTCCCCAAAATTCATTGCTTTATTTATATTCTTGTAATTCTTGTAATTGTACAAAAAATAAAATATAGTGAAAACTTTACTTTGGGGTGTCGGGTGGGAGTGTCCCTTTATTTACTTATCTGTTATTACGCACTTAGGCAAAACTTTAAGTCGTAAGTACTTTTATAAACAAATTAATTCAACTTAGATACTTAAGTTAATTAATTAATATTTTTTACGTTACGCAAACATTAGACCGTCGTTTCTTTTTCTCAAATCGTCCTTTTAATCATTTTTTACTTGAACTTTACAAATGATTCTTTACATATTTTTTTGAAAATTAATATTCTTTTTTCTCATTCTTAAACTCATTTTTTCTTGCAAAAGTGAAACAACATGTAATGAAAAATACAAGTCAATCAATATAAATCATTGTACAATCTTTTCGATACATTTTTTTACATTATACACATATTTTTACATTCCTTACTCAATGTATTTATTCTTACATTATTTGTACTTAAATGTATATTACTTATACATTTTTCATATATATATATATATATATATATATATATATATATATTTTGTAGTAGTATATATTCTTTTATATTAACATATTTACATACTTTTTATATTAACATATTTACATACTTTTTTATATTAAATATACATTCTTTTACACTCTTTTATATACTTTCTTACATATAAATTTTTATACATACTAAATTTTCTCATACATATAAAAATACATTTTCATACTCCTATGCACATATTTTAAAATTATTCTGTGCACTTGTATATACATATTTTTTACTGTTCATATTTATACTTTTCAAAAAATAAAATAAAATGATGTTTTACCTCCTCTCTCTTTAAAAATTAAGTTTAGTCAGGTACCACATTTGTGGATTTCGAAGAATGCCTAACACCTTCCCTTCGGAATAACTTGAACCCTTACCTAGAATATCAAATGTTTTTTCGCAGATTAAAATGCGAGTCGTACATATCAATAATCAAAAAATAGGTTTCCTTATTTTCCTTAAAAATTAGGTGGCGACTCTGTACATAATGAAAAATTCTTTTAGAGTCAATAAGTTGTGCTTTATATAACCTTGGTAAAAATAGGGCATGACAGAATGGCGACTCTGCTGGGGATGCAACCAGGTTCTAACCATCATAGACTCAATTTTTAATTGAGGGAGGTATTTCTATTCATATTTTTATATATTGATTATTTAATGTTTCAATTATTTTTTGCACACTATGAATTGTATATGTTATTTGTATTGTACATATAAATTTTTTAGTTTTTTCTTATACATAAATTCTTTATATTAATTCTTCTTTGCTTCATTATTTACTTTATAATGTAGATACGTTCGAAATACTTTTACACATTATTTATTTAATTATCACATCCTTTCTATAGAGTCTTGGCCGTACACTATCACACACTGTGGTTCACGCGAGGAGTGTTTCACGCTCCTCCAAAACTTCTTTGGATTCCTTAGCTTCAGAGTCGGCACGTTC
Source organism: Jaltomata sinuosa (assembly GCA_003996215.1). Classification (NCBI taxonomy): domain Eukaryota; kingdom Viridiplantae; phylum Streptophyta; class Magnoliopsida; order Solanales; family Solanaceae; genus Jaltomata; species Jaltomata sinuosa. The sequence goes on along the minus strand of QJPP01000178.1, from coordinate 521,508 downwards.
AAATTATTACATATTTTCTCGCAGTTGTCCAAATATTCTTTATCAGCTTAGGTGAATCTACTCTTAGAATCCTTAGGCCATTGTACATACGATCGTCACTTCAGTCGGATGAGTTTTTTATTCTTTATTTGTTATATATTTTTATTTGATAATGCTCTTTGTTTATTATATATTCTGCGTTTTTATATTTTTGTGCATATTTTTAGTTTATACATATATATACACACGTCATTTTCGTCCTTGTCCATTTTATCTGACGATTTGAGTTGACTTGGGTTGAGCCTGGGACCTTTCCAATCCCTCACATTCATTCTCGATCTCTAAGATCATCCTTCACAATTTATCAATCTTTTTATATCTATTGTCGATCATTACGATCACTTTTTTGGACTTCATCATTCTTTTTTCAAGAAATTATCAATACAACCTTGTACATTCATTTCATCTTTATACCGTACCTTTTTCTTGTCCAAACTCAAATACAACTAGGTATCTGTTCGAACTACGTTTTGACCTGATTCTTGTCCTGACAAGATACGTAGGCAACCTTACATAAGGGTTCGGTCTTCCATTGTTTCAAAATAATTTCTCCAGGATTTTAAAAACTGGGGCAAATTTTTGAAACAATTCAAATACCCTCTCCAATGTCCTGTTGACAGCGCAAATCAACAGTTTCCCTCAAATCCAAATCTCTCTGACATCAGTGTCAATATTGGCCTTACATTCAAACCTTCACTCGACTTTGATCCTAGAACATGGGACATAAGTTTCTTTTTCTCTCAATCATCGTAGATTATGAAATGTGACATTTTGGCCTTCACTTTCAAAATCAAGAGTTCAACACTCTCCCAGTCATTCAATTCTTCCGACAGCGGCGAAGTAATATCAAATATTTGCCATGCTTCTCTTTCTTTGTAATATTTTCAGCGTATTAGAGTGGTGACAAAACTCTGTCTATCTTTTTACATCCGTCATCTTGATTGTCGGATCGAAGTATTTTTAAAGCTCATTGTATGCAATTGGTCCCTCTCAACGCCTGTCACACCATTTTTCAAGAATAACCACCAGTTCATGACAATCATACATATCACACCCATGGATTCATTCTGAACTACGTCCTGACCTGATTCTCATCTTAATTCATCTTGGTGAGATATGTAGGCAATCCTACATAAGGGTTCGGTCTTCCTGCTATTCTAAAATGATTTTTCTTAGGATTGCAAACTGGGGCAAATATTTTGAAACGGTTCAATGATGCTCTCAACCCCTCAAAAATAATCAAAAGCGTCAACCAATTCTCTCAAGTCCAAAATTCAAGATTATCAATATCACTCTTACCATAATCTCCATTCGACTTTAGTCTAAAAATCTGAAGACCTAAGTCTCTCTTCAAACTTCTCAAACGCCGTAAGCCATAGAACTATGGTGAATCACTTTCACTTTTCAAATCTAAGGGTTCAACACGAGTTGACTCGTTTTCTTCGCAGGCACACCTATCAAAGAATATAAAGCAATAAAAAAGCGAGGAGTCAAATCTAAATTCCGTAGAAGCTAAATGATTCCTGAACTTCACATGAGATAACATCTGACCTCGGACTTTTTGAGGCACCCATATTCAATGGGACAGACAAATCAGGGGAGTCTTTTGACCATGTAATTATATTATTTTTTCTTCATGACTTTCCTACTTTCACTCCTTTCTTATTTCTTTACAGGAAAATCGTCCCCACTTAATCGGGGATGGATACGCCAATAAATGCCCTCGTAAATAATTGAAGGGCCACAATATGTCATCTTCAAACAACAATTGGAGACGATCACGATAATGGACGATCTCCATAAACAATTGGGAAATCACAACAACGATCATCCTCACAAACAGTCGGGAGACACTCTCATCGAGGACATCACCAACACCCGACATACGAGGCATCGCTCCGAGTTTGTCTATATCTTTGCATTATTTTTTATACATATTTTTATATTCGATAAATATCTTAATTTTTTGCTTTATATTCCTTCTAGAGGTGAATTCTTTCTGCACATACATTTGCTATCGTATCTTCACGAACTACGCGAACCTGATTCTCATCTCGATGAGAAACGTAGGCAGCCCTTCTTGGGTTCGGTATTCCTTATTAGAAAACAAAAAAAAATGTGTACATACACTTTAGTTCGTATCTTCACGAACTACGCGAACCTGATTCTCATCTCGATGAGATACGTAGGCAGCCCTTCTTGGGTTCAGTATTCCTTATTAGAAAAACAAACAAAAAAAATGTGTACATACATTTTAGTTCGTATCTTCATGAACTACGCATACCTGATTCTCATCTCAATGAGATACGTAGGCAGTCCTTCTTGGATTCGGTATTTCCTTTACAAAAAGGAGTTTATTTTTTTTTACTCTACATCTTATACCCTATCCTCTTGAACTACACATACCTGATTCTTGTTTATACAAGATACGTAGGCAACCCTCATAAGGGCTCGGTCTCATTTTTCAAAAAAAAAAAATGGAAAAAACATGAAAGTTTTGACTTGGTTGGTACCAACATAGTTAGAAGTGTGCATGAGAAAGAAACAAATGGTATGATGGAGAGGATCAATTTCGTAGTAAACCATAGATCCTTTTGGTACCTCTTAATCGCACCTTAGTGACACTCGAAAAGTTCTCTTGCATGCATCTAAGACAAGAATAAAACCAACCTCATCGTTTTATGTGCATTGTGTGGCGAGCATTAGATTAATTCATTGCATTGCATTGTTGATCTAGAACTTGGCCTAAATGCTTGTTGAGGCAAAATCCTGAGTTACACTTGATTTGGGAAAGGATCGTAGGCCTTCTTTGACCCGATTGAGCCTTTCATAACCTACCAAATGACATTATCCCTAGCATTTCCCCTTTGAGCCTAAAGCCTTTTCTTTGAACAACCACATCTCAGCCTATACCTTTCTGAGTGCTTACATGCACTACCCTATTTTGGCCCGACCTCCCTGAGCGCATTAAAATGTGCAAATTGCGGACAAAGATTCAAGATCAAAGACGCCAAAGGCAGAAGATGCAAAGTCCCAGAAGAATAAAGATGAAAATACGACTTTAAAGAAAGAGTAAAATTCCCCACAAATCAAAACATGGAGAAATCTCCCAAAAAAAAAAAATAGAAGAGGAAAGAACTCCAAGAGGGGAAAAAAGACTCCAACAACGAAAAGAAGTCGATACAAATTCAAAGAAAGGGACTACGAGACAAAGAAGATCAAGCGTCCAAATGCAACAAATGTCAAAGCACAAATATAGTGCATGCTCAAGGGAGGATTAGTCACTTTTATCCCAAATAATATCCTACCCATCCCCAAGCCTACATTACAAGCTGATAAAAGCCCTACATGATCCTATTTCAAGTGTTCTCACATTAGTGGATACTTACATGAAGGCCAAGCCTATGGTATCACAATCGCATGCATTGAACATCCTTCTGAGTGTGAGTGCACTTCTCAAAATGTCCTAAAATCAAAATACTCAAATGTGTGAAGAATAGGACTTTCTTTTGGTGAGGCACGTGAAACATGAGGAAAAGTATAGTTCAAAATCTTTGTTTGAATCAAGAGGAACAAATCTTGTCGATACTTAGGTACGTCTGAGGTACCATTTGAAACTATTGGAATTACCCGAAGTTGATCTCGGTTAGCTAGGAAAGATGGTGGAATTCTTGCGCATAAGACTAATTGTTGGTACCAACTGAAAGTCAAGACGTGATTTTCTTTTCAACATTCTTACTACCAAATAAAAAAAAAATCAATCAAAATCAAAAAGTTTTCTTCCTTCAGAGGCGCCCACCTTCTAATGCGGGTATTTACATTCAAGTCCATTTTACAGGCGCCCACCTTCTAATGCGGGTATTTACTTTTTTTAGCATATTTTAAAGGCGCCCACCTTCAAATGCGGGTATTCATTCAAAGCTCCGGCACACAAACCGGAGTATGCATCGGGATCTTGGCATACAACCCAAGATTCCATTTCATTCAAAGCTCCGGCACACAAACCAGAGTATGCATCGGGATCTTGGCACACAACCCAAGATTCTATTTCATTCAAAGCTCCGGCACACAAACTGGAGTATGCAGCAGGATCTTGGCACACAACCCAAGATTCCACTTCATTAACGCTTTGGCACACAAATCGGAGCATGCATCGGGATCTTGGCACACAACTTAAAATTCCATTTCATTCAAAGCTCCAGCACACAAACCGGAGTATGCATCGGGATCTTGGCATACAACCCAAGATTCTAGTCATTCAATGCTTCGGCACACAAACCGAAGTATGCATCATAATCTTGGCACACAACCCAAGATTCCATTTCATTAACGCTTTGGCACACAAACCAGAGCATGTATCAGGATCTTAGCACACAACTCAAGATTCTAGTCATTCAATGCTTCGGCACACAAACCGAAGTACGCATCATAATCTTAGCACACAACCCAAGATTCCATTTCATTAACGCTTTGGCACACAAACCAGAGCATGCATCAGGATCTTGGCACACAACCCAAGATTCTAGTCATTCAATGCTTCGGCACACAAACCGAAGTATGCATCATAATCTTGGACCACAACCCGAGATTCCATTTCATTCAATGCTCTAGCACACAAATCGGAGCATACATCAGGATCTTGGCACACAACCCAGGATTTTATTCATTCAAAACTCTGGCACACAAACTGGAGTATGCATCAGAATCTTGACACACAACTCAAGATTTCACTTCATTAACGCTTCGGCACACAACTCGAAGCTTGCATCAAAGTCCTGGCACACAACCCAGGATTCCCTTTCCATTCCAATACTCTGAGAAATAAATCAGAGTCTGACTCAAAGTCTCGAGATACATATGCTTTTACAGTTTGCGTCATATGTCCGAAAGATTCATTCGACCTATCGTGACTTGCATTCTCAAGCACCATTCTACCTACATCACACCAACATGGGACGTGTAGGCAATCAGGTCTTCAATAACCAACAATCCCTCTCACATATCCAGTGTCATTAATTGGATACTTGGAGAATTTCAAAATTGACACCAAATCATCCTTCTGACACATCCTCACATTTTTCGAACTACATAGACCTGATTCTCGTGATCTCGAGATATGTAGGAAGCTCTATTAAGAGTTCGGTCATTATCACATCATAATCATTCTTTTTTCCAGCAAGTACACAATCTTGCATCCCCAGCGTCTCACAGCTCGACATTGGGGCAATTTTGAAAGAGACATTAGGAATATGTAAATGCTTCTGTTCCCAAATAGTCTTTTCCTTTAATTATTTTTCCCAGGGTCGTCCACCCCGAACAATAGGACAAGAGGTAATTTGCCTCAACTTTTGAACTACACCTGGCCTGATCTTCGTGTAATTCGAGGTATGTAGGCAACTCTAAATCAGAGTTCGGCCATATTTTTATCATAATTCTTTATCGAGCGAAATTGGCTTCATGTCAACGTTTTCGCCCAAAGATTCTTACATCATCTTTAGTCGAAAAGGGGAAAACTGTTGACACCCAATTTTGGCTCTCCGTGCTTAAAATTAACGTCTTCAGGTTTCCTGATCGTTAAAGGGCACAAAATACATTTTTTACACATTTTTCATGAAATATAATAATTTATTGATAATCATCCTTATTTTAGGAGTTTTATCAATTTATTATTATTATACAACTTTAATAATCACAATATCTTTTAAAGTCACCTACACACGTACACAATACAAATACTACAATTTTAATTCTTTACAACACATTACATTTTTTTTTTAAAAAGGGTTTAATTATATTTTATTATATTTTTGCAATCATACCAACACACATATTTTTGTATATTATTTATAGATATTTTTAAATACATTCCGCAAGCACAAGAGGTCGGAGCAATTAATTCTAATACGCAGAGCAACGAATCAGTCAAGTCAAGGTCTTGTCACCTTTTAAAAAGATGACATTTGATGTGACTAAATGCGGCTATCGTCCTCTAGTTAATAACCTTGTGCATTGGTTAATAAGTTAAAAGTTTGGTCAAGTCAAGGTCTTGTCACCTTTAATAAAGGTGACATTTGACATGACTGAATACGGCTATCGTCCATCGGTTAATAAACTTTATACATTGGTTAATAGAGTAAATAATCTATTGGATAATAACTAAAAAATAAAAAAAGGGAATAGTCTTTATTTGTTGGATAATAGAGGACATATTTTGTATTATAAATAAAAGGGGAGGGGGGCATTTTATTTGGGGGACAAAATATACACACACACACACATATTCTACACACTACACACACACTACACTACACTACACTACACACACACCCACATTTTTATTTATCAACCTCTCCCTCTCCCCTTCGGTCACGGCCTCGCCGGAGGTGGTGACCGGCGAGCAGCCACCACCAACGCTGCTCCACCGCCACCAACGCCCCCTCATTTCTCCCCCTTTCCCCTCCGTCTTGCCACTACCACGCCGGAAAATATGGCGTTGAGGTCTCCAGATCTGGCAGGATCTTTTGTTTCCGGCGTTACTCCGGCGAAGCCGTAGAAGTAATTTCGCCACTACTCTCCCCGTTTCCCTCTTTTGTGTACTATTGTTGGCCGGAAAATGTCGACTCCGGCGAAACTCCATGGATTCCGATAAAAAATGGGTTTTATTAATTTAACATGATTGTTGTAAATTTTTGCAGATCTGGCCGGATCTTTTTGTTTTTGGCATTGCTCCGGCGAGGCCGTTGAAACAACGCTGGAAACCATGTTTGTCGCTTCCAAATCTGGCCGGAAAATGACATGCTCCGGCGGACTGTTTTGGGTCTTTATTTTGGCCAATTAATTGATTATTTCTTGATACTTTTTCTTGTTATTACTGATATGCTTGTTGGTTCTCCGGCTCTATCATCGTGAGATATTTTCTAGCGACGGAAAGACATTCTCTGGCAAAACACCATTTTTTTCGGTGATCGTTTACATGTTTCGGGCATTGCTTTTAATTCTTTTCGCTACTTGTGTTGCTGCTGTATTTCGTTGCTATTTTTGGACTGTTTTGACTAATTTTGTGTCAATTTTCACCGGAAAATTTACTCCGGAGATGGGTTTTTTCCTCGGTACTATTTTAGCCAATTTTTGGGCTGGTTGGACGATTTTGTCCTTGCTCTTTACTATTTTTGATATTACACTGATATTGAACAAATACTACACAAAAGTTTGGCCAATGAAAAAACTCCCGTCGATTTTTGAGGCCTCCACAATATAAAAGACGGATACATATATACATATGTAGCGAAAAAATAAATTCTGGGCGATGACGAAATCTTGTTATTACAAAGACGAAATAAAAAGTTTTATGATCCGCATCTTGGCGAGGTGATCTCGGGTGGCCAACCGATGCTTCGCAGCCATGGCGTATCTAAAACTTAGTACAACTACATATCTGAGCCCACACTATAATAAAATTATTTTTTATATTTACATACATATACGTATTTCTTTAATTCATATTGATAAATATTTATTTGTTATTAATATTTTACTAAGTGTTTATACAGGTACATGAAGATACTTCCGAAGATGACAATTAAAAGGAGTTTGAAGATCTCCCCAAAATTCATTGCTTTATTTATATTCTTGTAATTCTTGTAATTGTACAAAAAATAAAATATAGTGAAAACTTTACTTTGGGGTGTCGGGTGGGAGTGTCCCTTTATTTACTTATCTGTTATTATGCACTTAGGCAAAACTTTAAGTCGTAAGTACTTTTATAAATAAATTAATTCAACTTAGATACTTAAGTTAATTAATTAATATTTTTTACGTTACGCAAACATTAGACCGTCGTTTCTTTTTCTCAAATCGACCTTTTAATCATTTTTTACTTGAACTTTACAAATGATTCTTTACATATTTTTTTGAAAATTAATATTCTTTTCTCATTCTTAAACTCATTTTTTCTTGCAAAAGTGAAACAACATGTAATGAAAAATACAAGTCAATCAATATAAATCATTGTACAATCTTTTCGATACATTTTTTTACATTATACACATATTTTTACATTCCTTACTCAATGTATTTATTCTTACATTATTTGTACTTAAATATATATTGCTTATACATTTTTCATATATATATATATATATATATATATTTTGTAGTAGTATCTATTCTTTTATATTAACATATTTATATACTTTTTATATTAACATATTTACATACTTTTTTATATTAAATATACATTCTTTTACACTCTTTTATATACTTTCTTACATATAAATTTTTATACATACTAAATTTTCTCATACATATAAAAATACATTTTCATACTCCTATGCACATATTTTAAAATTATTTTGTGCACTTGTATATACATATTTTTTACTGTTCATATTTATACTTTTCAAAAAATAAAATAAAATGATGTTTTACCTCCTCTCTCTTTAAAAATTAAGTTTAGTCAGGTACCACATTTGTGGATTTCGAAGGATGCCTAACACCTTCCCTTCGGAATAACTTGAACCCTTACCTAGAATCTCAAATGGTTTTTCGCAGATTAAAATGCGAGTCGTACATATCAATAATCAAAAAATAGGTTTTCTTATTTTCCTTAAAAATTAGGTGGCGACTCTGTACATAATGAAAAATTCTTTTAGAGTCCATAAGTTGTGCTTTATATAACCTTGGTAAAAATAGGGCATGACAATACTCTATAGCATGATATGGGAAAGAAAGAAGGGAAGTTTTTCCTAATGACATCTCATAGCTTCTCCCCCATAAGTGTGGCGTACTTCACACCCATAAAGAAGAGTCTAATTAACGCGGCTTTCAGACACCCTAGGACACTTGAACCTGATGCTCTGATACAAGGCTTGTCATACCCCGAGACTACTCCCTAGGCGCAACATGGTTCTCTGTGTCATAAGTGACCCCAACCTAACCTATGGTCTGGCATATCTAGACTATTTCTGATAAAATACGAACTGTGCGGAAGACTTAAAGCATTTAAATATCTGAGATGGAAAAGAAGCCCAAAAATGTCTGAATATATATAAATATATGAAAATGTGATAAGTCTGAAAGTAAACTGAAATACTCAAAAGTTGATTCTAGTCTATATCTGAAAGCCTCTAACTGAAGTAAGTTGTTGGGACAAGCCCCCAGCTAACTCTAAAATTCTGAAAACTAGAATATAATGCTAAATGGATAAAAATTAGTTGTCGTCTTCGAACTATAAGGACTCACTACTGAGCTACTGAGTAGGGGCCGGGAAATCATACTAAGCGCGGTCAGGATCCTGAGAGTCTGAACCTAAATCATACAATAATGTAGCATAAAAGTATGTGTCAGTACTTTGAATATACTGAGCATGCAGGATATATGCAAAACTATACAACCTAAAGACTTAACAAGAAAATACATACTGGAGCATGAACTGAAAGATGAGCTAAATGCAATGGTCAAGTAATTAACATGAATATATAACATACTAAATTGAATAACTGAAATAGATACTGAGTACATAGTCAATGCAATATGAGTCTGACTGCGAGAGCTACTATTAACCGACATACCCCAAGCTGAGCTAACTATGGGGTCTACCTGTAACCCTGGATGGAAGGGTGTTCGTACCTTGCCAAGGGTACAAACAAGTCTGATGTGGATCCACTAAGCTGATTTCCACAAGGGACAAGGGTGACTAGCCTAATCTGACAGCTGAGCCATATATATATATAGTGGCTCCGTAGTTCTGGGACTTAGGGACTTCTACTAAAGGTCTCAACGTAATCTGACAGTCAAGCCTTCATCCCTTCATCTGCTCGGTACTAAGTCTAATCCCAACTGAATACAAGCAATGAAATTCAGGCTGAAATACTGATAATCATCTGAGAATACAAAATACATATGTACATAGGACTATGCTAATTCTCCAATAAACATGTAATTGTTATCACACAAGAAATAGAATCTGAACTTCAATGATTCCCTAAGGTGTAGGAACACTATGTCTGAATAAAGCATGGAGAAACTGAAGAACTGAACTGAATCTAGAGACTCAATGGATGGAAGGAATCCATTGATGAAATCTCACATACCTAGATGAGAATCTATGGAGAAATCCTTGGATTTTAGGAGCTGAGCTTGAAGAAGACCTTCTGCTTGTTCTTGAGAGAAAACTGTCGCTTCTTTTCTCATTTTCTTTTTAAGTGTCTGATGATTTTAGGAGAATGAGTGATTTAGGTAGTTTTTGACTAATTAATTAGGCTTAGACTAAGCAAAATGACGTAGCTTAGGCCTTAAAAGGTATAGAAAAAGTCTGGAATACCCCTGAGAATTAAAAAGAAAAACTGTTGAAATTCGCGACTCAGGTTCCACAAACAGGTTTCACGGTCTGTGGATGGTTTCACGGCCCGTAGAACCTTGTTGTGGTTTTTGGGCCATTTTGTCTAGCTGCGGGTCTGAGTTTCACGACTTGAGTTCACGACCCGTGGAACCATCTACGATTTATGGAACCCAATCGTGGTTCCTGGGGGATTGATAACCCTCAGGTCTGAGTCCTATGAGACCATTCCATGACTCGTGGGTCATTCTATGGTTCGTGGAAATAGGTCGTGGTTTCATAGGGACAGTTGGGTCTCAGGTTTGAGTCCCACGAGTGAAATTCACAACTCGTGGATCATTCTACGGTCCGTGGTTTCGACTTGTGGTCTTGATCCTAACTTGGTTGATCTTTGTCTGAGTTCCCTAGAGATATTCTATGGCTCGTGGAATGTTCCACGGTCCATGAAATCCATCCGTGGTTCTGGCTGGGACTTGAAAAAAATTATTTTCTAGTTTTTCCTAAGCTGGATTTAGGCTTGGGAGTTCTGAGGTGTTACAGATGTGATAAGGTATCTTTTGAAAGAAGAAATGCCTTTTGAGGGTCAGAATGAGTGTGTAACTTCTACAAGAAGAGGCCATTTTCTAGATCTCTTAAAGTGGTATGCAAATAAGAAGGAAGATGTGAAAAAAATTGTATTAGAAAAAGCTCCAAAAAATAACACCATGACTTCTCCCGATATCCAAAAAGATATTATAAATTTTTGTGCAAAAGAAATGATGAAAGTAATTATTGAAGACTTGAATGGGGATTACTTTGGGATATTGATTAATGAGTCTAAGGATGTTTTTCATAAGGAACAAATGGCGTTTGTTTACGGTATGTCAACAAGGAGGGTAAGCTTATTGAGCGATTTCTTGATCTTGTTCATGTTAAAGACACATTTGCAAAGTCATTGAAAGAAGCGATCTATTCTTTACTTTTAGATCATTCTTTGAATCCATCCCAAATATGGGGGCAAGGTTATGATAGAGCTAGTAATATGCAAGGAGAACTTAATGGTCTTAAAACTTTGATTCTGAAAGATAATTCTTCGACATATTACATACATTGCTTTGCTCATCAGTTGCAATTGACTCTTGTAGCTTTTGCAAAGAAACATCATGATGTGAATAATTTTTTTAATATTCTTGCTAATGTTTTAAATAGTGTTGGAGGTTATTTTAAGCGCAGGGAGATGCTTGAGATGATCAAGTTGAAAAATTAGAGGAATTACTAGTGCTTGGTGAAGTTCACATGGGAAGTGGATTAAATTAGGAACTTGAACTTCAAAGGCTTGGTGATACCCGTTGGGGATCTCATTTTAAGACAGTACGTAACTTCATTTTCTTATTCTCATCAATTATTCATGTACTTGGAGTTCTTGAAATGAGGGTACAAATTATCATGAGAAAGCAATGGAAAAAAGTTTAGTGAAAGACATTAGATCTTATGAGTTTATCTACATGTTGTATTTGATGTTGATAATTTTGGAAATTACATATGATTTGAATATGGCTTTACAACAAAAAGATCAAGATATTGTTAGTGCTATGAAGCTTGTTGATTTCACAAAGAGATAATTGCAATTGATGAGGGAATCTAAATGGAATTCTTTGTTAGAAGACATCTCTTTATTTTGTGAAGAGAATGATATTGTGATTCCTGAAATGGATGAGAAATATGCTCTTGAAAAGTCGAAGCTTAAGAGCTCAAGTGTTACATATTCTCATCATTTGCGTACGAAAGTTTTGTATGCTGTCATTGATTTGCAACTTTCAGAGCTTAACAATCACTTTAATGAAGTGAATATTGATCTACTACTTGGCATGGCTAGTTTGAGTCCCGAGAATTCTTTTGCAAATTATGATAAAAATAAGATCATGAAGCTTGCTACGTATTATCCAAATGAGTTCAGTGCCTCCAAGCTTGAAGATCTTAGTTTTGATCTTGACAATTATATTTACTATGTGAGAGAAGTGGATAATGCTTTCTCAAATTTAAAAGGACTTGGAGATCTTTCAATGAAATTGGTTGAAACAAATATGCACAAGACATGGGGACTTGTTTATTTGCTTGTGAAGTTAAACTTGATATTACCCGTGGCTACTGCAACAGTGGAAAGAGCTTTTTCCTCAATGAAGTTTATTAAAAATGACTTGTGAAGCAGAATTGGTGATGACTTTTTGAATGATTGTTTAGTTTGTTATATAGAGGATGAAGTATTTGAAAGTATACCTAATGATGTGATCATTGATCGTTTTCAAAATATGACAACTCGTCGTGTGCAATTGTAATGATAATGCTTATATTTATAGTGTTTTAGTAGTTCATCGATTTATTAAATATATTAAATACCATTATTTGTTAGTTAGTTTGGCGGTTGTTATACATTGGCTTGAGACCGTTGTCATGTCTTGAAATTCAGAACCCACAGACTTCAAATCCTGGCTCCGCCTCTGGCCACACCAGAATTAGTAAGAGCGTAATCAATGAGAAAATAACAAAAAATGAGAAGTGTTTCAAGTCGTATTTAAGTTCAATTAGTCCGAGAGATTGAAGAATTTGAGATAAGATTTGACATAGGAAACAAGGTTGATGGGTCTATCTCCGGTCATCTTTATTTATTTTGGCAATATATTTTCGACAACCAATCAAATTTTTTAAGTTTTATAACACTAGTAAGTATAAAGGTGACACTAGTATATTTAAATTTTTTGATAAAATTTAATAATCGAAAGAGTAGGTACTTTGTTAAATCTTCACTTCACTTTATTTTTTCTCTTTTTCTAGTTCTTAACTAGTATTTATTTTTATTTGCTGACATGTAATTTTTAGTAAATCGTATTTGTCATATCATGAACTTGGTGGGGTGAGGTTTTTATTTTACCTAATAAAAAATGATACGTAATAAGTTTTTAAAATTAAAATATAGAGGGGGCTGTTAGTTTCAAGGGTATAAGTGAGCTAAAAAGATAGATAGAGGGTATTTTAAAACTTATTCCTATAGTTCAGGTGTATTTTTGACCCTTTTTCGTTTTTAATATGTGGTCTGTTAACTTAAAGGGCATTTTAGAGCCCAAAGGTGGATGTTAGGGGTATAATAGAGTCAATAGGTGGATGAAGGATATTTTTGTACCATTTCCAATAGGTAGGGGGTAATTTAGGCCCTTTTTCTATATTTAAATGTTAAATTGTACGAGGCTAATATTTAAATGTGCGAGGCTACCATGTTGGAGAAAAAAGAAATCTGCTTTTATCTTTTTTTGTGTGTGAAATAAAAGAAATCATTGTTCTAAAGTGATTTTTTTTAATGTTCTTATGTCAAAATATTTTCGAAGATTACTTATGAGGCTAAATAAAGACGTTGTTAGATTCATATTCGATAATTTTAATCTGAATATAAAAATATAAGATGAAATTAATGATATTAAGAGTACTAAAATTTGTGGAAAATATTTTTTTCTTACCAAATTTGAAGAGTATTTTTTAAAACTTATTCACTTAACTATGATTATGTAATATAATCTTGACCTTTAAAAATTAAATTAGACATATGTTGTTCAACAAAATATGTATTTGACGAAATAGAGAGATAGAGCAATATAGATAAACTGGATCTCTTCAAATTCTAACTTGACCGAACATATAGGGATGACAATGGGGTAGGATGGGGAGAGGTGGGGCGGGGCGGGGCAAGCCTTGACGTACTAAAATTTTGACCCACCCTACCCTGCCCCGTCTAGTAATCTTCAAAATATTGCCCCGCCCTGCCCCGCTAAGCCCTGCCTTGCCCCACCCCATTTAAGTTTTAATTCTTTGATTTCTTTTTTCTTCTTTGTTATCCCTTTCTGCATTGATCTATCATTTTCTTTCAACTTTTAATTATTATTCTAAATAAATGCACCCTTAGACAGTTTAAATTTTGTAGTAAAAGAAAGGAAAAATTCAACTGAATTCCAAACTTATTTTATTACAATTTCAATTAATTACTATAACATATTAACCATCATTTGGGATCACATGATTTATCTAGATTCACACTAAAACTAGTATCCTTATAAACAACAGCTTGTCTGCTTTTTCGTCTTACAGTGAATAGGGTGTCTTTAACAATTCAGCTGCATTTTCTTCATAACGTTAATGACCAAACTTTAGCCTGCAAATCAAACCCAAACCTGCCCTGCCCTGTCCTGCTAAAGTATTTCAAAAATTAACTTTTTCCCCGCCCCACCCTGTCCCGCCCCATTTAGAAGCTCCCCTGCATTGCCCCATTTAGAGTTTGCCCTGTCCCACCCCGTCCCGTCCTGCCCCATTGCTATCCCTACTAACATAACAATCTTTCAGCTGCTAATATTATTTTTCACATACGAAGATCCCTATATTTATTTATTTTATGAAGTCAGAGTCGGTACATATCAGATTGTTCAATTTTTATTTTTTTTATTTTAACGTTCAAAGATATCTATTTTTTGTACAACAAAAATGTAATACAAGGTAAACTAAACTTTTACGTGGTGTAATACAAACAATTCAATAGAGTTTTTTAGTAAAGCAAGATGACGTTCGAATCACAAAATTAAAAATAAAAAAAGTGATGGGCATAGAAAAATTTATTACTAGAAAACGATCAGATTAACATATGAGAAGACATGAAAACCATTATAAACATCATAAAGAAAACCCCAAAAAAAAAGAAACATTATAAACAAATAAAAGTGCTCCATATGTCCAATAATTAATAAACTAGTTTAGTGTACGTGCGTTGCACGTGTGCCTCACATTAATAAATATAAAATATATATTAATTGCATTCTCGTCGTATCAATTTTGACACCTTCTAAATAGTCATACACCTATTTACGAAGAATTAAAACAAGAGTTGATTTGAATTCTTTCTAAATTAGTTAATTCAAGGATTTAATTACTTGTTATATTGATATTCAAAAATAGTTTCTTTTTATTAATATTTCTAATATTAGCTTATTTTAAAATATAAATATTTAACTAAAGTTATAATTTTTCGGTAAATATTAGATGAGATTGGTCAATTCTTAGGATTTTTAATGGCAGGTGGGTAGAGTAAGAGTTGTTGGTAGAAAGCTCGATCAAAATAACACATATCTTTCTTTTTTCAAAAAAGTATATGTCTTCAAAATTATACGAAAATACAACAAAGGATAGATAAACAACAGATATGATTTTGTTAAAAAAAAGTACACGTCTTCATAATTATATGAAAATAGAACAAAGGATAGCATGAGATGTCTACCTTTTCAATGTTGGTGAATACGCGGGTACACGTCCATGCAAAACCCTAGCCACTATAGCAGTCTACAAGCACATCTAATATCTGCAACAACAACAACAACAACAACAACAATATAGGTGCAAACAAAATTTATCCCTACCCCACTATTACCACTTTTATGAGATAAGATATTGTTTTCGATAGATTCTTGGTTCAAGAAAAATAATAATAATAGTCAAATTAAAAAATAACCTAACAAAAATTTACTACAAATCATACTTGTTTGAGATGGCCAAATAATGCAAAAATAAAACAAAATAAATTAGTTAAATGTCGCTGACATAAAAAATGAAGCATCAATAATTAATCCATTCTCTAGAAGATTAATAGTGAATCCAAACAACAACAATAACAAAAAAGAATGACACTTAAATCAATGGAACAATTCACACAAAACTCAAACCCCAGTTCAATTCTTCCCCAAAAATTTCAGAAACGTACACTGATCTCACTTATAGACACACAAATAGATACCATTTCGTACAGTGCATTGGCAAATTAGGGTTAGTAACGTATTTTTCTTTTTTAATTTATTTAATAATTCTTACCATATATTTTAGGATTCTTTAATTTATAAAATTTACCATATATTTTAGGATTTTTAATTTAAAATATTATAAAAATAATTAAATAATAATTAAAGGAAAAAAGTGAAAAGATAATTTTGTCTATTGCGAAATCTTTTAATGAAGGACAAAAAGTCTAAATCACATTATGAAGTCTTTCACACTTTTAATATAACTAGTTTAGTGTACGTGCGATGCACGTATGTAATACATCAAGTAATAAATATATAAAAATAATCAAAAATAATAATTAACATAAAAATAAATATAATATTTTAAAAAATTACTATAAAACTTTTACATATGACTATAAGAATTTAATAACATATTTAGACTTTATCGAAAAAGGACATGTACATGAAGGGATAGTTGAACCCCAAATTGAAAGAGTCGACTATAACCCTAAATTATACATACACGAAGTACTCTTGCAAGATTGAATATATATTCAACATAGAGTAACACTTTTATAGCCAAAAAAACGTATGCATCCAAAAACTATTGGAGTCGAAATAATATAATGTCATGTTGAAGCTATTAATTGTAAACTTTGACATCGATAAATCAGATGAAAGAAATTATAATAAAAAAATATAATATCTAACATGGTTTAATCAAGTGACCTACATATTGAAAAAATTAATATTAAAAACATAAAACTTATTGAGAGAATAATCTCCCCTAAACAAAACTTCTAACTACTACGTTGTTTGTGTGAGGAACGAATCATCAATTTATAGAAGCTCAAAACTTTTACTCCAAAAAAAAATTAACTAAATATGAAAGCATACTTTTCGTCAAGGAAATCTTTTCACCAAGAAAGGTAATTCTAATTATGGTAAAATACCATGGAAAACTCTAACAAAAAACCTTCTAAACTTTAAAAAAAAAAAATAGTCAAAACATAGTGCCGTGTAAAAGTTTTTTGTTTTGAATAAAGACTAGTTTAATTCCGTGTAAATAATTATGAACAATGCATTATTATAATTTAAAATATTAGAAAAATAGTAAATGACAATTTTGTCTATTGTGGAGTCTTTTAATGAAGGGCAAAAAATTCAAATCACATTATAAGGTGTTTCACACTTTTAATATAGTACTAGTTTAGTGTACGTGCATTGCACGTGTGCATCACGTCAAACCATCAATCACTATAAAATATATTAAAGAAAATAAATTTATTGAAAATACCAATTGACTTTAAAAAAGCTATAATACTTTTTTCTTTGATTTCACTGAAATTCAAGGTCCTTTGTGGTAAATTAAATATAATAGTTCAAAGTTGTAAGTTAGTATATAATAGAAAAGTATTAATTTTTCTAATACTTTTTACCATATATATTTACTCTTACCAAATATTTTAGGATTTCTCAATTGTTAATATAAATTTAAATAATAATTGGAGAAAATAGTAAAAGACGATTTTATCTAAAGCAGAATTTTTTAATGAAGAAAAAAAAATTTAAATCAGTTAAGTATATGTGCTTTGCACGTGTATCTCACGATAATTAATAGAACTATATATAAGAAGAATATCAATTTTGTGCATTATTCTCATTTTTCTTTGGTCTTTCATCAATAATTTAGAGATATGCTTTACATGATTTTAAATTGTCTTTTCAAACAAACTCTCTTTGAATTTTCACAATAAAAGACCACCAATTCACCATTTGAAATCCCACGAATAAATGAAAACCAATACCCAAATTGAAATTCAGGAGATGTCATAAATTATAGTTCCTTCTTCGTCCTCCAATACACAATAAAAGTGAGACTTGACATTATTCTTATGGTAATTAAATATGTGAATATATTTGTGATGAAAAAAGTAAAAGTAACGGGAGACCTAAGATCGATTTCTCCACCTGCAGCCTTTTCAGTCAGAGCTTGTCGCATTGAATTTTTCTAGTGCGATTTACATCTTCTGTGTCCCAAAGTGTAGGTTTTCACGTAAAAGTCATCTATAACACAAAAATAAATTAAAAACTTTAATAAATTAAATCAATAATACAATGAAAAAAGAAATACGAAAGAAAAATCTTAAGAAGATAAAAACGGCAGGTTATATGTAATTTGCGTATTCTTGACAGTTACAACTTATCAATTATATCCTCTTTGATATTTACATTAGCGTCTTCTAACTTTTGCCTCAGCATAATCTAATAATGATGCTATAAAAAAAATTACAACAGCTTAGTAGAAAGCATAATCAAAATTATAGTTAAAATATATTGGATCCAAATCAAAGAGAATTCTTAAAATTACATACTAAATCCCATTGAAAGATGAAATATTATAAGAGAACCAATTAAGTGATACCTAAAAAACATACAATAATAATAATTTAAAAGAGAACTAAAAACGCCTTCAAAAAACGAACTTAAAAGAAGAATCATATATCAACAACATATGGTGGATCACATAAACGTTTCAAATTCTTCTTCACCTTAGCTTTCTCTTTTTTTATTTAAGAACAACACAACTTTAGAAAATTCTACCTACCAAACTAATTAACTGTACTATCATGGTGTGAAAGGATGTCCACTCTTGGACTAAACTTTCTAAACTATGACTCAACAGATAATGAGGTGTCCTTCCCATTCTCTATGACAAATCCTCAAGGAAAAGCATTGATGGAGATGAAACCATTAGTAAATCTTCTGGAAAAGGACGGTTTCATATGTCGACAATTGAGAATAAGTTTATAGCCATCAGTTTGGCTTTGTAGGATTTATATATGCGGTGATTTTTACTATTTATACATAATTATGAATTTTTTAATGTAAAAATATTACAATATGCATGAACATCATAACTATATTGTACATTGAGAAACAATGAATATACATACCATCGCTGGATGGCAGTTCGTTTTGGGTCTAAGAGTATGATGTTTGGCCATCAGATGAATCTCAGTCCGGCAAATACCAAATACCAGCGGCAAAAACTTTTAATTTTTTGGCTACTTCATTCAGCGGTAACATGTTTATTTCGTTCAATTTCGATCAGAAATTTTCAACTGAAAAAGAAACACGATAAATTATCAAAAGAGAGAATTCAAACCGACAAATGCATACGACAAAGCTCATATGAAACAGTCTTAATTCGTATTTATTATTCAAATTTACAAATTATTCCTCAATCTAGAAAGTAATCAAACAATCATTATATTATTTGACGTGATTTTATCGAGGAATAATTAATCCAGTAAGTGAAAATTGTACCTTTGGAGGATTTCTGACAAATGCTTCATTAGGCTTTAGCTCCTAAAAATTTCCCAATAATTTTATGTCCTTGATTTTATCTAAGAACTCCTACACGTAATCAATCGTATCTCCAAGTATGGATGTTCTATCCATCTGCTAAATCAATTAATTCATTCAAACAACTTATTAATATATAAAAACATCAACAATTGTAATTTAATTAAGAGAAATTAACAAATAAGTCAATTAATTACCTTGCTTATTTTGGGTACAGTGGATCTAAGCATAAAGAATCTGTCATTGAGTCGTTTCCTTCTCCTCCTTTCCGCCTTAGATTCTTAGATGGCCGCCCCTCTACCTTCTTCACTTTAGTGGTGTTCTTTTAACCTAAGTAGGTTTTTATTTAGATTTAATAAGTTAAATTTTAATTAATTTTAAAGTTTTAAATATTAGAAAAATAGTAAAAAGATGATTTTGTTTAAATGAGATATTTTTAATGAAGGACAAAAAGTTCAAATCACATTATAAGGTGCTTCACACTTTTAATATAACTAGTTTAGTGTACGTGCGTTGCACGTGTGTATCACAACAATATAAAAAATTGCATACAAAAAGACAATAGAGTATATAATATTGCAATTGAGGCCGGTGAAGCTCTTCACCACTCACGTATTTAAATCATTATCTAATATGATTAGTGTACGCGTGTTGCATTATGTATTACGTTAATCAATAAAAATATATGTGAAACAAACATATCTTTGAAAAATAAAAGTCAACATTAAAATAAATATAAATTTTAATATCTTTACAAAAATAAAATAATACAATAATTGAGATATCAGAACAATACAATTAAATCTAATCTTCACAAAAAAAATTTAAAACCCGACAAAACATTCATTTACCACCGGTGTTAAGCAACAACAAAAAAAATCTAGTAACAGAGTAAAACCTACAAAAAAATAATGCAATAATCGAGATATCAAAACAATACAATTACAATTAAACTAACCTTCACGAAAAATCCTCAAAACCCGACTAAATATTCATCTACAACCTGTATTAAGCAACAAAAAATAATAATCTAGTAACCGAATAAAAACTACAATAAAATAATACGATAATCGAGATATCAGAACAATACAATTAAACCTAACCTTCATGAAAAATCCTCATAACCCGATCAAGCACATCTACCACCTGTATTAAGCAGAAAAACAACATCTGGTAACAAAATAAAAACTACAACAAAATAATACGATAATTCAGATATCAAAACAATACGGTTAAACCTAATCTCTACACAAAAATTCCTCAAAGTCTGACCAAACATTCATCTATCACCTATATTAAGTAGAGAAAATAACAGTAAGAAGAACAACAACATTATAAGGTCCTTCACACTTTAAATATATATATATATATATATATATAATTTTTTCTCCTAGAACAGTTTTTGAAAGAATAGTCGTCATAAACCTAAATAAAATGAGACATTAATAAAAATAATATTAATTGATTAGTTAAAAGAAATTCTAATCCTAAACCTAAACTCCTAAAGTTATGCTTAAGTCTAAATACTAATAACATAATCGTATAAATAACAAAGAGACAATTAATATAAATAATATTAATTAATTTATCAAAAGGAATCCTAAACCTAAACTGATGTTTAAAGCTAAAAAACATAGTCGTATAAATATATATTTAATTAATTCTATAAATTTAGACTTCTTGTTATATATTAATAATAATAATTGGAGAAAAATAATAAAAAGACGATTTTGTCTAAAGGAGAGACTTTTAATGAAGGGTAAAAAGTTCAAATCACATTATAAGGTGCTTCATACTTTTAATATAGTATAGATAGATATAGATATATAGATAAGTTAAATGGTGAACAATTCAATGAAGCAATTAGCAGAAATGATTGGGAAAATAACAATTAAACAAGTTAATTTACGTGCTTTATTAAAAAGAAGTAGTTATTTTACGTGCTAGATATAAAAAAAATAATTGAAAAATAATCAGATCAACACATGTAAAAAGAAAAAGGTACTACTCCTATATACCTAATGAGAGAATTTGATTGATAGACCCATTTACGTTTTCAGTTAACAAAATGGTCTTCTTTCAATTTTTTTTAATTACAAAATCTTTTTCAACTATTTTTTTCTTCTTTTATTCTTCTTTCTTTTACTCTTCTTCCATTCTCAATCTATCCTATATGCACATAAATAATTATTCTGAGTTATTGAGGTTCCTCTACTCTTTTTGGTGGATTCAATAAATGCTTTAAAATTTTGGAAAATGGTGGTGTTAAAGTTTGAGAAAAAAATTAGTAAATTAAATTCAATTAAGTTATTTTTAATTTTTATAAGATAAAAACGAATCTCATATAATTAATTAAATTTTAAATTACAAATAAATTATAATATTTTATCTAATCTAAAAAGTGAGTCATTTCATTAAGTTATAGTATCTACTTTAAGAGATGCACTATATATAGTTAGAAAAAAGTGACCAATAAAAGTTTGTGGTGGATATATAAAAAAAAATTGCTTTTAATTAAAGATTTAGGATTGTTACCTAAATATAATTTCTTTTCATTATGAAATTCTTTTTCTTTAAATGAGTCTTACTATGCTCAAGTTCAAATCAATTGAAACTCCAATACAAATATTAAATATCGAATAAAAAATATATAAAAAAATGATTAGACAAAGAAATTTCAAGGAAGTTTCACTTAAAGTACAAAAGCCGTACGACATATGTATTACGGCTCTAAGGTGTTCCATAAGTTGCTGTCGTGAAACAAAAGAACAAAAAATCTAGTGATTCTCCAATGAGCTGATGTTACATCTAGGTTTTCAATTTAGAAATATTTATTTTCTAAAAAAAAATCATCCCATCCTTCAAGTTCATTGATCCGACTAATTTAACATCAGATAAACATACTAAAAAGGTAAAATGCTTCATATATATCTAAAATTATTTATTCCTAATTCTCAAATTCAAGCTTTTTAATTAAAAAATTAGATCCTAACTTGGTCGGAGCTATATTGAGCCGAAAGGGTACAATTCTATCTCGTTTTCTTGAAAAATTATACCTCTTTCATTTCAATTTATTTGTTGCTTTGACTTGATACAAATTTTAGAAAGTAAAGAAGCTTTTTGAATTTTGTGATCTTAGATTAAAAATATAAAAAATATACCAAAATATCTTTTGATCTTGTGGTCTTATAACCTATTTGGACAAACTTATTTTTCTCAAAAGTGCTTATTTTTAAAAAATGAGGTATTTGACTTTGACCAAGTTTCTGGGAG
Organism: Jaltomata sinuosa; assembly: GCA_003996215.1. Classification (NCBI taxonomy): domain Eukaryota; kingdom Viridiplantae; phylum Streptophyta; class Magnoliopsida; order Solanales; family Solanaceae; genus Jaltomata; species Jaltomata sinuosa. The sequence continues at coordinate 498,702 of QJPP01000178.1, read as the reverse complement.
AAAATAAGTGGAAAGTAGCAGAAATTGTTTTTCAAAAGCTAAAAAAGTCGTTTTGCCTAAAAGTACTTTTTTGAAAAGCACTTTTGAAAAAAATACACTTAAAAGAATTTGGTCAAATATTAATTACTGCTCAAAGTACTTTTTAAATTAACTGGCCAAACACAAACTGTTTCTCATCAAAAATATTTTTTTTGAAAAAGATATTTTTCAAAATAAACTGATTTTAGAAGCTTGGCCAAATAGGTTACTAAACATGTCATGTGAAAAATTAGAATTAAAGAGTTATCAAAAAAAGAAAAAAATAATCTTTTTAAAATGAACTCAAAGAACAATAAGACAAATAAATTGAAACAGAGGCAGTAATTTGTAAATATAGAATTTTTTTTTTGCTTTATTCATATATAAATTCTTCGATTCATTGACATAAGAGAATAATCTAGTGTAGTGGTAAAAAGATTCAAAAATTAAATTAGATTATAATTTCATAAAAATCTCAACTGAGATAACTTAATGTCGTTTAAATTGTTTTTAAATTTTTTGACTCTATCATTATTCTGGTCCATTACATCACACCAGGATAAAAACGGCAAGAAGCCACAAGAAACGACACGTTCTCTGCAATTAAGGCACAGATGACCACATACTAAGTCTAAAGAAACAATATTGTTGTGTTCTCAAAATGATGAGCTTTGATTTTCTCTATTTTTGGTAAAATTTGTAAGTAAAAATTTTTATTTGATCACTTGAAATATTTTTTCGATCAACTTTTTTTTTTTTTTTTGAACCACAAAAAAATCCATAACCTCTGCCACAACTTCTGCTTTTGAGTGAGCACTCTGTGGTAACCTGCTCACTTTGCAATAGCTCGCAAATCACACACGAGATGTAAATCGCTCTAGACAAGCCCCATGCGATGAACTCATGACTGAAGAGTAAACGGAGGCTGAATTCGATCCCAGGTCTCTCACATAGAAGACCTACCTCCCAACCACTCACCATGTCCTTCGGGCAATTTTTATTTGCAAATATTGAAGTTTTATTTTTGACCAAACGAAAGTTTCAGTCAATCAAAGACAAGGACTAAATTCTACCAGAAGTCCTTTTTAAGGGGGTGGTTATTTTATTTTTTTGTTCATGTAAATAAGTAGAACTTGTCTTCTTTCTCCTTTTCCTCACGTTCTTCTCCATCTTCTTTATATGTGTGGTAAAAATTGAAGATTTATTTGTTGTTGATTTTATTGTAGAAACTTAAAGAATGGTGGAGCCTGATTATTAAAAAAAGACAAAAGAGGTCTATTAATTTTTAGTGATTTGAATCTAACAATTGATATTTATTGAGATTGACATTGGAATATTAGATATCACTTGGAGTTGATTTAAACCAACGTCTATCAAATTCGAAGGAAAAATATGTTGATGAAATTACTAATAAACATGTAAATAATTTGTTACAAAGTTACGACACAATTTGTATTAGACTCTTGGTGATCATCAAAATTTGTGGCAAGCTCATTCATTTCTCACAACACAATTTCCCTAGTCGTGATGACACACAACCTTCCCATTGAGGGAACCAACCATAAATAGATAATCATCGAAGACAATAAAAATATCAATTCTTATACGAAAATAACATATACCATAATAATACATTTAATACATAGCGGAAGTCTAACATAATGTATCTAGGAGCTGGTGTCACTAGTCATGAGTTACTCATAATGAAAAATACCATTATATATGACTACACCAATTATTTGAAAGAAGGGTGAAAAGACTATAGCAACTGTAGGATAAGGCAAGCGACTCACAACTAGAACTGGAATGGATCTCGGTCAGCTCACTCACGCGATCCACCGGTACTAGGAATCAAATTCACATACAAAGTGCAGAAAATGAAAGGGGTGAATATAGAGAGTACTCGGTAAGTATCATTGATCGCCCCAACAATTAGCGACGAGCATTAAATAAAACAACTATTTAATTAACTTGTGCGATATAATAAGAGAATAACAAGCTGCTTCTACCCCTGAGTGGCAGGAGGCTATTGGTAAGGAGTTTGAGGTCTTAGAAGCCAATGATACTTGGTCCATTGTAGAGTTGCCTAGTTGATGCAAGTCAAGTTGCCTCAAGACCTTTTAGAAAAAGTCAAGCATGTGAGCTCTAAGCATTACAAAGATTGTTCATGAAAATAGATGCACTTGAGTGCATTATGGAGCCTTCTTGGGGGTTCCACGTGTTGATGATAGCTTGGAAAAAAAAAAAGAAAGAGGCACAAGATGGCAATATGTTAGTGAGAAAATGGGCTAAGCATGCAAATGACTATTTGATTAATTTTCATGAATTCAACCAAAAGGCAACCGAACAAGGGCCTTACTTCATTAAAGGTATAATTGTAATAGCTAGTTCTTCCTTTTTTTATCCTAGTATAAGTAGTAACTTTTCTTAATTACCTAAGGAGATTACATTGATATTGCATACTAAATACTCTTTGAGAGATTTGAGAGCTTGCTTAAGCCTTTGATTGTGTTGAATTTGAAAAAAAAGGTTGCTTGGGAATCTAATTCCCTTGAGGTCTTTCTAACAGGTTTAGGTGTTATCTTGACAATTCAAAGAAGATCTTTACTTTTTAGTATTGGTTGCCTTTGATTTTCAATTTGTGTGTCTACCTTTCTATCTCTTTTCTTCTTTCTTTTTAATCACTTTTCTTGTTATTCCCATTTTCCTACTTAGAATTGTATCAATTGGTATCAAGAGCTTGGATTAGATTTGTTCCTATAAATCTAGTCTTGGGATTTTGATATTATCAATCAAAAATCAAAAATCCAAAAAAAAATTATTCGTTGTTTTGATGCTAGATTCTTGTTTCTGGTATCATTTTAGTCAAAATCCAAAGTTTCAAGTCATTTCGAGTTGTGGGGGAGATTCTACCATTGAAGTTTTGAAAGTTGAAATTTTTTTCAAGTGGGTATTGTTAATTCCGGGTGAATTCGAGCTTATTAGTATTTGGGGTATGTTCTCTAGGTCGGGGGGAGGGGGCGGCTAATCCTAAAATCTGAAGAAGTTTGATGAAGTTTGAAGAAGAGTTTTCTTTTGGGTGTTCTTGATGATCTTTAAAGGTTCTTGGTGAAGAAGAAGCAAAAAGTACAAGTTTGATCCAAAATCCCAATTGAGAAAGTGTCCAAATGTGTTTTTGACCCCAAAAAGGGTAAGTACTAGGTAAGTGAGCCCAAAGAAGTTCAAAGGAGTTAACAAAAAAATAATTTTTTTATTGAGTCTTCAAAAACGTCTTGAAGAAACGTCTCCACGTTTCAAAACGTGGAGCAAACCAGAAGCTACAACATGTGTTTCTGTCGAACAAAACCTAAAAACGTCTAGACGGTTTCTGATTTTTGGCTCCATGTTTTGGGTTGTCAGAGAAAAGCGTCTTCGCATTTCTGAAATGTCTCCATGATTTTAAGAAACGTCTCCACATTTCTGAGAAATGTCTCCACGTTTTCTGGCTCCTGCTCTACGAAATTTTCCTGCATAACAAAATGGCTCTATGTTTTGGAGCCTTAGCTCCACGAAATCAATCCCAACTTTCTTCAAACACTTTTTCTTGGTACGAATCTTGATCCATTGGTTTCTTATCCCTCTAATTTCACTTCCTAACTTGACTTAGTTAGTAGTTTACCCTACTAACTATTATCAAGTTCTTTGAGTCTGATTTTTCTTTTCGTGCCCATTTTCTTCAATTTTTCTTGCTTAATTCCATTGAAACTTCTTGACTCCCCTCCGTTAGCTTTGAGCTTTTCTTCTAGATTCAAACAAGAATTCATTCTTGACTGTAAGTAAAGATTGGACCCTTGAACCTCATCAGACTAAACAAGATACAATCATTAGCCAACATAATTTGTGAGGCAATCAAAGGTGCGCATCCTTGAGTGATTGTGAGTTATTTATTTTGACTAACCTAACGTGTTTGGTTGCTTTGTTTGAGTGTCTTCATTAGGTACCAATGTCGAATCATGGTGATGAGACTCGAGTTCCTACTGGGGACCCCAATCTACTCGAATTGATGAGCATGCTTTCTGCCCTCTTTATCTGAATGGATGAGAAGATGGATCGTATTGATACTCAAATGGAGGGTATTGAAGCAACAAATAGGGAAGTTTCTTTAACTTCTATCATTCATTACCGTGGAACCACAAGTGGGGCTCGCCAAGCCTCTTTTTCCCTGATGTCACCTAGAACTCTTCACCGAATGCTCTACCTCACTAGCACATCCTATTGCTCCACTACCACATACTACCCACCAACCTCTACCACAAGTGCCTTAACAACTACCACGCATACCTCATCCATAACCCCAATTGCCTCAACAACACCCACAAGTGCCTCCACCTCCACCAAATATCCTTCAGCTACTATGAAATGTCCAACCATTCCAAAATGTCCAACCAATGGGTGATGAGCTCCCCGAAGAGTTTCAAGAGGAGTTAGAAAAGGTAGCCGATGAATTTAACAACTGAATAAGAGGAAAATGCATGTAATTTCAAGGTTCTCATCATGGGAGAGGGTCAAGAGATAGTCATATCCATCAAATGGGTACGCAAGGAGGAAATCAAAGGCGAGTCGATCATCATGGCTGAGGGTATCATGATGACACTATGGCGAAGATCCGTATGGAGATAATGGACACCATGGAAATATTGGGGGTGGAGACATAAATCTTAACTCCATCAAAGTTACTCTTCCTTCTTTCAAGGGTGGAAGCAATCCCGATGTGTTTTTTTATTGGGTGATGCAATATGATAGAATCTTCTTGACTAATGATATGTCTGAAGTGTGAAAGGCATCTTATGATATTGCTCAATTTGAGGGGTTTGCTTTTACATGGTGAGAAATTCAAATGAAGGCAAGGATATTGCATGGTTTGTCCCTCACTCCCACTTGGGAAGAGCTAAAGGCTATCTTGAGGCGCAAATATGTCACCGGACGGTATTTTTAAGAGAAACTCAAGAAGGTCTACACTTTACAATAAGACACCAAGAGTGTGGAAAAATATTATGATGAGTTCCAACTTGTGAAGATGAGGATTGATTTTGATGAGGATCCTATGAATGCTATGACTTGGTTGCATGCCAAGTTGAGTAAAGAGATTGCTTCCCAAATGAAACTCCACCACTATAGTGATATTGATAAAACTCTTGAAGAGGCTATTGAGATAGAAGTGGGGCTCAAGGAAGAGAAACTCAACAAGTTGAGAGGGTACAAGGGTTCTTGGACCAACAACAAAGAAGAGGGTTATTCCTCTTGCATTGGCAATGCAACAAGGGCAACATGCAAGATTCAAAGAAGCCCTTTGTCCAAGGCAATCAAGTTGAGAAGCCAATTACCAAAGTTCCTCCAAAGGAAGGAAGTAATTCTTTTAGACCTCTTCAATGTTGTAAATGTCAAGGTTTTGTTCATAGGATGAGTGATTCCCCAACTAGAGGGCATTTGTTATAATGATGTAGGAAGCTTATAGTGATGATGTTGTGCAATTTCTTGAGAGGGATGACAATGAGGGTATCCATAGAGAGAAAGATGTTGATGATGAGGAGGGTGAACAATATAGAGATGTTTTCGTGCCTTTTGGTTTAGGAAGAAGGGCCTTGGTAATTAAGGATATGCCTCAAGAAGGGGAGCTTACTATGCCAAACTATATAGTGAGAAGGGCCATGATAAGCAAGCTATGGATGACCCAAGTCATCGGGAGAACCTTTTCCATTTTAAGTGCCTCATCAAGGGAAATGTATGTTCCTTGATAATTCATAGTGGGAGTTGTGCCAATGTTTCAAGTACTACCTTGGTGGATTTTCTCTACCTTCCCACCACTAAAAACTCTACTCCATACAAACTTCAATGGTTGAGAAAATGTGGGGAGTTGAGAGTGCATAAACAAGTCTTGATCAAGTTTAAGATTGGTAAATATCAAGATGAAATCCCATGTGATGTGGTGACAATGCAAGCTTGTCATATTTTGCTTGGGAGACTGTGGTAATATGGTAGATCTAAAAACCATGATGGTAAAATCAATCGGTATTCCTTTGAGCATGAAGGGCACAAACATGTCATATATCCTTTGACACCGGTGTAAGTTAGTCAAGTATACCAAAATATGGAGAGTTGAAGGAGAAAGGCAAGGGTGGGGATGGTAGTATTAGAGATAATGATGCCGGGGAAGGGAGTGAAAGGGTGGAGAACCCTAAGACAAAGGCAAATGTGGCTCTCATGACAAGTTTTAAGGAGATTTTGAGAAAGATGGAGGAGAGATGTCTGGTGGTCCTTATCTTGCATACAAACTATTCTTTACATACTAATGAACTAACCTATTCTTTGCCTAGTTTTATTTCTTCTCTTTTACAGGCCTATAATGATGTGTTTCTCTCGGAACTCCCATCAAGATTACCTCTCTTAAGGGGAATTGAGCACCAAATTGACTTTATCTCGGGGTCACAATTGCCAAATAAATCAGCTTATAGAGCCAACCCGGTGGACACCAAGGAACTTCAATGGAAAATGGATGAACTCCTTGAGAAAGTGGTGGTACGTGAAAGTATGAGTCTATTGCAGTCTCGGTGATCTTGGTTCTAAAAAAAGATGGCACATGGTGGATGTGTATGAATTGTCGTGCCATCAACAAAATCATGGTAAAGTATTGCCATCCCATTTCTCGACTTGATGGCATATTAGATAAATTGAATGGTTCATGTGTGTTCTCTAAGATAGATCTTAGGAGTGGTTACCATCAGATCTGGATGAAACCCAGTGATGAGTGGAAAACAACATTCTAGACCAAATTTGGTCTATATAAATGATTAGTGATTCTTTTTGGTTTCACTAATGCTCCTAGTACTTTCATGCGCTTAATGAATCATGTGATGAAACATTTTATTTGAAAATTTGTGGTTGTGTATTTTGATGATCTGTTAGTAAATAGCAAGACCATGGATGAACATGTTGCTCATTTGAAATGTGTGTTTGAAGTGCTTAGACAAGAACAACTTTATGCTAATATGGATAAGTTCTCTTTTGGTGTTGATGAAGTTGTCTTCTTGGGTTTCGTCGTGAGTTCAAGGGGTTTTAAGGTTGATGAATCCAAAATAGACGCTATTAGAAATTGGCCAACTCCTACATCCATTGGTGATATCCATAGTTTTCATGGATTGGCTAGTTTTTTTAGGCGGTTTGTTAAAGGATTTAGATCCATAGCTGATTCCTTAACCAAGGTAATCCATAAGGATACACCTTTGTCTTAGGGTGAAGAGTAAGCTAAGGCCTTTGAAACCTTGAAGAAAATGCTTAGCTCTGCACCATTATTGCAATTTCCTGATTTGGTTCGGATCTTTGAAATTGAATATGATGCTAGTAAGGTAGGTATTGGGCTTGTTTTGATGCAAGATTTAAAACCCATTGCCTATTTTAATGAAAAGTTTAAAGATGCAACATTGAATTACTCCACCAATGATCTTGAGCTTTATGCTTTTATTAGAGCTTTGGGTAATTGTCAACATTATTTATGGCCTAAAGAGTTTGTCATTAGGATCAATCCTGAGTATTTAAAACACCTAAAGGCCCAAGGGAAGTTGAACAAACAGCATGCTAAATGGGTTTAATTCCTTGAAATTTTCCCTTATGTAATCCAACATAAAAAGGAGAAGGACAATGTTGTAGTAGATGCCTTGTCTAGAAAATATGTTTTGGCTACTACTTTGACTTCCAAATTGATGGGTTTTAAAAGCTTGAAAATATTGTATCCCTAGGACCCCATTTTTGCTCCAATCTATCAAGATTGCGAAGCATGGGAAAGGGACCATGGGCTTAAGGATAAACCTCCTACCCCTTTTGCTAGATTTAATGGTTACTTGTTCAAGAACAAGCGACTATGTGTACCCATGAGCTCTTGGAGGGAACTCCTAGTGAGGGAGGCACATGATGGGGTTTTTATAGGACATTTATGTATTGATAAAACTTTGGGGATTCTTGAAGAACAATTTTTTGGTTGAAAATGCATAGTGATGTTGCAAAACCTTATGGTTAATGTGTTGAATGTCGTAGTGCTAAGTCTAGACTACTTCCCCATAGTTTGTATGCCCCACTTCCCACTCCCCAAATACCTTGGCTTGCTATTTTTATGGATTTTGTATTAGGTTTGCCAAGGACTAGTATCACGCTCCAGGGCTACCCCCTAAACATAACACGGGACCCAAAACCATAAGTGGTTTCAACTTTACGCTTGGTCATAGCATAACTAAGGCAAAACCACTAAATCATAGTAGAAGCCAAATCAATATAAGTAGGCGAACCAACACCAAATAAGATAAAGGTCTAAGAGTATCAAATCTGAAACATAAAACACAAATATCCAACTATGTCTGAAAAGCCTCTACATAAGCCATAATGAGTTACTGGGACAAGACCTCAACTAACTCTAAGTACTGAAATAAAGGAACCTACTAACTAGGAATCATACTGGTCCTCAAAAGATGAGGACTCACAAATCAATACTGGATAGCCGGCGGTCTCTAGCCACGAGCCAGAGAGTGGGAGCCTGAATCTGCATCGTATTAGGATGCAGCACAAAAATATGCATCAGTACTATGGGATGTATCGAGTATGCGAGTGCATGCAAAATCATGGTAAAGACATACTTTAAACATGCTTAAAACTGATTTCATGCATACTAAGAGAAAACATGAGTAGATATCAAGATTTAAGCATAAGACATGAAATAGAAATCAAGTTTCAAAATAGAATATCATATAACTTCATAGCTGAAAATAGTCATACGGGAGTTTCTTTTAACCGACATAACCATGATGAGATACATGCAGTCCAGTGTCATACACCCATACTGAAAAATTATCCTAACTGATCAAAATTAGAACCATATTCTGTCATAAGCCACAGAGGGAAACCTATAGTGGCAATATAGTTTTGGACTTAGTTTATCTAGAACCCTCATCGCTCGGTGCTAAATACTACTCCCAAAATATAATATGAGGCTCACATACATATGACATATCTAGATGTCAAAGCTTGTTCATAAACATGTTCATAATTCAGATCTTCATAATACTCACGAACCTTATTTTAGAAAATTATTCATGAGTATTGATGGAACATCGGGTGTCTTTTCTTTCATAATAATTCATAACTTAAAACTTGCATGACACTAGTTCAATTTCCAAAATCACATGCACTTTTATAAAATATAGGAACTAGGCATACAATTGCTTGAAATTCATGGAATCATGCTATCAAATACTTCAACTTGCTTAAATCAATCCATGCATGTAAAATTGTCAATACTTAGCCTTCAATTCATGAAATCAGAATTCACTTGCAAAACTCATACAAAATCATGTAATTTAGGAGTGGATTTCATAGTAGAATCATAAGAAAATAATTTATAGAAAATCCCATGAGAATTGGGTAGGAACCCTAATTTGAAATTCATGAAAATCCATATAAAATTTGAGAGTTTTAGGCATAAAGGTGAAAGAATCTCTTATTGAATACCCACATACCTGAATTTAAGCTTTCTTAATCTAGGATGAGAGGGATAGAGACTAAAAGATGAAATCATTAGTTTGGAGCTTGAAGCTTAAGAGAATGGAGACCCTTTCTTCCTTTGGATAGAATAGGAGCTTTAGGAAAAAGACTTAGGCTAATTAAATTTAAAACCCTCCTAGAATTGCCCAAAACGACCTCACTTAGAAGTTAAAAGAGTGGAGAATTACAAAAATGACCTTGGGTAAAAGTTGGGAAAAACATATTAAAAGCCTTAACTTCAAGTGTCACGGACTGTAGATGGAACCACGGTTCGTGGAATGAAGTCGTGGTTTCTGATCCAAAATGTTAGGTTACAGGTCTAAGATCTATGGACGAGGTTTACGGCTTCACAGACCGTAGAAACCTCTCGTGGTTTCTGGCCTAGATGATCAGCTGTAGGTCTAACTCCACGTGCTAACAACAAAGTCTGTAGAACCATCTACGTCTCATAGAACCTGCTCGTGGTTCCTGGAAAAAGGCTGAGCCTCTGTCTGAGTTCCATGAGCTGGTTCCATAACTCATGGAACCATCCATGACTCATGAACTTCACTCGTGGTTCTCAGACCTTAAGAGGGATCCGCAGAATAAAATCCACGAGTTCATTCCATGGCTCATGGTCCAGTCCACGGCTCGTGGTTTGGGCTCATGATTCCTGAAAAGTTTAGATTTTTTAAAGTTTTTAAGTTTAAAAGCTGGTTCAAATTTTGGAGTGTTATAACTAGAAGAGGAAAAGATAGCATTTTTATGATTGTTGACCGATTCCCCAAAAATGGCTCATCTTATTGCATGTCATAAGTGTGGTGATGCTTCTCATGTTGCATTTTTGTTTGTTGAGAATGTGGTCAAGTTGCATTACATTCCTAAAACCATAGTGAGTGATAGGGACCCTAAGTTCCTTAGCTACTTTTAGAAGGAGTTGTGGGGCTGACTTGGAACAAGATTGTTGTTTTCCACCTCTTGTCACTCCCAAACCGATGGCTAAACCGAGGTTGTGAATAGAACCATAGGTTCTATGCTTACGTCCATGGTTAAAGAAAAGCTAACATCTTGGGAAGATCAATTGCCTTTAGTTGAGTTTGCATATAATCGTGTTATTCATAATACTATTGGCATGCCCCTATTTGGGGTTGTTTATGATTTTAATCCTCTCACTCCTCTTGATCTAACCCCTTTGTCTCAAGATGTTGTTTTGAGTTTAAATGGTAACAAAAGAGCTGAGGCCATAAAGGCTTTACATGAGAAGGTGTGCCTTCAACTAGAGAAGAAAAATCAAAAGATGGCCAAAAGATCCAACAAGGGCCAAAATAGGATTGTGTTTGAACTGGGTGATTGGGTTTGGGTCCATTTCTGCAAGGAAAGGTTTCCCAACAAAAGAAAGACAAAGCTAATTCCTAGAGGATATGGTCCATTTAAATTACTTGAGAGACTCAATGACAATGCATACAAGGTGGCTCTCCCTCCGAAATACCAAGTACATAACACTTTCAATGTGTGTGATCTTTCTCATATGATGGTTGATGATAACCATTTGAATTTTAGAGCAAATTCCTTTCAAGAAGGGGAGAATGATGCAAGCCAAGTTGCCTCAAGATCTTTTACAAAAAGTCAAGCACGTGAGTTTCAAGCATTACAAAGATTATTCATGAAAAGAGATTCACTTTAGTGCATTATGAAGCCTTCTCAGGGGTTCCACGTATTGATGATAGCTTGGGGAGATGAAAAGAAGAAAGAGGCACAAGATGACCATATTAGTGAGGAAATGGGCTAAGCATGCAAATGACTATTTGATTAATTCTCATAAATTCAACCAAAGGAAGGCAACCAAACAAGGCCCTTACTTCATTAAGGGTATAATTGTAATAGCTAGTTTTCTTCTTCTTTATTCTAGTATAAGTACTAACTTTTCTTAATTCCCTAGGGAGATTATATTGATATTGGATACTAAATACTCTTTGAGAGATTTGAGAGCTTACTTAAACCTTTGATTGTGTTGAATTTGGAAAGAAAGGTTGCTTGAGAATCTAATTCCTTTGAGGTCTTTCTAATAGGTTTTAAGTGTTATCTTGATAATTAAAGGGAGGTTTTTTTCTTTTTAGTATACGTTGCCTTTGATTTTCGATTTGTCTGTCTACCTTTCTATCTCTTTTCTTCTTCCTCCTTTTTAATCACTTTTCTTTTATTCCCATTTTCCTACTTAGAATTGTATCACTTTTGGTAAGAAATCTATTGATTGTAAGTGAGTGTATAAAGTCACGTATAGAATCAATGGGACCATTGAGAGATATAAAACTAAGCTGGTCGTAAGGAGGAATACTCAAGTTGAAGGGATTGATTTTCATGAAACTTTTTTTCCTATTGTTAATATGTCCACTATTAATTATTTCATTACAGTGGCTATTAACCAACAATGGCCTCTCTTTCAAATTGATGTTAACATGCTATTTTACATGGTAATTTGGATGAGGAAGTCTTCATGAAACTTTCTCTTGGTCTCTCGATTCTCCTCCTTCTTCTTGTACTTTAGTTTTCAAATTACACAAGAGTTCATATGAATTGAAACAAGCTTCTAGGCAGTGATATCCCAAGCTCTCTCAGTATTTGAAATTCAGAGGGTACCACCACTCTCTCAATGATTATTCCTTAGTCACTAAAGTTTGTGGTGCATATTTGATTATAGTGATTGTATATGCTGATGATATTGTGCTCACTAGAACAAATTTGTTTGAAATCTCTGCCCTCAAGACCTTTCTTGATTATCAGTTCTAGATAAAGACTTGGGACTTCTTAATTACTTTCATGATTTTGAAGTTTTATACACTTCTTTTCGTGTCCTGTTGCACCAAACGAAGTTTCTTACTGACCTTCTCAAAGAGTTCCATTGTAATGTTTCCACACCTGTCATATGTCCTCTAGAATTGAATGAGAAATTGAAAGCCAAGACTGGTACCCTTTTTTCCAAACTTGATGCTTACAGAAGTTTGATTGGGAAGCTGAACTTTCTCACCCACACTAAACCTGACTTGTCATTTGTTCTGCAATATTTGAGTCAGTTCATACAAAGTCCTTGTACTCCACAATGCAAGTCACTTTACATTTACTGAGGTATCTCAAAAAAACATCTGACTTTGATTTGTTTCTCAATAACCAACTTGATATCTTTTTACAAGTGTTTTGTGGTAGTGATTGGGGATCATGTTCTGATAGAAAAAGATTAGTAGCTCATTTTTATGTTCTCTTGGAAGGTAACCTCATTTGTTGGGAATCCAAGAAACTATCGGTTGTGTCTCTTTCTTCAACTAAAGCTAAATACAGGAGTTTAACAAAACTGTGGCTGAGATCACCTGGTTATCCAGGCTTCTCTTAGACTTTGGGATTTTGTTTCACCTCACATTCCTATTTACTATGACAATCAGGATGCTATCCACATAACTAAGAATTCTGTTTTTCATGAAAGGACTAAACACATTGAATTGGATTGTCATTTGTTAAAGGCAAATTACATGAGGGGCTGATTAGTTTGTTCCATACTTCTAGCTCCACTCAACTTGATGATGTGTTTACTAAGCCTCTCCCTGGTGGTCCTCATCATTCTCATCTCTTCAAGTTAGGAGTGTTATCACCCTCCAACATGAGGGGGGATGTTGAAGTTATAACTGTTAGTGGAATTGGTTAACCTTTTTTCTGTTAAGTAAAGATTAACAGAAATGACAATGCATTGGAATTGGTTACTTCTCTTTCTAGCTCTAAGTTCTTCTTTGATAAAGGCATTGTGCATCAGACTTTTTGCTCTTACACTCCACAATAAAATGGGGTGGTAGAAAGAAAGCATAGACATCTTCTAGACACAACTAGAACATTACTCTTCCAATCACATCTCCTTGTTAAATTCTTAGGGGATAGCATTCTCACTGCCACTTGTCTCATAAATAGGTTTCCTTCTCCATCGCTTCACAACTAAAGCCCTTTTCAGTTACTCTATGGCTAGACACCTTTCTATACTCATTTTAGAGCTTTTGGTTGTCTTTGTTTTTCAACTACTCCTAGTGCATAGGGATAAAGTGCATAGGGATAAATTTCAACCAAGAGTTGTTCCTTGCATCGATTGGTTATCCCTTTGCCAAAAAGGGTTACAAGCTATATAATTTTACAACCAAATCATGTTTCATTTCTAGAGATATTGTATTTCATGAGCATCTTTTCCTTTTTCTCCAACATTCCAACTCTTCTCCTATATGTACTTTTCCTTTATTTTTCTGCTTTGATCATCCCATCTCTCATGCTTTCTCTCCCACTTTTACTGCTCCTCCTTTTTCAACTCTTACTCCTTCTTCAACTACTAATCTATCTATGTGTTTTCCCATCTCTGTTGATCTTTTCTCTGTTGATCTTCCCCTACTTGTTTCTGCTCCACCAGCTCCTCCTCCTCCTCAACTTCTAGCTTTGCTAATCTTCCCCTACCTAATCTCACTCCATCAACTCCTCCTCCTTCTAGAAGGTCTAGTCTTTCTCAATATATATGAAATGCTTCACAGTTTGCCGATTGCTCTAGTTCTGCATTCTTTAATCTTCGTCAGCACCATATTTTTGAACCTTAAACTTATTATCAAGTTGCTTCTATCCCTGAGTGGAAGGAGGTTATGATTAAGGAGTTTGAGGCCTTAGCAGCTAATGATACTTAGTCCATTATAGAGTTGCCTAGTGGTAAGAAACCTATTGATTGTAAGTGAGTGTACAAAGTCAAGTATAGGGTCAATGAGACCATTACGAGGTATAAAGCTAGGCTGGTAGTAAGGAGGGATACTCAAGTTTAAGGGATTGATTTTCATCAAACCTTTTACCCTGTTGTTAAGATGTCCACTATCAAATGTATCATTACAATCAGAGGCGGACCCACGTGGAGCTGTGAGGGTGCACGTGCACTCGGTAACTTTAAAAAAAATATTGTGTATATATGTATAGATACCCTAAGAAAGGTAAATATATTTGATTGTGCACCTTAGTCACAAGACTCGTCTGGGTGCACTGGTTAGAATGTCAACTTTGTGTCGCTTGAACGTGTGACACCACAAATTACTTTCAGTTTCGTTGGGTTAAACAACTCTTTAATTCAAAGTTATCTTTTCGCTCGCAAATTGGTAAGTTCTTCTATTTTAGGGTGTGATTTTCATATTACGTATTTTTCTTATTGTGCTACTAAAGGAGGGGTGTGATTCCTCTATTGAAAATGTTGTTATTTATAATTATATATAATTTTATGAGGGGTGTGATTCCTCCATTACATATTATTTTTGTCGTGCTATGAAAGAAGGGGTGTGATTCCCCTATTGAAAATATCATATTTACTTATTTTATGAGAAGTGTGATTCTCCATTACATATTATTTTTATTATCTTATGAAAGGAGGGGTATGATTCCTCTATTACATATTATTTTCGTTGTTCTATGAAAGGAGGGGTGTGATTCCCCAATTTAAATAGTCATATTTTTTTTTATGAGGAATGTGATTGCTCCATTAGTTTATTTCTATTCTGTTATGTATGGAGAGGTGTGATTTCCCTATTAAAAATATTGTGTTTACTTATATTCTTGATGAAATCTTTATTTTGTAGGAATTTGTTGTTGATTCTTGTGAATTGAAATGGATAGATTTTTGAAGAATTTTAATTCTTCTCAGCCAAGTACTAGTTTTAGAGACAATTCTCCACCTCTTATAAATGAGTTTGATTTGCAATCACTTAAATCTGATCTTGGAGAAAGAATACTCATCAGCCAAGTACTAGTTTTAGAGACAATTCTCCACCTCTTATAAATGAGTTTGATTTGCAATCACTTAAATCTGATCTTGGAGAAAGAATACTCATTCATAGATATAGCCATAGTATACGAGACCAAGTGAGAAGACACTATATTCAACAAGGGCCTTGCCAACTGGATCTTCCTGAATTTTCTCAAACTAGATATGGGATAAAAATGTGTCGATTTAATTCGGCATGGTATACGAGTTCATATTCTAGGTGGATGGAGTATAGTGAGAAGAATGATGCGGTATTTTATTTGTGTTGCTATTTATTTAAAAATTACTATTAAAAGGAAGTGCAGGTATTTTTTCACAAAAACCAGTTTCAAGGCTTGGAATTATAGTTTGGAACGATTTACTTTACATATTGGGAAGTAAATGGAGTTCACAATAGGTATTTTGGTAAGATGCTAGATTTGGAAAATCAATCTCAATCAATTCAAGTTTCTTTTGACAAGCAATCTGAGAAAACAAGAAGTGAGCATCAAATTCGTTTAGAGGCTTCAACTAATGTGGCAAGGTTCCTCTTGGAATTTGGATTGTCTTTTCGAGGTCATAATGAAAGTGAATCTTCGAAAAATAAAGGTCTTTTTCTAGGTCTTTTAGAATGGCTTGGAAAAATGCTTCCTGATGTGAATAGTGTCATTTTAAAATATGATCCAAAAAATGCTATGATAACTTCTCCAAAAATTCAAAACGAGATCGTGAGGGCTTGTGCTCAAGAAACCATGAAAACTATAATTGATGACTTGGATGGAGATTTTTTTGAGATATTAGTTGATGAATCCAAGGACATATCACACCATAAACAGATGACCATTGCTTTGTGGTATGTTAACAAAAAAGGAAAAGTGAATGAGCGAGTTATTGCTATTTTTCATGTTGGTGATACATCGGCACAAACATTGAAGGAAGTAATATGCTCTTTGCTTTCAAGACACTCTTTGCTTTCAAGACACAAATGAGTTTGGGGAATCAAAGCTTCGAGAGCTCAGTTACCGACTTGATACTTTCATAATACACATGTGACGTGGTGATCCTACATTCTCTCATCAAAAAGGAATTGGTGATTTGGCAGAAGCACTGGTTAATGCAAATTTTGTAGAGATATCATGACCCAACCTACCGGGCCGTGCGGGCGCCTACTCTAACCACCTAGATAGATGAACCCTTACCACCCGTCCAACAGGTAACTTGCGGAAATTAAAATAACCCATTGAATCAATCCATTTTATACATGGGGAAAATCCCTTTTTTTTACAAAATAGGTTCAGAAGATAGACTACTAAGAACTTGCGGAAAACCTTTACAACACTTTCAAAAACACCCTCCCTATGATCTAGTCTAACCAGGTACAAGAGCTACTACAAGATGACATAAAAAAGGAAAGGACACAACTTTCGCCATGGAAATCAAAGACAGAAGCTGCTGGAGATCCTTATCACCGTGAACCTATGAAACATCACCAACCTGCAACCAGACTATACCCAAAAAAGTTATAGCAAGAGTATAGTCAGTACAAACACACGTACTGGTAGGCATCATCGGTCAACCCAAATCAACTCCTACCATTATATAAGAAAACAGGGAAATATGAATGTAATTAACATAGCTTGATTTTTATCCTCCAACATTCTTCCGCTGCCAACTCCCTCATCCTCAAGACTTCCTATTCACATTAACCTTAGACCCCCCCCCAAGTCACCTTATCCTGAGCTTCTCAAGCCTCAATATTCTAGACTTTCCAAGGAAATATACCCTAGACTTCCCAAGTCACCTTACCCAAGTCAACTGTTCTAACTGTCCTTTAGACTTAGCTCGACTAATTTCCCCACTCAACCACCTATACTCGTAACATTACTCACCAGGGTCCCACCCTCTACGATTCTCTAGTAGACCCTCTAATACATGTGCAACAACTAGAACCACAAACCCAGACTCTCAGTCTTCCTCCCAGTCTAACCACCACGTGAAATCCACCTACCAACCATTGCTACATTTAATGACAACAATAGAGTTACATCTAATTCCCTTTATAACACATGACCCGGACCCTCAAAGGATCCCCTTAACCACCCACAGTATTAACAAGCTACCCCGATCGATACCGAGACTGACCCTTAGTCATTAATCACAATTAATCCCCGACCATCAAGGAACACTCAGTGACGATGACCTGCAAGCATATATACGTGAATAACCTCCCCTTTCTATTATCCAAACCCACCCCCGGATCCTTTCTAAACAACACCTAAGTGTCAATGATCAACCCGGCCTAACCCAAGACCAACACAACAGTTATACAGAAATTCCCGGCCACTCAAGGACCACCAAACCAATAACACATTTTAATAAACAGCCTGATCCACTCACGGAACCAATATCAGTAAATGCAACACAATGATAAAAATGTAATGATGCAACAAAAGTAAACTCGTACCAGGCATGGTACCCGAGCCAATCGTTAGCATATTTTGTACCAGGCGTGATATCCGTGCCAACCATTTGTTATACCCGTACCAGACGTGGTACCCGAGCCAACCGAATGCCAATAATCCACAGTCAAATGCATGAACAAACAACTTGTAAACCAATAAGCAAATACCGTTCAAATCACAGACTATAAAGCAGGAACCTTAGACATTCTACACAACTTCCCTAAGCAATGTAATTCATACAATCACTTAGATATGAGTACAAGAATATACAACATTCACAGAAATTATAAGCCATCACCTACCCCATTCCGAGTACAAACACGAACCATCAATTCCCGCCTGAAGACTATCTTCGGTTCACCCTTTTTATTTAATCACATGTAACTAGCATTTTCCCTTTTTACATAATCCTATAAGCAGCTACATGATTTCCTTTTTCCTAACCTTAGCAAGATCGCCGCGAAGTCTCAAGCCATAAACATTCCTGAATCCCACCTAGGGGTTTCCTATTCCCGTTTCCCGTGGCTCCCAAGCGCTTCCCCGGTTTCCCGAACCTTCCCAATATACTAGTCCCTTAACCTATCATTTAATCATACCAAGATGCATAATATAGCCACATAACACAGACCACAATACCAGCCATTTACTCCGTACATCCTTGAATTAACACAACCAATCCTGAATACGCCAGACTCTGTGCCCGGAGGTCTAAACATAGATTCTCTGTTTCCACTATACAACAAGTACGAAAAGTAAACAGGTCTAACTACTCATGAAAACCTAGCCTACCTGGGCACCAAGCAACTGCAACAGTGCATTTCTGGCTCCAGGAATGCATTCCCGGCTGAACGGTGGCCCTGGAATCTGTTGTTCCGCATCCTTTCAGCCATGACCCCTCCTCCTCATGATTCCCTAGCCTTGGAGCAGCATGGAAGGGTTTTTGGAGGAACCCTCGTATGCTTTCCAACTGAGGAGAAGAGAATTTTTAATAAAATCCCGTCATAGGCTACTGCCCCTCCGTAACTCCGCTATAGCGGTCCAATCCTCCGCTACAGCGGTTTCGCTATAGCAGAATAAATTGCCGCTATAGCGGATAGATGTCATCCTGGATTATTTCTAAAAAATTGAAAATTTTCTATGACATCACCCCACTTACCCCGAATGATTTTTTAACCATTTTACCTAAATTTACAAAATCGGGAAAAATTAACATAACGACGGACCCGATCATTACAACAGATACCAATTTACCCATCGTTCATCTCCGAATGATCCCGAATAGAACCATGGAGAGAAACTAACCCGGGACTCTCACTGTCCCAAGTGACCGTGAAATTAACGAACCTACGCAAGTTGTCCAACCTTTCCATTAAGAGCCTAACCATCCTGAGAGAAATCTATTATTACCTCGTCCCGATGAAGAATTTGCGAGCCTCACAAGGACAATTTCACGTGTTCCCATTTTGAGCACCCAAGAATATTCGGGGTCTAGTGTCGTGTTGGGGTGTACGAATTTGAAAAGATCCGAGAGAACTCTTCCCGTACCAAAGCTGACTAACCGTCCGTTGTAGCAGATATTTCACCGCTATAGCATTCTCGCTATAGCGGACAGCCAACCGCTATAGCGGTTGGCAACAGAATAAAATTGGGGAGAAATGTATTTCTCCCCTCATTCTCCTTACATTCCTTTCAAAAAAACTCTACTCCCTCTCCCGATCATCCCACTCCCAATGTCAGAATTTCTAGGTAATAATCATAATCTCTCCTTCCCTTACTCTCTTGCACGATTTTGTACATGAAGGTGGTAGAAAACTAGGAACTTGTAGTACATTGAAGTGGGTTTTTGAACTTTGAACTTTTGGTTGGATTTTTTTTTTTGTCGGATTTTCGAAGCTTGGATGTTTCCCTTACGTTTACAATGCCTCCAAGGCATTCTGGGCGTAAGGATTATGCTATTATTGGCCAAAAATGGGCCAAAGATGGGTGGGAAAGTGAAGGGTTGTTCTTGAACAAAAGTAGTGATTAGGGCAATTTAAAGGGGTTATAATGCCCAAATTTTTGTAGAAAATAGCAATGGGGTACTTTGGGTAGGTAGATCTGGACTTGGAATGACAAAAATAAAGTTTTTGGACCAAGGGGCAGCATTGATGCACTCCTTGAAGGTCTGGGATGATGAAAACTGCTATAGCAGTTGAGCTCCGTTATGGCGGTCCCGCTATAGCGGTACCCCTCTGCTATAGCGATTCTACTATGGAGGATGCACCATCTGTTATAGCGGAAGGCCGCAAAATAGTGGCCTTCTCAAACCATCACTTAGGAAAAAAATTCCTCCCTTTTGCGTTCTATTACTCTTCTAATCCCTTCTCCTTCTTACCCTTGAAGGATAAGACGAATGGCCGAACAACAAGTGCATGATTATGACTACGAGCGATTCCCCGATGAAGCTAGTCGGGAGAGGTTCAGGGATTACCAAAAATTCAGCTTCTGCTATGAGAGAGGCTGTCGAATGACTGGGGTAGATGGAAAAGCGGCTGATTTCCACCGCCAAGTTCGAGAGTTCGGGTGGGACACTTTGCTAGTGGCTCCTCCTCCCGCGCTAACCAGCAAGTTGCGGGAGTTCTATGCCATCCTCCCTATGGTCCACTGAAATGAGCCGAATCCTACCATCCGGCTACGAGGGGTGGACATCCCTGTGGATGCTCGGACCATTAATGAGGTGTTAGGTATGCCCCACGTCTCCAATTAGGCGTATATGGCTAAGGCTAGGCTATGGGACATGACTTGGCTAAGGAATACTCTGGTGGACCCCGTTTTCAGGGACAAGGTGTACTGGTTCAGCCCCGAGGGCATTACCAGTGTCTACTTCTCCTCCGAGGCTAGGAGGTGGCTGAACTTGGTATCCCGGAGGATCCGTCCATCGGGAAATCAAACCGACGTGACCTATGCCCGAGATTTGGTGATCGCTTGTGCCATGCAGGGGATTATCATGAATGTGGGGGACCAGATCATCTCGGAGTGGAAGGAATTCTACGGTGGTCACAGGAAGGGCCCTTATCTACCTGGGCTGGTCTCTGAGCTGTGTAGGCAAGCTGGTGTGCCTCAAGACCACACGGGCTCAGAGATGACCATGGACGAGCCCTTTGACCCTGTCCGGATGAAGGATATCTCCAAGAAGAAGAGAAATATGGATGAGTCAGAGAGCAGTCAGTCGGTGGAGGAGGCCGACGATGATGATGACACTCCTGCCCCTTCCCAGTCCTAGCCCCAGCCCCCGATCTCTAGAGCCCAGCTGGAGGAAAATCTGGCAGCTATCCGGAGGTTCATGGAGGATCCCAACGCCAGAGGCGCAACCCCTCACCCTCCGCTCAGGAACTTGCAGCACTCCGAAGGGAGTTAGAAGAAGAGAAGAGGAAGAGACGCTCCCGGGACCGCATGTTCGCCCTGATGTGGAAGACCATCAAGGTCATGTTCTCTTGTGCTGCCCCAGGTCAGGAGCTCCCTACCCTCGAGCCCGAGGACATGCAGGAGTTCCCCTTCCTGAGCGAGGATGAGTCCTAGGACTCCCCCCCCCCCCCCTTATTATTGATTACTACTGTTTGGGTTGCCCCCGTTTGGGGCTTGTTTAAGACAATGTTTCCCCTTTCCCCTTTTTCGTTTTGGCACGTGGATGCCCGTGTTAGACACTATTTTTCCTCTCCTGCATATATTATATATATAGCACTGCCTTTCCTTGGTTTTATACAGTGGTTTCATAGCTGATACTTGTTTATCTTGTCCCCGGGAAGCAAATAAAAAACAGGGAAAAAAAATATAGAGCAGGCTTCTGCTTCGCTGACCTCCGCTATAGCGGATGGTCTTTCCGCAATAGCGGTCTCGCTATAGCAAAAATTTCACTGCTATAGCGGTCCTGACGGTAACAGTACAGAAAATTTGATTTCCACCTAAATGCACTCATCCCCCTTCTCGGTTACCACTGCCCCAACATGTAAGTCCCGCCATGGTCTTAAACCACCCTCAAGACCATTCTTGGCACCGAAGACATTACAATCATGCATAACACAACATTACGCACATCCTAGTTTTCAAGGAATCTGCAATAATTAATTATTTTTCGGCAATAATTTTTCGCCATTACATACTAATGACTCCCTTGTTCCCATGGTTCCCAACCAATTTTCCGACTGTCCTGAAACCGAAGCTTCTCTATAGTCACAGTTCCCAATCCCTTACCATCTTAACCAATGATAAACCCTTTCTAACATGCAGTACCCCCTCCCCCCCCCCCTTCTATTCAAGACCTTTAACAGAATACTACAGTCTAAGGCACACAAAATTTTTCACTCAATGACTTCTTGTAGACTCTACATGCACATCAATTAAAATCCACATACATTCCGATTAAGTCATACAAGGTTGTACACACATAACTAAAGTTCAAATCACAACAAAACCAAATCATAGTTAATCAATTCACAAGTCTCACCCCTCATTCGTACCACGGATGACCATTAGCCGGTTATCCATGTTTGCCACAGCCTCTCAGGCCAGATACCAATTGGAACCTCCCCAGTTATAATTTCTTTTGCTTGTCCTATCATAACTGGAGTATGGAGACCTCCCTTACCTTGCTGGGATGCCAATTAGAATCGAGAAATACCAATTAGACTCAGCCCATACAAGCAAGTACAAACCGTACGAAAGAATGAAAGAAGGGTGTCAATTCCTAGAATGCCCTATAGTTCCCCAAAGATTAGATGTGGATGTCAACACACCAATCCGTAGGACCCTATTCAGCACTTTACTCTTGTAC
Organism: Jaltomata sinuosa; assembly: GCA_003996215.1. NCBI lineage: Eukaryota > Viridiplantae > Streptophyta > Magnoliopsida > Solanales > Solanaceae > Jaltomata > Jaltomata sinuosa. Next base: position 476,075 of record QJPP01000178.1, on the reverse strand, counting down.
TGGGAGATCGGTAACCTAGGCTCTGATACCATCTGTCATGACCCAACCTACCGAGATGTGCGGGGGCCTACTCTAACCACCTAGATAGATGAACCCTTACCACCGGTCCAACAGGTAACTTGCGGAAATTAAAATAACTCATTGAATCAATCCATTTTATACATGGGGAAAATCCCTTTTTTTACAAAACAGGTTCAGAAGATAGACTGCTAAGAACTTGCAGAAAACCTTTACAATACTCTTAAAAACACCCTCCCTAGGATCTAGTCTAAACAGGTACAAGAGCTACTACAAGATGACAAAAAAAGGGAAAGGACACAACTTCCGCCATGGAAATCGAAGACAGAAGCTGCTGGAGATCCTTATCGCCGTGAACCTATGAAACATCACCAACCTGCAACCAGACTATACCCAAAAAAGGTATAGCAAGAGTAGAGTCAGTACAAACACACATACTGGTAGGCATCATCGGTCGACCCAAATTCACTCCTACCATCATATAAGAAAACAGGGAAACATGAATGTAATTAACATACCTTGATTTTTATCCTCCAACATTCTTCCGCTGCCAACTCCCTCATCCTCAAGACTTCCTAGTCACATTAACCTTAGAGACCCCCCCTCCCCAAGTCACCTTATCCTGAGCTTCTCAAGCCTCAATATTCTAGACATCCCAAGGAACAATACCCTAGACTTCTCAAGTCACCTTACCCAAGTCAACTGTTCTAACTGTCCTTCAGACTTAGCCCGGCTAATTTCCCCACTCAACCACCTATACTCGTAACATTACTCACCAGGGTCCCACTCTCCACCATTCTCTAGTAGACTCTCTAATACGTGTGCAACAACTAGAACCACAAATCCAGACTCTCAGTCTTCCTCCCAGTCTAACCACCACGTGAAATCCACCTACCAACCATTGCTACATTTAATGACAACACTAGATTTATATCTAATTCCCTTTACAGCACATGACCCGGACCCTCCAAGGATCCCCTTAACCACCATCAGTATTAACAAGCTACCCCGGTCTATAATGAGACCGACCCTTAGTCATTAATCATAATTAATCCCCGACCATTAAGGCACACTCACTGACGATGACCTGCAAGCATATATACATGAATAACCTCCCCTTTCTAATATCCAGACCCACCCCGGGATCCCTTCTAAACAACACCTAAGTGTCAATGATCAACCCGGCCTAACCCAAGACCAACACAACAGTTATACAGAAATTCTCGGCCACTCAAGGACCACTAAACCAATAACACATTTCAATAAACAGCCCGGTCCACTCGCGAACCAATATCAGTAAATGCAACACAATGATAAAAATGCAATAATGCAACAAATGTAAACCCGTACCTGGCGTGGTACCCGAGCCAATCGTTAGTATATTTTGTAACAGGCGTGGTACCCATGCTAACTATTTGTTATACCTGTACCAGGCATGGTACTCGAGCCAACTGAATGTCAATAATCCACAGTCAAATGCATGAACAAACAACTTGTAAACCAACAAGCAAATACCGTTCAAATCACAGACTGTAAAGCAGGAACCTTAGACATTCTACACAACTTTCCTAAGCAATGTAATTCATACAATCACTTAGATATGAGTACAAGAATATACAACATTCACAGAAATCGTAAGCCATCACCTACCCCATTACGGGTACAAACACGAACCATCAATTCCTGCCCGAAGACTATCCTCAGTTCACCCTTTTTATTTAATCACATATAACTAGAGTTTTCCCTTTTTACATAATCCTATAAGAAGATACACGATTTCCTTTTTCCTAACCTTAGAAAGACCGCCGCTAAGTCTCAAGCCATAAGAATTCCTGAACTCCACCTAGGGGTTTCCTATTCCCATTTCCCGTGGCTCCCAAGTGCTTCCCCGGTTTCCCGAACCTTCCCGACATACTAGTCCCTTAACCTATCATTTAATCATACCAAGATGAATAATATAGCCACATAACACAGACCACAAGACCAGCCATTTACTCCGTACATCCTAGAATCAACACAACCAATCCTGAATCCTCCAGACTCCGTGCCCGGAGGCCTAAACATGGATTCTCCATTTTCACTATACAACAAGTACGGAAAGTAAACATGTCTAACTACTCATAAAAACCTAGCCTACCTGGGCACCAAGCAGCTGCAATGGTGCATTTTTGGCTCCATGAATATGTTCTCGGCTGAACGATGGCCCTGGAATCCGCTGTTCCGCGTCCCTTCAGCAATGACCCCTCATCCTCATGATTCCCCAGCCTTGGAGCAGCATGATAGGGTTTTTGGAGTAACCCTCGTATGCTTTCCAACTGAGGAGAAGAGACTTTTTAATAAAATTCCATCACAGGCTATGGCCCCCCTAACTCTGCTATAGCGGTCCAATCCTCTGCTACAGCGGTTCCGCTATAGCGGAATAAATTACTGCTATAGCGGAGTGACGTCAACCCGAATTATTTTTGAAAAATCAGAAATTTTCTATGACGTCACCCCACTTACCCCGAATGAATCTTTAACCATTTTACCCAAATTTACAAAATCGAGAAAAATTAACATAACGACGGACCCGGTCGTTACAGGAGACTTACTCTCTTGTGAAGTTTTCATTGATTTTACCTGTCGCTACTGCAACCGTAGAGTGAGTATTCTCATCCATGAAGCATATCAAGAATGAATTGCGTAGTAGTATTGGTGATGAATTTTTAAGTAATTGTTTAGTTTGTTACATCGAGAAAGATATTTTTGTAAATATAAGCAATGATTCTATCATTGACCATTTTCAGAATATGAAAATGCGTCGATGTCTAGTATGAATGGATGGGCTACTTTTGTTATATTAGTTCTAAATTAATGACATTCGATCATTTTGAATTATATACTTTGCTCATAATTTTTTGTAATTTTTAAATTTAAGAGAGTTATATGCCAAATTTTATAGCTAGTAATTGACATGATTATGTTAAAAATAGTGGTGCACCCCCTGTTTTCAAATTCTGGGTCCGCCTCTGATTACAATGGCCATTAAACAATAGTGGCCTCTCTTTCAACTTGATGTTAATAATACTTTTCTACATGGTGATTTAGATGAAGAAGTCTTCATGAAACTTCATCCCGATCTCTCCATTTCCTCCTTCTTCTGGAACTTTAGTTTGTAAATTACACAAGAGTTCATATGAATTGAGACAAGCTTCTAGGAAGTGGTATGCCAAAATCTCTCAATTTTTGGAATTCAGAGGGTACCACCATTCTCTCAATGATTATTCCTTGTTCACTAGAGGTTTTGGTACATCTTTGGTTATAATAGTTGTATATGCTGATGATATTATGCTCATCGAAATTGATTTGTTGAAATCTCTTCCCTCAAGACCTTTCTTCATGATCAGTTCAGTATAAAAGACTTGGGACTTCTTAATTACTTTCTTGGTTTTAAAGTTCTATACACTTCTTCCGGTGTCCTGTTACACCAAAAGTTCATTATTGACCTACTCAAAGAGTTCCATGGTGATGTTTTCACATCTGTCATATGTCCTCTAGCATTGAGTGAGAAGTTGAAAGCCAAGACTGATACCCCTTTTCCCAAACATGATGTTTACAGAAGTTTGATTGGAAAGCTGAACTTTCTCACCAACACTAGACCTGACTTGTCATTTGTTATGCAACATTTGAGTCATTTCATGCAAAGTCATTGTACTCCACACTTGTAGGCTACTTTACATTTACTGAGGTATCTCAAAGAAACATCTGACTTTGGTTTATTTCTCAATAACCAACCTGATCTCTCCTTACAAGTGTTTTGTGATAGTGACTTGGGATCATGTCTTGATAGCAGAAGATCAATATCTGATTTTTTTGTTCTCTTAGGAGGTAGCATCATTTGTTGGAAATTCAAGAATCAGTCGGTTGTGTCTCTTTCTTCAACTAGAGCTAAATACAGGAGTTTGAGCAAAGTTGTGGCTGAGATCACCTGGTTATCTCGACTTCTCTCAGACTTTGAGATTTCTGTTTCACCTCACATTTATGTTTATTGTGACAATTAGGATGCCATCCACATAGCTAAGAATCCTATTTTCTATGAGAGGATTAAACACATTGAATTGGATTGTCATTTGTGAGAGGCAATTACATGAGGGGCTGGTCAGTTTGTTCCATACTTCTAGCTCCACTCAACTTGTTGATGTGCTTACTAAGACTCTCCCCGGTGGTACTCATCATTCTCATCTCTTCAAGTTAGGAGTGTTATCACCATCCAACTTGAGGGGGGATATTGGAATTGGTTAGCCTTTTTATGTTAAGTTTTCTGTTAGTACTAGCTGAGTAGTTGTGGGGGTGTGACTTTTTCAAAAATAAAAATAAAAATAAAAAAGAGAATATATGTTAACAACAAACATATATGGAGAGGAAGAAAACTATAATAATAATAAGATTAACACTTTTGGGGGGGGGAGGAGGGGGGGTGCATGCGTGGAGATATTGCCTTTTAAAATAAAATAAAATAAACTCTATTCATTAAATGTGATGGATGTAAAATATTTTATTGATCAATGACTTGATAATTAAACAGGTTTGATTATCACATACTTTTGTAGTCTTGTATATGGATTCTCCTTCACTTTACGATAAAGTAAAAGTTTGTTGTTTGAATGGAAACATATTTTGTTTACCTTTCTAATAATGGAAGGTAAGCTAAGTTATGAAACTGGTTGACTCTCTGAGAATGTCAAGAAACACATTTCACTTCTTAAATTATTTTCTTGACTATCATATGAAGTTCCACATACAAAATTTATTCTCATTCAAACATCATTACTAACTTCAGAATATTATTCCCTCGCTACTCTAAAATTTTAGTGCCAGCTCGGTGAGATAAGCTCTAGCGTGGGTCCCGAGTCAAATTTTATATAATATATATTTTATGTAGTTTTATATTATATTTTTGCTAGATATTATTTTCATAACTTGAACATGTGATCTCCTATTTAATTAAGAAGAGTATTAATAGCTCAGTTGGTTGACTACCTAAACTTTCACCTTGTTGATAAAAGTTTAATTCTCCACCATGTAGTTCACTCCCCTATTTTCCCTTTCCTTCCCCCAATTTTTTTTTTAAAAAAAGTCTCCTATTTAATTACATTACGACAACTCTTATTATTGCGCCAAAATTTCCCTTTTTCGATTAAAAAATGCCTATACTATTTTTATTTCAGGATTTTCCCAAAATGTTACTCACTTTTTTGGGGCTGAATATTTACATCAAACTAATGAATGCATTGCATATGTTGGAATATACACAATTATATCTTAATCATGATTAATTAATATATATTTTTACTTTATTTAAATCAACGTCTATCTATGATAAGTTACATTGATTGATTTAAGTACTTGGTGCGAGTAACTATTTGCCTTTTCTAGGAGGAAAGTATTAATGTATCTTACTGCAAAACCTTTTAAGAGTTCTACTTTTAATTTCTCAAAAACAGCTTCATCAGCCATTTTTTTTAACCTCCACATACATAGATGTTTTAGAAAATCATGAAACAATTCAAATGTTTAATTTTTCTTTTAATTATTGTACCACATCAAGAATAGACAATCAAATTGCGACAAAGAGAGGGGTAAGAGATGTGTTGATGGTTAACAGAAAGGTTAATGTTGGTAAATTCTGTTGAAAATTTTGAAGCTATCTGCAAAATTTGATATATTTAAGGTTATCTACATCAACTAAACTAAGATAAATATATAGTATCCTAAATCACAAATATTACTTGTGTAGACAAACAAAAGATCCATACTTACCCCTAAACTATCAAATTGATATATATTTAAAAAATCTGAAAAAAGAATTATGATAGAAACCATTAGTAGGAGGAACATATTTGAGACGAAAGATAACTGTGGAAACTTTCATGGACCAAAAGATTAACAAGTAGATTTTATAAATAGTCATATAACTATCATTTCTTTTCACCAAAATCACATAGCTATGTTTTCTAATGGAAAAATCACGAAATTTCACCCTACTAACATAAAGGTCACAATTATTAGAAAACTCAACCTTCCGATGAGTAATACATTTTTACTCTATACATTTTAATCTTTTTAATTTTTAATCTAATAAATACAAACCAATTAAAAAATTACCAATCCAACCCAACTTTGTTAGAAAGCTTACTTCTCGATCTAAAACTTTTCGATCCGAATTCAAATTTAATCAAGCCCTAATATAAATATATTAAACATCATATGAGAAACAAAAAAACAGAAACTTCTTGGAAATTTCTTGCATCTAGCCAAATTAACCTATATATAGCCTAGCCTACACTGTACTCACACAAGTCAGTTATCATTTGAACAATATAGCAATACTGATCAATATAGTCCATAGTTTATCTCTCTGAGAATTTCTTATCATTACGTAATATTCGAAGCTATTTGCATCATCACCACATATAAAACCAAATACAAAAAAAAAATGGCTTCATCAGCAGCACCAGCAGCAGAAACATGGCTTTTGGAAAATGGAAACATTAAGCCGTTAAGCAAAGAGATGCGGCACGGACATGGCCGTAGCCATGGCCGAACGGCTCACAACGTGTCGTCTTCGTCTCTCCGGAAAAAGTCCGATCTTACCCTTGTCCGGAAAGTGCCTTGTGCCATTGTTAGAGATGTTCTTGCTAATGTTCAAGAGGTCATTTTTGGAACTAAGCTTTTTGTCCTCTTCGTTGCTATCCCTTTTGCTATCCTTGCACATTACAAAAACTTTGGAAGAGTAAGTTCTCTTTTATTTCCTTCATTTTTTGAATTTCTTTGTTGATTATATTCAATTGTGTATAGTCATACAACTTAATATGATATCAGAGTGGATAGAGGTTGTTTTGAATTCATATCCCATCGTCACCCAAAAAAAAAAATCACGTTTTTAGGTCATTTTAAAAGGAATCACTTACACACGCGAGAGCACTGACAGAATCAAGAGTTTTTTACTAAGGGGATTGATCAAACTATTAGAAAAGAAACACACAAAGCAATTCAATATCTACTTTATATGCATAAGAATTAATTTTAACCCTATATACTATGTACATTTTCAGCAACGAAAATTTGGATGAATCCCTTGTGCTGGCCTAGCTTTGTCCATGTATTAGAGAATGTGTTAGATACATATTCAACAATAACAATAACAATAACAATAACAATAACATACCCAGTGTAGTCCTACCAAAGTAGGGTCTGGAGAGAGTAGAGTGTGCGCAACCCGTACTACTATCTTACAGTGAATATATATTATAATTAAGTAATTAAAAGTTTGTTTTATTTAATAACTTCAGTTTTGAGATGGTAACACAACTCAATAGATTATTAAGTGAATGTAACATTAATTAGCACAAACATTTTTACAAAAAAGTCGTATTCAAAGTTTGGGAAAGGCTTTTTTAAAAAAATAATAATCTTGGAACAACTAAAAGAGCCGTTGAATGATACGGATCTGAGAATATATTCTTTAATATCTTTTTGTGATTTCTTGATTAATTTATTTAATAGTACTGACATTCTTCTTTTAAAAATTTTCTCTGTAATATCAGTCATGGGTTTTTGGATTAAGTTTACTTGGACTCACTCCATTGGCTGAAAGGGTCAGCTTTTTGACAGAGTAAGTTAATTAATTATTTCCCTACTGTATAAATCAAATTTAATTTAAGGTATTTAATCTACTACCAGAATATGATCTGATTATTTTTTTTTTTTTATCGTTTTGAATTGCAGACAAATAGCTTTCTTCACTGGTCCAACAGGTACTTTACCATCCTTTTTATCCTTTCTTGGCTTTCTTTTTAATCCACAAAAAAAAGGGTTATCAATTACTCTATCTTCAACAATAAAAAAACAGAAAATGAAAAAAAAAAAAAAAGAAGAAGAAGATAAGATTGAAGTGCACCATTCTATATATGATAGAGGAGGACCACAACTAAAATAGGAACTATAAATTAAATCAGTAGCATAATCAGAAATTTTGACAAAGACATTCAAATTTAATATGTGTACAGAATAATATTTGATCTATATATATACATTATAATTTTTTAAATATATAATTTTCTGAAGAAGAGTGTTGGACTGAACATTTTCTAGTCAATGTAGCTCTGCCACAGTATCAAACAAATATAAAACTAGGAAATTCCTTTGTTTTTTTCTTTTTTAATACTACTGTTTTATCAATAACAATATAATCAACAACCTCTTGCTAGTTTAATTTAGCTTGACACAAAAAGAGAAGAAATTAGGGTTTTGATTCTAATTATTGCTATTTTTAATTTGTTGCATTAGTTGGAGGGCTTCTAAATGCAACATGTGGAAATGCCACTGAACTCATAATAGCAATCTTTGCTCTGATCCAACACAAAGTAGATGTTGTGAAATATTCCCTTTTGGGATCTATCCTTTCAAACCTTCTTCTGGTTCTTGGCACTTCACTCTTCTGTGGTGGCATTGCAAATCTATCCAAGGAACAAAAATATGACAGAGTAAGTAAATTAATTTTTTTTCACTTTATCATATTGATTCCCCAATCACTTTAAAAGTTTGTAAAACCATAAAACAATTGGAATTCTCTACGAACTTTTGTCGTTAATCTGTCGTTAATTTGCTTGCCGTTGTAATAATTCGTTGGTAAATAGAATTAGTGATAAATTTTACTATTTAGCTTCAAAATTTATCGGTTGCAAATTCCTGGTTCTTTTAGTAGTAAATCTTTTATGTGCACGTGCACACGTGTTATCTTGAAGTCGGGCCATATTTTGTGGTGCACTAGTACTTTAGAATTTCGAATCGGTCTATTGTCGCTCTTTATAGATCTTCGCCGGTAAAAAGAAAACTTATGTACAACAATTTTTAACAAATTTAATTTATATATATTGACAATATAAATAATTTTTTAGATAATAGTGTTACGTATACTTATTATGGACGTATCGTCATGAACTTGGACTTAGCACTATTAAAGTACCTATCGTCATGAACTTGGACTTAGCACTATATCTAGTGATGCACTAGTACCTTAAAATCTTGAATTCTTCATTTACCATGTATTGGTGTTGATATATGTAGAATAATTTTTTTGAGATTTCTTATATGTAAAAATCAAGATCCCCTACAAAAAGGACATAAAAAAAAGTTGGTAAAGGTCTAGAAAATCATTTCTATATGCGCATATAAATAATTTTTACACTATTACTAGTATATTTTAACATGTTAAGAAAAGTTATATGAATTGTTTTGGTTTTATATGTGATTGAACACAGAAACAAGCGGATGTGAACTCTCTGCTTTTGTTGTTGGGACTGTTATGTCATGTATTGCCATTGATGTTTCGTTACGCTGGAGTTGGAGAATCAGCAGCAATAACAGCAGAAGCGACACTGCAGCTATCAAGAGTCAGCTGCATTGTCATGCTTATTGCCTACTTTGGTTACCTTATTTTCCAGCTGTGGACTCACCGCCAACTTTTCGACGCACAAGCCGTAAGTAGACTTAAACTTTTACCGAATACAATTTTATAAGATAGACATATATATTACTATATTAAATAGAGGCGCATCCAAAGTTTAAAGTTTATGTATTTCTATTATGGCATCAAATTAATATACAATAATAATTAGATTCACAATCATATAGATAGACAATGGAATTTCTTAATACATTACTAGAAAACAAGGAATTAGCGACGGGCAGAATTTTATAGCTAAACATCAAAAATCTCATGCTAATTCCATTTAGCTGATTATAAGAAAATTCAATTAGCTAAGAGCTTCTTAGGGACGGATTAGCTAGAGATTACCAATAAATTCCATAGGACTGGATTCTCCTGAATCGTATATTGTGTTATAGATTCACCATTGGTCAAGTTTGGAATTTAAGTTTGATGGGTTTAATTTTAGATTCTTACCACAGTATCCGTCACTTTTAAAATTACTGAGATCAAAATTTAATATTTCCTTCAATTTTAGTAATCTTTCTCGATATAATATTTATGCTAAATATCGAAAAACACTAAATTTAGTTTAACCCATTGTTTAATTTGGAATCCTGTAGTACAACAATTACGGAAAAGTTATTTATAAAGTCAAGAGTATATAAGCTAAATTCTTCCTCATTTCATCTTGAATTTGACTAAATTATAAATATGTACATATGATAATTAATCAGGAAGATAATGAAGATGATGACGCAGAGGATGAGGAAGCAGTGCTTGGATTCTGGAGTGCATTTGCATGGTTGGTGGGAATGACTCTTATCATTGCTCTTTTATCTGAATATGTTGTTGGTACCATTGAGGTCAGTAATTAATTTTTATCTTTCTTTTCATCATAAATTATAAACTTCTTTAATTAAATTAGGAAGGAATTTTTGAATTATGAAGTATTGACATTTTTTAATTAAACAGTCAGCATCAGATTCTTGGGGAATCTCAGTGAGCTTCATCAGTGTTATTTTGTTACCAATTGTTGGAAATGCTGCTGAACATGCTGGGGCAGTCATTTTTGCTTTCAAGAACAAGTTGGTATGTACAATTTCCAATTATGAAACCAGCCATATATATTTTTAACTTTTTTATAATTCATGCACTAATAATAAGAGAACTTATTAAAGGATTTTATGCATAATGATGCAGGACATTTCTTTGGGAGTTGCCTTAGGCTCAGCAACTCAAATTGCCATGTTTGTTGTAAGTATATATCCCAAGCTATTTCGAATTTAATTTCTATACTCTGATATTATATTAGAATTTTTACTCTATCAGAGCACTTAAAAGATACTCAAATAAATAGGAAATAGTTCATAATTGTAACCTGAAAAATAAGGCAGCCATCTGTTACAACATGTTAAAATATACTGATAGTGCAAAATTATTTACGCCGTCAATATGTTCTTAAGTTAAATCCATTTATTCACCTACTTTTCCACTTAATAATCTTGTGGTTTTTCATAATTCAGGTTCCATTATGTGTGATTGTAGCATGGATTGTTGGTGTGAGAATGGATCTTGATTTTAGTCTTCTTGAGACAGGCTCCCTTGCTTTGGCAATAATTGTCACAGCTTTCACTCTACAGGTATTAGGTGACTATATATTTAATAGTACCTAACAGAAAAATAAGCAAAACCGATAAACTCATTTGTACAATTTTTACATCTTCATTAGTCATACAACCAAAACAAAATTGGAATTAGCTATAAATATTGTCGTTAATTCATCGATAAATTATACTACAAGAAATAAGCCTTTTAGCTGCAACCAAATCGCCACTAAAACTATAACTTCTGTGGCAACCATTTGATGTCGCCACTAAAGCCTTTACTTTTGCGGCACATATATATGTCGCCACTAAAAGTCATCGCAAAAAATGATATTTCTTGTAGTGTTACTCATAGCTACTAAAATCTTATGATAGTTCGTTGTTGATCTATTGCTAAATAGAATTAGTGATGAATTTTGTTGTTTAGCTATATAATTTTTGGACGATAATTCCTATTTTTTCAGTAGTGATAGATTAAAGTGAATTGTGACACTTATAATTAAAATTGCAGGATGGAACATCTCACTATATTAAAGGATTAGTCCTCCTGCTCTGTTACATTGTCATTGGTGCATGCTTTTTTGTCTCCAACAGACCACAAAGTAAGCTCTCCATCTATTTCCTTTTTTTGATTTAATTTATATTCACTGGCAGTATAATAAAATACTTATGGTGCAATTTAACCAAAGAAATTTCACTTTTGAATAATTGGAGATAATAGAATCATCGCAAAAAAAAAATTATAACTGACAATTTCGCTATAGTTCAAGAGTAATAGAACAAATTCCAACTCTCATTTCTTTGAAAACTTCACTAACCTAGTTTTTCTCTTTTTGTGTAGCCCAACCAAATGGTGTCAACATGGGCTCATCAACTGAGGGAATCATGAGAGTTTGATGATCACAAAAAACTTATCGAACAAATGGATGGAAACCAAGAAAAATTGGATGCATATCTTATTCTTTGATTGGGAATATTGGGTTTAATTGGAATCATCATGAGAGTTTGATGTACTATTTCATTTTTGTGTGTTACTTAATGGTATGGTTGAAATCATGATCATGTAAGTCAATGATGTCTATATATATATATATAGTTTTCTGTTTTCTGCTGTGTTATTCCATAGTTGCTGAGGGTTTCTTGTAATAGCAACTGGTTGTAAGGGTTTCACTTTTCACTTTTATTTACAGCTTTTTGAAAACAATAAATGAATATTTTCATTGCAGTTGTTTAATTTGTAATCATCGTATGTTGTTTATTGCGTGTCGATTATCACATTATTTTGATATTGTTATTGTTCCTTTCACGTTATTAATTGCTATGCTTTCTTCAATGTTTTCTTCTTTTTTACGTGGATTTGTTGCACTTGAGCCGAGGGTCTTTTGGGAACAGTCTCTCTACCTCCACGAGATAGTGGTAAGGTCTACGTACACTCTAGTCTCTACCTTCTCCAGACTCCACTTGTAAAATTTCACTCAATATATTGTTATTGTTGTTGTTGTTTAATTTGTAAATATTTGGACTTCAAATCAAACTTTATTACTACATAATTATCATTTATATATACTGATAGCATAAAAAAAAATTATACTATCAATATATTTTAACCTATTTATATCATCAAAAAATCTTATTTTTTTGCTTTGTTTTAATTAAATCCTCCTTGTGGTGGAGGAGGGCATGATACGAGATTTAAATAACTAAATTAAAGAACTAAGTTCTATTTTTATTTTTATTTTTGCTGGAGGAGTTTTGATAGAAATACAAAGTAGACGAGTGAGTCAGTTTCGGGGAGCTCAAGTATATTAGTGGCCTAAGGTAAAAAATAAATAGAGATCTTAAATTTGAAAAAATTAAATTATTTTTTCATAAAGTCTACTTTTTAAATTTCTTGAGATGCAAAATTGTTAATTATTTTTTTATAATTTATTTCTTCTAATAATTCTTTTTCAATTAATCATACATATAATCAATATTTTTAATCTTTCTTGAGATATAGCACTCTAAATATATCAAATTTCTTTTAATAATTTTTTATTTTATATAAAAAAAATTACTTTTCTACAAATAGTATTTAATATTTTTCTTGTAAAAAATATTTAATCTATTATTGCTAAAAAAAATCAACTCTCCTTAAAATATGTGCACCATGTAACTCTTTATAAATTAAGAGTTATACTTGTTAAGAGTATTAGGGTAGATGGTTAGTAGGAAGGGATGCGCCCATGCTAGTAAGTAGGAGTGTTTGGTTTTGTGATCCGGATTAGTAGTCGTAGGGCTATGATGGTAGTGTCTTGTTCTTGATTTTTTGGCATGTTTGTTGTGCTGGGTTGGTAGACTGTAGTTTTATTTTGTGATAGTCGTATTTATGTTATTATCTGTTGCTTTTGTGCTATCTATTGTTTCTTGTTCTTGTTCTTGTTCTTATCCTATGCTAGTTTATAAACTGTTTTTGCTTTGAGCTGGGGATTTATCGGAAACAACCTCTCTACCTCGCTCCTGAAGTAGTGATACAGACTGCGTACACTCTACCCCCAGACCCCACTGTGTGAGAATATACTGGGTATGTTATTATTGTTATTATACTCGTTAAGAGAATTTTTCAAGACGTTACAATTACTACTTTTGTCATTTTTTATATCATATTCTATTTCAATTACCTTATCAGTTTTAGTTATCATTCAAGTTCGAGCTCTCAATATATAGAATCCTCACATACACACACTCACCCACCTCTCACTTGACTTCACCCCACCCTCATTTCTTTTTGGAATAAGGACATAAATGACCTTTTGATTAGAACTATTGGCAATGAATGACCCATAAAATTAAATATTATTTGATAGCCTTTTGACTTGTTCGTTGCTTTCTTCTTTTTAAAATAATTTTTAGCTGCTCTTTTTTTTCCCTTGCTCGTCTTCTTTTTTTTTTAAAAATGCTTTTTTAACTGCTAAGTTTTTTAAAAAAAATGCTTTTTTAATTGCTAAGTTTTTTTAAAAAATCAAATACAATTTTATAATTTTTCTTATTTTCTCCCCAATATAATGAAGATAGTTATTATAATTTTAAAAAAAGTCAATATACTATAATTCTTCATACTTATTTTTCTGTATAATTCGTGCGCAATAGATAAATAATCTATACATACTCAACGTATAATATATACACATTAATTTTATATTTACATATATATATATATATAGAGAGAGAGAGAGAGATTTGAATTTGCTCGTAATTGGCATGAAGTCTCAATCACACGCTCCACATGAACTATGAATATTTTATTCACCTACATAAAAATATTGAAGAATCAATCAATAATGACTTATATAGATTTATCATATATTGATTGAATTACATCTAATAACTTTACAAAAATAACAAACATATTGATGAGTGAAAAGTAAAATAAAATAAAAATAGTAGTGTTCAGGAAATATTATATCTAGAAGAATTAATTCTTTCCACCTTAGATACATGTGATATGAAACTAAAATATGAGGAGTCATTCCTAACAACTCAAAGCAGAAAAAGATTTTCTAATAATTTCAAGCAAAATAAAAGGAATTTAGCTCCTAACTAAAACCCATTTAACTTATTCCCAACGAAAGGAATATTTATGGTAACGCACACAGACCTCACGTTTCTTTTCTCGGCCTAACTACTCCATTGTTTACATAGAATTTTACACCAAGAATATCGTGACTCGTGAGTTCCATTTTTTCCAGAAAACAGAGAGAGTAACTGTTTGGAATAATAATTCAAAATTAAAGTAGGAAATCAAATTTATTTTAATTTGATATTTTATTTAATTCATGTCTAGTTAGAATTTATTTGTTTTAATTCATATTGAAATAGATTTTCTAGTTCTAATTTAATTTGATTTTATATTATTATAAATATAGATACTTTGTCATATATTTTCTTATAAGTAGAATTATTTGAGTTTATGAATAAAATATTTTTTTTCAGCAACGCCAAACAAACATTCCTTTTCTTAGCTATAATTATTGTTAGTGTTTGTTTTTGTGAAATATTTACGATGGTTGTGTTGTTTGGTTAAATGTTTGCTTATGAATTATCTACGATTTCTAGATCGTTTGATTATATTAAGCTGATGTTCTTCCTGGATTTGTGCTGTTGATGTCATATAGATGAGGATATACGTTGATGTTAACTAATTTGGTTTTTTAAAAACATGACTTGAATTGGTTTTAAAATCAAGTGCTGCATTTCTTTTGTCCGATTTAATTTGATAGTACTGTTCTAGGCTCGTTAGCGGGGTTTGGGTAGGCAAATTTAGACTCGTCTAATTGCTTGTGTGTTCTTTTTTATTCGCTTTCATTTAGATGTATTCATTTTCCGGGGAATGTCCCGACGTATCTATGTTTGGAAGCCGTTCGTGGAAGACTCAGTAGGATGTCGAGTGGAGCATTATATAGGATTAGTATAGGTTAGTTTTATCATATTTTTGATTCAGACTGTGATAATACAGATATTGTTTTTAACACGTTTTTTTATGCGCATAATTATATGTCATTGAGTTTGTCTAATTGAGTGTTCTATTTTGAGCCAATACGAGTCAATAAAGCGAAATGATTCACAATTTTCTGTTGATCAACAAAATTTCTTAACTGAAATCTCTGTCGCCGATCAGTTTTAGAGTCAATCATTTTTGAAAAAGAAATATTTTTTAAGTTGAGTTCGCACGCCAAAACAAAAACCAATGTCAAGTGGCTGTTTCTTTATGTCACTTTTTCCAAAAAAAAAAAGTCGGCTGATCGGCTTAATAAGTTTGGTTACATGACTTTTCCCAAAAAAAAAAGAAAAGAAAAGTCGAATGAATAAGTTTATGGAAAGTTTTATGGAAAAAAAACTACTAAAATATATAGATATATGAAAAATGTTGCTGAAATATTAATTAGTGTCTTTTTTTATTTATGAATCCTCTACTTTTATAAAAAGCCTTATAACTTTAGATTTTCTTCATCGACCCTTCCTTACTTTTGCTGTGATTTATTTGTTTTTTGTCTTAGCTTTGTCTCTACATCTTCTTTATCAATTTTGTCCTAACTTTGATTCGATTTTCAGATTTTCATTCTGATAAAATCTCTCCTTTTTTACATTGTTGATTTGAAGACTATTAATTGCAATGCCAGCTTAAGTTACTTAATTTAACTTAAATTAGATTGTTAGTTAAGTCTATTTAAAATACACATATATTGGGTTTTTATTTGAATCTAATTTAAAAAAATTGTAGATTATGTTCTAAATTGAGTCTATTTAAAATTTCAATTCGTTATTCATAACTACCATTCTTCATCTATTAATATACCAACAAGATCCATGTATTCAAGTAAGATTCTCCTCATCTCATAAAATTATTTTCGCTATAAAATTATATTTTTAAGATAATCTTACAATAAATCCGATTAGCAAAGTTATGGCAATCAATACCTTAAAACGATACAATTGTACCTGAATAATAAAAGACTTGGTCATCGAAAGTGGGACAACAAAAGAGTATATGAGAGTAACAAATAAAGGTACTCGAAAGACTGTGATAGTTGACCAAGACTTTTATTATCCAGATACAATCGTATCACTATCACAGTCTTTCGAGTACCTTTATTTGTTACTCTCTTATACTCTTTTGTTGTCCCACTTTTGATGACCAAGACTTTTATTATCCAGATACAATCGTATCACTATCACAGTCTTTCGAGTACCTCCATTTATTTCTCTCTTATACTCTTTTGTTGTCCCGCTTTTGATGACCAAGACTTTTATTATCCAGATACAATCGTATGCTTTAAGGTGTTAAGTGCCACAACTTTGCTAATCGAGTCCATTGTAAGATTATCTTTAAATTATAATTTTATAACAAAAGTAATTTTATGAGATGAGGAGAATTTTACCTAAATACACGAGTCTTGTTGGTATATTAGCAGATGATGAATGTTAATTATGAGTAACGAAAATTGAAATTTTAAATAGATTCAACCAACAACACAATTTATAAAAAATTTAAATAGATTATTCAACTAAGAACTCAATTTATAGAAATTTTAAATAGACTCAACTAACAACCTAATCTAAGTTAAACTAAATAACTTAAGTTGGTATAGCAATTAATATAGTCTTCAAATCAATAATGTAAGAAAAGGGAGATTTTATGAAAGTGAGACTTGATACACAAGCTATTCAAAAGAGAGGTAATTTCAAGTATTTTAGGTCTATTATCCAGGGAAATGAAGAGATTGATGAGGATGTCACTCATCATATTGGTGTGGGGTGGATGAAAGGAAAACTCGCTTCTGAAGTCTTGTGTGAAAGGTGTCACCTAAACTTTAGGCAAGTTCTTACAGAGTGGTAGTTAGGCCAGCTATGTTGTATGGGATGGAGTGTTGGCCAGTCAAGGACTCATACATTCAGAAGATGAAAGATGCGAAGATGAGGATGTTGCGATGGATATACTAAGAGAGATATGATTTAAAATGAGGATATCCGAGACAAAGTAAGAGTGACTTTGGTGGAAGACAAGATGCGAAAAGTGAGTTAAAGTGATTCAGCCATGTAATGAGGAGAAGCACGGATGCTCCAATACAGAGGGGTGAGAGGTTGGCTATGGATGAATTTAGGAGAGGTAGAAGTAGACCAAAGAAGTATTAGGGATATGTGATTAGACAGGACATGGCACAATCTAGGACATGACTTTAGATAGGAAAGTATTGAGGACACGAATTAGGGTAGAAAATTAGTAGGTAAGAGTGCGTCCATACTAGTAGGTAGGAGTGCATTATTTTGTTACCCTTACTAGTAATCGTAGGACTATTCTTGTAGTTTCTTGTTCTTCATTTAATGTTATTATCTATTATTTTCATGTAGTTCGAGTGGAGTATTATTTAGTTGTAGTACTATTCTTTTACTATTTTTTATGTTTTATACTATCTATTGTCTTTTGTACTTTCATTATATCTTTTTTAGAATATTTGTGTCTTGAGGTGGGGGTCTATCGAAAACAGTCTCTCTACCTCACCTTTGAGGTAGATGTACGGTCTACATACACTCTACCCTTTTTATACCTCACTTTGTGAGAATACACTGAATATTATTGTTGTTCATTTTTGTCTTTTTATACCTCACTTTGTGAGAATACACTGAATATTATTGTTGTTCATTTAAATGGCAAAAATATGTATTTTTATAAGTTTAATATATGTGTGTTACACATGTATGTCGCATCAATTAACTAGCACAAAAATAATTTATTGAAAGATAGCAATCAACGCTAAAATTGAAATCAATATTTGCTTAAAAATGAAAGTGAGTTATTAATTCTTTTAATAATTTAATTTAATAAGTTGTGTTTTTATATTTTTTATTCTTTTTTCAATTATACAATAGTTCGACGTCAGGATGATCAAAGCTTAACAATTCTTATTTTATTATTTTTCAATATGAAAAAAGAAAAGAATTGAAAAATCAGAAGATCGATCGTTAATTCGAAACTCAATTATAACATCTCTTTTCTCACATTTATACCTCAAAACACAACCACTCTTATAAAAGAAAATCGCTTTCACATCTTTCTAACTCACAATAATTGGGAATGTTTTCAAAATAATACTTTTATTAGAATAGAAAAATATTACTCAGTCCATTGTTATAGTAAAAGGAGAATTAACATGGACATAATTGTAGAACCAAATTAAGAGAGGAACATACACGAAAAGATTGTACCACACTATCAATAGTATTATATGTATGTTTTAAAATTGTCGTGTCTTAATTTTGCTTTTATATGGCCGTGCCTTAATTTTTGTGTATAATTTAAATAAGAAAATAAAAAAAATAAAAGGTTAAAAATAAGCAACTTCGATGGATTAGCAGGGATGGGTACTTTTTGTTGTAAAACTGAGAAAAATATATAAAGACTAAACAAGAAATGAGATAAAAGATATGAGGAAGGTAATTCTTATTACTTTCTTCTTTTTGTGTGTGTTCTTCTGAGGATGAAAAATATCCCAATTTATAGGATGAAAAGTCATCCAAATGTTACAATAGTTAAGTCTAATATTAATTAGGTACATGTATAAGACACCATACATTGGATGGACATTCACTAAATACATTGGATTCATAACACTCCCTCTTGAATGTCCATAGATAATGTGTCTCGTTAAAACCTTACTAGGAAAAACCCAGTGAAAAAAAGCCTAGTGAAAGAAAAAGAGTACACACATCTTGTAATACACCTTGAGTGCTGCCTCATTAAAAACCTTACCAGGAAAACCCAATGGGACAAAACCTTGGTTAAGGAAAAAAGAGTGCAACGCTTATTTTACTCCCCTTGATGAAAACTTTACTGGATGTCTTGAAGACAACGCATTCCAACCTTGTATCTCAGCTTCTCAAATATTGATGTTGCCAATGCCTTAGTGAACAAATCTGCAAGATTATCACTCGAACGGATCTGTTGAACATTTATCTCACCATTCTGTTGAAGATCATGTGTGAAAAAGAACTTTGGTGAAATATGCTTTATTTTGTCTCCTTTGATGTATCCTCCCTTCAACTGAGCTATGCAGGCAGTATTATCTTCATACAATATTATTGGAGTCTTTATTTTTAAAGAAAGACCACATAATTGCAAAATATGTTGAGTCATTGACCTCAACCATACGCATTCCCGGCTGGCTTCATGAATAGCAATTATCTCTGCATGATTTGAAGAAGTGACAACTATTGTTTACTTCATAAAACGCCATGATATGGATGTACCTCCATATGTGAATAAATAACCTGTCTGAGATCGAGCTTTATGTGGATCAGACAAATATCCTGCATCTGTATAAACGATCATTTCTGACTTGGATGCATTAGAATAAAACAATTCCATATCAATTATTCCTCGAAGATATCTGAATATGTGCTTAACACCTTTCCAGTGTCTTTTTGTTGGAGAGGAGCTGAACCTCGCCAATAAACTTACTGCAAAATAAATATCTGGTCGGGTATTATTGGCAAGGTACATTAGTGCCCCAATAACACTGAGATATGGAGTTTCATCACCAAGAAGCTCTTCATCCTTTTCTTGAGGTCGGAATGGATCTTTGTTTATATCAAGTGATCTCACAATCATCGGAGTTCTCAATGCATGTGCCATATTCATATAAAACCTCTATAGTATCTTTTCGGTATATGTAGACTGATGGACAAATATTCTATTCTTTAAATGCTCAATCTGTAGGCCAAGATAAAATTTTGTCTTCCCGAGATCTTTCATTTCAAATTCTTTCTTCAATTATTATGTTGCCTTTGAAAGCTCTTTAGGAGTTCCGATGATATTCAAATCATCAACATAAACAACTATGATGAAAAATTCAGTTTCAGACCTTTTAACAAAAACACAAGGGCAAATAGGATCATTTTTGTACCCTTATTTTAGCAAATAATCGCTAAGACGATTGTACCACATTCTTCCTGATGTTTCAGTCCATATAAGAATTTCTAAAGCTTTATTGAACAAGTCTCTCGAGAGTCTTTCCATGCTTCAGGCATTTTGAGTTCTTCAGAAATCTTCATAAAGATTTCGTTGTCTAGTGACCCATACAAATAGGCTGTGACAACACCCATCAAGCGCATATCAAGTTTTTCATGCACTGCCATACTTATCAGGTACCTGAAAGTGATTGCATCTACTACAGGAGAATATGTCTCCATATAATCAACACCAGGTCTTTGCAAAAATTCTTGTGCCACAAGTCGTGCTTTGTATCTACCGACTTCATTTTTCTCAATACGTTTTCGTACAAAGACCCATTTGTATTCCACTGACTTGACACCTTCAGGTGTTCGGACTATTGATCCAAAAATTTCACGTTTTTCAAGTGAAGCCAATTCTGCTTGAATTGCTTCCTTCCATTTTGGTCAATCATTTCTCTGTCTACATTCATCGATAGACTTTGGCTCAAAATCATCATCTTGTTGCATTATTTCAACAGCAATGTTATAGGCAAAAATATTATCAACCACAATATCATTTCGGTTCCACCTTTTCCTCGTCGAGACATAACTTATTGAGATTTCTTTATTCTCATTATGAACCTCCTCAGTGGTTTCATCATCTGTTATGACTCGGGACTCTTCTTGAGCAATTTTCCCCACATTATGATCATCTTGATCATTTATTTCTTTCCTTTTTCGAGGATTTTTATCTTTGAAACTAATTGGCCTACCACGTTTTAGACGTGGTCTAGACTCATTTGCCTTAACAGTTTATCCTATCGGAACATCAACTAGAACTGGAGCATTTGTAGCTGGGATATGCGATTTAGTAATCCTTGGGAGATTAGTAAATGCATCTGGTAGTTGATTTACAATATTCTGCATATAAATCATCTTTTGTACTTCTTGCTCACATTGATTTGTTCGAGGATCTAAATGAGATAGTGATAACGAATTCCAATCTATCTCCTTTCCCAACTGTTTATGTTCTCCCCCTAATGTTGGGTATACTGATTCATCAAAATGACAATCAGCAAATCTTGTCGTAAATGAATCTCTAGTCATAGGCTCCAAATATTTTATAATAGAAGGAGATTCATACCCAACATATATCCCCAACCTTCTTTGGGGACCCATCTTTATGCGTTGTGGTGGAGCAATGGGAACATACACCGTACATCCAAAAATTCTGAGATGGAAAACGTTTGGCTCCTGACCAAAAGTCAACTGTAGTGGAGAGAATTCATGATAATTGATTGGCCTTATGTGCACAAGTGCCGCTGCATGCAAAATAACATGCCCCCACATTGAAACAGACAATTTTGTCCTCATTAGCAATGGTCTATCTATCAATTGAGTACCAAGTCTACCCCACAATTCCTTTCAAAAGTGACTAAGGAACTTCGGATCTCTATCACTCACAATGGTCTTGGGAATACCATGCAACTTGACCACATTATCAACAAATAAAGATGCAACATGAGAAGTTTAATAATATTTATGACATGAAATAAAATGAGTCATCTTTGAAAATTGGTCAATAATCACAAAAATTCTATCGTTTTACTTTTTAGTCCTTGGCAAACCCAAAATAAAATCCATAGAAATATCAAACCAATGCCTTAGAGGGGTGGGGAGAGGGGTGTACAAACTATGGGGAAGAAGTCTAGATTTATCACTTCTACATTCAACACATTGGCCACAAATTCTAGCAACATCATTATGCATTTTAGGCCAGTAACAAGAATTCCCAAGGTCTTATCAATACCAAAATGACCCATTAATCCTCCATCATGTGCCTCCCTAATAAAGAGTTCCCTCGAAGAGTTCATGGGCACACAAAGTCTCTTATGCTTGAACAAGAAACCATCAAACTTGGAATAGAGAATAGAAGATCTATCCTGTAGCCACCTTTCACTTTCCCATTCTTCACAATCTTGGAAGATTTTAGAGAAAATGGGGTCCTTGGGATACCATGTCTTTAAGCATTCAAAACCCAATAATTTAGAAGATAAATATTAATCAAGACATGTTTTCTAGATAAGGCATCCTCCATAACATTATCCTTTCCTTTTTTATAATGAATCACATAATGGAAGGTTTCAAGAAATTCAATCCATTTGGCATGCATTTTATTCAACTTTACTTGGGCCCTAAGATGTTTCAAAAACTCATGATCAGTTCTAATCACAAACTCTTTAGGCCACAAGTAATGTTGTCAATTACCCAATGCACAGTGAGACCAAAAGGCATCACCAACTATTCATATAGACCAAACTTGGTCTTGAATGTGGTTTTCCACTCATCACCGGGTTTCATCCTGATTTAATGGTAACCATTCCAAAGATCAATCTTAGAGAAGATGAAAGAACCATTCAACTCATCAAGTATTTCATCTAAACGAGGTATGGCATGGCGATACTTTACCATTATCTTATTGATGGTTCGACAATCCATGCACATTCTCCAAGTCTCATCCTTCTTTGGAACCAAGATGACCGGTACTGCATAAGAACTCATGCTTTTTTTCATAACGCCTTTAGCTAGGAGTTCCTCAACTTGCCTTTGAAGTTCTTTTGTATCCTCCGAGTTGCTTTGATAAGCTGCCTTGTTTGGCAATTAGGACCCCAGAATAAAGTCTATTTAATGTTCTATTCCTCTAAGGGGTGGCAATCCCCTTGGGAGTTCCTCGGGAAATACATCCTCATAATCCTGCAAAAGATAAGAAATAGAGCTAGGAAAAGAAGAGATTAGTTCATTAGTAAGTAAGGAGTCATCCCTGTGCATGATAAGGATCACCGATCTTTGTTACTCCACCTCCTCCTTGATTTATTTACAATTTGACAAGAGGGCCACCTTGTCCGTTCCCTTAGACTCTCTTCGTTTCGCTACTCCATCCTTGACAACTTTCGTATTACTTCGTTCTCCCTCACCTTTGCCTTTCTCCTTAAGTTCCCTCATCTTTTGATATACCTCCCCAACTTGCAACGGTGTTATTAATTGAAGAAGGTACCAGTGATCATACAACAACACCGAGTACCTATTGGTTTTTCCATCATGTCTAGTTATACGATCGAATTTCCAAGGTCTTCCAAGTAGTAGGTGACAAGCTTGCATTAGAACCACATCACACAAGATCTCATCGCAGTAATCCCCCACTTTGAACTTAATCAACACTTGTTTTTGAACCTTCAATTCCCCACATTCATTAAGTCATTGAAGTTTTTAGGGGTTGGCAAGTTTTGTAGTTGGAAGATTCAAAAAAATTCCAAAGTAATACTAGCTACATTGGAACAACTCCCGCTATCCATAATTAAGAAGCATCCATTACCTTTGCTGAGACATTTGTCATGGAAGAGGTTTTCTAGTTGACTTGGATTATCCATAGCTTGTCTAATCATGACCCTTCTTGTGACATAGTTTGGAATGGTGATATCCCCTTTTTGTTCCAAGGCTTCTTGTGCAAACTCCTCATCATGTCCAAAGTTATCATTTTCACCTTGGGGATCATCGAAATCACCCACATGTTCTTCCTCATCCACAGGACAAGGAATTTCTTCTCTTATCACAAAAGCTTTTCTATTAGGACATTCACTCATTCTATGACCCCAACCTTGACATTTGAAACATTGGAGCAGTTTATTAGCTCCTTCTTTTGGTACATGCTTTGGAACATTCCGCTCTTGTGTGGGGTGCTTCTCAAACGATTTCTTAAATTCTTTCCTAGTGTCTTTGGATTTAGACCAATGGGAAGAATTTCCAACCCCTTTGCCCTTACCTCATGAGTTTGAGAATCCCTTTGGGTTAGACTGTTTGTCCTCTTTGAGTCCCGTCTCTACTTCAATAACCACTTTAATCATTTCATCTAGAGTCGGATACTTGTGAGGACGAATTTGAGAAGTAATCTCTTTGTTCCAACCGGACCTAAATCGAGTAGTCACATAAGCTTCTTCTTCTACAAAGTCAACCCTTATTTTTAAGGTTTGAAACTCATCATAATACTCTTCAACACTCTTGAATCCTTGCCCCAATGTGAAGATCTTTTTGAGTTGATCTTGCTTGTACCGCTCAGTGATATACTTTCTCCTCATGATCATTTTCAATTGTTCCCAAGTAGGAATGACGTAGATTCCCATATCCCTTCGACCTCTTACTATGGAGTCCTACCAGGTCAAAGCAAACCCTTCAAATTGAGCAATAGCATAGGTATCTTTCTTCATCTCGGTTATGTCATTAATTTGGAAAATTCAATCACATTGAGTTTCCCAATTGATGTATTCTTTGGGATTACTAGCACCTTTGAAATTTGGAAGAGTGACCTTGATGAAATTAATCCCGTGATCACGACCGCCATAGTTCCCATGGTCACCGTATTGATCATTCCCATAATTGAACTCTTGATTTCCACGGTCGCGATGACCTCCATGTCTTCCCCATTGCATGTGCATTTGCATTCTATATCCTCTACTGCCCTCTCTATTCTCAAGCCTCCCTTATGCTTCTTGTCTCCCCATTTGTTCTTCATAGTTGTCGTCATACTCATCAAGATCATCATGTGGATCATTGAGTCTTAGACTTTCATTTTGGAGTGGTGGATTTGGATTTGGAAGGTTTGGTTGGCCATAGGCTTGTGGGGTTAGAATGGGGTTAAGATTGACATTTGGATTAGTAGGATTTTGTTGAGTGGGAAGTCTAAGAGTGGGTGGGGTAACCATTTGTGGAGATGGATTGTATAAGTGATGGAAGGTAGAGGGGGAGATGGTTTGAGAAGATTCTCGATGAGCTATTCCACTTGTGTGTCCCTTAAAGAAGACTTGAGGTGACATTTCCCGTATATCATTTTCAACTAAGCCAATTCTTTTTGTTAAGTCGGATAAGATCCTCATCACGTCCACAAGTGTTTGTTCCTCATTAGGAACTCGGTTATTCCTCTTCGTTGATATAGTACCTATTAAAAAACGCTCAACAAAACAAACAAACAAGTTAGTAATTAGTAAATAAGCTCACAAGTCGCTCGAGGGTACACACCTTTGAGTAATCTCACAATTGGTTTGGCCGATGTTGAAACTTGTTTAGTCCGATTAGTTGCAAGGGTCCAATCTCTACTTGAGGTCAAGAATAGATTCTTGTTTGACTCTAGAAGGAATGCTCAAAGCTAACGAACGAGATCCAAGAAGTTTCAACGAAATTAAGCAAAAAAGTTGAAGAAAAAAAATTTGGACTCAAGAACTAAGTAACAGTAGAAGGAATTACTTGTTGTTAATTAGTTGTAAGAATCAAAGAAAGTAGATGAATACGAAGAGGAATGAGCGTACTAGAAGAGGAAAAAAAATTTGGAAAAATGTTTGAGGTATTAAAAAGTTTCAACACTTAGAAAAAAATTTGGGGTCTTGAAAAATATTCCCAACACTTAGAAAAAATTTGGAGTGCTAAAAATTGCACCCTCTCTAAAACTGCAGCACACGCGCCTACAGGGTCTTTGTGGGCTTGGCTGCTGCGTTGGCAGCTGACTGGGCTGCTGGCATTGATGTGGCAGTTGACTGAGAGTTAACTGCTAATGTGGCAGTCCACGTGTTTTTTTTTAATTTCTTTTTTAAATTTCCACTTCTGGACCCAAGAAACACTCTTTGCCAACAAATCAAGAATACTTGAAGATCAAATGTACCCTTTTGTCATCTTCTTCAAGAACACTTGAACATTTTCAAGAACACCCAAAATAAAACTCTTCTTCAAAACTTCACCAAAGTATTCTAAATTTTAAGATTAGCTCCCCCTCGACCTAGGAAACAAACCCCAATCACTAATAAGCTCGAATTCACCCAGAATCAATAAGACCCACTTGAATTTCTTTAATGTTTCTAAGCTTCAAAACTCTTCCATGGTAGAATCTTCACCACAACTCGAAATGACTTGAAACTTCAGATTTAGACTAAAATGATACTAGGGAATAAGAATCTAGCATCAAAATAAACAAAAACAAATTTTGGATATATTTTTTTTTAAAAAAAATCAAATCCCAAGACTAGATTTGTGAAATTTTTTTTAAACCAAACTCTTGATACCAATTGATATAAACCTATCTATGAAAACAAAACCCTAAGCTAAGAACAAGGAATAAGAACATAAAATCTAGACACAAGTAAGGAATTCAATTAACAATCATGATAAAAATATCAAAATCTTCAAATTGAAAGATTACCAAACAAGCACCTAAACTATCAAACGAATCTCAAGGGAATTGAATTCACCTTGCAATTCCCTTCTCAAACAAGTACCAATAAAAGCTTCAACCAAACTCTCAATTCTCTCAAGAGAAGATAAGTCTATGATCATTAAAACTAAGACTCAAAGTGAGCTATTCTCACTATTTATAGTTTAGGCTATTTTATTATAAAAGTAGCCCAAAAGTGGCTCTTTGAGTAAAAACTATAAATATAACCCTACTTTGAAAACTAGGCCTCATTTCTTTCTTCCCAGGCAATCATCAAGGCATGAATCCCCTCTTTGGAATCAAGGTGTGCTCAAGCACCTCTATCTTCATGAATAGCCCTTGTAAAGCTTGGAGGTCCCGAGCTTGGCTACTTTGGAGTGACCTTGATGCAACTTGAATTGCATCAACCTGTGACTGCCAATATACATCCTATATTTCACATTTCTCAGCTCAAGAAGAATATTGGAGGACATGTATAGATCTACCTATGTGCTCACCAAAAGGACAACCACTAGTGGAGCCTATAAATATGCTGGACAGGAGGATAGTCAAGAAAGGGAACAAAGCTACCACTCAAATTCTAGTACAATAGGCTAATATTCTGTCTGAAGAGGAAACCTGGGAGGACTATCAATTCATCAAGTCTCAATTTCCCAATTTTGAAAATCCTTGAGAAAAAGGCTCATTTCAAGGGAGATGGAATGTCACAGAAATTGTTGTGACTGCTTAGAATTGAAAGTTTAAGTATTAAGTTTTAGTCTTTTAAGCTTATAAGTTGCTATTTCTATTATTGCATTTTAGTCTCTAAGATCAGTTCGACTTATTTTCTAGTTAGTCCCTAATTCAGTTTTGCAGCAGTGTGCTGTTACAACTGCACTCTAGGAATTATAAGGGATAATTTCAAATATGTACAATAAAGTAATTAGTTTACAATAAATATAGCCAAGTTTTCTTTACAAAAAAAATAGCCCAAAAATGAACTAGCCACAAAAAAAAATTATAAAAAAAATAGCCGCATGTATATGTAATATATCAATAGTGTATAAAAGTTATGTAATGTATCAAAATTATATAAATAGTGTATAAACGTGTATCGATATTGTATAAAAGTTATGTAATGTATCAAAATTATATAAATAATTTATAAACGTGTATCCATATTACATAAATAATGTATAAACGTGTATATATAACATATAATGTATGTATTCATATTGTACCATCAAAATTGATCCCATGTATATGTAATGTATCGATCATGTATAATCTCAATCCTATCATTTAATAACCTATTAATAGGATCAAGATTCTTGGTTTTACCCAACCCACAAATGAATTTCGAATATGTCAATGAATTTAACGAAAAACCAATTGGCTTCATTTCATTTTAATAACCTTATGCTAAATCAAAATGTGAAGTGCGAATCGGAACACCAATAATTCTGTTGTAATCGATGTTGAATACTCTACAATTAAATTGTGATATTTTATCGAACACTTGAAGTGCTTCTTTTACTAAATCTTTTTTCATGTAGTTAGATATGTGAGTGCGATATACGAGTCGATTTTTACCAAAATATAGACTCCTCAAAAGCTAAAAGTATAGCCTTCGCTTCTTCCTCAACTCAATACACCAATATAAAACTTCAAAATTGATTATTTTTTTAGTATTTTCATGCACTTTGTGCTTAACAGAGAAGGGTTTTGGGGGTGGGATGAGGATAGGAGAAACTGATTTTGGCGATGGAGAAGATAGAGGGAGAAAGAGAGAAATTCAAGTCTGAGGAAAATCCTGAAGATGCAATCCACATACAGAAAATCACAAACTTTCTAGTGGAGTCTTTCAATCCTGACCAACTCAAAATCTCTTCTAAACAGTCTCAAATTTTATATATGAGCTCATCTCGATATTTTGAATCTTTCGATATATTATTCACTCAAAATGATTCACTTTACAGCACGTCAAATTTTAAAATCAAACTTTTAAGAAGTTTAATAGTTGAACGAAGAAGAAGAAGAAGAAGAAAATGACTAAGAAGAAGAAGGAGGAGGAGGAGGAGGAGGAGAAGGGGAGGAGGAAGAAAGAAAGAAGAAGAAGGAGTGAAGAAGAAGATTTGGAGGAAAAACAGTAAGTCAGTAACCATTAATGGAAGAGAAAGGAACAAAAGAAGAAAGAAAAAGGGAAAACTGATCCACTTAGCCGAAGGGTTTAATGTTGGAAAATAATATGGTCGAATGGCTAATTAATATAATAAATGGGTGACTTTTTCAAAGTGGGTTATTTTTTGTGTAATTTTTTTTTCCAATGAACATTTTGTTTAATTTTCCCTTATATATTCCCCTGTATCGAATTGAGTATATCTATCAGAAATTATAATCAAAAGTCTATCTCTTTCTTCTCTTCCTACTTCATTTCTCTCTTTCTTACTGAGCTCAGTAGCAAGAGCTTGCTCTTGTTACAAAACCCTTTTTATTTGCAGAATATGAGTTAGCCCCATTTTTTTTGCACTTAATGAAGGTCTGAATTTGAATGGTTCAGACTTCAGCCTATTAAGTGCATTTGTTTTTTCTTAATTTCCCATATCTTTCAACTATCAATCAACCATTCTAATATTTTTCTCTTAAACTTATAGATCATTAAAATCCCGAATGAGTGTTCTTGAATCTAATTCTCCTTATAGAT
Source organism: Jaltomata sinuosa (assembly GCA_003996215.1). NCBI lineage: Eukaryota > Viridiplantae > Streptophyta > Magnoliopsida > Solanales > Solanaceae > Jaltomata > Jaltomata sinuosa. The sequence goes on along the minus strand of QJPP01000178.1, from coordinate 446,577 downwards.
CATTAAAATCCCGAATGAGTGTTCTTGAATCTAATTCTCCATCCTTGATTCATACTTTTAATGGTAATTTTCAGTTGCGAACTTAAGATTTATTCTTCAACTTAGGGTTCATCTTCATCTTTGAGAAGACAAAAATGATGGATTTAAAATGTGATATTTTTTTGTGTTTAGTAGTCCTAGAGATATCTCTTCAGCTTTTGTTAATTGATCATTTGACCGAGAGAGCAATTTTTATTGCCTAAAGTTCACGATTTTTTTATTTCTCATTTCAGTGGAAATTTTTGAATCAAATCTGGGTTGTGCATTTTTCAAGCATCCGTTGTATTTTATTTATCAATTAAACACAAATAATAATTTTTTCTTCTAATATTTTTTATATAATATTTAATTACTCTTTATTTAAATTATATATTTATTATGTTAAATATAAACAAATTAAGCACAATCAGATGTTGATAAATAAACCATCTTAATTATTCAATGCTCAGATCTAGAGAATATATCTTAATCATTCATATTCAGACGTTTTAGTCGCAATAAAAATAAATGAGGTCTTAATCATAATCTGCTTTTAGAAGTATTGGTGCAATAGTTAAAGTTAAGGTGAAAAGATTTCTCGATCTTAAGGTGTTCCCCTCTTGGTTGAGAGGAAATGATCTCTTATGACTATTTTCCTCATCAAAGGAAAAGAAGATATGTGGAATTCTTGAAAACATATTGATTGATTGAGATAAAAAGATTTCCTCAATACAACTTAAGTTAAGCCTGTACGACCCGAACAATCATTTCTACGATTTAATGATTCCTAACAATGGATTCATCTGCGAGAACTTGACCTCAATCCACAACAATTATTAACGATTATTCTCCTCAATCATTTGATACTTAAGGTTCTTTATGGCATTTCTATTTTATTTACCGAATCACATAAATTTTTACCCAACTTTATATCTGGTTACAAAATAAATGGAAGGAAATGTCCTTTTCAATTTTCTTATGTCTAAAAGTGAAGATCTCCTATAAAAAAGGCATAAAATTAAAAATAAATTTGTTAAAAGCTATAAAATCAAATCTCTTTGCGGTTGATCCCAAAAATAATTATAAAATAAATGAAGAGACAAACACGTTTAAAATGATATTTTTTAAATGATTGATTTTGAAAGATGAGCTTGAAAAATATATAATTGCAGGAGACCAAATCTACTGGCACTATGTAACAAGAATGGACAACTTTATGTAGATACTCCTTTACGGCACATTTGCATGAATAATATACTCACTTTACCTAACATCATTTATTTAAGTAAAAAATATAGTAGGTGTTTGGTCATAAAAATAAAATAAAATTTTTATTTTATTTGAATTTTTTGAAATTAGAGTTGGAGTTGGTTATAGTATTTAGAATTAATATTTAGAATTTAAATATTTTTTTTAAAATTAATTTTTTTTTGAACATGCAATATAATTTAAATGAAGTTATTTTATAAAAATAAAAAAATTAGATTTTTTTGAAAAAAAATTAAAAAGTAAAACCAAATAAAGAAAAAATACCCCAAATTGTATTTGGTATTTTTATGACCAAATAAAAATTTAAAATAAAATAAATATATATTTCAAAATAAAGTAAAAAAAATTTATGGCCAAACAAGTCCATATTTTCAGGATTAGTTGGAAAGATTCTTATTTGGGATCGGCTTGATTTTCTTTAATTTTTTTAATTCTTGAACCAGTAGATTTGCCTCAATCTATATGGTAGTTACCAATTTTAAAAAGTTAAAACACACATTTGCCTTCTTGCACAGATTCCAATTCCTCCCCACAAAACCCCACGATACCGGAGGAAATGGAGATTTTAAAAATTAGAATCAGTAATTGTTATTCCTCCGTCCAATAATACTTATTTATTATTGACTTTATACATTTTTTAAGAAATTATAAATAGAAAAATAATTTTATCATATTACCCTTTGAAAATAATAAATACAATATTTTAAATAATGTAATAAGAAAATGACTATAATTGATGATAAAGATAAATTAGAAACTAAATGTAAAATTATCTCTTGATTTTATATATTGAACAAGTATTGTTGAATATCTATTTTTAATATAATAGATAAATAAAGATGGACGGAGGAAGTATGAGAATTTATAGGTTTTGACTTGCTTGAATCGAGTTCATTATTATTATGTTCTTTTTTTTTGAAAAAAAATGTCTTTAGAAGGTGCAAGTGTAATAATAAAATTTCATTGTAATAGTTATAATTAGTTTAATAAAACTCAAAATCTTTAGTTTGAACATATATGTATAATGAAAAATTCATCTAATATGTGTAAATATTTTTTTTTATATAATTTATCGGATTCGATTTGATTATTTTTTTAGTAAAATCAAAATCAATCAAATACTCTCGATTTGTCAGATCTTACACCGGAACGAAGTGACTGATAAACTATAACCTATTCTTGTTATGTTCATAAGTAATAATTTAGCTAAGTCATTTGCATTATTTTTCTCTTCAAATTTTACATATTCCTAGATCTTGATGATAGAGCACAATTTAGTCAAATTTGTTATTTCATTATTAGCTAAGTTTGTTTGCGTTTCCTTTTTCTCTAATTGGATTGTAAAAGATGCTACTGCATCGTTTAACTCTTTAAGACCGCTTATGCATTAATAGAGTAAAGTTATTCGTTGTTAAAAAAAATTGCATTATCTTTCTTTAATAAAAAAAAAGCTTGTATTTTATGTTGTGAAGAACAATACAATAATTTGTGTACCAAGATTATTCTGTTTAATTTTTTCCTCAAAGAACTAAAGGCAAATAAAAAGGGGGGGAAATCGGGTTTGTAGTATACAAAATGTTCTACAAAGAAAAAGATCGGTTTAAAACACCAACAATAAAATAATGCAGAGATTCTAAAAGAAAAATATACAAAAGAACAATACTCACTCCGTTTCATTTTAGTTGGTCACTTTTTCTTGTATCTTAAAAAATTATAAATAAAAAGGTAATTTTATTAATTCACCTCTTAAGATTTTTTTTTGAAACTTTAAAAATAACTGTTCACACTTTCAAAAATAATTAATTATAAGGGTAATATAAAAAAAATTAATTAATTCTCCTTTAATTTAATAAGGTGACCAACTAATATGAAACAATTATTTTTAATAAGGTGCCCAACTAATATATGACAGAGGGTATTCTCTTTGTCTCAATTTATATGACATTTTGAATTTTAAGATTTTAAATTTTCTTTTTTAATCATAGTTTTTAATATATTTTATAATATCTTTAATATAATTATTAAATATATAACTTTTATTTTAAAATATTTAAAGATTTTATATCTAAATTTATGATCAAAATTAAATATTTGACTCTCAAAATTCGTGGAGGGAGAAACATAAATTAGGACAGAGGAGAATGGAGATTATACCGAATAAACCCCAAAAGTCTTGTTTCATTCTTACAAAGAACCGGCTGCTAAAACCCCTCTTATCTTCTTCACAACAGAGGAAAAAGCTTCATTCCTCTGTACCCACCATGAGGAAGAACCGACCCGTTTTGGTATCCATGGACATTCCGGGTCTTGAATTATCCAACAGCAGCATCATTCAAACTTACCCACCACAACAATGGCAGAACAAATGGGTCGGTTCTGCGGGTCTTTCTAAAGTAGAAATTGGGTGTAATTTTGGCTGTATTTCGTTATCAGAGAATTTGGATGAAAAAGCATTCAAAGGGTTTAATCCTACAACAACTCAGCTACTAAAACACCCTTTGGCTATGATGGCTTTGGTTCCTAGAGAAGCTGCATTGTTTGCCGCTGGTGCTATTGCTGGTGCCGCTGCTAAATCTGTTACTGCACCCCTTGACCGTATCAAGCTCCTCATGCAGGTTTTTTTTTGAAACCCTTTTTGTACTAATCTTTCCATTTCAATTTGTTTGTTCTATTTTGACTTGATGCGGAGTTTAAGAAAGTAAAGAAACTTATGAATCTCGTGCTTTTAAAATTTTAAAATTAAAGATATGTCAAATGTATCAAAATACCACTACCTCAGAAGTGAGGTAGAGAGGTTGTTTTCGATAGACCGCCGGCTCAAAACAAAAAACAGTCTAGAAAAGGATAGTAATATAAGAACAAGAAACAATAGGTAGTAACAAACAACATATAGTAACATAAGCAAGACTACCACAAAACAATACTATAAACCATCTAACCGGAACACCAAACATTACTAAAATTCCAAGAACCAGAAACTACACGCATAGCACTACGACTACTAGCACAAACCCCAAAATAAAGTAGACCTACCTACTATCAAGGGCACATCCCTTCCTCCTAACCTTTTACCCTAATCCGCGTTCTCCACACCTTCCTATCTAGGGTCATAAGCTGTAACTGCGCCATGTCATGTCTAATCACCTCCCTCCAATACTTCTTCGGTCTACCTCTACCTCGCTTGCATCCATCCATAGCCAACCTCTCACACCTCCGCACAGGGGCCTCCGTGCATCTCTTCATCACATGTCCAAACCATCTCAGCGTCGCTTCCCGCATCTTGTCTTCCACCGAAGACACTCCCACTTTGTCTCGGATATCCTCATTTCTAACCCTATCTCTCCTAGTAAACCCACACATCCAGCGCAACATCCTCATCTCTGCCACCTTCATCTTTTATACGTGAGAGTTCTTGACTGGCCAACACTCCGCCCGATACAACATAGCCGGTCTAACCGCCACTTTGTAGAACTTACCTTTCAGTTTATGAGGTACCTTCTTATCACACAAGACTCCGGAAGCGAGCCTCCATTTCATCCATCCTGCACCAATACTGTGGATAACATCCTCGTCGATCTCACCATTCCCCTGGATAATAGACCCAAGATACTTGAAGCTATCTCTCTTCTGGATGGCATGAGTATCAAGCCTTACTACCACATCTGTCTTAGATGTCGCCTCACTGAACTTGTATTCCATGTATTCAGTCTTGGTCCTACTCAACCTAAACCCTTTAGACTCTAGGGTGTGTCTCCAAACCTCCAACTCAGCATTAACTCCTTCATGAGTCTCGTCAATCAAAACTACGTCGTCTGCAAATAATATACACCATGGCACCTCTCCTTGAATTTGCTGCATCAATACATCCATCACCAAGGAAAATAAAAACGGGCTAAGGGACGATCCCTGTGCAGCCCCATCAACACGGGATATTGCTTCGAGTCTCCTCCCACAGTTCTAACTCGAGTCTTTTCCCTATCGTACATGTCCTTAATCGACCTAGTGTACACCACAGGGACACCTCTAGCCTTCAAGCACCTCAATAGAACCTCTCTGGGAACTTTATCATAAGCCTTTTTTAGGTCGATGAACACCATGTGCATATCTTTCTTCCTCTCTTTATACTGCTCCACCAGTTTCCTCACGAGATGAATAGCTTTAGTAGTCGAGCGTCCTGGATAGAATCCGAACTGATTCTCGAAAATAGTCACGATCCTTCTTAACCTCAACTCCACCACCCTTTCCCAAACCTTCATAGTGTGGCTTAACAATTTGATACCCCTATAGTTGTTGCAATTTTGAATGTCGCCCTTGTTCTTGTACAATGGAATCATAGTACTCCATCTCTAAGCTTCGGGCATCCTCGCCGTCCTGAAAATGACATTAAACAACTCAGTCAGCCACTCCATACCTGCCCCGCCTGTGCACTTTCAAAAGTTCACTGGAATTTCGTCTGGCCCAGTCGCTCTACCCCTATGCACCCTACGAATAGTACCCTTAACCTCACCGACCTTAATACGTCTACAATAGCCGTAATCGCGATGCGTTTTTGAGTGCTCCAAATCCCTAAACACTATGCTTTTGTCCCCCTCTTCATTCAAGAGTTTATGGAAGTAAGATTGCCATCTCCTCCTAATGAGCACCTCGTCCACCAACACTTTGCCGTCCTCATCCTTGATGCATTTCACTTGGTCAAGGTCCCGAGCCCTCCCCGCCCTGACCTTGGCTAGCCTATACATCTTCTTATCTCCACCTTTACCTTCCAATGTTGCGTATAAGCTTTCGAAAGCTGTTGTTTTAGCTGCCGTAACCACCAACTTAGCCTCTTTCCTAGCTATCTTATACTTCTCCTTGTTCTTCCGCTTCTCCTCCTCATCCTTACTCTCAACGAACTTCGCATAAGCCCCCTTCTTCGCCATTCCACCACCAGTCCCCTCGATGCTTGCCAGAGCGACCTCTTGAGACACCTAACACCTCTCTAGCCATCTCCTGATGCAACTGACAGTCGTCCCTCACATTCTATCCGCATCCCCCCGACTCTCTCAGGCCCTCCTAGTATTCAACTTCTCCCCTATCTCCAAGGTACTGGCCATAGTCAATCTCCCCCATTTAATACTCGGCCGATCATCCACACCCTTTTTCTTTCTCTCCTTCTTAATCTCCAAGTCCATCACCAAAAGCTTATGTTGGGTCGAGAGGTTCTCCCCTGGTGTCACCTTACAGTCTTTACAAAGACCTCTGTCACCCTTCCTAAGGAGCAAAAAGTCTATCTGCGTCTTGGCCACTGAACTACGAAAGATAACCAAGTGGTCCTCTTTCTTTGGGAAACTCGAATTCGCTACCGTCAACCCAAAAGCTCTGGCGAAATCTAAAAGTGAGGCTCCTCCTTCGTTTCTCTCCCCAAAACCAAACCCACCATGCACATCACCATAACCCCCCGGGATGATTCGATGTGCTCGTTAAAATCTGCTCCAACGGAAAGCTTCTCGATATTTGGAACACCTCCCACCACCTAGTCCAAAGCCTCCCAAACGCTCTACTTCTCCTCTTCGCCCAAACCCACATGCGACGCGTAAGCACTAATGACGTTCAAAGTAGACCCTCCAACGACTAACTTGATCGACATCAACCTATCGTTAACCCTCCTAACCTCTATCACTTGCTCCCTGAGCTCTCCATCTACTAAGATACCTACCCCATTCCTATTCCTCACTCCTCCCGAGTACCACAACTTGTACCCGTCTACTTCCCGCGTTTTCGTACCTACCCTTTAATCTTGATGTGTTAAATTTACAATAACAACAACAACATACCCAGTGTAATAGGGCCTGGAAAGGGTAGAGTGTACGCAGACCTTACCACTACCTTGTACTAATCCTTCCGTTTCAATTTGTTTGTCCTATTTTGGCTTGATACATAGTTCAAGAGAGTAAAGAAACTTTTGAATTTCGTGGTTTTAAATTAAAGATATTTCAAATATGCTAAAATGCTCTTTAATCTCGTGGTGTTAAACATATCGAGTGGAAAGTTGAAATTATAGAGTTGCCAAATAAGGAGGGAGGATGCATTTTTTTTTGAAATAGTCTAAAAAGAAAAGTAGGACAAACAAATTGAAACGAAGGGAGTAATTTTTTAGGGTGTTTTTAAGTATCATATTGCTGCTGTTTCTTTGGATAATTGAATTTTTCTGTTGAACTTTAGGCTTAATTTCTTGATAAGGTTTATTTACTTCAGGATCGGAATTTTAGGCTTTAGTTCATTCAGCAGAAGAAAAATATTTTCAGGATTGGAATTTTAGGCTTTTGTTCGTTCAGGATAAGAAAAATATTTTTCATACAGACAATCATTTTCTACATTTTTTAAAATTAAATAAAATGTAGTATTTAAGTAGAGAAGAATAAAGTGGCGAAGCTGGAAATAACAGATTTATCTGCTGCAAAGAAAAATAGAGTGGATGAAGTAACAGTAGATATAGGGGATTCTTATGGTTTTGATGATACATTATAAGTAGTAGACTGTAACTAAGGACCCGTTTGGCCATAAAAATCAAAAAAGTATTCACTTTATTTGGTATTCACTTTAAAGTTGAAAATAGAGTTGGAGTTATGTTTGGCCATAGTATTTTCAAAAATATTTTATCTATTGAGTTGGTGTAATATTTAAAAATAAAATGAGAGGAAAAATTGAATCCAAAAATAGTGAATACACCTCAAGAGGTGTTTTTCAAAAAATCAAAAATTGTGAAAACATATTCCGGAATATGTTTTTAGTTTTCATGGCCAAACATGTATTCTGGAATAAAGTGAAAACGTATTCCGGAATATTGTGAATAATATTTATGGCCAAACGCCTACTAAATGTTCAAATTGAAATACAGTACCTAAGAGTGGAGTGCAAAATGACTTTGGAGCATATTTGGTTAGTGGATTGGATGAAATAACATGAGATATGGCCAGATAAGTCATCCGCTGATAAGGATAATCTAAGTTGCTCGGACTCTTCACTTTCGGTGCCGCATCTGTGTTGACACGACATGGGTGTGGGTGTGGGTGTGCGATCCGTACCCAATCAAGTCAACCAATTTTGGGTACTTTGACCGAAATCGACAGGGTGTTCTGGACAAATTTAATGATTTCGGTAATCAAAACAAAAGCTAAGGTGAAATTGAAGAAAATGGAATACCCTGTAAATCAAATTTTATATGTCACTCCTTTCCCTTTTATCTCTTTCAAGTATTCTCCTCAAGTTATATTCACATATTAACTCATTATTTAGGTTTTATAACTCTATTTTTTGATATTTGAATTATTTTTGGCCGAATCCCTACACCCGTATCCATACCTGGATCCGTATCCTCGAATTGTATAATTTAGATCATAACCGATCTGACCTCTAGATCCGCACCCGTATCAGGCACCCGCACCCGAGTCCGAGCAACTTAGAGGATAATGACTTAGTTTCGGCTAAGTGTAATGGTACTTCAATTCACATGAATTATGTTTGGTATTACTGACGTTTGCAAGTATTTGCATTATTTTTCATAGTTTTGAAGGATGGTTAGTTTGCTAAATTACTCATTTCAAGGGTTTATAACCTTTAAGGGGTCGTTTGGTAGCTGGTTAGAGTTATGCAGGTATTAGTTATGCGGGTATTTAGTTATGTGGGTATTAGTTATGCGGGTATTAGTTATGAGGGTATTAGTTATGCAGGTATTAGTTATACAGGTATTAATTATTCCATCTTCTACTCTGCATAAATAATACACAAATTTCCTCATAACTTATACATGTATTAGTTATGCAGATTTTAAAATTAAGAACCAAACGTCGTACTAATTTTATACCTGAATAACTTATTTCTTATCCATCTACCAAACGTCGTACTAATTTTATACCTGAATAACTTATTTCTTATCCATGTACCAAACATTGTATAAGAGTTATACATAGTTTAATACATGGATAAGTTGGTTCTTATCCAGCTACCAAACGACCCCTAAATGTATATGATTTCTGAAATGGTAGCCAAAAATGCCATATTCTTTGTGGCCTGTGGGTGTACTTTTTATCAACTTCTACTCTTGCCATCTTATGCTATATTCCTGAATGTGTAGCTTAAAATCCCAAAGAAGCTTGTTTGTCCAGTCTTTCATGTCTCTGGAAGAGGTAGAGAAAGAGCTTACATGCAGCTGCAATGTGTTTATGCTATTGACCTGTTAACATGTTAAAAGGAACAATGTGCATATTACTGCTGATTTTGCTGTACTATGAGAAGGAGAAAGAATGAGTTGCCTGATGTGCAAGAATGATTTTTGGGGTTACTTCTCCTCGTCCCACCACTCCTCTGGTGTGAGCTCTGTTTGAGAATAACAAAAGTTTCTGTGTTGGACCTTGACATTGCTAGCATCCTTTCTCACTATGCAGTTGTGTAGCCGATATGGAAATCTTAAGCTCATACTTATATCTGTATACAATGCCTCAAATTTGTACTTTGTACTTGCTATTATCTTCAGCTGATGACACATTTTCTTGTAAAGATCCTTCATACGCCCATCGTTTCAGGTTACTCGTATGACATTATGAGTTTGAAATGCATTTTATATTTTACTGCAACCACTTTTACGTTTTCTATGTTGCACTTTTTTCTTCATGATTTTTGTGTTGGTTGCTAGACACATGGACTAAGAGCTGGGCAAGAAGCTGCAAAGAAAGGAATCGGATTCATTGAGGTATTGTATTGCTGTGTTGCCTGTTGCTTTCTGAGATATACAACATAGACAAAGCTATGTTATTGAGTTTCCAGAAGTCTAGTGTTTCGTGTTCTCTGTTCATTTATATTTTTCAGAGTTTTAGTATTATGATGATTGATCTGAAAGAGTAAAGGAGTGATCTGCAGTATCATAGTTAAAAACCATTTTATTGGGAAAGACGAAGGCTCTCCCTTTCGCTCTACACTTGAGGGTAGAAATACAGTCAACTTGTCAGTTGTCAGTCAGCATTGATGATTGACTTCTACCGCCTACTAAAAGTTGCAGAATTTGGCATATGTCTCAGTTTCCAAAGTTCTGTCTTTAGAAAGAATTGTTTTTTGATAGACATTATGATGAATATATAAATCTAGTAGCATACAATTTTCTGCCTTTTTTTATTTTTTATTTTATTACTTCTCTTTACTTGGTTATAAACCTTTGATTCTCTCTGTAATGTTATATGTTGTGAAGCAATTGAGTTCCTCATTGATTAGAAAGATCAAGTACTGGATTTATAGTCTAAACGAGCTTTCCCACCTAATAGGCAAGTCTTTTGGGTCAGGGTCTCCTGTTTACCCTATAACAGTTGATATTAGAGCAGGTTAATCAACGCTTGAGGCAGCAACTTGGATTTTTGGCCTGATAGAGTTCTGTGAGTGGTGGCCTGGACTCGTAAGGGGTGCCAGCCATGGCCAACTGGTAGGGCGCAAGGAATGGCCTGGTCTCAGGACAGTCAGTTGTAACCAAATCCCCCCAAAAATAAAATAACGAGATACATGTCATGACAAATTTGGTCACGGGGGTGCCAGGAGTGGTGGCCCGGATCTAAACAAGTGACACCAGCCGTGATCAACGAGGTCTTCGGTACTCAAGCGAGCGCGATTGTTTTGAACAAATTGAGTTCCTAAGGGTCCCAGTAAAGTAATGGGTTTATCAGCTAAATGGGCTCTCCTGCCTAATATAGGCTAGTCTTTTGGGTTGGGTTATCCTATTTAGTATATAGCTATTATGGTATTTCTTCTTCTATTTGTCTTTTCTGCAAACCTTCTTAGGGTGATAATTACCACTCATAGACACCATCATTGAGTCACATGATTCTCAAGTTTTTGATATATGCCTGAAATTGGATTGCAGGCGTTTGCATTGATTGGGAAGGAGGAAGGTATCAAAGGATATTGGAAAGGAAACCTTCCACAGGTATTTGCACCATTTTCCTACTGGGTCACATTTCTAGTAAATTCTTAGTGATTGCTTTTTTAGGCATCAAGTTGATTATTTTCTGTTAATGGTTTAGGTGATACGGATCATACCTTATAGTGCGGTGCAGTTATTTGCTTATGAAACCTACAAGGTAATGAAACATCTTTGGAGAAAACTTTAACACTGGTTTGTTTGTTTGGCCAGAATAAAGTTGATTTCACACATTCTATTTTCAGAAACTTCTTCAAGGAAAGGATGGGGAGCTTTCTGTCATTGGAAGACTAGCAGCAGGTGCTTGTGCTGGCATGACTTCTACTTTTGTAAGTTTGCATTATGTGAACACCAAATAGTTTTTTCTAAGTTGTCCATTTGGCATATAATTTTTGCAACTATGTTTGCACAAGTGAAATAGACCTGGAAGAAACTTGTACTTATTGTCATCTCAGTAATGTTACTGATCTGAACACTGTTTTTTTTATAAGATTTATTTGAAACCTACCATTTGATCTCTCTTCCTCCTTTCCCCTTGCAGGGGTGGGAATGAGGGGGCATGCAGTATCTCAATTATTCATATTCCTGTTCTTTTTTTTGGGTTAAATTTTACTCTCTTTTTCATCTGTTTCCAAGACAGTTAACTTGTTGATTTGTTGTCAGGTGACCTACCCACTAGATGTTCTCAGGTTGAGATTAGCGGTAGACCCTGGGTATAAAACGATGAGTGAGGTAAGAATTGGATAACTCAGAATTTATGACACCAGGACCTATCTGAATCATTATTTCAATTATTTTCAGGTTGCTTTAAACATGCTGAAAGAGGAAGGCGTTGCATCCTTTTATAATGGTCTCGGGCCCTCTCTCATTGGAATAGCTCCATATATCGCTGTGAACTTTTGTGTTTTTGACTTGTGAGCCTATGTTCTTTTGAAGATCTTTTTTCTGTATCATCTGAAGTCAGTGTCCTGGTGTTATTGTAACCTAAATGACACTTCTCTGAATGTCAGGGTGAAGAAATCTTTGCCAGAGAAATATCAGAAACGAACTGAAGCATCTCTGGTTACAGGTTTGATTTCAGCAACTATTGCCACTCTAATGTGCTATCCATTGGACACAGTGAGAAGGCAAATGCAAATGAAGGGTACACCTTATATGACAATTTTTGATGCCTTCCCAGGTAACGAATTCTAAAAGATGGTCATTATCTGTATCTCTTTTTGTAACTAGTTATGGATTTTGCCAAACTGTGTTTGTTTTCCTCTCACTGATGAGTCCACAAAAGGAGTGAGAAATAATCAACTTAATCTGCGAATTTCAAATTTTCTTATGAAGAACTTCATAGTGACCTTCAATTTAAGATATTTAAAATTATAGGAATTGCACTTTTTAAAGAAAAATACAAAAAACTGAATGTAAATGTAATAAAAAAACTAATATGTTATTCTCAGTAAACAGACAATCTTAAAGGCAGGATTGTTTTTGTTCTAATCTTTCTACACTTTGTTCTTTTAACCTAAACCATGTTTTTATCTTGCTTGGTTGATTCACATGTCCAGTGGTCAAAGTTTTGCATGATCCTGATTCATGAGTCGTGCTGTCCAAGTTTTGCCTAGTTTGCTTTAAGGGTCCTAGGCTTGCTGCCTAAAGTGTAGTTTACTTTTTGGTGCTAGTACAACCTTTAGTTTTCAGGTGCACCGTTGTAGCCATAGATACTTTGTGGTACCAGCTTTGCAATGCCCATACCCCAGCCTTGTTTTAAAGGGGTGCATTTTTTTTTACCCCTTCCTAGGAGCTCCCACCCCTTTTGCTCCCTTGGTGACTCGAACTCACAACCTTCGGGTTGGAAATGAGGAGTGTTTACCATCCGAGAAACTCCCTCTTGTCTAAAGGGATGCATTTATAATGCTCCTTAGCCCCTTTTTTGTTTGGATTGCTTTCTCATAGTTCGTCCCAAAATATGATTTGTTCCTTAAACGGCAAGGTCCACCTATTTCAGAATCGAATTAATATAACTTCTGTTATATATTATTTTTGTTTTAATTAACATCTTCACACCTATCACATCATCCAATAATGCTGAAAATGTCTACCAAAGTTAGATATAATAGATCAGTTTTCTCTTGAACTGTAGTCAACATAGGTCGTAACAAGTGGGATGAGCGAGAAAAAGAAAATAGCTGTACGTACTGTTGTAGAGCAGCTTAAACAAAACAGTTTCCCACTTTCTGATGTATCTGTGCTTCAAATCCTTAAGGTTAAAGTATCAAGATGTATAAAATGTCAAAAATTAGATCACATTTTGATTTCAAGATGTCAATTCTTCAAACTTGTTGACTTTAAAATTCACTTCTTTGGGGGAAAAAGCATTTAAATTCAGTGACAGATTGATTGTATCGTGGTTTTTGAAGTCCCATGTTTAACAAGCTTGAGAGGGGATTCTAGTATACTGGTAAGAGTGCAACATGTGATGTGTGAGTTAGGCAGCTCGTCACGGGTTCGAACCCTGCCGCAAACAAAAGCCTGGTATTTAAGTGGAGAATGGTGGAGGGACGGACCCATTATCTACCGAGTTTGGAACCGCGCGCCACTGACGCTCGGGGATTAATTAGTTATCAAAATAGAAGAAAAACCTCGAGAGGGGATCTGAGTTATTCTGAACTGAGAAAAATGTTCAACCTAATACACTTTCTAATTGTTTAAGTCACCCTTTTCTTTTCAGGTATAGTGGCACGTGATGGTATGGTTGGATTGTACAGGGGTTTTGTTCCCAATGCGCTGAAAACTCTCCCTAATAGCAGGTACATTTTTCTCATTCCTATTGCCTTTTCTGGGTCTCTTTTCACTCTCTTTTGTTCTTTCTTTCCTTTTCTGTTCACTTTTTTCTCATTTTTGGCGTTAGTTATATTTGACAGTTTCTATTGTGGATCTTGGCATAATAAATTGGTTGATTCGATTGATATAGTCAGGCTTGCACGTTTTTAAGTCTCATGCTTGGCCAAGTCTTATGCTATGTTTGCTTAACAAACTGGTTGAAGAAATACTAAGCAGACCTGTTATTATTGCCATCTGCAACATATTAATATTGTTGATTCATCTTAGAGCATCATTTTTGGTCCATAAGATGACTGCACCGAACATTATCCTACCAATTCTGTCTCGAGCTAGGTTCACGTATTTTTAGACCAATTATAAATCCAGAGACTTCACTTGGACTATCATATCTGTGTTGCTGTCCCCCACCCTCCACCCCCCGTCCCACACAAAAAAAAACTATGCCTGATGACTTTCTTTCTTCTCATAGCTCTCCTAGGGAACCATATAATAAGGTATCACTACTATTATCACCGTGCACAGTGATCATTGCCGATATTTAACATCCTATCCCAACACATCTTCATTTTATTGTGCAGCATTAGGCTTACCACTTTTGACACTGTGAAGCGTTTGATAGCAAGAAGTGAGGAAGAGTTCCAGAAAATTTTGGAGGAAAACCGCAGGCAAAAGGCGGAATAATCCTAGCTACTGCACCAAGTAGATCTTCTGATTGCATAATTCGATGGAGATAATTGATCTCATTATTCATGTCATTTTGAAACATTGGTTCGACGAGCAAGAAACTGAGCTGCCAGTACTCTAGTTTATTACCTAGAGCTCCATTTTGTAAAACCAGGTTTAGTTGCCAGAGTAGTTAGGTTGGCTTCCTTATGGCAATATCTCTTTTTTTTTTTGTAGCTCATTTGAATGTAGAATCACTTCATTCATTTCTGATCTCATGTTTGTACTGTTTGAAGCGACTTGCAGTCTCCTTTATTTATCCTTCTTTTATTTCCACCTTCTAATGGGAAAAAGCTATTCTGTCCCAATTTATGACACTTTCTTTTTTAGTCGGTTCTAAAAAGAATGACGTATTTATATATTTAGTAACAATTTAACTTTAAAATGTCAATTTCACCTTTAATGAAATGATTTATAGTCATACAAACACCTATCACTTATTTTAGACCACAAATTTTAAAAAAGTTCTCATATTTCTTAAACTCTGTACCCAGTCAAATTGCATCATATAAATTGGGACCGAGAGAATATTAATTATAATTAGCTTATCACTGATCTATCAACAAATTAGCACCAAGTTGAACTTGCGTTCCTTTTTGCCTCGACATCTTCTTAAGTGTCGGTAAGGTACGAGTTATCTTTCGCAAATAGGGTAAAGAATGCTTACACAATATATGTACAAGAAATAATTGATGAAATGAAGCCAGCTAGAGTATCAACCAAAAGTATAAGATATGGAGAAACACTTTTGAAAGTAAAGTTTTTAGGATAAGTAAAAGTAAAACTGCATATATATGTACTGCAAATTTAGTCAAAGTTCAAACATAAGAAAAACAAAATCGATGTGAGATTAGATGGGATTGTGGTGCACTAAATGCAAATAATTCAAATGTCAAGGTCGTTGTAATAAAAAATCTATATATCAATAGAAGAGTGATGTGGTATCTCTCTTTGATCAACGATGTTATTTATCTTTTTTCTTCTTTTTTCGATCTTTTTATTATTATAAAATAATAATATCTCCTAATATTTGATTTTTTTCTCCTTTTTTAATATTTAATATCTTTAATAAAAATAACTACTAATAACTTACACCTCTTCAATTTATACTCTTAATAATATCCATAACTCCCATTTTTTAAATCTTCATAACCCCGAAAATTAAATCAGTAAGTTTATGATACCTTATGATATTTCTCCATTTTGCCTATAAAAAATCATGTTTTGTTTCATGAAAATTCTCATTCAAAGTCATCATTTCTCTTCTCCATATATCACCATAGCATGTGAATTAACTAAAGTGTGAAAGAAAAGGACAACATAAAGGCAAGAAAATTTTCGTTGTCAAAGTCTTTGTTTCCATCTTTTATGTGTGTGGTTATATTTTCTTTTAGCATATACTTATTTTCTCACCAGTATAAGAACTGGATTTTCATTCCAAAATTGGTGAGAAAAGACGAAAGAAATTACAAGGAGTTGCAATTTGATCTTGCTGACTCAGAGGGATGGCAACAAAACCCAATGTTGGGATGTAAAAATGACACTTAAGAGGTTCATCTTCTTTCATCTCCCTTAACATATTAGACTTCACTTGAGGCTTGAGCTGGCTGGACTTGTCACAAGTTTTCTCAGGCTTCGAACTCAATTTTTTTAGCCTTGAGAATTTATACGTCGATATCCTCAATACTCGCCTTTGATTCTCGCAGTTAAAATTGTAGAGCGCATAGGTCACTTGTTAGACGATGAGCTTTTTGCTCTCTTACTGCAGTAAGCTTCCACAAATTTAGCCACTTGTGCATCATCTTTAACCGAGAGCTCAACAGTCAGCTGTTGGATCTCGGACTCGAGGAAGGACTTCCTTTTAATAATCAAGTAAAGAGCCTCCTCCTGAGTTTCCTAATTGGCCTTTACAGAATTAAGCGCTGCTCAGTTTGTTGGTTGTATGCTTCCTTCTCCCGGTTAGCTTGCTCAACATCTTGTTTAGCTATTTCATAACCTGATCAACCTACAACACCGGAATACGTCCAAGTGATGCCATCTCTCAGTTTTCTTGGCAAGAATGACCTTTAACGCCAAAATCTCATGCTTTTTCGAGTCCAGTTGAGCCTTAATCTTGTTGTTCTCCTTAATTCTATGTTGAAGGCCTTCACTCACTAATGTGTTGGCCTGAATGATACAAGAGAATAAGTTAGACTAAAGCCCCAAAAGTGGATAAGTTAATAACTTTGAATAAAAACATACCTTAGAAGTAGCATGTCCTCATTGAAAAAACAATCCGTGAGAGGCCTTCCATGTTCTCTCTGTCTAAATTCAAGATCAATGGATGAAGGTAGTTAGCAACACAAACTAGCCTCGATCGAGAGGAAGTGCGTATCATTGCGAAACCATCAGAGTGGCGACCCTTTTCAGGTGAGGATTTTTACTTGGTGTTAGAAATACGCTGACAAGGCACAATCAAGATGCATTATGGTTAACCTGGTTGGAATGACTATTGGTTGAATTTTATATGGTTGCGGAGGTTTTGCCCCTTCAACAGTTCTCGACCCTCCAATGGATTTATTGGCTTCATCAGAACAAGTTGTTAATTAGCAGCGATTTGGATCAACTAGGTGCTAGTTCCTCAACTATTATAGCTTTGGGACTTTTTAGGGACAAGTAATTCCTCCGATCCTCCTCAATTGTAACCGCATCAGGAGTGGGAAAAGGACTATATCTGGAAGATGAAAAGAAAGGTGTATCTTGAGGGACATCGATGTTGGCTTCGGCCTTATATTAATTAGCAGCTGCTCCAAAAGACCTTTGTTCAACAGAACTCCTCTTCTTTTTAAGAGCAGTAAGTCTGTTCCACAAATAAGTAAAGGCTTGACCGCTCTTCCTCCTTGAAAGTTGAAAAATCCAACGACCAGAAATCGGTTCTTTAGGCAAACCAGAAAGAAATAAGAGGTCAGAATTATTAAAAGAAACACGATATAAAAAAGGGCTACTCTTTCAAGACACTTACGATTCAAATTCCATCCTCTAGGAATGGAAGCTCTGACTTCGAAATATATAATCTCTCCGGTAGGAACCGTTACAAATTTTTGTATATATCCAGCCTCTGTCATTATCTTTATCTAGGCTAGAGAGGATGATGGTTTTTCCTCACTTTGAGAGAGTAATGACCCCACCAAGAAATAGGTTTGGGGCATATAGCCGCACCAAATGGCTTAAGCTAAAAGGCGCATGCAGTAGGGTCGAAAGCATTATTGGCTAGAATTAATAGAAGACATGCCACTGCCCTTTACACCGAGGGGCCAACTTGAGTAAGAAAAATGTTATCGATTATGGCAGTTCAAATCCAAGTGTGAAGGGGCAGGTATACACATTCAAGAATTTCAAATCCAAGTGTGAAGGGGCAGGTATACACATTCAAGAAACCCGACCTGGGAGTGGTTATGTTGTTTTTCTCCCCGGGGATCAGAATTTGAGAGATTCATTGCCAATGGCAGTCATCTCGAATAGGTTTGAGATTTGAATCGCTAATAAAAAAATACTAACAATTTTGGGCCCTAACTAGCCCCGATCACCATTTAAAGAAGGGGTCCGAGAAGAACAATTATTTTTGAAAGACCATTGAACTGGAGTATGGAATAGTTTGTGGGCTGAGGAGGAAGATCAATGACGGTCTGCAACTGCCAATGGCAGCATAGAAGAAGAAGATGTTCCTTAGATGGTGGAGGAAAAAGGAGTAGAAGAGAGTGTTGGTGTAATTCTGATGAAAGATTTGCAGATTGATTTGATCATAAAAGAGGAGAAGAAGATCATAAAAAGATGGTTTGAAGCAAGAAAATGATGAGAAATATTGTAGAGTGGATCCGAGCTTTAGGAATATCAAGTAAGAAAAAGAAAGAAGGACAATGAGGGTTTTTATTAAAATTTTGTCATCATTGTGGCGACTTTCCAAAAATCCAAACCATACATAGAAGCCAACTATATCTTGACACGTGTTCGAAGTAACATGAGTGAAGTGACTTGTCTCAAAAACTTTAAAAAGAGAGAACATTTCATTTTCTCCAAAAAGGAAAGGTTTCATTTTTTCCAAAGAAAAAGCCTTATCCCAAGAAGCAAAGGAGATCATTTACACTTACCAGAAAAACATGCAATCTATGACTAAAAAGTGTGAAAACTATCTGTATAGGGAAAAATGGACAATATACATGGACAAGTTAGCTGAAGACACATGAAAGGTCAAGTATGTTGCAATTAAATTCCAAAGGTAAAATCTATGCTACACCCCAAAGGAGTAAGACTGAACCAAAATATAGCACTCGAAGCAAAGGAAAATAAACGATATTAGCCATTATAGATCTGCTCTAAAGGCAACACCGGCCGTTACTCCTTTAGGATTAAATGACATTTAATTCTCATTCAATGTAAATTAAGAGAGAATGATTCTCACTCATTAATCCAGAATCCTTACCCCATAAAAGGAGCTTAACCTTCATATTAAAAGACATCCAATTCTCAGCTTAACAATTGATTCATACGCTACTAGAAAACTATTAGCTTAGATCGAATCTTAAATTGTTCTGCAAGCTCGAAGCTATTCCGGAATTGTCTTCTTCAAGGATACCTCTGGATTCAGGCTAAACATGCTATATTCATTTATATTCGTTACTTAATAGCATTTTGATTCATTATTACCTTTCTGCTTATCATCCATTATATAGTCTTATCAATCAATTCAATCCACATGTCCTTTAAATTACAATACAAATTTAATTGTACCTTTATAAAGGTTCATACAAAGAGACTCCACAGATTTTCTAAATGGCAAATGCATTCATAAATTTGACTATCTTTGTGCAGTTAGAATTTTTCCATCATAGCAAATGAAGTAGACAAGAATTGGAACAAAAGAGAATTATACATATTTTCATGAATTTTGCCATAAAAATTAAAAGAAAACAGTATCCTTAGTTAAAAGTATCCATGTTTTTAAATCTAAAACATAAACTCTTCATAGCCGCCCCAACACTTCTTCAATCAACAACTTAATTTCAACAAAAGTACCTCACATGTATTTGAAATTGAAGAGGGAAATTGAAGAACCTTGTCAAATAAGTTTTGATAATGAGGCAAAACCTATTTTTGGTAAAAAGATTTATGGAAACAAACTATAAAAGAAGCATCCTAGTCAAAGAAGGAGAGAGAAAAATGTGTGAAGAAACAAAGAAAGAAGGCGCGTCCAAGTCCAACAAGGAAACGTTCCAGGCAGCGACCAACTCCTACAAGGAAAGGATTGTCTTTTCCTGTCAAGAAGAGGAGAGAGCTTGAGACCTCTATAAAAGCATTGGAGCTATGAAAAATTCAATCACCTATTGCACAAAGTTGAGAAGGAGTATTCTCAAGCAATAGAGATCTCAAATAAGCTTTTCAAACCTAGACACAAAGAGAGAGTTGTTTCTAGTTCAATTCTGTGTGATTGTTAGGACAAAGAGTGTGTGTTATGAGGCTTGTAACAAGAAGTGAGTTTGGCTTCTTGAGAGAGTTGTGAGACGTGTAGCAAGAAGTGAGTTTGGCTTCTTGAAAGAGAGTTTGTGAGAAGTTGTAACAAGAAGTGGGTTTGGCTTCTTGGAGAGAGAGTGAGTTTGAGCGAGTTGAAACAATAAGAGTTTATTGTTTGATTTAGGTACTAGAGTTAGTTCCTTTGATTATTGAGTTGTAATCATAAAACTTGAAGAGTTAGTGAAAGCGAGTTCGTGGTTTTTTTCTCCTGGAGTTAGGGAGTTTTCCACGTAAATCTTGTGTGTTAATTTACTTACTGCTTTAAGTGAAACTGTGCTAAGGACCTAGTCCCTGAGTTAAGTAGTGGGCACCAACTTTATTCAATTGGTATCAGAGCAAGGTCTTTTCGTTAAAGGTTAACACCTGAAAAGGATCCAGATGACTGCCCCTCCAACTGCTCAGGAAGGATCTTCTCAAACAAGACCACCATTGTTCAATGGCAAGTACTATGACTGGTGAAAGAATAAAATGATGGACTATCTCATGGGAGAAAGCGCTGACCTGTGGAATGTTGTTCTGGATGGCCCCACTATCCCTATGAAAGAAGTGGAGGAAGGAGAGGAACCTGTTCCCAAGGACAGGAAGGAATGGAATGCCATTGACAAGATAGCCATTCAAAACAATGCTAAAGCTAGAAAGATCCTGATCTGTGGTATTGGACCTGATGAGTATAACATGATCTCCTCCAGTCAAGATGCAAAACAAATTTGGGACATACTCCAGACTTCACATGAAGGTACCATTGCTGAAAAGAAAGCCAAAATAGATAACCTGAACAGGAAGTATGAACTCTTTAGGATGAAAAAAGGAGAAACCATCCAGGATATGCATACAAGGTTCACTGCTATCCTCAATGAAATTTACTCACTGGGAGAGGACATCCCTTCAGGTAAGGCTTTTAGAAATCTTCTTAGTGTACTACCTGAATCCTGGGAAAGCAAAGTTGAAGCCATCACTAAAGCCTGAGACTTGGATACCTTGGCCATGGGTGAACTCATTGGAAACTTAACAACTTACGAATTAAAGAAGAGTCAAGGAAAGGACATTGGAATTAACAAAAAGGACAGGACTATTTCTCTCAAGACCACTGAAGTAGCTGATTATGAGGAAGAAAATCTTGTACTAGTCACTAGAAGGTTCCAAAGAATGTTCAAAAAGGGACAAAGCCTTCAAAGGAATCCCCCAAGACTCAGGAAAGGGATGCTCAATTATGTCATAAGTGTGGTAGTCCGGATCACTTCATCAATTTTTGTCCCTTATGGGCCATAGAAAACAAGAAGGCTGTCACAGAGAAGCCCAGATATCAAAATCAAGAGTTCACCCTTCCATCTCACAGGAAGATGACGTCTCAAGAAGCTGACTTGGCAGTTCAAAGGGCCTTAGCTGCTATGGGAGAACATGGTGATGGGTATGATGAAGAGGATTCTCATAATCAGTCACTACTTGCTATGGTTGAATCTAAGAAAGAGGACACCTTGGCCTTTTTAGCTATAAGTGACTCTGACAGTGATTCAGAAGAAGGAAAGTCAGCTGAAACACCTCTTGCCCCCATGGCATGCTCTGAGCCTGACATTGACACTGATCAGGATGAAACTAAGGCATGCTTCTCTGAATTCAGGGCCAACCTATATACCTACTCTAAAAAGAAGCTAGAAGCTCTCTCAACAGTTGTCATAGATGCATATTGTTCAATATGTGCTGAGAAGGAAGGCCTACTAAATGAGTATGCATCTCTAAGGTTGGAAAGTGAAAGTCTTGAGAAAGATAATGTCTCCTTGAAGAACTCTCTCACAAAGTTTTCTGAAAAGGGAAAAAATTATGCCACTGCACTCCAACAATCCTTGGAAAAGGACATCAAAAATCTCAAGACAAGGGCCACAAAATTGTCTGAAATAAACAACTCTCTCACAAGCGATTTGAAAAAGGCCAAGCTTGAGTTGAAACACAATCTGAAATGGACTAAGTCTTCCACTCTCCTTTCTCATATACAGAGTAGTCAGACCACCTCCAAGTATGGGATACGATTTAGATATGAGGCATGTGATGTAAACTACTCAATAGACATGGTATGCACTGCATGTGGCAAGGAAAGACACCTCAAGAGTCAATGTCCAATTCATCTAAAAGCTGATCAAAGGAACCTGCACTTTGTCAACAAAATCAAAAGGAAACATCCAACTCCAGCTGAGCAAAGAAATTTGAGAAGTATCAACAAACTCAGGTCCAAGGAGTGGAGAAGAGGGGTGCCCATCAAACTGGAGCTTCCCTATTGGGCTAAGAAAGATTTAATTCATCCCTTCACTCATAAATGGGGACCCAAGCTGATATGGGTACCCAAGATGAGTCACTGATCTTAGGCAGGAAAGGAAGAGAGAAATGGGCAAGGTTGGATACCTTGACAATGCTTGCTCTAGATAAATGACTGAAATAAGTTGAATTCCTCTCTCCTACAAAGTCTCAAGGTAGAAGTTTGGTCCTAACACAAAAAATCTAAAGATAGTTATGGTATGAGAAGAGTGAGGATGACAAGAAGAGGTACTGGTCTCAGGGGGAATATTCATGCATCAGGAGATACATGTGCTGAAAAAAATGGCTGAGGAAAGCACGTAGGGATCTGATCCTCAAGGTACGCACTTTCTTTACAAGACTGTTAAAAATAGAATATAGACGTAATATTGGCCTGTGAATGAGAACCTGATCCCCATAAGAACCACTTACCCAAATAAGACAAATCCTCAAATGGGAAAATCAAACAACTAGACTTGTTATCATATACTCCCCTTTCCAAAATCTGACAACTGTCAACTCAAGCACCTCTCTTACAAGAAATCGTTCATCTTCACGAAACCCTCTCTCATACTCCCCTTGATCTCATCTTCCCCAAACTCACCAAAATATCCAGACCTGCTCCCATGGAATCCTCGTCTACCAAACTCACTCCCTCCCATCTCCACTCACTTATGGATTACTCTGATGATGAGGACTCTCTCTCACCACAAGGCTCACCCACTTAAGGGGAACATCCCTCAAGATCACCTTCTCCCGCTCTTCCCATTGCCCCTCCACCACCAGCTTCTCCTCCTAGACCTTCATGTCCTCTAACTCAAAAATCTGACTCCCTGAACTACTCATGGAGTACAGATGAAAATGACCAAGATGCCCCTCCGTATACAATTCCTAAACCCCCTCTCTTGGTGAAGAGGAAATTGATAGTGATAGAGATATTCGTCTGGTCCCCAAGTATACTAGGGGTGAGTTCGCTGTCATTCGTGGATAAAAAAAAAGGGCTGCTGTGAAACCCCCAAAGAAACCCCTGTCAAAACCCTCCAATGTTCCTCTACCCTCACCCTCTCTTCCACCAAGAAAACCCTTTACCAGAAAAAGGGCTGCTGATGCTCAGAAGGAGGCTGATAAGAAAAGAGCTAAGGTGGCTCAGGGAAAAAAGAAGATAGGTGATGATGATGAACCCATAGACCTGGATAAGGAAGAAATGAAAGAGGAAGAAGATGGAGAAGATCTTGCCAACCCTAAGGCTGGAAAAATCAACAAGAAATATGAGAAGTTCTTGAAACTAGGGCCCATTGGTTACTACTCCACACAACCTCTCCTAAAAGGGAGAATTCTTGGTACTGAGGTACTACAAAATTATTTCATCCTTCAACTTCTAGATAGGATAGATTTTCAAGGTTGGAGTCACTTGTTTAATAATGTCAAGTCTATGGTACATAGAGAAGAGGTGATAAAATTCTATGCAAAATTAAAACTGTTGGATGGGTGGGTTGTAAGCTCACAGGTGAAAGGAGAAGAAATTGTTTTTGACCCTGCTAGATTAGGAGAAATTCTGTTTGTGCCCTCTGAGATTCTTGAAGAATATGTATGGAAACTAGATGAGAAATGCAGGTTAACTAGGAAATTCTCTCAAGGGAAGGAGAAGAAGGGTGCAAGGAAAGTGTTCAAAAGGGAAATGTCTCCTATTCACAAGTTGTTGTTCAAGATTGTGAATAAAGAGATATTGCCTAGAGGAGGAAGGAGGCATGAGGCTAGCTTAAGGGATATGGGGATTATAAATGACCTGGACTTAGAAGAGAAGGTAAACCTACCAGCACTAATGATCAAGCACATGGGTAGGGTAACTTCCCCCGGACTGGTCCTCATGGTTTGGCCTATGGGTTTTTGCTGGCAGAGGTGTTCAGAAGCTTTGATGTTCCTCTAGGGAAGGGTGCAGGTGTTACCAAAAATGACATGATCACTCTCTCCACCTTGGAATAATGTGACTGTGCGCTATGATATGCCGGGATTTGACGACACTTTTGATGCTTAAAACATAGGATTTTTGGGAGTTCTTGGGTATATTTTGTTGGATTTAGTGTTGTTTGTAAAGTGTGCAGGGACAAAGTATGAATTAGAGAAAAATGCCAAAAAGTTGCAATTTCTGTGCAAAAGAGAAGCCACCACGGGCGTCACACCCACGACGGCCCATGGGGCAGATCGTTAATCTAAGCTAGCAGGATTTGCCAAGGCAAAGAAGCCCGACGGGCTGGCATGACGCCTTTGGAAACCACGATGGGACATCACCTTGCCCATCGATATGCTCTAGGGAGATGTGCAAAAGGCCAAAGAAGGGCGATGGGCGCCACGATGCCCGTGACAAGCTCGACGTCTCGTAGAGGTTGCCCGTGGAAATAAGGCAAGGGAGTTGGAAAAATGACCAAGGCAGGCGACGTGAGACAACGATGGGTGTCGTATCTGTGAAGTCCCGTCGCTCCCACCTGTGAGATCATGGCAGTGTAATTTCCTGAAGAAGTTAAGAAGGACGACAGGCACCCACGACGCCCGTCGCCTCAGCGATGGCCCGTGAGGCAACCCGTCGGATCTGCCGCGTCTAGCTATTCCCAGATTTATTAGGATTCGGCCTCTTTATCTATAAATACTTTCCCTTAGGTTTTATTTTGGGGTGTTACACATACGGTTACGCGTTGTTCACGAATTATTACTCGATACTTTTGGATAATTTCTACATTATTTTGGTGTTGATTTCGAACACTAGTTCTTGGTAATTTGAAGTGTTTGTGATATTGTTCTTCAAGATTCCAGATTTCTTTATTCTTACCTGTAAGTATTCATTGATGATTGCAAAAATAAACATTAATTGTGTACTTATGAACATGAGTAGCTAAATCCACAACTAGGGTTGTGGAAATCATGAAGGATTAATGAAGTAGGCCAAGTACTAGGTAATTCTAGGGCTATATTTATACATGTATTGTTCTTCCCTTCGTATTGATTGATTTCTAGTGGTGTACAACGTTAGAACTCTCCTTATCCTTACTTGTCGGACCAAGAAGGTAACTGATGGGAAAATGGTCGTTCAACAACAGAAATTTGAGGCTACCAATCCTCATCTAATGGGTTGACCTTGTCCGGGAATAGCCAATCTGGGATCCAAGGTAAGGGTTAGTAAAGCGACACCCGCGACCGGACCAAGGCGTGTGGTGAAATTCACCTAGTTGCCAGACCAAGGAATTAGGGGAACTTAACTTACCGATTCTGCATGCTAAGTATCAAACTAGTTTACCAAGTACAAAAGCCTTACTAAGTTATGAGTTCATGGGGAACACTACCCTAGTCACTTTTCTTATGGATAACAACTCTTGAAATCAACGACTGTTATTTGTTTACGTTTGATCTATAATCATTACTTCTTACTTTAAAACCCTTCTTTGCGGGAAATAACTGACTAAAAGGCTGAGTAAACACTAATCGACCCTGGTCCTTCCATATTCCCTGTGGAATCAACCCCAACCTTTAGTTGGGTTCTATATTTGAACAACGACCGTTTGCGCTTCCTTTAGAGGTGTAATTTGGTAGCATCAAATTTTGGCGCTATTTCCGGGGAATACGGTTTAGGATTAAGAGAGATTGTGTTTATTTCACTTATAGTCCTTATTTCCTGATTTTACTTTTTCTGTTATTTTTGTTTTGATCACAGGTTGCACAATTGTGCATGCCAAGCACAAGGAGTCAAGGTAATCCCTTATGATCTGGATCTCTCCAAAACATTACGAAACATGTCTAAGGATGGAGAGCACGAGACTCAATAGCAGATCACAATTCGGTTACTAGATGAGGCCGAGCAGAAGAAAAGGGAAGAAGCAGCACGCCAAAAGGAAGGCGAAGATGCCCTTGCTGCTGAAGATGCTCAAATTGCAAAAGATCTTGCAGCTCGAAATACTGCAGCTGAGAAAACAAGGATAGGAAGACAGCATGCTGTCCGAGATGAGGCAACAACTAGATGCGTGCCACATACTAGGGGTCGATAAATGTAGCAGCAAAGGCATATCCCTCGATATTATGATTATAAGGATGATGACGAGGAGGAATGTAACACCCCGTACATGTATCTAGCTATCTAAGTTGAAAAACCTCAGAAAAATCCCTGTTTCAGAAATGACGGGTCCAAACCACGGACCGTGGTTTGAACCACGACTCATGGAATAGATCCGTAGTTCAGTCTCTGCAAGTTTAGCCTCTGGTCTGAGAACCACGAGTGGGTTCTACGGACCGTAGTTCATTCTACGAGTCATAATTCTACTCGTGGAACTAGACCTGAGAACTGTTAAGTGTTCCCAGACACCACGAGTCCAAATGATGACTCGTTGTTCAAACGATGGGTCCGTCCTATTGACTCGTAGAAGGTCTTCAGAGGATTTACATTTTTCCTAAGTCTCCTTCAGGAACTATGAGTCAAGTCTCGGACTCGTCATTGGGACGATGAGCCATAGTCTTGAGTCGTGGTTTGACCAATCAGCCTAGTCCTGTGAACGATGACTCCTAATGATGACTCATCATTACTTCCATGGGTCCGTCTTGTTAACCCATAGAAATGAAGCTACAACTTGATTTTTCCCAGCTGAGTTCTATGACTGAAGATGACGACCCATCATCCAAACCACGACTCATAGACTGAGTCGTGGTCACTGAAAGTTGACCAATTTCCAGCTTTTTCCCAATTAATTCCTAGGGGTATTTTGGTCATTTACTACCCTATTATGTATTAAGTGAAGTCATTTTGACTACTTTTAGAAGGGTTTTCACCCATATTATCCTAAGTCCCTCCTAAGTTCATCATTCTTCACTCAAAGAGGAAAATTGCTCTCAAGCTCAACTCTCCAAGCTCCAAGTCAAGTCTCCTAAATCTTTTCCAATCAAGTGGGTAATCTTTCACCAAGGTATGTGAGTTTTTAACAATGGGTTCCCTTCACCCTTGTGCCCAAATTCCCCAACTCTTATTTTGAATTTATGAAGATATGAAATTAGGGTTTTGATCTAAAATTTGGGGAAAGTTTATGAAATCAGTTTTTATGTTTAAATTCATGGTTTTCTATTGATTACCCATGATTTGATTATGATTCTCTTGTTTATTTTAAAATCCCAAGCATGAAAGTTGATTTCTAGCATAAACCCATGAATTTGCATGTTTTCAAGAGAATGTAGGCATGATTAGATATCATGGCCATTATGTAATTATGAAGTTTCACGCCTAGTTCTTATGATTCTATGGAAATATATGTTTTATGAAAATTTAACTAGAGCTATGCAAATTTTACAAGTCATGAAGTATGCATGTTTTTCCATGATATGAAATATGATGCAAGACAAGACACCCGATGTTCCATCAATGCTCATGGGCCATTTTCTAAACTAAAACTCAAGAGTAGTATGACGATCCGGGGTATGAACAAGTCATGAATAAGTATGAACAAGTTTGGCATTAGATATATCACATGTATATGAGCTCATATTATTATTATGTTTTGGGAGTAGTATTTAGCACCGAGAGATAAGGGTTCAGATAACCCAAGTCCAAAACTACGTTGCCACCGTAGGTTGCCCGTGTTGAGGCTTATTACGACAGGATCCTATTATGACATGGATATAACCTTGGCTGGTTAGGACAACTCTTTCAGTGTGGGTGCAAGACACTGAACTCCATGTAGCTCAGCATGGTTTAATGTCGGTTAAGAGAAACTCCCACATGTTTACTTTCAAGTTATGAAGTTATGTATAAATCTATATTTTGGAACCTAAGATTTACTTCATGTCTTATGTTTATACCTTGTTATTTATTTATGGTCCTTCTTTATATAACAAGTTCATTTTAAGTATGTTTTAAACTGATTTTATCATGACTCATGCATTGCTCACATACTTAGTACATTCCATAGTACTAACGTATATTGCGCTGCATCCTTTGATGATGCAGATTTAGGTACCCCTTCTCAGCTTCGTAGCTAGAGTCTCAGGCCACTTCCTTAGTCAGCCGTGGTGAGTCCTCATGGTTCGAGGACTAGTTATATTTTTTTCTTATGTTAGCTTTATTTCTATACTCCGAGTTAGCTAGGGTCTTGCCCTAGTAACTTTTTATGTTATGACTAGAGGCTTTCAGATATATTTTGTATTCGGGTTCCCTTTTTGGATATTGTATGTCATGTGGCTCTTAGACCCTTATTGATGTTTCCTTATTAGATTTCCGTATTATGTTTCCGCTTATCTTTTGTTATGCTTGAGAATGCTATGACCAAGGGTTAGCTTGGGATCCTTGTGGTCTCGAGTCCCGTGTTACGTCTAGGGGGTAATCTCAGGGCGTGACAAACTTGGTATCAGAACCTCAGGTTTAAGGGTATTAGGATGTCTGAAAGTCGCATTGAGTAGAGTCTTTTCCATGTGTGTGAAGCGCGCCACATATATGAGAGGGAAACTATGAGATATCTTAGAAAAACTTCACTTATTTCATGATCACATCATGCGATAGAGCTTAAGTCTAATATTCCTCTAATCCTTATCTTATGCGTTTCAGATTATGCCTCCTCGACGTGCTATGCCTCCCTGAGCCGCTCAAAATGCCGCTCCTCAAGTTCCGGTCCCCGATGTCATGAATGATGAATTTAGGAATGCTATTCACCTACTAGCTCAGACTTTGGCAAATCAACAGGCTCCTGCCCCCGCTCACCCTCAAGGTGGGGTAGTAGCCCAAGTTTGTGACTTTATCCGTATGAACCCGCTGGAGTTTTAGGGTTCAAAAGTGAGTGAGGACCCGCTTTACTTTATTGATGAAGTAAAGAATATCTTTGAGGTTATGCAAGTAGCGGGTGTTGATTGTGTTGAGCTTGCATCCTATCAACTCAAGGATGTGGCTCATAGTTGGTTCACGCAATGGAAGGAAGCTAGGGGGAGGGATGCGATCCCCACGACTTGGGAGTGTTTTAAGAGACCCTTTCTTGATAGGTTCTTTCTCTGTGAGTTGAGGCAAGCGAAAGTGGAGGAATTTGTGAACTTGAGATAGGATTCGATGTCGGTGTAAGAGTATAGTTTGAAGTTCACTCAGTTGTCTAGGTATGCTCCCTCCATGGTAGCGGACTCGCATGATCAAATGAGCAAGTTCATCTATGGTGTTTGCGATATGGTGAAGAAGTAGTGTAGGTATTCTTTGTTATTGGGTGACATGAACATCTCTCATCTCATGACTCATGTCCATCAGATCGAGGGTGATAAACTTAAGGAGGTGGCTAGGGAGAACAATAGGGGTAGATCCGAGGGATCGGGTTTTGGTCATCATAGGTCCAGAGGTGGACACCGCTCTTCTTTTCAAAAGAAGTCATCCGGATCCGTTCATTCTTCTGCTAGTGCTCCTATCTAGGCCCATAGGCCTCGTCGTGATCAGGGTGGTAGATGATCTGGTTCTTATTCCCAGTCTCAGGTAAGCGTTGCTAAGGGGCTTTCTTTCCCCGTTTGTACCAAGTGTGGGAAGAATCACCCAGGAGAGTGTCATTTGGGCTCGGGTGCATGCTGTGGGTGTGGACATACTGAGCACTTGCTTAGAGATTGCCCTTCAGCTAAGAAGGGGAAGGGAGGTGGTAGGACTCAGTCTACTCCAGCAGCTTCAGGTGGTAGACCAGCCCCGCAGGGCGCAACTTCTAGTTCTTGTGGTCATCGCCAGAACTGTCTTTATGCTATGTCCTCCCGCCAGGATCAGGAGAGTTCTCCAGATGTGGTTACCGGTATGTTGAAAGTCTTCTCTCTTAATGTGCATGCCTTGTTGGATACTGGTGCTTCCTTATCTTTTGTAACCCCTTATGTGTCTTGTAAGTTTGAGATCCATCCTGAATTGCTTTTAGAACCCTTTCATGTTTCTACTCCTATTGGTGAGTCAGTCCTAGCGGAAAGAGTCTATCAAAATTTCCCTATCTCAGTCCTTTATAGAGTCACTTGAACGGATTTAGTAGAGTTGGAGATGACTGATTTGATGTCATTCTTGGTATGGATTGGTTGTATGCATGTTATGCCTCAATTGATTGCCACACTCGTGTGGTTAGTTTCAAGTTTCCTAATGAACTTGTCCTAGAATGGAAAGGTAGTCCCTCTTCTTTGAAGGGTCATTTCATATCTTATCTTAAGGCTTGGAAGATGATTTCTAAGGGTTATGTCTATCATATAGTTCAGGTTATGGACACAGAGTCTGAGACCCCGACTACTCAGTCTGTTCTTGTTGTGAATGAATTCTTAGAAGTGTTCCCTGATGATTTGCCCGGAGTCCCTCCCGAGGGGGAAATTGACTTTGGGATAGATCTTCTTCTGGATACGAATACTATTTCTATTCCTCCCTATAGAATGGCCCCTGAGGAACTCAAGGAGTTGAAAGATCAGCTGAAAGACTTGCTTGATAAGGGTTTCATCAGGCCTAGTATTTCTCTTTGGGGTTCCCTAGTTTTGTTTGTTCGGAAGAAGGATGGATCTCTTAGAATGTGTATTAATTACCGTCAATTGAACAAGGTCACAATCAAGAATAAGTATCCCATTCCTAGGATTGATGACTTGTTCGATTAGCTTCAGGGTGCTAGTTTCTTCTCTAAAATCGACCTTAGATCTGGTTATCATCAACTTTGGGTTCGGGAGTGTGATATCCCGAAGACAGCCTTCAGGACTCGGTATGGTCATTATGAATTTGTTGTTATGTCTTTTGGTCTAATGAATGTTCCTGCAGCTTTTATGGATTTGATGAACTGTGTGTTCAAACATTATTTGGATATGTTTGTGATTGTTTTCATAGATGATATCCTCATCTACTCTCGGAGTGAGGAAGAGCATGTGGATCACTTGAGAGTTGTGTTGCAAACTTTCAAGGATAAACAGTTGTTTGCTAAATTTAGCAAGTGCAAGTTTTGGATGCAGTCTGTTGCTTTTCTGGGTCATATTGTGACTAAAGATGGTATTTGAGTTGATTCTCAAAAGATCAAGGCGGTAAAGAACTGGCCTAGACCCACTTCTCTGTCTGATATTAATAGCTTCTTGGGTTTGGCTGGTTACTATAGGAGATTTGTGGAGGGATTTTCCTCCTTTGCTTCCCCATTGACCCGATTGACTCAGAAAAAGGTTAAGTTCCAGTGGTCCGACTCTTGTGAGAAAAGTTTTCAAGAATTGAAGACTCGATTGACTACAACTCCAGTTTTGGCTCTACCCGAGGGCCTTGATGATTTTGTTGTGTATTGTGATGCCTCCAAAATTGGTTTGGGCTGTGTTTTGATGCAACAGGGAAAGGTGATTGCTTATGCCTCGAGACAACTTAAGGTACATGAGAAGAACTACCCTACTCATTATCTTGAGCTAGCGGCCGTGGTTTTTTGCTTTGAAGATTTAGAGGCACTACTTGTATGGTGTGCATGTGGATGTTGTCACCAATCATAAGAGTCTTCAATATGTGTTCAGTCAAAAGGAATTGAATTTGCGACAAAAAAGATGGCTTGAGCTCCTTAAGGATTATGATATGAGTGTGCTTTACCATCTGGGTAAGGCTAATGTTGTGGCGGATACTTTGAGTAGGTTGTCCATGGGAAGTGTATCTTCTATTGAAGATGGAAAGAATGAATTAGTTAACGAAGTTCTTAGACTTGCTCGGTTTGGAGTTTGCCTTATGGACTCGACCGAAGGTGGTGTGATTGTGACTAATGGTGCTGAATCATCCTTGGTGGCTGAGGTGAAGGCCAAGCAAGACCAAGATCCTGTTCTACTTCATCTTAAGGGTGCAGTTCGTCAGCAAAGGGTTGAAGTCTTCTCCCAAGGGGGAGATGGTGTTCTTTGTTATCAGGGTCGCTTTTGTGTACCAGATATTGATGGATTGAGACAACAGATTTTGTCCGAGGCTCACAGTTCTAAATACTCCATTCATTCGGGTGCCACTAAGATGTACCGTGATCTATGTAAAGTATTTTGGTGGAATAGTATGAAGAAGGACATAACCAGGTTTGTGGCTAAGTGTCCCAACTATCAACAGGTAAAGGTGGAACATCAAAGACCAGGTGGTATGCTTCAGGATATTGACCTTCCCACTTGGAAATGGGATGCAATCAATATGGACTTTATTACGGGCTTGCCTCGTACTCGAAGGCAACATGATTCTATTTGGGTGATCATTGATCGGATGACCAAGTCATCCCATTTCTTGGCTGTTAAGACTACAAATACAGTGGATGATTATGCCAGACTCTAAATTTGGGAGATAATCCAATTGCATGGTTTTCCCTTGTCTATCATTTCAGATAGAGGTCCTCAGTTTACATCTCAATTTTGGAGATCATTTCAGAGAGGTCTTGGTACCAAGGTAAAGCTTAGTACAACTTTTCATCCTCAGACAGATGGCCAAGCAGAGCATACTATTCAGACTTTGGAGGATATGTTGAGGTCTTGTGTTATTGACTTCAAAGGAAATTAGGATGATCACTTACCTCTTATCGAGTTTGCCTACAACAACAGCTTTCACTCTAGCATCCAGATGGCTCCATATGAGGCACTTTATGGCCGGAGATGTAGATATCCTATTGGTTGGTTCAAGGTTGGTGATGCAGCCTTGATTGGTCCAGATTATGTGCATGAGACCATGGAGAAAGTTCAGCTTATTCGAGAAAGGTTGAATACCGCTCAAAGTCGATAGAAATCTTATGCGGATGTGAGGAGAAGGGAGTTAGAATTTGAAGTTGATGATTGGGTTTTTCTTAAGGTATCACCCATGAAGGGTGTGATGAAGTTTGTCAAGAAAGGAAAACTTAGTCCCCATTTTGTAGGTCCTTATCGGATTTCGAGGAGAGTTGGTAGTGTTGCTTATGAGTTGGAGTTGCCAACGGAGTTGGAAGCGATTCACCCAATTTTCCATGTTTCCTTGTTGAAGAAGTGTGTTGGCAATCCGAGATTGATTGTGCCTTTGGAAGATATGGGTGTGAAGGATAGTCTCACTTATGAGGAAGTTCCCATGGAGATCTTTGATCGTCAGATTCGGAGGTTGAAAAACAAAGAGGTCGCTTCGATAAAAGTCCTTTGGAGGAATCAACTTGTTGAGGGTACTACTTGAGAAGTGGAGGAGGCCATGAAGGCAAAATATCCTCATATCTTTTCTTCCGATTCAGTTCCAGCTCGAGGTACTAGTTTCCTCCTTAGTATGTCCCTCCGATTCTACTCCAACAGTTCCTCTCATGATTTTAGCATGCATTCATGTTTTACGAAGTTAGTTTATCACGTTTTCAAGTTGAAAAGTTCAGGTTTTATGATTGCCCCTTGATTTCTATGTTTTGATGTTTGGTTGGACTATTTTCCCCTCAGTTTCCCTTGTCTATCCTTCATTTATGGACGAATGATCCCAAGGGGGGGGATATTGTAACACCCCGTACACGTATCCAACTATCTAAGTTTAAAAACCTCAGAAAATCCCAGTTTCATAAATGACGGGTCCAAACCACGGACCGTGGTTTGAACCATGACTCGTGGAATGGATCCGTAGTTCAGTCCCTGCAAGTTCAGCCTCTGGTCTGAGAACCACGAGTGGGATCTACGGACCGTTGTTCATTGTACGAGTCATAGTTCCACTCGTGGAACTAGACCTGAGATCTGTTAAGTGTTCCCAGACACCACGAGTCCAAATGACAACTCGTCGTTCAAACGACGGGTCTGTCTTATTGACTCGTGAAAGGTCTTAAGAGGATTTACATTTTTCCTAAGTCCCCTTCAGGAACTATGAGTCAAGTCTACGACTCGTCATTGGGATGACGAGCCGTAGTCTTGAGTCGTTGTTTGACCAGTCAGCCTAGTCCTGTGAACGACGACTCCTAATGACGACTCATCATTACTTCCACGAGTCCATCCTGTTGACCCGTAGAAGTGAAGCTGCAACTTGATTTTTCCCAGCTGAGTTCTACGACTAAAGATGATGACCCGTTATCCAAACCACGACTCGTAGACTGAGTCGTGGTCACTGAAAGTTGACCAATTTCCAGCTTTTTCCCAATTAATTCCTAGGGGTATTTTGGTCATTTACTACCCTATTATGTATTAAGTGAAGTCATTTTGACTACTTTTAGAAGGGTTTTCACCCATATTACCCTAAGTCCCTCCTAAGTTCATCATACTTCACTCAAAGAGGAAAATTGCTCTCAAGCTCAACTCTCCAAGCTCCAGTCAAGTCTCCTAAATCTTTTCCAATCAAGTGGGTAATATTCCACCAAGGTATGTAGGTTTTTAACAATGGGTTCCCTTCACCCTTGTGCCCAAATTCCCCAATTCTTATTTTGAATTTATGAAGATATGAAATTAGGGTTTCGATCCAAAATTTGGGGAAAGTTTATGAAATCAGTTTCTATGTTTAAATTCGTGGTTTTCTATTGATTACCCATGGTTTGATTATGATTCTCTTATTTATTTTAAAATCTCAAGCATGAAAGTTGATTTCTATCATAAACCCATGAATTTTCATGTTTTCAAGAGAATGTAGGCATGATTAGATATCATGGCCATTATGTAATTATTAAGTTGCACGCCTAGTTCTTATGATTCTATGAAAATATATGTTTTATGAAAATTTAACTAGAGCTATGCAAATTTTACAAGTCATGAAGTATGCAAGTTTTTTCATGATGTAAAATATGATGCAAGGCAAGACACCCGATGTTCCATCAATGCTCATGGGCCATTTTCTGAACTAAAACTCATGAGTAATATGATGATCTGGGGTATGAACAAGTTTGGCATTAGATATGTCACATGTATATGAGCTCATGTTATTATTATATTTTGAGAGTAGTATTTAGCACCGAGAGATAAGGGTTCAGATAACCCAAGTCCAAAACTACATTGCCACCGTAGGTTGCCCGTGTTGAGGTTTATTACGACAGGATCCTGGTATTACACAATTCTAACCTTGGCCAGTTAGGACAACTCTTTCAGTGTGGGTGCAAGACACTGAACTTCATGTAGCTCAGCATGGTTTAATATCTGTTAAGAGAAACTCCCATATGTTTACTTTCAAGTTATGAAGTTATGTATAAATCTATATTTTTGAACCTAAGCTTTACTTCATGTCTTATGTTTATACCTTGTTATTTATTTATGGTCCTTCTTTATGTAACAAGTTCATTTTATGTATGTTTTAAACTGATTTTATCATGACTCATGCATTTCTCACATACTTAGTACATTACATAGTACTAACGCATATTGAACTGCATTCTTTGATGATGTAGATTCAGGTACCCCTTCTCAGCTTCGTGGCTAGAGTCTCAGGCCACTTCCTTAGTCAGCTGTGGTGAGTCCTCATGGTTCGAGGACTAGTTATGTTTTTTTCTTATGTTAGCTTTATTTATATACTCCGAGTTATCTAGGGTCTTGTCCTAGTAACTCTTTATGTTATGACTAGAGGCTTTCAGACATAGTTTGTATTCGAGTTCCCTTTTTGGATATTGTATGTCATGTGGCTCTTAGACCCTTATTGATGTTTCCTTATTGGATTTCCGTATTATGTTTCTGCTTATCTTTTGTTATTCTTGAGAATTCTATGACCAAGGGTTAGCTTGGGATCCTTGTAGTCTCGAGTCCCGTGTTACGTCTAGGGGGTAACCTTGGGGCGTGACAAGGAATTTGGCACCACTAGACCCATGAGGAGGTTGACTTTGAGGTGCCCATTATCTTGGGGCGACCATTCTTGGCTACTGGGTGTGCTTTTGTTGACTTGGAAACAGGTCAAATGAAATTCAGGCTAAATGATGAGGAGGTGACTTTCAATGTGTGCAAATGCATGAAGCACCATGATGACATACGAGTGGTGTCAGTTATTGATGTTGTTGATGAGGAGTAGCTAGTAGCACCTATTGAGGAGAGACTAGGTGTCGAAGCCCTTGCAGCTGTAATTATGAACTTTGATGGTGATGACATTGAGGAGTACGATGAAATGGTAGAAGCACCCACTCGTTTGGGATCTTACAGTTATGCACCAAAGAAACTGGACTTGGACTTGAAGAATAGGAAGACACCACCTGTCCGCCCATCCATTGAAAAACCTCTAGTCTTGGAGCTCAAAGCACTTCCAGCACATCTTCGTACGTATTCTTGGGAGCTAATTAGACTTTGCCGGTAATTATTGCTGTAGATCTAGTTGAAATGCAAGTTGAAGCCCTAGTTTAGGTCTTGAGGAAGTTTAAGAGAGTCATTGGTTGGACATCGCAGACATCATTGGTATTTCGACTAGAATCTATACACACAAAATCCAGCTCGAGCCCTATTGTATTCCATCTATTGATCATCAGCGTAGGTTGAATCAGCCTATGCAAGAAGTCATCAAGAAGGAGATCATTAAGTGGCTGGATACAAGTGTGATTTATCTAATTTCAGACAGCAAGTGGGTGAGCCCGGTCCAATGTGTACCAAAGAAAGGAGAGATTACTGTGGTCCCAAATGCAAAGAATAAGTTGATTCTGATGAGGCGAGTCACAGGCTGGCGCATATGCATGGACTACAAAAAACTGAATTCGTGGACTGAGAAAGACCATTTCCCAATATTGTTCATGGATCAGATACTAGACCGTCTTGCGGGTAGGGGTTGGTACTATTTTCTTGATGGTTATTCGGGGTAAAATTAGATCTCTATCGCCCTCGAAGACCAAGAGAAAACCACTTTCACTTGTTCGTATGGGAGTTTTGCTTTCAAGAGGATGTCGTTTGGTCTGTGCAATGCTCCAACTACATTCCAGAGGTGTATGATGTCCATTTTCTCAGACATGATGGAGGACACTTTAGAGGTATTTATGGATGACTTTTCAGTGGTAGGTGACTCTTTTGAAGATTGCCTAGATCATTTGGGCTGTGTATTGAAGCAATGTGAAGATGGGAAAAATGTCACTTCATGGTCAATGAGGGCATAGTGCTTGGTCACCAAATTTCGAAGAAGGTTATAGAGGTTGATAGAGCGAAGATTGAGGTGACTGAAAAATTGCCTCCACCAGTTTTTGTGAAGGGAATTCAGAGTTTCTTAGGGCATACTGGCTTTTATAGGAGATTTATCAAGGACTTCTCCAAAATTGATAATCCGTTGTGCAAGCTATTAGAGAAAGAAGTAAAGTTCGTGTTTGATGATGCATGTCTGAAGGCATTCGAGTTCCTTAAAGAGAAGTTGATCTCATCTCTTATCATTATTTCTCCTGATTGGTCCCAACCTTTTGAGGTTATGTGCGATGCTAGTGGAGGAGCAGTCCTAGGCCAAAGGCATGAAAAGATCGTCCATCCTATATACTACGCTAGCAAGGCACTTAACCCCGCTCAGAAGAATTATACTGTGACTGAATAGGAGTTGCTTGCTGTGGTCTTTGCGTTTGAAAATTTCAGATCTTATTTGCTTGGCACCAAGGTGGTGGTGCACACTGACCATGCAACTCTTCATTAACTCATGGCAAAGAAGGATGCGAAGCCAAGGGTGATTAGATGGGTGTTGCTGCTGCAAGAGTTTGATTTTGAAGTCAAAGACCGCAAGGGTACAGAGAACCAGGTAGCATACCATTTGTCTAGGCTACAAGAAGAAGCGATGCTGAAGCTGAATGATGAGCAAGAGATTGATGACTGGTTTCCTGATGAACAAGTGTTAGTTGCTTCTCAAGATTTGATCCCATGGTTTGCGGACATTGGCAATTATTTGCCAAGTGATTTAGTTCCTGATGATCTGTCCATTCACCAAAAGAGGAAGTTCATGTCCGATATTAAGAAGTACTTCTGGGAAGAGCCATTCTTATTCCGTGTGTGTGTTGATACTGTGATCTGGAGATGTGTGCCTGAAGCTTAGATGATGGAGATACTGGAAGCGTGCCATCCATCCCCTGTTGGGGGTCATCATAGTGGTATTTGGACGGCGCATAAGATCTTGCAATGCGGCTATTATTGGCCAACTATCCATAAAGACGCCCATGAATTTGCTATGGCTTGCAGTAGATGTCAGAGGGAAGGAGGTATCTCAAGGAGGCATGAGCTCCCTATGAATCCTATCCTTGTGATTGGTCTATTTGATGTTTGGGGTATAGACTTAATGGGTCTATTCGTGTTGTTCGATGGGAACCGGTACATATTGGTGGCTGTAGACCGTTACGTATCAAAGTGGGTGGAGGCGGTTGCGCTTCTAAGTAATGAAGCTAAATATGTCACAACATTCTTGAAAAAAAACATCTTCTCTAGGTACGGTACACCAAGGTCCATTATTAGTGATGGAGGCTCTCACTTTTGCAACAAGCTGTTTCGCGCTTTGCTAGAGAAATATGGAGTGAAACATAGAGTTGCAACCCCTTAGCATCCTAAGACAAGTGGGCAAGTGGAGGTTTCCAACAGAGAGATAAAGTCAATCCTGTCCAAGACTGTAAATGCTAATAGGAAGGATTGATCGCGGAAGTTAGATGATGCTTTGTGGGCATACCGGACTGCATACGAGACTCCAATAGGTATGTCACTATATCAGCTTGTGTTTGGTAAGGCATGCCACTTTCCTGTTGAGTTAGAGCATAAGGCCATGTGGGCGTTGAAGAAGCTGAATTTAAATTGGTCTGAAGCATCGTTGCAGCGGCTTGGGTAGTTAAATGAATTGGATGAATTCCGTGTGAATGCATATAAGAGTTCAGCACTATACAAAGAAATGATGAAATTGTACCATGACCGGAAGATAGAGAAGAGAGATTTTCAGCCCAGTGACTTGGTCCTGCTCTTCAATTCTAGACTTCGCTTGTTTCCTGGCATGTTGAAGTCCAAGTGGATTGGACCCTTCACGGTGGTACAAGTTTTTCCCCATGGAGTTGTTGAACTTGTAAACCATGAGGGAAAAAGTTTTAAGGCAAACAGGCAGCGGATCAAGGCTTACTTTGGCACGGCGGAGGAGATCAAAACGATTGAGGCTTGGAGCATTGATGAGTTCGTCCCACCCAAGGAGCTTGATGAAGTCTGAGTAGTCAAGCAGCCTGCGTCGTGCCATGATGTTAAATCAGGCGCTGCATGAGAGGCAACCCATGAAATTGTATTTTACTTTACGTTATGTTTGTTTACGGGTAGTAGAGTGTTTTGGTGAAGTCTGAGTAACCAAAACACCTGCGTCGTACCGCGATGTTAAATCAAGCGCTGCATGGGAGGCAACCCATGGATTAATGTGTGTTTGTTTTGTAGGAGGAAGAGAGATGAAAACAAGTGCTAAAATTACAGGCAAAAAGGGGATCCCACCAAAAAATTTTCCAAGTGTTGAAATAATGTGGTCTGCCTCATTCCCATGTCCCACATGACGGGACATCGCGTTCCCGATGGGCGTCGGAATGGGCGTGAAGCCCCTCTTTAAGAAAAGAAAATTTTCTAAGTATGGAAAAAAGACTATCTACCTCATTCCTACGGCCTACATGACGGGGCATCGCTTCCCCGACGGGCGTCGGAATGGGCAAGAGACCCCTCAAGAGGTAAAGAAATTTTTCCAAGTATGGAAGACAGGGGCCCTGCCTCATTCCCACGTCCCGCATGACGGGCCGCCGCGGCCTCGACGGGCGTGGTAATGGGTGTGGTTCAGCCTCCCAGGTAAGTACCCATGATGGGCCATCGCTCATCCGATGGGCGTCGCGTAGCCCTTCGTCTGGGACGGTCAACAGGGGGTCATCATTTTATTTTAATTCCTATTTTTGACCTGACCCGACCCAAAATCGTTTTCTTTCTCTTTCCCCGCGTATATTATTGTTTTGACCTCATTTTTTTGAGGTCAAATATATTCATCCAAACTCCTCTCCCTCAAAACTCTCTCTCACTCGATCAATCCCCCAAATCCCACATCCCACATGCTCACTACCACCGATTCCCATCGAACTCGATCACACACGAGCCACAAGCACCCCATTCATCAAGTTGTTGCAAGAAGCTTTTGCTAAACCAACAAAGTAAGTTCTTTTTTCTTCCTTGTAGTTGGTCAAAAATAGCTAAAGTGTTTACAAGAAAGGGTTTGGTTGGGTCGAAATTCGACCCTCATGTTTAAAAATCACAACCCTAGTTGTACCAATTTTGCTTGATGATTGGGTAAATGCATGCCAATAAGTTGGGATATTAGGGTTTGGTATTGAGTGATTTTTATGAATGCAATGTGTTTTTGTAGTTTGTTTGGGTGTGGGTAATGAAGAAATTGTTATGTGTGAAAGAATAAGGGAGAGAGAGAGAGATTTGTGCGCCTGACTGAATCCTACGGGTTGGCACAAGGGACGTCAGAAGAATGACGGGCGTCGATCAGGGCGTGGGGCTGGCCTAAAACTTGAAAAAGTTCCTGGCTGGATCCTACTCTCAACCCGACAGGACGTCGGACCTCCCACGACCCGTGGCAGGAGCCCGTGGGAGTACAAAAGTCTTTAAAAAACCCACTGCCCCTTTCCAATGCCTTGTCCTATGGGACGTTGACCTTCTACGCCCACGGCACAGAGTCGTGGGAGGGAAATTTCCCTTGAATATTTCACTAGTCCATTCTAACGCCCAGGGCCACGGGACGTCGACACTTCCACGCCTGTGGAAGGGTAATTTTTATGCAAATTTTTTCTAAGTGTGAAATTTTTCTGGGTTTGCATATTTGGTCCAGATTTCTAATGTTGGTTTCCTGCAGGTACTAAATGGCTCCAAAACCACCACTAAGGTGGGGGGGGGGGTCCGCAAAGCTAAAGATGCATCCAGACCATCTCGGCTAAAGGATCAGCCAACTGATTCCGAGGCTGAGAAAAGCGACTCTGACAACACCCCTTTGTCCGAACTGTTAGAAGAAAGCTAGTTGTGTCTTCCTCTCACTCTAAAGAGGAGGAGGCCAACCCACCTGCAGACCCACAAGGCTCATCCTCCGGCTCATCCGAGTCAAGTGCCAAGAGTTAACATGCACCCACTGGGAAAGAATTGGCTACTCAAGTCTCGAGTGGCACTGCAAAAGAGTCCGGAGGCGAGGAAGGCTCGAAGCATGGTTCTGAAAAAGATGAAAGCGTAGGGGCAGACTCTGACACAGAAACTACCACACCAGGAAAGGGAACTCCTTCATCCTCTCTATCTGGCGCTGGATCGGTATTGGGACGAGATCGTGAGACCCAAAGATGGAGTGTCAATGGGTCAAAGGCTATATTTGATTACAGCCTTGAGGTAACAGAAAGGGGGCGTCTGCGGAGGCCTATTGCAGAAGAATGAAAGATTGATCCGTTTAAACTAAAGGACTTCCCCAAACTTGATGCCTACTTCCGCCATTACCGATTGGGATGGACTAGCAAGCCCCTCCCAGATTACCAGCCAGCTCTCGTGAGAGAGTTTTATGCTAACTATCAGGCTATACAGGAAGGGTTATTTAAAAAAGGGAAGAAAATCAACGAATTGCCCGCTCTTGAGAGCGTCCCGGTAAATATCTCGGCCGAAACCATTAATAGATTTTTATTTGGGTCAGGGTATGAGGCACCCATATTTCTCTATGACTAAGAGTTCCGGGTGAAGCATGAGGAGAAGAGGACACAGTGGTTGGCAAAGCGCTTGACTACAACTGGGACACTTATGTGGATGAAACAAGATAAGCCTGTGATTCAGAAGGCCTCATTATCTTTTGAGGCTAAGTTCTGGTGGGCACTGGTGCAATTTAGATTTATACCGACTGGGGCTGATAATCAGCTGACTCTGGAAAGGGATATTCTAGTAGCTGCTCTCATGTCCAAGTATAATTTGAATTTCGGGCAAATCATAGCAGAAGATATCAGAGACAGAGTTACCAAAATTAGCTCTTCCTACCCATTCCCCTGTTTGATTACTGAGCTATGTGAAGAGGCTCAAGTTCCCAAGTAAGGACCCACCCTCCAGAGAGGTCCAAATATGAGACTAGGGTTCTTGGTTTGACTGGCACTGATGAGCCTTTGGCTCTAACTCTTGAAGAACATGTCCCGACACTATATATGACAACATCCCCCATGACTAGACCTACCCCACAGGGTAGCAAGTATGAGCATAATGTTGCTGGTCCATCTACCTCGTCAGATGAGCCAGGACTCTCCGTAGTACCTTCTGAGAGGGATTCTGATTCTATTTATGCCTTTCATCCAGCTAACTTCGTGAACACCGTCCCGAGGACTCTTGATCTGAGAAAGCAAATGAATGCGTTCGCACTATAGTTTCAGCCGATAGTGAACGCCTCCATCCAAAGGGCCATAGCACTGTTTCTCAATATTAAAGCCCGAATTGATGTGTTGGAGGATAGGGTGGATGAGAGATTAAGGGAGATGGGTGTGCTAGAGTTGTCCGGCATGAAAAAGGAGATAGCGGAGCTGAAGGTCAAAGTTGATAGGTTGAAGAACCTTCCTCCTACCCAAACCAGAGCACCAATAGTCTTGCCACAGGTCACAGAGGAGCCCACGCTCAATCTATAGGATTTTGTAGATCACAAACTCTATATGGCACACTTGGACTCGGCAACGGAGAATGAGCCCGATAAAGTCGATGAACCAATTCCTGAGACTACTACACATAAGAGAAAATGAAAGAGCAAGGATAAGCAGGTTCAGAGTGAAGATGCCCCACTTAGCCCGAGATATCAGAAGAAGAAAGTGGAAAGAGTAGAGAAAAGGGCAAGAAAAGAGCTACAAGATGTAGCAAAAGTGTCCTTGGCAGAGCACCAGATTGAGCTAGATGGTGTTGGCCGAGGCGGGTCAGTGAGTGGTGTTGATGGCCAAGCTGATGTACCTTCTTTAGTCCCCAGTGTGGGATAGGTTGTTGGAGAAGCTGCTAGGGCAGCTATTACAGTTGGTGAGAAGTCTGCGGAGGTAGCCTCTATTGAGGAGAGCACTACGGACATCATTCCTGAGGGCCCGACAGATGTGACACCTGGTACCGGTGCTTAGGCGCCACATGTATGTTCCCTCCCCTGGTTGTTTTGTATTTTTGTGCATTGAGGGCAATGCCCATTTCTTTTTAGTGGGGTGGGGGCAGTACTGGGTGAGTATGTTTTTGATGGGTTCTTGGCGAAGTCTGAGTAGCCAAGAGACCCGGGTCGTGCCACGATGGTAAATCAGGCGCTGCATGGGAGGCAACCCATGAGGGTACTCACAAGGTACCCGAGTCCTTAGGGTTTTGTTGCTTGTATTCTTTCCCTAAGGATTTTTATTTCTATTAAACTGGAATGTTTAGTATAGGTTGTATATAGTAAAAGAAGAAAAGGAACTTAGTGCAGTCTATGAGGTGATTTTGAAATGGAATTTGAATTGAAAAATGGAGACCCCTCCAAAATTTTTGTGTGAAATAACAGTATCTGGTTTGATAGACTAACCATTGTGGATCCGTGCATGATATTGTGTTGATTTATCTGACGATGGGCTTAAGCTAGAGTATGAACCTAATAGGTAGCATGTGATTGTCGACTCTGTGCCATGTGTTTGTGAGCTTAATTTTTTTAGTTCTTTCTTTGTGTGCCAATCTAGAACTTGCCCGGTTAGTCTTGCCTAGGTTGTAGGATGGTTGTTTAGGAAAGGATCATAGGCCGTTTTTTTTAAAATAGTCCACTTTATCCCAAAAGACCGACCAAATGATGTGAATACCCTTTGATCCCTGATTTTGAGCTTACATTGACCCTTTTTTGTTGTTTAGCCTAATCACCTTCCCTGTTTCTTGTTTTGAACCTTTAGTTTGGCCCTGGTCCCTCCTTGGACATTGTGTAACTCAACTCAGGAAAATCGCCTAAGTTGAGGGTGGCTAC
Organism: Jaltomata sinuosa; assembly: GCA_003996215.1. NCBI lineage: Eukaryota > Viridiplantae > Streptophyta > Magnoliopsida > Solanales > Solanaceae > Jaltomata > Jaltomata sinuosa. The sequence continues at coordinate 402,184 of QJPP01000178.1, read as the reverse complement.
TGTAGAGGTGAGTAAGAAGTGTGGGTATGAATAAAAGAGGTTAGAAATAAAAAGGAGAGATAACGGGTGCGGCGGCTATGTTAAAGAAAAGAAAAAGAAAAAGAGAAGAGAAAAGCAAAGAAAAAAGAAAAGAAAAAAAAAGAATAAGTGAGTTTGAAACAAAAGTTGCACCTGTCACTTGTTGAAAAAGAAGCAATAAAAAGGGAGAAAAAAGGGAGGAAAAGAGTAGAATTGGTCTGATGAGTGGAAGCAAGATAGAGTAGTGTCAAAAAGGGATTAGTCACTATTTCCTATATCTACCATACCCATCCCCGAGCCTACATTACAAACCTAGAAAGTCCTATAGTGATCCTAACCCAATTGTTCGAAAACCGAGGCACAGAAAATAAAGGCAAGCCTATGATATTGTGCACGCATTGCTTGAACATCTTTGTGAGTGTGAGTGTTTCGTTCAGTCCCCAAGATATAACTATGCTACTGTGCGAGTGGGACTTCTTTGTGGTAAGGGCACTAGAGCGACTTTGACTACTAACTGTTAGCATTAGTCTCACATGTGTATGCTAGGTCGTCTGTTGATAATGTAATGTCGTCCATAGATCCCATTGTGTTGTCTTGATGAATGGAACACATGCACTGGCTTTGTATTGAAAAAATGAGGGGTACTTGTTGTGTATTGAACTACCAAACCATACAACTGCCATAGTTCCTGGTTTTCTTTTGCGTCGTTTAGTTTTGTTTTTAGTCTGTTGCTTGAGGATAAGCAAGGATTCTAAGTTAAGGGTGTTGATGTGTCGGGATTTGACGGCACTTTCGATGCTTAAAACATAGGATTTTTGGGAATTCTTGAGTATATTTTGTTAGATTTAATATTGTTTGTTAAGTGTGCAGGGACAAAGTATGAATTAGAGAAAAATTCCAGAAAGGCAGTTTCTGGGAAAAAAAGAAGCCACCACGGGCATCACACCCACGAAGGCCCGTGGGGCAGATCGTTGATCTGAGCCAGCAAGATTTGCAAAGGCAAAGAAGCCCGACGGGCTGGCATGACGCCCGTGGAAACCACGATGGGATGTTACCTTGCCTGTCGATATGCTCCAGGGACAAGCCCGTGACAAGCTCGACATCCCGTAGCAGTTGCCCGTGGAAATAAGGCAGGGGAGTTGGAAAAATGACCAAGGAAGGGAATGTGAGACAGTGATGGGCATTGCAGATGCGACTTACCATCGCTCCCGCCCTTGAGATCGTGGCAGTGGAATTTCCTAAAGATGTGAAGAAGGCCAATGGGCACCCACGACGCCCGTCGCCTCAGCGACGGCCCGTGAGGCATCCCATCGGATCTGCCGCGTCCAGCTATTCCCAATTTTATTAGGATTTGGCCTCTTTATCTATAAATACTTTCCCTTAGGTTTTATTTTGGGGTGTTAGACATACGGTTACGCGTTGTTCATGAATTATTACTTGATACTTTTGGATAATTTCTACATTATTTTGGTGTTGATTTCGAACACTAGTTCTTGGTAATTTGAAGTGTTTGTGATATTGTTCTTCAAGATTCCAGATTTCTTTATTCTTACCTGTAAGTATTCATTGATGATTATAAAAACAAACATTAATTATGTACTTATGAACATGAGTAGCTAAATCCACAACTAGGGTTGTGGGAACCATGAGATTAACGAAGTAGGCAATGTACTAGGTAATTCTAGGGTGACATTTATGCATGTATTATTCTTCCCTTCGTATTGATTGCTTTCTAGTGGTTTACAACGTTAGAACTCACCTTATCCTTACCTGACGGACCAAGGAGGTAACGGATGGGAAAAGGATCGTTCAACAATGGAGATTTGAGGCTACCAACCCTCATCTAATGGCTTGATCTTATCCGGGAATAGCCAATCTGGTATCCAAGGTAAGGGTTAGTAAAGAGACACCCGCGACCGGACCAAGGCGTGTGGTAAAATTCACCTAGTTGTCGGGCCAAGGAATTAGGGGAACTTAACTTAGTGATTTTGCATGCTAAGTATCAAACTAGTTTACGAAGTACAAAAGCCTTACTAAGTTATGAGTTCATGGGGAACACTACCCTAGTCACTTCTCTTATTGATAACAACTCTTGAAATCAGCGACTGTTATTTTTTTACGTTCGATCTATAATCATTACTTCTTACTTTAACCCCCCCCCTTACAGGAAATAACTGACTAAATGGCTGAGTAAACACTAATCGACCCTGGTCCTTCCATATTCCCTGTGGGATCGACCCCAACCTTTAGTTGGGTTCTATATTTGAACAGCGACCGTTTGCGCTTTTTTTAGAGGTGCAATTTAGGCGCATCAGCCTATACAAGCTCCCAAGAAGAAGAAGAGTTCTAGTCCCATAACTCAATCCTTGCAGGACCTGTAAGCTACACATGAGGAGATTGCTCTGCTAAGAAAGAGAATGATGTTTTAAAGAAGAGTTTGGCAGCTTCCCAGGGACAGGTGGACTCTCTAAGGACTGAGATGATGCTACAGCAAAAAAAACACATTGATAAAATCCAGTCTCTTATGAACCTCATTCCCAAGCCTGCCCCCGATCCTACTTAGTTGTCCTTACTCAATACCCCTCCCCCTCTGCTTTATTTCCTCCTATGATTGGCTCTCACTCACAGACAATTACTTTGGTAACTAATTTTTATATGTTTTGTTTTGGAGCCAATGGATGGCTTAATATATGCTTACCCTGATATATCTGCCTTGTTTGTCTACTATCTTTTACATCATGCTTGTAGTTAAATGAATGCCTGATATGTGACTATACTTTTTAATGATGTCAAAAGGGGGAAGAATTAAGGGTATGCTTAAGGGATATATGCATAAAGGATATATGCTTAAGGATGCTTAAGGGATACAATGTGTGCTATGTTATGTTCCTTGTCATTCAGTAGAAGAAGGAGCTCCTTTGTTCAAATTGTCCAAATGTGTTTCCACTAGTCTACATGTTTTTTTCAAAAATAGGATATAGTTTGCCATCATCAAAAAGGGGGAAGTTGAAGAACCTTGTCAAACAAGTTTTGATAATGAGGCAAAACCTATTTTTCGTAAAAAGATTTATGGAAATAAACTATAAAAGAAGCATCCTAGTCAAAGAAGGAGAGAGAAAAATGTGTGAAGAAACAAAGAAAGAAGGCGCGTCCAAGTCCAACAAGGAAATGTTCCAGGCGACGACCAACTCCTACAAGGAAAGGATTGTCTTTTCCTGTCAAGAAGAGGAGAGAGCTTGAGACCTATATAAAAGCATTAGAGCTATGAAGAATTCAATCACCTATTGCACAAAGCTGAGAAGGAGTATTTTCAAGCAATAGAGATCTCAAGCAAGCTTTTCAAATGAAGACACAAAGAGAAAGTTGTTTCTAGTTCAATAAGTGGGTTTGGCTTCTTGGAGAGAGAGTGAGTTTGAGTGAGTTGAAACAATAAGAGTTTATTATTTTAGTTAGGTACTAGAGTTAGTTTCTTTGATTATTGAGTTGTAATCATAAAACTTGAAGAGTTAGTGAAAGTGAGTTCATGGCTTTTTCTCCTGGAGTTAGGGAGTTTTTCATGTAAATCTTGTGTGTTAATTTGCTTACTGCTTTAAGTGGAACTGTGCTAAGGACCTGGTCCCTGAGTTAAGTAGTGGGCACCAACTTTCTTTAGAATTAATCGTTAACATTTCAAACTTGATATCTCGTAAGAACTCGACCTCTAGACCTTCACAAAAAGCTTTTAGTTCTCCACAGTTTAAGTTATGTTGTTTCTCAGGGTAGCTTATTTGAAATTTTGCATTTGAACTTACTGAAAGTTTGGTGGAATGACTAAAGAAATATCATTAAGTATAGTATCAACAATCCAATCATCATAAATCTTAGGCAAAGCACCAAAAGTTGCATCAATAAAGTTTTGAGTATTCTCATCTAGATAAAAAACTTAGCAGAAACATTATCTTGCCAAAGAATTGTGTCATTGTAGGTAATATTAGCATCAAAGTCATCATAGAAGTAGATATGATCATCATGCAAGTAAGATCCCAACTGTTAGGATTCTGTAAGAATGAAGCTGGTATGAGATTGCTTGACACAAAAAAGGGTGAAGGAGTTATTGACAAAAGATGTAACTTAGGATCTTAATATTCTTTAGTAGCCATTGAGAAGAATAAATAACCTAGGACGATAGCTAATGTCATAATCAATCCAATTAATATCCCCAATTCCAAATAGTACTCATGATTATTTGCTGAATCAGATGTTTCATTGTTGCTGAGTGATTTTTCTGCACACATGGACTATAATTTTCACACCTATGGGATCGCATGTGTGCGGACCATTTTTCTGCACTCATGATGCACTAGCAACAGGCATTCAAGGTTAAATAGCCATAAATCTCTCATACGATCTCAAAATCGATGGTTGTTGTTATAGTTTTGAAATCACAATACAGATCTTATGGTTCAATCAAAAGATAATTTGAGGCTATTTTGCTTTGTATATTGTTAATGCTCAAAAAAATATTTAAACATCTAATATGAATGCAATACGATCAAAAACCATGTGAAATTCATTAGAATCTAACCAAAATTTGCGAAAAATTCTAAAATCATCATTTGAACTTGTTGGAACTTCAATATTGGATCTCGTTTAGTCAAATATTTGAATGCAATGAAATCTTATTCTTTGATGTTATTCTACATAACCTGAAATTTTAGTGAATTTTACTTACGAGTTACCTATGAGTGAAATGGGTTACCTAACGTGTTCCAACAGAAACAGTAAAGACAGTAAGTAATAAACACGATAGTTTTACATGGAAAACACCCAGCTCACAAAAGGTGTTAGACTTTAAATAAGATACCCGCTCTGATACCAATTGTTATTCTACATGACCTGATGTTTTAGTGAATTTTACTTATGGGTTATCTATGAGAGCAATGGGTTGTGTGACTTATTTCAACAGAAGCAGTAAAGACAATAAGTAATGAACACGATAGTTTTACGTGGAAAACACCCAGCTCACAAAAGGTGTAAAAAATCATGACATGTACCTCTACATGATTTAACCCCAACTTCACTAAACACAATGAGCCTCTCAACAAAAGATCACAAACTTGTAACCTAAGGAATTATAAACTCTAATTCCTATTTTTCAACAATTTTCCCAGACTATTGAATCCCACTTCAAGTTCTCTGACTTGAAAATCAGATTACAAAACTCTTGCAACCCTACGAACTAACTCTAGTTCCTAAAAACACACAAGTATCCCAAGGCTTGTTTTCCCAAGTCTTCGAGTTATTCCAACTTGAAGACTAGACTCCTAAACCAGTTTATATCATGCTGGTACTAAGAAAGCATGAAGATTACAACTCGATTAATCAATGCTCAAAACTAGACTCAAGAACTGTAAAGTTTATTCCTATGGAACAGGTTCTTCAATCTGGTTCTTCGATATGGTTCTTAGTACTGACAACACTTGAATAGCTAGGTAGAACTCTCTCAAATATTGTTCTTACTTATTTGCTCGTGTTCTACCTTTTTCCTTTTCAGTATAAGTGCATGGATTTAGTTTTGGAAATCCTTGAGTATTTATAACTATCATTGATCTTCACAATCAAGTATACTTTTAACTCCACAATGATTCCCATGCTTCTTGGACTCCCTTCTTGAGTGTTGTAGTCAAACACTAACTCTCATTCATGCTTTGTGCAGACTTTGAGTTCTTACATAAGTAGACTTCTAATTCCACAATAACTCTCTTCTTTCTTGGACTCTCTTGATTCTTGGACTCTCTTAATTCTTGGACTCTCTTGGTATACCCATATATACACTCCTTATCATATGTAGGCTCTTATCTAATTCGTGCTTTGTGCAGACTTTAAGATCTTTTATACTTGAGACTCTTTCATTTCAAAGAATCCTAATATAAGTTGGACTCTGTGTGATGGAACAGGTAATAGAAACAGGTTAATGTATGTGTTCCACTATTTTGTCAATCATCAAAACATACAAGAACCCAACAAATTTCCCCTTTTTTGATGATGACAAACTCACGCTCCTTATGTACTGTGCTTAACCTATTTTAATCAATTCAGAGTCTAAACAAAGTATTAGAAAACACACGTTAGATGAATCGGGTCAGAGTCATTTTACACAGTATACACACTGGAATTAGAAGTCTACTTATGTAAGAACTCAAAGTCTGCACAAAGCATGAATGAGAGTTAGTGTTTGACTACAACACTCAAGAAGGGAGTTCAAGAAGCATGGGAATCCTTATGGAGTTAAAAGTTTCTTTGATTGTGAAGATCAATGATAGTTATAAATACTCAAGGACTTTCAAAACGAAATCCATGCACTTATATTGAGAGGAAAAAGATAGAACACGAGCAAATAAGCAAGAACAATATTTGAGAGAGTTTTACCTAGCTATTAAAGTGCTGCCTGTATGAAGAATCAGATCGAAGAACCAGATTGAAGAACCTGTTCCATAGGAATAAACTTTACAGTTCTTGAGTCTAGTTTTGAGTATTGATTAATTGAGTTGTAATCTTTGTGCTTTCTTACCTTGAGGTCTTGAATATGCTTTATGTGTAGTATACTATTAAGAAGGATGCTCTTAGAGAGGAAAATGCATGTCTTAAAGCGGAACTAAAAGAAAAGGGAAAGGCTACATTTTTTGCCAACATACAAGGATTGTTTGACTTTCTCAAGAAAGATCTTCCTTCATCATCTCATGCTCCAGCTTCACCAAAAGCCTAGACCTTCTATCCTTAGACTTTCCCAAACCTTTCCTACTCTCATCACAAATATTTTAATATTATTTTTAATTTTATTAAAAATATGTGGTGCATCTTATGAATGATCAATAGAAATGTTTGGTTTTAGTCTCTTGCTTCTGGCTATTTCTTTGTCTTTGCAAATACTTTGTTATATCTAACTGAGTTTTTGGATTTTAAGTGTTTGTATAGATGATAGCCCTAGTGGCCATGCATGTTTAACTTGTCCATCTTAGTGTGCTCTTTTGTATTCACAATGTTTTATGATGCCAAAAGGGGGAAGCGAGTATACTATGTAATATTTATAACCCAGTGTTTTAACCTGGTTCTTCCAACATGTTACTCCTAATGCCTTGCTATCCATATAGTTTAAACTGGCTTTTATGATGGAAAAAGAGGGAAGTGTGTATACTGTGTAAAATGACTCTGACCTGATTCATCTAACGTGTGTTTTCTGATACTTTGTTTAGACTCTGAATTAACTGAAATAGGTTGAGCACAGTACACAAGGAGCGTGAGTTTGTCACCATCAAAAAGGGGAAATTTGTTGGGTTCTTGTATGTTTTGATGATTGACAAAACAGTGGAATACATACATTAACTTGTTTCTATTACCTTTTCCATCATGCAGAGTCCAACTTATATTAGGATTCTTTAGAATGAAAGAGTCTCAAGTATAAAAGATCTCAAAGTCTGCACAAAGCACAAATTAGATAAGAGTCTACATATGATAAGGAGTATACATATGGGTAAACCAAGAGAGTCCAAGAATCAAGAGAGTCCAAGAAAGAAGAGAGTCCAAGAATCAAGAGAGTCCAAGAAAAAAAAGAGTCTAAGAAAGAAGAGAGTTCTTGTCGAATTAGAAGTCTACTTACGTAAGAACTCAATGCATGAATGAGAGTTAGTGTTTGACTACAACACTCAATAAGGGAGTCCAAGAAGGATGGGAATCCTTGTGGAGTTAAAAGTCTACTTGATTGTGAAGATCAATAATAGTTATAAATACTCAAGGACTTCCAAAACGAAATCCATGCACATATACTGAGAGGAAAAAGGTAGAAAACGAACAAATAAGCAAGAACAATGTTTGAGAGAGTTCTACCTAGCTATTCAAGTGCTGCAGTACGAAGAACCAGATTGAAGAACCATATTGAAGGACCTGTTTCACAGGAATAAACTTTAAATTTCTTGAGTCTAGTTTTGAGTATTGGTTAATTGAGTTGTAATCTTCGTACTTTCTTAGTACCAGTGTGTTATAAACTGGTTTAAGAGTCTAGTATTCAAGTTGGGATAACTCAAAGACTTGGGAACACAAGCCTTAGGAGACTAGTGTGTTTTTAGGAATTATAGTTTGTTCCTAGGGTAGCAAGAGTTTTGTAATCTGATTTTCAATTTGGAGAACTTGAAGTGGGATTCAATAGTCTGGGAAGATTGTTAGAAAATAGGAATTGGAGTTTATAATTCCTTAGGTTACAGAGTTTGTAATCTTTTGTTGGGAGGCTCATTGTGTTTAGTGAAGTTGGGGTTAAATCCTGTAGAGGTACAAGTCGTGGTTTTTTACACCTTTTATGAGCCGGGTGTTTTTCACGTAAAACTATCGTATTCATTACTTACTGTCTTTACTGCTTCTGTTAGAACACGTTAGATAATCTATTACGCTAATAGATAACTCATAAGTAAAATTCACTAAAACATCAGGTCGTGTAGAATAACATTTGAAATCACTAATTTCCAACTTAAGAGTCAGAATCATTTATTAGCCCCTTGAGACTCGTCAAAACTATCCAACTAGGTTTTAAAACTTTCAAACCTTGATTTGAGTCTGTTAACCTTAAATGAGAACCTTGGTAAACACGTAAGTTTCAAACTTTTAGTTTTTGATTTTCCTCTCTAAAACATATTTTAGTCACTCGAGACCTATTCCACCCATCCTCCTAATTCATAAAAAATGCATTGAATCTATGAGAAGTTTTATTTAGGGGAAAAGGTATAACAAGCCTCATAGTAATTTTGGAGTTTTTGCGTATTTTGACTGTTTTTGTAATAATCCTCTAGGTTATTTTCTCTATTTTTATACATTTTTAGTATTTTGAGCTTTCTCACCGCGACTACAAGTTATTTATGACTTGTCGGAACTAACGGTTTGGTTCTCGGGCAGTTCATTTGTATTTTAGAAGAGTTTTCCTGTTTCGGAACTCCTAATGTTGAAAGAATTGACTTTGGTCAATATTCAAAGTAAATAGGCTCAGATGAGAATTTTGTCAGTACGTTAGCTCCAGACATGGACTTTGAGCTAGTAGGACCTTTGGTTCAGGTCCCGAGGCTTCTAGACTCATTTTGGGCTATTGGTTAAAATATATGTTTGGATGTGGGACCCACTTTTCATCAAAATAACCTTCTGTGAGAATTTTCTTGATTTTATTGAGTCTAAGATGCCATTTTTAGTCGAGAAGCATATTTAGTTTTGTTTGCGGGATTCCAAATGAATCCCAAGGGTCCATTTGGAGGTTTGAACTTGTTGAAAATGTTAGTTTGCAGCATTTGGTGCAAGGGCATTTTGCCCTTTGCATCGGGATAGGTCCATCATGGTTCTATGCAGCATTAGGACAGTTCAGGACAGCTTCAGCAAGTGGTGAGCCCTCCATCTTTCGAAAGATAATTAAATCCTTATTTTAGACTTTGGTTTCAGTTTTGTGGTATTTTCAGGGTCATGTCCCGACTTAGGTTTTCATTCTTATGTTAGAGGCTTCATAGACCTATGTAAATGTTTTTTAAATATTTTATTCCAAACATTTGGTTCTCTTTAACTATGTTTTAAATAGATTTCTCTAATGAGTCATTCTTTCACAAATGCTTATTGAACTGCTCATGATAATATGCTAAGAGGTTCTCTCAGGCCTTTATTGGTCCTGATTGCCTGTTACGTCCAGGGCCTTGTCTCGAGTCATGACAAACTTGATATAAGATCCTAGAGTTCAAGTGTCCTAGGGAGACTATGATACTTACAAATTACACTTCCTTCCAGAAGCGCAAGCAGTCGCTGATCAAATATAGAACCCAACGAAGGTTGAGGTCGATCACACAGGGAATATGGTAGGACTAGTTGATGATATGTGTTCACTTGAGCTATTAGCCATTTATTTCTCGGCCGGGGGGGGGGGGGGGTTAAAAGTAACAAATAGTAATTGTAACTAGAGTTTAAATTCGTAACAAGTAACATATGTCAATTTCAACAGTTGTTATCAATAATAGAAACGACTAGGGTAGTGTTCCCCATGAGATCATAACTTAGTAAGGCTTTTGTACTTGTTAAACTAGTTTGATACTTAGCATGCAGAATCGGTAAGTTGGGTTCACCTAACTCCTTGGTCTGGCAGCTAGATGAATTTCACCACACGCCTTGGTCCGGCCACGGGTGTATGATCTACCAACCCTTACCCTGGATCCCAGGTTAGCTATTTCCGGACAAGGTCAAGCTATTAGATGAGGGTTGGTAGCCTCAAATCTCCATCGTTGAACAACCCTTTTCCCATCCGTTACCTCCTTTGTCCGATAAGTAAGGATAAGTCGAGTTCTAACGTTATACACCGCTAGAAAGCAATCATTACGAAGGGAAGAACAATACATGTATAAATATTGCCCTAGAATTACTAAGTACTTTGCTGACTTTGTTAATTCTTTATGGTTCTCATAACCCTAGTTGTGAATTTAGCTACTCATGTTCATAAGTACATAATCAATGGTTGTTTGTGCAATCATCAGTAGATACATATAAATTAGCGCAAAGAAATTCGGAATCTTGAAGAAAATATCAAGAACACTTCAAATAATCAATAACTTGTGTTTAAAGTCAACACCAAAACAATAATGTAGTAACTATTCTAAAATAATGCATAACAACCATAAATAAAACCTAAGGGGAAGTATTTATAGACAAAGAAACCAAATCCTAACAAATCTAGGAAAAGTTGTATGCGGCATCGCCAACGGGATGCCTCACGGGCCGTCAACGGGCGTCATGGGTGCCCATCGTCCATCTTCATGTCTTCATGTACACGCCCTTGCCAAGATCTCATGGGCAGAGGTGATGGGACATCGAGGCTGCGATGCCCGTCGGCCATCTTCAAGTCTTCAATTTTAGGCCTCTGCCAAGATTTCACGGGCGGAGGTGACAGGACGTCGAGGCTGCGATGTCTATCGTGGCCTTCTCATCGCCTGCACTTGGCTTCTCTCTAGCTTTCCTGCCTAGTTTCCATGGGCAACCTGACATGGCGTCATGACACGACGCTCGTCGCCTGGTACTGGCTCTTGCTAACTTTTCTTGATTAATCCAATGGGCACTACGACGTCCCATCATGTCTTCTATGGGCATCGCGGTAGCCCGTCAGGCTTTAATGCCTTAGCCTTTTGAGCTGCTACGTTCCCACGCTCTGCCCCACGGACCGTCGTGAGTGTGATGCCCGTGGTGGCTTGTCCTTTTTGCCCAGAAAACTGCAAAACCTTGATCTTTTCTCCTATTTCATACTTTTCCCTGTACATGCAACAAACGACATTAAATCCAACAAAATATACTTAAGAACTCCCAAAAATCCTTCGTTTTAAGCGTCAAAAGTTCCATCAAATCCTGGCACATCAACACCCTCAACTTAGAATGTTTGCTTGTTCTCAAGCAACAAACGAAAACAAAAAAAATGACTCTTAAGTAGAAGAAAACCAGTAACTACAATGGCAACCTGACTCATTAAACTTTTACTTTTTAAGATAGTACCCACTCCTTGACAGATCCAAAACCGGTGCATTTTATCAAATTATCAAAACCACACAAGACGAATCCATGAGTGACATCACAATATTCATGAGTAAGCTAGCATACACAACAAACATTCAAACCAAATAATTAGCAATCACAGTCTATTCTAGTGCCTTCACAACAAAGAAGTCCTGAATCACAAAGAAAATCAAGTTAACAAACAGGGACTGGGAAGCTGCTCACTCTCACAAAGAAGTTCAAGCTGTACATGCACAATACCATAGGCTTGCCCTTATTTTCTATGCTTTTGGCTTTCAAACAGTCCGGTTAGGATCACTATCAAACTTTTCTAGGCTTGTAATGTAGGCTTAGGGATGGGAGTGGTACATTTTGGGTAAACAATGACTATGCCCTCCTTGAGACTATAATTACTTCTTTATTTCCTCCACTTTCCAGGCCTTAAAATTTTCCTCCCTCATTCTCCTTTCTTTCAAAACCTTGTTACTTTTATCAAGATTTGGGTGTGATTTATATTGCATTATTGCACTTTTTCTTTTCATTCATTATTCTTCTTTCTTTTCTTTTCATTCATTATTTTTCTTTCTTTTCTTTTTCTTTTTCTTTTGCACACAAACCACACCCAGTTTCTTTATTTATATTGACTAACCACTCTTTTCATACCCAACACTTCCTACTTACCCCTACAGTAGCCACCCTCAACTTAGGATTTTAGCCTGAGTTGAGGTGCACAATGTCCAAGAAGGGACCAGGGCCAAAATAGAGATTTATAGGAAACGGGGAAGGTGAATAGGCTAACAACAAAAAGGTTCACTTTAAGGCTCGAATTCAGGGATCAAAAGGATTATTTTTCATTTGGTAGGTCATTTTGGCTAAAGTGGACTAGTTCAAAAATGACCTATGATCATGTCCCAACAAAACCATTCTACGACCAAAGAACGACTAAACAGGCAAGCTCTAGATCACACAGTACAGCCAGAACAGATGCTAATCAGCTCACTTCACATATGGCACAGAGTTTAGGCTACAGATTAACTAACTACTGGATCATGCTTTAGCTTAAGCTACTTGTCTCATTTATATGCATGCTGTCATTTACAGATCCACCTAGGTCAGTTCTAACACTTTATTGCACAAATATTTGAATCGGTCTCCATTTTTTTTCACAAAGCTTTATTTCAAAAATCCAATCATGGTTGCAATTAGTTTCTAATTTACTTCTACAAACACACATCCTATACTAAACATGCCGGTTCAACAGAAATTAAAAATCCTTAGGGAAAGAACGCAGGCAAGAAAACCCCAAGGACTCGGGTACCTTGTGAGTACCCTCATGGGTTGCCTCCCATGCAGCGCTTGATTTAACATCGCGACATGACGCGAGTGTTTTGGCTACTCAGACTTCACCAAAATGCTCGAAAAAAATATTGGATGACCACAACTGCCCCCACCCCGTCTAAAAAGCTATGCATTATCCCCAGTGCACGAAAAAAATGATAATCAAGGGATACTAGGCATACCTGTGGCGCCTATGCATTGTCATCGGGTGTCGCAAAAGTCTGGCTCTCTAATTCAGTGCCCGTAGAAGTTTCAACAACAGAGGCTGCCTCTGCAGTCCTCTCAATTATAGTATCAGCTGCTTGGGCAGCATCAACGTCACCAGCTCCCACAATAGGGTCTAAAGAAGTTTCTTCTATCACATCAGCAATACCACTAGCCGATCCACCGGTCCCAATGGCATCTAACCAAATCTGCTATGTAGGGAGGGACTCATTCTCTGCTTGCCTCCTCTCTTTCTTAGCCTTCTTAGCCTCGCGAGCCTCCTTCCTTTTTTGGGATTTTAGGCTAAGTAGTGCATCGTTCGCTTAGGCTTGCTTGTCTTTTCTCTTCCTCTTTCTTTTATGCTCAGAGGGGTCAGGAGGTAGTTCAGCTTCTTTTTCTAGCTCCTTTGCTACTGATGTGTCCAAGTTTGCTATCCGGAGGTCGGGATCCACAAAATCCTATAGATTGAGTGTAGGCTCCGACGTAATCCATGGCAAGACTACTGGAGCCCTAGCCTGAGAAGGTGGGGGATTCTTCAACTGCTCGACGTCGACCTTAAGCTCGGCAATCTCCTTTTCAAAACAAATGACCTAAATTTATATAGTGGATAAAAATTAGCTCTTTGGCATATTTATTTCTAATTTGTAGTCATTGGGTATAAATGTGTATAGAAAATGTATAATTATTATATAGAATATGTATATGTATAATATTTCTATATAAAATGTATAGGATGTGTATCGAAACTGTATAATTGTTGTATAGAATATATATTTGTATAAGATTTCTATAGAAAATGTATAGGATGTGTATAAAAATGATATAATTATTGTATAGAATATGTATCTGTATAGGATACGTATAGAAATTGAATTATTGTATAGAATATGTATCTGTATAGGATGTGTATAGAAACCATAAAAAAAAACAAAAAAAAATAGAAGAAGACGATACATTTTTTAAAATTATTTTTGAAAAAATACACTCTTTATATATTGATTGTTAAAAAAATAATAATTAGAAAAGCAAAAGAAGAGCAGCGAAAATTATTTTTTTTAATAAAGTTATATCTAATTGTTATAAAAATAAATAAGCAATTTTTTTTTAAAAAAAACAAAACTTCCAAAAAATGAAAAAAAAAAGGTGAAAAAAGAAAAAGAAGAAAAAGCTAAGCGACAAAAAAAAAAAAAGAAGAAGCATAGGCGATAAATCAAAATAGAAAGGCCAAAATGGCTAGAATTTGAGAATTCAAATTTAGTGGCTATTTGGTTGACATTTATTTTGATCGAGTGACTATATTTGTCCTTATCCCATTTTATTATCCAAAAGGTGAAAACTCCAATGCATCACTTCAAATGTCACCTTTTAAAAAAGTAACACGACCTCGATTGATCAAATTCTTGTTCCGCATATTATATTAATTCCTCATTTTTTTTCTGAACTAACACGTTGTGTTAAAAATATAACTAATGTACAGATAATAATAATAATAAAACTATAAGTATTAATATGTAATTACAAAAATATAAATAACAATGTAATTGATAAAAAAATATACTGTGCTGTAAAAAAATTAAAAATTAGTATTGTGAATGTGTATATGCATATGACTGTGAAAAAATAATTATTATTGAAACTGTAGAATAACAATAAATTGATAAAAATTATAATATTTATGAAATTAATGATGATTATCAATAACTTGTAAAAAGTAAAAAACATGACAATAAATTAATAAAAAATTTGAAATAAGAATAATTATTAATAAATTATTAAAAATTAAAATAAATATGTAAACATTTTATTTTGTGCACTCATTAACTATTAGGAAATCTGAAAAAGTTAATTTTAAACACGGAGAAGAAAAAATGGATATCGACAATCTCTTTAAAGCCAAATCTTCTTGTCATAATATGAACGAAAGCCCAAGAGACTCTATCATACACTTTGGCCATATCTAATTCAAATGACCACATTTCCACCAGTACGTATTTGGTTTTTTGATTCCATGGACCAGTTCTTATGCAAGCATAATGTTCATAGTGTATGCTCCTTTCTTTAATTAAGCAGTTTGATTATTAGGAGAAATCACTTGGGGAGGATAACTGATAATCTAGAGCCAATTAATTTTGAGATAATCTTATTGGTAAAGTTATTCAAATTACTTGGGGTCTAAAATCATTGAAAGAGTTGGGAGACTCAATTTTGAGAATGAAACATGCCCTTGTACTTAGATAAAGTTGCTTTTGTATATATTCCTAAAAAAATTAATATCCTTGTACATAATTAAGCTGCTCGTTCGATTTTTTTTGGTATATAATCTTTTTTCTTGGAAGACAATGTTTACGAATTGGGTTGTAAATGATGTTGTATAATCTTTCAAATACACTAATATTTGGACTTGTGTGTTGCACGTGTGTTCTATAATAATCGATATAAAATTATTAAAATGATTTAAATAATATTCAAGTCAGTGTCTAGTGAGTTCTATGAAAAAAAAATTTAAAAAAAAGTGCAAGTTTAAACGGATGAATGATGAGCATATATTCAATTAAGTCTATTGTCATTGCAAATCACAATTTCGTACCAAAAATAACAATAAAAGTAGTAAAAGAGGTTTTTGTTTTTCTTTTGGGAAAAGCTAGCATTTTTCAATGGATGATATGTAAGATTATATTACTTAATAATAATTTTAAAAAATAATAATTACAATTGTAAAATTATTTATTATCCAATTACCTGTTAGAAGGATTGCAACACCAATTTAACCATTCCGTGGATAACTTTCTTGCGAACAAAATCGTTAATCAAGCTTAACGTGTTTTTTGTGCGAGCAAGCAACACTGGATTAGGCACTATAAATCAAATTTAGATCAAGTCTTTCAGAATACAAGTGCAACTAAAATGTATCACCTATGTTAATTACTATTAGAGAAAATACATAAATTCTCCCGTAAACTTATTTGGTAAATTTACTTTAGCTTTGCAATTTTATGTGTAATTATTTACCCCCTACACGTTCACCAAATAGCAAAGAAAATAATGAATTACTCGAGAGCCTTAAACTCTATTTGAATGGATGTATAACTTACGACTTATAAGCATAAATTATAAGTTAAGATTTTTGGCTTACTTTTATTATTTTATCTTAAAAACAACAGCTTAAAACATAAGAAAAAAAATAATGAACGAATTTTGGAATAAAAATATTAGTACTAATCATACGGAAACTAGACTATTTAAATACAGAAAATAACATTCTAAAATAATTAATTCTTATATAACAAAAAATCCTGAATCACCACATAATATATAATTTATTTGTTAATAAGAAATCCCTACAATATAATACCTGCATAACTTGCGATGAAACTCTTCCTATAAATTTCTTGACCATAACATTGTCTCCAACTGACCTCATTTTGTAATTACGTAATTAATGCTCTTCCCAAATCCCAATATAATCATAATCAAATTAACAAAATTTATTTGATGCATAACAATAAATGTTTATCCAATGCAAGGCTTATCAACTTTTGTTTTGATTTATATGGCTACATATATTCACATCTCTAAAAAAAAATGATTCACACACACACACACCTTTCTTTGTACCTATCTAAATCAAAAACAAAGATTATGAAGAACTGAGGACTCTGCTTCTTGGTTTTGCTCATTTTCTTCTACAACAAGAAGTAGAAAAATAAAATAGTACTAAGAAGAAGAGTAGCAGCTTCCATTTTAATTAGGTACTCTTTGAAATTTATTAGTCTTTCTTCCTCTGTTTAATTTGCTTAGCCAAGATGAATGCTTAGTATCACAAATTTGTTCATGGAACTACTTTGTAACAAGTACTTAAGAAGCATTTTAGTTAAATAATTGTTTGGATCTGTTTTCTGTGCATTTTCCTGTTCTATGGTAGATAATGTGCTTGCAATTTTTTTTATTCCACTTCTTCGCCAATAGCATATATTTCCCTAAATATAAATCACCATAAATGCAACAAACAATATATACAATCCCCATGTTCCATCCATTTCTTGATTCTTACTCCCTCCGTCTCAATTTATGTGGCGCAATTAAAATTTCGAGATTTAACTTGCATTTGATAAGTGATATGAAGTCATAATTTCAAATCAGCATTTGGACATACGATTTGAAATCAAATTCTTCAAAAAGCATGATTTGAGATTTCAAATCGTGGTTTTAATTTTTTTAAATGTAAAACTTAATTCATAAGTCTATTTTATTAAAAAAAAGATCTATCATTCTAAATTTTGCAAAAAAACTTATTCTCCACGTGAAGAGATTGTGTGTACCATGTGAAAGGATTATTAAGAAGAACTAGTTACTGCTATTTGTGAATCTTTATAAAATTATGTGTATTTGATAGTTTGTAATCTCAAACATTAATTTAAAGAGGAATGTGGAGATATGCGATTTATCAATGTGGCGCTTTAGGATATTTTGATATCTTGTTTATGTACTACAATTTACTCATTTATTAAGATTGTATAAGATTTGGAGAATTTTTTGATAGTTTTTACTTGTGGGTTTTCATGTTTATGAGAAAAAAATATAACTTAATTGCATGTCCAAACAAAACTTCATCTTCATATCAACCTGATTTCAAATCATGATTTCATATCGCATTCCCAAATGGGCCCTTAAATTTCTAAATTTTGACCGTGAATTCGGATAAAATAACTTTTAGGTTTTTTGAAATAATAAAATTTATATATTTGAAAATTATGTAAAATATACAATAAATCACAATAATTAACCATTTAAAATATTTAAATGACATATAAAGAAATTCTAGTAAAAAAAAACTTGGTGACTCTTGAAATTCGAATTGTGCCCCCATAAATTAAGGACGAAAAAAGTACAATCTAGATATTTTATGGAGTAGTTCTACATCTACTCTTTTGTTATGATGTTTCCAATCCACTATTTCCAATTGCCATACAACTTTTCTCATCTTAAGATAACAATTTATACTTGTGTTTTTTAAAGTGTTAAGAGGCAGTCACCTTTTTTCCTCTGATTATGAAGACTTTACAAACAGATTCTACATCACATAAATTGCCAGAGAAAGCTAGAAAATGGAAAGATCAGATGATGTCTACACAAAAGATGGGACAACTGATATCAATAAAGCAGCAGCCAACAAGACAAAAACTGGGACATGGAAGGCTTGTCTCTTCATCCTTGGTACAGTAAACTGTGTGATTTCATTAATTGTTAGTACTATAAATAGCACAATCCATGTTAAAGTGTACACCTAATTACAGGGGAGGAAGTCTGTGAGAGATTAGCATACTTTGGTATGAGTGCTAATTTGGTGAATTATCTTCACCAAAGGCTCAACCTAAATAATGCAGCTGCATCAAAAGTTGTAACAAACTTTCAAGGAACCTGCTTTGTCACCCCTTTGCTAGGAGCATTCTTGGCTGATGCTTACCTCGGGAGATACTGGACAATAGCAATTTTCTCAATCCTTTATATAATGGTAACTACTTTTTCTTAACAAGCACCTGTTAGTAACTTCTTGTCAAATTTAATTAGTGTTAAGAGTCTCTCACGTCAGATATGGGATGCGTAAATGATCTCCTTACATCGTTTTCAGCAATTCTCTCATTGCGAGCTAATTTTTGGGGTTGAATTAGGCCCATGATCCATTCCTTTATATGGTATCAAATCTAGGCCCATCCCAATTCTTTATTCACCGATGTGAGCTCCCATGTTATATTGTTCACATTCCAGTTAACGAGGTCTCAGCGTGCGGAGGAGTGTTAAGAGTCCCATGTCAGATATGGGATGGGTAAATGGTCTCTTTATATGGTCCTGGACAATCACTCGCTCATGAGCTAGTTTTTGGGATTGAGTTAGGTCCAAGATTCATTTATTTATGATTAGCCAATGGCCTCTTTGTGATTTGATGAACTTTTCTTCATAGGGAATGGCCCTATTGACAATGTCAGCTTCAATAGTTGGACTAAAGCCATCATGTCATAATGGAAGTTGCCACGCAACAGCGCCAGTGAAAACAACATTCTTCATTGCGATTTACTTAATTGCTTTAGGGACTGGTGGGATCAAACCATGTGTGTCCTCTTTTGGGGCTGATCAGTTTGATGACAACGATGAAATCGAAAAGAGAAAGAAAAGCTCCTTCTTTAACTGGTTTTATCTGTCAATCAATATTGGTTCTCTTGTTGCTTCATCAGTCCTTGTTTGGATACAAACGTATGTAGGCTGGGGATGGGGTTTTGGAATTCCAGCTGTGGCTATGGCCATTGCTCTTCTGTTTTTCTTCGCGGGCACCCGTCTTTATAGGCTCCAGCCTCCAGGAGGTAGTCCCCTGACTCGGATCTTGCAAGTACTGGTAGCTTCTATGAGAAAATGGAATGTTAAAGCTCCTGCTGATAAAACTCTTCTTTATGAGACTACTAATGAGGAATCCAGCATCAAGGGTAGCCGCAAGCTTGCGCATACACATAAATTCAGGTAAAATTATGGACTTTGCTTCCAACTCCAACATTCTATTACAACTGTTATAAATCACCCTTTTTCTTGATTCTAATACAAAAAAGGTGATTTCCCGAGAAATAAACTCGTAAATTTCTGTTTTATTAGTAGTATTGACAATTTGGAAAATGAAATTCAGCTTCTTGGACAAGTCTGCTGTGGAAACAGCAAGCGATAAAGTTAACGGATCAGTGAATCACTGGAGGCTCTGTAGTGTGACACAAGTTGAGGAAGTCAAGTCTATCATTCGCCTACTCCCTGTGTGGGCATGCTGCATTGTGTTCAACACTGTATACAGTCAGATGAACACAACGTTTGTGCTCCAAGGGAACACAATGGACCGCCAAATGGGCACCCATTTCATAGTACCATCAGCATCGTTGACAGTATTCGAGACACTCAGTGTGATTTTATGGGTGCTCATATATGACCAGTTCATCATTCCCTTTGCTAGAAAGTTCACAGGCCACGCACGGGGATTCACTCAGCTACAGAGGATGGGTATAGGCCTTTTAATTTCTATATTTTCTATGGTAGCTGCTGGAGTTGTGGAGGTAGTTCGCCTCGACTACAATAATCCTATGTCAATCTTCTGGCAAGTTCCTCAGTATTTTTTGATTGGATGCGCGGGGGTATTCACGTTGATCGGTCAGTTGGAATTCTTCTATGACCAAGCTCCCGATGCGATGAGAAGCATATGTACCGCGCTCTCGTCAGCGGCAGTTGCATTAGGTATCTATTTGAATACTTTCCTAGTTACAATAGTGACAAGGCTTGGATGGATTACAGAAAATTTGAACAGAGGCCATTTGGATTACTTCTTCTGGCTATTGGTCATCCTTAGCATCATCAACTTCATGGTGTTTCTATTGGTTTCAAGATTGTATGTTTACAAGAGGGTTATTCATTGAATTGAACGATTTATGATCAATTCTCCCAACCCTGAGTGTATGCATTGGTTGTGGTTTTGAATATGATACTCCCTGCGTTTTATATTATACTCGACCATGTTGACTTGACACACTTCTTATGAAAATTTTAATTAGAGGTGTATTTTAGTAAACTAATTTTATTAATGATATTTTGAAATTTTAAATTTAGCTGCTAAACTAACCTTAGTTATTTAATATTAATAGCCTGTTTGGCCAAGCTTCTAAAATCAGCTTATTTTAAAAAGTGTTTTTTTTTCAAAAGTGCTTTTCAAAAAAGTATTTTTGGCGAGAAGCAGTTTGCGTTTGACCAATAAATTTAAAAAATACTTTTGAGCAACAATTAGTGTTTGACCAAGTTTCTTATAAGTACTTTTAAGTGTATATTTCTCAAAAGTGTTTTTCAAAAAAGTGCTTTTACGCAAAAACTATTTTTTTAGCTTTTGAAAAATAGCTTCTGCTACTCCCCAGACACACTTATTTTCTTCCAAAAGCTGGGCCAAACACCTCTTTTTTTAAAAAAAAATAAGCACTTTTGGGAAAAAATAAGCTTGGCCAAACAGGCTATAAGTGTAGTATGAAAAAAATGTAGCAAATTTCTCTTGATTTGTTAAAATAAACAAGTACAATGAAACATTTATTTTTGATATATAAAACGAAGAGAATATAAACTTGTTTGCATGAAAATTTGAGTTCTTGGAAATGAAATTGGAACGAAATTAGACAGAAAACCATCAAAACCGGTTGCACAAGAACCGGCCATCACGCAATGTAATGTGCTGGGATAGGGTGGACATGGTACGATATGGTACGTTATTGAAAATTTCAGTTCGATAATTTTAGGTTTTCAATTCTTAAAACTATTATATCATTATTGTATTAAATCAATTCGACATATGTTTCGTTATTTTTAAAGTTTGGTTTTGATTTTTTATTGTATGGTAAATCTATAATCATAATTTGTTCGATTTCAACTTACATATACTCATATAATAAAGAATTATGACTTTGTTTTCTCAAAAAACCATCTCAATTATATCATACTAAACATATGTAAAAATATTCAAAAGAAAATACAAACAATTCTCTTTGTTAATTAACTACACAAAAAAAAAATATTTCAATCAATATCGAGTAGTCAACGTTATATCTAAACAACTAATTTAATTTGTACTAATACCATTTTACATATTTTCTAATATTATAATAATATATATAAAAATTATATATATAACTATATACTTCGACACGGTATTAATTTTTTTGATATTTTTTTTATAAATATCGAATATCGAGTCCAATGAACTCCTCATTCCCGCATTCTGTGTTGGGGCTGGAAGCTCAACATAGTACTTGCATACTCTGAGTTTGCTTGCTTAAAGCATCCGCGAATTCGAAGGCTCATTTTTCGTCGTCTTGATCAGAAAAAAGAAGTGCGAAGAATCATAAATATTAGATTTTGGGTGAAAGACCTAAAGTCATTTTCTTACCCTTAGTTTTTAATTTTATTTTATGTATATAACAATTTTATTTGTTTTTTTAAAAAAAAATTAAATGAATCTTCGAACGAGTTTATTTTATCTAAATTTGGTTTCCTTACTACTTTTTTTTCAACGTTAAATAAAAAACAAATGGATTAAGATTTTCAATGATTTTAATGGTCTAATTAATGATCTTAATTCAAGCAAAAAAATGGTGTTTTGACTTCTGAAATTTAAACATTTAATTTTCCCATTTTCGGAAGCATTTTTTAAAGCATTATAGATGTTCTCACTTCTAGAAAATCAAGTCAAAGTGTTTAGCCTCCGGATAGAGTTTAAATATTTTGAAAATTTAACTCTATTTTGAAAACAAAGATAATAAATTGCATTTTTATTAATAATGATCCTTAACTTTGTTAGCCATAAAAAGTTTTAAATTCGTCGGTTAATCGCAATTTGCGAATTTATCGAATGCCTAACCCCTTCTTCAAAAAATTACCTGAATCTTTACCCCAACTTTGATTATAAAATAAAAGGTTTTTCTTAAACACCTTAAAAATAGTTTTCTTAATTTTCTAAAAATTAGGTGACGACTCTTTTTCTTTTCTCCTCTTTTATTTATTTTCCAAAACAATTGTTAACTTATGATGTTTTGATTAAGTTCAAAATACATCGTAACAATTTGAATTCGAGGACAAATTCTTTTCAAGAAGGAGAGGATGATATGACCCTCGAAAGCTCAAGGAGCTTGATGGTAACTGAGATCCATGGTGAAGCACAGCATCAAGCCAACGGTGGCCCATGAAGCACTTCAAGGAGTCTCAAGTGCACATCTTCAAGCTATACATTCCTTGATTGAGAAGATGAAGTCCTTGAAGGCCATTGAAGACCCATGTGTAGGAGTGCTCAAGCTGTGGAAGATAGCTAAGATGGAAGAGAGTGAAGACCCATATGTGGTGATGATCAAGCTATGAAAGATAACTTGGAAAGAAAGCTACAAGAGAGAATGCGCCAAGGGTGCATCCCGCATCATCCCATGTTCGCCTCATATAGTGCTTGGATAGATTGTTTTGAGCCATTTTGGATATTTGTGCAAATGTCACTTTTGGGCTATGCTTGTAAGATGCAAACTATAAACAGATACCTTAGTTATTTTCATTTCTTAGATTGAATGTTCGTTGATGAGAATGACTCTTGTAGTTTAACTTTAGAGGGTGGATTCCCTTAGCTTAGCTTAGTGTAGTATAGATGGATGGATTCCCATAGTTAATTTAGAACTCTTGCTCTTGATTTCACTTGAGTACTCATTTGTGGATTCAATTGAGTTTTTCTTTCTTGTGGATTCAAGTCTCTTCTCCGTTGGATTGATTTCATCTTTGCATTGTTATTTGGGAGGTGACGGTAACCAATCTGTTGTCGCCCATTTACATTCTATAGTTTATTTTAATCCTTTTTTTCTTCAATTCTCATCTCATATTTCTTAATTTCTATCTTACTTTTATGTTGTTTGCATTCGATTCTGTTTGGGTCTCCTAATCGGAATCTTATTACCTATTAAATTCAGAAAATTAGGCCTTAGATACATGTTGCATAATTATAGGCTACAATATCAAATATTTTCTATTTACACCAATACAACCCCGAAACCTAATAATTTTCGTACTCCCGCAGCCGCTACCTTCTCCCTTGATCTCCTCTCTCTTCTCTCTTTCAACCACAACTGCTCACCTCCACATCTCCACACACCTCCACTTTCACCGAAAAAAATCTAACTTGCGCCACCTAAAAACGTTCGTCAGTCGACAATTGTGTGTTGATGTGACCGTCGGAGTCATCAAATTTCTCGTACATTGCTCGAGTTGAGAAGATTGAGTCCAACAACAGAGGTGGAAACGTCAGGGTTCATGTCCAGTGCTACTACCACTCGGAGGAGTCTATCGGAGGTTGACGATCAATTTCACGACTCAAAGGAACTATACAAAGCGCCAACACAATCAAAGGGATTTCATATTTGAAAACTCTGATTTTTTGGGATTAGAGTTTTGATTATTTTTCTTGATTTTTGACTTTTTGAAGATGTATCTATGTATTTATGTATATACGCCAGACGAGTGGGCAGCTTTGAGGAGATACATATGTATATATGTATATCTATGTATGTGTATCGTCTATGTATTTTCTTTTTCTTTTTCTTCTTCTATGTACGTATCTATGTATAGATACAAGTATCAAAAGTTTCGATGGGACAACTTTGATACTAGGTACATATATTTGGACACACTGTATGAAATTGATACTGGATACATTAATTAGTACTGAAAATACTAGATGAAATTGATACTAGATACATCAAAATTATTACTGGATACATTGGATGTAATTGACTCTGAATATATATATATATATATATAAACAGATATATAAAATTGTGAAACATAGAAACATTGTGAAAACACATATACACAAAGTCATTGTGAATCACATATATTTGATGAATGAATTCGTGTATATTTGACACCAGATAGATGTATTTTTTATACCAGATACATATATTTGGATACACTGTATAAAATTGATACTAGATACGTTAAATTAATATTGGGTACACTTGATGAAATTTTTAATAAAGATTAAATTTTGAATTATTATTTTAAAGAGTTGTAAAATAAAATTAATCAAATGAAATAACTATTTATTTATTTCTTAAAGCAAAAGAACCAACGGTCTAAACTTTTATAAATAAAAGGTCCACAAAGCAAGTTTAGGCCCAAAAGGACTCAAACCCATCAGATATTTACAACAAAAAAAACAAAAAAGCAAATTAAGAGAAAAAGAAAGAAAACATAAAGACAAAGAGGAACACAAAAGGACATCAGTAGAGTTCAAGTGAAATAACTAAGATACATGTGAATTTATTATTTTGAAGAATAATAAAATGAATTAATCAAGTTACATAAGAAAGATACATATTTTCCTTGATTTTTGTCTAAATTAATATGATTTAGTTACAAAAATATCTTTTACTTTTGAAAATAAATCAAATTTGACTTGTGCATATCTAAGATACATGTTTTCGGTGTGTGCATCTAGAAGAAAAATTTGACGGATTTCGTAATTCTTAAAACTCTTGATATGGGTTGTAATTGGGTGTGCAAAAACCGGTTTAACCGATAAATCGAACCGATAAAAATATTATTGGTTTATTGGTATTGGGTTATTGGGTTAACGGTTTTTAAAAGGTTTTGTAAGAAAAATTATTGGACTATCGGTTCGGTATCGGTTTTAAGATTTTATTTAATGGTTAAACCGATAACCCAATAAGATTATATTTAGATTATATTTTTATTTATAATTGTATAATAGTGGCTTTAGATTTTAAATATATACCCTATTGTTTTTTGCATTTTATAGTTGTTGTCTTATTGTTGTTGTTTTCTTTCTAAAGTCATTGGTTTGATAGCATTCTACCTATCAGTGTTACTTTTCTTTTTGAGAAATTGCTACCGTTGCTACTGTATTCAAGTTTTCTACTTAATCAGAAAGAAAATAAGTTTATTTTAGTAATAACGTATTTGAATTTGCTTATGCTTGTAATTTGTATAGATGTTTATGCATGAAAGTAGTCTATATATGAAGAAGAAAATAAGAGAAATCAAAAATATTATAGGAGCATTTTCTTATCGGTTAAATCGATAACCGAACCGTTAAGGACCAAAAACTGATTAACCAAAAACCGATAACGAATATCTTATTGGTTTGGTTATTGATTTTGCATGTTTACAAATCGATAACCGATAAATCAAACCAATAATATACAAAATCGAACCGAACCGATCGATGCACACCCCTAGTTGTAATTAGCTATCATACTCGTGTGCTTTAGATAAGTTGCTCTTCATTTTACCATTGATCATATTAGTGATCAATAATAATGAGTCAGATTCCATCAGCATGTTGTGAAGACCGTTGTTATTGCATATACTAATGGCTTTCATCCAGGCAACTTGATAATATATTTGTGCAATTCAAATTGCACCTTAGTAGAATATATTCATCCAGGCAACTTGATATT
This sequence comes from Jaltomata sinuosa, assembly GCA_003996215.1. NCBI lineage: Eukaryota > Viridiplantae > Streptophyta > Magnoliopsida > Solanales > Solanaceae > Jaltomata > Jaltomata sinuosa. The sequence goes on along the minus strand of QJPP01000178.1, from coordinate 376,082 downwards.
GAGTAAAAATAAATAATTCACTATCCTTGGCATGTTGATCATTACTCTTATATATAACTATTTACTAAACTTTGTTTTTATCATATTCATACATATTAGTATATTATTTTATAAAAAAGTGTACTACATAATTCTATATGCATGATGCACGTATCGATAAACTAGTATATGTATAGGCTACAAGTTATGTAAAGTAGTAAATAGTGAGTGTCGGCCAAATAGTAAAGGCCAATAATGTAAACAGTAGTAGTAAAAAGTATGTCGGCCATATGTAAAAGTAACGGTCACTATATAAAGTAAGCAAATAGTATGTCGGCCATATGTCGGCCTGTCGGCCAAATAGTAAAGGCCAATAATGTAAATAGTAAAGGCCAAACGCCTTTACGAGGGACGAAAGGTCACTCTAGACTTGTATATATAGAGGGACTCCTCTCATAAATAAAATCATCCGATCCCTTTCTCTCTACTTCTCTCCAATGTTGTGCGGAATGGAGAAATTATAAGAGAGAGAGAGAAGTAGAGAGAAAGGGACCGGATGATTTTATTTATGAGAGGAGTCCCTCTATATATACAAGTCTAGAGTGACCTTTCGTCCCTCGTAAAGGCGTTTGGCCTTTACTATTTACATTATTGGCCTTTACTATTTGGCCGACAGGCCGACATATGGCCGACATACTATTTGCTTACTTTATATAGTGGCCGTTACTTTTACATATGGCCGACATACTTTTTACTACTACTGTTTACATTATTGGCCTTTACTATTTGGCCGACACTCACTATTTACTACTTTACATAATTTTGTATTATCTCTTTGTCTTCTAGCGTTTGGCCTCTTCTGCTTTTATTCCAGCTGCACTTCTGGAATGTAGTTGTCTTCTCCGTCACATTTCGTGCATAGATGATCTGGGTATTTTTGTCCCACTAATTTACAGTATCTAGTCATCATATTTTGTGAAATAAAATTTTTTCTGATAGCTCTTGTGGTAGGTGACTGCTCTGGTTGCAACAGGCTTAGTATCCATTGGCGTAGTTCTTCCATATCTGCTGTCTTTAGTTCTCTGCAATTGGAATATATCATCGTCTGATCTCGGTTGTAGTAACTCCAAATTGCGTTTCTGTTTAGATAATTATTTGATAATTCGTTCAAAATGGTAGCTATCCCAATAGTTCTTTTATTTGCATAGAATTCTGGGATGTTTATCCTTTGTATTTCTTCTTGTATTTCTATTTTCTCCGGGATTATCATTTCCTTGGTTAAACCTATCTTGATAACTTGTATTATAGGTTTGATTTCGTCGTATAATATCTCCGCAGTTGCTGAATAGAACTTTATATAAAATAAAGTGCCTTTAGTAATTCTTTTGTAATGTAGAAATGCTTTGTATAGTTCTGGTATCTTAGCTATTTCTTCACCTGTTATTGTGTATACTGTACTTAACAGTCCATAATTGTAGCAAGTTGCTACTAGGTTTGAATTGGTACGTGGTTGTGCTATGAGTTTATTATATCCCTATAGGTATTGGGTTATATAATCTTCATCCGAATTTTGGGTATTTTTAGCTCTGGGGTTTAGATTCAAAAAGGTTTGGATTTTGTATATATTTTCTATATACGTCCTGGTGATATGGTTGTATATTTGTTTGTATGAATCCAAGCTGGTTCTATAGGTATTTACTTGTGGGATAACATGTATATCTTTTTGGGTATTTTCTGGAAGGTATGGTTTGGAGAATAGCTTATTCATATTGGCATTTGTATATCTTGCCTTACCATCTTCCTTTTTTGTAGTTGATCCTCCGGTAGATGTGCCACCTGCAGCTATATTTAACATCTTGTTATGGGTTTTAAGGTGTTTCCCAACGTCACCTTCTAGCTCCGCATGTTTAGAGTCATGCTGCTGACTTAGCTCCGCATATTTAGAGTCATGCTGCTGACTATTAGTTGTCTTTTTCAACATCTGTACTTCTCTTTCTATTTTCTCCATTTTTTGACAAAGTGTTGTCATAGTAGCTAGTATTTTTTCCAATGTATCCACATTAACTTTCTCTGGAGAGATAATCTGCAATGGAATTTTTGTCAGCTTTGATTACTTCAATTGTAAATGTAAAATTTAATATATTCAATACTAGTCTCCTTATTTCTTTTGTTGTAACTGAATCTTGTACCTTTTTGGTTATCCACCATTTTACCTGTGTATTGTCTGTTCTCACAATAAATTTATTGTATACAATATATGGTTCAAAGTTTAACAAACATTTGTATAATGCAAATAGTTCTTTCCTATTTATTTTCCATTTTATTTGTGGTTCTGTATATGATCCTGAGTAATATCTACAATGGTGTTCTATCTTTTCATTTTCATATTTATATTTTAATACTCCGCCATAGCTATGATCGCTAGAGTCTGTTTCTACTATATATATAAATTGCTTATTTTCATCTGGAAAATATAGTTTTGGTAGTTGTCTACACATATTTTTAATTTTTCTTATATGGGTTTTATCTGTGTCATCAAAATGGTATTCTACGTCCTTTTTTAATTTTTTCTGTAATGGCTTTAAATTTTCTGCTAGCTTAGGTATATATTCTCGTACTTGGTTAACTAATCCTAAAAAGGATTGTAGTTTCTTTTTTGTGTCAAGCATTTCGTTTAATCCAATTATTTTTTGTACTATATGTGTTTGCATTTTTATCCCGTTTTTATCTATTTGTATTCCTAGAAATTCTATTTGGTTTTTCATTATTTCTGCTTTCTCTTTGCTTAGACTTATTCCTGAAATTTCTATAATATGTATAAATTTTTCTAATAATCTTATATGTTCTTCTTGTGTTCTGGAGTATAGTAGTGTATCGTCTATATAGACTATACAATTTTCTAGCTGGTTAAAATAGTTATCCATAAAGTGTTGGTATCTACCTGGTACATTTTTATATCCAAATGGTAATACATTCCATTCATAGAATCCTTGTGGTACTGTAAAAGCTGTCAATTTTTTAGATTCATCTTCTAGTTTTAGGTGATAAAATCCTGATTTACAATCAAATTTACTAAAATAATTATATCCTTTTATTTGTCTTATTTTTAATATTTTATTTGGTATTGGATAGTTATATGTTTTGATTTTTGCATTTAAATTTCTATAGTCTATGACCATCCTAGTTTTTTTTTTTGTTCACTATGTTTATTTACTATAAACGCTGGACTAGAATGCTTACTATTACTTTCTTGTATATAGTTCTTTTCTAGTAATTCATTAATATGCATCTTAAATTCTTCTAAATCATTGAAATTATATCTTAAAGGTTTTTGGTTATAATACTATTTTCCTCCATTAGTTCTATTTTAACTTTTGTTTTGTGGTTTTCCCATCCTTTTAATGGTTCTTCACTATACAGTGTTTCTAGTTTATCTTCTATTGTTTTTATTTTGTTTATTGAAAATATGATTAATTCTATTTTATGATCTAACTGATTTATGTTTTCTAATTTTTGATTTATTTTTTCACTTCCTTTTATCCATTCTGTTGTCTTCCTATTTTTGTTACTAACTCTTTTTGCTCCTACTTTGTTGTTACATGGTGTTGTGAACCACCAATGTGTTTTCGTTATTGTGTGTGGATATAGGTTTTCTAAAAAGGGCATTCCTAATAACATATCTTTTGTAGTTAGTTCGTAATTATATACTTCTCCTATTGTTAGTATTTTATCCCATATTTGTATTTTTATATTTTTTGCTTTATGTGTAATCATACTTCCTTCATTATTAAATCCCGTTACTACAATTGGTGTTTTTAACTTTTCCCATTTTTCTTCTGGTAAGCAGTTATATTTAAATATATTAGCTTCTGCTCCTGTATCTATCATTGGTGTATAATATCTATTATTATATCCTTCTACTATTATTTTTGCCAGTATATATATCTTCATTTTATACTTTTTAAACTCTTTTTATTATTATTCTCTTATTTTCATGCGTTATTATTAATTGTTTATTTTCTATACTATATGGTTTCATTTTTTCTAACCATTTTATTACTAATATTATATTTTTTTCTTGGTATATTTCAAATTTTATTTTTATTGGTATTCCTCCTATAATTATTTCCTTTTTTACTATTTCTTTAGTATTTACTAATGTTTTTGGTAGGTCTGGACATGACTGATTTTTTACTTTTATTTTATCCTTCATAACTAATTCTCGTGCTATGTTATTTTCTTCTTGTCCTATGTCTACTAATATTAAACACTTTTGTTGATTTATTATTCCCGTTATATAGTATTGTTTTAGTTCCTCTTTTTGGTGTTTTATCAGTTTTGTAGATGATTCTTGTATTTTCGGTTCGTAGTTTATGCTTGTGCTTTCATATTTTTTGTTTCCTGATATACTTAACCTTGGTTCATAGTCTATTCTTTTAGATGTACTTAATCTTTCTTTTACTATTTCTAGATCTTTGTCAAAATCTATTTCTTTGTAACTATATTCATTTTTGTCTATTAGAGTAACTATCTTTTCAAAGGGGTTTTCTATTTTTATCCTATTTATTTTATTTTTTGCTGTTATTTTATGTTTAGTAGTTAATACATACAAGTTTTTACATCTTGCTGTAAATATCTTACTGCCTGGGCTAGTTCTATTCCTGACATTTTCCAATATAATACTAAAGATTTATCTATATTTTTATCTGATACTGCTACTGAATAATTAGCACTTATTATAAATTTAAACTTTTGGTATATTAAATTTTCCTTTAACTGCACTTATTATGCTTTTTTCTATAGGTTCTATTATCCTATCGTCTGCTAAATATATTTCTATTGGTGTATCTATTCCTTCTCTAAAACAAGCTTTTATTAGTATTTCTGTTCCACCTAGGTGTACGTATTTTATTGGATCTCTTGCTTTTAGATCTTGTATTTCTTTATTTATGATTCTTCTACTTATTAAGGGTATTCTAGCTTTTCCTTGTGTATATTTACAATCTATTACATGTTCTTTTTGGCTTACTACATAGTATTCTTCTTTCTGTCTTTTGAATAAATTTCTAATAATTGGTATACTAAATATTTTATCTACACTTACGTCTAATTCTTTTCCTTTTATCTGGTCAAATATGTTATAATCAAATATTATTTTTTGATCCGTAGATTCATCATCTAGATATTCTTTTTTTTTTTATTATTTGTATCGCTTTTTCAGTCATTACCTATTTCGCTTTCTTCTTCTTCTTCTTATGATATTTCATATATACTATCGTCGCTATTTAGTTCATAGTCTATGTATTCTATTTGTGTATATTTTTCGTTTTCTTCGAATATTATTTCTGATATTTGTTTTCTTTGTGGGTTTCTTGGTAATCTACAATTTTTAGCTATATGTCCTAACTTACCGCAGTTATAACATGTACACTCTGTTAGCTTTCGTTTTGGTCTATATGGTCTTTTTGTTTTATAGTTTTTTACATAATATTTTCTCTTTGGGTTTATGTGTCTATATTGAGATTTATATTTTTTATATCTCTTATTTCTTGAGTATGGTTTTTTATAATAATTGATTTCATCTTTACACCCGAATTTAGGTGCCACTTTATTGTTACAACATACTAGATTCTTTATTAAAGTTTTTTCTATTTGTAGTTTTTCTCTATATTCTTCACAAGTATTAGAATACCAGTGGTGTAAATATTTTATTCTAGATCCTAATGTATCTGTTAGTCCTGCTTCTTTCCAATTTTTTATTATTCTTGAACTAAATGGTTCAGGTAATTTTGTAAAATATAACTGTCTGATTTCCTTACTTTCTTCCGTATTATATGATCCTTTGTAATAATATTCTTTAAATGCACATGTATATTCGTCTATATAACACATGTTGCATATTTCTAATTTTATCATTAAATTTCTATTTATGATTTTTTCTCTATTTTGTTCTTCATATTCTGTCATCGTACTGCTAAATTCGTTTCTTATTGCTGTTTCATATTTTTGTAGTATCTCTATCGATGTTGTCGCTTTTTCGCCGCTCATGTTTTTATTATTTCTTAATGTATTTATACTTTCTTCTGTTAGATTTAGTAACCATAATTTTACTGTTCCTATTAATGTTCTTTCTATGTATCCTGGTGCTTCTGCTATTTGTATTTTGTTGTCTATTAATTGTTTTGCTATATATCCCATCCATAATTGGATAATTTTATTTATGTCTGTTACACAATCTAGATCTAGGAAGTTATATTGTTCTACTTTTGGAGTTGGTGTCCATTTCTCATTATATCGTTTTTTCCACATATTATCCTGTCTATTCGAGTTTTCATAACTCCTTGTATAGTATTTTGGACTTGGTTTATGGTCTCTTTTTTCTGATGTACTAGGTTTTTCTTCGACTTTACTCATGTTTATTTCTATGTTTTCATCATTTTCTATATCTTTTAATAATTCAGTATATGTTTCGCTTGCTTCTGAATTTTGTTCTTCATTAGTTTTATTTATTTCATCTATTACCAATTTTGGTAAATTATGCTCTTCGTTATCTTCTTTTAGCTGTAATTTTTCTTTAAATGATCTTATTTCATTTTGTAATTTTTCTTGTTGTTCTTTTTCTTCCTTTTCTTTTTGTCTATTTTCATATATTTCTTTTAATATTGTCAGTTCTTTTTCTAATTCTTGTATTTTTGTATTTTTAATATTTTCTATTTTTTGTACTTCTATTTTTGCTTCTTGTTTTATTTTATTTATTTCATTCTTTCTGTCTATTTCTTCGTTTTCTTTCATTATTCTTACCATAGCCGTTAAGCTATCTTCTAATTTAGCTGATTCTCTTTCTAGCATTAGGTTCATGGTTTCTCCTATTTTCTTATATCTTCTTCCTAGATTAGAAAATACTATTTTTATTTTTATTCCTTCTGGATTTTCGAAGGTTTTTTCTTCTATTACATATTCCTCCTTATTCATTTATAATTTGTTTTGTAATTTATATGTTAGTTTTTGTAATTCTATGTATAGGTAGAATATTTCCTTTCTTTGTGCCAATATTGATTTATGGCATACTCCTGCAAATATGTTTTCACTAAGTCTTTGTTCTCTATGTGTAATTTCTTGTCTTGTTTGTTTAATCATTTCTGTTAGTTCTTCCTCGTATTTATCCATTAAATGTCTTTTGTTTCTTTAAGTATTTTATATATTTGTATTCCATTTTAGATATAGTATCTATTAATTTATTTAGCCTGTTGTTATCAGTTTTTGTAATACTAAGTTGTTTATATTCTGGATATAAATTTTTTAATTTCCTTTTTATTTTTCTTATCCTCTTTTTAGTATGTTTTAAATCATCCATTTTTTTATTATTTTTTTTTATTTTTTTATAATAATCTTCCCTTAGGAGAATTAACCTGATTATTTCCTTTATATTTTCTAGAATATATTTTAAATATTCTATATTTTGGGTTCTTTGATACATTTCTATATTTTCTTTTATCAAGTTTTCTAGTAGGATTATGTCTACCTTAGTTTCGTACCAATATTGTAAGTATTCGTAATTAATCATTAATCTGAATATACTATTTCTAGATCTGAATATATTTCCCAATCGTCATTTAAATTTTCTAGATCTTGATCTGAATATATTTCCCAATCGTCATCTATATTTAAATTTTCTAGATCTATCCCGTACCATTGTGATTTTCTATTAAATATTTTTTCCCATATAATTCTTTTTAATTCTACTATCCTTATGTCTTTTAGTGCATATAAAACTAATGTTTTATAATTATTTATCGCTTCTTCATGTAAACTAGTCATTTTTATGATGCTTTTTTCTCAATTATTCCCTCTAATCATATTTTATGATAGGATACTTCTTATATAAGCTTACTATAAACTGGATTATTCAAGACCATGTTTATTCGTCACTACTAGCATGATTGTACTCAGCGATACTTTTCTTCTTTAAACAGTATTTCTCATTTTTTGGTACTCCCTAAAACGGCTTCTTGCCTCAACGGTTTCCCCCTCATGATAGTACTGTCCTTAGAAGTTTTTCTCTCTTTTCCCATTTGCTAGCAAACTATGTAACATGTTATGAATAATTCCAATATATAGTAACTAATATAAAATTTATTCTACCATAATTATGATTATCAGGAATATATGAGTTTAGCTCTGCATATTCATATGACAGTATATAGCAACATAAGTATATCTGTATACCTGCTCGGTAATTTTCTCATCGGAGTTAATTTTTTCCATGATGATTATATGTTTCTATCTAGCTCTGATACCAACTTCGCAATCATCTTGGCCCCTCAGCTATATTACCTGGCTAATGCCAACGATACTTTTTACTCCGAGGGAAACGTATACAAGGATGTAACACCGTGACTTTCGCATCGGCGATTCACATGCATAGCTGAGCCATCACAGTAGGATAAACCTGACTGCTCTGATACCAATGTTGTGCGGAACGGAGAAATTATAAGAGAGAGAGAGAAGTAGAGAGAAAGGGATCGGATGATTTTATTTATGAGAGGAGTCCCTTTATATATACAAGTCTAGAGTGACCTTTCGTCCCTCGTAAAGGCGTTTGGCCTTTACTATTTACATTATTGGCCTTTACTATTTGGCCGACAGGCCGACATATGGCCGACATACTATAAATCACAATGGTACGGGATAGATCTAGAAAATTTAAATATAGATGACGATTGGGAAATATATTCAGATCAAGATCTAGAAAATTTAAATGACGATTGGGAAATATATTCAGATCTAGAAATAGTATATTCAGATTAATGATTAATTACGAATACTTACAATATTGGTACGAAACTAAGGTAGACATAATCCTACTAGGAAACTTGTAAAAAGTAGTAGTAGTTATACCAGGATTCTTTCACACCATACTCCTTCATGATCCAGACATCCACCCGATTACAAAAGTAGTTGAAAGAAGTGCAAAGACAGTCCCTTAGTACCCCTATTCTTGTTTCCATTCTACTACGACTACGCTCTTCATGTTCAGGCAAATCTAACTCTCCATACGTCTCTTTTGACAGGTTTATCCAAAAAATATTCCTAACAGTACGAATTCTCCCCATGTGCTTAGGGTACGCCTCCCAGTGAAGAGCTCCATTCACTAGAAAAGAATAGTCATCAAGTGCGTGTGGACAATCCTTTAATCTCTTCCAATAATTCTTCCTTAAACTATAAATGCTTATCACGCATGTATCGTTTGGATCAATTATTTCTATCACTTTGTAATCATCTGTAGATTCATCATAGCCGAATCCATAGATAATTGTACGCTGATATGAAATCCAGGAGGATTGATCATGAATCTCAATGTAGGCGCCTGAACTTCGAAATTCCTTGACTTTCCTTGTTGATAGATTCCACAAAACCGGCTTTTTATTAAGTTGTTTTGAGAAGCAAATCCATCCATTACAACAACCCCCATTTATAAAGACACAGTCAAGGGGTGTTATTTTCTGAGCCTGTTCATCGTCGAGAGAAAAACGATAGGGAAAACTGGAAATAGACAAACAAGTCCATAATTGGAAACAATATTGTTCTTACTTGAAACTTTGACATGACCTTTTGCAAATTCAGGGCTCAAGATCTCAGAAAACCGCAATTTCGACATACACTTGAATCGTAAGAGAGACTTCACAGGGGACCTCATGAGTATCTCTGTGATGATTTCTTGTGGAAGAATAATATGAGATCTACTTCTTTTCTTATCAACTTGTTCCATGGAATTAGTACTTTTTTATTTGCCATCCAATAGTGTCATGCCCGTCTATATATATAGAGACGAGAAATCCCAACCTTACTTGAACAAGGAAACCCAATACAATGAGGATTTCTTTTTCGGTAAGAAACTAAATCCCTTTTTGGATAGGTTTTATCCCCCACCCCCTCCTCCCTTATATAGCCTTGGTGCTAGTCTACAACAAATCACTTAAAAATCATATTTATCACCAAAAACATTTTGTGAAAAAATAAATCGCCAAACCATTCGTCCCTAAAACCATGCGTCACTAAATGTATACAATGACGATTTAGTGTTTCATCGCTAAATAAAGTTATATTAATTACGAAAATTCTCTTTTGTCCCCAAATGCACACTATTTGTGACGAACTCATTCGTAATTTTTTTTGTAGTTGATAGTATATATCGTCACTAAAAAGGTCATTTGTCGCGACAAAACTACCTTGTCACTAATTTTTTAGTTTAATGAGTGACGACATCAATTTTCTCTAAAGTTATATGCATTTTCGTAGTTGAAGAAAAGTAATTTCGTCACCGAAGACAACCTTTTAGACATTTTGTCCCCAAATGTATGAAATTGTGACAACTTTACTTTTACAAAAATATTGTGCTTATTAATTGTAGTTGAAATCTATCATGTCGCCACCAAAAATATTATTTTTACAGACACAATAAAATTCTCACAGTAAATATAGGCGTGATTAGTGAAAATATTAAAGGATGAACTATGTTATTAATCAGAAGGTAATTTTCGGATAACTATGTTTTGTCCCAAATGTAGTCAATTTATGATCAAATGATATATCCTCTGACGTGATTATCTTGAAAATACAATGTAATTTAATTATTGTGTCTTTCTCCTATCTTGTGAGTTCCTTCACTTGTTTGGAGCGAAAGAAAATTTTGAGTTATTATATCCAACTTGATTAATAACTTTGTCGATGGTATTGCTTTAATAGACTTCCCTTTACCAACTGAATCTTATATATATATATGTATATATATATATATATATATATATATATATATATATATATATATATATATATATATATATATGTATTTTCCATAGACTACTTCATTTCGCAAGACGATTCTTCTAGCATTTTACGAACTTTCTTTATTCCAATTGAATTTACATCTATTTTAAAAAGAAAATCAATTCAAAATACTATCTAAAATACAAAAATATGTTGGAGTATATATCATCCTACCATATCATATATTATTAAAAGTGAGAAGCTTCCAACTTTAAAGTTAAATTACACTTTTCACTACTAAAAAAACTGTAAATACCGACCTCAAAATTACCGACCTCCTATGGAAGTCGGTAATTTCCGACCTCCGAAAGTCGGTATTGTTAAAAACAAAAAATTATTTTATTTTCTTAAGAAAACCGACTTCAAGATGTCGGTTTATTTGGAAAAAAAATGCGGGAAAATCAAATACCGACCTCCGATGGTCGGAAACTTTCCCAGAAAAAAATAAAATTAAGAAAAACCGACCTCTTGTAGTCGGTATCGAATTAGTAAATAAAAAATAAAATTTAAATTTATCTCAATTAAATATAAAAAAAATGAAAAAAAGAAATATTTTTAATAACTTTTAAATAAACCGTCCTCCGGAGGACAGTTATTTATAAGATAAAAAACAAAAAAAAACAAATTAATACCGACTTCCTGATGTCGGTAATATTAAATTTACATAATTGATTTTATTTACCTTAAATTATTCTCATAGTGACTTCCCGAAGTCGGTATTTATTTTTTATTTTTTATTTAATTATTTTATTTATATTATAAAATAAAAATAATATTAATACCGACATTCAGAGGTCGGTATTATTTATTTAACATAATTAATTTTATTTTCATTAAAATTAAAGGTAATACCGACCTCCGGAGGTCGGTATTTTACTTTTATTTAATTATTTTGAATAAAATCGACCTCCGGATGTCGGTATTACCTTTAAAATATTTGTAATAATCACTATTTTTCTATTGTGTATAACACTAAGGGGTCGTTTGGTAGCTAGTTAAAGTTATATAGGTATTAGTAATGTAGATATTAGTTATGAGGGAATCTATATATTATTTATACATGTATTAGTTATGTAGGGATTAGTTATTCATGTATTAATTATACAAGTATTACTTATTCCACCTTCTATATCCTGTATAAGATAATACATAGATTCCCTCATAACTTATACATCGTCTTGAATATACATATGTCTCGTCTAGTGATGTATATACGTATATATATGTATATATATATATATATATATATATATATATATATATATAGTACGTATTCAAAAGCTAATTAACCGATCGATAATACATATCCAAATACGTAGTATGAATACGTCATATATTACGTACATATGAGTTAATATACGATCATTGAGAAATGTAATTAACCAAGTCCTATATATTATATATAATAATGATCCATCGTCTTGAATATATGTCTCGTCTAGTGATGTACGTATATACATAGTACGTATTCAAAAGCTAATTAACCAATCGATATATAATCCATATCCAAGTAGTATGGAATATGTTGTATATTACGTACATATGAGTTAATATACGATCATTGAATATAATTAACCAAGTTATTCTATGTACTATAATGATTCGTCGTCTTGAATATATGCTCGTCTAGTGATGTACGTATATATATAGTACGTATTGAAAAGCTAATTAACTAATCGATAATCCATCCAAGCAGTGGAATACCATTGTATTACATACACACGAGGTAATATACGATTGTTGAGTAATGTAAATAACCAAGTCCTATATATATAGTAATGATCTGTCGTCTTGAATATATGTTTTTTTGTGGCGATATTGTACGTATATATATAGTACGTATTCAAAAGCTAATTAACCAATCGATAATCCATCCAAGTAGTATGGAATACATTGTATTACGTACATATATGAGGTAATATACGATCTTAGAGTAATATAATTAATCAAGTCCTGTATATTAAATGGTCCATCATCTTGAATATATATGTCTCGTCTTTAGTGATGTATGTTTATATATATAGTACATATTCAAAAGCTAATTAACTAATCGACAATTCATCCAAGTAGCTAGTGGAATACGTTGTATTACGTACATATGAGGTACTATACGATGACGATCGTTGAGTAATATAATTAACCAAGTCCTATATATTACTAGTCCATCGTCTTAAATATATGTCTCGTCTAGTCATGATGTACATATATAGTACGTATTCAAAAACTAATTAATTAATCGATTGATAATTCATTCAAGTAGTATGAAATACATTTGTATAGTAGCATAATCATTGAGTAATGTAACGAATCAATAATGTATCCGAGTTTATGAAATATGTTGATGATTAAATAATTTTTATTCATTATTTTTAATTTTTTTTTAAAAACCGACCTCAAGTGGTCGGTTTTATCAAAAAATACTTTATTAAAAATTTATTTTTTAGTAAAACCGACCTCAATTGGTCGGTTTTTTTTTTTTATTAATTTTATTACCTAAAAACCCTAACACCCTAACACTCACACTCACACACTCTCTCTCTCCCCGATCGACCACCACCCTCACCTCCGGCGCCCCCTCCCTCCGGCGCCCCCTCCCTCCGAAAACCTTCCCTCCGGCGTCCCCCCCTCCTCCGCCTTCCACCGCTGCCGCTGCTGCTGCTGAAGGTTGCTGCCGCTGCTGCTGCTGAAGGCTGCTGCCGCTGCTGCTGCTGAAGGCTGCTGCCGCGGCTGCTGCTGAAGGCTGCTGCCGCTGCTGCTGCTGAAGGCTGCTGCCGCTGCTGCTGCTGAAGGCTGCTGCCGCTGCTGCCGCTGCTGTCGCTGAAGGCTGCTGCCGCTGCTGCTGCTGAAGGCTGCTGCCGCTGCTGCTGCTGAAGGCTGCTGCCGCTGCTGCTGCTGAAGGCTGCTGCCGCTGCTGTCGCTGAAGGCTGCTGCCGCTGCTGCTGCTGAAGGCTGCTGCCGCTGCTGCTGCTGAAGGCTGCTGCCGCTGCTGCTGCTGAAGGCTGCTGCCGCTGCTGCTGATGAAGGCTGCTGCCGCTGCTGCTGATGAAGGTTGTTGTCGCCTGCCGCTGCCGCCTGTCGTCGTCGCTGTTACTGCTCCGGTGGGGGATCCCATCCTGGTCCAACGTAAAACTCGGACTTTCCCACAATCCTATTAACACTAGGATCTCCCAGTTCACACTTAGTTCTAAGACTTCCTAAGTCATCCTAATTTTAATTTTCTTGTTAATTAATTGTAGGTATTAAATTAGGGTTTATCATTGTTAATTTTAGTTACTAAATTAGGATTTATCATTTAACTAGCGCATGTCATTGTTAATTTTAGTTACTAAATTAGGATTTATCATTTAATTAGGGTTTATTATTGTTAATTAGTTTGTTTTATATGGTGGATGTGAACTAGTGAATTTGAATAGTGAAGTAGTGAATTGAAAATGTGAACTAGTGACTTAGAATAGTGAAGTATAATGACTTGAAATTATGAACAAGTTTCTTAAAATAGTGAAGTATAGTGAGTTCAAATTGTGAGATAGTGACTTGTAATGAATTGGAATAGGAAACTTAGTCTTTAATTTAGTTTATTTAATTATTAGCGTGATAATGTATTTGTTTAGCATAAGTGTCAACACTAGTTGATCCTATTGATGACAAAATTGATTTTCTTGCAAGATCAATTTATGTCCACCTAGTGTTGACACTTAGTCTTTAATTTAGTTATAATGTTGTTGATTAGCATAAGTGTCAACACTAGTTGATCCTATTGATGACAAAATTGATTTTCTTGCAAGATCAATTTGTGTCCATCTAGTGTTGACACTTAGTCTTTAATTTGATTATAATGTGGTTGATTAGTAAGTGTCAAGACTAGTTGATCCTATTGATGACAAAATTGATTTTCTTGCAAGATCAATTTGTGTCCATCTAGTGTTGACACTTAATACTAATTAGCATCCTTGGGTTGGATTTTATTAGCTTTGCATCCCAGACCTTGTCCGCTTTATGGTTGTAGTATTCGTTTTAGTTGGTAGTATTACCCTTGTGGCCCTGTGTGGCCTTGATTATGCCTCTGGACCATAGATGGTGGGTTATTTGGGAATGTCCGTGAGTCTCGGACATCGATATCTCGATTATAGAGCTGGTTATGTATGCTGTAGAGCGATTGGAGCCTGTGCAGGGCCGATAGGTTTATTTGTGAGCCATTGGGCTACTGATTGTGTTTGGCACATCATTATCATGCATATAAACTGAAAATATGAACTAGTGACTTAAAATTGTGAAATTTAGTAAGTTGAAATTGTGGACTAGTGACTTAAAATAAGTAAAGTGTAGTTAGTTGTTAATTGAAATTTTGAACTAGTGACTTAAAATAATGAAGTGTATTAAGTTAAAATTTTGAACTAGTGACTTAAAATAAGTAAAATGTAGTTAGTTGTTAGTTGAAATTTTGAACTAATGACTTAAGATTGTGAAGTGTAGTAAGTTGAAATTTTGAACTAGTGACTTAAAATAAGTAAAATGTAGTTTGTATTAAGTTAAAATTTTGAACTAGTGACTTAAAATAAGTAACATGTAGTTTGTATTAAGTTATAATTTTGAACTAGTGACTTAAAATAAGTAAATGATAGTTTGCATTAAGTTGAAATTGTGAACTAGTGACTTAAAATAAGTAAAGTGTAGTTAGTTGTTAGTTGAAATTTTGAACTAGTGACTTAAAATAATGAAGTTTATTAAGTTAAAATTTGAACTAGTGACTTAAAATAGTGAAGTGTAGTAAGTTAAAATTTTGAACTAGTGACTTAAAATAAGTATAGTGTAGTTAGTTGTTAGTTGAAATTTTGAACTAGTGACTTGAAATTGTGAAGTGTAGTAAGTTAAAATTTTAAACTAGTGACTTAAAATAATTAAAGTGTAGTTAGTTGTTAGTTAAAATTGTGAAATAGTGACTTAAAATAAGTAAAGTGTAGTTAGTAGTTAGTTGAAATTTTGAACTAGTGACTTGAAATTGTGAAGTGTAGTAAGTTAAAATTTTAAACTAGTGACTTAAAATAATTAAAGTGTAGTTTGTATTAAGTTAAAATTTTGAACTAGTGACTTAAAATAGTGAAGTGTATTAACTTAAAATTTTGAACTAGTGACTTAAAATAAGTATAGTGTAGTTAGTTGTTAGTTGAAATTTTGAACTAGTGACTTGAAATTGTGAAGTGTAGTAAGTTAAAATTTTAAACTAGTGACTTAAAATAATTAAAGTGTAGTTCGTATTAAGTTAAAATTGTGAACTAGTGACTTAAAATAGTGAAGTGTAGTAAGTTAAAATTTTGAACTAGTGACTTAAAATAAGTAAAGTGTAGTTAGTTGTTAGTTGGAATTGTGAACTAGTGACTTAAAATTGTGAAGTTTAGTAAGTTGAAATTTTGAACTAGTGACTTAAAATAGTGAAGTGTATTAAGTTAAAATTTTGAACTAGTGACTTAAAATAAGTATAGTGTAGTTAGTTGTTAGTTGAAATTTTGAACTAGTGACTTCAAATTGTGAAGTGTAGTAAGTTAAAATTTTAAACTAGTGACTTAAAATAATTAAAGTGTAGTTTGTATTAAGTTAAAATTGTGAACTAGTGACTTAAAATAAATAAAGTGTAGTTAGTTGTTAGTTGAAATTTTGAACTAGTGACCTAAAATTGTGAAGTGTATTAAGTTAAAATTTTGAACTAGTGACTTAAAATAAGTAAAGTGTAGTTAGTTGTTAGTTGAAATTAATGTGTATTAATGTGATTTAGTTATTGCAATTAGTTCAAATGTGATTTAATTAAGCTCTAGTTTGATTTATTGTTTGTGTAGATGGAACCTGATCGTAGTTGGATGTATAATAGAAACAATCCTGGTCGAGCGGGTATGATTCCGAAATTTGCAGAAGGTGTCACTTGTTTTATAAATCATGCAAAGACACTTGAGCCTTTTTTAACTTCAAAGTTGATTAGGTGTCCTTGTATTAACTGTAGCAACGTGAGATATCAAACAACAGAGAATGTTTCTATGCATCTTATGTGCTAGTGATAAACGTCGATGCCTAGTGGATGAGTCTAATATCGAGGGTGAGGAGGGTGAAGAGAATGAGGATGAGGATGCTAATGATGAGTAGTTGTACCTAACTACTAGACATTTTGGACTTAGTATATATAGTTTGTACACTTTTTAGATTGTTTGATCGTATTTTAAGTTTAATTTGAAGTAGTGAAACGTAAATATAGAAAAATATCGTCTTGACAGCTATTTGAGCTGGTTTTGGTTGAATATATGCATTATCAAATATGCAGGTTGGCAATTCAAATTGCAGCAATTTACTGCCAATTTTATGGTAAAATATCGACAACAAACCGACCTCCTGAGATCGGTGTTTTGGGTAAATTTTCCAGAAAACCGACATCAGGTAGTCGGTTTTTTGAATAAAATTTTCCAAAAAACCGACCTCAATAGGTCGGAATCGCGTGAAATAAGAAAATGAAATTTAAATAATACCGACCTCAAGAGGTCGGAATATCAGAAAAATAATAAATTAAAATTTCAGTAATACCGACTTCCGGAGGTCGGAAAACCAAAAAAATAATAAATTAAAATTTCAGTAATACCGACTTCTGGAGGTCGGAAAACAAAAAAAATAATAAATTAAAAATTAAACAATACCGACCACCGGAGGTCAGTATATTATATTTTTAATAATATATTTTTAAAAAGAAACCGACTTCAGGAAGTCGGAAATAAAACAAAATAAAATATATATTAAATTCTTAATTTTTGGATTTAAAATTAAAATCGACATCCGGAAGTCGGTAAATACCGACCTCCGGATGTCGGTATAGAAAATCAACCAAGCCTTTTCCGACTAGGGCTTGTGAGTCGGTTTTGAGTCGGTTTTTCAGGGAAAACCGACCTCCGGATGTCGGTTTTTTGAGGTCGGTTTTCCCTGTTTTTCTAGTAGTGTTTATCCCTGCTATAAATTAAAATGTTATAAAATATCTAATTATTTATATATTAAATAGTATCATTTTAATGTTATATGAATGTCTAATGACTTTTTGACTTCATCCTTACTAATAAATACTATTCATCATATTATATTATATTATATTATATTATATTATATTATATTATATCAATCTTTCCAATGTTCAAACTTATTTTCGGGTAATTTCATCACCCGGCTCATAAAGGTATCTTTATACCACCTAAAATTAGATAAGGTCTGACATCTTAGACCATTAAGGAGGGTACGAATAGTCTCATACTGATTGGTAAATCTACCATTAAAATGTTCTAATATGGTGAGAACAAGGGTATAAACAACATCTTCTCTATTTTTAATTAGATTCATGCCTAAGCTATCAACACCATCATCAGTAGCCACCACATTTATGATTGAAGCTTTCTCATCAATACTCAAATAGTTATCCCTGTGGATTACCGCCGACACCCGATCCTGTAATCTGGTATCAGAGCCAAGAACCTTCATGGTATATATTAGATAGAGGTGAAGTATTTGACATAGATATGATCTTTGTCATATGGATCCGGGAGAAACTTGTACTAAAAGTACTAGACTTGAAGAGGTTGATATACCTCAAAACCTTGATTTGTTAAACAAATGGACTATTTCTAAAGTCCCGATTAAAACTATTTATGATTATGGTTGGTTTGATAAACTGTCTTCTAAACAGCTGATAAAGTCTACTGATCAATCTTTAGCTTTAAATTCATCTGAACAGACTATTCGTTTGTTAAACAAACGTGATATCGATTTATATAAAAATTAGTACAATTACCTACATATCGGTATGGTTCAAATTGTTTTTAAGCCTTTGACCCTTAAAGGGTTACCTTAGACGTTTTTAGCAGCTTTAAGAGATGCTAGAAATTTAAATTTTAGACAATCTTTAATGGGTTCAATCGAATCTACTGTAGCTTATGGTCCAGTATATTTCAATACGCAACTCAATCTGTAATTATCTCTTTCTGATGTTAATATTCTTGAGGCATTAGCATTAAATGTTAAAACGCATGGTTATAATTACGTGCCTGGTTCAGAACTTATAAGTTTATCTTATAGAATTTATTTTAAATTATTATCTACTTTAAATCCAAGATGTAAGTTATACGATACATCTGATCAAACTATATTGGTGGAAACCAATTTTGCAAGGTTCAAGGTCACCACCAGGAGACCTATTAAGTGAGAAGAAATTGATTTCCCAACTACATGGACTCTAAATTCGGTCATATCCCCAAGTCAAGTAACTAATGCGGTTACCAATTATGATTATTCTCATATTTCGCAAAATCCCGATGGAAGGGTTTGTATTCAGTTTTCTGATAATAGCTATACTCCTCATAGGCAGTCATTTTCTAATAGTTTAATGCCTACAGTGAGTCCTATTTATAATAGACGTTCTTTATCCAGTCGACTTTTGTCTGCTATGCATCATATTTCCCTTGTTGAACCTGTTTATGGTCCAGGACGAGATCATGCTGCTTCATTACATATCATTGCAACTGATAGTAACTCAATGGTAGAAAAGGTTAAAATTGACCCCCGAACAAATATAGTTCAGGCAAATGATGCTAATTTTGATAAGGATATTCCTTTTGTATCCGAAATGGATTTTGACCCAAACGATTCTTAATGATTTCACAACTTATTGATTTTAGCGCAGGTTCTCTGGCAAGAAAGCATATCCAAAAAGAATTTTTTGATAAAAAATGGAACCAGTGTAAAACATGGTTTTTTGATACTTATAGTAAAGACGATATGAATAATATCTCTCAAGAGTTTTATGAAACTTGTGCTTTGCATAATCAAATTATGTATTTTGTTCCTTGGTTTATAACCACTTATTTGCCTTTATATGTAAATGTTATAGAAAGAACTTATAAAGATGGTAGTGGTAGCCTTATAAAAGTCATCTACCCTCCTCAATCACCTTTTATATTGCCTAATAATACAGGTATTACTTTTACTGCATTTCAAAAATTCATTGATAAAGATATTGCTTCAGTCAGCATTGCTGAAATTAATAAACTTATTACTCAAAATAACTATCTGAGTTTATATGTTAAAGTTTTGGGTGAACATATTAGTTCTCTTGATAAAAAACTTGATGAATTGACTATCTTGATAAAAGGTATAAAAGCTGATATGGCTAAAACAAATGTTGCCTCTACTTCGGCTAGTAAAATTGACGCTCAGGTTGTCCCTACTCATGTTCAAAGATCGCCTGAGATTCAGGATTTTAAATTTAAATCTTTAAATGATTTAGAAGAAATTCTTGATAAAAAGTTTTTTGGTTTAAATATAAAACCAATAGATTTATCGAAAGATTTTTCGGATAAAATAGAAACAACTGTTGATTATAAAAATCAAGTTTCTTTAGAGTTTAATAAACTCAGAGGTTATCCTAGAAAAAATAATAGTTATGCTAATAAACCCAGCATGCAGACTTATTATTATCCTCGTCCTACTCCTCAAGATGTTTTGATAGAGAAACGAGATTGGAATCAGACGAATACTTCTTATAGTGGTTCCAAAATTTATGAATGAAATCTTGATGGTTTGACTGATAGGCAATTAACTATTTTGGTTCATAGAATGCTTATGTATGCAACTATCTGTAAACGTGTTAAAAATACAGATAGAACTATTTGCAAAATGATTATTGCTGATTTTACTGGCCAACTTCGAGGCTGGTGGGATAACTATTTGAGTATTGATGAGAAAGCTTCAATCATAAATGCGGTGGCTACTGATGATGGTGTTGATAACTTAGGCATGGCTCTAATAAAAAAATAGAGAAGATGTTGTTTATACCCTTGTTCTCACCATATTAGAATATTTTAATGGTAGATTTACCAATCAGTATGAGACTGTTCGTACCCTTCTTAATGGTCTAAGATGTCAGACTTTATCTAATTTTAGGTGGTATAAAGATACCTTTATGAGCCGGGTGATGGAATTACCCGAAAATAAGTTTGAACATTGGAAAGCTAAGTTCATAGATGACCTTCCTTCCTTATTTGCTGAAAGAGTTAGAAAAACTCTAAGGGGTAGTCACGGTGACATTTTGTATAAGGATTATACTTATGGTAAGCTTATAGGGGCTTGCACGCAAGAGAGATTAAACTTGTGTAATGAATTACTTTTGTCCAGACAACTTAAGATGGATAAGCTTAAAGAAAGATCTCAGCTAGGAGACTTTTGTACCTAATTCGTTTTACCCGAGCAAAGGGTCTGTCAAGGATCTAATACATACTTCTTATTGAGCCCATGTGTCTGGTGGTTCTAACCGGGAAAGGGTGCCCTTTTTTTCTCCCCAATAACGAGTTTTGGTCCATGGCTTATCAGACGTAGACACTAAGGCAAAGCCAATAAAAGTAGTGCTAGATCCGACTGTACCTCGATCTCAGAATCAAGTCGAGAAACCATAACAAAATTCTTTATATTTTAATAAAGCTTAGATCGTTCATGGTCTATATAGGAGAGAAGTTAGTTATCCTTTACTTTCGCAGAATTTAGAGAATCAAATATATTTAGACTAAACAATTCTAGTTGCAAAGAATCTACATGTCTTTGCTTCATATCAATTAATACATTAATATCTCTAGTTACTGGATCTGTAACAAAAGTATAACTTATTTCATTATCCTTATAAGTGGCAGAGAATCCTTTTGAGTCTATGCTGGTAAAAAGATAAATTGCATTTATGAACGGAGTTCCAAGTATAATTGGAGGGAATAATTGATTTTTAACCAGGAAAAAGAAATGAGGAATGCAGACTTTATTCTGGCAAATATTCATAGTAGGCAATTTATACTTTATATCTAAAACATGTCCTCATGCAGATTTAACCATATGAGAAGTTTTTTGAAAGTATTTTGTAGGCACTAAGCCTTCTTGAATACAACTAACATCAGCACCACTATCAATCATGGCAATATTAGAAATCGAAAAAAAATTATCGATTAAAATAGTACATTTAACGTACCATTTATGGGCAGTAATAATTTGCATCATTCCTAAAATTATATCATTTTTAGGGTCAAGATTAACAGAGTCTTCCCTTTTTTTTATAAATACCTTTGTCATTAGAAGACATATGATTATTTTTGGGTAGACACAAAATTATTTATCTCTATCTGAGTAATCTATGATCACAAATCAACTGATTCTGTTTAAGAGATTTAATCTCTCTTTTTAAATTCTCAATTTCATCTTTTAAATCATCGAAAGAAGAATCTCTTTCGATAAAAGTATTTGTCATCATAAGACGGGTATCAACCTCCTTTAAAGAATATGGTGCAGAGTATTCAAAATCATTCTTCTTATTCTCAAAAGGTTTTGAAGAACTTGAACTAGCCTCATTTGCAGTAGCTAGATTGATAATCTTTTCGCGAAGCTTATTATCAGTAACTTCTTTCACAAGCTCAATCACGTTATCAGAGGTGATCGTGTTAATATTGAAATCCTGAAATTGCGATTGTAGTTTATAAATTTCATCATCATCACAATTGCAATTATTACCTTGGCAAGTGGCGCAAGGGCTATCAGTATTTTTATCACTATCAGATAAATCAAGCAGTTCAATATTAGAATCAGAATGAGAGTAATAATCATCTTCAGAACCTGAGGTGTATAACAAACCATAAACTTTATCATAAGTCTCACTATCTAGTTCTAAAGTTTTCAACTTATTCAACTTACAATTTGGTGCTATGTGGCCCAGTTTTCCACATGTATAACACTTGATTTTAGATAGATCTCTTCCAGATCGATCTTTGGTAAATCTAGTAGACTTACGAAAGTCTTTTCTAGCTTCACGTTCTTCTTTGGTCCTACATCTAGATCTCCTTTTCTTGTGGGATCCTTCGGTTCTAGAGGATTTATAATACTTGCTCTTGTTCTTGCTATTAGCAGAAGGCTCGGGTAAATCGAATTGGGTACAAGAGTCTCCTAGCTGAGATCTTTCTTTAAGCTTATCCATCTTAAGCTGTCTGGACAAAAGTAATTCATTACACAAGTTTAATCCCTCTTGCGATCAAACTATATTGGTGGAAACCAATTTTGCAAGGTCCAAGGTCCAAGGTCCAAGGTCACCACCAGGAGACCTATTAAGTGGGAAGAAATTGATTTCCCAAATACATGGACTCTAAATTCGATCATATCCCCAAGTCAAGTAACTAATGAGGTTACCAATTCTGATTATTCTCATATCGAGGTACAGTCGGATCTAGCACTACTCTTATTGACTTTGCCTTAGTGGCTACGTCTGGTAAGCCGTGGACCAAAGCCCGTTATTGAGGAGAAAAAAGGGTGTCCTTTCCCGGTTAGAACCGGTTTGACTAATAGACAATTAACCATTTTGGTTCATAGAATGCTTATGTATGCAACTATCTGTAAAAGTGTTAAAAATACAGATAGAACGGTTTGCAAAATGATTATTGTTGGTTTTACTGGCCAACTTCGAGGCTGGTTGGGATAACTATTTGAGTATTGATGAGATATTATATTATATTATATTATATTATACTATAATATTATTATCATCATCATCATCATCATCATCATCATCATAATAATAATAATAATAATAACAATAATAATAATAATAATAATAATAACAATAATAATAATAATAACAACAACAATAATAATAATAATAATATATAAGTGGAGAGCCCCTAATTTAAAAATAAGATTACTAAAATACCCCTTAAAAAGTTAAATGACCTAATTACCCCTTCTCTAAAATCCAAATTACACCTTATCTAAAAGTAAAATTACTTTCCATTAATTGACAGCTTTTCCTAATTATTCTTGGTCATTAGACTTCTGTACTAATGTTTCCCTGATTATTCAAAGTATTAAAGAAAGACTAAAAGTGATTTGTTGAGAATTCCAAAAGATAATCAGTAGCAAAATGTATAGTTAAATCAAATAGACAAAAACAAAGCCCCAAATCTAAACGTATAGTGACTGGCTCCTTTCACGCACGGAATCACCTAGTGTTTTTTGTTTTCGTCGAAATTTGAACCTGAGACCTCAAGGCTCTTTAACCAACTTCATTGATCACTAGGCCACACTCTTGGGTGATCCTTAGTAACTTTTAATGTTATTCTATTATTCTTTCAATAATTTTTACTGCCTTAGTAATTTTCAATTTTACTATGGGAGAGGCACAACCAACAATAGTTGTGTGAAGCCCCATTTAGCTTTTGACACTTGAAAAGTGAGCTCATTATTTACTTTACATGCTATTTACTCATCTTCTTATTTCATTAATTTATTCTTCTTATTCCTAAAAAAAATAGTAACTAATATTAAACTTTTAAATACACAATTAAGCAATTTAATAAATATATTTTTTTTTAAAATAACTGAATCATTTTTAGAACTGTCATTATTAATAACACTACTTAAAAATGCTACAATTCACCCAAAAAAGATCAGCAGACTCTGTCAAATTTTCAATGATTTTTTTTTAGAAAAAAACACAACTGACAAACTCTGTCAAAATTTCAATGATTTTTTTAAAAAAAATAACTGACAGACTCTGTCAGATTTTCAATGATTTTTTAAAAAAAAATACACAACTGATGGACTTTTAAAAATTAACGTATTTCCGCTGATTATTTTTTCACTTAAAAATTATAAAAAAATATTATTTTATAAAAACAAATCGGCAAATGTCTGTAATTTTTTTATACAAAAATTAATGAAGGTTTATCGATAAAGTGTAAAATTACAGCTGAACAGTATAAATAAAAATAATATAAGTATAGAAATTAGTATCTTGTGTTTAAATGTTACATAAAATGAACTCTTAAAAAATTAGTATTGTGTGAGTCCATTTCTAATTATTGCTATTTTTTATTTTTGTAATTTCATATTCAACCTTACCGTCTCTATTACTTGTTGAAATATTTTGGGTTTGAATACATTTATTTTTTATTTTCTGTTTCTGTTTATGCTCCTTTTTGAATTAATTCTTTTCTTCATTTCATACATTTAAGATGATTGCTTCAATTATTTAATTTTTCTGGATTGATTACTTGAACCCAAAAAAAAGTATAAAAAAAAAACTAGAACGTGAAAGTATCAAATTTTAAAAAAATCTTAGGAATAAATTAACAACAATTAGGATATGCTTCTGACATATTTAAACAAAATTTGAATTATTATTTCTTAATAATAAAATTATCAGTGTATTTTAATTTATTAATAGTTAAGATTGATAACATGTAATTAGTTAATATTCAAAATAGATGTTAAATTATAAATTGATAGTGTAAAATGTTGTATAAAAAATTAAATACTAATATTTTATGCTTACGCAATTCTTATTTATACTCTTCAACTGCAGCTTTACACTCTTAAAATCGGTGGACATTAGTTAATTTTTGTAACCAAAAAGAGATTGATGGATATCTGTCGATTTTTTTTAATTTTTTAATTTTTTTTTTATAGTTTTTGTGCATTTTGCATGCAAAATAACCAACAAAAATACATTGGTTTTTTTTTTTTAGAAAAATCATTGACAATCCAACTGAGTCCGTCAGTTTTTTTCGTTAAATTTTAACATTTTTTAATAGTATTATTAATAAAGAATTGAAATTGTAATAGTTCTAATACACTTTAACTATTTTAAAAGAAAATATATTTACCAAATTACTTAATTGTGTACTTAAAAGTTTGATATTAGTTAGGAATAAGAAGAATAAAAAAATTGAAAGAAAAAGAAGAATAGTGATAAATGGCATGTAATGTAAATAAAAGGGTCCACTTTCCAAGTGTCAAAAATTAAATGGAACCTCACACAACTATTGTTAATTGTGCCTCTCCCATAATAAAATATTTCCTTCTAATGTTATTCTAATAAGCCACCAAATTTTCTCATCTTTGGCTAACTTTCGTGTATATTATTCTGTTTGGTTTCTGCTCTTCATCTTCAACGTGTGATGCTCAAAGAAGCTGTGTTTTATGAGAAAATTAGAGGCTTTTCAACCCATATAAGTATTTTATGAGAAAATTAAAGTTAAAATCATATATGGGTTGAAATACTTCATTAAAGTTTTATATGTATGTTGTATTTTTTTTATATGAAATACTTCATTAAAGTTTGAAATCATATATGAAATACTTCATTAAAGAAAATTAAAGTTAAATTTCAGTTATCATACAAATATTTTTTATATGTATGTTGTATTTTTTTTTATGCTCTGCAATATACAATTATCTCCCCTCTTTTTACTTTTTTATTTCTTTAATACTCATGTGTTTGAATCGAATTAAGATTCAGATAACTATGGGACTCAATTTATGTATTAGTTTAGTCTTTATTTTGTCATGCATAATAGTCAATTTTATGGGATAAATAATTTTATTATATGCATATATTTATATGTGTTCGAGTATGTATTTATTTTCAAATTAAAGTACTATATATGTCACTAAAGTTGCATCAACTTTGCAAGATTTTCTAACCCTAATTTACGAGATGCTACTTTTTTGTATGTTTTGATTTTTATTTTGTAGTACAAAAAGAACCCAATAATATATATACCATTTAAAATTTATCATTTGTAATACAATGTATTTTGAGATAAACGTGCAACGCACGTTCCCAGAAACTAATTGTTATATAAATTTAATGGTCTTGTTAAAGATTTGTATTGTAGGTTAGTGTAGGGGTAGGTAAGTGTTGAGAAATACATATCTTGTACATTTATTGTTGTATATTTATTTTTCATGTTTGAAGATCAAATCTCATTAAGTGGGGATCACGATTTCTTGCCTAAAATATGGGCTGGATTGATTTGTACCAAGTTGTATATATATCTAATCAGTCTGTGAATAAGAAAACATACTGCACAGAAAATTCATATCTTCTCTTCCTTTTTAAGATGATATCAGAGCTTGATCATTCCAAAAATCCCAACGCTAGCAATAAGAGTCACGATATGGACTCATCAAATCCATATTTTCTCCAACATTCAGATCATCCCAGCCACATGCTTGTTCCAATCAAGTTGAATGGGATCAATTATCTATCCTGGAGCGAATCCATGATACATGCTCTCACAGCCAAAAATAAACTATTTTTTATTGATGGGTCAATCAAACCACCGTCGAAAACAGATAAGCCAACATAATATGCATTGTGGAATCAATACAACGGTATAATTTAGTCATGGCTTGCTCATTAGGTGGAACTTGATCTAGATAAAGGAGTCATTCATGCCAAGACTGCTCACCCAGTATGGTAAGATCTTAAAGATCAATTCTCACAAAAGAATGCACCTGCAATATATCAGATTCAAAAGTCATTGACTTCACTCTCACAAAGTAACATGAACATTTCTTCCTATTTTACAAAACTCAAAGGTCTCTGGGATGAGTTAGATACATTTGGAGTACTTCCCACATGCAACCAAATCAAAGCACACACTGATCAAATTGAAGAAGACCGTCTAGTGTAATTTCTTATGGGTTTAAATGATGTCTATAATGTTGTTCGATCAAATATTCTTATGATGTCTCCCCCTGCCTAATGTACGCCAAGTGTATTCTCTTGTTATTCAAGAGGAAACACAGATACAAATAACGTCGGAATCAGCAGAAAGTTTCTCTATCGCAGCTGCACTTCAAAGGCGTACTAATAGTGCTTTCAACAAACTCAAAGATAAGCAACATTGTGAGCATTGCAATCGAGAAGGCCACACAATTGAGAACTGTCGCACTCTGAAATTTCATTGCAAACATTGCAATAGAAAAGGTCATATAGAGGACAAATGCAAGTTTAAAAATGGAACTTGGGCTCCCAACAACTCGGGAAGCCAAAATAATCGACAACAACACATATCTCAAAGTAATCCTTCTCATGTTGCTAATGTAACAGTATCTTCTCAATTTAAGAATGAGGTTCACTCGCAAGATGCCAACAATTCACATGGATTTTCAACAGAACACAACTTCAACAGATTGCTCAAGCAATAAGCTTGTTCACTCAAAATAATAACTCTGCCGGTAATAGTGATGCCTATGCAAATGCAACAGGTTTATCTCTTTTTCATATCGTTTCAATTAATTCTGCATTCACTAAGTCATGGGTCTTGGATAGCAGAGCAACTGATCACATTACTTCTGATTCCACATTCTTCACTCAAACAAAATCCCCGTCAATACCTGTTGTCAATTTGCCTAATGGGTCACCCGTATCAATTCTTTCCACTGGCACAATTCCATTTAACTCAGAAATTACCTTAAATAATATTTTACATGTTTCATCTTTTCGTTTAAATTTAATGACTGTTAGCAAACTTACCAATGATTTAAATTGTTGTGCCCTTTTGTTTCCCACCTTTTTTGTATTGCAGGACTTGGCTACGAGGAAGATGATTGGCTCGGGTAAACATCATAGTGGTCTCTATTACATGTCATCAGTGCAGCAACCACCCATTTCTCATCAAGTTTCACAACCCAAAAATTTATGGCACATGCGTCTAGGGCATCCGTCAGCTTCTTGCCTCAGATTAATTGCTCCATTGTTACCTTCTTGTAGTGTTTCTTTTGACAATAATTATGATATTTGTCCTTTCGCTAAACAGACACGACTTGCATTTCCATTGAGTAATATACCTACCCGTGCTTCATTTGACTTGTTACATTGCGATGTTTGGGGTCCCCATCGAGTACCAACTGATTCAAGGGCTCGTTTTTTTCTTACTATCATGGATGATTTTACAAGATGTACTTGGTTATTTCTTATGAAATACAAGTCTGAATCTTCTCATCTTTTGCAATCTTTCATATCATTTACTAAAAATCAATTTCATGCTTCAGTTAAAAAAATTAGGACAGACAATGGCAAAGAATTTGAAGCAATGAAATTTTTTTGCACTCTCATGGAATCAAATACCAATGAACTTGTGTTTCAACACCACAATAAAATGGAGTAGCTGAACGCAAGCATCGTCATATTTTAAATGTTGCACGAGCTTTACGCTTTAAGGCTCACTTGCCAATCACCTTTTGGGGCGAATGTGTTTTGACTTTTGTCTATATTATTAACCGATTACCAACCCCATTGTTACATTCTAAGTCACATTATGAATTGTTATATCATAAATCACCATCCCTTAGTCACCTAAAAGTTTTTGGTTGCTTGTGCTACTGTTGTTCATCATAAATAATAATTTGATTCTCGAGCCAAATGTTGTGTCTTTGTTTCAGTTAGATTCAGGCATGCTACACTTTTTAGTTATTGGGAGAACCCAAGTACTCTCTGCCAACTCGAACACCCCCTTAAAAGAACATCGTAATAGGTATCTTGGAGGTGTCCTGGAATTCGAAGAGCCTCGTAAAGCTCCGGAGATTCTATGGGAAATTGAAAACGTCGAAGTAAGTTGTGGCTTATAAATAGGAAGATGAGGAGATAAGGGGCGAAGGATAAACCTTTTCTTCTGTATGAATCGATATTATTCCATTCCAAATCCTTCCCGATACCTCCCAAGGAAAATCTCGAATATTTAAATTGACGGGTTAATGTGAGCTTATTCATGCGGTTATGCACTCTTTGAATAGGAATCCGTTTTCTGAAAGATCCTGGCTTTCATATTTTGGTGGGTCTCTGAGATCCTTTCGATGACCTATGTTGAAGGGATATCTATCTAATCCGATCGATTGCGTAAAGCCCGCGGTAGCAACGGAATCGGGGAAAGTATATAGAAAAGACAGTTCTTTAGCTGACGTATTATTTCACATTTGAATTTCTCTTACATTATTTTTGCTTGACCGGTACCAAGAACTCCATTTTCACTGAATTCTGGGTCGGGGCGCTTAGCAGCCCCTACTTTCACATTAAGCTCACTCTCGGCCGGGCTCGAAGCAGAGGGTAGAACGTAATATCTCTTGTTGGTTCAGCTCATCAAGCTATTACAAAAAGAGTCCTCAAAGAAAGAAGCCAAGGCTTGAAGGAGCGTAGCCTTATTCAAAAGGAATTGATAGGATTTTCTCTCTCTGATTGTCTCCTACAATAAGATAAGAGGTAAGAAGCAAGGAAGACTGTTTATGAATAGCCCTTTTCAGTGCCTTATATCATAAATATAAAAATCAGTATGGTGCCCCGGTAGACGCGCAGACCGAGTGAGTTTTCGCCGATCCAAATCAAAGATTGAGGGACCTAATGGACTTTAGGACTAAAGCAGAGAAAGAGATGTCCTTGTCAGAGGACCTTGTGCTCTTATTCTTCTGTCAAAAGTAGGTAAGAGCAAGTGTCTGATCAGATCAATCAAGCGATAGGGGCAGAGACTTTACTTCACTAGGACGGAGTTGCTGTCGATTGAGGATTGGCCGAGAGGCCTCAAGATGAAGAGAGTGAAACTAACCCTGAAACTTCTGATCTTGATCTTACGATTGAAGTCAGGAAAGGGGAAAAAAAGCTTGTACCTAACTCCCTTTGAACTACTATATATCCTATCCAAAATTGTCATCCTCCTACAAGGCCTTTATATCCACTTGTAATTCGGTATCCATACCAAAGACTAGAAGGGAAGCCTTGTGTGCCCCTCACTGGAAGAGGGCGATGATGGAGGAGATGAGTGCACTTGAGAAGAATGAGACATGGGAGATTGTTGATTTACCTCCTGGAAAGAAGACTGTGGGATCTAAATGTTGAGACTAGTGCAATTAGGTAATCGACCAAGTAATCCGCGCACCACAGATACGATAAGAAGCACCCCTCAATCGATAGGTCAAAGACAGAAATATAGTACCAGTGACATCTCTAATCTTTGAGAAAATCGGGGTCTTTTCCACATAATAGCGTCAATTGCTCCTTCGGATCACTAAGTAAAATCTTGACTCACACATATCGCGGTGTATTGTTGTCAACCGGTCCTGGTAGAAGTGGCGACCATTCTCAAGAACGAAAAAAACTGAGCTGAGGGAAGCCCTATGAGTCACTGAAACGACGGCAAGACCTTTTTTAGCTTTATAATACCTGTCATTAGGCTATTGCTCCAAAGTGATAGAATGTAGTTGACAAATTATGCAAAGGAGTAAATATTCTCCTGATTTTTAGCTTCATGGCAGGAAGAATTTTTCTTCCTTTTGGTAACTTTTTTTCACTTTTGCAGTTTTGGCAAATCAGCCAAAATGTCTACATGAGTTGTAATTGTTGAAATTGCTAGATTTTCTTATGTCATTGATGACAATAGGCATGATTTTCGTTCTCTATAAATTTAGAGCATTCAACTCATTTATAGACACACCAAAAAGAGAGAAGAAAAATATAGAGAGCAATGAGGTTTTCATAGACTGAAAGAAAATAGTCTGTGAAGGAAAAATTAGAGTGAGCGATATTTTAGTAAGGTGGATAGTCAAAAGAGGGTTATTTCTTTTGAGTGTGTAGTAGTCACTTTGAGTATTGTACTCGTGCTACTATTGTAAAATTCCTTACTATAGTGATATCAGTTGTTCCTCTTGGCCCGTGGTTTTTCCCTTATTCAAAAGGGTTTCCACATAAAATTCTTGGTGTCATTATTTTATCATTTTATTCTCATTATTCCGCTGTGAATATTTTTGTTGTTATTCCATATTTTCCCAACAACCTGGTATCAGAGTCTTGATTTATGATATCTGTATTTTTGGGTTTACGATGGAAGCTAACACAAGTAGAATGGTTACTTTGAATGGCGTAAATTATGTCATTTAGAAGGGAAAAATGAAAGATCTGCTCTATGTCAAGAATTTTCATCAACCGATATTTGCTACTATAAAGCCTAATAATAAAACCGATGAAGAGTGGAATCTGTTGCACAGACAGGTTTGCGAGTTTATTAGGCAGTGGGTTGACGATAATGTGTTGAACCATATTTCTGGGGAGACACATGCTCGGACCCTATGGGAGAATCTTGAAAGTTTGTATGCTCGGAAGACTGGAAACAATAAAATGTTCTTGATAAAACAGATGTTAAGTTTGAAATACCATGATGGTTCTCCGCTGACAGATCATCTGAATAACTTTCAGGGGATCATGAACCAGTTATTTCTATGGGCATTAAGTTTGACAAAGAAATCCAAGGCTTGCTTTTGTTTGGTTCCCTACCAGACTCTTGGGAAATATTTAGAAATTCATTGTCAAATTCTGCTCCGGATTGTGTCAATATGGATTTCGCCAAGAGCAGTGTTCTTAATGAAGAGATGAGACGAAAGTCTCAAGGTTCTTCTTCATCAGATGTCCTCGTGATTGGCCCTAGAGGGAGAAGCATGAATCGTGGTTTTCAAAATAGAGAACATAATAGAAGTATATCCAGAGGCAGACTTAGCGATATTGAGTGCTATCATTGTGGGATGAAAGGGCACACAAAGAAGTTTTGCCGAAAGTAGAAGAAGGAGAACAGAGACAAAGAGGAAAAGAAAGAAGATGGCAATGAAAATTGCATAGCCGTCGTCACCACCGAAGATCTTGTTACTGTCCTTGATGCGAATCTGATAAAAGTTGCTTGCGCTGAGTCAAATTGGGTTGTGGACACTGGTACCGTATCTCATGTGACATCAAGGAAGGATTTTTTTCTCATCCTATACTTCAGGTGACTTTGGAACTTTGAGTATGGGTAATGAGACTGTATCTAAGGTGGTTGGTATTGGTACAATTTATTTGAAAACTAGCACTACTAAAAACAACTCAAAAAGGAACGGATAGGAAAGCGACGGACAACGTCGCTCTTGAAAAGCGACAGAAAAAGCGACGTTGTCCATCGCTTTTCTATTTTTTTTTAATTTATAATTATTTTTTTATAAAAGCGACGGACAACGTCTGAGAAAATGATCAAAATGGTCCTTAATGTATATGTGTTGCTTTATTTTGGTCCTTAGTATATCTCACTTGATTGAAATGGTCGTTAATGTATGACAAAGGGTGTTCATTTTGGTCCTTCACCCCTAAACCTAACAGCTTTGTTAAAGAAAATGTTAAATTTAACTGTGGATCCCACGTATGGGTAACACATCCACCATTGTTATCTTCTTTGTTAGCTCCGAAGAAAAAAACCCTTGAAATCTAACACCTTTTTTTCTACTCTCTCTAACAAAATCCACTATTTTCTCTTTCTAAATTATTTTGGGTGATCTCTCAAAATAATTGGAATTCTCAACTAGCCGATTTTAATTGGTTGGTGTTTTTTTTACCCCATTTAAATTAGGAGCCAATAAAGGGCAGTGTAAATATATGTATTTTTGTCCATTGTCTATTTCTTGGATTAGTTGCAAAAATAATTGTCATGGTGTTCTCTTCATTTTCCAACTCTTCTGGATGTGGGGTTCAAGGGGGAAGAGGATGGATATCCTCGGACCTCTTGGCTAAGTTTATTTCCTTTTTTCTTGTTGGGTAAAGGCATGCAACCTTTCATGGAGTTCTTTCTTTGGAGCTAATAAAGAAGACAACAATGGTGGATGTGTTACCCATATATGGGGTCCACAGTTAAATTTAACATTTTTTTTAATAATTATGTTAGGTTTAGGGGGTAAAGGACCAAAATGAACACCCTTTGTCATACATTAAGGACCATTTCAATCAAGTGAGATATATTAAGGATCAAAATAAAAACAACACCTATATGTTAAGGACCATTTTGATCATTTTCTCGACAACGTCTCTTTGTACGTAGCTTTTTTTGGCAGATTTTTGCGTCAAAATTATTTATAATTAATTATTTTTTATTTTTTATTATAAGCGATGGTTAGAGTCGCAATTATTAAAAAATAATTTTAAAGAAAGCGACGCTGTCCGTCGCTTTCTTTAAAATTTAATTTATATTAAAAAAAATAGAAAAGCGACGGATAGCGTCGCTTTTGTCCGTCGCTTTTCGATCAATACGCGGTCAACTCATTTAAAAAAGCGATGGACAAAAGCGATGCTGTCCGTCGCTTTTTACAAAATAAAGTGACCCAGATCGGGTCACTCCTCCATTTTCCTCTTCTCTCTTCTCTCTTCTCTTCTTTCTTCTCGTCTCTCTTCTCCACACCTCCACACACCTCCACCCTCACACCTCCATACCTCCACACCTGCCATCGCTGTCGTTACTACCGCTGCCGCTGCCTCCACGCCGCCTCCTTCCTCCTCCATCATTAATTTTCGGGTTAGAGCTTATTTAAAATTCAAGGTTAGATTTTTTTTACTTTTTTCAATTACATTGCATTTATTTTAGGTTAATGTTATATTAAGAACATTGTTAGTTATTATGTAGACTAGAACTTGAATTAGTAGTATTTAAAATTTTAAGTTAGGATTTATTTGATATTTTTTGTTATTATTAGCAAGTTTGTTAGTTTTGAATCTTTAAATTATTTTTTGTCATTTATTTTAAGTTAGTGTTAGAGTATGAACATTGCTAGTTGTGAATCTTGAATAATGGTTATGAATATTTTATAATTCATATAATTGAATTTGTGAACTTGAACTTGAAATTGAGAAGTTTGAACTTGAATTTGATTTTAGAATTTGGAGCATAGTAAATATCTTAGGCTCTTGATTTTAAGTATGAATTAGGTTCTTGAATTAGTTTTCAACTTTAAGTTGTTGAATTAGGTTCTTGAATTTGATAGTGAAGTTGAAAATTTTGAATTAATTTATATTGTTGGGTTATAATCTTAAATTAGTTTTCAACTTTAGGTTCTTGAATTTGATAGTGAAGTTGGAAATTTTGAATTAGTTTATATTGTTGAGTTATAAATATAATCTTGAATTAGTTTATATTGTTGAGTTATAAATATAATCTTGAATTAGTTTTCAACTTTAGGTTGTTGAATTAGGTTCTTGAATTTGATAGTGAAGTTGTAAATTATATTGTTGAGTTATAAATATAATCTTGAATTAGTTTTCAACTTTAAGTTGTTGAATTAGGTACTTCAATTTGATAGTGGAAGTTGGAAATTTTGAATTAGTTTATATTGTTGGGTTATAATCTTGAATTAGTTTTCAACTTAGGTTCTTGAATTTGATAGTGAAGTTGAAAATAGGTTTTTGAATTAGTTTTGGGTTTAATTTTTATACTCTTGAATTAGTTTTCAACATTAGGTTCTTTTTGGTGAACCTTGAATAATGCTTGTTAGTTAGGATAGTCTTGTGAACCTTAATTAGTTTAGGTTAGTCTTGTGAGTTATGTAATATTTGTATATAAGTGTTATTGTTAAAAAAATGTAGAACTTTGAATTAGGTACTTGAATTTGGAATTAGGATTTGGAATTAGGTTTTTGAATTAGATTATAACTTGAATTTGGGAACTTTGAATTTGAAATAGGTTTTTGAATTAGTTTTGGGTTTAGTTTTTATACTCTTGAATTAGTTTTCAACTTTAGGTTCTTTTCTGTGAACCTTGAATAATGCTTGTTAGTTTAGGATAGTCTTGTGAACCTTAATTAGTTTAGGTTAGTCTTGTGAGTTATGTGAATATTTGTATGTAAGTGTTATTGTTAAGAAAATGAGGAACTTTGAATTAGGTACTTGAAATTGGAATTAGGATTTGGAACTTGAATTTGGAATTAGGTTCTTGAATTAGGTACTTGAATTTGGGATTAGGTTCTTGAATTTGGGAACTTTGAATTTGAAATAGGTTTTTGAATTAGTTTTGGGTTTAGTTTTTATACTCTTGAATTAATTTTCAACTTTAGGTTCTTTTTTGTGAACCTTGAATAATGCTTGTTAGTTTAGGATAGTCTTGTGAACCTTAATTACTTTAGGTTAGTCTTGTGAGTTATGTGAATATTTGTATGTAAGTGTTATTGTTAAGAAAATAAGGAACTTTGAATTTGAAATTAAGATTTGAAACTTAAATTTGGAATTAGGTTCTTGAATTAGGTACTTGAATTTGGAATTAGGATTTGGAATTAGGTTCTTGAATTAGATTATAACTTGAATTTGAGAACTTTGAATTTGAAATATGTTTTTGAATTAGTTTTGGGTTTAGTTTTTATACTCTTGAATTAGTTTTCAACTTTAGGTTCTTTTTTGTGAACCTTGAATAATGCTTGTTAGTTTAGGATAGTCTTGTGAATCTTAATTAGTTTAGGTTAGTCTTGTTAGTTATGTGAATATTTGTATGTAAGTGTTATTGTTAAGAAAATAAGGAACTTTGAATTTGAAATTAAGATTTGAAACTTAAATTTGGAATTAGGTTCTTGAATTAGGTACTTGAATTAGGTACTTGAATTTGGAATTAGGATTTGGAATTAGGTTCTTGAATTAGATTATAACTTGAATTTGAGAACTTTGAATTTGAAATATATTTTTGAATTAGTTTTGGGTTTAGTTTTTATACTCTTGAATTAGTTTTCAACTTTAGGTTCTTTTTCTGTGAACCTTGAATAATGCTTGTTAGTTTAGGATAGTCTTGTGAACCCTAATTAGTTTAGATTAGTCTTGTGAGTTATGTGAATATTTTTATGTAAGTGTTATTGTTAAGAAAATGGGAACTTTGAATTAGGTACTTGAATTTGGAATTAGGATTTGAAACTTGAATTTGGAATTAGGTTTTGAATTAGGTACTAGAATTTAGAATTAGGATTTGGAACTTGAATTTGGAATTAAGTTCTTGAATTAGATTATTAACTTGAATTAAGTTCTTGAATCTTAGTTTTTTTAAGTTAAGTTATTTTAAGTTAAGTTTGTTAGTTTAAATTGTTAATTTTGGATTAAGAAGTTTTCAACTTTAGGTTATTTTTTTAACTTGAATTAGCTAGGTACTTGAATTTGGAATTAGGTTCTTCAATTAGATTATTAACTTGAATTTGAAATAGGTTCTTGAATTAGTTTTGAGTTTTGTTTTAGAATGTTGAATTAGTTTTTAACTTTAACTTCTTCAATTAGGTTCTTAAATCTTAGTTTTTTTAAGTTAAGTTTGTTAGTTTAAATTGTTAGTTTTGGGTTAAGAAGTTTTCAACTTTAGGTTCTTTTTTAAACTTGAATTATATAGGATCTTGAATTAGGTACTTGAATTATATAGGTTCTTTTTTAAGTTAAGTGTTAGTTTATTATATTAATGTTAGTTTGTGAACCTTGAATAGCTTGCTAGTTTAGGTTAGTCTTTGTGAACCTTAGTTTAGGTTAATGCTTGCTATCATTTCCCTATACTCTTTGATATTTTGACACATTTTGACACTTTTTTTAAGTTATTGAATACTTTATAGGTTCTTTTGGTGGACCTTTTATGTGTTTAGTGATATTATTACTTCGTATTTAGTTTCTTGTGATGATTGAATCTTATTATGAATGTTGTGGCAACAATTAGTGTTGATTTGGGCTGTATTGAATTAGTTTTGTAAATGGCAGGTGGTGCATATTGAAAATGCAGATTTTTGCAGCTGGAAAAAATGCAGAAAAGCGACGGACAAAGTCTATTTTGTCCGTCACTTTTCTGGAATTTTTTAAAAAAGTTACCCAAAAAAACGACGGACAACGTCGCTTTTCTGGAAAAAATAAATATAAAATAAAAACCGTCGCTTTTTTGTTTGCAGCGCTGGCCGTCGCTTTTAAAGCAACACTGTCCGTCGCTTTTAAAGCAATGCTGGAAAAGCGATAGGTCATTTTCCCACGGAAGTGACGCCGTCGCTTTTGGCCAAAAAAGCAACGGCCAGTGTCGCTTTTGGCCAAAAAAGCGACTGCCAATGTCGCTTTTGGCCGTCTCTTTTTAGCCTTTTTTTAGTAGTGTAGTGTTGGAACTAAACTAGTTTTAAACAATGTAAACCATGCACTTGATTTCTGTCGGTGTTCTAGATGATGAAAGATATGTTAGTACCAATGGTGGTGGAAAACGGAAACTCATTAAGGATTCCCTGATTGTGGCTCGTGGTGATAAGCGTCGTGGTATATATTAGACTACGGCTTTTACTTGTGCTGATATGATGAATGCAGTTGAGAGCGATAGCTCTTCAACGTTATGGCATAAGAGGCTTAGCCACATTAGTGAGAAAGGACTTAATGTTCTGGCCAAGAAGAAATTTGTCAGATTTCAAAAGTGCTAAATTAGAAAAGTGTGAGCACTGCTTGGCTGGAAAACAAAATAGAGTTTCTTTCAAGTCTCATCCTTCCTCAAGAAAGATAGAGTTGCTTGAGATGGTGCATTCAGATTTATGTGGTACAATGAAAACACGGACTTTGGGTGGTGCACTTTACTTTGTCACTTTAATTGATGATTGCTCAAGAAAACTTTGGGTCTGTATCTTGAAGACTAAAGACCAAGTGTTGGGTGTCTTTAAGCAGTTTCAGGCTTCAGTTGAAAGAGAAGCAGGAAAGAAGCTGAAGTATATTCGTACTGATAATGGTGGTGAATATTGTGGACCGTTTGACGAATACTATAAGAAGCAGGGTATCAGACACCAGAAGACTCCTCAGTTGAATGGTTTGGCAGAGAGGATGAATAGGACCTTGATGGAAAGAGTTAGATGTTTGCTTTTTGAAGCAAAGTTACCGAACTCTTTTTGGGGTGAGGATTTATTGACCGCTGCACATGTTATTTGTTACGACCCAACCTACCGGGCCGTGCGGGCGCCTACTCTAACTACCTAGATAGACGAACCCTCACCCCTGTCCAACAGGTAACTTGCGAAAAATAGGAAGTAGTAAAAATAGCCTTTCCTTTTATTATGAAAACCTTGTTATTATAACATTTGAAAATAGAAAACAATTTTGAATATAAATCACCCTCCCTAGGACCTAGTCTAAACAGGTACAACAGCTACTACAAGATTATACAGAATATTTAAAAGGGACACAACTTCCGTCATGGAATCAAAGGACAGAAGTTGCCGGAGATCACCATCGTCATGTACCTATGAAACACCACCAGCCCTGCAACCAGACTATACCAAAAAGATATAGCAAGAGTAGAGTCATTACAACCACACATACTAGTAGGCATCATCGGCCGACCCGAATCCATTCCTACCATCATATAAGAAAATAGGGAAAGCATGAAAATAAACAAAGTAACCCCATCCTTCACCCCTTTCCCCTTACCGGACTCGATCTCAACCGATCGTCCACTCGCACCCCTTACCTCAACCCTTTTTATTCCTTCTACTGCCAACCCCCTCTTTCTCTGGTTCTCCAAAACATCACTAAGCCTAGACTTCCCAAGTCACACTACCCTTAGACTTCCCAAGTCAGACTAACCTTAGATTTCCCAAGTCACACACAGCCCTTGGACTTCCTAAGTCACACAACCCTTAGCCCAACCGCTAAATCCAACTCTAACTGCCTCCTCACTGACCTAGTCAACCCTCATGACTATGCATCCAGGAACAACCCAGACCCTTTCATTCTAGACCCACTACGCATAAGTAACCTGGACCCCCCTCCCGGATCCCTAAATAACTCCTCCCAGGATATTATCTGCTAGTCACACCATGTAAAACTTTCAGCCATTTCCCTAGTTTACCAACTGTAACGACCGGGTCCATCGTTAGGGGTAGTTCTATCATGCCAAGTTTTAGAGTTAGAAAACTTCGGGTTTGGGAGTTTGAAATTCTGGGCTAGGCTAGCCTCGGCCAGTTTTGGAGCGAGGTAGAGTCTAGGGAAATCCGGGTAAAGATGGATTAGGGTGTCTTGGATTGAGATAGTTTTCCACGTAGCCAAGACATAAAGGAGTCCGGGAGACTTTTCAGAATCGCATTTGGGTAAGTAGAACTCCCGGAGTCGCGTTTGACGTGAATGGGTTATTTCAGGACGTCGGGGGAAACAGGTGTGTTGTGAAATGGCCAAAATTGGCAGATTTCTGGACTTTTTGTCTTTGACGAGAGAGGTAACGCACGATAGCGTCCACCACTATAGCGGCAGACAAAGGGCGGTCAACCTACTTAAGACTGCAATAGTGGAGCGGGGACCTCTATAGCAGGCCGACGGGTTTTTAATGCAGAAATAGCTCCCAAAATATTCAGTTTTTCTCAAGTTTATTTTGGGAGAAGGGTTAGGCGATTCCAGGCGTTTTTCTTCCTTTCTCCGTCAAAATTCTTCCTTAAGGTAAGGTTTGCGTTCCCCAATATTTGTATTACGTTTTCTATATGGTAGAATTGCTAGAAGGGAATTTGGGAAAGGTTAGAATAACCTAGGGATGGTGGAATTCGGGGAAGGAAGGGGATTCCAAGCATGTGAGTTCTTGGGTATGGATTAAAGAACATTATTATGATCATAGGCTGTTTAATTCCCAATTTTATCCGTAAAAGATGATAGAACTAGGAGAATTAATGGTGGAAAAGCCTGGGATAGGGGTGGGATGATCATGGGTGGCCTGGGGTTTGGGAATTTAGTATAATCCAGGTAATGTACAGGCCTTGGGTGTTAACTATATGTCCTGTGTGTTATTTTTAGACCAAGAACAAGAGAGGAATCCGGAACACGGGAAAGCTCGGGTCGAATAGAGCTTGGAACGTTTTGAGGTAGGTGATGGCTTATGATTTTCTGTGAATGTGTATATTCATGTACTCATGTTTAAGTGATTTATGCATTACATTGCTTAGGGAAATTGTGTGGAATGTCTAGGGTCCTATTTACAGTCTGTGATTGAATGGTTTTACTTGTTGGTTTTGCAAGTTGTGTGTGTTCATATATTGACTGTGGTTTATTGAAATTTGGTTGGCTCGGGTACTATGCCTGGTACGGGTATAACACATGGTTGGCACGGGTACCATGCCTAGTACGGGTATAACATTTGGTTGGCACGAGTACCACACCTGGTATGGATTTACTTTATTGCATCTTGCATTATTTCATTGACTATTGTATTGCATTGGTTGATATTGGTTCCATGAGTGGACTGGGTTGTTTTACTGAATGTGATACTTGGTATTGGTTCCGTGAGTGGACCGGATTGTCTAGTTAAATATGTTGTTGTTGGTGGTTCTTGAGTGGCCAGGAACTTGTTTAACTGTTGTGTTGGTCTTGGTTTAGGTCGGGTTGAATCATTACTTGGTATGTGTCTAGAGAGGATTCCAGGGTGAGTCCAGGATATACTGAAGGGTATAGTTAATGGCTCATGTTCTTGGTATAGAACTGTAA
The DNA here is from genome assembly GCA_003996215.1 of Jaltomata sinuosa. Classification (NCBI taxonomy): domain Eukaryota; kingdom Viridiplantae; phylum Streptophyta; class Magnoliopsida; order Solanales; family Solanaceae; genus Jaltomata; species Jaltomata sinuosa. The sequence goes on along the minus strand of QJPP01000178.1, from coordinate 335,191 downwards.
GATATGGATTTCATGTTGGGACAAGATAGGTAGAGACTTGTAGTCTAGGGCCTGTATACTTGTTCCATGTTTTCCATATATTTACTTGTATATGTTGTACTGTTATATATATTGTTTACTTGGAAACTGGTTGATGATCCTACCAGTACAGAGTGGTGGTGTACTGATACTGCACTTGTCTTTCTTTTGGTGAGTACAGGAAATCCACCAACGACTGAGACGCGACCTCGTATCTAGCACCGGCGATTTCTGACTTTCAAGGGTGAGCTGCTTGTTCGAGCTACCTTGGGTTATCTTAGAGTTTTGGTCCATTTGTTTCGGACTTAAAACTATTTCATTTTGTCTTTTGGGGTTGCATCCCCGTATTCTAGATATTTGGTATTGATGTTTGGTACAATGACTTTTAGTTCCTAGGAGGGATTTTCGCAGGATAATAATTATGTTTAGTTATTGAATTGTTTGATTGTTAGTTTACTTTTCGCTTGCTGGTTGTAGGTTGTTAGTCTAGGCAAGGGTTGAACTTTATTGGTTCGCTCATCCGAGGGTTGGGTGGGTGCCACTCACGATGGGTTGGGTCGTGACACCAACCACATGTAAATCACTTTTATAACTATGATCAAATCAACAACATAACTAACACAACCCTTGTCGTATAGCCCGGATCCACCCCAGGATCCCCTCTAAACAACAATCACAGAATCCATAATTCATCCTTTTGTCTAGCCCAGACCTACCCTGGGATTCCTTCTAACCAACACCTAAGTGTTAACAGATAACCTGGCCTAAACCAAGACCAATTCAACAGATATAACAGAATTCTCGGTCACTGAAGGACCACCAATCAATATCATAATTTAACAAATAGCCCGGTTCACTCACGGAACCAATACCAGTCAATGTAATGCAATCAATAACAATGCAATGATACAGAAAAGTAAATCCGTACCAGCCGTGGTACCCGAGCCAACCGTTAGTAATTTGTACCAGGCGTCGTACCCGTGCCAACCGTTAGTAATTCGTACCAGGTGTAGTACCCGTGCCAACCATTTGTTATACTTGTACCAGGCGTGGTACCCGTGCCAACCGTTAGTATACCTGTACCAGGCATGGTACCCGAGCCAACTGAATATCAACAATCCACAGTCAATATATGAACACACAACTTGTAAACCAACAAGTACACACCGTTCAACTCACAGACTGTAAAACAGGACCCTTAGACATTCTACACAATCCCTCTAAGCAATGCAATTCATACAACCACTTAGATAAGAGTACAAGCACATACAATATTCACAGAAATCGTAAGCCATCACCTACCCCCTATTCCGAGTATATAGTTGAACCTTGCCCTTCTTCCGAAGACTAAACACACTCACCCTTGTTTACACATAATGAATGATTTCCCCTTTTTAACATAATTTAACCACCCCATTAATCCGGGACATGCATATATAACAACAATACGAGTTTTCACCCTTAGCCCTTAGCAACCAAAGATTCCTTAACATGCCTTTCGCATTCCCGAAAATCCCACCTAGGAGTTTCCCATTTTCATACCCACCTAGTTGTCTTTGCAATCCCCGGTTCCCCGAACCTTCCCGACATCCCACTTCCTGAGTCTATCTTTTTTAGCATACCAAGACAACATAAACTGCCCCAATTAACTACAATCAATCCAACCAAGCCTTAACTCACTCATAACTAATACCAATTCCACCAGACTCCGTGCCCGGAGGCCTACAACATGAATTCTCCATTCCACTATACAACAAGTATAGAATGTAAGCGGGTCTAACTACTCATGAAAACCTAGCCTACCTGGATGCAAAGCAGCTACAACCGCACATTTATGGCTCCGTGAAGGCGTTCTCGGCTGAATGATGGTCCTGGAATCCATTGTTCTGCGTCCCTCCAGCCATGGCCCCTTCTCCTCATGACTCCCTAGCCTTGGAGCAACATGGGAGGGTTTTTGGAGAAACCCTCGTATGTTTTCTAACTGAGAAGGAGAAGCTTTTTAGTAAAATACCATTTTTGAGCTTCTGTTTCCCGTCACTCCGCTATGGCAGTTAGCCCTCTGCTATAGCGGTCTCGCTATAGCGTAATAATTACCGCTATAGCAGAGTGATGTCAGCCCAGGTCATTTCAATTAAAACATAAATTCCCCCTTACGTCACCCTACTTAAACAACGTACTTTAATTTAATTCCCAAAATAATTCAATTTTTGATTCTTAAGGTAACGATGGGTCCGGTCGTTACAATAAATACAAATTTACCCATCGTTCATCCCTGAATGATCCCAAAATACTGAGAAGATGAGTGAGGCTAGCCCGGGACTTTCACCGTCCCAATTGACCACGTAATCTACGAACCTATGCAAAGTACCAGCCTTCCTTAATTAGTCGCGTCGACTTGAGAAAGATTAGATGATCCCACTCTCTCGGAGAATTTGAATTACCCATGAAAACTCACATGTGACATTCCCGAGTACCCAAGAAATCCAGGGTCTCGCTTAATGTTGGAGTAATGAATTCAAAATATCTGGGAGAACTTTTCCTTTCCAAATTCAGATTTCCGTCCGATATAACGGATTTTATTCCGCCATAGCACTTCCGCTACAGCGGTCCGTCAATCGCTATAGCAGTTAACAGTAGTTTTGAAATAGGGGAAAATGGATTTCACCCCTCATTCTCCCTATATTCCCTTCGAACACACCCCATTCTCTCCCGATCACTCCGCTCCCGACGTCAAAATTCTCAGGTAAGACTCGTTTCTACTTGTTCCCTTACCTCCTTGCACGAATTTAGACATGATTATGGTAGAAACCTAGGAATTTGGGTGTATATTGAAGTGGGTTTTTGAACTTGGACTTTTGGTTGGATTTTGTTGAATTCCCGAAGCATGGATATTTCCCTTACGTTTACAATGCCTCCCAGGCGTTCTGGACGTAATGATTACACTATTATTGGCCAAAAAGGGCCAAAATGGGGGTGGAATGTGAAGGGTTGCTCTTGAACAAAAATGGTGATTTGGACGATTTATAGAGGTTATAATGCCTAAACTTTTGTAGTAAATAGTAATGGGGTACCTTGGGTAGGTTGATCTGAACTTGGAACATCAAAAATGGAGTTTTGGACCAAGGGCGCCATTTTCGCACCCCTTGGAGCTTTGGGGATGATGAATACCGCTATAGCGGTTGGGTTTTGCTATAGCGGTTTCCTCTACAGTGGATATCGTCCGCTATAGCGTAAGGACGCGAACCAGTAGCTTCTCAAGCTAACACTTAAAAAAAAATTTCCCATTTTTTGAACCCCTTATGCCTTATCGAGTTCTAACCCAACTCTTGTTACAGTACAGGCTATTCAAACAAATGGATGAAGGAGGACAACTGCCCGTATATGATTATGACTGCTTTCCCGATGAAGCTAGTCGGGAGAGATTTTTGGATTACCGGAGGTTGGATATCTGTTATGAGAGGGGTTGCAAGATGACTAGGGTGGATGGAAAAGCAGTTGTCTTCCACCGTAAGGTTCAAGAGTTTAGCTGGGAGTCCTTGCTAGTAGCTCCCCCTGCAACACGGACAAGATGGGTACATGAGTTTTATGCCATTCTCCCTATAGTCCATTGGAATGAGTCCAACCCCACTATCCGCATCCGAGGAAGGGACGTTCCAGTGGATGCTCATACTGTCAACGAGGTGCTTGGAGTGCCTCACGTCTCCAATGCTGCATACGAGGCCAAGGCGAGGCTTTGGGATCTGACTTGGTTGAGGGACACTCTGGTAGATGCAGCATTCAGGGATCAGGTTTACTGGGTTAGCCCCGAGGGTGTCACTAGCACCTACTTTTCTATGGAGGCTAGGATGTGGCTCAACTTGGTATCCTGGAGGATCCGTCCGTCGGGTAACACGATCGACGTGACCTATGCCCGAGCCCTTGTGGTTGCTTGTGCTATGCAAGGCATCATTATAAATGTGGGGGAACAGATTATCTCCGAATGGAAGGACTTCTACCGGGGTCACAGGAAGGGCCCCTATCTTCTGGGTTTGGTGTCTGAGTTATGCAGGCGAGTAGGAGTGCCTGAGGACCATACCAACTTGGAGATGGCCATGGATGACTCCTTTGACCCTGTCCTGGTAAAGTTGTTCTCCAAGAAGAAGAGGAATATGGACGAGGCAGGAAGCATCTAGCCAGTAGAGGAGCCGACGAGGATGATGATGATGACATCCCCTGCCCCTTCCTAGCCCCAGCCCCCGATCTCTAGAGCCCAGCTGGAGGAGAATTTGGCAGTTGTCCAGAGGTTCATGAAGGATCCTAATGCTGGAGGTGCAACCCCACACCCATCTACTCAGGAACTTGCAGCACTCCGTAGGGAGTTAGAGGAAGAGAAGAAGAAGAGACGCTCCTGGGACCGCATGTTTGCCCGGCTGTGGAAGACCGTTAAGTTCATGTTCTCTTGTGTTGCCCCGGGTCAAGAGCTGCATGCACTCGAGCCTGAGGACAGGCATGAGTTCCTTTTCCTGAGCGATGATGAGGCTTAGGACCTCCCCCTCCCCCTTTTACTAGACACTCGTATTGCTTTGGGTTGCCCCCATTTGGGGCTTGTTAGACAATATTTTTCCCTTCCTTTTCCCCTTTTATTACCGCACATGGATGCTTATCTTTAGACAATTTCTCTTATATGCATACTATGTTAATTATAGCATGTTTTCCTTGATTTATACCGAGATTCGTAACTTATTACTGCTTTTATATTGCCCCCGAAAAGGAATGAAAAACAGGAGAAAGACAGAGCAGGATTCTGCCTCTCGTACCTCTGTTATGGCGGATGCCACGCTGCTATAATGGATCCGCTATAGCGGAGAAAAATCCGCTACAGCAGGAGGACCGTAGCGGTACCGTCCGCTGTGGCGGACTCGATGGTAATCGGTCTAGGAAATTGGATTTCCAGCTACATAAACTCATCCCCCTTCCCGGTTATCCTTGTTCGAACCTATAAATCCTGCCATGGTCATAAACCACCCTTAAGACAATTCCTGGCATCGAACGTATCACAATCAGGCATAACACACTATCAATTACAATGAAATCACAACAACAATTGTTTTTCGGCAATGCCTCCCCACCATTACACTAATGACTCCCTTGTTCCCATGGTTCCCAACCAAGTCCCGACTGTCCTGAAACTGAAGCTTCCCTACAGTCACAGTTCCCAATCCATTATATCTTAACCGATGATAAGCCCTTTTTAACATGCAAAACCACTCCTTAAATCAGTACATTTAACAGATTACCACCGTCTAAGGCACACAAAATTTTCCACTTAAATGGCTTCCTGCAGATGCTACATGCACAGCAGATATCAATTCACACACACACATATCCCAAGTAAGTCACACCAGAATTGTACAACATAATCAATTCAATTTCATGTTACCACCAAGTCAAATCACAACCAATTCAAGCCATATAATCTTACCTTTTATTCATCCCATGGATGGACATTAGCCGATCATCCATGTCTTACCACAGCCTCTCAGGCCAGATACAAATTGAAACCTTCCCGGTTCCAATTCCTCTTGCTTGTCTTATCGCCACCGGAGTACAAAGACCTCCTGCACCTTGTTGAGATACCAACTGGAATCGAGAGATGCGAATTGGACTCAACTTATACAAGAAAGTAAACAGCCGCACGAAAGAATGAAAGAAGGAGATGTTTCCTAGAATTCTTCATAGCTTCCCAAAGATTAGATGTGGATGTCAACACACCAATCCGTAGGACTCTATTAGACACCTAGCTCTTATACTGGGAGACCGGTAACAAAGGCTCTGATACCATCTGTCATGACCCAACCTACTGGGCCGTGCGGGCGCCTACTCTAACCACCTAGATAGACGAACCCTCAGCCCATGTCCAACAGGTAACTTGCAGAAAATAGGAAGTAGTAAAAATAACATTTCCTTTTATTATGAAAACCTTGTTATTACAACATTTGAAAATAGAAAATAGTTTTGAATATAAATCACCCTCCCTAGGACCTAGTCTAAACAGGTACAAGAGTTACTACAAGATTATACAGAACATGTAAAAGAGACACAACTTCCGTCATGGAATCGAAGGACAGAAGCTACTGGAGATCACCATCATCATGTACCTATGAAACACCACCAGCCCTGCAACCAGACTATACCAAAAAGGTATAGCAAGAGTAGAGTCAGTACAACCACACATACTGGTAGGCATCATCGGTCGACCCGAATCCATTCCTACCATCATATAATAAAATAGGGAAAGCATGAAAATAAACAAGTAACCCCATCCTTCACCCTTTTTCCCTTACTGGACCCGATCTCAACCGATCATCCACTCGCACCCCTTACCTCAACCCTTTCTATTCCTTCTACTGCCAACCCCCTCTTTCTCTGGTTCTCCAAAACATCACTAAGCCTAGACTTCCCAAGTCACACTACCCTTAGACTTTCCAAGTCAGACTAACCTTAGACTTCCCAAGTCACACACAACCCTTGGACTTCCCAAGTCACATAACCCTTAGCCCAACCGCTAAATCCAACTCTAACTACCTCCCCGTTGACCTAGTCAACCCCCATGACTATACGTCTAGGAATAACCCAGACCTTGTCATTCCAGACCCACTACGCACAAGTAACCCGGACCCGTCCCGAAAACCCGAGGGATTCAAGGTAAAAGGTAAAGAAAATTTTGTGTGCAAACTTAAAAAGAGTCTTTATGGCTTAAAGCAAGTTACTAGACAGTGGTACAAGAAGTTTGAATCTTTTGTGGGGGAGAAAGGCTACAAAAACACTTCTTTAGATCATTGTGTGTTTGCACAAAGAGTTTCTGACGATGATTTTATCATCCTCTTTCTATGTGTGGATGATATGTTGATTGTGGGCAAGAATACTTCTAGGATAGACGAGTTGAAGAAACAGTTGTGGAAGTCTTTTGCTATGAACTTGGGTCATGCTAAGAAGATTTTGGGCATGAGAATCACTCATCTCAGGGATGAAAGGAAGCTTTACTTGTCATAAGAGAAGTACATTGAACGTGTACTGGAGCGTTTCAATATGAAGAATGATAAGCTTGTTAGCACACCTCTTGCTGGTCATATGAAGGTGAGCAAGAAGATGTGTCCTACAACTAAGGGGGAGAAAGAGAGCATGTCCAGAGTCCCATATTACTCTATCGTTGGAAGTTTAATGTATGCAATGGTATGTACCAGACCTGATATTGCTCATGCAGTTGGTGTTGTTAGCCGATTTCTTAAAAATCCATGAAAAGAGCATTGGGAAGCTGTAAAGTGGATACTTAGGTATCTAAGAGGAAGCTCAGATGAATGCTTATGTTTTAGAAGATCAAATCCAATTTTGAAGGGCTATACAGATGATGATATGGCAGGTGACCTTGATAACCAAAAATCCACTACTGGATATTTATTCACTTTTTCATGGGGAGCTATATCATGGCAGTCGAAGTTGCAGAAGTATGTCGCACTGTCTACAACTGAAGTAGAGTATATTGCAGCTACTGAAGCTGGCAAGGAGATGATATGGCTCAAACGATTCCTTCAAGAACTTGGGTTGCAGGAAATGGAGTACGTTGTCTATTGTGACAATCAGAGTGCAATAGACTTGAGCAAGAACTCCATGTACCATGCAAGAACAAAATACATAAGTAAGATATCATTGGATTCGTGAACAAGTGGAGAGTGAATCGTTTCACGTCAAAAAAATTCACACAAGTGAAAATCCTGCGGATATGCTTACTAAGGCGATACCAAGAGACAAGTTTGACTTGTGCAGAGAACTTGTCGGCATGAGCTCTCTCTAAGAAGACGGAGATACCTCCTTCAAGTGCATGGGACTGGAGGGGGAGATTTGTGGGGTACAACCCCATAAATGTAGTTGACAAATTGTGCAAAGGAGTAAATCTTCTCCAGATTTTAGCTTCACGGCAGGAAGACGTTTTCTTCCTTTTGGTAACTTTTTTCCACTTCTGCAGTTTTGGCAAATTAGTCAAAATCTCTACATGAGTTGTAATTATTGCAATTGCTAGATTTGCTTATGTCATTGATGACAATAGGTATGCTTTTCGTTCTCTATAAATTAAGAGCATTCAGCTTATTTATAAACACACCAAAAAGAGAGAAGAAAAATATAGAGGGCAGTGAGGTTTCCATAAACTGAAAGAAAATAGTCTGTGAAGAAAAAATTAGAGTGAGCGATATTTTAGTAAGGTGGATAGTCAAAAGAGGTTTATTTCTTTTGAGTGTGTAGTAGCCACTTTGAGTATTGTACTCGTGCTACTACTTGTAAAATTTCTTACTATAGTGATATCAGTTGCTCCTCTTAGCCCGTGGTTTTTCCCTTATTCAAAAGGGCTTCCATATAAAAATTTTGGTGTCATTATTTTACCATTTTATTCCTATTATTCTGGTGTGAATATTTTTGTTGTTATTTCGCATTTTCCCAACAGACATTTCTAGCAATCCTACCCAATCTGAAAGTATAGCAGATGACAATCTTGCCAATCCCAACCAACTCGTTCAAAACCCAACATCAGATAAATCTCTTGAGCCTGTTTCAACTACTTTGAATGTTGTAGTTCCTTCATCTCTTCTTTTAAGACAATATGCTCGTACAAAGAAAACTCTTGAATGGCATAAAGACTACATATTGCCAACTCAAGCCAATCATTCTTTTGCAGCATCAAGTCCAACAACAGGCACTCGATATCCTCTCTCTCATTTTCTTTCTTACTCTCGCATATCTTCAGCACATTGTACCTTTTTAGCTAACATCACAGGTCATACAGAGCCTTTTTCATATACTCAGGTTGTTCTTGATCCACATTGGCAACAAGCCATGAATGCAAAATTAGAAGCGTTAAAACAAAATAAGACTTGGAGCTTAGTTCCACTCCCTGCTGGTCAGAAACATATTGGATGCAAATGGGTTTATAAAATTAAATACATATTGGATGGAACGATTGAACATTATAAGGCTCGTCTTGTTGCAAAGGGATATACTCAGATTGAGGGAATCGATTATCAAGAAACCTTTTCTCCTACAGCAAAACTCACGACACTTCATTGTCTTCTTACAGTTATTTCTGCTAAAAATTGGTTTGCCTATCAATTGGATGTCCAAAATGCTTTCCTTCACGGTGCCCTACATGAAGAGGTGTATATGGAACCTCCACGAGGTCTTTGCCGACAGGGGGAGAACACTGTATGTCGGTCTCACAAGTCCCTTTATGGCCTTAAACAAGCATAGAGAAACTGGTTTCTCAAATTTTCAGAAGCTATTCGTAAGCTGGTTTTCAACAATCAAAGGCTGATTATTCCCTTTTCACCAAAGCAAAAGGTACATCATTCACAGTGATTCTTATCTACGTTGATGACATACTTCTCACAGGAAATGATGAAAAAGAAATTGAACGCATCAAAAGGTTTCTTCTCAAACATTTCCGTATTAAAGATCTCGGGGATTTGAAATACTTTTTAGGCACTGAGTTTTCTCGTTCAAATAAAGGCATATTTATGTATCAGAGAAAATATGCAATAGACATTCTTCAAGATTCAGGAATACTAGGAGCAAGGCCCAAAAAGTTTCCAATGGAACAGAATTTGAAGCTAACTTCTACAGATGGAATTCTACTAAATGATCCAACTAAATACAGATGATTAGCTGGAAGATTGATTTATCTCACTGTCACAAGGCCTGACATTGTTTATTCTGTTTGGACACTTAGTCAATTCATGCATGAGCCTAGAAAACCTCATTGGGATGCTGCTGTGCGAATTCTCAAATACATCAAGGGTACTCCAGGTCAAGGTTTGTTATTTCCTTCCACAAATAATCTTATTTTAAAGGCCTTTTGTGATTCATATTGGGGTAGTTGTCAAGCCACAAGTAGGTATGTCACTGGATACTGCATTTTTCTTGGAAATTCACTTATCTCATGGAAATCGAAGAAACAATTAGTTGTTTCTAGATCATCAGCGGAGGCAGAGTATCGAGACTTGGCGTACACTTGTTTGGAACTCACATGGTTACGCTATATACTTCAAGATTTAAGGGCCTCACATGTAACTCCTGCAAAATTATTTTGTGACAATCAAGTTGCCTTACATATTGCGGCAAACCCAGTCTTTCATGAGCGAACAAAACATATTGAAATAGACTGTCACATAGTTCGAGAGAAGCTGCAAACGAATATGATAAGTCCTTCATATGTTCCCATGCGTTTTCAGTTAGCAGACATCTTTACAAAGGCTTTGGGAAAAGATCAATTTATGATATTAACGCGACAAGTTGGGATTTCATGATATTCACTCTCCAACTTGAGGGGGAGTGTTGAGAAATACATATCTTGTACATTTATTGTTGTATATTTATTTTCCATGTTTGTAGATCAAATCCCATTAATTGGGGATCACGATTTCTTTTCTAAAATATGGGCTGGATTGATTTGTACCAAGTTGTATATATATCTAATCAGTCTGTGAATAAGAAAACATACTGCACAGAAAATTCATATCTTCTCTTCCTTTTTAAGAAGTGTGAGATCTGGAATTGAGGCATATTGATTGATTTTTTTTTCATATGGTAGTTCAGGCAAACCATTCCAAAGTAAATAATGACTAGGTCTCTTATTGTATTTTCTGCTTGGACATGTGATATTGATTGGTAATCTAGAATCATAAATAAATGTAAGATTCTTTCATTGAACTCAAGAAAGCCATGTGCATATTTTTCCTCCGACTCAAGCCTTGTGATTAGATTCAAATTTTGTTTCCTTCTTTGTACATGAACTTTGATGGATAAACTGTTGATATAGTAGTTTATCTCTTGGTGCAAATTTGGGTTTGATGGGCTCTTGCACACTTATTTGGAACCTCTTTAAAAAGTTTAGATTCTATGATTATCTCTATTTCAGGTATTCGGGGAGTGATCATCCAAAAAGACCAGCTAAGTATCATTGGCTTGGTCAGCCTTTACCTGATTCATTTTTTTTTTTGAAAAATGGTTAAAGTCTAAAGAGCAGCTGTTCTTGCATTAATCATATCAAACTTGTAGAGTTGTCCATATTCCATACTATCAGTATTTATTGGTAATGTCCATCTTCAGTTTTAAAGGATATATCATAATGCAGGAATGGGGCTTTGAACTTCCAAAAGTTAGCACTTGTGACAGTGCCACAATTAGATACACCGACTTTTTGCTGGCCACAGAAGCAGGAAAAGTTGAAGGGAAAAAAGTTCGTAGTAAGATTATGACTCCTTTTGAGAAGACAAGGCTTTCTGCCTATGCACTTAGCGCAATTGCACCCTGTCTGAGGCTTTAGTACAACTTTCTTAGCAAGGAGATTAAGGTTGTTCTAGTCCCTGAAGAGAGAAATAACATCTATGAGAAATGGATCAACTGTGTATGTTCATAAAGTTTTGAGGTGTGTTTGATTCTTTTAATGATTTTTTGTACTTAGGCATATGCTTCAAGATAAACTAATTGTTACCTTGATTGGCGAAGAACTTGATGTGGTGGAAAAATCTGTATCACCAAGCTATGAAACTTGAATTGGAATTCATCTCTGCTCAACCAATTATTCAGTCCACTATAACCCCCATTTCTCAAGTCCAAGAGCCAGCAGGATGCTATCTTACTCCTCTGTCCCATTTTATATGACTCACTTTCCTTTTTAGTCAGTCCCAAAAAGAATGACACTTTTTTATATTTAGTAATAATTTAACTTTAAAATACTCATTTTACCCTCAATGAAATAATTTATAGCCGCACAGATATCTAAGACTTATTTTAGACCACAAGTTTCAAAAGTCTTTCTTTCTTTCTTAAAGTCTGTGCCGAGTCAAACTAGGTCATATAAATTGGGACAGAGTGACATGACATGCAGTGTTGTTGATTCCTCTGCCCTTTTGGCAGATGTTTGCTATCATTGCAGCAGCAAAGAGTGATATGGATGATTCTGATCCCTCATATGCTCATATTTCTGCAGCTGATCTTCGGGCCACTTGGAGCAATCTTGGAGCAATCTTTCCAGCAAGTATATTTAGGAATATGAGCAATGCATAGAAAGCATCATGCCTAGTGAAACAGATATGTAGTCTTCGGCTGATTTTTTTGTAGATGCCTCTTTTTAGTATAATATTATACGAGCCCTAAGACATCTCCAATTTGTTGCAATTGGGAGCTTTGATTATGAGGGTCGTTGTAAAGCACTAGTGCAACTATCTAATTTTTAAAGTAGAGGAAACAATATAGTGGTTCATTCTAGTTTATTAAAATGGTTGAGTCAGGAGGACATGAAACGGGCTGGGGACTCATCTTCCAAAACGGTTGCAAAAATGCTTTGCGAGAAATTTTGGGAAGTGAAAACCTGCATGCAGATGTTCATATACTGTCATATTGCTGGTCTCGTGATCTCATCAGATCAGCTTTTTCATCAGGTATGCTTGTTTCAGCTAATTGTCTGATCATGCATTTCATTGAGTTTTATATATTTAGATGAGGCATTTTATCATAAAAAATCATCAATATGAAAGTTTTTAAGGGCTGATCGAAGAGTGGATATCTCGAGTTGTAAAGATAATTATTTAAGAGGTTCCACACAAGAGATCCCAATGAACGATAGAGTTCACTAGAGAAGATGAGCATGCATCTCGTTGAAGGGGGTCTTTCGAAAACAGTCTCTCTACCTCCACGAGGTAGGGGTAAGGTCTGCGTACACTCTACCCTCCCCAGATGCCACCTATGGGATTTCACTGAGTATGTTGTTGTTGTTGATCACCAAGAATAGCTAGCGAGTACCTTTGTACTCCATTATTGCATTATCTGAAAAGATATACATTGCTTAACACAAAGCAAGGAAAATGTCTCCAATATGTAATAAATTAACTGGCTGAATGTGATCAAAGCAGGAAATTTAAAATTTGTTCAAGATGCATGCAGGTATATAAGAATGGTGTGATTAGTTGATAATCTTGTGGATTGAACTAGGTTGTGTACCAATAGATCCAGATATTCTTATTCTCTCCTGTGATCAAAGCAAAAGTTATGATATCTGGAAATTTTTCTGTTAGAAATAGATTGATTTTTTAAACTTTAAGCTATTGTTTAATATTCTTTCCATTAGCGGGTTCTTACCAGTGTTAAATGTGCACTCAAATGAATTACCTTATGAAGGATAATCTGCTACCACTGGTAACATGATAAAGAAGATGGAATCTCCTATGGACATGCTTCAAGCCTTTAACGACATCCTGAAGTCCCGTGGTAATAATGGCAAATATACTACAGTTTATGTTGGTGACTTTCTTTGCCTACTCAATGCAGATGTCAGCATTGTGATTGGTCTGAGTGTGAACAGTTCGGTATCCATTGTTCTCTGGTTTGGTAACAAAACAGAGAGAACTAGGAATTCTTTACAATGTCTCCAGTTGGGCTGAGATACATGCATTCATTTTGGGATGTCAATTGGGCTGAGATACAATATAATAAATGTCATTTGTATGAGACTCATTGAGGGAGTTCTTACAGTGAATTTGTTGGTGTAAATCCTGAATGTGAGGTGATTTTATTAGGAATCTCATTTTCAGGATATTGTTGTTTTATCAGGTTTATTTACTTGTAAACTGAACAAATCGGTTTGAACTATTGTTTTTTGCTATCATTTTCAGGATATTGTTTTATCATGTTTGAAAAACAACTCTAATTTATTTCATGGTCAAACACAACTCCAATTTTCAAATATTATTTTTTACTTTCAAAACAAACTCCTTGGCAGACTTTTTATCTAACCATGCTTTTTATTTTGCAGGTACAACTAGTTTTAATTCATTTTCTGAATTGCCTAGTACAGGGAGGAAGATACTCAACTTGGACAAACATCAGACGCGTACTCCTAACCTCAGACTCAGAGCTGCTAATAACTCCAATCATCATAGAAAATCCTCCAAGGCCCTGTAACTCTAGTATTGGCAAAACTTCAGTGTGTGGTATCAGCCTTTGGCTCATTTTGGGGAAGGATTATCAATACATGAGAAACAATGACCAAAGAGGTTAACAATGATGAAAAAGCGGCAGATCTCTGCAATCCTAGGCTCTCTTCCAAATCTATTTGTATTAACAGCTCGCCTGTAATTCTAGATAGCTAATTTCAAAACCTGGAGACATACTCCATGTGGTTACAAGCCATGTATTTGGTGAGAGGTTGAAGAACATAATATGGTGGAAACCACATGTAACGGAATACACCTAGATTCTACACTAGAGCTCATCACACTAGAAGATCAGACCCTTGTCTCCAACAAGGGTCATTGGGGAGGTCAAGATGAGGAGTACACAACAGCATAGATACAAAAGTCAGCAATCACAACAGAGGGCAAAGTTTGCGGCTTCTCTCTAACAGATCCAAGAGACCACATTAGATGGATTATAAGAATCTAAGAAGCTCCGGCAAAAGATTCAGCTAATTATCCATCTAATGAAAGGTCAAGAAGATCAGGAATACGTGAAGATTGCAAATGGAAGATGAACAGTCGTAGCTCGATAAGGAGGAATCTCGTTCTAGTTGATGTTGCCGACGGCGTCCATCACCTCCGACGCCTGATAACCTGAAGATATTGAATCGTAGCAAATCAAAGGATCTTGGACCTTTGCCCAGAACTTTCCAAATTCTTGCTTTTCTTTTGTTTTCTCTTTCCCCCTTTTGACTGATTGGTCTACTTTTATCTTTTTTTTGGCTTCTTGCCTTTTACTATTTTAATAAAATATCCACTACTTTAGTGGTTTCCAAATTATTATTTTTTAATTTTCACAATAAAACATAACCAAACGCTTACTAAATTCTTCAAGTTTCTACACACACATGTACCCAAACACTATTGTATGAAATAGGGAGCCTTAACATCAATTTTGTCTAATTATTGGGAAAAAATAAAAAAATTGAAATTTTCTACCCACACATTTACGCAACTATTATATGAAATAGAGAGCTTTAACATCAATTCTCTGTCGAACTAATAATTGAGAAAAAATAAAATTCTTGAAATATTCTACACACGTACCTAAACAGTCAAACCCTATTGTATGAAATAGGGAACTTTGACATCAATTCTCTATATGTCTAATAATTGGGGGGGGGGGGAATTAATTTAAACTTTCTACATACATGTACCCGAACACTATTTATAAAATAGGGAGCTTTAACATTAATTTTCTGTCTACCTAATAATTGGGGGAAATAAAATTGACAAGGAGATGTCATACAAACCCACATGTCACTCTTTCAATGATAGCTCCTACTTGTCATCCCTAATTCCAATTTCAATTCTGAGGCATACTATGTTTTCAATAGTTTGCATATCCGAACCCCCTTCGTCCAAGTTGGCATTATTGGTACTGTTACTCATAGCAAAGTAGTTCTTTATTCTAGCACCACTCAATTCATTGTAAGGTCCATTGAAAAAAAGATTTAGCTTGTTGATTGCTTTCTTGCCCTGCTTTAATGATAAATTCATTACCTAGCAGCAAACATATAACCTGTTAGACCCCTAGAGACACAATACTACCAATCTAGTAAGGCAAAAAAAAAGGGAAAAAGGAAAATGTCATATTTGACAAGTGACTCAATTTATTAATAGTGACCTTGACTGTGGGTATCAATCCGTGTAACTGGAAAAAAGAGTGATTCAAGATTAGGCATGTTTGTCGGGAAGAAAGGCCTAAAGTTGCATTTTTTGTGCATATACATACTATTTATTTTTAGTGTAGTATTCTTAAAAGACATAAAAAATTTAATTTCACTAATAATATTATTGTATTATTTATAAAAGTAAGGATTAATTCTGGTCAATAAGATTTTAGCCATTTGTTTGCAATACATTACATTGGTTGTTGCAAAAGCTTCATTTATTGATATGAAGATTTTAGTTGTTTAATTTAAAGTTCTAAAATATTTTTGGTGATTAAAAGTGGATAATTTTTTTTTCTTTCTTTTTAAATATAATTTGTGTACCTTTCTTTTACAATATTCAATATTATTTTAAGTGAAATTAAAATTATAAAATTTACTATTAATTTTTTGGGGGGCGTCAAATTATTGGAGGCTTAAAATCAAGGCTTTACTAGTCTCACCCTTGAGCCACCATGTAAACTGGTTAATGTTCGGATGGTTGTCCTTAGCTTCTCCTTCCTGTACTTGTAATGGGGTGTGTGTGGAGAGGCTACACTGCCTTTGGGTATGACCCAGATGTCCGCATTTTGTGCATAGGATATCTGCTCCTTCGTACAATATCCTTTGTCGGTACTGGCCTATGAATACTTGGTTCTTAACAGGGACACCTACCGTAACTTCTATATATATGTGTGCATATCTTCCCCTTAATGTGGACGTACATACATCTGTCTTAAACTAACCTTTCTATCTTTTTACACACCTGTGCTAAAATAGGGTGATCATAAAATTCAATTGGTAATTTCGGCAAACGAACTTAGATTGCTGAGGATGTTTTCTTAGCTTCGGAGTCAACAAAATTAGGGTGCCACCCTTGATTGAGAGGAAGAAGCCCTTAATGAACCACCTACCATTTTGCAGTGTCTTTTGCATATTTTCTTCGCTTAGAAACTTTACTATGTAGTAGTCCGAACCGAAGTCTATTAGTATAATCTCTTCAGTTGTTAATTTTCTACAAGGTATTGATGGCTCATCATTTTTCCAAAAAGTTTAATAATGATTGAAAAGGCCCATGGTTGGTAGATCCGTTCCCTTTCCTCATTTTTAGCAATCATAGTCGTTATTTGTGGGTATGTCCACAACTGCTTAGTTCATCATATTTGAGTAGTGATTGCCTTCATGCTCTGTCACCAAACATTGATTTTGGGGATATGGAGTCAATAACATATGTCTTGAAGGATGCTTTTTCCATTTCATTACCATTATGCTTTTGATCGCTAATATCTGGATTAGTAGTGGTTATTTCCATGTCATCTGGTTCTGGATCTGGGGGTTTAGGCGGATGAGACGTATCAATTTTGTTTTGAATCATTTTATTTCTAGTGAGAAGGTGGGGGTTTAGATCATTTTGTTACTTGAAGAGCTCTTCTTTCTTAAAGGAAGGTGGTATGACTATGCAGCTGAATATAATTTGGATGTTCCAGACACCATATTATTGAGAGGATAAGCAAGCTGCGAGTAAAAGAAGGACATCATAATCACTCTTTCAGTGGATCAATGATTCCTGCCTTTAGCATATCTACCTACATATTCACCCTTGGCCGCATCATAACAAAGATCAGGGTTATCTTGCTACAATGATTTGCCAACGACGACAACACCCTCTACCCCTATGTTAGAGGCTATTGTATGTATTGGTGTCTACAATCACGAGTTCAATCATGGCATAAGTTGATCGTAATTTCAGATCTTTAAAAATTGGGTCCATAGCATCACCACATAATTAAACTATGTCTTGAGCAGAAGTAGTCTATTTTTGAGAGGTTATATCATAGACGAATTATCTAGGGGTGGAATTCGGTATTTGGTTCGGTATTCCGATCTTCTATTTTGATAACTCGGTAATCGATAATTGAAATTAGATATCAAATACGTATTTGGTACGATAAATCAAACTCTGGTTGTAATGACCCTCCAGGTCATTTTTAGAATTTTCGAGTGTAGTATCAACAATCCAATCACCATAAATCTTAGGCAAAACACAAAAAGTTTCATCAATAAAGTTTTGAGCTATCTCATCTTGATAAAACTTAGCAGAAATGTTAGTTAATTTGTCAAAGAATTGTGTGGTTAAAGACACAATTACCCCTATCAAAACATTTTCCACATCCTTTCGACCATATTTGTGAAGGATATTTTTGTAAATGAATAACTTTTTAAAGAAATTATGCAATGTATATTATTTTTAATATACACCAAACCAAACAATGCATAAGAAATAATTTCAGCATAACTAATGTCAGCATATATAACTAATACCAACAATACTAATCTTAGCATTACTAATACACTCTATTAAGCATTATTCTTATACACACTATCAAACGATCCTTACAGTAAAGAAAACCTACATCATAGTTAGAACAAGCCAGTACAATATCATGAAACTAAGATCACCCTCTGCATCATTACATCATGACTGAAGAAGTGTTGTCCCTAAATGCATAATTGGGTTGTATTGTTCAGATACTCTTTTTGGAGGCAGTTTTCGCAGAATGTAGAGCACAAGAGCTGAAGGAAGAATTTCTACCAGCAAATAGTATATCAGATTCAAAACAGGATGGTCCAAGACATCAAGAGACGCGTCGTCAGGATCAAAAGCAGATAACACAACCACAATACATCTTATGAGGAAACACGTGAAACATATTACAGTCACAGATCCAACCTCGTGAACCTTCTTTCTCTTCCCTTTAGATTCAATAGGAAAGCACCGCAACATGAGAAATAACCTTCCACCATAGATGAGAAATCCCAAGGCCGCAATAAATGATACAACTGCTATAAATATCTTCCCAACGAACAATTCCAATGTGCTATTGGTATTGAGATCGACCCACCAGATACAACCCTGAATGAAGTATATTGCACCGTTTATTGAAATATAAGAAATCCCGAGGTTATGTGTTGGTATATTCCTAGCCTGGTGATATACCTCGGCCCAAAACAGAACAAGGAGTGTGAATGTTGAAAAGAAAAGGAGCCCTGGTAGGTCCAATATTGCACGAGTCAAAACCTTAGGATGGAACATAAAAACTTGTTTGTGAAATCCAAAGATAATTGCACCAACTCCATTTACAATAAAGTTCATGAGATGGAAAATCTTTTGTGTTGTCCAACGATAGTGGGGTACCCTCAAATGGTTCCTTATTAATTGAATTAGTGCAACGGCTGAAACAATAGCATAGGAAGCAGAAAGAGAGTAGAAAATCCCATCTTGCCATTGAACGGACTTGTTAACGTCGTTCCACCAGTTGGTCGTTGGACTAGTAATGTCAATGGGCGACGACACAAGTAGCAACCTCGCCATTCCCGGCTTCTCTTCTTTGTGCTGAAAATTGATTGATGTTGTTATTGTGATTGATATTGATATGTAGGGGGGTTTATATAAATGGCACAATGGCCATATCCAACTTGAAAAAGGATTTACAAATCTACTTCTAATGTTAATTGGAAAACTCTCCCAAATTGGAGCTGATAAGGAGTATGAGTGTGCTTCTGTAATTCTCTTCTTTTATTATTGTACAAGAGATCTTCATAAATTATTGTACAAGAGTGAGGTAATAAAACTTCATTATATTCAGCTTACTCCAAAATTATATGATAAAAATTTTAAATAATAAATTCCTTATAAAGGGTAATGACAACATTCTTTTGTTCTTGCTCCAAAATTATTAATTTTGACTACAAACTCGAATATGAAATTTTTAAATTTTTTGAAATAAAATTTACATAAATGGCACAACGGCCAATTCCAACTTGGAAAAGGATTTAGAAATCTAATGGAAGCTTCTTAAGTGGAAAACTCACCCAAATTTTAGCGAATTAGGACTAGGAGTACGAGTGTGCGTGTGTTCTTTTTAACAATTATATTATAGATTAAGGAGTAATAATAGGACAGTGAGTAATTTATCCTCCATCGCCGCATGCAATAATCTTTTTCTCTATCTTCTTAGTCGTGATTTTGTCTCAGTCATGACATCGATATTTCCTGCTTGGAAGGAGAGAATTTAGTGTTTTAAAGAAATCAATTGAAAAATATAATTTTAAAAAATGTGTCAGCTAATTAAGATTTTATAGAAAACGCACCTAAAAACATTTGTAGACAAATATTTGGTCTAGTCAGTGTCTAGGTGTGTTTCGCTAATCATGGGATTGGGGTGATAGTTCAGCTATTCATGTAGGAAAGGCATGCTCCCAATAATTTAGGTATGAAACTCAAAGAACTAAATATTTTAGGTATGTTTTTTACCCTTAACTCTTTATTTTATAGTAATTAAGTCACTTAATTTAGACTAGTTTCTCCACAAAGTAATTATAATTTTAACTAAAAATAATTACATAATCCTCCTTCAAATTTGACTTCGTAACACTTATTTTCTTTGTGATTTATGATATTGCGCTTACTTTTTTATTTTAATTTTTTGTAACAATTCTTTTACCTTATTTATTATTATAAAAAGAATATACTTTAACTTATTTGTCATTTCTAATATATTCTGTTGTTTAAATAATTATATAGACATTCTTCTTTTCAAGAAAACAAATGGTGCTATAGTTGAATGACTATATAGCTTATTTTCTACCCAAAAAAAAAAGACTATATAGCTTATTTTAATTTTTTATTTTAGAATCCTAAATCCAGGTGGTAATTTCTAAGATTGTGTTGTAATAATACAATTTTAAGTTTTAGCTTCCCTTCGTTGAAATAAGAAAAAGGAAGATAGACTAGCATTGCAGAGAAAACGGGAATTTAGCCCATTATAAATTTATTTTTAATTTTATGACCTTTTTATAAGAGATTTTCATTTTTACACATAAGATATTTTATTTTTACACATAAGAGATCTGAAAAAGTCACTTGCTTAATTTCAAATTGTAAGTGGCATTTTTACCTCATTTCCTCAGCATTGCAATCGATCATCATTAAATTATTGGAAATAACTTCTTTATCTCCTAAAATAATGATAATTTAAGTTTGAATATACTTTATCCTTCTCAAAGTTCACTTATAGAATTATATATTGGGTATTAATTAACATCACATTTTCTATGTTATCAATCTTCAATACTAAAAAAATATTATCAAATCAATGCATATCCGATTTACTATTACTGTAATCGATCTTTTATAAATTATTTTAACTCTTTAGAAGTTGTTTGCCGGAAAAATCACAAATGTGCAAACAAGGTTAAATTTGTAAAATGATGGTTAAAGACAAGTGAATTAAGGTTGATCAAACTCCTTTTCTTTTTTTGGCTAAGTCAAGAAAATAAGAATAATAAATGGATCGAATGTTCTATTAGGCAAAGAAATAAGAAATTTGAATAGCAAAAATGTAAGAACTAGAGGCAGAAATAAGAAGATTTTGTTTTCTCAAATCGGAATTATGTATTACAAATGAAAAGAAATGAGATGGTTTCTTCTCCTTTGCAAGAGTTCACTTAAAGGGCAAAATAATTATGAATACTAGAGCCAAAAGGCTACTCTGCAACCTGAAAATGACTACTAGTAACAGCACTTAAGTATTCCCGTGCCTAAAATTTGACTCTAGGCTCAAGGTAATTTTTTGTCAAACTAAAGACTGTTGCAAGCCAACCCTGGGTCAGTGGTGAGCCTAGCCCGAGGGGATGACTAATTGACTAGCGAGAGAAGCGTTGAGGAGTATCCTGTTAGTATCCTATGTTCAAATTAGTAAACTAGAAAATCAAAATAAACTGAAAAGCAGAAAAGTAAAAAAATTACTTAAAATCTGGGTCCATAGAATTCAGTGTGTGTACTTAAGAAATTTAATCCCCTCACTGTACCCGAGGTTTAAGATTATTTCCTTCCAACATAAAACGGATATACCTGTCGTTGGAGTAGTGGTACCTCAAACGCCAACGATTTCGTCGAACTCAACGAACGGCAACAAATCACACATGACTCTATATTTTTATTTGTAAAAAATATGCAGAGAAAGTGTAGAAAATTCAATGTCAAAAAATGAGAGAAAAATCTTCTATTTATAGCCACCAAAGGGTAGGATAAAGAAATGTTTATTACGCCTTATCGGAAAGGTCACAACTTATAGGAAAAGTCACAACCTATAAGAAAAACCACAACTTATAAAGAAAGTCACAACCCATCTGAAAGGTCACAACCATTCAAAATGGCTAGTATCTTTTCACGAAAGCACCTATTCGATTCTCATTCATACCTCTTAAAAATTCAATAATTCCCCACATGAATAGGGAATGGCTATGTGATGAAAAACATGCATGAAAAAATTGTGTGATTCGTAAGTAAGGATTAATCGCATCTGGATAAGTAGGTTTTCCTTTGAACTTTCGGTAGTGAACATATGTCGGATATACTCGGTCAATCGGTAGATTTGATATCTTTGAACCGTCGAGCTTTGGTGTATACCTAGACAACCATATGTCACACAATCAACCCTTTAACCGTCTTTGGTTCTCATTGTTTTGTTCGTTTCAGCCATGAACACATCTGGTTTATAAGTGCGTAGAGAACTGGCTTTACAGGATTCTCCTTGAAGCGACTTATACTTCACACTTACATAGATGATTCCTAAATGTGTTATCCCGTAGATACAATATTTGATATACTCCGTGTCAAACTTAGAAACCATTAAAAAGCCTTAATGTCTTATCCTTGTTACTAAACATTGTCTCATCACGAGAATGGACCATAAAAGTTATTTTGACAATGTTGAATCGTCATCAATGACTTTGTTTGATTTTCTTGAACCTAGATCTTGAGATCTCCAGTCTTTTAGGGAGAGTTACCTCCACGATGATTTATCCTCGGCCATAGTCCCATTCTCTTCGATAACCTTTCAACTACCTCTCTAGTTAGCACGTTTGTAAGTGGATCCAACACATTATCTCTTGACTTTACATAATCAATTGTGATAATTTCACTAGGAAATAGTTTTCTTTACCTTTTGACTATCACAATGTATGTATACATGTATCAATGGTTTTAAGTCATTTTAGAGTTATTCAACTTTTTCACCAGCTTAGTCTAAAGTTATAAACTCAGACTCCATTGTAGAGCGAGCATTACATGTTTGTTTGGATGATTTTCAAGACACTGCTCCTTCATCAATGGTAAAAATATATCCACTCATGGATTTAGTTTCAGTTGATCCGGTGATCCAATTTGCATCATTATATCCTTCAACAACTGCTAGATACTTGTTGTAATGCAAAATAAAATTTTGAGTATGTTCCAAATACCCCAAAACTCGTTTCATAGTCATCTAATGATTCTGGTTGGGATTACTTGTGTATCGACTCAATTTACTTATAGCGCAAGCTATATTTGGTTGTGTACAATTCATGATGTACATCAAACTTTCCAACAATCTGGCATTATCCAATTGAGACTGACTTTTACCTTTATTTTTAACAAGAGCAAGATTCACATCAATTGGTATGTTTGCAAGTTTAAAGTCCAAATACTTGAATTTTTCATACTATTTGGATGTAATGAGATTGAGACAATGCTATACCTTGAGGAGTTTTGTGAATCTTCATTCCCAATATCACATCGGCAAATCCTAAGTCTTTTATATCAATTTTACTAGCAAACATATGCTTAGTAGCATTTATGTTAGCAATGTCGTTACTCATTATCAACATATCATTCACATATAAACAAACAATGACGACTTGATTTGGAGTGTTCTTAATGTAAACATATTTGTCACACTCATTAATTTTGAAACCATTTGATAACATTATATGATCAAATTTTGCATGCCATTGTTTGAGTGCTTGTTTTAGTCCATAAGTTACTTAACAAGTTTGCACACTTTTCTTTCTTTACCAGGAACTACAAAATCCTTAGGTTATTTCATGTAAATTTCTTCCTTCATATCTCCATTTAAGAAGGCGATTTCCACATCTAGTTTATGGATTTCAAAATCGTACACAACGACTAACGCTATTAACACTCAAATCGATGTAATTTTTATTACCGGCGAGTACGTATTTAAATAGTAAAAGGCAATTAATTCTCACGTATGATTGTTCATTATGGAATATCAATTAATTCTCACGTATGATTGTTCATTATGGATTCAATTTCACTATTGACTGTCTCTTTCTAAAATGATGAGTCTGTAGATGACATGGCTTCCTTAAATGTTTGAAGCTTATTTTCTAGCAGAATACTAAAAATGTTTTAGAAGTTAACGATGAAGTTTTATATTCTTCAAATCGCTAACAGATTGAACTTTAATATTCTGACAAAGTTTTTATATTCTTCAAATCAGAATTAAAGTTCAACCAGAGTAGAAAACCATAAAGGTTTTAGTCTCCAAAACTGAACACATTAAGATTGTTATGTCAATAGTGCAAATCACACTTAAGAAATACGATATCGTAGACTGATGACTACACTTCAAGTGACGTCCTTATAATATCATATTTGTGGATGATTGACCTTAGTTGTGGCCACAACCTTTTAATA
Organism: Jaltomata sinuosa; assembly: GCA_003996215.1. Lineage (NCBI taxonomy): Eukaryota > Viridiplantae > Streptophyta > Magnoliopsida > Solanales > Solanaceae > Jaltomata > Jaltomata sinuosa. Next base: position 310,940 of record QJPP01000178.1, on the reverse strand, counting down.
ATATATATAAATATATTTCTCAATCATTCCACTTATTATAAGCCTACTTATTCAAATATCCAACTAATAGCACATTTACTAATGTGAAAATTCAAGCTATTATCAACTTTTATCATTATCATCAATTGGTTCTTCGATTTATAGACTAAAGAACCGTCATATCTTTTCAAAAGGTTGACTTTCAACAAATACATCTTAATCATGAAACATCACAACCTTTCAAGTGATATCCGTTCACTTTTACGTTTGATAAAATATTTTGTCTTTCAACAGACACATCTTATCATGAAGAGTCACAACCTTTTAAATGACATCTTTCACGAAATTAAAGAACACGATCTTTCATTAAAAGATATATGATCGATCATCAATTGACTATTTTTATCAATTAGTCTTTACTAAAATGAAACTAGTTACGTGAAAAATTTCACTAACTAGCATATATCAATATCCATCAAAGACATATATCACGGGGCTAACATAATACACTAATGTCAATAAATCAGAAAATATCAGAAATCAATATCCTTTACTATTGGTGACATATTCTACAAAAATACAATCAATTATTTTTTAATCTTATTTTACCCTTTTGGGTTTAGGAACTTACACTTTAGTCAAACACCCTCACACTTTGAAGTAATTCAAGTTGTGCTTTCTTTCTTTTCATTTTTCATATGGAATAGATTGTGTTTTCTATGGAGCACTCAGTTGAGTATTCGGCTAGCCGTAAGGATAGTTTCCCCCCACAAGTTCTGTGATAATCAAAACTTATCAACAAACATTGAGATAATGCATAAGTACCACCCTAAACTATAGGTGAAATCTCAGCGCACACCTTAACTATATAAGGGTCTTATTACCCCCTAAACTATTTTAAAGTGTAATAAATACACCCTTTAGTGCTGAGGTGGCACAGAGAGTGTGCTCACTCTCTTGGAAGCAAGTGAGAGGCAAAAAAATAAAAAAAAATCTGATCAATATTGGACACATGTCCTTTTTTAATTGGACATATTACAATTAGTTGGTATACATAATTAATACCAATAAAACTTATACATATTTAATTAGTTTCCTTTCTTTCTTTGTAAAATTTATTTCTCTCCTCACTTTTATTTTCTTTTTTCTTTCATTAATTTCTTGTCTTTTCACTTTTACTTAATTTGAAAAAATACGTATATATTTTTTAAAAAATAATGATTCTTTTAAAAAATGACTTTATTTTTTGTATTTTTTTAAGTTTAACTTCCTTCATTTTTTGGTATTCGTTCAAAATTAACATATTTAAATACAAGACATTTGAAATTAAATCCAAAGGAAAGACAAAGAAAATAAAAAGAATAAATAAAAGCAATAGAAAAAAATGAAAGAAGGTAAAAAATAAATAAAAAAATTATGTGTATTTGAGAAAAGTTTAAATACAAGGCAAGGAAAAATATAAAAGATACATTCTTTTAAAAATATTTAAGTACAAGAAAAATAAAAATAATTTTTTTTTATGTATATTGACTTATTTTAAATACAAGGCAAAGGAAATAAGAAGATTTTTTTAAAAAAAATAATAAAAAGAAAAAAATATTTTAAAAAAAAAATAAATTGAAAAAAATCCATTTATACACGTGACAGCGCGTGTATATCACCACAACAAATTGGATTGAGTTATGACTCCACGTCAGCACATAAGGTGCAAAGAAATATAGGAAAAAAAAGTTTAGGGGGATAATAGGACTCTTGTATAGTTAAGGAATATCGCTGAGATTTCACCTATAGTTTAGGGTGATACTTATATATTATCTCACAAACATTAATCATTATTCATTATTAATTGATCGTCATTTTTGTCGATCAACAAAGGCGGGTAGCTTTTTTTCAACGTTCACGTCTATACAAATAATATATTTTAATAGACCATCTTTTCATGAAAGATCACGACATTTCAAGTGACACCCTTTCATGAAAGAACATAACTCTTATTAATAAGTATATGTTCAATTGAATAGTTTATAAACTAGTCATATACTAGTTAAAAACTCACTGACCACCAAATTAAATATCCTCCAAGGATTTCGTGGGTTTAACTTAATAAATTAGACACCAAGTCTAATATTGACTTTATCATAAATCAAAAAACCTCATATTTTAAATATTATTTTCATGATCTCAAGAATATTTTCAAGTATTCATGTAAGTCTAACCATGTCTTACTACATTGAAAATAATCATCCGCATATCTCTTGCATTCTATCAAATTGTATATCAACTAATTAATTTAAAATATGCAATATGAGATCACCACATAATTAACATTTACCCTAAATATTTGCAAAAAATAAATTTCATAAATCAAATAAGGTAGAAAAGTTAAGAAAGTAGAACCCAAATTTTATTTGTCACTCCAATCTTCTTCCATTAGTGACCATAACAAACTAATTAGACTCCAAAAGTTGAGTCTTGGAAGACAGCTCTTCATAATTCCTTTACTGCGGATGTGTTGCGTCACATGCCCAAATGTTTAAATCAACAGTGTGACACACAAATACGGGTGCTCCAAATGTGTAGGTTAAAGAGTAGCAGTATATCTACTCTGCGTAAGTCATCCTCTCTATCTTTTTCCTTAATATCTTCTCACCATGACATAATTGTTAGTTCTTTTAACACATATCATGATGATACTAATAGCAGCAGATTGATCAATGCCTTTGTAGTTGTTAATAATCAAATTTTCTAACAAAATCAAAGTACAACCCTTGTTGAAACAAATTGCAGTGTGTCATTTTCTTTCCTTTACCCACTAACTTCATGTTTTTCAATTGTCCCCTTTGCAGATTAGGAATAAAAGAAAATCACACGTCATACTGCACCGATTGAATTATTGCTAACTAGCTTTTCACATGTGATTGAGTGGATCTTGATCAAAATTACGTCTAATGTAGGCATGGAACAAAGTGTAGGATTCCTATAATATTCCAACTCCAGTCAAATTTGATTTCGAAGATCAAATTTTTCATATTTCATTGTCATTACCGAATTTTCGAATCAAGCCCTCGTCAAAGTTGAGTACTACTTGATTAACAAATTGCCAACTTCGTACATTATCGTAGACAGACTGATATCGTAGTGTTCAACCCAAATTTCTTCTGCCATCTGACAAAATGATTCTCTTTCCCGTTTTGTCTCCAATATAGCAGAACACAGGAAAATAATAATAGTGATTAGATTCTTTAAGATTGTTGGTATTCTGTATTCAAATTAGTAAACCAGAAAATCTAAATAAACTGAAAAGAAAAAAAACCAAAATTTACTTAAAATCTGAGCCCACAGAATTCAGTGTGTACTTAAGAAATTTAATCCCCTCACTGTACCTGAGGTTTAGGATTATTTCCTTCGAGCATGAAACGGATATACCTATCGTTGGAGTAGCGGTACCTCAAACGCCAATGACTTCGTCGAACTCAATGAACGGCAACACATGACTCTGTATTTTTGTTTATAAGAAAATATGCAGAGGAAGTGCAGAAAATTTAATGTCAAAAAATGAGAGAAAAATCCTCTATTTATAGCCACCAAAGTGTAGAATAAAGAGATGTTTATTATGCCTTATCGGCAAGGTCACAACTTATAAAAAAAGTCACAACTTATAGAGAAAGTCACAACCCATCTGAAAGGTCACAACCATTCAAAGTAACTAGTGTCTTTTCGCAAAACCACCTATTCATTTCTCATTCATACCTTTTAAAAATCCAACATATCCGACCGTGCAGTGTCCGTATGCCTCATTGATGTCACCAATCTGACATGCCCCTAGTGGTACATGCACTAAAGTTTTCATCGCGAGATTGGTAAGAGACACTTATTCATGTTCTCGAGGTTTGCCCGAATTGATGCTTCTACGTGTTGGATTCATGATTGGCCCACCTGTTTATAACATGTTTGGTCAAAGTTTTAAAATTAATTTATTTTGAAAAATGCTTTTTCAAAGTATTTTTCAAAAAAATACTTTTGGTGAGAAGTAATTTATTTTTGGTTAATAAATTTTAAAAACACTTTTGAGCAGCAATTAATGTTTGATCAAACTTTTTTAAAAGTGATTTTAAGTGTATTATTATCGAAACTGCTTTTGAAAAAAGTGCTTTCGGGGAGAAGCTACTTTTTTTAGCTTTTGTAAAACAACTTCTGCTACTCCCCAGAAACACTTATTTTCTCCCAAAAGCTGGGCCAAACACCTTAATTTTTTAAAATAAGTACTTTAAAAAAAAGCACTTTTAGCAAAAAATAAGCTTGATCAAACATGTTAAAGGTTTCGCCATATACACAAATATCATGTAAACACTTTTTGAGAAAATATTTTCAAAATATAAACAATTTATCAGAAGATATTTTCCTTCTTACCAAACACATATTTGGACAATCTTTTTCCAATTTATTTTTGATTAAAAGTTTGTGCCAAATAAACTTTAATTTATTTTTGCGAGTGTATCACTAAGTATGCATGAAGTACAATACGGGTCCGGACTCTCCCGTGCCCGCCCGTTTAGATTTCACTGACAAACGAAATCTTTGGTACTCACTCAAGCTTCAATGGAGAAAAAGGCGGAGGTAGATAGAGCAAAAACATTATTTGCCATTTTCCCTCAAAACTCAAACAATGGCTTTTTCTCTGCAATTCAAGTACCCTATCTCAAGTACCTTTTCATGTTCCCACCAGTTGAATGGGAGTAGAACTCAACCATTTAAATTCTTGTGTACTTGTCCACAATCTGATTCATCCAACAGCAGAGAAGAAGCTATTAAAGACTCATCTGGGTATGCAAACTTTATCCTTTTCTTTTCATTGGTAATGAAGCTCCAATATTGAGATTTTTTTCAGTGTTGAATTGGACTTACTTTACAAGTTTGGAAATAAAGATTATGGGTGTGTTCGGTACGAAGCAAAATGTTTTTCATGAAAAATGTTTTCTTGAAAAATATTGTTTAGGAAGATAAATGGAATTCTTACTTAATTTCTTGTGTTCGGTAGGTAAGCAAAACATATTATCCTAACAATATTTGTATATAATTTAGATAAATATTATGGGAGGTGAGAGTGGGAGGCAGGGGTGGTGGGGATGAGCGCTATGGGGGATGGGGATGAAGATGAGGTATGCTGGAGTGTGGGGAGGACACAATCAATGTGGAATGTCACTAGTGGAGCTTGTTTTCCCTACTTCCATTAGGGAAGTCAATACTTTTTTTTCCTAGAGAAAATGTTTTCCAAAATATTTGACCATCCGAACATGAAAAATTGGAAAATATTTTCTAAAAAATGTTTTCCTTCGTACCCAACACACCCTATATGCTACTTTTTTTGTGGTTATTGGGTATTTGGGTTAATATTTTCCTTAGCTATGGGATTAAGGGTTAATTATTGTTGTTACACTTACCTTAGGGTGCATTATGTAGGGAGCGAAATGGACACACATAGAGCTGAATATCATATAAAATTTGTATTACCTACTCGAACTAGTTCGGCATTGGGGCTTTGCTGAATAAATATATTGATAATGGTGCATATTTGTAGACTAATCATCTCCATCCCCTTAATTAAAGGGAAAATGATAAAGGGCATGTGATTCTGGTGGAGAAGTACAGGGATGGAACTTCGAAAAGGTATATGCTTTAACTCTTTTTTGGACATTTTGCTTCATTTTCCTTTTATCAAATCTCTCTGATAATGTAAGGCCGTTTTATCTCTTTGAAGGTTTACTGATTGAATGTTACCTATAAAAGATGTGCTGATCAAATGTGGAGATTACTTCCTGATGTTTTACTAGTCTTGATTTGACTGAACATGGGTGTAGCTTTGGTTGCTTAAATAATTCCTTGCTATGTTTGTTTTCTGGGCATGAGCATATCTAGAATAAATAGTCATAGGCGGATCCGGGATGTAAAGCACTGAACTCACTGGCCACTCCACCATTAGAATTATGGTTTCGAAAACTAATATTTGTTACTCCCCTTGTTTCAATTTGTTTGTCTGGTTTTGACTTGACACGGAGTTTAAGAAAGTAAAGAAGACTTCTAAATCTTATGGTCTTAAACTAAGATATAGTGAATGTACCAAAATATTCTTTAATCTTGTAGTCTTAAACATGTCATGTGGAAAGTTAGAATTAAAGAATTGCCAAAAAAGGAAAGAGACATTCTTTTTGAAATGGACTAAAAAAGAAAGTAGGACAAACAAATTGAAACAGAGGGAGTAGTTTCACATATATACCTATACTACGTGTCAAAAATACAGGATTCAGTTGATCTTGTAGTTGGAACACTACATCCACCTATGTGAATAGCACTTTATCTTTGCAAAGTGACATGAATAGTAACTGTTCTCTTGATTGTTTGACCATGTTAGTTTGAATCCATGGATAGGTATGTTATAGATAATGACTCTGAAATTAAAATGTTTCTTGAGGAGCATGTGCCCACAACTACTGGATCCCAAGATCTTGATATGTCTGACATGGAGTTATCTTGGCTCCCTAAGGTTATCAAGGATTTTGTGTTACCATCAGGTTTCCCAGGTAACAAACATCATATTGTTTGTTTCCATTTTCTTCTTCTCTTTCTAATTTCCCTTTTCACTATATTTCTAGTTTTTGTTTTCCTACATGCCAAGTGCCCGTTTGACCATTGATAACTTTTGGTTATTAAGAGCCATAAGTATTTTTTAGATGTTTTATATGAACTATCGTTGCAGATACAGTTTCAGATGATTACTTGGACTACATGTTGCTTCAGTTCCCAACCAATGTAACTGGGTGGATCTGTCACACGCTGGTGACTTCAAGTCTCTTAAAGGCATGTCAATCTTATTCAGACCATTAGTTCCACTTGGGTATGTTAAAGTGCTTGTATAATCTGCAGCTGTTTGCCAGGATTGTGACCTTCTAAATGAAAATCATTGACAAACTAATGAAACAGAGTCTAATATAATTTTACTTAATTAGCTTACAAATTGCTCTCTGCTCAGTGGCTCCCATTTTATCTGCCTCTGGTCTCTCTCTCTCACACCTTTTTTGTCTTTTGACACTTATCTGTGAGTTCTCCTCTTCTCCAGAAGGTTCAATGTTAGTCAACTGTCAAGTTTTGTTGCTTTTTCTTTTCTTTATTCTCTCCTCTTTTCTTAAATTTTAGTGATGTGGTCCCATGTATATATGTGATTTGTGAATCATGTTATTAGACTTATCCTAGTTATATTGGGCTTAGGAGTTGCTAACATATTTTATGATAGTTGGATTCATGTCCACGTGCTTTCAGTTTGATTCTGATATATCGTACTGATTATTATCTAACATCCAGGCGGTTGGAGTGGGCTCTTTCTCTGGAACTTCCGCAGCTGCTTCAGCTGCTGCCATCAGGTACTGTTCATTTTCATCAGCTTTTTATCTGCATGCAATGTGGTCTTGACTTTAAGGAATTCCTCATATGTTATTATAATTCACGCTGATTGCTACTAGAAAACTTGGACAGCGTTGTGCTTTGAAGTTCATAGCGTGCACCATAGTTGAGTGGTTGTCCTATTGATTTTGCAGATGGGTTTCAAAGGATGGCATTGGTGCCCTTGGACGCTTTTTCATTGGTCTGGTAGTTTAAAATTAGTATAAGAACAGAGTTAGGGACCTACCTGATCAAAATTGTTAGTAAAGATTGATGTCTTCCAGGTGGGCGGTTTGGCAATCTTTTTGATGATGATCCTAAACAATGGCGCATGTATGCAGATTTCATTGGCAGTGCAGGAAGGTATCACAAATATTCGTCTTTCTTGTGTACATCAAAGTTTATCCGTTCTAGTGAACTGATGGGATTGATTTCTTCTGCAGTATATTTGATCTCTGTACCCCTCTCTATCCATCTTATTTCCTACCTTTAGCATCTCTTGGAAATCTTGCCAAGGTATTTAGCTAACTACAAATATATTTGGTCTTCATGCATCCCTAGGAAATGATTCCATGAGCAGTACACTTCGCGTAGAAGTTCTCTATGAATCTGATATATATCTTTTTCTTCGTGAGTTGTGTACTAAGTCAATTTTTGAGTTATCTTAGGTGTTGTTATTTTTTAAGTAGGCTGTAGCAAGGGGGCTAAAGGATCCTTCATTCAGGGTTATACAAAACCACTTTGCTATTGCTGGGAATTTGGGAGACGTAGCAGCAAAGGTATTACTTGAATATTTCTTCCATAGATCAGATCTAATGAACTGGATTTACTGAATTTAATCTTCGTATGATGTTTGACTTCGATAGCTTATTTGTTTGTATGCTGGTTTGCTTTCCTTTCCTTATATCCATAGTGGCTGAGATTTTGTGGTGAATCAAGAAATTTATCAATAAAAAATATAGTTGTCGTAACTGTAAATTTCAGCTCCATAAATTGTAAATTCCATATTCTTTCTCCCTCAGTGCTTTCTTCAGCAGGAAGGCCAATGTGTAGTTTCTTTGGATGCTCCAATTTACTAGTTTATGCATGTATTTTGGTATTTCATAGGATTATTATTTATTAGTGGTTTCAAGCTCGGATAAAGAAGGGTCATGGTAGTTTGATGACCAACGTAAAAATAATCTAACTATGCGTTCTGGTTAGAGACCCGTATATCCCTAAATGGATAAATATGAACTTTAGAGAACCCGTTATTGATAATTTTCTGGTATTGGAATGAAATAGACCTAAATAGAGCAGAATGAATACATGGAATTCATTATTTCATACTATCAACCCTAACTATTTGAGGGCATCGTTGATTGATATATAAGTTACAAATGGTGCTTGACTGCTCCAGTTGGTTTACTAAGGTCCGATTAGTGGATTCCTGCAAATTAAGTTTGTTTATATTATGTTGACTGGTTTATCAGTAGATAAATACGATTGTCAGTATAGTATAATCTAGCTTAAATGTTTTCCTGAAACAAAACAAGAAAAAAAGATTAATATATCCACAAACACATAGTAGAAGAGATAATTGAAGTACTACCCAAAAAACCAAGCAACACTGACATATTGAAGCACCAAGCATAATATTATAATTGTTTCTCAATTCTTTTTGATCATTTCCTAGATTTCTCCTTGTAACATTTTTGGATAACCTAACATTGATGACAGGAGGAAGTCTGGGAAGTAGCTGCTGAGCTGCTAGGTCTTTCTCTCGGCATACTAGCCTTGGTATGACATATGTTTGTTTTATATGGTTACAAGCTAGGTCCGTCCCATCATATGATAAATTTCTAAGGGTCCTCAGCCAATATAATCCTCATCTTTTCCATAATAACATATTTAGATCTTACTTTTTCTTCTGAAAATTGTAATAACTGAAAATATAATGCAGGATACACCCGGTATCTCAAAGTCTTATCCTACATTAGCACTAACGTGGTTAAGTGTGCGGATCCTACATCTTTGGTTTCGCTATCAGTCCCTTTCAGTTCTGCAATTCAACACGGTGAGATAAATTCTTAGTTATCAGTATACTGAATAACCATTTTTGACTTGCCAGAGATACGTAGGCAAACGGTTTTTTGGCACAACTATCAAGTGGTTTTTTAACACTTTTGGCATGTAGACTTCTGATTAGTCTGCTTTTGTGCAGATAAATCTCAAACGGGCTCGCATATTAGTGAACTCCCATGTTTTACACTGTACAGTTCCAGGTAAACTCATTCTTGTTTTCTGTGCAATTTTCAACTCTATGCGGTAAGTCAGGCTTGTTACTCCATGTGGACCAGGAATCAATGAATGCAATAGGATGGAGAGCATCTTATTGTGGCAAAAATTCTTAAAGCCACGAATTATTTTTGAGGTATCTCTGGAAGAGATGATTAATGGGGGCAAATACAGATCCATGGTATATCCTTCTTTGGCCTATATATAACTGTATGACAAGTTGAGTTGGTTTATGCTGATGAAGTAACTTATATCATGGGTAGATAATAGCAGAATAATGTAAGAATAGCAGTTAATTCAGTTTCATGAAGTGAAGTACATGGCTAGGTTACTGCTTCAAGAGGTTCTATAAAATTTCTATTTGAGGCTGTGGACTTTGCCTTATGGTGGGAATACGCAACATGTTTTACCTGTTTGGTTCAAATATTTGTCCTGTTCGGCTCCCTCTTAAGTTTTAAGATGATTTCACTTGCAATGTTTAAGAGCACAAGTGTAACTTAATCTGATATCTACTCGAAAAGCATCCACATTGTTCTTTTCATCCCTACAGTTAACCATTTTCTAAACCTCTTGGCTGGTCCATGAGGGAACACATAGTGCCTTCATTTCATATATTGTAATTGCTTAACCTTTCCTTTCCTTCTTTTTCTGTTTTTTTTCTTTTTTCTTTTTGGATAAGTAAAACTGTTAAGAGTCCCACATTGGTTGGGAATGAACTGGTGGTCTGCTTATATGAATTTGGACAATCCTCCCCTCATGAGGTAAGCTTTTGGGTTGAGTTAGACCCATGTGCTAGATATTTACATGGTATTAGAGCCAGGTCCATCCCTGTTTGGGCTCCCAATCCCACGCTTCAGTTGGTCCAGGGCGTGTAGAGGGTGTTAAGTGGGTTAGAGTCCCACATTGGTTGGGGAATGAACTGGTGGTTTGCTTATATGGACTTGGACAATACTCCTCTCATGAGCTAGTTTTTGGGTTGAGTTAGACACAGGTGCCATATATTTACATGGTATCAGAGACAGGTCCATCCCAGCTCCAGTTGGTCCTGGGCATGAAGGGAGGTGTTAGAGTGGGTTAGAGTCCCACATTGGTTGGAGAATGGATTGGTGATTTGCTTATCTGACTTGGACAATCCTCCCCTCATGAGCTAGCTTTTTGGTTGAGTTAGGTTGAGGTGTCATATCTTTACAAATACTAATACCTTCCCAGCCTGCTATGGTACTTGGCTGAATGTTGTTTATCCCATAGCAGAAATCAGCATCAAGTTTGGATCTAGATTACTCATATGCAAAACTTTCAATCTCAATTGTTTAATGGTTCTGCTGAAATTTTATGTGTAAATATCTTCTCGTTTTGCATTATTCTGGCTTTGAAATTGTCATTTCAGACCTTAGGGATCTAATAAGGAATTGTTCATAGAATCTGCAAACGGATTCAGAGAACTTTTGGATTTGTACGACGATTTAAAGAAATCATAATTGTGACGTGTTACTCAAAGATGTAAATCCATGAATGTATTCTTGAAAGGTGATCTTTGATTCATTCTGTTATTATCTTTGCAGCAGATCAAGCAACTCCTTTATCTGTACAAGGAGGAAAAATATTTTCTTGTAGTAAATCAACAGAAGCCAACAGATTTTCAGGTCTTCGTATCTTTCAAGGTATGACTGATTATACTCTGCTTAAGAAACATAGCTCTCACTTGGAATGCTTACTCTTCTCACTTGCTGCAGGAAGGAGCCACAAGCCTATCGGTTTTTCGAAGTGTATGGCAAACCTATTGGCTATATCAAAACTGGGGCTGGTCAGATAATATCTTTGATCGGCTTGAACAGAGCTTGGTCGAATTGAAGGATAGATTTCCTGATCTATTACAACGACTAACTGAAGCTGGATGGGATACACATAATTTAAGTTTAAAGGTCCCGAAAGAAATGTCGATCAAGGAGCTTTCTGCACTGAGTTAATTTTACATATGGCCACTGAGTTTTATCCACTACAACAGTAAACCGACAAACCTACTTTTTTTCTTTTTAAAGTAATTGAACTTTACCTACTATAACGGTAAAGTCACTAAACTTCACCCATTATAACAGTGAAGTTACAAATTAGTTGTTACATAACTGATCTTTATCCACAATAATAGTAAAGTCAATAGACTTTTCAACTTTACAATAGATTGTTCGTGACTTCCACTGATATAGTGGGTAAAGTTCAGTTACTTTAATTTGACAAAAATAACTGAGTGACTCTACTGTTATAGTGAGTAAAGTTAAGTAACCATATGTGAAATTAACTCTTCCTACAGCGTAACACCAGGAAAACACCTGTCTGCAGTTGATCATACTCCAAAGTCCTCGCACTAACCTTTTTGCCTGTTTAATACACGGATGATCACGATAAAAGTAAGATCTCTGGTTCCATTTTCAGAGCTTATATTGTGACTTGTGAGTCACTGTCCCTGCTGCTGGATGACACGTTTTCAGTGGCATCGTCTCCTTGGAAGAGATGGATGCACAGTCGGAGCCAATTGTATTGTTATATTAATAAATATTCTTGGTAAATTTTACTACAGTTTGTGGAGAGTGCTGCTGGCAAACTTCCATAGTTCTTTCTTGAGAAAAGAAGTTCATGAAAACAGAGGACCTGTATAGTAATGTCATTGAGATAATTTCTTTATGCAACAGAAGACATGTTCAGGAATATCATTTTGGGTCTTTCTTTTCGTGCTAGTAAATTTTGATCGATTATGTGAAATCAAGAACTTAGTTGTCGTCCTTGTTACTTCTATCAATAATATTTGCGGAAAACATGAGTTATTCATATTCCCGTTGTTGTTTTTTGGGGTATTGTTTTTCATCTCCAAAGTTTATCTAATCTTAGAATTATTGTTCACAGCAGCTGGAAAAAATATTTCTGATCTATTTGAGACATTAAGCGCAATTCCAAGTGCAAGTTTATTTTTATTTGGGCTTTACATATTTGAATTTCATAAGAACCAAGTACTCATTTGTTTGTCACAGTCCTAGAAGGAAAAGGATTGTGCTAGTAAGTCTTATAATTTAAATAAAACCGTTCTCATGTGATCGTCTATTAAAAAAATCAAATTCAAATTTTGGCCAATAATTGAACCCGTCCACATGAGGACGGTAAAAACTGATCTCATGTGGACGGATTCAATTTCCTGCCTAGAAATTATCGGTCAGTGCTTTTTGATCAATTTTTAGTTGGTATATCTGGATTAGCAATCTTAGTGTCACACCTCGAGGCTACCCGCTAGACGTAACACGAGACCCGGGATCACAAGTGGTTTCAAGTTAACCCTTGGTCATAGCATAACTTAGACAAACATAAAGAATCATTGCGGAAGCATAAATAGCAGAAGTAAACTACTAACTCCATAAGATAAAGGTCTAAGAATACCAAAATCTGAAACATGAAATACAAACATCTAACTATGTATGAAAAGCCTCTAAAACTGACATATGAGTTACTGGGACAAGACCCCAGCTAACTCTAAATACTAAAGAAACGGTATCAAAAATTGAACTCATAACTAGTCCCGGAAGATGAGGACTCACCAACACATACTGAATGGCCTGCAACCTCTAGCCATGAGCCTGAGAAGGGGAACCTAAATCTGCATCGTAATAGAATGCAACACAAAATATGCGTCAGTATTTTACGATGTACCGAGTATGCGAGTCTATGCAACAATATGATAAAACGTGCTTGAAAACATGCTTAAAACTGAGTTCATGCATAATAAGAGAAATAATAAGTAAATATCATAGTTTAAGCATAAGACATGAAATAGAAGTCAAGCTTCAAAATAGAATATCATATAACTTTATAACTTGAAAAGATTCATACGGGAGTTTTTCGTAACCGACAATAGACCATGTGAGCGACATGGAATCCAACTATATAACTCTAGTTGGCAAAGATGCCCTGTACCTTGCCAAAGCACAGGGCACCATACATGTCATAGCGTGAAACCACTTTCATAAGCCCATTGAGTGATACATAACCTATGTTGGCAACATAGTTTTGGATTCGGGTTATCTAAAACCCTCATAGCTCGATGCTAAATACTACTCCCAAAATATATCATAATGCTCACATACATGCGACATATCTAGATGTCAAATCTTGTTCATAATCATTTTCACAAACCCGAATCTTCATACTACTCACAAACCTTGCTTTTTGAAAAAATAGTTCATGAGCATTGATGAAACGTCGGGATGTCATATCTTTCATAATGAATTATTTCTTAAAAGTTTGCATGGCACTAGTTCAATTTCATAATCTTATATAATTTCGTAAAAATAGGAACTAGGCATGCACTCGCTTTGAAAATCATGAGATCATGCTATAAAATATGTCAATTTACTTAAATCAATCCATGCATGAAAAATTGGCTAGGCTAAGCCTTCAATTCATGAAGTAGGAATTTACTTTGCAAAAATCCATACAAAATCATGCAATTTAGAATTAGATTTCATGGTAGAATCATGAGAAAACTATTTATAGAAAAGCCCATGAGAATTGGGTAAGAACCCTAATTTGAAGTTTATGAAAATCAATATAAAATTTGGGAGTTTTAGGCATAAGGGTGAAAGATCCCTTATTGAATACCCACATACCTGATTTGAAGCTTTCTTATTCTAGGATGAGAGGGATGGAGATTTGGAGATGCAATTATTTTCGGGAAAAATGATTGTTTCGACTTTTTAAAAGTTCATTTCGAAAATCAAGTTAAAGTTCCAAAACATTTTCAAAAATAAAGAAGAGTTGTCACTTAGTTTTATAAAAGGAAAACCAAGAAAAACTTATAAAATTTCTAAAGTCTTAAAACAGTAAAAAGATTTAGAAACTAAGAGATCAAGGGTAAGAAGTTCTCATTAATATCCCGAGAAGGTTTTGAAGGCACTCGGGATATCCACTAACTTGTGATTATCCGATCTTGTTTGAAAATAACTTGTTTTGACTAACTTTTAAAGATCTTGTATTTTAATCTTGAGAAAACAGTTGATTTGATTTAATTTGGAAAAGAGTATAATGAATATAATTTGATAAAAAAAGGATTGATTTTTTGAAAGTCAAAATGCATAAAAAGTTTGTTTTAAACGGAAAAGAAAACATGTTTGTTTTTGATAATTTAAGCATAATATTTTAAACCGTTTGCATGAAGAAACAATAAATGATTTTAACCAAGAAAGGTTTTAAAACAAGAAATGCTAACTCTTTTTGGGGAAAATCTACTAAGTTAAAAGAGTTAGAATTCAATTAGTACAAACAATTCTATCTAAATATGAATTAAAGAGGAAGAAAGAGATAGAGAAGTTAATTAAGCCCTTTTGGCTTAATTGCATATTGGACTTTGTCCAAAACCTGTTCTAAGTCTAATTTTTGGATTTTTTAGCCCAATTTTGCAGCTGGATCTTTGGTCCTATTTCTCCAAATCTTTTCATCCCTTCATGGACTACTATTACTGCTGCTCGAGTATTAGGCTTTGGCCCACTTCTATGAGTATACCAGCCTATTTTTAGGCCATATATCATTGTATATCAGCTCCCCAAATCCTGTATATTAACTTCCATATTTCACATATCCAATGTATGCTGCTGTATACCAATCTTGTTGGATTTCAATTGAGGCTGATCTTAATGTTGAGTTGGGCCTAGCCCAACGGAGATGCAAGGATGGTGATAACGGGAATTAAACAAAAAAATAAGAAGGAAGAAAAGATATGAGAATTAATAACTAGGAATTGAAATTATGGGCAACAAGGGGCTAAAACCCTCTCCTCTCAATTGATTTCAACAACTAGAAACTAATTCAACTCAACTAATCAAGGAAAACCAAATGAAATCCACAAGTGGGAGACCTTCGATTAATTAAGCAAAGAAGTTAAACTAACAATCAAGAGAGTCACCCTAATCACTCACTAATTCCTTAAGGGAATTAAACTAATCACTAAGATATCAACTACAAATTTAGACTATCAATATTCAACATCCAAAACTAGTCTTCAAAATGAAGAAAAGCTACTACTTATGCTAAGGAAATAAGAAGACATTGACTTTTTACAATATTGTCCTTAATGAGGCAAGGGCCTTGTTTGGTTGTATTCTTTATGGATTCTTGAATTTAAAGCCTAGCCACTTGCACAAATGACCTCTTTTCCTTATCCACATCACTCCCACGGACTCATAAGCTTCCCTTTGCACGAACATCGTATGTGTTATCTATGTCATCCATGCTCATGTCAACCATGCTATCCATGCTAGTATCATCTTCCCCTTCTTGAAAATGATTCGTCCTCGAATCCAAACCTTAAAACACATGAGAAGGACAACAACCAAAACATCCTCAAAGCATGAGGGTTAGTACAAGGGTTAGCAATAATATCATCATGCCAAGGAGGGACAAATTTGAGGTACAACCAAATATCCTTTGCTTCCAATAAAAGCAACTCATCATACAAGGTGCAAAGGTTTTGGTTATGATAAACATCAAGAGACAAGGCAAATACAAAGGTCTTTGTGGCATCAAGAATTCCAAAAGATGGTATCATATTTAACTTTGGAGCCATAAGACACAATTGTTTCATTGTCTCGCAAGAAGGCCACACCAAAAGTGGTGCAATCACCCATAAGGGTTCATTGGGGTGAAAGAAGTAAAAGACCCACATATTGTGGTCACAAAGATAATTGGACAAATTAAAGGAACCCCTACCTCTATAGAAAACAAATTTAATACAAACATAGACATCATCATATGCAAAGAGGTAGTAAAGAAAGGTGTCAAGATTGTCAATCCTCCTCAAGGTGCCCTCACATGCAAGATCACAATTTGGTTCATGAATCTTATCAAGCACATCAACACATGTTGGGACACATGAAAAAGACAAGATACTTTGTAGGAAAAAGTCACCTTCCTTCCTCAAGTAGCAATTCCCAATTTGACCCACACCACCATTAAGACCAAAGAGATTAGAATTCGAGCCATCACATGAATTAACTAACTCATCTTCATATTTAACAAACAAAGGTGAGGTGTCATACAAAGGATCATAATTATCATCAATTTCATAAGGATAATCACTAGTTGGGTTTTTCAAACCATCAAACAAATCAATGTTAGCTTTATCCCAAGGATCATCCCTTTTGAAAAGTGATAGGCCGATGTCTTCAAGTGGGTAGTTAGTACAATCTTCACCCACATCTTGCTTGTCATCTTGACCAAGCTTCACCTCACAAGTAAGAGGTCCACAGTCCCTCAAGAAGGAAGTTCCTTCCTCAGGAAAAGTGTCATCATCCCATAGTGGATTACCAAATTACTTTATTCTGGGGTAAAGGTATGGTCTGCATACATCTTACCCTCCCCAGACCCCACTTTGTGAGAATATACTGGATATGTTGTTGTTGTAGTTGTTGTTGTAGCCTCCAAGAGTAGCTACAATTTCAACATTATAAGAGCTACCACTATGCACACTTTTAATAGTCATGTCATTATCAAATAAGATATTATCCTTAACAGCATATTCCATCACATGAGTTCTTTGAGAGACACAAGTAATGGAATCACTAATCAAGGAATCATTATCTAGAAGCAAGGAACCTACATGACTATTCACATGATCAACTACATCAACACTATCACTAAATTGAGGTTCATTTAGCACATCACAAAATTTCTCATTTAATGGACAAGTATCACAAGAAAGTTGATCACCACAATTTGCAACACACAAGAAAGAGCTATTAAGCTCACCACATGGTAAAGGCTCATTAAGATCATACAAAGATAAACTATCATTCACACTCAATTGGCTATTAGCCACACAATGATCCATCAAGTTTAATAAAGTGCAAGAGTTAGCTTTGTTACCTTGTAGCTCATAGGAAGAATTGCCTTCACCTTGGTTATCAATATTTAAGTACAATTGCTCTCTTTGGAAGCTTTTAACCACCTTATGATGCTCCACATTTTGAGGTTCCACAATAGGTTCGCTTTCAAGAATACCTGCACAAGTATCAAGACAACTAGAGAAACAAGAAATGTTACATGAGTTAAGATAAGGTTGTGACAACCCTCTCACATCACTCCACACAACCTCTCTTTTTTTCACTCTAGAGTTGTCACTTATCATACCCTTACTCCTCTCAATCTTTTGTCTCTCAATTTTATTGGAGTTAGGACAAGTGTCCCTTGCAAAGGGTTAGATGATCCCTTCACTTCAAGCTTCCATTTTGGTGCATAAGGAGTGGATGTGTTTTCTTCTCTAGGAAATATTAGTGGAAAGAGAAGTTCCCCTTTGCGATCCATGATATACTTGTACCAATCTTGTGCATGTGGAATCCTATGACTTTGGAACCAAGGATTTCCCAAACATATGTGACAAGTATCCATGGGAGCTATATCACACCAAACCTCCTCTTGATATTTCCCAAGTGAAATAGGTACTTGCACCCTTTTATTAACATTTTGAGTAACAAAGGAGTCTTGCTTCAGCCAAAAAGGTATCCCAAACAATTCAATCAATTGAGGGGTTATAAAGTTAGAAACACTATGATCATCAAGTACAAGATCAAACCCCGTAGTACGATAAACATTCACTTTTGTTTCAAGACTTCGCCTCTCCGGGTCTTGCTTATCTTGAAACATCAACTTGTCTCTACTTCCTCTAATACCATTTCTATATCGAGTACAAGACACATTGGTATTAGGATAAGAATCGCACATTATCATATTTCGAGAAGTAGGAAATGTACCTCTTCTATTGCCCATACGATATCTTCGAATTGGTACCAACCATATATCAATACCTTCTCTTTTAGGATAGAAAGTCGCACAAGATGAGGAAGGACATTCAACTTCACAACTTCCATTTTCATCAAGATTTCTCTCAAAGGATTCACAAGACATACGGAAGGAAGCATTGTACCGCACATCGCCTTCATACTCATGGTGTGTAAAATGAGAACTTTCATAACCTTCTTCTCCACTATAATATTCTCCACAAGGTTCCTCTACCCCTTCAACATCATCACAAGAGCTATAAGCTCCATTCATCTCATATTCATCTCCGGAGTAGTAGTTCTCTCCATCATAATGTTCATGAACACATGATCCTTCATGTCCCTCATTGGCTCCATCATATCCTTCATAGGCCTCAATATTAGAATCATAGCCTCCATCGCTACAAATAGAGCTTTTCATGTCATCATCACAAGTATCCGAAGCTATGGATGACATGCTACCTTATATCTCCTTTTGTACCTACAAAACTCAACAAACAATATTAGTAGAAAAAGCCTCACATCACTCGTATGCAAACTCTCAACTCACCTCCTAAAATGTCGTCTCAAAATTGGTAGTGAACTAGCTTTGCTTGATCAATTCAAGATCACCTATCCTTTGTGGTTGAGTGGATTCTTGTGACTCTTGAAAGATGGACGACTCGATTGAAGGTAAAAGGACTTGAATCAAGAAATTTATCAACGAATTAAGATGAGAAAAGTTGAAGAAAAAAAGCACGAAAGAAAACGAACTCAAAAAAAACTAAGTAACAAAAGTAGAAAAGTTACTTGTGTTGCTTAATTTGAAGAATCAAAGAGATGATTTGATGATTAAAATTAGTTAACAAGTAATTAAAGATGTTAATTAGTTGTTAATTAGTAGAGAAATAGAAGAAAAATGAGTGTAGAAGAAGAAATTTGAAGTTTGGACACTTAGAAATTTTTTGAGGTCTTAAGAGTTCCAACACTTAGAAAATTTTTGGGGTCCCAAAATTTGAAGCATTCTGTCCAAGTTTGCAAGTGTGCATTTCAGCCCCCAAAACTTTTTCTAAGGGGCAGATTTGGTCATTTGGATTTTTTTTTTTTCAAATTTCACTTATGCACCCAACAAACATCTTTGACCACTTTGACTTGGAAAAATTGGATCAAATATACCTTTTGGCTTCTTCTTTTTCAAGATGTTCTTGATAAATATCAAAAACACCTAGAACACCAAGAACACACACTAAACACCAACACCTTCAAATTAACTCGGAATTGGCTCAAATTTTAGGATTAGCCTCCCCTTGAAAAAGGGAACAAACCCCAATGGTTTTTAAGCTCCAATTCCTCCTCTATCAATAGACCCACTTTCCAAGTTTGTAAAGTTTCTTTAGCTCCAAACCCTTTAATGACAACTTCACTTTTACAACTTCAAATCGCACGAAATTTAAGATCTAGACTCACAAAACACTAGGGAATCAAGACCTAGTGTCAAAAACAACAAATCAAAACAAAAAAAATCGGTTTTTTTTTGGGATTTTCAATTTTTTTTTTGAAGATATCAAATTCTCAAGACTTAGATTTGTGGAAACAAACATAAACCGAGCTCCTGATACCAAATGATAACGGGAATTAAACAAACAAATAAGAAGGAAGAAAATATATGAGAATTAATAACTAGAAATTGAAATTATGGGCAACAAGGGGCTAAAACCCTCACCTCCCAATTGACTCCAACAACTAGAAACTAATTCAACTCAACTAATCAAGAAACAACAACAACAACAACACAACATACCCAGTGTATTCCCACAACGTGGGGTCTGGAGAGGGTAGAGTGTACGCAGTTCGTACCACTACCTCAGAGGTGAGGTAGAGAGGCTGTTTCCGATAGACCTCCGGCTCAAGACAAAAACAGTTTAAGAATAAGCTAAAAAGGATGTAACAAAGATACAGGATACAAAAAACATGATAAAACTACAAGGGACGATAGTCACCCTAATCACTCACTAACTCCTTAAGGGAATTAAACTAATCACTAAGATATCAACTACAAATTTAGAGTATCAATATTCAACATCCAAAACTAGTCTTCAAAATGAAGAAAATCTACTACTTATAATAAGGAAATAAGAAGACATTGACTTTTTACAATATTGTCCTTAATGAGGCAAGGGCCTTGTTTGGTTGTCTTCTTTATGGATTCTTGAATTTAAAGTCTAGCCACTTGCACAAATGGCCTCTTTTCTTTATCCACATCACTCCCACGGACTCATAAGCTTCCCTTTGCACGAACATCGTATGTGTTATCTATGCCATCCATGCTCATGTCAACCATGCTATCCATGCTAGTATCAGATGGGGGAGTCCAAAATGAACTCGAAGACAATGTCACATGAAAAGAAAAGAAAGATGAAAATTAGCATTTATTCAAGGCATTATCAAAAACCAGTGAAAGCTTAGCAAATAGTTGATGACTGGAGTTGGAGATTAAAATAGCAACCAAGAGAAAATTGATCTATTCAAGGTTAAATAAATTGGCTTTGATATAACGACAGGCTCATCTTAGGGTGCAAACAGAAAGGGGAGGATAGACTAATTCTCATATTTTTTACTCTATCTTTTATCATATAGACAATTATATCGAAGTAACAAAATGTCCCTAAGTGAGACTTGATTACCAACTCCATCAGCATTTATTCAAGGCATTATCAGAAACCAGTGAAAGCTTAGCAGATAGTTGATGACTGGAGTTGGAGATTAAAATAGCAACCTAGAGAAAATTGATCTATTCAAGGTCAAATAAATTGGCTTTGATATAACGACAGACTCATCTTAGGGTGCAAACAGAAAGGGGAGCAGAGATTAATTCTCATATCTTTTTACTCCATTTTTTATCATATAGACAATTAGATCGAAGTAACAAAATGACCCTAAGTGAGACTTGATTACCAACTCTAGGTGAGGCAACATAGTAACATTTCCAATTAAGGGCTCTAGTTCACATTGGCTTGCACAAATATTAGGAAGAGTATAGAGACAAATACAACATGCTTAACACTTAATCATATATACACATCTGCTGCTAATGCCAAATTCAATTATTTCTGAGCATATTAAAATCAAACCATCAAAGCATAATCATTTCTTAGTATGATTAGTGACCACTTTTAGGATTAGTTTTGCGAAGATTGAGTCTTGCATTTTTAATGAACATAACATGATGAATCACCAACTGATGGAACAGAGAAATCAAGCATAGAACATAGAGATTTTGAAAACTCCCTACACTTGTGCTAAACACCTCAAGATAGAACAAAAGCTAGAGCAAATCATGATTCAAATATCATCTGGAATAACTATTTCAAATGAGCTATCTTTAATCCTAAAGCATGTCAAAGCTCATAAGGAATCTCAAAATTTATCTATCGACTAGACCGAGAGAAATCACATTATTTCTATAGCTACAGATGCAAATGACTAAAAGAATAGAAATACTTTGAACCACACATATCGCGAGCAGCGATGGAGCCTAAAGAAAATACCTGAGTTCATGCAAATCTAAGTTATAATGATGTACTTAGGTCAAATTTCACATTCTTTGAGAGAACTACTTTGAATTGCAAAACTAAAAGAGAAAACTTTCCAAATTTGAGGAAAAATAAATCGGATAGATAGCAGTTCAACACATTAAATCCATTTCACCAGCTCAGGCTTAATCATGTTCAACAACTATATCATAATCAAGCATGAAAACAGAGCATTCATAGGTGAATGCTAGCGAAATTTATCATTCGAACATGACTTGATTACTAAAGAATGATGCAATTCATAAAGAGAAAACTAGCCATTTATTCTCGAACCAATCAGATTTTGATAGAAATAAACAAGACCAGTTGATTCTCCCAGAAACAAATCACATAATCAGATTTCAATCTTTATTCTCAAGCCCTCACCAACGTCAAACACACATTTTCATAAGAAATCCACCTAATTTCCACATCATTGAGCTTGAATTAAAAGAGAAGAGAAGACAAAGAGCGTTTACCTATTTAAGAGTAGCGAACGGGACAACGAGACTTCGTCGAAAAATCGACTTACCACCGAAGCTAAGCTTGTTTCGCTGGAAGAACACAAACTTTTAGGGTTTATATTTTTGAAACTTTCGATTTCTTTGATGGGTTTAGAGAGTGGTTCTTCAAAGAAAACCCAAAAAATCCAAAGCTAGCCTCTCACAATGAAGAGGAAGGGGCTATTTATAGGGAATTTTTTGGGCAGATTTGGGGGGCGGGGGAAACAAAGGGTAATTCGGGCATAACCCTTGAAGGAAAATTCAAATTTTGAACTCGAATTCTTGGGGATCAAGAAGGAATTGGACATGTTGGTACTATCTCAGTACAAATTGAGAGAAATTTGCCATGAATTTAGGGAGAAGAACGTTGAAAGAAGCCAACTGTCCCTTCTTGAAGCTTCTAGAGGCTTCTGGGTATTGACAGCTCATGAAATCATACGAGTTGAGGTGGAAATCAAAGGGAATAACAGAGAAGATGTCGTGAAAATGGAGCTCGACGGATTAAGGCATCATTTTGGAGCTGTTGTTTAATGGATGAGTAGCTGGGTTTGTGTTGTTTGTTATGGAGAGAAGATGAGAGGCTAAAGGGCTTTTGGTCAGGCTATTTAGAGAAAGAAGAAGAGTGAAGGAGTATAAGGGTGTGAGGAAATGGGCTTGGACCGAGTTTGGGCTAGACTAGAGGGGATTAGGGAAATTATTTAGAAAATAGAATGGGCTTAGGTGGCTTTGGCCCAATAGTGGCCAGCTGAAGCAAGGCTGATGAAGGACTATTTAGAATATGGTCACATTTGCAAAATATGACTATTTTAAGTTTAAGGGAAAGCCAAATTGAGAGTGATTAGATGAAATTCGGATATGATTTGAATGATTTAAAGAGTTTAGGCTATAATAGGAATAAAGAATGAATCAATCACAATTAATCGTCCGAGCCTCTTTAAAATTAAATATTTTAAAATAATTATTGTATTTAACGCATAATTACCTCACTTAACAATTATGAAAATTAACGTATTCAATTAATCTCTCATTTTAAATTAATTTGGAGGAAAATCAAGCGTTTAAACTCTTAAAAAGATTTTCTTATGAAATTAAACTTTAAAATAGTTCTTTAAGTAAACTTATTTAAATTTTACATAATTAAATATAAAAAACATAAATTATTACTCAAAACTATTATAAAGCTGATTTGAATTTTTTTATCCCTTTTTATAAAATAATTATCTCAAAAATTATTTAAAAATTAAAAAAGGCTCAATATTAATTCGTAATGTGGAGGGTAAAAATTGAATGTCAACAACTGCCCCTCCCTTTGGGTAGGGTGGATGTAAGGAATCCTGGGCAAAGGGAATTGACGTTCCCAATTTTATCCGACCACAGATTCATCTTCAGGAAGCGGTTCGTTCTAGCACGAATTTCAATGAATCATGGCCGAATTCCGGTATTGAGTTTCCTATATATCTCAGGTTATATGAGAATTCAGGCCACTTGTAGTTAAAAAATGCTCGATTTTCAAACGACCTCGGATTAAGGAGGGACCGGAAAGCTGGAGAGTAAGGAGATTGGGGGTTTGGAATGCAGTCGAGTTTTTAACATAGAGCCCGCCTACATATCCCAGGATTTAGGAATCAGGCTGCTTGTAGTTCGACTCAATCGGTGGAAAATGTAATCTTTATTTTAAGACAACCTTTGGCTCGGAATAAGTGACACAAGTAATTGAGTTACGAAAAAGAGGCTTACAACCTCTCAACTATGAATGTGATGCTCTTCACACCCATAAATAAAAATTTACCTGGACATAATTTCCAAAGCTCGATGTGTATTTGTCACTCGAATTTGAAAAGAAGGAATATTGCCTCAAGCGTGAGTTTAGAAAATACCCTAGATGTGAAACTAAGACCCCACGATAGGAAATACCCACATGCCTTCTGATAGGGGTGTGGTCTGATGGCGGTGGAATTCGTTCCTTAGCTCGCGTCCAAAGAGTTTTATCCCTCTTTGAACTACGTCCCAGTTCGCTACTAAGAAAATGTTCCACGTTGTGATGCATCCTTTTTTGTGTAGTCCGCGCCTGTAGTTTTTGCTTTGAGAATTTCATCCTTCTTGGATGCTCTCGACAATATTTCAGACAAAATTGTTAGTAGTAACATAATTCTATTTGGAGAGGTAGTTTCTTCGCCATACATCATCCTCGGATTACGTTCGAATCCCGTGTTGTTACTTCTTTTTGATGCATTTTGTACCTGTTATTTTATTCATGATTTTCATCCTCTCGAATGTTCTCGGTAATATTTGAAACAAAATGGTCAGTAGTAAAGTAGTTCAATAGGGAAAGATAGCTTTGTACCTTATTTTCCGCGTTTGGTTGCCTTTTTGAAGAAGATGTTGTCTTTTCTTCTTCTGACTTGGGGAAATAGCGACTTTCATGACGAGAATATGATAGCCTTCATAGCTATCGGATAGGATTGCCTTCATGGCGATTTTGAAAATGATGACCTTCATAGTCGTTGTGATGTAATGATCTTCGTAACCATTTGCGGCGTTCTATTGAACGTGATAGACTTCATGGCCATATGACAGTGGTCTTTGCATATGCCTTTGGGGTAAATCTTGCGCATCATCTGTATCGATGGGACTAACAGGTATTCCCTAAATTGTCAAGCTTTGGATAATCTAGCACATCATCCAACTTTGGGTAGAGGCAGCTTACAGATGCCTTTAATTTGTCAACTTTGAGTAATCTTGCACATCATCCGACTTTGGATAGAGGTGGCTTACAGATGTCCTTCAAATTGCTTGTTTTTTGGGTAGTCTTGCACTTTTATCCGATCTTGGATATAACACTACTTATAGATTTCCCTTGAATTTCTAGCCTTTGGGTAGTCCTGCACAATATCCATGTGGATATGCCATGGCTTATAGATAACCTTCGGACTATCAATTTTTGGTAATCTTGCACTTTTATCCAATTTCGGACATTATTGCGACTTATGTATTACCCTTGAACTATCAATCTTCGGGTGATCTTGCACACTATCTGGTTTTAGATATCGCTGCTTCTTACAAATAACTCTTAGTCTGTCAAGTTTCAGGCAATCTTGCATACTATCCAGTTTCAGATATCATTGTGACTTACAAACAACCTTTGGCCTTCCAATCTTGGGAGATACGATTCATCGTTTGATTTGGATGGTGTCTTACAGACATCCCTCAGACTTATATGCTTTCGACCTTGATGGCGAGCGTTATTTGATCATCGGGGGTAACAAGGCCTTTGCCACACGATCAAATATAGCTGCATCTTCTGGCGATTGATGCTTTTGTATGTATAAGCATACTTCAGAGCGAGACTTCATTGTCTCTAATAAATGAGGGTGCATAAATATCCTCGACGTCAGACTCTATCATCTCACATGATATTGAATATAAATATACCAGGCTTGGCATAATAATAAGGAAGCAAATACATCCTCAAAGTCAGACTCCTCCGTCTCACGCGATATTAGATATAAATATGCTGAATGCCATACTTGGCATAATAATGCTAATGAAGCAAATATATCCTCAATGTGAGACTCTGCCGTCTCATGCGATATAAGATATAAATACTTTTGGGTCAATCCTGCGCAGCAAGTGCGACTTAGGGACGCCTCTGAATGTCATCCTATTTAAAACCGGCTGGTAGAGGGACATAATATTCCCGGCGAGCATGCACCTGCGGTAATTGATGATGATGGTCCTCTAGACATGGTCCACTCGACATGGTCCACTCGACATGGTCCTCTCGACATGGTCCTCTTGACATGGTCCTCTCGACATGCAAATATGATAATGATGTGGATGATCATGCAATGGTATGTGTAGCAGTTGCAAAAAACATCACCTTTGATTTTTATGTTGTCCTGTTGACTCCTTTGTGTGTACCTATGCTCAAGGCAAATAATTAGTAGAAACCACATCGCTTTTACTAGCGACCACAGTCAAACTTGAAAAACATTAAAGACAACGTCTATGAAGCTATTCAAAACAACTTTTGTTTCAAATGTGAATGAAATGGTCGTGTCTATTTTTGGGGACAGTCATAAGTACCATTTTCAAACATCGTCTGTTCGTGGTGATTTCTGACTTGTTGGAAATCGGCGGAGAACTCTCTTCTGGTGTTTAGAGTTGACCAACATGTCCTGATCTGCTTGGGGACTCGAGGCTGCTGTTGATCTCTCTTTATCTAGTAGTTCCTGTGAACTACAAGAAGATTTCCCGTTCCAGGAGTTTTCGCCTCTTTCATCTTCTTTCCGTTGTTTTGGCTTTTCCCGCCAAATTTAGGGCATCTGGTCTCGTTGCGTTTCTTCGAATGCATTGGATAACAAGGGATTTTCACTGATCTCTAACATACTTTTTAAGACAACTTGCATCCATAGAAAAATTATTAGTGTATGGTTAAACTGATCTGTGTTGACCTCTTTCGATCTTTTGCTCCTTGCTTTGCCCCTTCTGGATGCTTTCCACTATCGGGTACTCGTCATCCTTGACTTTCCAGGTCGCAGTAGACATAAGAGAAAAATCAAATTATAAAGGAGTAAAACTAATCTTTTGTAAAAGATTTTTCAAACAAGTTCTTTGGAAAATAAAGATTTTGAAAAGGATAGTTTGGAAAGGTCTCTGCCCATCATGTCATATGCTAGCTCAACGAATGTCCTTTACTCGAGGCCCTGAAATTTCTGACATACTGCTGGCGGACTTTCGAGATCCTTTGTCGTCCTAGCTGGGGAGTTTGGAAATGTTTTTTGAGAAATCTGTCACAGCTGGGGATTAATCCACCTCGAACTGGGATTTTGAAGTAGTCTTTGATCTCTCGGTGTTGGGGAATTCTTCGAATTTTATTTCTAAACTCTTGAATGGCTTTGGTGGAAATTTTGAGGTTCCCCTCAAAATTTCTACCCCAGTTAAAGGTTTTGTGATGAATCTCATTCCATTGGCAAGGGACTTGACACTCTGTGGGGTTTATGAGATTCTTTCCTGAGATTCACGTCAGTTGCTCTTTAGCACTCTAGGTGAGGAACATCGTAACATTTCCAATTAAGGGCTCTAGTTCACATTGGCTTGCACAAATATTAGAAAGAGTATAGAGACAAATACAACATGCTTAAAACTTAATCACATATACACATCTGCTGCTAATGCCAAATTCAATTGTTTCTGAGCATATTAAAACCAAACCATCAAAGCACAATTATTTCTTAGTATGATTAGTGACCACTTTTAGGATTAGTTTTGCAAAGATTGAGTCTTGCATTTTAAATGAACATAACAGGATGAATCACCAACTGATTGAACAGTGAGATCAAGCATAGAACACAGAGTTTTTGAAAACTCCCTACACTTGTGCTAAACACCTAAAAATAGAACAAAAACTAGAGAAAATCATGATTCAAACATCATCTGGAATAACTATTTCAAATGAGCTATCTTTAATCCTAAAGCATGTCAAAGCTCAGAAGAAATCTCAAAATTTATCTATCGACTTAACCAAGAGAAATCACATTATTTCTATAGCTACAGATGTAAATGACTAAAAGAATAGAAATACTTTGAACCACACATATCGCGAGCAGCGATGGAGCCTAAAGAAAATACCTGAGTTCATGCAAATCTAAGTTATAATGATGTACTTAGGTCAAATTTCACATTCTTTGAGAGAACTACTTTGAATTGCAAAACTAGAAGAGAAAACTTGCCAAATTTGAGGAAAAATAAATCGAATAGATAGCAGTTCAACACATTAAATCCATTTCACCAGCTCAGGCTTAATCATGTTCAACAACTATATCATAATCAAGCATGAAAACAGAGCATTCATAGGTAGTGAAACTTATCATTCGAACATGACTTGATTACTAAAGAATGATGCAATTCATAAAGAGAAAACTAGCCATTTATTCTAGAACCAATCAGATTTTGATAGAAACAAACAATACAAGTTGATTCTCCCAGAAACAAACCACATAATCAGATTTCAATCTTTATTCTCAAGCCCTCACCAATGTCAAACACACATTTTCATAGGAAATCCACCTAATTTCCACATCATTGAGCTTGAATTAAAAGAGAAGAGAAGATAAAGAGCGTTTACCTATTTAAGATAGCGAACAGGACAACAAGACTTCGTCAAAAACTCGTCTTACCACCGAAGCTAAGCTTGTTTCGCTGGAAGAACACGAACTTTTAGGGTTTATATCTCTGAAACTTTCGATTTCTTTGATGGGTTTAGTGAGTGGTTCTCCAAAGAAAACCCAAAAAATCCAAAGCTAGCCCCTCACAATGAAGAGGAAGGGGCTATTTATAGGGAATTTTTTGGGCAGATTTGGGGGGCGGGGGAAACAAAGGGTAATTCGGGCATAACCCTTGAAGGGAAATTATAATTTTGAACTCGAATTCTTGGGGATCAAGAAGGAATTGGCCATGTCGGTACTATCGCAGTACAAATTGAGAGAAATTTGCCGTGAATTTAGGGAGAGCAACGTTGAGAGACGCCAATTGTCCCGTCTAGAAGCTTCTAGAGGCTTCTGGGTATTGACAGCTCATGAAATCATACGAGTTGAGGTGGAAATCCAAGGGAATAACAGAGAAGACATTGTGATGATGGAGCTCGATGGATTAAGGCATCATTTTGGAGCTGTTATTTAACGAAGGAGCAACTGGGTTTGTGTTGTTTGTTGTGGAGAGAAAATGAGAGGCTAAGGGGCGTTTGGTCAAGCTGTTTAGAGAAAGAAGAAGAGTGAAGGAGTATAAGGGTGTGAGGAAATGGTCTTGGACTGGGTTTGGGCTAGACTAGAGAGGATTAGGGAAATTATTTAGGAAATAGAATGGGCTTAGGTGGGCTTGGCCCAATAGTGGCTAGCTGAAGCAATGCTGATGAAGCGCTATTTAGAATATGGCCACATTTGCAAGTTTAAGGGAAAGCCAAATTGAGAATGATTAGATGAAATTCGACTAGGATTTGAATGATTTAAAGAGTTTAGGCTATAATAGGAATAAAGAATGAATCAATCACAATTAATCGTCCGAGCCTCTTTAAAATTAAATATTTTGAAATAATTATTGTATTTAAAGCATAATTACCTCACTTAACAATTATGAAAATTAATTTATTCAATTAATCTCTCATTTTAAATTAATTTGGAGAAAAATCAAGCGTTTAAACTCTTAAAAGGATTTTCTTATGAAATTAGACTTTAATATAGTTCTTTAAGTAAACTTATATAAATTCCACATAATTAAATATGAAAAGTATAAATTATTACTCAAAACTATTATAAAGCTGATTTGGAATATTCTTTATCCCTTTTTACAAAACAATTATCTCAAAAATTATTTAAAAATTCAAAAAGGCTCAAGATTAATTCGTAATGTGGAGGGTAAAAATTGGGTGTCAACAACAATCCTTTGCTTGGAGCTTGGAAGAATGGAGACCCTTTCTCCTTTTGGATTGAATGAGAGCTTTTGTGAAAAGACTTGGCTAATTGATGTTAAAACCCTTCTAGAATAGTCCAAAACGACCTCACTTAGGTGTTAAATGGTGGAAAATTATAAAAATACCCCTGAAAAATAAGCTTGTAAAAACTGCTAAAGTGACTCAGCTTCTGGTACCACGGGTGGGTCTATGGACCATAAAAGCAAATGACGGATCGTGAAAATGATCTGTGGTTTCTGAAACCAATTTTGAGACTCTGCTGAACCTCCATTCCATGAGTCACTCAAAATATATGAAATGAAATGACAGACAGTTCTGTGACTCATGGTTTTTAACTTACGAAAGTGAGGATCCTCTGATCCTCAGGATTTACGGATGATAGGACGACCCGTGAAGTAAAATGACGGATCGTCATCTAACTCGTGGTTTCCAAGACCCTTCATGGAGGGTCCTCTGATGATCAGGACCATGAATCACAGGACGGTCGTGGTTCTAAACCATGATCCGTGAAGTGATTCATAAATCTGGACAACGCAACCTAGATGGTCAAACCATGGATCAGACCACGGGTCATGATCAAGAATGATGGCCCGTGAACCTGATCGTGATCTCTGGGAACATAAAAAATTTCAGAAATTCAATTTTAAATGCTGGTTCGAATTTTGGGGTGTTACAATATCTTTCCCTTGGAATCATTCATCCTCAAATGAAGACTAAGTAAGGAAAAATGGAGAGAAAACAACCCAACCAACCAACAAAACATGAAAACTGAAGAGTAAGCATGAAGAATGAGTTTTTCACTTAGAAACATGACTGAATTAACTTAAAAAACATAGATGCATGCTAGGATCGTGAGAAAAGCTTATGGAATAAAACCGGAGAAACATACTAAGGAGAAAAACTAATACCTCAAGCTGAAACTAGATCAGAAGGAAAGAGATGAGGGTACTTGGCCTTCATGGCTGCTTCTGCTTCCCAAGTAGCTCCCTCAACTAGCTGATTTCTCTAAAGAACTTTAACCGTTGCGACTTCTTTGTTCCTCAACCTTCAAACCTGATGATCAAAAATCTCAACAGGAACTTTCTCATAAGTGAGACTATCCTTCACACCTATATCTGTAAAGGCACAATTAAGGTCGGGTCGCCAACACATTTCTTCAACAAGGAAATATGGAAAACCGGATAAATCGCTTTTAGATCGATTGGCAACTCCAACTCATAAGCAATACTACCAACCCTCCTTAGAATCCTTAGGGACCTACATAGTGGGGACTAAGCTTCCCTTTCTTACTAAAGCTCATCACATCGTTCATGGGTGACACTTTTAGAAACTCCCAATCATCCACCTCAAACTCCAATTCTCTCCTTCTCACATCTGCATATGATTTCTGTCGACTCTGAGTGGTCTTCAACCTCTCCCTAATAAGTTAAACTTTTTCCATAGTCTCATAAATTGGGTCTAGACCTATCAAGGCCGCCTTACCTACCTCAAACCAACTAATAGGAGATCTACACCTCCGTCTATAAAGTGCCTCATAGGGAGCCATCTGGATGCTAGAATGAAAGCTGATCATCCCAATTACCTTTTAAATCAATCACACAAGCTCTTAATATGTCCTCTAAGGTATGAATAATACGCTAGGCCTGGCCATCCATATGTGGGTGAAAATTTGTGCTAAGTCTCACCTGAGTACCAAGGCCCTTCTGAAACGACCTCTAAAACTGGGATGTGAACTGAGTACCCCTATCTGAAATGATAGACAATGGAACCCCATGTAGTTGGACTATCTCACAGATGTAGAGTCTGGCATAATCTTCTGTTGAATCAGTAGTCTTGACAGCCAAAAAGTGGGATGACTTAGTCATTCTGTCGATAATCACCCAAATAAAATCATGCTGTCTACGAGTACGAGGTAAGCCTGTAATGAAGTCCATATTGATCACTTACCACTTCCAAGTAGAAAGGTAAATTTCTTGAGTCATATCGCCCGGTCGCTGATGTTCTACCTTCACTTGTTGACAGTTATGACATTTAGCCACAAAATCTGCTATATCCCTCTTCATGTTATTCCACCAATAGACTTTCCGTAGGTCACAGTACATCTTGGTAGCACCGGGGTGGATAGAATATCTGGAGCTATGAGCCTCAGTCAAAATTTGCTATCTCAAACCATCCACATCTAGAATACACAATCGCCCCTGATATTGAATCTCCTCTTGGGAGAAAACCTCTACCCTCTGCTAATGTACTTGCACCCTTCAACTGATGCAAAATAGGATCACTGTCTTATTTTTCCTTCACTTCAACTACCAAAGATGATTTGGAACCATTCTGAATGATTACACCACCATCCGTCGAATCCGTAAGGAGAACTCCCAATCGAGCAAGTCTATGAACATCCTTGGCCAATTCCTTTTTTTCGTCCTTCACCGAAGATACACTACCCATAGACAACCTACTAAGTGCATCCGCCACTACATTGGCTTTACCCAGATGGTAAAGCACACTCATATCATAATCCTTAAGAAGCTCAAGTCATCTCCTTTGACGAAGATTCAATTCCTTTTGAGTGAACACATATTGAAGGCTTTTATGGTCGGTAAACACATCCACATGGACACCATACAAGTAGTGCCTCCAAATCTTCAAAGCAAAAACCATCGCCGCTAACTCAAGATCATGAGTTGGGTAATTCTTTTCATGAATCGTAAGCTGTCTAGAAGCATAAGCAATCACCTTACCACGTTGCATAAAAATACAATCTAATCCAATTCTAAAAACATCCAATACATAACAAAGCTATCTAAGCCCTCGGGTAGGGCCAAAACTGGGTTGTGGTCAACATAGTCTTCAATTCCTGAAAGTTCTTCTCACACAAATCAGACCACTGAAATTTTACTTTCTTTTGAGTCAATCGAGTCAACGGTGCAACTATAGATGAGAATTCTTCCACAAATCTCCTATAATAACAAGCCAAACCCAAAAAACTCCTAATATTAGACGGGGAAGTGAGTCTAGGCCAGTTCTTTACTATCTCTATTTTCTGTGAATCAACTTGAATACCATCTCTAGTCACCACGTGACCTAGAAAAGCAACAGAGTGCATATAGAATTCACACTTACTGAACTTTGCAAATAACTGACGATCCTTAAGAGTTTGAAACATAACTCTCAAATGTTCCGCATGCTCATTCTCACTCTGAGAGTAGATAAGAATATCATCAATAAAAATAATCATATCATCAATAAAAATAATCACAAACATATCTAAATACTATTTGAACATACGGTTCATCAAACCCATAAAGGTTGCAGGAGCATTTGTTATTCCAAAGGACATAACCACAAATTCATAATAGCCATACCGAGTTCTAAAGGTTGTCTTTGGAATATCACACTCTCGAACACGGAGTTGATGATAACCATATCTAAGGTCGATCTTGGAAATATAGCTGGCACCCTGAAGCTGATCGAACAAGTCATCAATTTTAGGAATGGGATATTTATTCTTGATTGTGACCTTGTTCAATTGACGGTAGTCAATACACATTCTGAGAGACAACCATCCTTCTTACACATGAATAGGACTAGAGCACCCATGGAGAGATGTTGGGTCAGATAAAACCCTTATCAAGAAGGTTCTTGAACTGATCTTTCAATTCCTTAAGCTCCACTGGAGCCATTTTGTAAAGAGGAATAGAGATAGGTTGCATATATAGAAGAAAATCTATCCAAAGTCGATCTCTCGCTCGGGAGGGACTCCATGAAAATCCTCGAGAAACACTTCAGGAAACTTATTTACAACAGGGATTGACTGGAGAGATACGGTTTCAGACTCCGTGTCCATAACTCAAACTATATGATAGACATAACCCTTAGAAATCATCTTCCTAGCCTTGAGATAAGATATGAAATGACCCTTTAAGGATGGAGGACTACCCTGCCACTCTAAGATAGGTTCATTTGGAAACTTTAAACTGACTATTCGGGTACGACACTCAACCGAGGCATAACATGCATGCAACCAATCCATACCCTGAATAACATCAAAATTAGTCATCTCTAACTCTACTAGATCATCTGAGGTGACTCTATGAAGGACTGAGGTAGGATAATTTCTATAAATTACCTTGGTTAGGACTGACTCACCAACGGGAGTAGAAACACAAAAGGGTTCTAAGAGTCATTCAGGACTGACTTTGAATTTGCAAGCAACATAAGGGATCACAAAAGATAAAGAGGCTTCGGGGTCTAGTAAAACGTAAATATCGAAAGAGAAGACTTTTAACATATTAGTGACAACATCTGGGGAACTCTCCTGATCCTGGCGAGATGACATAGCATAAAGACGGTTTTGACATTGACTACCACCAGAACCAAAAGTAGCACCCTGCTGGGCTGGATGACCTGCTGGGGCTACTGAAGTAGACTGAGTCCTGCCACCTTCATGGCCCTTCTTGGCTGAAGGGCAATACCTGATCCTATGACCAACTTGTTCACATCCAAAGCATCCATCTGTACCATAAAGGCACTCCCTAGGGTGACTCTTCCCATATTTGTTGCAAACAGGGTAGGAAGGCCCTTTTGCAACACCCCTCTGAGACTGCGAACCTGATCCTCTACCTGACTGATCATGCCTAGGCCTGGGGTCCTGGGTAGGAGCGCTAGCTGAAAAATGCACGGGTCCTGATGACCTCTTCTGAAATGAAGAACAATGTCTGCCTTCGGACCTCTGATGGCTAAAACCCGAACCCTCTAATCTAGACCTCTTGTTCTCCCTTGCAATTTCCTTCAACTTATCTCTCTCAATATGCTGAGCATGAGTCATAAGCCTAGAGATATCCATGTCCCCCAAAAGCATAGCGAACCTGCACTCCTTTTTCAGTAAGTCTGACACCCCATAAATAAACTTGCTCATCTGATCTCTCGGATCGGCCACCATAGAAGAGCAAATCGAGAAAGCTGAGTGAACCTCAATCCATATTCCTGAACCGACATAGATCCTTGCCTCAAATTAATGAACTCTTCGGCCTTAACCTCCCTCAACTCTCTAGGGAAGAATTGATCAAGAAACTCTCTCTTGAAGCACTCCCAAGTTATAAGGAGTGCATCCCTGGTCCTGGTACCACTGAGTATAACAAATGTGAGCTACATCATTGAGCTGATAGAAAGATAGCTCAACACCATCCATACCAACAACTTGCATCACTTCTAAAATCTTCTTCACCTCATCCATGAAATTTTGCGGATCCTCACCAACCTTAGAATTTAAGAATTCAGGAGGGTTCATACGAATGAAGTCTCGAACTCTGGCCGCAATAGCCCCACCATGAGGGTTAGCAGGAACAGGTGCTGGGGGATTTTCCTGGTTGGCCATAGAATGAGCCAATATTTGAATGACATTTCTGAACTCCGCATTAGTGACCTCGTGGTTTGGAATCGAATGATTAACATTTTGGGCGTTGGCCCGACGAGGCATGGCACGGTGATGAGGAATAATCTGAAATGCATAAATATCGGATTAGAGAAGTAATAGAGTTAAACTCTATCGCACGACATGATCATAAAAGAAGTAAAGTTTTTTCTAAAACATCTCATAGCTTCCCTCTCATAAGTGTGGCGCGCTTCACACCCATGAAGGAGACTCTACTTGATGCGGCTTTCAGACACCCTAGGACTCTTGAACCTGGACCTGATACCAAGTTTGTCACGCCCCGAGGCTACCCCCTAGATGTAACACGAGACTCAGGACCACAAATGGTCCCAAGTTAACCCTTGGTCAAAGCATAACTTAGACAAATATAAAGAATCATTGCGGAGGCATAAATAACAGAAGTAAACCACCAACTCCATAAGATAAAGGTCTAAGACTACCAAAATTTGAAACATGAAATGCGAACATCTAACTATGTCTGAAAATCCTCTAAAACTGACATATGAGTTACTGGGACAATACCCCACCTAACTCTAAATACTGAAGAAACGGTATCAAAAACTAAACTCATAACTAGTCCTCGGAAGATGAGGACTCACCAACACATACTAAATGGCCTGCGACCCCTATCCACGAGCCTGAGAGTGAGAACCTGAATCTGCATCATAATAGGATATAACACAAAATATGTGTTAGTACTATAGGATGTACCAAGTATGTAAGTCTATGCAACAATATGATAAAACGTGCTTGAAAATATGCTTAAAACTGAGTTCATGCATAATAAGAGAAATCATAAGTAGATATCGTAGTTTAAGCATAAGACATGAAATAGAAGTCAAGCTTCAAAATAGAATATCATATAACATCATAACTTGAAAAGATTCATACGGGGGTTTCTCATAACCGACAATAGACCGTGTGAGCGACATGGAATCCAACTATATAACCCTAGTTGGCAAAACTGTCCTGTACCTTACCAAAGCACAGGGCAACATATATGTCATAGCGTGAAACCACTTTCATAAGCCCATTGGGCGATACATAACCTATGCTGGCAATGTAGTTTTGGATTCGGATTATCTAGAGCCCTCATCGCTCGGTGCTAAATACTACTCCCAAAATATATCATAATGCTCACATACATGTGACATATCTAGATGTCAAATCTTGTTCATAATTATGTTCACAAACTCGAATTTTCATACTACTCACAAACCTTGCTTTTTGGAAAAATAGTTCATGAGCATTGATGGAACTTTGGGATGTCATATCTTTTATAATTGATCATTTCATAAAAGTTTGCATGGCACTAGTTCAATTTCATAATCTTATACAATTTTGTAAAAATAGGAACTAGGCATGCACTTACTTTGAAATTCATGAGATCATGCTATAAAATATGTCAATTTACTTAAATCAACCCATGCATGCAAAATTGGCTAGACTAAGCCTTCAATTCATGAAGTAGGAATTTACTTTGCAAAAACTCATACAAAATCATGCAATTTAGAATTAGATTTCATGGTCGAATCATGAGAAAATAATTTATAGAAAAGCCCATGAGAATTGGGTAAGAACCCTAATTTGAAGTTCATGAAAATCAATATAAAATTTGGGTATTTTGGGCATAAGAGTGAAAGAATCCCTTATTGAATACCCACATACCTGATTTGAAGCTTTCTTAATCTAGGATGAGTGGGATGGAGACTTGGAGATGCA
The DNA here is from genome assembly GCA_003996215.1 of Jaltomata sinuosa. Lineage (NCBI taxonomy): Eukaryota > Viridiplantae > Streptophyta > Magnoliopsida > Solanales > Solanaceae > Jaltomata > Jaltomata sinuosa. The sequence continues at coordinate 273,762 of QJPP01000178.1, read as the reverse complement.
ATCCTTAGCTTGGAGTTTGGAACTTGGAAGAATGGAGACCCTTTCTCCTTTTGGATTGAATGAGAGCTTTTGGGAAAAGACTTAGGCTAATTAAAGTTAAAACCCTTCTTGAATAGTCCAAAACAACTTCACTTAAGAATTAAAGGGTGAAAGATTATAAAAATACCCTTGAAAAATAAGCTTGAAAAAACTACTGAAGTGACTCGGCTTTAGGTACCACGGGTGGGTCTACGGACCATAAAAGCAAATGATGGATCGTGGAAATGATCTGTGGTTTCTGAAATCACTTTTGAGAATCTGTTGAACCTCCATTCCACGAGTCACTCGACGACAGTCAAACCACAGATCAGACCACAGGTCGTGATCAAGAATGATGGCCCGTGAACTTGACCGTGATCTCTGGGAACATCAGAAATTTCAGAAATCCGAGTTTAAAAGCTGCTACGAATTCCGGGGTGTTACACTTAGGTGGTCGGTTTTTTTGAGATCGGTAATCCTATTTTTTTTGCAGTGAAACTTCCACAACGGTTTTTTCAACAAATTGAATTCACAAACGTAAATCATCTTCAAAGAGTCAAGAAGAAAGTGAAATACAAAATTATAAGAAGCTTCAAAATTGTATTGGATAAGTTCGTTAATATCAAAGTGCTAGAACTTTTCAATTTTTTTTTAAAGCTCCCTTGATATTTAGAGATGAAAATCAATTACATTAATTAAGAACAAATAAGGGGAGTGTATGAGTTAGGATACATGCGATCCAAGATAATAACAAAAGCCATAAAAATATGATCAGGTTCGTAGCCTGGTTGTACCACCAAGCTAAAAACATCGTCGCTAATCAAAATAGTAGTGCGAGTAGTAGCGTTAGCTACTTTTCGCGATATATTTGCTACAATAAGACCATCAGAATTAGTGATGTTGCAATTTCGCCTACGAAAAGAACCCTCCACACTGTAATCTGGCCTCCTCCTCCTGCTTTTCATGTCCATGACATTATTTTCTCCGGCAGCAAATACTTGAGCCTGGCATGATGTGGTCGTACTTGTTCCCGTCATTGTGAACAGAGATGATGGAGGTCTTCTCATTACGAATAAAGGAGTTGAATTGTTTGGATCAGTGGATTTATCATCATCTCCTCCTCCTCTGTATCCATTCCAGTCATATTGTAATTGCATGCTCATCTGTTAATAAATACATGCATGATTATATATGTAATATTCGTAATTGATTAATATCTGAATACATAGATAATCTTTTAAAATTTGTCAGTGAATTTCATTTAGATACTTGAACTATGACTTATTTCAATTTAGCCCCTGAACATATAATAGTATATTCCTATCAGACACTTCTGCCTCAAATTTAGAAAAAACTTTTGCACGTATTCTCAAGCCCCTATTACGTAGTCAGTAGTCACATGAAATATTTCACTTCTTTTAATTATACACATCAGCATAAATTGGAACAACCCTGAGGTTTTAAAGCTTATTGAGACTAACACATATAATTAAAAGAAAGTGACATATTCTATGTGATTAACTCATCTACGAAATGGGCACTTGAAAACACACATAATTTTTTTTCAAAATATGAACCGAAAGTATCTAATACGAATCATGTATTCACGTGGTCAAGCAACACGGGTCATAATTCTGAGTATCTAAGTAAAATAAACTAACAAGCTAAAAGGGTTATCAATGTATTAATTTAAAGCATATGTACCTGTGGTCTCAATGTTAAGAGAGGTTTACCCTGTGCGTCCATGAGTACTAGTCCACCAGATCTGCTGCCTCGGCTAGCGATGGACCGATTCTTCCTTCGGGTGTAGTTGTCTACCCGAAACACTAATCTACCTTGCTTATCAAACACCGTGAATCCATCCGTTCCCTGGAAACTCATACTGGATTTCTTCCACACCGTGAAGATAGACGGGCAATTAACCCGTGGCCTACTTGTTATTAAACGAGCTGGACGAGGAGGAAGAGGAGGAGGAAGACGATTATTATTATTATCTTCGCGATCATCATCGTTGTTGTGAACAGGACGTAAGTTGCTTTGCAGTTTTCTATGATGATATGCTGGATGAATCTTTGACATGTATTCAAGTAAGATGGTTAATTTGCAATCCCTTGATCTTCTTCCTAATCTCTTAATAAACTTAAATTAGAACCAATTTTTTTTTAATATGATTAATATATATATAATCTCTCTATTTGGTTTTTTGATCATATGCATAGTGGAAGATGACGAGCCTTTGTCGCGTACGAATGTGTTTCAAACATAGTACGCAAAAGATTAATTAACTATTCTATTTAAGAATGTAAATTGGAAGAGTATTGGCCAATGGAATGAAAATGGTACAACAATTAATGTATGTATGTGGAAAGAGAGACCTATCTTTCAACTAATTTATGTTTGTTTCTCTATATTATATCTTTTATTTAATAAGAAATCAGAAATTATTAGTGGATGGTATTAACTAGTGGTTATTAACAATGTTAAACATCAGGATCAAATTGAGGTAGGGCCAGCTGGCCTTATGTCCACTTCCATTATTATTCCTAGTTACATAAAATAAAAATATAGGTATAGATCTCTAAACAGTTTAATTATATTAATCAACTCATGATAAATGGTATAGGCTTGTTACCCACTGGAAGAGTAATAACCTTATATATTTTGGTCGAAAAACAAAAAACAATATTCCTACAACAAAACATGAAATTAGCTACGAAAATTATCAATAATTTCTAGCTAATTTATCTCTAAAAAGCTCCTAATTGATTGAATTTTCTTATAATTAATTCATCGTTAAATGAGATTAGCATGAGATTTTGATATTTATAAGTTACTAAATTTTGTCCGTCACTTGTTCTTTATTTTCTAGTAGTGAATGAGATTTGATCATTACAAGCGCATCGCAAAAACCTTGTTGAGAATATATAATTAAGAGCATCCTAATTCTTGGTTTCTCGATGTTGGCTTACAAATTATATTATTCATATTCTAGATATTTAATTTTGGTGTGCAGGGGTATTGAAAATTCTCACATCGGGTTTTTATAGGGCGGCCGATGGTCTGTTTATATAACTTGAGAATCCTCGCCTCTCAAGTTACCTTTTAGAGTTGAGTTAGATTCAAAATTTATTTTTTAACATGAAATTAGAGTAAACAGAGATCCTGAAATTATAGCTTTTAAGGTTGAATTAGATCCAAAATCTATTTTTTAACATGAAATTAGAGTGAAGGGAGATCCTGAAATTGAATCTCACCGCTAGCCATTATAAAAAAGATCACATGTTTTGGAAATAAAAGTATGTTCATATTTACACACTTCAACAAATTTTACTTTTTTCTTGGTGGGATACGCCAGCCAAGCTATAGTACAACATGAGATGTTTACACACAAACATAAATTTTTACTTTGCAAAACTAGGGGTGGTGAGATTTCTCCCTTAGAAAAATGAATTAACATATTGTATGTATGAGTCAATGACTCGTATCAAATATTAAACAGATAAGAACAGATATTATACTTGGGGTGTGTTTGGTATTAAAAATGCTTTTCATGAAAAATATTTTCAAGCAAAACATTTTCTAGGAAAACAAGAAGTTTATTACTCCCTCAGTTTGAAAAAGAATGACCTACTTTTCCTTTTAGTCCGTTTAAAAAAGAATAACTATTTTTTTATTTTTGACAACACTTTAATTCTAACTTTCCACATCGCACGTTTAAGACCACAAGATTAAATAATACAGTATGTTGGTACATTTGACATAACTTTAATTTAATTAAGACCACAAAATTCAAAAGTCTTTTTTTTTAAAACTCCGTGCCAAGTCAAAATAAGTCATTCTTTTTAAAACAGATGGAGTACTTATTTTCTTGTGTTTGGTGTATAAGTAAAAATTATTATCCTAAAATCATTTATACATATCTAAAACAAAACTATGAGGATGGAGTGAACTGAGGGTGGGCAGGAGTCGGGGTGGAGGTGGGGTAGAATAAAAACTTAAATTTTTTTTTTCTAAAAAAAGTTGTGGTAGGGGGTGGAGGTTGGGTGGGGTGGGGGTGATTTTGTGGGGGGGGGGGGAGGCCGAGGGTGGGGGTTGGGTAGAAAAAGAATTTATTTTTATCTTAAAAAGATTGTGGGGGGTGATTGTGAGGATGGGGATAACACAACTTGTTTTTTTAAACTTTCATTAAAGAAGTCATTTTTCTTATTTTTCAAGGAACTTATTTTCCTAAAAAAATATTTTTTAATCAATCAAATACAGAAAAATAGGAAAATATTTTCCTCCATAGTAAACACACCCTTGATCTTAGCAAAAGGCCGAGAAAAGTAATATGGTAACCTTACTTGACCTAATGATTATTACCCAATTACCAGCCAATTACAACCACCCTAAAGGCTATTTAGGGTCCTGCTTTCGTATTGTACCAACTCCAATTTGGATTTTACTATTTAATTCCATTCATCTTAAGCTAATACAGCTCACGAAGTGCTTGAAAGTAGTCACAACCTAGAATATTTCTCCCCCGTATTAATTTATGTGACATTTTTTATTTTTAAGAGTTAATTTAGCTAATTTCGAAAGGTAAATTAAATTACATCAACATAATATTTAAAATTAAATTTAAATATTAAAAAATTATACAAAAAGTATTATGAATTACAATTCTTCTCATGTTAATATAATAAAATATATTTTTAAAATTATTAATCAAATTTACATAATTTGAATCGGGAAAAAACAAAAACTATCATGTTAAGAAGAACCAAAAAAAAGTAGTATCGAAGGATAAGTTTATGAATTCATTGTGTGAATAAGGAAAAAGGACAGAATATTATATCTCTAAGCCCAATGTTTAACGTAATTCCTGGTAATATACATAATTCTCTTCTCAACTATCAAAGGTTAATTTTTACTTTTGGACTTGCCTACAACTTGCGCCTTTGTTGTTGTTTTCTTATTTGTCTTTACCTGAAGGTGGATTCCTCATAAATAAAAAAATTACAACTAGGGCGACTCAACAAAATTGAAACGATGAGACTAAATCTTAAAAGATTTTTTTTGGTTTTTTTATATTTAATTTTTTGAAGTATACTTTCTAGGTCTTTTAGATACAAAGTAATTAATAATATTTGTTTAAAATTCTTTAATTAATAAAATAGTTAATGCATTTAATTTCTCTTGAGACATTGTCGATTTTATGTAAAATATTATCAATTTTAATTTTTAAAAACTTTTTTCTGCAAATTAATTGGTTTACGAACTGTGTACATTATTTTATAACCAATATAAGTATTTGAAAAAAAATAAAATTTATTTATTTGATTGAATAAATATATAACATTTTTTATTCGAATAATAAATCTAAACCTTTAATATCAAAGTGATAAGCTTCTTAGGAAACTTTCTAGGTTAAGACAATGTTCTTTAGATTCTTATCATTTAATGATCTTAACTTTTTACTAGTAAATAAAAGATAAAGAATACTTTTATATGCTTCAAATTGATCAATTTTATTTTACATAAAAATTATACTTTTTCTTTTACATTCAATACTCAACTTTTTGTAATAAAAAATAATATATAAACCTATTAACTAGTAAAAAATAGCACCTCCAAAAATTTGGAACCTAAAACAAATATTTGAGGATAAGCCATCAGATAATTGAGTTAGCTATACGAATATTTATCGGAGATGTAGTGAGTAAATATGATTTTTCTTAGAGGTGGATAAAAAATTAGGATTAATTATTTGAGTAAGTATTTTTTAATAAATAATTATTATTTTTAAATATATTTTTTATTTATTACCATTATAGCAATACATAGAAAAAAATTATAAAAATTTGCATTATGTATTAAAAGTGAATTATGCATGCAATATAGATGTATTATAAATATCTTGAAATGTATTATGCTTGTTTGGTAAGAAATTTGCACTATGTATTATAAGTGTCTTAAAGTGTGTGATATAAATGTATTATTCATGAATAAAACATGTAATATATATGTATTTTATAAATTATTCTTGCAAATATGTATTATAAGTGTCAAGTGAATTTTTTTTTGTTATTGCTATAAATGATAAATATTTTCTTAATATAGCATATCTATGTAAGTTTCCCTAACAAATTAACTCATGAAAACATAACTCGTTCAATTCATTTAAACTTGAGCTAGACATTGATCCGCATATTTAGTAGCATAGTATATTTTAGCCCATAAAAAAATGAACGGATAAGTAATCTAATTGGTGAATGAGAAATTTTATTAAAATATTTTTAAAAAATTATTTTTTATTTGATAGTCATATATATAACCATAATAAAGATAAAAATATTCTATTAGGTATTAAAATATTATAAAAGAAATTAAAACTTAGTAAGAATTGAATGGATTTGATTATGATCCACTTTTTAGCCCATTTTAGTCCAATTTGTTTCAGCCTAGGATACTTTAGGGAGATTATTGAGCTACTCATTTATTATTAAATCAGGCCATTTGAAAAATGCCATTTTGGGGCGGTCTTTAATTTTTGCCCTCAAAATCTGATGATTTTTAATTTTTGTCCTTAAGCATTTTAAGTAAAAAAGAAGTGAACGAAAATACTTGTGACATTGAAATAGCAAACAACTTTTTTTGCAGGGCGTAAGTTTATATTTTTGTATCATAATATTTCGCAAGTTATGTCATAAATCATAACTATACTATACTCAACAACGTAGATTTGTACAAAAAAAGTAAAACTAAAAAGACATAAATTGTGTAATATTTTCAGAATTTATTGAAGTATTTAGAAACTGAAGTTATGCATTTTGGAGCATACGTTCTTTACCCTTTTTAGAGAAAAAAATTACATGAATGAACATAAAATTACACGAATTGCACTTAAAATGGGTTGATCTTTATTTCTTGCCCTTTTAGCACTGGTCGAATTCTTGATTGTTATTGAAGTTCTTTGTCAACAAAGACAACTGAAGTTCTTGTTTTTGGTCAACAATGGTTGCGTTCAACATCTAAAGAATGCAAATTTGAAGATCTTTAAGAAGAAATACAAAAACTTGAAATAGTTGAAAAAGGTACTACGCTACAGCTTAATGATTCTGCCATTTCCTTTTTTTTTTTTGTTCTTTAAATTTGATCCCATAACAAAAACCTTTATTTATCTTCTCATTGTCTCTTTTTAAAGAAAAAAGAAGCTATCTCATATTTATGCTTGTAGTTATTTTTTTAATTGATGCCTAATATAGTTATTTTTTTCCAAATTATCCAGACACTACTTTGAGTGTTGATTAGTTTGGAGCTTAAGCTACGGAAGATGGTGAAATTACTTGTGATTGTATTCTAGATTCTTCAATTAGTTTAGTTAATATGTACTTTTTATTTTTAATGAACAAAGTTTATACGTTGAAAGCTTTGTTTGATTTGATTTTTAAAAATTCTAATTGTGTAAAAGCATGTCCACCATCGCGTCAGCTATGTACACTATTGGATCTGCTATGTCGAATTTGGTTGTAAGTATTCTGGTGTGAGTGGTTTGGATTTGACTTTCATCAATCGGAGGTAAAACGAGCTGGCTTTCGAGCAACATAAATAGGGGCCACCTGGATAACTATTTCTGGCTACTTACTTTTTTGAGTTTGCTCAACTTCTTATATTTTCTGGTTGTTTGCCGGTCAGGGCCCGACTCAACAAGATTTGGGGTCTAAAACTAAAATTTAAAAAGAGGCCCTAAATATATTTTAAAAAATTTAAAAGGAAAGATCGTCATGTAAATTTATTTAAAGTCTACTTTTCTAGCTTTTTTTAGATGCAAAGTCATTATATTAATTATTTTTTTATAATTGATTTGTTCTAAAATTGGAATCATATTTTTTAGTTGACATATTTAAATTGAATAAATTATAGTAATAATAACTACAACAAGAATATATATTTATGAACTATAAGAATATCAACAATAACAAATTTTTGAGAAAAATTATAAAATAAAGTTAAATAATAAAACTTGGCTCAAGAATTTGATAAGTTGATATAATGACATAGAAATAGTTGTTTCCCTCCTTCAATTGCTTGTTGCAATTCTATTTTGAAGAAGATACCAAAAAATATTTTTTTGTTCTTTTGTAATTGTAAGCAAAAAGCAACAATAACTCAGTAATCAATAAGTTTTGCAGAGAGAAAGAGAGAGAGCTCAATATTGAGGATAATAATAATTAAACAGAGAACAGAAAAGATAAATGTAAGGTGAATAATAAGTAGGCCCAAGTTATTGAGAGATAAATCAGAAATTTTAGTTTCAATCGAAGAAACTATTCCCCAAAAATTGTTTCATTCTCCTAAAAATCCAACGATCCTCACATTAAAATAAAAATATTTTACTTCCTTCTTAGAAATTTCTTTTTAAATTTATAAGTACATATATTTTTTTTTAAAATAAATATGTATAAGTATATATTTCTTTTGAAATGGAGCTCTCAAAAAATTGGGGTCCTAAGCGATTGCTTTAGTGGCCTAGTGATTAAGCCGGCCCTGTTGCCGGTTATATGAACATGGCAATGATGGCAGCAATAGGTTACCTCATGAAGCAGAAGAGGAACAATGTGATTATAGGCTTTTACCTGAATCTTGATGATATGTTGTACTGCATTGCTGAATAATATACTGCTGTACTTTGTTAGCTAGGTGTTTGTGTATGTTTAGATCTCTACATTTCTTGGTGTTGTTTTTTTATGATTTTCTTTTGACAGAAATGTGAAATATGTTTTGGATTCCTTAATTCTAACATATTGTCTTTTGCCAAATGGAGGCCGGAGGAAATATCTTTTTTGTTTTAATAAATGGAAGCAGTGAAACAAGTTCATTCCGGAATACCTATTCATGCGTTAGAATTTAGAGGATTACAATCATTAGCTAGTCATAAATCGAAAAAACCGAACCGAACTAAATCAAACCAAACCGACAAGAACTAAATCGACGGTTATTTTTTTATTTGGTTTGGTTTCTAAAAACCGACTAAATTGGTTTGGTTTTCGTTTTCACCAATAATAGATCCAAACCGATCTGTGAACACCCCTAAATTCACAATTAATTGTAGGTTTCATCCGCCAGACTCAAGCAACTTTGTTACTCTGGCCAGTTTGTTCTGTTTCGTATAATTGAGAAGCAAATATGAGTCAATGCAATAATCGTAAGGATATATAATTAGTATCAAATTCAAATAAAGGACAAAGTTATTCTATTTTCTAATAGTTGAGGGATATCTTTGACCCCTTTCCTTTGTTTTCATAAGGTTTTCTTATTTACATTTAGGAATTTCCCTTGCCACGATTGTGCCAAAAAATAAAAGTCTTTGACACAAAATATAATGGATTGTTGTTCTTCTGCTACTATTATTTTAATGCTTCAGGAATCCTCTCTGATATATACAACAGTACCGTGGACATGATTAGTCAGCTACTTATAGTGGTACTCGTGTGGTGCGTCGTGTGGACTGTGGTGTGTAAGTATGGAGGGTATTGGTATCTAGCATGGGAGGATCTAGAAGCTCCGTTACGGGTTCACATGAATCCAGTAATTTTGTACATATCTTGTCTATATAGTATATGTTAAGAAATCTATAAAATATCTATAGATGTTTGACACTGAACTCAATTATAATTAAATTCTGGATTCGCCTCTAATAGCTAGCTGCCTCTGGTCCATTGTTAAGACTTAGAGCAGAGGAGTAGCACAAGAGGTGCAGTTGCAGGTCTTGGGGACAAAAGCACAAACTCCGTAAGGCTTATTAGGGAGTTGACAGTCGATAACAAAGCAACAAGGCATGCTTGTGCAGGTGCTGGGCTCTGCTGCCGCTGCCGACACACAACACTTGCAAGCCAAACACAGCTGAAAAGGCTGTTGTTGCTGCTGCCACCACAACCACGTCGTCTTTGACTTGTTATAACCAGCTGCTAATTCCATTTCCACCTCCTGAGATGCTGTTACTAGTCTGTATTCCGTAGCCCTGTGCACGGGCTCTAATCGTTTCCCGGACACCGCCAATGATGTTTCATCTGGCTTCATATCATCATCATCCGACTCAATACCATGATTAATCACATGAGAGCCTGCACAATGATACAAATGAATTACTTCCTCCATTTCAATTTGTTTGTCTGATTTTGACATGACACAGAGTTTAAGAAAGTAAAGAAGACTTTTAATCTTGTGATCTTAAAATAAGACACACAGAATGTACCAAAATATCCTTTAATCTTGTGGTCTTAAACATATTATGTGGAAAATTGAAATCAATGAGTTACCAGAAAAGGAAAGAGACCTTCTCTCTTAAAGAAACTAAAAATGAAAGTAAAATAAACAAATGGAAATTGAGGAAGTACCGATATACCTCATCCACGAACCTATCACGTTATTCAAAGGATATATACAGGTAAGTTTTCTTTATAATGTGATTTTATGATCTTGAAAATAACAAGTAAAAGTGATATGCTAGTGTAAACATTCTTTACACTGATGGTATATATAACACTTAAACTCACATATAGCTTTGCAAACTAAACTATCATAGAGTTACCTCTAGCTGGAACCATCATAACCAAACAGTTGAAGAGGAGGACGAGAATTACTGATAGCGATGATCGTTTGATAAGATTTTGAACGGACGATTTCTGCATGATTCCCGAAAGTACGAGTAGAGGAGCAACCACATCAACCGGACAAAACTAGTGTCGCGTGGGAGGGCAAGAGTACTACTGTATCTGTTCGCGGGGAGATGTACCGTTTCCTAAAAACTTTGCGGGTGTAAGAGCAATAAAGAGGCTTATGGATGTTAAATGGTGGATCAAGGAATATATGCGACGTTTGGTAGAACTCCATTCTCCCTCTATCCCTATGACAGTTGGAAAATTCTCCAACACAAATAGCACAAACTAAAACACTTTTATTGATTCCCAAAGAATAAATTAAAATTGGGGTTTCAGATCCCAACTATATCCCAGAAAAATGTTCTGCCTTATCTCCTCTGTTTCTATATTTACAAAAGAAAATTATTCTACTAATTCACACGTACAGACTCACTTGGCAATCCTTTAATCTTGTAAGAATACATTAAAATATGTAAGAAAGAGAGAAATCAAATTACTCCCTCTGTCCCTTGGTTTGATTGGACTCGTAGTTTAAGAAATAAACGGAGACTGTCGAATCTTGCGGTCTTAAATTAAAGATGAGTGTAGTTTTATAAGTTTTATGGTCTTAAACTTGTCAAGTAATATGTTGAAATTGGAAATTTTACTACATACAGAAAAACACTTTTGTGGGGTAAAACACTTAAATTGGGACGGAAGTATTAGTTGTATTGACCCAAACACACTTTCTAACTCCTCGATGAGAAAACAAGAAAAGACGAAACATAATAAAGAACCTAAAACTTGTATTCTTTACCTACTAAAAAGTGCCAGAAAATCCTACTTTACATCTCCCTCGCAATTTACATCGAAAAGTTTAAAACAGCATCAAACCCAAGCTCGACTCTGAGGGAGTTAAGGATGATAAGCAACCTTTATACATGGTTTGCTTGTACATGCTAAATACTTCTATTGCACACACAATATCAAGCCAAGAGCAAGTAATCACATATCTCATATTTTTTTTACGGAAAAGGGCCTAAATTACCCCTCACCTATTGAATTTGGTACAAAAATACCCTTCATCCACCTTTGAGCTCTATTATACCCTGACATTCACCTTTGGGCTCTAAAATGCCCTTCAAGTTAACAGACCATGAAAAAGGGCCAAAAATAACCCTGAACTATAGGAAAAGGTCTAAAAATACCCTTCACCCACCTTTTTGGCTCACTTATACCCTTGAAACTAATGACCCCCTCTATATTTTATTTTTTTAATAAAAAATATTTATTACATGTCATTTTTTTATTGGATAAATAAAAATCTCACCCCACCAAACTAATGACATGACAAATACGATTAACTAAAAATTACATGTCAATAAATAAAAATAAATACTAGTTAAGAACTGGAAAAAGAGATGACCGAAAAAAATCTTTATCATTGTACACTGCTATCACCGTCAAGATAATTAATTACCAACGACTAAAAATATGAAACTAAAAGGTACCGTCCTTTTTACCAAATAGACACTATTATCACATAAGCTAATGACCAATTCACCTGTAGCCACACCAGAATTGATGAGAGCATAATCAACGAGAACATAACAAAAAATAACAAAAAATAAGAAGTGTTTTAAGTCGTATTTAAGTACAATTAGTCCGAGAGATTGAAGAATTTGGGATAAGATTTGATATAGGAAACAAGGTTGATGAGTCTATCTCGGTCATATTCATTTATTTCGGTAATATATTTTCGACAATCAATCAAAATTTTCATAACACTATTAAGTATAAAGGTGACACTAGTATCTTTAAATTTTTTGGTAAATTTAGTTATTGAAAAAGTTGATACTTTGTGGATCTTCACTTCACTTTATCTCTTCTCTTTTTCTAGTTCTTAACTAGTATTTATTTTTGTTTGTTGACATATAATTTTTAGTTAATCGTATTTATCATGTCAATAGTTTGGTGGGGTGAGGTTTTTATTTTACCCAATAAAAGAATGACACCTAATAAGTAGTTTTTTTGAAAAATAAAAATATAGAGGAGGCCGTTAGTTTCAAGGTTATAAGTGAGCCAAAAAGGTGGATGAAGGATATTTTTAGACCTTTTCATATAGTTCAAGGGTATTTTTGGCCCTTTTCCATGGTCTGTTAACTTGAAGGACATTTTAGAGCCCAAAGGTGGATGTCAGGAGTATAATAGAGCCCAAAGGTGGATGAAGAGTATTTTTATACCATTTTCAATAGGTGAGGGGTAATGTAGGCCCTTTTCCATTTTTTATAGGCTAGTAAATTCCTTTATTTTTATTTGTCACACAACTTTCACATATTTGAATCAAAAGGAGTTGCAAGGCTCATACAATCAACAAAATTGTATTTCACAATTTTTTTCACCATAATGTGATATGTCAAGAAAAATTCCATCACATGTCTTATGATATTTTTCATTCCAAGAATGAAATTTATCTCACTCAAATATTTAATGTCAAATGGCTACTCAACATTTTTCTTTTATCCATTCTTTGATAACACTAATGTCATAGCCAAATTTAAAGACATCAAATCATATGCAAATTAGTAACATATGATTTATTTCAAGACTAATACATGCACTTATAACAATTTTTTTAAAGCATTCTCAAAGATGCAAAATTTACATTTTTTTCATGATAGATTTTTTCTCATTTCATGAACCCCCACTTTTCAAGAATTTGAATATCATTTTTTTTTCATGAAAAGTAATATCACTATATTCGTGAAGAATATTAGGTAAAAGGTTTTTTACCTTTTTCACGACAAGTAAAAAAGTTTTTTTACCTTTTCTCCGCTTGAGTTGAACAAGTAGAAAAATACTTTACTCGTTCGTCTATCTTTTTCTTCCATCTCTTGATGAAATCTAGTGACGCTGAAGCGGGACGATGTTGAGATCTCCTAACTTGATATCCACAATATTTCAAACTGTAACAAAGTTGTAACGCCCCGTAAATTCCAATGTTCTTCATCGTGCTTATAAAAATTAGAAAAATGGGTTTATTGGAGTCTAGAATCATTGGGGATGTTGTTAGAGTGATCCGAGGAATTTTTGGGAATAAGAAACGCGAGAAAAATATATTTCGGGGTCTGAAAATAGTGTAATACTTCGTTATCCCCGTGCCACAGAGTACGGGGCCACAAAAACTTGAATTGAGGCCCCGAACCAGTGAAGATCCGCGATGGGGCCGTGTCACGGAGGCTGGTCTCCGCGGCAAGCTCCGTGACACGGAGGCTGCCCCGACGGCCTTCGTTTTGGCTTGTTTCACACATTTTAAAAGGCATTCCGGTCTTTTCCTTACCCAAACCCATTCTTCACTTATTCTAAATGTCCTAAACCTCTAAGGCTCGATGAAATCAAAAATAAAGAGCGTTACATCTCTCCCAAAAGTCTTGAAGCAGAAAAGAGTCTAGGGTTCAAAGCTTAAGGCAAAAACTCAAGCGTCCGTAAGCTTTCTCCGTCAAAGGTATGTAGAACACTCCCCTTTCAATCCATATCGTAAGTATTACATTTCTACCAAGACAGATGAACTTCTATGCTAGTTTTGTATGAGAATAGTTGAAGGGCTTTCGGAAAGGGGGATTACTTGGATTTCCAAATGTTTTCTATGAAACCTTTCTTTATTTAATTATCAGTTTGAGATTATTATATGAAGTATGTATCTTAATTTGGGGATGTTGATATTTGGGGCATATTAGAGATTTGAATGCAACCCTTCCTTAAATTTTGATTTACTACTCAAATACCGATTTCGAATGAAAAGAGAAGGATCTTCATAAATCCCTCGTTTTGAAAATGGTTAATTGCTAAACTATGAGATGCTAAACCTTGAGGGATCTATATGTTAAATGAGTTTGAAATCCTTTAATTGTCGGGACAAATAATGTATGAACGATGATGGCATAATATGGTAAAGCTTGACTTGCAAGTCTTGGTATGACGATACCAAATAAATGAATGCCTTAAGAATAAAGAACGTTCCTTGTGAAATGTTTTGCTCAAATGTTTGAAAAGGTAAAAGATGAGCTTAGGAGAATTAGATGGTTAACCGAGGAGGGGTGATGTCGCAAGGCTCACTACCCGAAATCTATGTTTTGCCAATGTAGGGTATGATTTGCTCCTTAAATGGAAGACTTTATGTTTCTCCTCTACGAGGACGATTTATGAAGTCCTTAGATGCTGTTATATACAAAGGGATCTCAATTCACGCGGTAAACATGAATTGGGGCTCAACCGGTCGAGCGTTGACCGGATCCACATAGCCCGTGGTTTATTATGTATGATGATGTCAGTTAAACCATCTAATTCAGAAGTTAAGTAAATAATTGATCTTTGGGTGCTATTTAGTACTTGCCCAGGCTTCTTTACTATGATTTATGTTGTGTCCCTTATGAATTGTTTTATGAAAGCTATATTGTCCCTTTCCCTAGGTTGCATGCCAGTACTCATCGTACTGACCGTCCTCGGACGCTACATATTCTTATGATGTAGGCACAAAGACTTATCCCCGCTGTTCCGCACATCACTAGGATACTCGAAATATCAGCTAGCAAGTGGTGAGCCCTCCTTTCTTCCGGAAGGCGCATAGTTTCTACTCTTTAGATGTTGGATTAGTTCTTTTGGTTTATGGTATTGTCGGGGCCATGGTCCCGACTTAGAAGTTTATTCTTTATGTTAGAGGCTTTGTGGACTAAAATTAGGAAGGCGTATGTTGACTACTTTATTTAGTTGGATTGCTTTTACATTGAGCCTGTTATCAACAAATCTTATTTACTTGTGCGTATGATATATGCTAAGGGGTATTCCCAGGCCTTCACTGGTCTGGATTACTCGTTACATCCGGGGCCTAGTATCGGGTCATGACAAACTTGGTATCAGAGCACGGTTCATGGTCCTAGGGTGTCTACAAAGTCGTATCGAGTAGAGTCTATTTTATGAGTGTGAAGCGTGCCACACTTATAAACCGCAGGCTACCAGACATTTAGGAATGTTTCCGTTTCTTCATATTTTATTTCGTGCTAAATGAGCCTAGTTCTAGGAAGATCCTTCTAACTCTTGAATTTCTCGCATTTCAGATCATGCCTCCAAGAAGGAATATTAGAATAGGTGCTACGGCCGGAACCTCAATCCCTGCAGGGACAGCTGCTGAAGAGGTTTGTCCTACTCATGGAATGCAGACCCGTTATGGAGTTCGCACTACTGATCCTGTTGCTCCTACTGGGACCCCACCAGTTCCTCCTGCTACTGCTCCTACTATAGCCCCTACTACTGATCCTGTTATGGTCCTTACTCAGGCTCCCAGGACCGGTGCTACTCGGGTCCATACTCCGTAGGGTGAGGTTACCAATGCTGAGTTCAGGCAGACTATGCATATGCTCGCTCACCTTGTGTCCTCTCAGTCTTGCTGGTCAGGAAGTGTTGGTGCCAACACTGGGTTTTCAGATGCTTCTAGAGTGGGTCAGTTCATGCGACTCAATCCACCAGTCTTCACGAGGTCCAATGCCGAAGAGGATCCTCAGGATTTTGTGGACGAAATAAAGAAGATATTCAGGGTCATGCACACTAGTGACAGTGAAGGAGTAGAGTTGGCAGCCTATTAGCTGAAAGGGGTGTCCTATCAATGGTATGATGAGTAGGAAGATATGAGGGGTGAGGAAGTCGAGCCTGCCGTTTGGGAAGATTTTTCTGAAGCTTTCCTCGACCACTACTTTCTGCAGGAGTTGAAGGAAGCCAAGGTGGAGGAGTTTGTAAATCTAAAGCAGGGTAGTATGACAGTCAATGAGTATGCTCTGAAGTTTAACCAACTGTCATGCTATGCTCCAGAGATGGTATCCTATATGAGGGCTCGGATGAGGAAGTTCACAAATGGTATCTCTGATGACTTGGTGTTGTCATGCAAGACGGCTATGCTGAACAAGGATATGGATCTGTCCAGACTAGTGGTGTATATTCAGCAAGTTGAGAAAGAGAAGAAAAAGCAGACCGAGGCGGAAGAGCACCAAAATAAGAGGGCAAGACCAGTAGATCAGGAGGCAGACCGTTAGTATACTAGTAAGGGGGACCGACATAAGTTCAGGAAGAGGTCTTGGGGACATGCTCCTTCGTCAGCTAGTGCCCCTGCCCCTTAACCTTCTGGTGGTCAGCGATTTCAGTCCAACCATAGACCCAGGGCACATGGTGCTTTGTCTCATGGTAGTGTGGCCCAGTCAGCCTCATCTTACCCTCCTTGTGCTACTTGTGGGAAGATGCATCTTGGGAAATGTTATCAGAGAAGCCGAGTGTGTTATGGATGCGGGCAGCCCAATCATTTTCAGCTTGAGTGCCCTTTGGCAAAAAAGGCTTCTGAGGGTAATAAAGCCCTAGCTACCACTTCATCAGCTCCTGTTGCAAAGGGGCTACTTCCGGTGTGGGTGGAGGTCGAAATCGTCTATATGAATTGTCCACTCGCCAGGAATCAGAGGCTTCACCAGATGTTGTCATGGGTATGTTTCCGATTTTCTTCCGTGATGTTTATGTGTTATTTGACCCTAGTTCCACCCTATCTTATGTGACCCCCTATATGGCTGTAAATTTTGGTTTTCCCCCTGAAAGTATTCCTGAGCCTTTCTTAGTCTCCACTCTTGTCGGTGATGCCATTATTGCTAAGAGGGTCTATAAAAATTGTGTCGTAACTGTTTTACTTAAAGATATAGTGATAGACTTGGTAGATCTTGACATGATAGAGTTTGATGAAATTTTAGGGATGGATTGGCTTCACTCATTCTATGTTAATATGGACTGTAGGACTAGAAAGGTAAAATTCTGCTTCCCTAATGAACTAGTCCTTAAATGGGAGGGTAGTTCCGTAGCGCCTAAAAGGAAGTTTATCTCCTACCTTAGAGCCCGAAAGATGATATCCAAGGGTTGTTTATACCACTTGGTGAGGGTGAGGGATTTTGATGTTGAAAGCCCCCTAATCCAATCCATTCCCGTCGTTAATGACTTTCCTGAAGTGTTTCCTGAAGACCTTCCCGGGGTTACTCCCGATAGGGAGATAGACTTTGGAATAGATCTCTTGCCTGACACTAGACCCATTTCCATTCCTCCATATAGAATGGCCCCTGCCGAACTGAAAGAGTTAAATGACCAGTTGAAAGACCTCCTTGTTAAAGGTTTCATCCGCCCTAGTGTTTCCCCTTGGGGTGCTCCCGCACTCTTCGTGCGTAAGAAAGATGGGTCTTTTCGTATGTGTATTGATTATCGCCAACTGAACAAAGTAACATTGAAGAATAAGTACCCTCCCCCCAGAATTGATGATCTCTTTGACCAACTTCAGGGTGCTAAGTGTTTCTCCAAAATAGATCTCCGTTCGGGTTATCACCAGTTGAAAGTTAGGGAGGTGGATATTCCTAAGACCGATTTCCGTACTCGGTATGGCCACTTTGAATTCTTAGTCATGTCTTTTGGTTTGACTAACGCTCCTGCAACATTAATGGATCTTATGAACAGGGTGTTTAAAGAGTTTCTGGATATGTTTGTTATTATTTTCATTGATGACATCATGGTTTACTCCCGGAATGAGGAGGAGCATGCCAATCACCTCCGTATCGTACTTCAGACTCTTAAGGAGTGGGAGTTATATGCAAAATTTTCCAAGTGCGAGTTTTGGCTAGACTTGGTGGCTTTCCTCGGCCATATTATGTCTAGTGAAGGGATTAAAGTGGATTCCCAGAAGATTGAGGCGGTAAAGAAATGGCCCAGTCCCACAACTCCGATGGACATTAAGAGTTTCTTGGGTTTGGCGGGATACTATAGAAGGTTTGTGGAATTTTTTTCCTCTATTGATGCCCCTTTGATAAAGCTAACTCAGAAAAAGGCTAAGTTCATATGGTCCGATGTTTGTGAAGGCACCTTTGAGAAGATAAATAATCTTTTGACTTCTGCTCTGGTCTTGACTCTACCTGAGAGCGTTGAGGGGTTTGTGGTGTATTGTGATGCGTCCCGGGTGGGACTTGGGTGTGTGCTTATGCAACATGGCAAGGTTGTGGCTTATGCTTCCAGACAACTGAAGGTGCACGAAAAGAACTACCCGACCCATGATCTTGAACTAGCAGCGGTGGTCTTTTCCCTCAAGATCTGGCGTCATTACTTGTATGGGATACACGTGGATATCTTCACTGATCACAAGAGTCTTCAATATGTCTTCACCCAGAAGGAGCTGAACCTTAGACAAAGGAGGTGGATTGAGTTGTTGAAGGACTACGACATGAGTTTGCATTATCACCCAGGTAAAGCTAACGTAGTTGCTGATGCTCTTAGCAGGTTGTCCATGGGGAGCCTTTCTCATGTGGAAGAGGAAAAGAGAGGATTGGTGAATGACATTCATCGGCTTGCCAACTTAGAAGTTCGGCTGGTTGACTCTGAGGGTGGTAAGATTATGCCGCATGAGATGGCTAAGTCATCCTTGGGTGCGGAGGTGAAGGAAAAACAAGCTAATGATCCCATACTCATGCAAATTAAGGAAGATGTGGGGCAACAAAGAGTTATGGCATTTGAAATAGGAGGAGATGGCATCTTGCAGTATCAAAGAAGAGTATGTGTACCGAATGTGGATGGCTTGTGCAAAAGGATCTTGGCCGAGTCTCATACTTCCAGGTACACTGTTCACCCTGGCTCGGCAAAAATGTACCACGATTTGAAAGAAATATATTGGTGAAATAATATCAAGAGAGAGGCGGCTGATTTTATTGGTAAGTGTACCACTTTTTAACAAGTTAAGGTTGAACACCTAAGGCCTGGTGGTACGTCCCAAGACATAGCCATTTCGATGTAGAAATGGGAGATGGTAAACATGGATTTTATCACCGGTCTCCCGCGTTCGCGTAATCAATATGACTCGATTTGGTTCATTGTGGATAGAATGACCAAGTCTGCTCATTTTCTGCCTGTGAGAATGACTTATTCAGGGGAAGACTATGCGAAGTTGTACATTCAGGAGATTGTTAGATTGCATGGTGCTCCAATGTCCATTATATCCGATCGAGGTACGCAATTCACTTCTCAGTTTTGGAGAGCCTTTCAGAAAGTTTTGGGTACGCAGGTGAACCTTAGTACCACGTTTCATCCTCAGACGGATGGGCAAGCGGAGCACACTCTCTAGAACTTGGAGGACATGTTGAGAGTGTGCATCATTGATTTCAAAGGTAGTTGGATGGATCATCTGCCTCTCATTGAATTCTCCTACAATAATAGTTATCACTCGAGTATCCAAATGGCACCGTTCGAGGCTCTTTATGGTAGGAGATGTAGGTCCCCTATTGGATGGTGTGAGGTGGGCGAAGCTAGATTGTTGGGGCCAGACCTTGTGCATCAAGCCATGGAAAAAGTTAAGACCATTTGAAAGAGGCTAAAGACTGCCCAAAGTCATCAAAAGTCTTACGCGAATGTTAGGAGGAGAGAGTTGGAATTCGGCGTTGGCGATTGGGTGTTCTTGAAAGTCTCTCCTATGAAGGGAGTTATGAGGTTTGGGCAAAAGGGGAAGCTCAGTCCTCGTTACATTGGCCCTTATCAGATCTTGAAGAGGGTCAAAAATATCGCCTATGAGTTGGAGTTACCTGCGAGTTTGGAATCTGTTCATCTCGTGTTCAATGTGTCTATGCTTAAAAAGTGTGTGGGTAATCATTCGCTTGTAGTTCCCGTTGAGAACATTGGAGTGAAAGACTCATTATCGTATGAAGAAGTTCCCATAGAGATCCTAGACCAACAAGTTCAAAATTTAAGGACCAAAGAAATCATTTCGGTAAAAGTGCTATGGAGAAATCAAAAGGTGGAAGAAGTTACTTGGGAATCAGAAGAGGACATGAAGTCTAGATATCCCTTCTTGTTTGATACTCCGGACGAAGTTAATTAAGGTACTAATCCAAACTTGCCTCCAACTTATTTGTACGTTATTTCTTGCATCTCTGTTGTACTCTCATTTAAGCTAGAAAGTGGCCATAATAAACATTCAGGGACGAATGATCCCAAGGGGGGGATTCTGTAACGCCCCATAAATTCCAATGTTCTTCATCGTGCTTGTAAAACTTAGAAAAATAGGTTTATTGGAGCCTAGGATCATTGGGGATGTTGTTAGAGTGATCCGGGGAATTTTTGGGAATAAGGAACGCGAGAAAAATATATTTCGGGGTCCGAAAATAGTGTAATACCACGTTAGCCCCGTGACACGGAGGCTGCCCCGGCGGCCTTAATTTTTTGGCTTGTTTCACGCGTTTTAAAAGGGAATTCTGGTATTTTTCTTATCCAAACCCATTCTCCACTTATTCTAAACGTCCTAAACCTCCTAAGGCTCGATGAAATCAAAAAGAAAGAGCGTTACATCTCTCCCAAAAGTCTTGAAGCAGAAAAAGAGTCTAAGGTTCCAAGCTTAAGGCAAAAACTCAAGCGTCCATAATCTTTCTCCATCAAAGGTATGTAGAACACTCCCCTTTCAATCCATATCATAAGTATTACGTTTCTACCAAGATATATGAACTTCTATGCTAGTTTTGTATGAGAATAGTTGAAGGGCTTTCGGAAAGAGGATTACTTGGATTTCCAAATGTTTTCTATGAAACCTTTCTTTATTTAATTATCGGTTTGAGATTATTATATGAAGTATGTATCTTAATTTGGGGATGTTGATATTTGGGGCAGATTAGAGATTCAAATGCAACCCTTCCTTAAATTTTGATTTACTACTCAAATACTGGTTTCGAATGAAAAGAGAAGGATCTTCATAAATCCCTCGTTTTGGAAATGGTTAATTGCTGAACTATGAGATACTAAACCTTGAGGGATGTATACGTTAAATGAAATATGGCTCCAGCACCAACCAACCCACTCAGAATGTTCCACGCCTGTTGAAAAGCTTCCGGTGTCATAGTAGGAAGGCCTGCACCCCCAACCAGTGCCGCCTCCGCTTGTGCCCTTTCATCCTCCACAATCACTTCCACCTCTTATGCCACATGATCCTTAGGTGGGGGAGGGTTCGCATTACGAAACTCAGCATCAGCTTGAGCTCTACCCCTGGGAGGTGCGGCTCAAGTTCGTCCCCTACCCCTTCCCCTACCTCTGCCATGAACTGCCGGGATAGCTGCTGGGACCGCTGGCCTTGCTCCGTTGTTCCTTGTAGTAACCATCTGCGGATAGAAGAGTGAATAAGGTTAGATACCAATTTGTATCACCAGATACCAATTGGAATCAAGTTCTAGCACGAAGGAAAAAAGGAAGAGATAGTTTTTCCTAAAGCCCCATAGCCTCTCGAAGAAAAGTACGAACATCTCAGCACCGTTCCGCAAGACTCTACTAGAATTATTTGGTACGACGAGATCAACGAACCTAGGGCTATGATACCATCTTTGTCACGACCCAGACCATCATGAGTGGCACCCACCCAACCCCCGGATGAGCGAACCAATAGAGTTCAACCCTTTTGCCTAGACTAACAGCCTAAAACCAGCAAACAGAAGTAAACTAGCAATTAAATAAATAAGGAACTATAGCATTAATATCATTCTGTGGAAAATCCCCCTAGAAACTGAAAGTCGCAGTACCAAACATTAATACCAATATATAGAGTACGGGGATGCCACCCCAAAAAAAAGTACGGAAGTAGTTTTGACCCGAAACAAGTGGGCTGAAACTCTAGAGGTAAATCCAAGGTAGCTCGATCAAGCAACTCACCCTTGAAGTCAGAAATCGCCGGTGCTAAAGATGAGGTCGCTTCTCAGCCGCTGAAAGATTTCCTGTACTCACAAAAAGAAGAGCAAGTGCAGCATCAGTACACCACCACTGTGTACTGGTAGGATCATCAGCCAATTTTTAAATAAACAGTGTATAAACAGTACGACAATATCAAGTAAAAGGTATGGAAAACATACAACAATATTAACAGGCACACCTAGACTACAAGTCTCTACTTAGCTTGTTCCCGCATGAAATCCACCACCTATTCTCTAAGCCACAACCATATACCAATAACTATACCTTTCCATCTAGCCCAGACCCACCCTGGGATCCCCCCTAGACAATACAAAATGTCAATGAACAACCCGGCCTAAACCAAGACCAACACAACAGTTATATAGAATTTCCCAGCCACTCAAGGGCCACCAAACCAATAACACATTTCAATAAGCAGCCCGGTCCACACACAGAACCAATATCAATCAATGCAACACAACAATAAAAATGTAATGATGCAACAAAAGTAAACCCATACCAGGCGTTGTACCCGAGCCAACCGTTAGTATTCCTGTACCAGGCGTGGTACCCATGCCAACCATTTGTTATACCTGTACCAGGCGTGGTACCCGAGCCAAACAAATGTCAACAACTCACAGTCAAATAGATGATCAAACAACTTGTAAACCAACAAGCAAACACCCTTAAATCACAGAATGTAAAGCAAGAACCTTAGACATTCTACACAACTCCCCTAACCTGTGTAATCCATACAAACACTTAGATATGAGTACAAGAATATACAACATTTACAGAAATCATAAGCCATCACCTACCTTAAAATGATCCAAGCTCTATTCAACACGAGCTTTCTCGTGTTCCGGATTCCTTTCTCCTTCTTGGACTAAAATAACACACAAGTACATACAATTAACACACAAGGCCTGCACAGTACCCAGATTACACCAAATCCCAAAACCCTAGGCCACCCATGATCATACCACCATTTTTTCGGGCTTTTCCACCATTAATTCACCTACTTCTATTATTTTTACGGATAAAAATAGGGAATTTAACAACCTATGATCATAATAACATACTTTTAACAATGACCAAGAACATTCATTCTTGAAATCCCCTTCCTTTCCCGAATTCTACCATTCCTAGGTTATTCCAATCTTTTCCCAAGTTCCCTCCTAGCAATTCTACCATATAGGAAACGTAGAACAAAGATTGGGGAGTAGAAACCTTACCTTAGGGAAGAAATTCGAAGGAAAAAGGAGGAAAATTGCCTAGCCCTTCACCCAAAACAAAGTTGTGAAAACTGAATATTTTGGGGAATATTTCTGCATTAAAATCCTATCAGCCCACTATTCCGCTATAGCGGACGACTTCCGCTATAGCGGTCTTAAGCGGTGTTGACCGCCTTGACCACCGCTATAGCGGTATTTTCTACCGCTATAGCGGAGGCTGCTACCGCAGACGGTTTTGGCTGTAAATTTACCAGTTTTGGCTATTTTACAACACACTTGCTTCCCCCGATGACCCGAAACAACCCATTTGCGTCAAACGCAATTTCGAGAGTTCTATTACCCAAATTCGATTATGAAAAGTCTTCCGGACTCCTTTATATCTTGGCTATGTGAAAGACTAGCTTAACACAAGACACATAGACTAATCCTTACCCGGATTTCCCTAGACTTCACCTCGCTCCAAAATTGGCCGAGGCTAGCCTAGCCCAGAATTTCAAACTCCCAAACCCGGAGTTTTCTAACTCTAAAACTTGGCACGATTGGACTACCCGTAATGACATACCCGGTCGTTACACCATGTCCCAACTTAGAAGTTTATTCTTTATGTTAGAGGCTTTGTGGACTAAAATTAATAAGACGTATGTTGACTACTTTATTTATTTGGATTGCTTTTACATTGAGTGTGTTATCAGTAAATTTTATTTACTTGTGCGTATGATGTATGCTAAGGGGTATTCCCGAGCCTCCACTGGTCTGGGTTACTCGTTACATCCGGGGCCTAGTCTCGGATCGTGATAAAAATAATAGTTCTCCTTAAAATTATTGGTGTAATATACCATAATAATTAAATTACAGTTGAAAAATAAAATAAACAAAAATGAATAAAATATATTCAGGTTGAAACGCAGATATCTTGCTCTCTTTAAGAAGATTCAAGCCCACTGCAGCATAATCTACATCGATCCAGCAATATCACTCTTGATTTGTCCCCTCCAGGATACAACAGCCCAATAACGTCGTGTAACTCAAGCAACTCCGGATTAATTGAAGAGTCAAAAGCTTCACCAAAAGAACACCTTCCTTCAACATATAATTACTGTCTTTTGTATAGTGAATATAGTTGGAGACTTAGAAAATTTTCTTTGTCCAATTCCCTCTTTCACTACTACACACTTTAATATTTTTCCACACTTATCATATTTCTCTTTTTTACTATATTTTATTTTACACAATATAATGCAAGACACCACTATTTATAGGTGAGAAAGTCTTCCTTGCAATGAATAGGAAGAATATGGGTAGTAAAGTGAGTTAATTATGGAAAGATTATGGCTTGGATGTTACAAGAGTTACAATACACTAATGGCCATATGAGTTACAAGAAACTAATGACCATGAGAGTTACAAGAACTAATGGTCATATGAGTTCAAGAACTAATGGTCATCTTCTACCACAATTTATACCCACTAATATATGCACTTAATATTTTATTTTAATAATAAAATGCATATACACCAACTCTTTTGAATCTTGTGGTCTTAAATTAAAGATGAATATAGTTCTTTAAATTTTATGGTCTTAAACTTGTCAAGTAATATATTGGAATTGAAAATTTTACTGCAGAAAAAAACACTTATTTGGGTAAGATGCTTAAATTGGGACGGAAGTATTAGTTGTATTGACCCTAACACACTTTCAACTCCTCGATGAGAAAATAAGAAAAAACAAAACATAATAAAGAACCTAAAAATTGTATCAGCAAACTATTCTTTACCTACTAAAAAGTGCCTGAAAATTCTACCTTACATCTCCCTCACAATTTACATCAAACCTTAAAACAACATCAGGCCCATGCTCAACTCTGAGGGGGTTAAGGATGATAAGCAGCTAAAACAACGCTATTCATGACTTGTTACTAGGTGGAATAAGGATTTTAACTTTATGAGTTCTGAATATCTTAGAATGACACTTTAAGTGCTAATAATCGCATATGAGATTTACTCAGATTTTTGGTATTTTATTGCATATGAGGGGTTATCTTGCCATGATGAGCATTGTATTGAAAGCAATCTGCTTAAAGTGATGAAATATGGCCTAAAGGCATGATTGAGAGTAATTTATGCTGTTGATAAGTCATATAGCCTACGAAAATTGTGATGATGAGGGAATTTTTATACTCTACTTACATTTGAAATTTGATTTATTCATTATGATCATGCATGCTCATTCTCATGGATCATGGAAATGACATTTTTTAAGAGAAAATAGTGATTATAGAGTCGATTCGAGTCCAAGTGTACTATGCATTGATGGAAGTCCCCGTTCGAGTCAAGGCAAATTATATTGATTTCAGTCTCAGTTTGAGTCTGCTCAGATGATACCATTTTTTGTCCCGTTTCAAGTTCGGGAAAATTATATATGGATGGAAGTCCATGTTTGAGTTTGGGCAGGAAGTCCTAGTTCAAGTCTGGGCAGGGTATACATGGGTCCCACCTCACATCATGCCGATATGGAGGGAGTGTAAATTTGATCTCTGTAGGACAACTAAATGATGACGGCTATCATAGTGACTTATTTATTGGCCAATGGAAGCTCACCAAAGGATCATTAGTTATGGCTTGAGGAAGAAAGGATTGTAATTTCTATGTGACACAAGGTTCTATCCTTAGTGACTCTGTAAATCTAGTAGAAAGTGACACTTCATCAGAATTGTGGCACAAGAGGCTAAGTCATATGAGTGAGAGGGGAATTGCAGGTTTGGCTAAGAAAAAATTTACTTGCTGGTGTGAAACAAGTAAAGGTGAAAAGATGTGTTCATTGCTTAGCCAGTAAACAGAAAAGAGTTTCTTTTCAAGAAAGCCTGAATTATTGGAGCTAGTACACTCTGACTTGTATGGTCCTTTTAAAGTAAAGTCAAAAGGTGATGCACTTTACTTTGCAACTTTCATTGATAATCATTCTCGCAAGCTCTAGGTATATCCTTTAAAATATAAATATCAAGTACTTAATGTTTTCAAAGAATTTCAAGACTTATATGAGAGACAAACTGGAAAGAAATTAAAATATATTCGCACAGACAATGGCGGTGAATACATTGGTCCATTTGATAATTATTGCAAATCACAAGGAATTCGTCATCAGAAAACTCCTCCCAAGACGCCTCAGTTGAATGGCTTGGCAGAAAGGAGAGTTAGATGCGTGCTTTCGGAGGCTAAACTTTCGAATTCCTTTTGGGAAGAAGCACTTAACACTGTTGCCTATATTATCAATTTGTCTCCTGCAGTTGCTTTGGATAGTGGTGTCCCAAATAGAGTTTGGTTTGTTATGGATGTTTCCTATGATCACTTGAAGGTCTTTGGGTGTAAAGCTTTGTGCATGTTCCAAAAGATAAGAGATCGAAACTGGATGTTAAAACTAAATAGTTCATCTTCATTGATTATATTCAAGATGAGTTTGGGTATCAATTTTATGATCTAGTTTATAATTAGCTTGTTAGAAGTTGTGATGTAGTGTTCTTTGAAGACCAAACTATTGAAGATATCAACAAGACTGAGAAAACAGATTCTCAGAATAATGAGAGCTTAGTCGATGTTGATCTAGTCCCTCTTACTGATACATCTATTGCACACGAAGGAACACAAGATAATAATACAGATGGTGATTAGAATTAAAATGATCATCAGGGTGTAGAACCATAGAAGATACACACTAATGAAAACCCTTCAGATAAGAACAAAAGTGGTGATAGCAGATAAGCATGAGTACTATAGAACTTTGACAGGCATGAAGCTTGTCCAGAATTTCTCCACTTGAAGATTCATTTGGCCCCTTAGCTGGAGGGGAAGTTTGTTGGGCTATAGCCCATGTTCCAGCCAAATGCCCATGGCCTAATCCTATTCTCTTTTGTTAAGTTTCCAGTCCTACTTGGAATAGAATTTGCATTTGTATTCCTATTTGGAGTTGGTTTTGGTTCAAGGAGAAAGCACCACTCATCACCTATAAATAGGACAACTTGAGAAAATTATTCAAGGCTTATTGGTATTTATCTTTGAAAGATATCAGAAAATAAGAGAGGTTTTTGAGAGAGCTTTCACCAAGAGAAAAGAGAGAGAGAGAAAGGATTCTTTTTGCTGCAGTTTTACTCTCCGACCATCTATCTTCAAATCACGTTGCCAGTTCGTCCACCATTGGATGGGGCTGAAAATTTTTAAAAATATTTTTAACATCTTGATGTTTAATTTGAATGGTGAAGATTAGGTTTAGAAGTCAGCCGTATCCGGTTTTGAGTCCCGACCAGAAGCTCTGTGTTGGGTAATTTCTCTTGATTTATTTTGTTGGTGCAACTATTGCTTCTCCATGTTTGGAACTTGTTGAGTAGTCATTGTTGGAAAATATTTGTAACTCTCTTATTGTTATAGTGGAGATATTTGGGTCGCTGTGATTCCGTGATTGTTACCTTCGATTCGAAGGGATTTTCCACGTTAAATTTAGTGTTTTTTATTTTCTCTATTTTCGGGTTTGTCGCTTTCCGTCGTAACAAAAATTAGTAACAGAGCCAACGAACCGATGAAATGAATATAGAAATGGTGGAGTGATGGCGTGGGAGCTTAGTTACTATCTTTACCAATAACTTGGAGACGCACACACCAAAAAAAAAGGAAGGAAAGAAGCCAACATGTGAGTTTTGGTGGTCATAAATACTCAAGTGATGTGGAGATCAAATCTCTAGATAAGCCCCATGAATCTTGGTGATAAGCTATGTGAAACTTAATTCTCAGGGCTTAGTTATGGGTTGTGTGGGACTTGGTTCGAGGGGCTTGATAATGGACCATGTGGAACTTAGTTCTAGTGGAGATTGTTGATTGCGGAAAACCGTAATGGCTTGGTACAAAGCAAACAATATCAGAAAGATTTGCACAAATAGGATCATTTAATACTGCTATATATCTTTTGTCCCCGGAGTAGGGACACCCCATACTAATTCCTGACAATGTCACACCATGTTAAGAATATATTTGCAGTGGTTTAGTCCAACAGGTAGAAAAACAATACTAATAAAGTTTTGGAAAGTTTTAAGTACTGTACTCTAGTTAAAGTCCTTAACTCAATTTGCTTTCATTTAAAGATTGAAATGATAAATCTTATTTTTTTATTATTAAGTGTTGAACTTCCAAAGATAATAGTTTTCCCCCTATGTATATATATGATCCAATTTATTTGAAGTATATGGACAATCATTGATCTCTGTGCTTATCATGAAATTAAATTGGACAAATGAACACAAGTAAATCAGTAATAGTACATTGCATCACATTAATATACAAATGATTTTCTAGATAATCAATACATAATACTCATAGAATACAAATGATAGGATACAAATATAAGAATCAAAAAGATTAAAACGACCAACGGAAAAAGGAATAGCAAAACATCAAACGGTAGAGACCACGTGGTAAGTAAGACAGGTAAAATGTTGGAAGCCGCGTGATTAGTTGGATGGAGGAGGTGAAAGTACTGTAGGAATGTTTGGAAGTGATGGCATGTTGAGCAGAGGATTCGCGGGCAATGGTGGCAGAGTCATTTTCGGGACTACAGAGGGCAATGTAGGCAAAGAAGGCAATGGCGAATTAGTTGTTGGAAGTGTTGGCAAAGATGCAACACTTGGTAATGGTGGCAATGTGGCTGCTCCTGGAAATAAGTTTGGAATTTTAGGCAATTGTGGCATTGTTGGTTGAGGCAAAGACGGGATCGTAGGCACGTTGGGAAGTTGCAGTAGGCTACGAGCAGCATGACTTGTTGATATGCTTGAAAAGGACAATAATGCTATGATCGCGAAAACAATTGAGCAATTGATTGAAGCAGCCATTGTTAATTTGTTCCAAAATTGCTTTGTTTTCACAAGGAAATTAAGTTGTGTTTTGATTTTAGTTGAGTTTGATCATTTACTAGAGAGTATATATAGGGAAAGTTCTTTGAGGGAGTACAAGGATTTGGTGAGATGTTGGGTGAAGAAGCATAAGCTCTAAATTCTAAATACTCTATTGTTAGTTAATCTTCCTGAATAGTGTTGGTTTGAGGAACATGCACCAACTCTTAAGTCAGCAAGTTTTCTAAGAGTAGTTATGTATAGATGAAATTTGGATCAACCATATTTGTTGGACAATTGAGTATTCGGAACATACTAGCCAGATTGATTCAGATTCACGTCATAGGACCTGTTAGGGGGAGCTCCCTACCAAGGGTTTCTTCATTCCAGAACTCGAGCCTCGAACCTTTGGTTAAGGGTGAAAGGATCCCGACCATTCAACCTCACCTTGTACTTGTACATTGTTTTTTTTAAATTTCGCTAACAGTTTCTTCTAGAGGACTGTTGTCTGTTGATCCTTCCAATGTTGTTCAACTACCAACTAGGAGATATGTTTGCTTGCCTAATAAATGATGGCCAAATAACTAATCTGCTCAACAATATTTTGAAGTCTAATTTTATTTTTGAGGAATCTAAATTATGCACATGAAAATATACTGCTTTCCAAAATAATTTGTAGAGGCGGATCAGTTGAGCAGATTAGTTCCTTAATGGTCATGATCTTATTTGGATTTCTAGCATAGATGCATCTAAGTTACACAGACTTTTGTGGGATACGGTTAACCCACATTGGATACTTTGACCAGAGTCCATGGATTGGGGGAGAGGGGGGGGGGGAGGGGGGAAGGGGAAGGGTTGGGATTTAAGACATGGGAAATGACATAGCTTCAATCCTTTTTAGCTTTTCCTCTTGGTCAATATTGTTAGTATGTTAATTTTCGGACAATTAATTTATGTTTTTTAACGTCCATCTAGGAGAAAAAAAGATTGAATTCTACAACATCCATGTAAGTTTTTGATGTAGATCAAAGTGACACTACTTCAAGGGGGCCGTTCACAAGGAGTCAAGCTAAGGACCTTCAAGCATTGCAAGCTTTATGGATGAAGATGGAATCTTTGGAAGGCTCCAACATGGAAGACTTGAAGATATTTAATATATTAAGTGCTCTACCATTTTAATTAGCTTGTAATTTTAATGAGGGCCAATTGGGTCTTTTCTTACTACTTTTAACCTTAGTATAAATAGTAGAATATTAAGGTTTCATAGTTAGTTTTTGGACATTTGAAGAATTGTGCCTCTTGCGAGAGCTTGAAAACCCTTTGTTGAATTTCAACATTTTGTCCTAGGATTTGCAAGTAAGGTAATTACCTTCGTGAGGATTCTAATAGATTAGGTGCTTTTAATTCCCAATTAAGTGGTGTTTTGGTTAGTTTCACCATTACATCTTTTAATTTTGAATCTAATTGTATCTATCTCTCTTTAAATTCTACCTTTTAATTCCTATCTTGTTTTACCTTCTTGTTTTACATCAAATTGGTATCAAGAGTTTGGCTTAGATTTGTTTCCACACAAATCTAGTCTTGGGATTTGATATTATCGGAAAAAAAAAATCCCGAAAAAAATAATATAGTAATTATTTAAATGTGAAGGTTGTTTGATATTGTTCTCTAGCTGAAAAAAAAATACATGGCTTAAAAAAAATAAAAATTGAAAGCCATTGTTAGAATTTGAAGCTTTGAAAAAAGAAACTTGAAAATGGATTTTGTTGATTTGGTGTTTGTTTGAAGAAATTGTTGGTTGAAAGTTGTTGATAAAGTTGTGGAGAAGTTAGATCTCAAATTTGAGTTCATTAGATTGAATATTGAAAGAGATTGGTTAAAAAAAACTGAGCTTCTTCTTGGAGAAGAAGATGAATTTCAAAATTTCAAAAATAGCCCAAATCCACACATTTTAAAATATAGCCTTCCAACTTATTTTCTCTTCTTTTCTTGTTAATTCTAGCTGGTTTATTTTAAGTATTAGTTCATACTTAATATTAAACTAGTTCTTGTCCGTTTAATTTTATTCGTGCTAAATTATTTCATGCTTTTTTTTTTCATTTCGTTGTAAGTTTACTTTTTTCCTTGTCCGTTAATTTTTAATTGTCCTTTCTTGATTTACATAAACTCCACTCCATCCCGAAGAAGTAGAACCACTTGTGAATTATTTGATGGTATTGACTCTCAACCTTGGGTTATTCAAGAGTGGTAAAAGGCAAGAGTAAAGTGAGTTCATTTGAGAGTAGCCTCAAAAAGCCTTTTGGCCTTGGAGTGATACACGAGTGTGAGTGATAAAGAGAGGGACACATTAAGTGAGTGAGTGGTGAGAAACTTTTTCTACTAATTCTTTGTTTATTTTTGTAGGTTCAATGACTCAATTGGAAGGAGAATCCTCTAGCAAAATGGAAATGATGCTTCAAAAACTATTGGAAGAAATGAAAGAAATGAAAGGAAAATTGGAAGAGGTGGATAGAAGGGTGAGAACTCAAGAAATAGCAAAGTAATCACTTGAGATTTTCAATACCATTGGACAACATGATGAGGGATCAAGTAAGACTCCTCTTGATGCAACTCCATCACATTTGGTTGTGCAAGATACCCTCTCCCCTAATGCTACTTTACCAACGAGGGCTCGCAATCAAACTACACTTCCAAAAGGGGGAGATCAACAAGCAAATCTTCCACCACAAGTCATTAGACCTCAAATGAGACCCCAACATAATCTTGAAGAGCATGATTTTTTTGATGGTGATAATTATGGCTATGGAGTAGATGATCAAGTTCAACAAGAGAGGTTTGGCGGGAGAGGTAGAAGAGGAGGAAATGGAGGTTGGAATCCGATTGATGGTAGAGAATATAATAGAATAAATGATGACGAAGATCGGGGATTCAACAACATCAAGGTTACACTTCCATTCTTCAAAGGAAGTAGTGACCCAAATGAATACCTTGATTGGATAGTGAAGCTTGAAAGGCAATATAATCTCAACAATGTGAGTGATGTTAAAAAAATGAATTATGCTATAAGTCACCTTGAGGGTTTTGCTTCTACATGGTGGGAGAAAATCGAAAGATATGCTTTGGTGAATAGAGATTTTGTTACAAATTAGAATGACATGAAAAGGTGTATGAGGGAAAGGTTTGTGGGTCCAAATTATGAACAAGATACACTCAAGAAGTATTATAATCTTCAACAAGAAGGCAAGAGTGTGGAAGAGTATTATGAGGAGCTAGAGCATACTAGGCTTCGAGCTAATGTCAATGATGGAGAGGTGAGTCTTGTGGCAAGATTTATCTCGGGCTTAAAAAAGGAGATAAGACAACCATTGAATTGCATCGGCTTCCTACTTTATATGATGCTTATCAAAAGGCACTCAAGGTGGAGGGTCATCAAAAGGAGAACAAATCAAAGGTGCAATCTTCTTCTTCTTCTTCATGGGATAAAAATAAGGAACTTTGGAAATCAACTCCTACTTGGGACAAATCCAAAGGTGCAAAGCAAGACTTCAATTCCAACTTGGACAAAGTCAAATCAAAGGTGTACTACAAGGATGGAGATAATAAAGCTAAACTTGAAACTCCATCTAAAATAAAGTGTTTTAAATGTCAAGGATATAATCATAAAGCAAATGAGTGTCCTAATAGAAGAACTATCATTGCATTGAAAGATGGTGGTTATCAAACGGAAGATGAATCTAAAATGACCATGGGGAGGATGATAGTAGTGATGAGTTTATGGGAGAAGGTGATGGAGAAGAATTAATGATGATGGAAAACTTGTTCTTGTTGTTAGGAGAAGTATGAGTGCTCTAGCAAGGGAAGATCTTGATCAAAGGGAGAATTTGTTTCATAATTGGTGTAGAGTTCAAGAGCAATTATGTTTTTTTATCATTGATAGTGAAAGTTGTGCCAATGTTGCTAGTGTATCTATGGTGGAACAATTAAAGCTTCCAACAAGAAGGCATCCAAAGCCTTATAGATTGAAATGGCTCAATGAATGTGGTGAGCTCAAGGTGACCAAGTGAATGTTGATAAAATTCAAGATTGAAAGTTATCACGATGAAGTGCTTTGTGATGTTGTACCAATGCAAGCTTGCCACCTATTATTGGGTAGGCCATGGGAATATGATGTAGGGGCTAAACATGATGGAAGATCCAATAAATATGCATTTGTTAAGGATGGTAAAAAATATATTCTTAACCCTCTTTCTCCTTTTCAAGTGGGTGAGGAATATAGAAAAATGAGAGAGTTGAAAGAAAAACTTGAGAGGGAAAAAAAGAGAGGAGTGAGGGAGTGAAAAATGATATTTCAAACAGAGGGAAAAGGAGAGATTGAGAGCTCAAGTGAGCATGAATTATCACAAAATAAGAGAAGTGAGCAAGAAAAATAAAAGATCAAAGGAAGAGAGAAGATGTGCATGATTTTACAAAATCAAGAGAGCATAAAAGAACTAAACATTGAGGATGATACTCAAGTCATACTTATTAAACCTCAAAGTTATTCTTTGCTTTCTAATAATGAATTAACCTCTTTATCTTTGCCAAGTGTTGTTTCTTCTTTGTTGCAAGGTTATGAAAATTTATTTCCGGAAGAATTGCTGAGTGGATTGCCTCCTTTGAGGGGAATAGAGCATGAAATTGACTTTGTACCGGGTTCTCAACTACCCAACAAAGCGGCTTATAGGAGTAACCCTCAAGATACCAAAGAATTGCAAAGACAAGTTAAGGAACTTTTGAATAAAGAATTGGTGAAAGAAAGTTTAAGTCCATGTGCGGTACCCGTGATTCTAGTACCCAAGAAGGATGGGACATGAAGGATGTGTGTAGATTGTCGTGCCATTAATAGAATTACGGTAAAATATCGATATCCCATTCCTAGACTTGATGATATGCTAGATGAATTGTGTGATTCTACTTTATTCTCTAAAATTGATTTGAGAAGTGGATACCATCAAATTCGAATGAAACCCAGGGATGAATGAAAAACTGCTTTTAAAACTATTTGGATAATATGAATGAATGGTGATGCCTTTTGGACTAACCAATGCACCAAGCATTTTTATGCGATTAATGAATCATGTGCATAAATCATTTATCAATAATTTTTTTGTGGTTTATTTTGATGATATTTTGGTTTATAACAAGTGTTTGGATGATCATGTGCAATATTTGAGGTTGATATTTGATGTGTTGAGAAATGAAAAATTGTATGTAAATTTTAAAAAGTGTTCTTTTTGTGTGGATCGTATTTCCTTGGCTTTG
Organism: Jaltomata sinuosa; assembly: GCA_003996215.1. Taxonomy (NCBI): domain Eukaryota; kingdom Viridiplantae; phylum Streptophyta; class Magnoliopsida; order Solanales; family Solanaceae; genus Jaltomata; species Jaltomata sinuosa. The sequence continues at coordinate 238,959 of QJPP01000178.1, read as the reverse complement.
TTGTAAGGTCAAGAGGAGTTGAGGTGGATGATGAAAAGGTAGAGGCTATTAGGAGTTGGCCAACCCCTAAATCTATTAGTGATGTTAGAAGCTTCCATGGGTTGGTAAATTTTTATAGGAGGTTTGTGAAGGATTTTAGTTCTTTAGCCGTTCCTCTAACTGAGGTCATTAAGAAGGATAAGCCTTTCATTTGGGGTAGAAAATAAGAGGAAGCCTTTAGAATCTTGAAGGAAAAACTTAGTTCTACTCCTTTACTTCAACTTCCCAACTTTGAGAAGATGTTTGAAATTGAGTGTGATGCTAGTGGAGTAGGCATTGGTGCAGTTTTGATGCAAGAAGGAAAACCCATAGCTTACTTTAGTGAGAAATTAAGACGAGCTCCATTGCAATATTCTACCTACGATAAAGAACTATATGCCCTAGTGAGAGCTTTATCAAATTGGCAACATTATTTGTGGCATAAGGAATTTGTGATTAGGACCGATCATGAGGCTTTGAAACATATTAGGGTTCAAAATAAGCTTAATAAGAGGCATGCCAAGTGGATAGAGTTCATTGAGTCTTTTTCTTATGTGATTAATTATAAGCAAGGCAAAGAGAACATTGTGGCGGATGCTTTATCTAGAAGATATGCATTGATGAATACCTTGACTTCTAGATTGATGGGTTTTGAGAGTTGGAAGGAGTTATATTCTAATGATGATGATTTTGGAGAGTGTCAAGTGAATTTAAATGGGTGTGTGCAAGTTGTAAAAGAGGGTAATGAGGTTAGAACTCCTAGATTTGAGTTGAAAGAGGGTTATTTATTTAGGAATGGAAAGCTTTGTATACCTATGTCTTCATGGAGAGAGTTGTTGGTGAAAGAGGCACACAATGGAGGCTTGATGGGTCATTTTGAAGTGTCAAAAACCTTAGCTATTCTTAGTGAATATTTTTTTTGGCCTAAGATGATAAGAGATATGGAAAGAATTTGTGCTAGGTGTTTGGATTGTAAGAATGCTAAATCTTGTACCCATCTCCATGGCTTGTATACCCCTTTGCCTATTCCTAGCGGCCCTTGGCTAGATATTTCCATGGACTTTGTTGTTGGCCTCCCTAGGACTAGGAATGGTAAGGATAACATTTTTGTTGTTGTGGATAGATTTTCTAAAATGGCTCACTTTATTGTTTGTCATAAAAGTGATGATGCATCTCATGTTGCTGCTTTATTTGTTCATAATGTGATAAAATTGCATGGTGTTCCTCAAACCATTGTTAGTGATAGAGATTCAAAATTTCTTAGCCATTTTGGAGGTGTTTGTGGAGAAATTTGAGAACAAAGTTGCTATTTTCTACTTCTTGTCATCCTCAAACAGATGGTCAAATCGAGGTGGTTAATAGAACTTTAGGTAACATGCTTAGGGCTATGATTAAAGGAAAGTTAACTTCTTGGGAGGATCAATTGTCATTAATTGAGTTTGCATATAATAGAACTATTCATAGATCTATTGGTGTAACTCCATTTGAGTGTGTTTATGACTTTAATCCCTTAACTCCATTAGATTTAACTCCTTTACCCAAAGATGTCATTGTGAGTATAGATGCTAAAGCTAAGGCAAAAGCTATGAAGAGCATCCATGAGAAAGTGAGATTGCAAATTGAGAAGGCCAACAAAGATGCAACCAAAAAGGTCAACAAAGGACGAAAAAGAGTTACTTTTGCACCCGGTGATTGGGTATGGGTTCACTTTAGAAAGGAAAGATTTCCTAGCAAAAGGAAGAACAAGCTTATTCCAAGAGGAGATGGACCTTTTCAAGTGCTTGAGAAGATTGGAGATAATGCTTACAAAGTGGACTTACCAAGTGAGTATTTGGTGCATAATGTTTTTAATGTTAGTGATCTATCTCTTTTTGATGTAGGTGTGGCAAATTCGAGGACGAATTCTTTTGAAGAAGGAGAGAGTGATGTAGATCAAAGTGACACTACTTCAAGGGGACCGTTCACAAGGAGTCAAGCTAAGGACCTTCAAGCATTGCAAGCTTTATGGATGAAGATGGAATCTTTGGAAGGCTCCAACATGGAAGACTTGAAGATATTTAATATATTAAGTGCTCTACCATTTTAATTAGCTTGTAATTTTAATGAGGGGCAATTGGGTCTTTTCTTACTACTTTTAACCCTTAGTATAAATAGTAGAATATTAAGGTTTCATAGTTAGTTTTTGGACATATGAAGAATTGTGCCTTTTGCGAGAGCTTGAAAACCCTTTGTTGAATTTCAACATTTTATCCTAGGATTTGCAAGTAAGGTAACTACCTTCGTGAGGATTCTAATAGATTAGGTGTTTTTAATCCCCAATTAAGTGGTAATTTGGTTAGTTTCACCATTACATCTTTTAATTGTTTGAATCTAATTGTGTCTATCTCTCTTTAAATTCTACCTTTTAATTCCTATCTTATTTTACCTTCTTGTTTTACATCAGTTTTCCACAGAATGTATCTCAAAATTTAGAATATCTTTATAGGTCTATTTTTATAATTTTAAATTATTTTATTTTTTTTAGCCGAATCCCAACACCCGTATCCTACCTGGATCCGCTCCGAATCTTAAAATTTAGATTTTGCTGAATCCGACCTTCGGATCCGCATCCATATCAGATACCTACACCCTAATCTGAACAACTTAGATATACATACCAAAATGTTGAACAAGAAAGACTTAATCCAACTGGGGGTAGACTTACCCGTACTGGGTATTACACCGAACCAATGCAATTTATTATAATTAAGTGATTTATTGAAGTGAAAATATACATTAACTAACCATGATTAAGTGATAGTTATGTATCTTTCAACACATATCATACATTCATTAGTTTAATGTAAATACCATGTGCGGATAAGCTTTTACCCTTCTTGAAAGCGTCCTAATAACAACAATTACGTGCTGAAACTTTGCAACTGCTTGTTCTGGTGACTCCCTTACACAATTTACCAGAGTATTTTATCACCATAATACATAATCAGACACTCAAACTTAGCCTCATCAGGCAAGTAAGTACTCCAATTCTGTAGTGTCAATTGAACTCTCCAACTTTCAAAATGATCATCTAAATACCTCCAAAATTTATGTGTCACGTCAACGTCAGGTGTCTAAAAGACACAGTTAGGAACGAGTTGGAGTTTTTAGTTGCCAGTTGATACCAAGTTGAGGTGTCTAGATATGCACTCTCAAAGTTAGAGTGCTTACTTATTAACTGAGGCCAAGTTTGAGTATCTATTTATGTATTATGCCTATTTTATTTCGTAATATCTCCTTTTCAGTGTAACTTTCTAAGTTGTGTTACATTTATATAATTACCTAATTAGCGTTACAATATGTTCAACAGTAGATCACTCGTTTGCAGAACAACAATTATGATCCAATTTGTTTAAAGACATATATATGCATTGGTCTTTGGACTTTGCTTATCAGGAAAATATATTGGACAAAAACACATGAATAAGTAATAGATAGTGCATTGGATTAACACAAATGAAAATCTATGTATAGAGCTCAGAGAGTATAAATGATACAGTACATTGTCGAGAATCGCATAAAAGATTAAAATTACAAAAAAAAATGTAAAAAAATATCACGCGGTAGAGACCAGTAGGTAAGAAAGGTAAAAATCACACGGTTGAAAGCTGCAAGATTACTTGGATGGAGGAGGTGAAAACGTTGGAATTGGGGGAATGTTTGGAAGTGATGGCATGTTAGGCAAAGGATTCATGGCAGGCAATGGTGGCAGAGTCATTTTCGGGACTACAGAGGGAAATGTAGGCAAAGAAGGCAATGGTGAATTAGCTGTTGGAAGTGTTGGCAAAGATGCAGCACTTGGCAATGGAGGCAATGTGGCTGCTCCTGGCAAGTTGGGAATTTTAGGCAATTGTGGCATTGTTGGCTGAGGCAACGATGGGATCGTAGGTAAGTTGGGAAGTTGCAGTAGGCTGCGAGCAGCATGATTTGTGGTGATGCTTGATAAGGACAATAATGCTATGATCACGAAGAGGCCAATTGAGAAATTAATGGAAGCAGCCATTGTAAATTTGGTTAGATTGCTCTGTTGTTTTCAAGGAAATGAAGTTGTGTTTTGACTTGAGTTGATGAGATTGATCATCAATAAAGGGTATATATAAGGAAAGTTCTTGAGGGAGTACTAGGATTTGGTGAGATGTTGGGTGAAGAAGCATAAGCTCTAAATTCTAAATACCCCCTATTGTTACTAAGAGTAGTTATGTATAGATGAAATTTGAATCAACCATATTTGTTGGTCAATTGCTACAACACTAATTGATGAAATCATTTATTTTACATGCACTCAAATTTGGCCGTAGCTGTCAATTAAGCACTCCAACTTTGAGAGTGTACATTGTGTTTCAACTAACAACTAAACACTCCAACTTGTCCTCACTGTGTCTTGTGGACACACGACGCTGGCGTGACACATAAATTTTGGAGGTGTCTAGATGTACATAATCAAAGTTGAAGAGTTTACTTGCCAGTTGATGCCAAGTTTGAGTGTCTGTTGTTTATGTATTATGCCAAATTTAGACTAGTAATACTATTCTCTATTGGTTGGCACCATGACATTAGTATGGATGATACTCATGCCTAAAAATAATTACAATTTACAACAAAACGAAAGCAGGAAAACAACAGAATGATTGTTAACTTGTTTATAGTCTATTGACTAATTCTTCCAATTTTTGTTCAACTACCTAGGAGATGTTTGCTTGTTATAGTCTATTGACTAATTCTTCCAATTTTTGTTCAACTACCTAGGAGATGTTTGCTTGCATAATGATGGTCAAATAGCTAATTAGCTCAGCCTAACGCATTTCCATGGGTAATGTTAATGTCCTCGAATTGTGGTTTGTTCTAATTAAGCACCTGAACATATGATAAAATGTTCTATTCGGCACTTCCCATTCAAACTTAAAAAAACTTTTGTGTGTTTCTCAACTTCCCAATTATATAGATTAGTTAACCACTTAAAATATGTCACCTCCTTTAATTGTACATATTCGCCTCAATAAGCCGCAAAGCCTCAGGCTATTCCAATTAAAATATGTCACCTCCTTTAGTTCGTCAAATATGGTTGATCCAAACTTCATCTATAAATAACTATACTTCCATAATATTATTGACTTAAAAAAATTGTGGATTTTCCTCAAACCAACATTTATTAGGAAGGTGAACTAACAATTAACATCGTTGTCATATGCTTCTACACCTAATTACATCTCATATAATCCTGCTGATTTCCCTATATATACCCCTTTAGCAAAATGATTAAACTCACTCAACCTAAAATAGAACTTGCAACTTCCATTACTAAAATAATTTTTGTGAAACAAATTATTAGCAATTGATCAAATTGACACAATGGCTTCTTATAGCAAGTGCTCAATCCTCTTCGCGATCTTAGCTTTATTGTCCTTTTCAAACATATCGACAAGCCATGCTGCTCGAGGCCTACTTCAACTTCCCAACTTGCCTAAAATCCCTTCATTGCCTCAGCCAACACTGCCACAGTTGCCTAAAATTCCAAACTTGCCTTCAGCATTGCCACCATTGCCAAGTAGTGTTGCATCTTTGCCGACACTTCCAACAGCAACACCATTACCATCTTTACCCACATTGCCCTCTTTTCCGAAGATGACTTTGCCACCAATGCCTTCGATGCCTTCACTTCCCAATATGCCTGCAATTCCAACAATGCCTACACTTTCACCTCCTCCATCCAATTAATCTTGTGCCTTCCAACCGCGTGATTTTTACCTATCTTACCTACAGGTCTTTACTGCGTGATTTTTTTTTTCTTTTGTAATTTTAAATGTTTAATGTGATTCTTAACGATGTACTGTATCATTTATACTCTCTTGAGTCCTATACATTGATTGTCATTTGTGTTAATCCAATGCAGTGTTTATTACTGAATATTCATGTGTATATGATCTCCAATATATTTCCCTGATAAGCAAAGATCAATATACATACATTTTTTCGAGAAAAATTTGATCATCAATGTTGTTCCACGCGCAATCAAATATCATTTCATTTAGAGAATTAAGAGTGAGTTGATACTACTGATAACTCAAACACGTGTTACAGAAAATATGAGATAAAAGCTTAAGAAATTATGTAAAGATAATTAAACTTTAGTAATATTTTGTACTTTGACAAGGTCATTTTTAGTAGAACAGTGGTGTACCAGTAATCAACATTCGAAGATTTTGCAACGTCAGTTATGTAATTATAGAGATTTAACACAACTTAGAAAGTTACAAGTGGTGTATATGCTTTTAGAAACAATTTTAGAAAAGCAAGTTGTTTTTCTGGATAGATTTATGCGGACCTCTAAATTCAATCTCTACCGTTCAAATCAAAGACCAAGATGTTAGGAACACTCAGTTAAAATTTCAGCCCGGTCAAATAGTGAACGAATCAACAGACGTGATTTGAAGCTGCCTGGAAATAATGGGCAACGGCCCAGCAATTTGAAGTTGCAATTATTGGATCTCTAACCGGAGAAGAAAGAGGAGGAGGAGCAACAATGCTTTTTCCTGAAGTTTGCCAATACTGGTTACCAGTTAAAATATTTCAAAAAAACTTGATATAGCTTAAATAGAAGGGTGGATACTATAAGTTACTGGGTGAAATTAACACATTTCTAAAATTAATCAGGCATGATCTAGCTAATATTGAAGTGTTAAACAATTCAACAAAGTGTTTTATTTTGTATAATCTCTTTCAGTTCAACTTTCTAAGTTGTGTTAAATCTATTTTCATAAGTTGATTATTAGTACGTATGTACGTCGAAGTATAAAACTTTTGTGGTACTTCAATTAACTCATCACACATTTTTAGCTCTTTTCTTATGTTTCCTGTAATATATATATATGTCTTGAAGAAATTAATTGTATAATATATTGATTTTTGCTTATCCGGAAAACATACTGGACACTAACACGTTAAGAATACATAAATGGTAGTTCAATACATCGTTAAGAACCACTTAAAATACATTAACGCGACAAAAGCAAAAGGGGAAAAGAACCCATCACACGTGGTACGTAGGGACCAATAGGGAAATCAAATACTAATAATACAGTGGGAACTACGAGATAATTAGCTAGTTTGATGGAGGAGGTGAAAGTGTAGGAATGGTTGGAACTGTGGGAATGTTCGGAAGTGATGGCATGTTGGGCAGAGGATTCATGGCTGGCATTGGGGGCAGAGTCATCTTCGGAATGACAGAGGGCAATGTAGGCAAAGATGCAACACTTGGCAATGGTGGCAATGTTGCGGGCAAGTTGGGAATAGTAGGCAATTGTGGCATTGTTGGCTGAGGCAATGACGGGATTGTAGGCAAATTGAGAAGTTGCAGTAGGCTGCGAGCAGCATGACTTGTCGTGATTCTTGATAAGGACAATAATGCTATGATCACGAAATTTATTGAGTAATTGCTAGAAGCAGCCATATTTGTTGTAATTTGCAAGATATTTGCTTCAGGAAAATGAAGTAAATGATGTAAGTTGGAATTTCTGTTTTAATTTGAGTGAATTTGATTATTTACTAAAGGGGTATATATAGGGAAAGTTGTTGAAAAACTAACAGGATTTTAGTGTATGAGATGTTTGGTGTGGCAGCATGACAACTTTATTGTTAGTTCACCTTCCAAAATATTGTTGAACTTTTTAAGTCAAAAATTTTCTGGAAGAAGTTATATATGGATGGAGTTTGGATCAACCATATTTAATATACAACTAACTAATTAACATATTCGAAGATATTTCTTTTACGTTTACTAAATTTGAAATGTAAATATTTGCTTGGATGAACAACAATGGGTGCATCAGCGTATGAGCGAGCATCCAATAGTTTCAAGTCCGCCATTGGACTGACTGAATATGACCAAACTATGCTCCCTCTGTCTCATTTTATGTGAGGGTATTTAATTGCGAACGAAGTTTAAGGAAGAACTGACAAGTTTTTGACCTAAAAAGTTTGGACATGTTCCTCAAAATCAATATTTAGGAAGGTGAACTAACAATAGAGTTGTCATGCTTCCACACCAAACATCTCATTTAATCCTGCTAGTTTTTCAACAACTCACCCTATATATACTCCTTTTAGTAAATGATTAGACTCACTCAAATTTAAACAGAATTTCCAACTTACATCATTAACTTCATTTCCCTGAAACATAGCAATTTTGCAAATTACAACAAATATGGCTGCTTCCAGCAATTGCTCAATCGGCCTCTTGTTGATCGTAGCATTATTGTCCTTATCAAGCATATCCACAAGTCATGCTGCTCGCAGCCTACTGCAACTTCCCAACTTGCCAACAATCCCGTCATTGCCTAAGCCAACGATGCCACAATTGGCCAATATTCCCAACTTATTGCCAGGAGCAGCCACATTGCCACCATTGCCAAGTGTTGCATCTTTGCCCACATTGCCCTCTGTCGTTCCGAAGATGACTCTGCCACCAATGCCAGCTATGAATCCTCTGCCCAACATGCCATCACTTCCGAATATTCCTACACTTTCACCTCCTCCATCCAACTAATCTTGCGGCTTCCAACCACGTGATTTTTACCTATCCTACCGTACTGGTCTCTACCGCGTGATTTTTTTTCTTCTGTAATTTTAATCTTTTATGTGATTCTTGACGATGTACTGTACGTATTATTTATACTCTTGTGAGTGCTATACATTGATTTCCATTTGTGTTAATGCAAGGCAGTGTCTATTAGTGATTCATCTGAAGTTGTCAAATATATTTTCGTGATAAGCAAAGATCAACATATATACGTATATTTTTGAACAAATTTGATCCTAACTGTTGTTCCGTAATCAAATGACATTTCATCTTAGAGTATTAACCCTAGTCGGTACTGGTAACTCAAACATGTTACAAAAAATATGAGAAAAGGGATAGGAAATTTATTTGAAGACTATTAAACTCTGCAATATATATTTTTGTACTTGACAAGGTCAGTGACATATATCAGTGATCCACATTTGAACTTTAATTAGGTAATTATCTTGATTTGAACACAACTTAGAAACTTACAGTCAAAAAGAGATATGAAAAGTAAAACACTCTACGTTGTTTTCTCGTTCAACAATTTCCTGGATATATCTGTGCTAGAAAGTGCACCATAAGACCATGCCACTAAGAAACTAATAAGCTCAATTTCGCGTATACAAGTTACTTTTTTTTTTCTTTTTTTTGACGCTTATAAAAGCAGTATATTTTGGCATGCATTAGCTTTGTTTATTACATGGGCGATAGTTAGGTTATAAAATCAATAATGGTCATTCAATAATTTGAGGAACGTAAGCTAATCCACGCGAAAATATACTGCTTTTCAATATAATTTGGATATGCGAAATTGAGCTAATTAGTTTCATACTGGTCATGGTTTTATGGTGGACTTCTTTACTCGATTTCTTTCAGTTAATGATAGAACTAGTTTTCTTTTTTATATATGTATGATCCAATCTGTTGAAAAACGCAATAAATGTTGATATTTGCTTATCAGGAAAATATACTGGACAAATACACATAAAAACTGAAAAAAATAGGCACTGCATCATATTAATACTAAGTCTTTTTCTGGATAATCAACACACAACACTCATAGATAGAGTACAAATGGTAAGATGCGTCGCTACAAATCAAAAAGATTTAGAGGAAGAATAAAAAAATCAAACGGTAGAGACCAATGGGGTAAGACAGTAAATGTTGGAAGCCGCGTGATTGGTTGGATGGAGGAGTTGAAAGTGTTGGAATTGTGGGAATGTTGAGAAGTGATGGCATGTTTGGCAGAGGATTCATGGAAGGCATTGGAGGCAGAGTCATCTTCGGAACAGAGGGCAATGTAGGCAAAGATGGCAATGGTGTATTGGCTGTTGGAAGTGTTGGCAAAGATGCAATACTCGGCAATGGTGGCAATGTGGCTGCTGTTGGCAAATTGGGAATACTGGGCAATTGTGGCAGTGTTAGCTGAGGCAACGATGGGATCGTAGGCAAGTTTGGAAGTTGCAGTAGGCTACGAGCAGCATGACTTATCGAGATGCTTGAGACGAACAATAATGATGTAATCAAGAAAAGGATTGAGCATGTGTTCAATTGACTTGTGCTGGAGTTTAAACTTTTATGGAGCTGCTATAGTGCACGCCTCTATCTTTTGCTATAGCCTTGATTTTATATGTTGTGGTTGCCTATAATTTTTTCAACTTATGTGCTTGTGTGCTTTTTGGTTTTCTTTTATTAAAATGTATAATTGTATATTTTTTTTGTAGGATGAAAATGCGTAGATCAACACCTGCTGGCAGTATGCTTCACGTAATACATAGGCTATTGGAAGAAAATTATGTTAAATATATTAGTATTAGATTAGAATTTAGTGATCCTAGATATATGATGTTCTAATTATTTGGTTTGTAAGTAAACATATACTTTTTAGGAGTATTTAGTGTTTGAGACGAAATATTTAGATTTGGCTCCCCTCCATTACACCTTCCCTCCTTTTTCTTAAGTACATAATTAGATGAGTGACACTTGCCCTATTTATAATTCGAAGGTTTAGATTAAATTACTTTAACAAGCTTCTTAACCATAGTTAAAGAACATTAGGAAAAAGATTCACCAATTTTGTTAAGAAAATTCTCATCTTCCACTAATTTGGCTCCTCATTAATATTATTACTTTAATTATACTTTTTTCTTATTTTTTTTATATGACTGATTTTATTTTAATTTTATATAAAAATTAAATCAAATCATGAATATCCTTGATAAAAAGTACATAGACACTATAAAATACACAAAAATAACTCGAGAAAATTATCTGAAGAAATTTAGTATTAAAAAAAAGATCAAATCAAACTTTTTGAATTACTCTAAAATATAACATTGTATTTTTATTTATTTTTTGTTGAAATCTTGTAAACTACCTTTTAGAGTAACTTGGCACAAATTAAATTAATTATGATTTTTAATAAATGAATGATATTTATAGATGTCAAAATTTGTGGAGAAATATCTTTTTCTTATCAAAGTTAAGAGTGTTTTTTCTAAATCTATTTTTTTAACTATGGTTAAGATACTTATTGAATTAATCTAATCTAAACCCTTAATAAATAAATAGGACAAGTGTCACTCATCTAACTATGCACTTGAGGAAATGGAGAAAAGGTGTAATGGAGGGGAGCCAAATCCAAAATATTTGAGCATGGGTTTTATGTATTGACCTTGGTACAATATATATAATTTGTTATTTCATATATACATTTCTAAAATTTCTAGAAGAAAATGTGAATTGTGTATATAGCAACTACTCTTGTTGTTGTTAAAGTTGTGCAACATAAAGTATTTGTTGGCAAAAATTAATTTATGGCCACAATAACAATTGTTGCTAAAAGTCTTCATAACAGATTATTAACTAACTTTTTTGTCAGTTTTTTTTGCAACAATTTAAATTTGTTGCTGAAACAGTTAATTTATCGCAACAATAATTTGTTGTTGCCAAAAAATCTAATTTGTGGCAACAATAATTTATTGTTGCTAAATATTTTTATAAGCCACAACTATATGATGTTTTACCAACAAAATATAATTTATTGCAATAATATTTATACATTAAGTTGGCTTTTAGCAATAACTTTTTTTTTTGTTGTTGCAAAAACTTTTCGCTTCAGTTGTTATTGCCACAACGTGCAACAAGTTTTTTATTGTTGCCAAAAGTATTTTTTGCAACAACTTCCAATATATGGAAAACAAAATTTTTTGTCGGCAAATCTATACTTTCTACTAGTAACAACATGCGGTCTTGTCTTGGCTACTCAATTCTCTTCCCAAAGAGATAGAGCTGAGAGTGTCTTGTACTGAAGTAGTGTGAATGGTCTGCGAAAAGACCTGAAAGAAAGGTTTGGTCAAATAAATAAGGCCAAAGTATTTCAACTTCACAAGGAATTAAGTGATGTAACTCAAGGAAACACAAGCATTTCAACTTATTTCACAAAAATGAAAAGTTTATGGGATGAACTAGCTAGATGCATTAAATACTTTTTCTGCTTGTGTATGGGCATGTTAGTGTGGTGCTAAGGCGAAAGGACATAAAACACATCAAAATGAGAGGCTATTGAAATTCCTGATGGGATTAAGTGATGTTTTTATAGGGTTAGAAACAACATATTTTGTCTTCACCTTTACCCTCTGTAGGATAGGCCTACTCACCTGTTGTCCAAGATGAGAAGCAAAGAGAAATACGTGTCACACCTATGTATGTTGGTGACTCTGCATCTTTTACTGCCACAAATCAACCAATAAACAGGAAATTTAATGAATATATATAAGGCACATAAAACATCTTTTGATCCTAAGAAAAATGGGTTGGTTTGTGGTTATTGCAAGAAACCAAGGCACAATGTGGACAAGTGTTATAGAATTCATAGATTCCCTTCTGATTTCAAGTTTACAAAGCTAAGAAAGTTTTAAGGAAATCCTCAAGTAAACAGTTCTTTGATTCAACTGATGAGTAGACAGAGGTCAAGTCTTTAGCTAGGAAAATGTTGCGCAATTGTTGGAACTCCTTTGGCAACTCAAGACTACTCAACAGAATGGAGATGTATCAGAGGCTTTTGCTAATATGAGTTGTGCATGTATGACTCAATTTTTCAATACTTATGCTTGTTTTATTAACATTGACAGTAATTCAAATATGACTTAGAATAAAACTTTTTTTACTCACTTAAGAGCTCTGCCTAAATCACTTATGATCAATCTTCCTAATTACTATAGGGTAAAAGTAACTCATCCAGAAATATTTTCAATCTTAACAAATATGATATTGCACAATGTGTTGCATATACCTTCTTGCAAATAGAGATTCAAGAATTGCGAAAGCATCTGGGAACTCAAAGGTCACTGCCTTATAGGATGGCTCGCATGTCGACAAGTTTTAATGCGATTTGACAGGTATGAGGACTATGTTATAGCTGCTGCCAGTATGTGAATTATTTATCAGTGAAAATTCTTTTCAGAGTTTTTCCTTGGTCCATTGATTTCAATCCCAAATCAGAAACATAAAAGGCTTTCATTTGGATTTCTTTTCCAAGTTTGCCACCTGCTTTATTTGCAAAAAAAATCCTGTAAGTCAATTGCTATTGACAAAGAAACTCAAGATAGATCGAGTTCAAGTACATCAAAGGGTTAAAGTTGAACATAACTTGTTGGATAAATTACCCCAACATTCGAGACTTCAATATATTGAAGAGAAATCCGGGAAAATTGAGGAACACTTTCAAGAGTTTGTGTATGATAATCTTCCTCCATATTGCAATTGTTGTAAACATCAAGGTCACGGAAAGAGTGTATGTTGAGTTTTTCTAAGGAAGTAAGTCGCAAAAAATCAAGTTGAAATTGTTGAACAGGTTGATGAAGCACAAATTAACAGGGAAAAGTTCCAAGGAGACCTGCAATCAAAAACTGAATGAGAAAAAGAATGCTGTAGTGCATAACCAAACTGGAAAATAATTAGTGTTACCTAATGCATCAAACGGTGATGGGGATGACAAACGTGAGCAAGTAGAGAATGCAGCAAATTCAAAAGCTTTGGTTGGTGCATCACAAAACGATTCTGGGCAGCAGCCAAATTTCAATGTAATTGCATCTCAAAATAGTTTGAAACAGGTAGAGTTAGCTACTAGATTCACAATCAGTAGCAGAAACATTGCCAGTGGCGGCTTAAATTACAGCTGCTAAAGATGTGGTGCAAACAAGAGTTTCTGAGGTGCCTTCGCATAATCAAGGAGATGTGGTGTATAATAATAAATCCGGGCAGCAGTTGACGACTAATGCAGATGTGGTTGATGCTTCGTTAACTGACTTGGAGCAGCAACTAGGTGCTGTGAAGGTGTCACAAATTCTTGATAGACAAGAAAAAAAAATCAGATTCAAAGCATGGTGAAAAACCTACTGGGTTGCAAGCTGCAAATTCCAACAGTGACAAGAATGGAACAGGGAATTCTCGGCAACAGCTAATTGGTGGAAATAATGTTGTTACAGCTGGTTCAATTGGGAAAAAGAATGTTGATAAAAATAGCAAGAATTGGACCATGGTCCCCAATTCGTCCTCAGTTACAACAATCTGTTGAAACTCTTGGCGTTCAACCTTTGTCTCAAGATGAAATTATTTCATCTAATCCTTTTGATGTTCTCTGACAAATATTATCAAGATGAAGATCCTGCAAATGTGAAGGAGGTGCATACTAATGAGATACACCTAGGTGGACATATACGAGACTCTGGGGAGCAGCTAATTTCCATAAGGAATGACAAGGATTTGGTTAAAAATATGTCATTCATCTCTCAAGCTAATTCTACGAACAATTTGATTATTTCTAAAGAAAAGCAAGGGGAAACGACTACTCATAGGGGGAATGATTTAATTGAGGAGCATATTAATTCACATCCTAGGAGTAAGTTAAGTCCTCAAGCACCCCTATTTGTAAGTAAGGCAAATTAAACCATCTATGGCAGTGACATATATTTCTTCTAATTCAAGTGCTACGTTATATAGTAAGTTTGGCTAATAGAGATATCCTTCATGATCTTGTTCTCATGATACAACTTATGATATTGACTTGGGTAACAACATGTTCAATGGGGAAGATGAGGATGATATGTTGGACATATGCTTTGATAAGGTGCAGGCCAAGGATGGGGATCGCTTACCGAGGTAACAAAGAAGTGAAAATAACAAAATCAAAAAGGAGACAACATAGTTGGGACGATATGGTGACTGAGGAATTTGTTCGAAGGCATCTATCAATGCGATTGGCAAAGTAGAACCACATGACAGTATCAACAACTTCAACAAGATCAAATAAATTCAAGAAGTGATGAACTATCAAGTGTTATTGGACAAATTTGAAAACGAAGACAAGAGGAAAACACTTCATCTTACTTTAAACGAGCAAGCTACTTTTTAAAAGTTTATACATACATAAAAAAATAAAATTTGAGGTTGATAACTCAACTTTCTTCATGCCTTTTATAGTTTTGCGCTACTTAAGCATCCTAAATTTGTAATATCATCATAGAGTGTATTATAAACTTTGTGATGATTATAGAATACCTAGTTATCTTTAGTTCTTATTTTCTTCAAGATTGTTAATTAGTAGAGGTTCGCTAACTCATTAGGATTGGTCAAGTAAGGCCTAGGCCCCTTGCTTGTATTTATTCATGATGAAGATTTTTTTTGTTTATCAATAAAAGACCATTGGATACTCTGTTTAGTGATATAAATTTGCCAAATAAAATTCATAAAAATTAATATATTAATTTATCGGTTAGGCTTGATTTTTTCTTTAATTCTTTTATTAAAATTAAAATCGATCCAAATATTATCGATTTTTAAAAATTTAAAACCAAACCAAAACCAAAAATTTATAATTTGGATCTGTTTTTAACCAAACCATACACACCCCTACCGATATATTATTCTTTCAGATATTGCATTATAACTCAAAGCCCTGATTTAATAATATTGATATCATTTTTTTTAAATAATGTACCAATAACTCTGCATATACGTGCAATGCTCATGACGAAAAACTAATTAAATAAAAATACAACAAGATTGTAATAATATACATTTGTTCTCCAACTTTTATTTTTCCACTTTTTCCAGCACTAGTACATGAGCATCAATAAACTTTATTAAATATCATTTTACGTCACCAAAACTAATTTTTTGTAAAATCCTAGTCTACAGAAACTCTGATCTTCATCTCATCTTCATCGCTAATCCCACTGCTTCCTAGATTCCATCATTGTCCTTGAATTCAACCCTACAATATAAGAAAATAAATATAAATGTTAGCCATTGCACGCAATATTTATTGGCAAAATCGGGAGTGTAAATTTTCTAAATTTTTTTCCAACTTGAAGATGAATTTAAAATAGAAGAGTTTTATAACAATGAACATTGAATTTCCTTCAAAGAAAATCTTCTAAAATTTCCTTAAAAGTACTTTGATCAAAATCAAGAAAACGAAAAATTATGTGGAGATCACCAAAAATAGAAATATTTATAGCACGATATGACCTGGTGTTTTTTTGGTTCAGTAGAGGTAAGATGCTCATTCATGCTCGTAGCTTCTTTCATAGTCGAGTCATACTTGTATCCTTCATGAAAGCTTTGTGTGTCGCTTGTAGAGATGTCTTCATTTTTCTGTACATAATGAAATAATTGTGTAACTAAAAAATTAATCCCTTAACCAAGAAAATAGATTCTTCTACGTTAAATATTTGATTTAATTCTTTTGTTAGTAAAATGTACACAAATTTATACATGATTTGGTATATATGAGGGCGTACATTTTAATTTTCTGATTGTTGCATTGTATTGCAGGCCAAACAAATGGTGGTCTAGGGGTAGGTAAATACGATTTACCTGAACGAGATATTTACATTAAATCAAATAATTTAATCATAGCAATTAAACAATAAAGTGTGAATACATGTCATTCAATCATGGTTAATATATAACCAAAAGACAATTGGTAAGTCAAAGAGCAACTTATGCTTTAGTCAAAGCCTTTTCTATTCTTTTGACTGATGAATGATTCGTTGATATTGATATTAATCTAATCCAAGAAATACTTGGTACTTTGTAGTTATACATAAGCAAAATAGTGAAAATCATATTTACTTTTTCTATTTCTAACCATCACGGAGATATATTCATGTACTTTAATTGATCATTTCAACAATAAATTTTGAATAGAATAGGAAGGAACCATAGATAAATAATACTCTAAAATAATAATTTAAAGAAAAACAATCTGAAACTAATTAAAGGGGAAATTTACCTTGTTCGAGGATGAACTTTCGCGCAATTCTTTATAAAAAGCAGTTTTTTGCCGTACTAAGTCAAGCTCCTTCTTACTTTCTTCAATTTGTAACCTCAATTGTCTTTCAATGGTAAGGCAACCATGCACAGGATTTTCAGACCTAATCTTAGCCTCTTTAATTAGGGTTTCAGCCATTTTTGCCTTTTTTTCATTATCAGTAACAGTATTAAGCATACTTATAATGTTGTTTACTCTGAAAAGCCTAATAACATTCTGAAATTCTTCAGTTTTGTTGGAAGGAAAATATGGAGCTAATGGGCAATACACAGAACATATTTTTCTTTGGTACTTACATGCTGCACATTTTTTTGGATTTTCCATCTTCTTCACACTAATTGGGAATTGAATAAGCACAATGCAATATCCAAAATATATATAGGAAAATATTGATTTATCATTTTTGTTACATAAGAAATAAGATGGTCTGACATTTAATTAAATACTTAATATACCTAGATTTGTTTCTTTAAAAGTTAGGGATATGCCTAAGTTTTATTACTTAAAAGTTTATGATATTTTTTAGTTTTTTGGTAGGAAATCCTTCAGGAGTTCAGGTTAGTAAATATGTTTTTTTGGTAAGTAAATAATTTTATTTATTACCAAGTGGGGAGATTACAGCTCAAAAATAGAAACAAGATAAAGAAACAGACTCCTACATGAGTTTGGACTATCCATAGCCAAACTTCAATCCATCTATGCCACTAACTCAACCAATCTAGCCTTCATCAACACCTACACAGGGTATGGGTTCAGCTTCACTAAATAACTTTGATTACTAGGCACTAAGCTGGCTCTATAGTATGTTTCCTATATGATATATCACACAAGAACTCATAATTAGTTGATAAGGTATCTATGTATACATGCTTTGCTAAATGTATGCATGCTTTGCTAATGACCGTTTAGATGATAGACAAAGGAATAGGAGAACCAGGTTCGCCCATTCAGCTGAGCTGAAGCAACGCAAATTATGAGAATGACTTTTGAACAATAAGGAAAAATACAATACGAGGCTTGAAAAAGAAGTCGACTGCTTATTCAATTAGAAGACACAGAATCTATTGAGGAACTAATTATGGAAGTCGCATTGAAAGGAGTGTAAAATCATATAGGACATAATTAGAGTTGCAGATCAACATTGTTAATTATCTCAACTATATAGGGAACACATCTAGGTCAGAAACAAGTAGCTATTGCATACGCAAAAAAAACTTTCCCAAAGGGCAATAGTAAGGCAGGAAGTTCGTGTGATTGAAGCAAAGAACCAAGAACAAGCTGAGTCGACTGTTCCTTGTTCTAATCTGTGACTGTAATAGGATTGCTATTGAGTTGTAACAGTCCTATTGTGGTAGTATCTTTGTGAGTTTGTGAGGTTTGTAACAAGAAGAGAGTTTTATCTTCTTGGAGAGTTAGTTCGAACATTTAGAGTTAATTGGTGAGTTAAGGTACTAGAGTTAATCTCATTGATTATAGAGTTTCAATCTAAAACTGCTCTTTGAAGTTGGTGGAGGTTTCTAGAAGTCCTACACACTATAGGTCGTAGTTTTTACTCCCTCGAGTAAAAAGGTTTTTCACGGTAAATCTAGAGTTATTTACTTTACAACATTTACATATTGTCTCATAAACTTGGTTCCTGTATTGAGTAGTTGGTACTAGTTCTTTTCAATTGGTATCAAAGCCGACCTTTTCTGTTAAGGTTATCACCTTGAAAAGGATCCTATGGTTGCCCCACCAACTTCTCAAGAAGGTGCCTCTCAAACAAGACCACCTCTCTTCAATTGTAAGTACTATGGATGATGGAAGAATAGAATGATGGATCATTTGATTAGTGAGAGTCTTGATCTCTGCAGTATCATCTTGGACGGACACTCCACCCCCATGAAGAACTCAAAATATGGGAAGAGTGAAGTTTCCAAGGAGAGAAGAGAGTGGGATGCTGATGACAAGTTGGCCATTCAGAACAACGCCAATACAATAAAACTTAGCATGCTCTGATGCAAAACAGATATGGGATACTTTGCAGATGGCTCACGAGGGAACTAGAACTGTCAAGAAATACAATATTGATAACTTGAATAGGAAGTATAAATTGTTCAGAATGAAAGAAGGTGGATCCATTCAATATATAATACTAGGTTTACACCAATACTCAATGAAATTTTTTTCCCTAGGGGAAATGATTCCTACTGGTAAGGCTGTTAGAAAATTACTTAGTGTACTACCTGAGTGTTGGGAAAGCAAAGTAGAAACAATAACTGAAGCACGAGATCTAGATGCAACACCCATGGATGAGCTCATAGGAAATCTGACTATCTATGAACTCAAGAAAAATCAAGAAAAGGAGATTGAGACTAAAAGAAAAGACAAGAACATGGTTCTTAAAGCAACAGAAACAATTGACTATGGGGATGAGGACCTAGCTCTCATGACAAGGAAATTTCAATGCATGTTCACAAAGGGACAAAGCTCACAAAAGAGGATTCCATAGAAAAACATGGATAGAGATGTGCGTGAGCAACTATGCCATAAATTTGGAAGCCCTAATCACTTCATCAATTTCTGTCCTCTGTGGGCATTGGAGAAAAGAACAACCCTGAAAGATCAAAGGAAACTAGAAAGGATCAGATAGTTCCTACTCACAAAAAAATGACACAAAAGAAAGCTAACTGAGCTGCGAAAAAAGCCCTTGCTACAATGGAAAACTCCTCAAGTGAGGAATCTGATAATGAAGAGCTTCAAAACCAGTCTCTACTATCCCTGGAAGAATCTGATGATAAAGATGTATTGGCACTATAGCAATCTCAGAAACTGAGGATGAGGAGGAGAACAATCAGTCAAAGAAAGAGATTTTATCTCTCATGGCAAGGTCTAACTCTGATGATAAAAAGGAGGAGAAGAAATCTAAGGTAAATTTCTTCACTATTAAGAATAATCTTAAATCTTACTCCAAAAGAAAACCAGAATCTCTGTCTTTAGTCCTCATTGATACATACCATTCAGTATGTTTTGAAAAGGACAAAATTCTGGATGAATATGCTTCCTTGAGACTTGAAAATGAGAAACTTGAAAAATCAAATGTCTGTCCGGAAAACATCACTAAAGAACTTCAAGAGAAAATTGAGAACAATTACACCTCTCACATGGGAAAATCCAAGGCAAATCATACTCAATTGGACTTTGAATATGATTTGAAAAAACTAACCTTAGAATTTCAAGAAGCATCTAAAAGAAACAAAGTTCTTCAAGAGGATTTGGACAAGGCTAAATTGGATCTTCAACGAAATATTTGGTAGACCAGGTCCTCTTAATTTCTCATCCAGATCCATGAAAACCATTCCTCAATCAGACATGGCATAGGTTTTAAAAAGGAACAAAAATCAAACATTGGTGACTCTCTCAGTCCAAGTATATGCACTCATTGTGGAAAATTTGGTCATCAAAGTCACAGATGCAGTCTCAAGCCTTACTCAAAAACTTTGCCTTTGTAAAGATAAAAAAAGCAAGAAAATAGGAAGAAGCCTACTTGTCAAACAAAAGGGCTTCTTAACTAGGCAAAAAGGAACTTGATTCATCCTTTTAGTCATAAAAAGGGACCCAAATTAATCTGGGTATTCAAAACTAACCTATGATTGCTTGTGCAGGTGGAGATGAGAGTGAAATACAAATCATGGTATCTAGACAGTGCATGCTCCAAACATATGATTGGAACTCGTAAAATTTCCTCTTACTCATAGACTTCCAAGGGGGAGAGTTGCCTTTGGAAATGGAAATACGGGAGAAATTGTTGGAATTGTTAAAGTAGGAAAGACACACTCACAAGCCATAGAAAATGTGTACTATGTTCAAGGATTGAAACACAATTTGCTGTGTTTCCCAAATGTGTGACAAAGAAAATGAGGTGTTATTCACCTCAGCTGAGTGTTGTGTATCAAACTCAAAGAACGCAAACATGGTTCTCAAAGGAAGAAGACACAAGAGTGTCTACAAGACTGACATTATGGACCCACAAAAAGAAAAGTTGATGTGTCTTAGTGCCTTGGTGAATAGCTCACTACTCTGACATAAGAGACTAGGGCATGCCAGATTTTCACTACTAAATAAATTGGTGTCCAAGAACCTGGTTCATGGTCTGCCCAAAGACAAGTTCAGTGAAGACATGATTTGTGATGCATATGCATGAGGTATGCATGTGAAATCATCCTTCAAGCCAAAAAAAATGGTAAGCACCTCTAAACCAATGGAACTGCTACACCATGATCTATGTGGACCCATGAGAGTGCTTAGCAGAGGAGGTAAGAAGTATGTTTTTATTATTGTTGATGACTATTTTATGTTTATTTCTCAACTCTAAAGACGAAACATTTGATGTATACACCATTTTTGCAAAACTGGTTCAAAAGAAATTGAAAATTGAATTAATAAGGATCATGGTACTGAATTTGAAAATGCTAAGTTTTTGGACCATTATGCTAAAAATGGAATAGATCATAATTTTTCTGCCCCTAGGAATCCTCAGTAATGGAGTTGTGGAAAGGAAAAAAGGAACCTTGGAAGACATGTTAATAGCTAGTGGTCTTCCAAAGAGTATCTTGGCAGAGGCAGTTAATTTAATATGTTACCTTATAAACAGATGGATGATTCGATCAATTCTTGAGAAAATTCCCTATGAATTATTAAAAGGCAGATAACTAAATCTTACATAACTAAGGATTTTGGCTGTAAATATTTCATTCATAATAATGGAATGGATGCCCTAGATAAGTTTGATGCCAAGAGTGATGAGGGAATCTTTCTTGATTACTCCTCACAGAGTAAAGCCTACAAGGTTTTCAATAAAAGAACAAATTGAGTGAAAGAAAGTGTTCATGTTATATTTGATGAAACTAATTACTTAGATGGGGAAGGTTTTAGGTTGACACTTGTGGTATTTGACTAGTGCCTGAATTTGGAGATGAAAAAAAGGAATATCAAGAACTTGTTACTCCAAAAACACCACTAGTGTAACAGAAGTAAACCAAAGTAATGAGCAATACACTATTAGAGAGGTTCTAGCCTCAGGGGGGAACTTCTCAAGAATACGGTGAATCACTGCCTCAACCACCAGGTGAACCTAATCCATCTGGCTCAGCTGGGCCACAGGAGATTGAAAGCAGCAACTGGAAACACAAGAGCACTCATCTAGTTCAAAACATTCTCACTCCATTAGATTCAGGAATTCACACCAGATCAAAAGTGTGAAATCTATGTGCCTTCTCAGCCTATCTCTAGCCAAAGAATATTAAGGAGGAACTATTGGATGCAAAATGGATTTTTGCCATACAGGAGGAGTTGAATAAATTTGAATGAAGCTAGGTATGACACATGGTCCCTAGACTAGCAAACAAAATTGTCACTGGAACTAGATGGGTTTTTAGAAATAGCTTGGATGATCAAGGGGTAATCACCAGAAACGAAGCAAGACTAGTGATGCAAGGCTATAATCAGGAGGAACGGATAGATTATTATGAGACCTTTGCTCCAGTGGCCAAAACGAAAGCAATCAGGATGTTTATTGCCTTTGCTGCCCATATAGAGTTCACTCTATATCAGATGAGTGTTAAGATTGCATTCTTGAATTGATACTTGTAAGAGAAAGTTTATGTGAAGCAACCCCTAGGATTTAGCTTTGAACACCCTAACCATGTGTACAAGCTTGACAAAATATTGTATGGAATAAAGCAAGCTACAAGAGCATGGTATTACAGGCCATACACTTTCCTTCTAGACCATGGGTTTGCTAGAGACAAGATACACAATACTCTTTTCTTAAGGAAACAAGAGATGGGTATGCTTATTCTCCAAATGTATGTTGATGATATCATTTTTGGGGCAACAAATGATACCTTGTAAGCTAAGTTCTCTAAGCATATGAGCTATAAATTTGAAATAAGTATAATGGGGAACTGAATGTCTTTTTGGTGTTACAAGTAAAGTAGTATTCCTAAGGTACATCTATTCACCAACAAAAGTACATCAACGAGTGGTTGAACAAGTTTTACATGGGAAATGCTAGAATAGATGACACACTAATTTCCACCATAACCAAGTTGGAGAATGATTAACCTGGTCCATTAGTGGCTGAAAAAAGATACAGGGGAATGATTGGATCACCACTGTATCTGACTGCAAGTAGACTTGATATTATGTATAGTGTAGGGTTTTATTCTTTTTTTTAGTCTTGTCCTAAGGAATCTCATTTGAAGGCAGTCTAAAAAATCCTATTTTATCTTAAAGGTAACTAGAACCTGGTTCTCCAGTACCCTACAGGAGACTCCTTTGACTTGATAGGCTTTGTTGATGCCTGACTATGCTGGTTATCTTTTGGATAGAAACATTACTTCATGCATGGCTCACATTTTAGGATCATGTCTTATGTCTTGGGAAACTAATAAGCAAAACTATGTAGCTCTCTCCACTGTTGAAGCTGAATATGTTGTTGTTACCTCATATTGTGCTCAATTGCTCTGGATAAAATAATAGTTTTGTGATTTTAAGATTGATATAGGTTTCATTCCTATCATGTGTGATAATACCAGTGCTATAAATATGTCCAAGAATCTAGTACACCATAAGAGAACCAAGAACATTGTGTGCGACATCATTTCCTTAGGGATAATGTTGAAAAAGGATTGATTAAGATGACATCTTGTTACATAGAGGATCAGGTTAGAGACATCTTCAACAAAGCTCTAGGCACAAATCAATTTGAGAAAAATTTCTTAGCCCTTGGTATCATCAATTAACTTTAAACTTTGGATGTTGAGGTCCCCCATGACTGGCTAGAAAGGGTAAATAAAGTGGAAGTGCACTTCCGAAGAATGGACAAGGAAGTATAGCAAAGGTCTGATGATATTACCCTTATTGTCTCAGTAGAAGAGTTGCTAGAAAAGCGTAGGGAAGAAAGTTCAAAACCTGCTCCACATGACCTTAAAGTCTTCAGGTATGCACATCCTTTACAAATGAGTAATAACTATAAGAATGTGATCGTAATTGTCCCTGAAGAACCTGGTCCGTACCACTTATTGTTCATGTATTACCTCTTAAGTCATCATATGAGGGAAATTAAAAACTAATACTCCTACTCCACTCACTCTGTCTCATTAATCATTTCCCCCACCTCTCTTTCTTGTACTAACAACTGTCATTTTAAACATCAAAGTCCCAAAATCTCTCCATTTTTTCTTCTCTCTCCTAAAATTGATCAACTCCTTGCCCTCTTCTTCTCTACTTCTCTCTAATTGACTCACACCTTCTCTAACCTCTTATGGCTTTTGAAGTTGTGTCACCACCATCTTCCTCAATTATCTCTGCCTCTTCTCCTGCAAACACTATCAACCCTACCATTCCCAACACTTTCATCTCCCCAAACACTAACCCAACACCTTTCCCCCCTCCCCTTAACTCTGGTGGATTACTCTGATGAAGAGGACTCCGACTCTACACCAGAGGCACTTTCTTAAGGGGAACCTGTGTAAACTCCATCAATAGTAGCTCCTCCCACAAATAAAGCTCCTTTATTAGAAGTTTCTCCAACCGTTACCCCCTCTAAGAATCCAGTTCACAGCCTCTAGCCTCTACAATAACAAATCCCTGCTCTCCATTAAAGGCCCTATCTTTAGTTCTGGAATCCTCAGACTCCCTCAATTTTAATTAGTCCTCACAAGAAGAAGACACAGTGAGACCTGAGGCCCTTGAAGAAATCAAACCCGCTCTATCATCGTCCAATGTCTCTCTTGATACTGATGATGACATTCCCCTCACAACTAAGTTTTCCCCCACCCACTCCATTCCACAAAAAAAAAGATATAAGAAACACATTGCCTATAAGCCCAAGGCGACTCTAAAATCTAAGAAAATTAACCCTCATAAGCCTTCCCTTCTTCCTCTTTTACTCGCAAGCGTAAGACTGATATGGAGGCATCCACTAAATCAAACAAAAGTAAAAGGGCATTTAAGGGAAAGGAGAAGCAGAGTGAGGAAGTCTTAGTGGTGCCAGTGGATATGGATGAAGATGGTGACAAGGACCAGGTCTCCTTTTCTAACAAAGGCTCTGATCATGACAATCCTGAACCTACTCTTTCCAAGGTAAACCACAACCACAATTTTGAAAAATTTCATGCTATGGGGAAGGAAATGTATTATGGGTCTAAGGCTATTTTGAGGGGAAGGGTTATAGACCTTGTGGTGATGAGTAACCTTGCTATCCGAACCTTACTAGACAAGATTGGCTTTCAGGGTCGGTCTCACCTATTTAGGGACACTACTGCTACTGCATATGAAAAGGAAGTGATTGAATTCTATATAAACATGAAGATTCTGGAGGGTAATATTGTAAGTTCTTTTATTTTGGGTGGAATTAGTGTTTGATAGTGTGAAGCTGGGATAGATCCTGCAGGTTACTATAGAGGTCCTGATGAATATGAGTAGAAATAGGATGACAAGTGCATTCTATCTAGAAAATTTCTCTCAGGAAAGGGTGAAGACAAATACTAGAAAAGTGAAAAGGGTGAGATGAAGGGATTTCACAAGCTCTTGTTTGAGGTGGTCAATAAGAAAGTGTTTCCTAGGGATGGTCACATGCATGATGAAACTTACAGAGACATAGGCATCATGAATGCCATTGTGTTGGAAGAACGAGTGAACCTACCTTCTCTGATGATCAAGAACTTAGGGAGGATCATCACTCCTACACAAGGTCCTCATGGTCTAGCCTATAGGTTTTTGTTGACTTTTGTGTTTAAGGGCTTTCGAGTATAGCTAAATAATAGAAGGACTTCCAACAAAAAAGAAATGATTAATCAGGAAACCTAGTGAAATATGATTGTATGGCCAACAAGGCACCTGGTTCTAAGGCTACAAGTCCAGTCACTCAGTAGATCCACGTAGATGGTGGATCTGGATGCTGCTCAGGACCAGAATAAGATTCTAAATGCTGAGATATCTACCCTGAAGAATTATCTCTCAGGATCTCAGGCTTCAAATTTACAACTGAGGATGATATGTTGAAGATGCAGCAGGAGCATAATGCAAGAGTTGATTCTTTCCTCAGCCTTATCCCTCATAGACCTCCTCTCTTAGCTTCCTCATAGAGCCTTTCCTAACTTAGCCCCTTTTCTTGTGACCTAGTTCTAGTGTGACAGTTTTTGGTTTTGTAAAGACAAAGTTGTTGCTTTTTGTTTAGGGTCTACTGACTTAATATTGTGCTACTGAATCTCTATTTTTGCTAACCTTTCTATGCTATATTATGCCTCTTTTTGAAAAATGGCTAATCTCCTTAGTATTGATGTAATGTTACTTGTTGTGTTTTTGTCAGTGTTGCCCAAGTTGCCATGAGTCTTTCCTATTATGTTCACATCTTTGTAACACCTCGTGATTTGAACCATCATGTTTATAGTACTCAGCAGGAAAATTCATAATTTCTAGGATCAACGGTCAGGTTCACGGGTCGTCGTTCAAGATCACGAGCCGTGGACTGACCCGCAAATCGATCTTTGGCCACCTATGTTCCCAGGATACCATGAGCAGGTCTACGATTCTTCGTTTGGAATGATGGTTCATCCTGTCACCCAAGTATTTGCTGTCTGAGAGGTATCGATTTTGGACTGAAAACCACAGTTCAATTGACGGTCGGTTGACCAGGTCTACGGTTCGTCGATCAAATTGTGAAACCATGTTCCAAAAAAATTCAGTATTTTTTATTTATTTTTCAGGGGTATTTTAGACTTTTTTCTATTCTTTGAAATCCTATACTAAGTCATTTTGGGTATATTTTGAAGGATTTTAGTCAGACTTAGAATTATTTTCCTCATTCCATTGACTAAGTTTCAGAAAAGAAAGAAAAGTTTTCTCTCAAACTACAGACCTAGGACTTTCTTCTCCAAAGCTTCAAACTCCATTCTTAGTTCAAGAATGCTTCAAGTTCAGGTATGTGGGTATTCAATAAAGGTTTAATTCGCTCTTATGCCCAAAACCTCAGTCGTCTATCTCAATTTTCATGATTTTAGAAACTAGGGTTCTTACCTTATCATGTAAAATTCTATGAAATTCAGCCCTTATGCTTATTACATGATTTATACCCTATTTTAAAGAATTATGCTTTAGTTTCAATAACTTGCATGGATTTTTACAAAGAATTGAGAAGACAAGAACTTACCTTGAAATTGTTGTATTTTCATATGAACTAGTTTCTTCAGAATTTAGCCTAGTCTATTAGCATTTAGTTTTAAGCATGAAATTGGTTAGGTTTCAGACTACAGCTTTTCAAAAAAAAATTATTTTCAGACCAGTTATATTCTGACAAAGCATTCCAGAACTTCAGTTTTAAATGAGCTATCAAAAATTAGTTTTGAGAGTACTGCTATACCTTGTAAAAAAAGGGCAGCCCGGTGCACTAAAGCTCCCGCTATACCTTGTGAAGGTAGAAAAGTTGTTTCTGATAGATCCTTAACTCAAGTGAATCATTTAGATAATAATGAGAAACATAAAAAACAATAGCAATCACAAAGTATGATAAATGAAGCAAATAATATGATTCACAGTAGATTTAAGAGAAAAGACATTGAAACACCCCTAAACTTGTCCGCAAAATTTACTTTAGTCCTTTAACTACACGGACATTTATTTACCCCCCTTAACAACTTTTAAGTGATTTAATATCACACTAAAAATATTATACCAGTCTCATAATGGAGACTGTATTACACACGCGCCACATCGTTGACACATCAGTGCCACGTCAGAGTCACGTTGGAAGTTATTTTTTTAAAATAGTAACCCACTAAATATGTAGTAATAAAAATAAAAGTAAAATCCCCTCACCCCCCACCCTCCCCGTCTTCTTCTCCAAACACAACCCCCTTCTTTAGTCACCCTCTCCCCCACCCCGGGTCCGTCTTCTTCTTCTCCAACACCCCCCCCTCCCCACCCCCCTTCCTCTTCTCCAACGCGAATCATTTAACTCAAAAATCAAAACTCCAATTGCTAATTTCTTACACATAGCAATTCAAGAATTGATTTGTGTCCTGGTAAATAGTAACAGAAGATTCATATAGCTTTCTTCTTCCCTCCACTCCCTCTTCAACTCAACTCCATTTGAATTGCTTTGGACTTTTCTTTTTCGTCTTCTTTAACAAGCATAAATTCAAAAAAAGCTTATCCCCAAAAATTATCATGAGCCTATGATTTGATAATCCTCAAAATTCAAACTTCATTAGTTTTCCTATTCTAATTTCAATAACATTGTACAACAGATCAAGTAAGTATAAGGTGAAGAAAATCAAGATTAGTTCTAAATTATCGATTTTGCCTTAATTTAAGCTCCTTTAAGATTGTGGTGAGATGAATGTGATGTTTTCGTTTTTAGCAGAAATTATTGTGGTGAAGGTTAACAAGAAAAAAGAAAAAAAAATGGAGTTGAGTTGCAGAAGGGGTGGGGAAAAAAGAAGAAAAAGCGGGTGGGAGGTGCAAAGAAGAAGAAAGGGGCGGGCCAGGACTTTTTTCTTTATTATTTTTATTATATAATTCACATATTTGTGGGGTCCTTTTTATTTTTTTTAAAAATAGTACACGTTTTTAATTTTTTTTTATTTTTTTGTCATGTCATCATTTAAGGTGGTATTTAATTGAGAAAAGACATCAAAACACCCCTAAACTTGTCCGCAAAACTTACTTTAGCCCTTTAACTACACGGACATTTATTTACCTCCCTTGACAACTTTCAAGTGAATTAAATATCACCCTAATACTGATGTGGATAAAAACTTAAATATAAAAGAAATAAAAGCGCATTTAAAAGCTTAAAAATGAAAATGTGGCCCATCTTCATTATTTTTAATTTTTTTTTAAAAAAAAATTAATAAGTAAACCCACTTTTAATTTTCAACCACTTTTCCTGTTCCTTTGTCTTCTCCGTCCGCCCCACCCCACCCTCCACCCCCTTCCTCCTTTTCTTCTTCCTTGATTTCATCATTTTCAAGTTTCAACCATGTTTTAATTTTTTTTCATTTTCCAATTAACAAAAATTTCTTTTAAAACAATATTAAAGAAAGAGACCCATTACAATATCCAAATCAATTTACCATGGGAATAAATTATAGATTCAAAAGAAATTATAATGTCAATTTCAAAAGATATTTTTGACGAGAATACCACTGATGAAGCAATGATGGTAAGTGGGAGATGAGAGTGGAAGAGAAAGATGATAGATTTATGGTGAAAAAAATACTAACTAACTTTATTTTGTTAATTGTAAAAAATAGATCTCCAATTCAAATAAAAATTTTAACACAAATATTTTGGTGATGATAATCTTAATGATAATGTATTTCCCCTTTCTTTTACCTCTATTCATTCACTGGAAAGAATAAGAAGAACAAAAAATTCTAATTTTCAAAAAAATTGAATCAAATTGTTCTCTATATATTCAGAAAGGAGCGGGAGGGGGGCAGTGTTAAGTTGGAGAAGAAGAAATTAAAGGGGGTGGGGGAGGTGGTGGTGTCGGGGTGTTGGAGAAGGAGGGGGGCGGCGTGGGCGGATGCGGCGGGGGGGGGGGGGGGGGTTGGAGAAGAAGAAATTAAAGGGGATGGGGCATGAACTCTGATGTGGCGCGTGTTTAATACACTCTCTATTGTGAGACTGATATAATATTTTTAGGATGATATTAAATCACTTAAAAGTTGCTAAAGAGGGTAAATAAATGCCGGTAAAATTAAATGGCTAAAGTAAATTTTGCGGACAAATTTAGAGGTGTTTTGATATTTTTTCTCTATTTAATTACTTGAAAGTTGTTAAGGGAATAAATAAATACCCATATAATTAAAGGGCTAAAGTAAATTTTGCCAACAAGTTTAGGGGTATTTGGATGT
This sequence comes from Jaltomata sinuosa, assembly GCA_003996215.1. Classification (NCBI taxonomy): domain Eukaryota; kingdom Viridiplantae; phylum Streptophyta; class Magnoliopsida; order Solanales; family Solanaceae; genus Jaltomata; species Jaltomata sinuosa. Next base: position 209,099 of record QJPP01000178.1, on the reverse strand, counting down.
CTTTAATTTTCTCTAGATCTAAAGGAAGTGTTGGGGACTATGATGGCATAGAATAACAGGCTAGTTTTTAGAAGAATGCATTCTAAGCAAAAATCCGGAGTGAATTAATTGCGTTAAAAGTGTTAAGATACCAATTAGCAATATGGTTTTAATTTATGATACTGTAAGAAATAGCGGGGAAATTGCAGTAATTCTTTGGAATATGCCCGCTCTCTATCTTAGAGATTTTGTTCCTCGATCCACATATTTCTTCCATCGTATACCTTCCGTTAATAGATAAAGACAGAGTAATAACCAAACCACACCCTACAGAATGCTAGTACCGTGCAGTTGCTTCAAAGCCACGTGATGACATAGATGCCATATATCACGTATCGACATATATATACAAGTTCATAGGGTTAAGTTTCATCAAACTGCGTAACTCAACCAGGTAAAGGAAAATACAGCAAAAATACATATGTTTACCCGACCCATATTAGATGACAGTAGAACAAAAACTAATATGTTTGAAGCATGCATGTCATGGACCAAGGAAACGGTGCAAGCCATGAATCACATAGCTTCAATCATCATCCTTCTCTTCGTCGTCGTCTTCCTCTTCTTCTCCCTACGGATTACGAAGCACTAGTAAGTCCGATAGAAAAACAAATGCAGCAACTCTGGCAAATGAGTCCACTTGAAATAAAGATTTTTTTTCCAATTAAAGCAGCATAGCACCTCCAGTAATGTATAAATGGTGACACATTAACAATTAACTAGCTTCAGAATAGGTAAGGCACTATAGGTTTTGATCTTCGGCCATCCTGGTCCTCAGGACCCAACACTATATTATTCTTATATATTTCCTTTCAAATGAAAAGATGTTCCTTGCCTTGTCAAAGTTTATTGAGCAGATGACCAAATCACAGAACTCAAATCAACTCGTACGAATTTAGCAATAATTTTGTCGAAAACCACCAGCATCTATAATAATTATCATAACTTGCTTTTTCAGGCGCAGGTTCTAGTTTTCAATGTCCCTCGGAGTATACAAGATTCATTTTGGATCAAGCATTAACATCAAAAGTTTAACATTTAACATCCCTCAGCCATTGTCGGAACCAAAAGTGTGCTTCATGCATCAGTGAGGACAAAAGGGCATCCCCCTTCCCCACCCCCAAGAAAAGGGCCTAAAGAAATAACTAGAATGATCGGTGAACCTATTCTCCAACACCCTTAAGGATGGGAGAACTGTGAGCCGCCTACACCCTTGTTTTAACACGCCTAAAGACGGGGGAACCGTGAGCCACAGCAGTCGTCAACATAAACTTAAATCTATTAAGATGCACATATACAAGCATTGAGTCAATAAAACACAGTAAAATTCCGTAAGCTATTAATACCTGCTCACTGTCCTCTACATCTTCATCATGTACCTCAGGTTTTGACCTTTCTTCTTCTTCTTCTTCTTCTTCTTCGCCCTCATCGTCTGAGCTTTCAGTCTAATTCCATTGATGAAGTGAGAACAAGAAAGCCTCCCTTTATAGCTTTATAATGATGACTAATATTGTGCAAAGATCATACGAATCTTGAAAAGAAAACAGATTATAGGAAGCTTACCTGCTTCTTGTTGTAAGCATTCATGAGCTTTCCATACTCGGCCTTCCTTTTTGCAGCTTTGGCTTCATATGGTGCTTTTTCCTTTCAACAGGAAGACCAGCCTTATAAGTAACCTCATTACATTAAATATGTAGATTTTGTCGCATAAAAAAGAAAGTAACGAATCCATCCTTTAACTGCAAAATATGCTAAGATTTCCACCGCCCAGTAAATCAATTCACCAATGCTATTCGACTCTTAACTTGTATAATAATATAACAGTGTGACATGTATAAAATGGTCATTGCACCAAGTTGGCTGCTTGGATCACTAACTTTAGGAGATGAATTACTTACAGCTGCACTCATAGATTTCCACTTTTCTCCTCCAGCTTTCCCGACCTTTATTTATAACATTAAGCCAAGAAGAAATCAATTTCTCAGAACCAACTATTAAATGAAGCAATGCTAATTAAATAATCATCAAAAGCTTACAGCTGAAACAGCCTTCACATTAGGATTCTCCTTTTTAAATGTCTTCCGGAATTCTTCACTGCAATAGAATGCATGTTCATTTGCCGGTTACAGTACACAACTATAGATATGACACTGAATATCTAGAAATTAATTATATAAAAAAAAAAAAAAGAAAAAAGAAAATACCCTACAGGAATACGAAGAAGGCACTGGGAGGCCTCTTGGGCTTATTAGGATCTTTCTTGGCCTTTTTGTCCTTCGTGACCTTCTTTTTATTGTCCTTCAATGTGGCTTTTCTCTTCCCCATCTTTCTGAAAATAAGAGAGATAAACATGATCCGTCACTAGAATACTCCTTTTATCACTATGCCACAACATAATGTCAAAGCTAAAATCGGAGAAACTTCATTTCCGTAATCCAAAAGGTAGCATCAGCTAACATTTCAGAAAGGTCGATGCAGCACCAAAATTACTCACATTTAAAGCCAGAATAACAAACAAACTTTAAAATGGTACTCACTTGTCCTCAACAGGCTTCAGCGCGGACCTTGTTTCTTTTCTCAATGCCCCTTTTGCTTTACCACCCTTCATTGTAACTAAAAACTGCCTAATAAAAAAAAGAAGCCTATGTTAAAACCCCATCATTGTGCATTTTATCTTTGAAAAGTGTGATAAAAATTAGGAAGTTACAATTCATTTCCGATATAAACAACACCAAATAAAACATGAATAATACTCATTGAGCACAAAAAGCATTTCTAAACAACCAGAAGAATTGGAAGGAAACACAACAATTAGTTGTCCTACACTCTATTTGGATGTCCGTGAATAGATGGACTCTTTAACCTACGGTATATGTTTTTTTCTTTCTATAATTACCTAAAGATTTAACATTTTTTCATTGGGATACTATATCTTGTTCACGTCAGAGGAAGATGAAGCTTATATTCGTGTTGGAACATTGACATATATATATATATATATATATATATATAAGTGAAAAACAACTAAAAAATTCAACAAATACTAAATTTTGAACACATAATTTCATAAGTGCAATAAAACACTACAGTTCCTGCTATACGCGGGGTCCGGGGAAGAGCTGGACCACAAGGGCCTATTGTACGCAGCCTTACCCTGCATTTTCGCAAGAGGCTATTTCCATAAGTGCAATGAGTTCATTATTAAGAACCTTTTAATATTGAATCCATCAATGTTTGAAGACTAACTTAAAGTCTCTATGTTACATCTCTCTAAATGATCTCACAATACCAATTTTAAGTGAAACCGCAAAAGCAAGTAAAACCAAAAAGTATTTCAATAAATAGGAACAAAAGACTCAGAAAGTGTTACCCCAAAAAAAATAAAAGTAAAATACTAGTAGTAAAAATGGATAAAAATAAATAAAAGTAAAAGATCTATCAGCAAGATTTCTTATATACCCAATTGGTAAAAACCTTACCCATACCCACATAGGGTGTTAACACCAAACCAATAGATGCATGACATGTATTTGAATAAATACAACTACCACCTAACCCTAGTTAATTAATGTATATAATTACTTTATTAAATCGCTTAACTATGATAAGTTGCATTGGTTTGGCACAAACACACGGTGTGGGTAAGTATTTAACCCAATTCTAGGAAGAATAAAATCCCTATTTGTAGAACAAATAAACCTTCCTATGAAGGAACAAATCAGCAAATTATCATTTCATTTCCACAACAGTAAAACAGAACAAAGGAAATATCAAACCAAAAGAATTATTTTTTAAAAAAAATTAAAAAAGGGAAAAGTAAAAGAGATTTGAACCCAAGTAAGTAATTACTTCTGAAAAGCTAGTTTTGATCTTGAAAAACTTATGGGTAATTGAACCAAAAGTACTGATTGTACAAGCTTTCTGAATAACAAAATTAAATTAAACAAAATAATAAAAAAAAGTGTGAAATCTACAGCAGCAAGTACTAATATTAATAATTAATATGAAGAGAAAAGGGAATAAATGGAGTACCAGTAAGAGGAAGATAAGAAGCTGTGGGCAGAAGGGGAAAGTGAAGAAAACAAATCAAAGCCAAAAGACGAAGGAAAGAAGAATCAAGCGACTTTAGTATGACCGAATAAACTGACCGGACCGGACCGGACCTTCCGGTTCTTTTTCCTACTTGGAATCAAAAGGGTACATCTTATTTGGATATTTTTCGCAAGTGAATCCCACTCTATCCCCTAACATTTACCCCTCCGTCTCATTTTATATGACCTAATTTGACTTACACGAATTTTAAGAAACGAAGGAAGACTTTTGAAACTTGTGGTCTAAAATGAGTATTAGATGTTTGTGTGGTTGTAAATCATTTCATTAAGGGTAAAATAGATATTTTAAAGTTAAATTGTTACTAAATGTAGAATTGTGTCATTTTTTTTGGACTGACTAAAAAGAAAAGTGAGTCATATAAAGTGAAACATTCTTTTTGGGACTGACTAAAAAGGAAAGTGAGTCATATAAAGTGAGACAGAGGGAGTAACTTTTAAGGGTCGGAAAATAATATACCCTTCACGTATTGAATGAGAATTATAATTTCTTTATGTAATATTTTTTAGTGAGATTTTTTTTTTAAAAATAAATATATTTTTTTTAAAATTAAAATAAGATAATTAACCCCCTAATTCTTAAAAAACATAGAATTTGAGGGATCTTTTTCGGTGTTGATCCCTGAATTTTGAGGACTAAATTTATTTTTCATTTAGTAATTTTTTTTAAATATTTGATAAGTATGAATAAGTAATATATTTAAAGAAATATAGGTTTTTTTCACAAAATTCAAATATTATCCAAAAAACCCTATTTTTTCTTCAAATTCAAATGTTTTTGAAAAATAAATAAATTCAACTAATCCAAATGTTATTGAAAAAAATATTTTTTATTTCATATAATCCAAATATTATTGGAAAAAATTAAGTGTTTTTTCAAATAATTCAAATGTTATTGAAAAAAGTGAGCTTTGTTTTTCAAATAGTTCAAATGTTATTAAAAAAACAGTTTTGTTTCAAATAATTCAAATGTTTTTTTAAAAAAACTGTTTTGTTTCAAATAATTTTCAATAGTATATGTTTCTCTCTCCCAATTTTATGTAGCATTAATTGAATTTGAAGAGTCAATCCATTTTTTTATATAGTTATTGATTTTTTAAGTTGTTAATTATTGTGATTTATAGTATTTTTTATATAATTTTTAAATAATATATGTTATTCCATTTGCTTCAACTTATGTGGCGTTGAATGAATTTTGAGATTAACCAAATTTTTTTATGTTTTTAAAATATTTTAAGTTGTTAATTATTATTATAGTTTTTTTACGTTATTTTCAGGTTACTTCTTATGTCTCAATTATGAGGCGCTGATAAATTTTGAGAGTCAATTAAATTTTTTATATATATTTTAAATATTTTAAATTTATTAATTATTATTATTTCTAATACTTATTATATGTTATGTTTAAATATATAAATTATTGATTATTATTATTTATAATACTTATTATATGTTATGTTTAAATATATAAATTATTGAAAAGACTTTTTTAGTTAATACAATTTTATAAAAAAAGAGAATGACAAATTGATCAATTTCCTGTCTGACCTTAAGCTCCTCCTATTCCCTCTTATATACGGTAAATACACATAAGATATCGTCAATGCCGATATAAATTGAAACTGACTACTAAGTTGTATATATTTTTAAATATTTCCCTAATTAATATAAATTATTTTTTTCTTTTATGGCCAATAAAATACTAGAAATTACTTTTTTTTTAAAAAATCTCTCCAGTCAAATATTATATTTATATTATGCATTCCAAATCCTTTAAATAATGCAGAATTTACAAGTGAAAACAAAACATAGAGTACTGAAAGGTGAATTGAAGAGAGTAGTTAGGGGGTAGCGGTGCATGCAAGCAAAGACAAGACAAATATTTTGTGGCATGCTTAAAGGTACACACACCTGGTTCAGATACTTCGACTACTAGTTGTGTGTCACATCGAATTTCTATGTTTTACTGCCTCCGTTTTTACTTGTGACTGTTTCGCTACTATATAAACTTTGACCAATATTTTAAATATATTTTTTTATCATATTAATATGAGAAGGATTGCAATTTATACATTTTTCATATAGTTTTGACCATCTAAAGTTTAAATTTTAAATATTATATTAATCTATTTCAATTTAACTTTAAAGTTTAATTAAATTGACCTCAAAAAGTAAAATAGTGACAAGTAAAAGTGAACGGAGTAAATATTAAGTATTTACCTTTCGGTACAGAGTTCTTTGCATTTTGCATTTGTCATCTTCATTTTCTTTTGTGATTTGAACTATATTATATTAATTCTTAATGATTTACATTTTTATCTCTTTACTACATATGAAATCCGTGCCGGGGTTTAATATTTTTTATTTATTTAGGATTAATTATTTGTGTGAGTATTTTAATAAATAATTATTGATTTTAATGATACTTTTAATTTATTATGATTCTACTAGAATTAGTACTCGTGTGATGCACAAATAATATTTAAGAAAAAAAATATAACAAAAAAATAGATAAAAAACGATTTAGATTTATAAATTTACCAAATGAATAGAAGTATAAAAAATTTCCTTTCATTCATGAACAGATAAATCAATATAGACTAATGAAATACATTGTCCACATCTCATCTGATTTACAGTTCCTTGAATTATTCGTATAACTTAGTTCATGATAAATCATCTCAAATTGAAAAGAAATAAGAGATAAATCAATTTAAATCTGAAGATATTTAACTATGAATACTATAAGGAGATTAAGTATACATAAAAAATATTACTTTTCTAGTTACACCATTTGTAACTTTCACATTTAAGCCAAAGTAGAACCCAAAAAATATCAAATACAAAAAAGATATAAAAAATATCTCTGAATTTTTTTTTAAAATTAATTAAATAAATCACGATAACCTCAAGCAAGGTCAATTTAATTTTTATTAGCTTTAAAATAATTATATTCTTAATTTTATTAATTTTTCTTAGACTTTTCTTTCTTTTTTGTATATGCTTATAGACCTCGTTATCTAATGATACTATTTTACCAAAAAAATTATAATCTAACGATGACAAAATTTATTACTTAATAATAATTAACTTATTTTTATTTAAAATTTTTGTTGTCTTACACATCATTAATTTCTATCATTATAAATTATTTTTATATTTGAATAAAAATTATCAAACTAACCAAATTATTTTTTCTCAAAAAAGAAAATATACTGCGGATAATTAAAATCGTTTTTGATAAATAATTTTTTTGTTTCAACCTATGTTGTGAATACAATGGTCAACCTTCTCATATGTTTCTTTTTTTACTGAACTTTTATTTTGAATTAGTGATGACATTTCATTAACATGTTTGATCTCATACTATGTCGAAATCTGATATTAAAAGGATAAAAAAAAATCAAAAAGGTCAATCACCTTATATCATAATTATGCAAGACCCTAAATAATATATAATCAAATAACTATATTACTCACAGTACAAATCTATATGTGAAATAATTATCGATAAATGATTTCATTGTTTCAAACCTATATTACATTGTGAATACATTGTTTAACCTCCTCATAACTCATATTTTGATGTTGAACTCTCGTTTTGAATTAGTGATAACATTCCATCAATATGTTTGATCTCTTACTGTATAAAAATTTGATATTTAAAGCCTGAAATTCATGAAAAAAATCATAGTTAATATTTGAAAAATATCAACAATTCTTATTTCTACATATTCATAATGAAAAACTTAATAAACGAAAATAGAGTTAATGATCAACATCAACAACAAAAAGAAAAGGAGAAGAGAATGTACAATATTATGTGTTATTGAAGGGGATAAATATCAACAATTCTTATTTCTACATATTCATAATGAAAACTTAATAAACAAAAATAGAGCTAATGATCAACATCAAGAACAAAAAGAAAAGGAAAAGAAAGTGTACAATATGTATGTGTTATTGAAGGGGATAAATATCAACAATTCTTATTTCTACATATTCATAATGAAAAAATTGATAAACAAAAATAGAGCTAATGATTTCACAAACTAGATGTCGTCTTTAGTGTGTATCTGTTAAGAAGAGTTAGATAAAACTATACTCTCAGTAGAAAAAGAAGAAGAGCGTCTCTTTTTCTGGCCAAAGAGAAAGAAGTTTTTTTCTTCTGTTTTTCAACTCACAAATACACATTTATTTTTCCACAAATATTGTGATTGTATGAGTATGTAACTTCTAGGTAACTTGCCTGGTAACTCCTCAACTTTATCTTTTTTTGAAAAATCGGTCAAGTTAGTTTATATGGCGACTTGTGATCCAAACTCATATCCAATATCCCCCACATCACATATAATGGACTTGATTCAAATCAGTACCAAATTAATAACACACGTAATTCATACAGATAAATAGTTTATGCGACCTGCGAGCATCAAAGAGCTATACCATTCAAGGTTTTATAAGAGCTTTACTTAGGAATCAATCACACGCGGAAAAAAATTCACTATTAACATAAGAATACTATTACTCACAATACCCCATATATTATTTGCTACTTCTGTAGCTAGTTATTCGATTGATGTGCCGTGGTTTTACAACACTTTCGATGCTTAAAACTTGGGATTGGAGTATGTTCCTTAGCGATTTTTAGTAGATTTGATGTGTTTTTGAATATTGTGCAGAAAAATAAGACTCGAAAGCTAACTAAGGAGAAAAGATGAAAATTGGTCAGAACGACTGAAATTCACGAGCCGTGGAAGCATCCACGGGTCGTGGAAGACAAGTCGTAGAAACAGATACTGCAAAGATGCATGGAGCCTGATTTCCACGACAGGTTTCCACGAGCCATGCATGGTTCCTGTCTGTGCAACTGGTTCAGAAGAGGAGCAGGAAGCCTGATTTCCACGACAGATTTTCACGAGCCATGGACCTATCCACGAGCCGCGGTTCCTATCCGTGAAACTTGATCAAAGGATGACAAAATTATCTGAGTTTCACGAAGTGCTTCCATGAACTGTACAAGGATCCACAGATAGTAGATGGTATCCGTGGAAGCTGCTGAACTTAGTTTTCCTAGTTTAATTAGGATATGATTTGTAATGTCTATAAATACTCTTTCTAGATTTTCTTTTATGTTTTATGCTCTATTATTTGTCGAAAACAACTTAGAAAATAATTGGTATTGCATTGTTCTTGGTTTTGAGAGATTAATTCATCCATTGATTCTTCTTTAATAATTCAAGACTCCGAATTTCTTTATTTGATCTCGTAAGTAAATGATTATGAATTCTTCAATAAATTTTGATTGTTTTCTTATGAACATGAGTAGCTAAATCCACAACTAGGGTTGTGGGAACCATGATGGATTAACAAAGTAGGCAAAGTACTTAGCAGTTCTAGGAAGGTGTTTATGCATGTATTGTTCTTCTCTTTGCTTTGATTGCTTTTTAACGGTGCATAATGTTAGAATTCTCCTTATTCTTACTTGCCGGACCAAGGAGGTAACGAATGGGAAAAAGGATGTTACAACAAAGATTTAAGGCTACTAACCCTTATTTAATAGCTTGACCTTGTCCAGAAATTATTAATTTTGGATAAAAAATAAGGGTTAGTAAAGTATACACCCGTAGATGGACTAAGTTGCATGGTGAAATTCTTCTATCTAGGGGAACAACAATTTAGTTGAACTTAACTTACCGATCTTGCATGCTAAACACTAGAATAGATTGCTAGTACAACGCCTTACTGCGTTATGAACTCATGGGAAACACAATCCTAGTCCATTCTTTTTCTGAATTACAACAATATTGATACTTGTTGTTACTTATTTCTTATAACTTTACAAACATTACTTGTTAGTTAAAACCCCCCATTGGAGAAATAAGATGGCTAATAGCACAAATATGCACTATTAACCTAGGTCCTACCATATTTCCTGTGGGATCGATCATAGCCTTGGTTAGGTTCTATATATGATCAACGATCACTTTATACTTCCTTTTGGAGGTTCAATTTAGGCGTATTAAATTTTGGTGCCATTTTTGGGGAATACGATTTAGGATTAGAGCAATGTGTTTATTTGACTGTTAGTCCTTATTTCCTGATTTATTTATTTTTGTTATTTTTGTTTTATTTTTAAGGTACACACTTGTGTATGGCTAGCATACGGAGTCAAGGCAATCTCCCGATTTCGATTAATCTTGAATTTTAGCAAACCTTAAGAAACATACTTAAGGACGGAGGTATTGAAACTCCGGAACAAACCACAGTCAGACTGTTGGCTGAAGAGCAAGAAAGGCAACATCAAGCGGAGATAGCTCAGCTTGAGTAGCAACAACGCATAACTGCAGCTGAAGAACAAGCAAGGCGACAGGCTACCATCAGGTTGCATTAGATGAACAAGCTAGGGAAGAGGAGGTAGTTCGGCAGAATGTGGCCCAAGATCAAGCTAGACAGAGGGGAAATAAGGGTCACTAGCAATAGCAACCCTGATATTTCCCCCACTATATAGTCGATGATGATGATACAGATCTTGATGAGGAAGGAACTACTACTGCCATAGTGACACCACCACTTGGTGCTGGGGAAAAGTTTGATATCACAAGCATCATGATTGCATTATTGACCATGAACGGTTTATTTGCAGGAAAATTCACTGATGATGCTAATCTACACTTGTTGAACTTTGTCAGGATATGCAAGGCTTATAAGTTACCTAGGGTATGTTAGGATGCTATCAAATTGCAGTTGTTCTCATTTTCTTTGACTGGAGAAGCAGCTTTCTGGCTGTCTGAGCTTAATGATGATTCGATTACTACATGGAGGAAACTTAAAAGTAATTTCTTAGAGAGATTTTTTCCATAATCAAAGATGTTGCAGATGAAACATGAAATATATAATTTGAAATAGTTGAACACAGAGGCACTCTAAGAGACATTGCTTAGGTTCAACAAGAAGCTTAAATAGGTGTCGAATCACAGGATTTCGAGGGAGACCTTGATGGAGATCTTCTACAGGGTACTGAATGCAAACACCAAGGTTGTAGCTGACACAATCACTGGAAGTGCATTCATGGAGAATACTTATATAGTTGCATCTGAGATGCTAGACAGGGTCACAAAGATGAATGGGGTTTGGCACACGAGAGAGTCTGAAGTTCCAGCTGGAACTTATGTTGTTGTAAAGTCCATAGATCAGCAACAATTACAGGAGCTTGGTCAAGATTTGGCAGATTTTAAAATGAATGTTGGAATTATTGCTAAGCGTGTCATAGGTACCGGAGCTAAAAAAGTGAATGGAGTTGGTTCGCAAGGTAAATCACCCAGGCACGAGGACTCTGAATCAGATAAGGAGGCAAACTTCCTAAATGATCAGGTGGAAGGTTTCTGGGCCAAGGTTCAACCAGGACACTTGGCAGGCCCAAGGAAATCAAGGTCAGAATAGAGATAGAGATAAAGACAACAACTACAATCGATTTGGGTATAGAGACAGGAGCAGGTGTAGAGATAAAAATGGTGACTGGAATAAGAAGGATGGCTACACAAATGATAAAAGCATCTTGTATATCCCTCTTGGTAATCGTAGAGGGGAACCAGTTTAAATAAAGTGGAAGACATGTTGGATAGAGTTCTAAAGAAGGTAGAGTCAAACAATGACAACTTAAAGAAAATTCGTGCTGACATCTCAGACATGAATCAAAAAGTAGAGTCACATGCTACCTCCATCAAGAAAATTGAGCAGCAGACAATGATAGAAGGGTACACTTCCTAGTAATACAGTCTAGAATCCAAAAAATTATGGGAATTGCATGGCGGTGACTACTCGAAGTGGAAAACAGATTGTTGATCCTCATGTCTCTATAGTTGTTGATGAACTGACCGAGCCTGAAAAAGATGATATTGAGATTGTGGTTGATGCAGAAGATAAGGGTGGTGATGAGAACCCAATTGAGAAGAAATCCACAGCTACCAAAGAGAATGAAGAGGAGGTTCCTCAGGTCTTAAAACCTATGCCATTACCTCATTTATGTTACACACAAAGATTGATCAAAAAGACTAAGGAAGGTAAATATCTCAAGTTCATCTCCATATTGAAGCAACTTTCAGTGAATATTCCTTTAGTAGAAGCATTGGAGCAGATGCTTGGGTATGAAAAGTTCATGAAGGATTTGGTCACAAAAAAGATAACAGTGAGTTTTGAGCCGGTTGATAATTGGTACCATTATAGTGCAATAGCGTCACGTTCTTTTGTGCAAAAAAAGGAGGATCGTGGAGCTTTCACTATCCCTTGCACAATCAGAGCTTTCCATTTTGCAAAAGCTTTGTGTGATCAGGGTGCAAGTATAAACCTCACGCCATTGGCTGTGTTTAGACAATTGGGCTTGGGAGCCCCCAAACCAACTATAATGCGGCTTCTTACGGCAGATTGCATAGTAAAAAGGCTTGCGAGTATTATCTATGATGTACTTGTGAAGGTTGAGACCTTTATCTTTCCTGCATACTTTGTGATTCTTGATTGTGAGGTGGACTTTAAGGTTCCCATCATATTGGAATGATTATTCCTTGCCATTGGGCGTGCTTTGGTTGACTTGAGACTGGACAGATAAAATTTAAACTTAATAATGAGGTGGTAACTTTTAATGTCTACCAGTCAATGAAGCACCATGATGACATGAGAGTAGTATCAATTATTAATGTGGTTGATGAGGAGCAACTAATAGTGCCTGTTGAGGAGCAACTTGGTGTTGAAGCACTTGCAGCTGTGATCATGAATTTTGATAGGGAGGATATTGCTGAGTATGACGATATGGTAGAAGCACTTGCCGTTATGGGGTATTATTCTTATGCTCTAAAAAAGCTTGATCTGAACTTGTTTTAAAGTCGCATCAAGTAGAGTCCTTTTCATGGGTGTGGAGCGCACCACACTTATGGAGGGGGAGCTACGAATTTTTTTTAGGAAAACTTCCTTTCTTTCTTTTCCATCTCGTGCTATAGAGTGTGAACTCTATTTAATCTCCTTATAATTCATGCTCTTCGCATTATAGAAAATACTTCCCGGAAGCGTGAGCGAAAGGGGAGACAAAAACAGGAATGGAAACCAGTAAGCACCCTCCAGCAGACCCTTTGAATGAGCAGGTCACTCACGCTGAATTCAAGGCTGCTTTTCAGGTGCTGGATTAAGCTATGACTTCTCAGGTGAATCAACAGGCTGTGGCACCAGTCCCACCACAGAATAACTCCACAGCAGCTAAGGTCTGAGATTTCACTCAGATGAATCCTCCATAATTCCATGGCTCTAAGACTGAAGAGGATCCACATGAATTCCTTAATGACATTCAGAAGGTTACAGAGATTATGGGTGTCACCCCCGTTGAGAGTGTTGACTTAGCAGCTTATCAGTTGAAAAGAGTGGCTTACACCTGGTACCAACAATGGAAAGAGGCTCGAGGTACAAATGCAGGCCCACTGGATTGGAATCATTTTAAGACCGTATTTTTGGACAGGTTCTTCCCATTTAAACTCAGTAAAGCCAAGGTTCAGGAGTTCATCAATCTGAGGCAGGACGACATGAGTGTAAAAGAGTATTCCCTCAAGTTTACTCAGCTGTCAAACTATGCTTCGACAATGGTAGCTGACCCCAGGGCCTGTCTGAGTAAGTTCGTTGTAGGTATCTTTGATGATGTGGTCAAGAAGTGCAGGACTGCAATACTGGTAAAGGAGATGGATATCTCCAGGTTGATGACACATGCCCAATAGATTGAGGAGGATAAAATCAAAGAGAGAGGAAGAGATAGCAAGAGGGCTAGAACATGTGACTTCAGTTATTCTCAACAGAGGTCAGATAGTGGTAATCGCTCTCAGTTCTGCCACAAGTCTTCAGCTCTGGCCCCATCTTCTGCTAGTACCCTTAGTGCCCAAGTTCAGACAGGATCAACGGGTTAGGGCACCAGGCTCTCACTAATAGGCGCACTCATCTAGTTTGCAAGAAATGTTGTAGGAACTACCAAGGTGAGTGTATGAAAGGTAGTGGAAATTGGTTTGCATATGGTAAGACAGGCCACAGAATGAAGGAGTGCCTTATGGATTGTAACACTACAGAATTCCATCCAGCTTTCAAACTTAGAAACTTGCAAAATTTTGAACTTCCAAGGATCACGGGTCAAGTTCATGAGCCGTGGATAGTTCCACGAGTCGTGGAAGGAACTCATGATTCTAGTACTGTAGACCACCCTCAGGTCTAAGAACCATGGGTCAGTCTCACGGTTCGTGGATGTTTCCACGGGTCATAGAACAAACCCGTGAAAATCAGACAGAGAGTGGTTAACTTTCCAGTAAATCACGATTGGTTTCTATGACTCGTGAAAGTTTCCATGAGCCATCCTGTTGAGTCGTGGAAGGTTACACACAGCTTGAAATTTTGGGCAGTAACTATGAGAAGGAACCACAAATCATGGTTAGGTTTACAGGTCGTACACTCTACCCGTGAGCTTTAAAGTAGCTTTTTCTTAATTAAATCCTAGGGGTATTTCTATAATTACCCACCCTTTTAACTCTTAAGTGAGGTTGTTTTGACCTTTTTAGTAGGGTTTTATTCTCTAATAGCCTAAACTCTTCTCATTCTAAGAAATTCTCTTCCTAAAGAAGAAAGAACTCCTTCAAGCTCCAAGTCTCAAGCTCTAAGATCAAGCCTCCAATTATTTTCATCTAAAGATCAAGCTAGCTTCAATAACATATGTGGGTATTCAATGAGGGATTCCTTTCACCCTTATGCCTAAAACCCATGATTTGTACTTTGATTTATGGATTTGTGAAAATTAGGGTTCTTAACCAATTTGGGGAAAACTTATGGGTTCAGTTTTTAAAGCTTCAATTTATGGTTTCTCATTACTTATCTATGATTTATTTGAAATTCCTTAATTGATTTCAAAATCCCATGCATTAAAGATAATTTCTAGCATGATTCCATTGAATTGCATGATTTCAAGTACAAATTGGCATGTTTAGATAACATGGCCTTATGTATTTATGAAAGTGAATGCCTAATTCTTCAAGTTATGAATTTAGAAATAAAAATATGATTTGAATTATGGCTATGCTAAGTTTTAAGGATTTTGAAGCATGAATTGCATGACATCAAATATGTCCTTATGTTTTATGAAAAGGTTGGGCATCTAGATATGTCTACCTAAGATATGTGAATTGCATGGTATCAGATATACCCTTATACTTTTCAAACAGATTTGACATCAGATATGCCACAAGTATGTTATGAGCTATATGCAAGTTTTGGGAGTAGTATTTAGCACCGAGCGACGAGGGTCGATCACCCAAGTCCAAAACTACGTTGCCAGCATAGGTTATGAATCGCCCTATGGGCTTATGAAAGTGGTTCCACATTTGATCATGGTGTCCTGTGCTTTAGCAGGCATTAGGGCAGCTTTGCCAACTAGGGTTATATAGTTGGATTATGGTGTTTCGTTCCTTGACAGGGTTCAGGACAGCTTTGCTAACTAGGATTATATAGTTAGATTCCATGTAGCTCGCATGGTCTATTATCGGTTATAAGAAACTCCCGTATGAATATTTTTAAGTCTCATGCTATGTTATCTTTTATCTCATGCTTAAATTATGATATTTCTTATGACTTCTCTTTTATGCATGATCTCAGTTTCTACTATGTTTTAAGCACTTTTTAAGTATGTTTTAACATGATTATGCATATCTCACATACTCGGTACATCCTATAGTACTGACGTATATTTTGTGCTGCATCCTATTGATGATGCAGACTCAGGTTCCCTCCCTCAGGAACGTGGCTAGAGACCGCAAGCCATTCTAGACAGTGTTGGTGAGTCCTCATTATTCGAGGGTTAGTTATGATTCTAGTTATTTTATGGTTGTTACTTTCTTACTTTAAGTTAGCTAGGGTCTTGTCCTAGCAACTCCTTATGTCATATGTAGAGACTTTTTAGACATAGACAATATTCTAGTCTCCCTTTTTGGATTATGTTTCATCCTGACTTTATTATTATGGATTGGGTTGTCTAGCTTTCTGTTTATGCTTCCGCTATGTTTTCTTATGAATATCTGAGTATGCTATGACCAAGGGTTAACTTGGGTTACTTGTGGTCTTGGGTCCCATGTTATGCCTAGGGATTAGTCTTGAGGCGTGACAAACTTGGTATTAGAGCCTCAGGTTCAAGAGTCCTAGGGTATTTGAAAGCCACGCCAAGTAGAGTCTCTTTCATGTGTGTGAAGCGTACCACACTTATGAGAGAGAAGTTATGAGCTGTCTTAGGAAAAAAAACTTCACTTCTTTCTTGATCAATATCGTGCGGTAGAGTTTAACTCTATTAATCCTCTAATCTATTCTTTATGCATTTCAGATTATGCCTCCTCGCCGTGCCATACCTCGTCGAGCTGATCAAAATGTTAAAACCCTCCGATTCCAGACCCCATGGTCACAAATGTGGAGTTCAAAAATGCCATCCATATGCTAGCTCAGACTATGACTGCTCAGGCCAATCAGTAGGATCCTATCCCCATCCACCCTCAAGGTGGAATATCGACTCAAGTTTGAGATTTCATTTGCATGAACCCACCTGAGTTCTGGGGTTTAAAAGTTGGTGAGGATCCATAAAATTTCTTAGATAAGGTAAAGAAAATCTTTAGGGTAATGCAAGTTGTTGGTGTAGAGGGTGTTGAGCTAGCTTCCTATCAACTCAAGAATGTGGCTCATATTTGGTTCAATCAATGGAAAGATGCTAGGGCTAGGGATGTGGTCCCTATGACTTGGGAATGTTTTGTAATGGATTTTCTTGATCGGTTCTTCCCGAGGGAGTTGAGGCAAGCTAAGGTCAAAGAGTTCGTGAATTTGAGTCAAGGTTCTATGACGGTTTAGAAGTATGGGTTGAGGTTCACCTAACTTTCTAGGTATGTTACTTCCACGATAGCTAAACCATGTGATGAGATGAGTAAGTATGTTTATGGAGTATCAGATTTGGTAAAAAAAGAGTGTAGATCCGCGATACTTTTGGGTGACATGGATATTTCTTGACTTATGACTCATGTCTATCAGATTGAAAGAGACAAGTTGAGAGAGATGGCAAGGGAGAACAAGAGGGTTAGATCAGAGAGTTCAGAGTTTGGCCATCAGAGGTCTAGAGGCAAACATCGCTCCTCATTTAAGAAGAAATTGTCAGGGCCCATTCATTCTTCAGCTAGTGTTCCTACCCAGGCCCTCAGGCCTCGTCATGATCAGACTGGCAACAGATTTGGTTCCTATTTGCAGGAAAGTGTTATCAAGGGGCCTTCCTACCCTATTTGCGAAAAGTGTGGGAAGAGTCATCGTGGTGAGTTTCTAGCCGATTCAGGTAGTTGCTTTGGGTATGGTCAGACTGGACATCAGATTAGAGATTGCCCTTCATCCAGGAAGGGACAGAGAGGTGATAGGACTCAATCTATCCCAGCAGCACCAGGAGGTCGACCAGCCCAGCAGGGAACTGCTTCTAGTTCTTGTGGTCAGTGCCAGAACCAAATTTATGCCATATCCTTCTGCCAGGACCAGGAGAGTTCATCAAACGTTGTTAATGGTATGTTGAAAGTCTTCTCTCTCGATGTGTATGCTTTATTAGATCCGGGTGCTTCCTTTTCTTTTGTGACCCCTTATGTTGCTTGCAAGTTTGAGATTAGTCCTTAACAACTCTTAGAACCCTTTTGTGTTTCTACTCCTGTCGGTAAGTCAGTCCTAGCCAAAAAAACTACCAAAATTTACTTATCTCAGTCCTTCATAGAGACACTTCAGCGGATCTAGTAGAGTTGGAGATGACTTATTTTAATGTTATTCTTGGTATGGATTGGTTGTATGCATGTTATGCCTCGGTTGATTGTCATACTCGAGTTATCAATTTCAAGTTTCCAAATGAACCTGTCTTAGAGTGGCAAGGTAGTCCTCCATCCTCGAAGGGTCATTTTATATCTTATCATAAGGCCAGGAAGATGATTTCTAAAGGTTATGTTTATCATATAGTTCGGGCTGTGGACACGGAGTCCAAAACCCTATCTCTACAGTCAGTTCCTAATATGAATGAGTTTCCTAAAGTGTTCCCTGGAGATTTGCCTGGAGTCCCTCCCGAGAAAGAGATTGACTTTGGAATAGATCTTCCTCCGGATACACATCCTATCTCTATTCCTCCCTATAGAATGGATCCAATGGAACTTAAGGAATTGAAGGATAAGTTGAAAGACCTTCTTGATAAGGGTTTTATTTGACCCAACATCTCTCCATGGGGTGCTCCAGTCTTATTCGTGCGAAAGAAAGATGGTTCCCTCAGAATGTGTATCGAATACCGTCAGTTGAACAAGGTCACAATCAAGAATAAGTATCATATTCCTAGGATTGATGACTTTTTCGATCAACTTTAGGGTGCCATTTACTTCTCCAAGATTGACCTTAGGTCCTGTTATCATCAGTTTCGTGTTTGAGAGTGTGACATTTCAAAGACGACCTTCAGAACTCGGTATGGTCTTTATGAATTTGTATTTATGTCTTTTAGACTAACGAATGCTCCTGTAACTTTTATGAATTTGATGAACCATGTGTTCAAGAAGTTTTTGGATATATTTATGATTGTGTTCATTGATGATATTCTTATCTACTCTAAGAGTAAGGAGGAGCATGCAGACCATTTGAGAGTGGTGTTGCAAATTCTCAAGGATCGACAGTTATTTTCTAAGTTTAGCAAGTGTTAGTTTTGGATGTAGTCTGTTTCTTTTCTGGGTCTTATTGTGACTAGAGACGATATTCGAGTTGATTCTCAAAAGATTCAGGCAGTAAAGAACTGGCCTAGACCCACTTCTCCGTCTGATACTATGAGCTTTTTGGGTTTGGCTGGTTACTACAGGAGATTTGTGGAAGGGTTTTCTTCTATTGCTTCCCCATTGACTCGGTTGACTCAGAAAAAGGTAAAATTTTAGTGGTCTGATCTATGTGAGAAAAACTTTTAGGAATTGAAGACTAGGTTGACCACAGCCCCAGTATTTGCTCTACCCGAGGGTCTAGATGACTTTATGGTGTATTGTGATGCTTCTAGGATTGGTTTGGGTTGTGTGTTGATGCAGTGTGGTAAGGTAATTGCTTATGCTTCAAGACAGCTTAAGATTCATGAGAAGAACTACCCTACTCATGATCTTTAGTTGGCGGCCGTGATTTTTGCTTTGAAGATTTGGAGACACTACTTGTATGGTGTTCATGTGGATTTGTTCACTGATCATAAGAGTCTTCAGTATGTGTTCACTCAAAGGGAATTGAATCTTTGTCAAAGAAGGTGGCTTGAGCTTCTTAAGGATTATGATATGAGTGTGCTTTACAATCTGGGTAAGATCAATGTCATGGCGGATGCACTTAGTAGGTTGTCTATGGGTAGTGTGTCTTTGGTTGAAGATGGAAAGAAAGAATTGGCCAAGGATGTTCATCGACTTGCTCGATTTGGAGTTTCCTTATGGATTCAACAGAAGGTGGCGTTATTGATCAGAATGGTTTTGAATCATCTTTGGTAGCTGAAGTGAAAGAAAAGCAAGACACTGATCCTATTTTGCACCAGTTGAAGGGTGCAGTCCATCAACAAAGGGTAGAGGTTTTCTCCCAAGGGGGAGATGGTGTGCTTCGATATCAGGGTCAATTGTGTGTTCCTGACATAGATGGGTTGAGACAATGGATTTTGATAGAGGCTCATATATCCAGGTATTCTATTCACCTCGGTGCCACCAAGATGTACCGTGACCTACGGGAAGTCTATTGGTGGAATGACATGAAGAGAGACATAGCAGGTTTTGTGGCTAAGTGTCCCAATTGTCAACAAGTGAAGGTAGAGCATCATCGACCAGGTGGTATGACTCAGGATATTGATCTTCCTACTTGGCAATGGGATGCGATCAATATGGATTTCATTACTGGTTTGTCTTGTACTTGCAGGAAACATGATTCTATCTAGGTGATTGTCGATAGGATGACCAAATCAGCCCACTTCTTGGCTGTTAAGACTACAGATTCAACAGAGGATTATGCTAGACTCTACATTGAGAGATAGTTAGATTGCATGGTGTTCTATTGTCTATCATTTCAGACAGGGGTACTCAGTTTACATCTCAGTTTTGGAGCTCATTTTATAAGAGTCTTGGTACCCAGGTTAAGCTTAGCATAACTTTTCACCCTCAGACGGATGGCCAGGCAGAGCTTACTATTCAGCCTTTGGAGGATATGTTGAGAGCTTGTGTGATTGATTTCAAAGGAAATTGTCATGATCACTTACCTCTTATCGAGTTTTCCTACAACAACAACTTTCATTCTATCATCCAAATGGCTCCTTATGAGGCACTTTATGGTCGGAGGTGTAGATCTCCCATCGGTTGGTTTGAGGTAGGTGAGGAAGCTTTGATTGGTCCAGATTCAGTTCATAAGACTATTGAGAAAGTTCAGATCATTAGGGAGATTTGGTAATAAAGGGAAACTTAGTCCCCTCTATGTAGGTCCTTATCAATTTCTGAGGAAAGTTAGTAGTGTTGCTTATGAGTTGGATTTGCCATCAGATCGAGAAGCGGTTCATCCAGTTTTCCATGTTTCTATGTTGAAGAAGTGTGTTGGTGATCCGAACTTGATTGTTCCTTTGAAATATGTGAGTGTGAAGGATAGCCTTACTTATGAAGAAGTTCTCGTGGAGATTCTTGATCGTCAGGTTTGGAGGTTGAGAAACAAAGAAGTCGCTTCGGTGAAGGTTCTTTGGAGAAATCAGTTGGTTGAGGGAGCTACTTGGAAGCATAAGAAGTCATGAAAGCCAAGTGATATGCCCAAATTACACCTCACTTAAGAAGCATAAGCAAGCATTGTCAAATATAGAACCCAACAAAGGTTGGGGTCAATCCCACAGGGAATAAGGTGCAAATTAAGTCGTTAGTGACTTAGAGGACTAATAATCGATAGTTTCCAGAAAATGGAGGGAGGGATTTGTACTGATCAATCTTTGTTTGTTTCAAATAACAAATTGCAAGTTTCAATGAGTAAAATTCAGTAGAAGAGGTGAACTAGGCATGTGTTCACCATGGCTCAATCAACAACCTCGGGCTAGAGTTCAATGGGGTTCTTTTCATATGGCTAATACGAAGTAATTGAAATCGTTGTTACGTCTAAACATTTCTCAACTAAATAAATGCATTGTCTTTTCAATTCTCTTGAACTTGAAAAGATTGCAATTACAAAACACAATTTATACCCCAAATAGATTAACCTTGCTAGAGCGTCAATCATTAGATGCGAGTTAGTAGTCCCGAATCCTTGTTGTTAATCCAATTTTCTGGGTTTAATTCCTTTGTTCAAGCAAATCAAACCTAGACTTGTTCTAATGTTTTCAACCATCAGAAAATGATAAAAACATAAGATTAACAATGTAATATGCAATATATATTGAACCCAATATCACCCGAACCCTAGATCATTGCTATTCCATGGCTCCCACAACCCTAGTTGTGGGAAGTTAGTTACTCATGCTAGTAGAGAAAGAGAATATAAGAGTATTCATGATCTAAAGAAAATATTCTTACAATAGATGAACACAAGCTTCAATTATCCAAGAACAATAAGCCAAAATCCCAAGAACAATGAAAGAAGAAGAAGAAAATGTGTTGTGTCATATTTTTCCTCTCCAAACTCGTCCAAAACGTGTAACAAAGTATCGGGGAATGAATAATAAAATAACCCTAACACTGGGTATTTATAGTAGTCTAGGAAATAAAGTTCCAAAAATAGAATTTCGGAGTCTCGCTTCAAGTTGACGGGTTGCTTGATGACTCATCAGGCTCATGACGATTCGTCATAACGAGTCGTCAGCCTAACCAATTTAGCTACCTTCTCTGCTTCAAGTTGACGACTCTAGTGTAAAACTCATTTGTCAAATGTGTTTTATATACAAATTCTTTCTTGTCTTGATGGTTCACTGTGACGAGTCGTCATGGCTTTGACGACTAATCATGGCAGTCGTCATGGCTAAACAGAGAGCTGAAGATTCTGCCTTAGTATGGTGGCTTGTTGTGATGACTCCCCATGGACTTGGAGAATCGTCATGGGAGTCTTCATGGCTAAACAGTGAGCTGAAGCTTCTGCCTTGGTGTGGTGGTTTGCCTGGTGATTCACCAAGTCAGTGGTGACTCTTTAGGTGTGTCACCACCCTTAACCAGTGGGCTGTTTTGACTTGGTGGCTTGCCTGGTGATTCACCAAGTCCGTGGTGACTCTTCAGGTGAGTTACCACCCTTAACCAGTGGGTTGTTTTGATACTTTTTCAACCATTTTCTATCTTGGTTCAATTTCCTATAAGTTAAACATAAAACCATCGAAAAACAACAATGGTTGCTTGAAAACTCACGGTTATTCTTAGTTAAAGGACTCAAATGTGCCGTAGAACGCCGGCACATCACCAAGTACCCTCATTTATTTCCTTCCAACTCAGTTTCAACTTGAGGTATTAGTTTTCTCCTTAGTATGTACCTCCGATTCTATTCCATCAAGTTCTCTCATGATCCTAGCATGCATTCATGTTTTCCGAAGTTAGTTCTATCATGTTTTAAGTTGAAAAAGTCAGTTTTCATGTTTATCCTTGAATTTCATGTTTTATTGTTTGTTTGGGATATTTTTTCTCCACTCTTCCTTGCTTAGTCTTCATTTGAGTATGAATGATCCCAAGGGAGAGATATTGTAACACCTCAAAATTCGATCCAGCTTTTAAACTCAGAAACTTGAAGAATTTTAAACTTCCAGGGCTCTAGTCCTGTAGACCACCCTCATTATTGAGAACCACGAGTAAGTTTTATAGTTCATGGATGTTTCTACGAGTCGTGAAACTAACTCATGGAAATCAGACAGAGAGTGGTCAACTTTCCGATAAATCACGACTGGTTTCTACGACTCGTGAAAGTTTCCATGAGCCATCGTGTTGAGTCATGGAAGGTCATTCGCAGCTTGAAATTTTGGGCAGTAACCACGAGAAGGAACCACGGATCATGGTTAGGTCTACGGGTCGTAGACTCCACCCGTGGGACCTAAAGCCGAGCTTTAAAATAGCTTTTTCTTAATTAAATCCCAGGGGTATTTCTATAATTATCCACCCTTTTAACTTCTAAGTGAGGTTGTTTTGACCATTTTTAGTAGGGTTTTATTCCCTAATAGCCTAAACTCTTCTCATTCTAAGAAATTCTATTCCTAAAGATGAAAGAACTCCTTCAAGCTCTAAGTCTCAAGCTCTAAGATCAAGCCTCCAATTCTTTTCATCTAAAGATCAAGCTAGCTTTAATAAGGAATTTGGGTATTGAATGAGGGATTCCTTTCACCCTTATGCTCAAAACCCATGACTTTTACTTTGATTTATGGATTTGTGAAATTAGGGTTGTTTCCCAATTTGGGGAAAACTTAGAGGTTCAGTTTTAAAGCTTTCATTCATGGTTTCTCATTGCTTATCTATGATTTATTTGAGTTTCCTTAGTTGATTTCAAAAGCCCATGCATTAAAGATAATTTCTAGCATGATTCCATTGAATTGCATGATTTCAAGTGAAAACTGTCATATTTAGATAACATGGCCTTATGTATTTATGAAAGTGCATACCTAATTTTTCAAGTTATGAATTTAGAAATAAAAGTATGATTTGAATTATGGCTATGCTAAGTTTTAAGGATTTTGAAGCATGAATTGCATGACAGCATATATGTCCCTGTATTTTATGAAAAGGTTGGGCATCTAGATATGTCTACCTAAGCTATGTGAATTACATGGTATCAGATATACCCTTATGCTTTTCAAACAGATTTGACATTAGATATGACACAAGTATGTTATGAGCTATATGCATGTTTTGGGAGTTGTATTTAGCACTGAGCGACGAGGGTCGATCAACCAAGTCCAAAACTACGTTGCCAGTGTAGGTTATGAATCGCCGTATGGGCTTATGAAAGTAATTCCACATTTGATCATGGTGTCCTATGCTTTAGCAGGCATTAGGACAGTTTTGCCAACTAGGGTTATATAGTTGGATTATGGTGTCCTGTTCCTTGGCAGGGTTCAGGACAACTTTGATAACTAGGGTTATATAGTTAGATTCCATGTAGCTCGCATGGTCTATTTTCTATTATAAGAAACTCCCATATGAATGTTTTTAAGTCTCATGCTATGTTATCTTTTATCTCATGTTTAAATTATGATATTTCTTATGACTTCTCTTTTATGCATGATCTTAGTTTCTACTATATTTTAAGCACGTTTTAAGTATGTTTTAACATGATTATGCACATCTCACATACTCGGTACATCCTATATTACTGTCGCATATTTTGTGCTGCATCCTCTTGATGATGTAGATTCAGGTTCCCTCTTTCAGGCACGTGGCTAGAGACCGTAGGCCATTCCAGATAGTGTTGGTGAGTTCTTATTGTTTGAGGGCTAGTTATGATCCTAGTTGTTTTATGGTTGTTACTTTCATACTTTGAGTTAGCTAGGGTCTTGTCCTAGAAACTCCTTCTATCATGTGTAGAGGCTTTTCAGACATAGACAACATTCGAGTCTCCCTTTTTGGATTATGTTTCATCTTGATTTTATTATTATAGATTGGGTTACCTAGCTTTTTGTTTATGCTTCTACTATGTTTTCTTATGAACGTTTGAGTATGCTATGACCAAGGGTTAACTTGGGGCACTTGTGGTACTAGGTCCCGTGTTATGCCTAGGGGATAGTATCGGGGCATGATATGGCTTTACAGAAAGGCACATATACTCGCCCACATAATCAGGCTAACTCTACAGCATCTCTAGCGGGTCACCCGACTCAGCAGGGTGCCTTATCCAGCGCAGGTGATGGTCAGTGCCAAAATAGGTTATATGCTCTTCAGACCCGACAACACAAGAAGGATTTCCCCAATATGGTCACGAGTATGTTACAAGTCTTTTATCTTGATTTTTATGCATTATTAGACCCAGAGCTATGCCCTCTTTTGTGACTCCATATATAGAAGTAGACTTTGGTGTCGGTCCAAAAATCCTTTAGAAACCCTTCTTAGTCTCTACTCCAGTTAGTGATTTTGTCATTGCCAAACGGGTATACAGAAATTGCCCAATCACAGTTCTTCAGAAAGTCACTTCAGCACATCTTGTAGAGTTAGAAATGACTAACTTTGACATTATTCTAGGCATGGACTAGTTATATTTTTATTATGCCTCAGTTGATTGTAGAACCATTATTGTTCGATTCTAGTTTCTAAATGAACTAGTCTTAGAATGGAAGGGTAATACCTCAGTGCCTGTAGGTCAGTTCATCTCTTACCTTAAGGCCAAAAAAATAATTTTCAAAGGGTATATCTATTATTTTGTTTGAGTTAAGATTCAGAATTTGAGACCCCAACTCTTCAATCAGTCCCGGTGGTTAGTGAGTTTCCAGAAGTATTTCCAGAAGATCTTCCCGAAGTTCCTCTCGAAAGGGAAATTGACTTCGGAAAAAATCTCCTTCCAGACCCATCCTATCTTAATTCCATCTTAGAGAATGGCTCCAGCTGATCTTAAGGAATTAAAGGAACAAATGAACGACCTTCTAGTTAAGGGCTTCATCAGACCTAACATCTCTCCATAGGGTGCTCTAGTTCTTTTTGTGCGAAAGAAAGATGGATCTCTCCGGATGTGCATCGACTATCGTTATTTGGAAAAAGTGACAATCAAGAATAAATATCCTATTCCTAGGATTGATGACTTGTTTGGCCTGCTTTAGGGTGCCAGTTGTTTTTTTAAGATAGACCTTAGATCTGGCTATCATTAGCTTAGAGTCAAAAAGTGTGACATTCCGAAGACAGCCTTCAGAACTTGGTGTGGTCACTATGAATTTGTAGTTATCTCTTTTGGACTAATGAATGCTCCTGTAACTTTCATAGATTTGATGAATATGGTGTTCTAGTAGTATTTAGATATGTTCATCATCGTCTTCATCGATGATATGCTTGTATATTCTTGGAGTGAAGAAAAGCATGCAAATTATTTGAGAGTTGTGCTGCAAACTCTCAAGGATCGTCAGTTATTCACCAAGTTCAATAAGTGTGAATTTTGGTTGAGGTCAATTGCTTTTATTGGTCATATGGTGTCTAGTGAGGGCATCGTAGTTGATTCACAGAAGATAGAAGCAGTGAAGAACTGGCCTAGACCCACTTCTCCGATAGACATCAGGAGCTTTTTGGGTTTGGCTGGTTACTATAGAAGATTTGTTGAAGGATTCTCATCCATAGCTGCCCCATTGACCAGATTGACTTAGAAAAAGGTTAAGTTCCAGTGGTCAGATAAATATGAGAAAAACTTCTTAGAGTTGAAGACCAGGTTGACTACAAGTCCAGTTCTAACTCTACCAGAGGGTTAAGATGGTTTTGTTGTGTATTGTGATGCATCCAGAGTTGGGTTGGGTTGTGTCTTGATGTAGCATGGTAAGGTCATCATTTATGCCCCAGACAACTTAAGATTCATGAGAAGAACTACCCGACTCATGACCTTGAGCTGGCAACAATCATTTTTGCCTTAAAGATTTGGAGATACTACTTGTATGGTGTCTATGTGGAAGTGTTTACAGACCATAAGATCCTCCAGTATGTGTTCACCCAGAAAGAGTTGAATCTTCATCAGAGAAGATGGATCAAATTCCTCCAGGACTATGATATAAATGTGCTCTACCATTCGGGTAAGGCCAATGCAGTGGCTGATGTCCTCAGCAGACTGTCTATAGGTAGTGTGTTACATGTTGAGGAAAAGAAAAAAGAATTAGCTAAGGATATTCATAGGCTTGCTTGTTTAGGAGTTTGCCTTATGGACACAACATATGGCGGTCTGATAGTTAAGAATGGGTCAGAATCCTCTTTTTGGTGGAGGTGAAGAAGAAGCAAGACAGTGATCCCATCTTATTTCAGCTAAAAGATGTGGTCTAGCAGTAGAGGGTAAAGGTTTTCTCTTGAGAGGGGAGATGGTGTGCTTTATTACCAGATTCAATTGTGTATTCCTAATGTGGATGAGTTAAGACATCGGATCCTGATAGAGGCTAATAGTTCTAGATACTCTATTCATACCGATGCCACTAAGATGTACTGTGATCTATGGAAAGTCTATTGGTGGAATGGCATGAAGAGAGACATCGCACATTTTATGGCTAAGTGTCCCAATTGTCAACAAGTGAAGGTAGAACATCAGATACCTAGAAGTTTGACTCAGGATATTAATATTCCTACTTGGAAGTGGGAAATGATCAACATGGATTTTATTATGGGTTTACCTCGTACTCACAAATAACATGACTCCATTTGGGTGATAGTAGATAGGGTGACTAAGTTAGATCACTTTCTGGCTGTCAAAACTACAGATTCAGTAGAGGATTATGCCAGTCTCTATATTCATGATATAGTCAGGTTGCATGGAGTTCCCTTTTCCATCATCTCAGACAGGGGTACTCAGTTTACAGCTCAGTTTTGGAGATCATTTCAAAAAGGTCTTGGTTCTCAGGTAAACCTCAGCATAACATTTCATCTGCAGACAGATAGTCAAGCAGAGCATACCATCCAGACCTTAGAGGATATGTTGAGATCTTGTGTGATTGATTTCAAGGGTAGTTGGGATGATCACTTGCCCCTCATAGAGTTTGCCTACAATAACAACTTTCAATCCAGCATTCATATGGCCCCATATGAGGCACTTTATGGGTGTAGGTGTAGATCACCTGTTGAATGGTTTGAAGTAGGTTAATAGCCTTGATTGGGCCAAATTTGGTTTATGAGGCTATGGAGAAAGTTCATCTTATTAGGGAAAGGTTAAAGACAGTTCAGAGTCATCAGAAGTCCTATGCAGACGTGAGGAGGAGAGACTTGGAGTTTGAGATTGATGATTGGGTTTTCCTGAAAGTATCACCCATGAAGGGTGTGATAAGATTTGGCAAGAAAGGGAAGCCCAGTCCCAGATATGTAGGTCCTTAAAAAATCCTGAAGAGGGTTGGTAATGTAGCTTATGAGTTAGAATTGCCAGCCGAACTAGCCGCAGTTCATCCAGTCTTTCACGTTTCATTATTGAAAAAATGTGTTGGTGATTGGACATCGATTATGCTATTAGAGAGTGTGGGTGCGAAGTATAGTCTCACCTATGAAAAGGTTCCAGTTGAGATACTTGATATTCAGGTTCGTAGATTAAGAAATAAGGAGGCGCTTCAATGAAAATTCTTTGGAGAAATTAGTCTGTTGAGGGAGCTACTGGGAAAGCAGAAGAAGTTATGATGGCCAAGTACCCTCACCTCTTTCTTTCCAACCCAGCTTTTTCTTGATGTAAAGTTCCTCCTAGGTTTCCAGTTTATTCATGTGTATTTCAGTCTCAATGTCATGCTTTCTTAGCTATTTCGCATTTCAGTATGCTTCTATCGATTTAGTTAGAAATCAGCTTTTAGAACTCAGTTGGTAGGGATTGGAGCTCTTTCCTTCCAAACTCAGCTTGTTTAGTCTTTGTTTGAGGATGAATGATCTCAAAGGGGAGATATTGTAACACCCCAAAAATTTGAAGCCTAGAACCAGCTCAGAAAAATTAGAAAGTGAAACTATCCAAGTCAGAACAGAAACCATGGATGGTCTCCACGGACCGTGAAAGGGTCCACGGGCCGTGGAAGGCCTCCATGGAATCAGACCTGAGGCCTAACAGTTTTTCTGAAAAACAGACTAGCTTCCACAGACAGTGGAATGAACTACGGGCCATGGATTAGGGTCGTGGAAATCAGACCCGAGGGTCATCAGTCTCCCAGGAACCATAGACTGGTTCTACAAGCCATGGATGGTTCTATGGGACATGATCCTCGTCCATGGAAATCATACCCGGAGTATGACAAAAAGGCCCAGGAACTACGATAGGATTCTATAGGCCGTGGAAGCATCCACAGACCATGGTTCCCACCCCTGGAACTCAGGTCACGATTTTTTCTAGTAATTTTCTAATTTAATTTTAGGGGTTTTCTAGACTTTTCCTATCCCTTTTAAAGGCTAAGCTATGATGTTTTGACTATACTAAGTTGGATTTTAAGCCTAAAACTACCCAAACCCCCTCTTTCCCTCAGATTAAGTCGACACTTAGGAGAAAAAGAGCGTTCCTTCTTCTCTAGAACAAGCACAGAGTTCTCCCAAGTTCAGGCCAAAAATCCAAAAATTCTTCCATGAATTTTACCTCCAGGTATATGAGATTTCATCAATGGGTTCCTTTCACCATTGAGTCCCTAGATACAGTCAAGTTCTTCAGTTTTCAGTTAAATCTTTAGAGCCAGGGTTCCTGAATTCTATGAATCTATTGTATATCAGCTTGCCTTGTTGTGTATGGAATTCATTACATGTTTTTCTGGAAAACCTAGAATCGTATATACTCAGAATTCTACCACCCTAGCATGTTGTTAATTATAATACCTTAAGTCATGAATTGTGACCTATATCCTTTAGTCAGAATTAAGCATCATTAGGGGTAATCAAATTCACTAGGATGGTGGGTTATGGACACTCTATTAGTTTAAATTCGTACATGCTAGTTAGATATTTCAGTCAGTCAGAACTTCATGATTTGAATGGCATCAGTTTTCAGTATCATTGTGCGTTCTCAGAATAATCAGTATTTGAGTTATCCAGTATATCAGTTTGTGATTATTACTTGCATATTCAGTTGCGAGTAGACTTATCACCAAATGGACGAAGGGATGAAGGCTCACCCATCAGTTTATGAGACCTTTAGTATAAGTCTTTAAGTCCCAAAACTACGACGCCACCATAGGTTCTAAAGGGGTCACCCATCAGATCAGGATTTACACCCATCTATAGGTTGGCCCCATAGTTAGCTCAACTTGGGGTATGTCGGTTAATAGTAGCTCCTACATGTCAGACTCAGTATTACATTGACCTTCTATTCAGTCTTTTAGTATTTTAGTTCAGTTGAGAATTTTATAGTTACATATTAAATGCTTGGTCATTGCATCGATTTATCTTTCAGTTTCATGTTTCAGAATATCTTCTATGTTCAGTATTCATGTATATAGTTTCGCATATATCCCGTATGCTCAGTAAATTCAAAGTATTGATGCATACTTTTGTTCTACATCTTGTAATAATGTAGGTTCAGGTGATCAGCATTCAGACCGCGTTTAGTATGATTCTTCAGTCCGGTTAGCACTCCAGTTGGTGAGTCCTTATTCTTCGAGGACTAGATTTATTCTTACTTATTCAGTCTTTACTTTCTTTTTTTTAGACTTTTGGAGTTAGCTGGGGGATTGTCCTAACAACTCACTTCAGATAGATGATTTCAGACATAGTGTTAGTTTCAGCTATTGTAGTCAGTTTTTATTTCAGACTCTTTATAAATATATTTATACTTTTAGAGATTATTGGATTACGTTTTGATATTATTTTATTAAACCAAATTTAGCTTCCGCACAATAATATTTTATTCAAAAATGCTTAGTACATGTCAGACCATGAGTTAGCTTGGGGTCACTTGTGACTCTAAGTACTATGTTACATCTAGGGGTAGCCTCGAGGCATGACACTATTGTAGATAATAAGTGGGTGAGACCAATTCAGTGTGTGCCTAAAAAGGGTGGAATCACTATGGTTCCAAATGCTATGAATGAGTTGATTCTAATGAGTTCAGTCACAAGTTGGCGAGTGTGCATGGACTACAGGAAGCTGAATGCTTAGATTGAGAAAGACCATTTTTCGATGCCATTAATGGATCAGATGTTAGACCGTCTTGCTGGTAAAGAATTGTATGATTTTCTTGATGGTTATCAAAGATACAATCAGATTTTTATTTCTTTTGAAGACCAAGAGAAGACCACTTTTATTGTCTTTATGGGACGTTTGATTTCAAGAGGATGCCATTTGGATTATGTAATGCACGGGCAATATTTTAGCGATGTATGATGTCGATTTTCTCAGAAATGGTGGAGAACACTATTGAGGTGTTCATGGATGATTTTTTCTATAGTAGATGACTCCTTTGATGATTGTTTAGCTCATTTGAGTTGTGTGATGAAAAGATGTGAAGAAGGCAACCTAGTGTTGAGTTGGGAGAAGTGTCACTTCATGGTTAAAAAGGGTATAGTACTAGGCCATCGGATCCCCAAGAAAGGTATTGAAGTTGACAAAGCAAAGATAGAGGTGATTGAAAAATTGCTTCCTCCAGTTTCTGTGAAGGATATCCGAAGCGTTTTGGGGCATGCTTGTTTCTATCGCCAGTTCATAAAGAACTTATCTAAAATTGCACATCCCTTGTGCAAATTGTTGGAGAAGGAGGTGGAGTTTGTTTTTGATGATGCATGTCTAAAGGCATTTGAATGCCTCAAGCAAAAGTTGATCTCTGCGCCCATTATTGTTACGCCTGACTGGTCCCAGCCATTTGAGGTTATGTGTGATGTTAGTGGAGTGGTGCTAGGAGCAGTCCTAGGATAAAGACGTGAAAAGATTCTCTATCTGATCTACTAAGATAGCAAAACACTTAATGTGGCTCAAAAGAATTATACTGTGACAGAATAAGAGTTGATTGCTGTGGTCTTTGCATTCAAAAAATTAAGATCTTATTTGCTTGGCACCAAGGTGATTGTGCACACTGACCATGCAACTCTTAGGTACCTCATGACTAAGAAGGATGCTAAGCCTAAATTCATTTGGTGGGTACTTCAGTTACAAGAATTCAACTTTGAGGTCAAGGGCCGGAAGGGTACAGAGAATCATATAGCTGATCACTTGTCTAGATTAAAGGAAGAAGCAATACTGAAGCTGAAAGACGAGTTAGAGATTGATGACAACTTCCCAGATTAGCAAGTGGTGGCCACATCCCAAGATTTGATTCCATGGTTTGCAGACTTTGCTAACTATTGGGGAGTGATATGGTGCCTACCGATATATCCGTTCACCAGCAAAGAAAGTTTATGTCTGATGTTAAGAAGTTCTTCTTGGAGGATCGTGTCACGCCCCAAATCCGAGGAGGTGTGACCGCCACCTAGTGCCACACCTGATCAAGCGAATCAATAGAAACCAAACCACACAATATCAGTGGGCCATCAAGGCCAAGCAAAATAAAAAAGATCACAACAGAAATAAACTCGAATATAACAAAGATATAATACAAGGTCAATAAGGTCGCAACTGAATACCAGACCCACAACAGATGTCTACAAGCCTCTAAGATGAAAAACCTCTAATCACGAGTTAAGACAGGGCCCCAACGTACCCATTACCTTTACAAAACCAAAGAAGACTCTAGACCCAACAACTTCGAAAAGAATGGATCATACCAACCCTCAGTTGAACTCGACCACACGCAACGAGGACCACTGTCTAACTGATAACCTACAGGCATGAATGCAACACTCCTAGGTAATGGGTACGTCAATAAGAAAGAATGTACTAAATATGTAAGGCAACAGAACAACAGAAATAGTATAACTCAAAACTAAAAAGACAATCTGAAGGAAGTCAAAATAGGAACAATACCAATATCCCAGCCACAACCTGAACATACACCATGTCAGCCTAACACTACCTTAGCTTCCCCCACTCCAGGCCCTACAACAACTACAACCTCGACCGCACATCACCTCTAAAACTCAAGATACAGCTAACCACAACAATCATAACATAGAAATGCAATACGAGATGAACAACATACAAAGGCTTAACCCGCAGAACAAACTCACGCGTTACAAGATAGCAATATATAAGGGATGCCATGTGGAAAAATACTCACATCTTATAGGTCCTCATAATGCCATGGGCTCGACCATGCATAAAGGTCTCATGCCTTACATGTCCTCGCAAAGTCATGGGCTCAACCATACGGACAGGTCTCATGCCTTACAGGTTTTCGTGAGCCCACTAGGCAATCACAATCATAAAATGAAACAAAACATAATACAATATGCAACACATAATACAATACAATACAAGCTTTGAAGGCACCCCGCAAGAACCCAAGAACCATTGTACCTCCTCCGTATCACAACCACAATACCATGATAAATTTGACCATCACTGTTATCTGATAACCACAAATATACACCACATCTTTCCAACTTAACACAAAACTAACATCACCAAATATGATTTTCTGACAAAAATAACACCAATAATAATTTAGCAATATCTAATAATCGACTCCCTGATTGCATGCTAGACATGAAGATTTCTAATATGAAGGAATCATGCCAAAAGAGAAAGAATAGCCTTTACAAACCTCGAGTTGAACTTGAATAACTTGACGTAGATAATTGATTTTTTCTTGAAGATCTATTGTAATATCAAAAATGTTTTTCCCACTAAGTCTCCTTAAATGTGTAAGCATATATGTATACAACGGGATGGAGATACATTTCATACTAGACATATAATGATGTAATTGATAAAAGAAAGCAAAGAGATGAATTATTAAAATCTTAAAGTAGTTGAAAATAAGAATATCCTCCCAATAGGTCACTTTGGCTTTGAAAACGGGAGCAACAAAATAATTTCTCAGTTTAACTTGATCAAAAGTAGCTATTAAATTAGTTACTCACTGAATTGAACATAGTGCCACAACCTCCCACTTCCACGTGGAGGTTGTCGTGTCAATACCACATCCTATCTAATCTATTTATTTGGGTAAGGTCCAAGTAATTATCAACTCGGGTATTGCATAAGTTTGTGATAAAATATATATAATTTTTGAATATATCATAATTAATAGAAAATTATTTTGGATAAAGCCTACCTCATATAATAATAATAATTTTTTCACATAATAAAAATCACTATCTCCGTTAAAATATTAATAACTTAGAAAACTCTTATAAAATAAAATACATATATAAATATATCATAACTAAAGTTTTTTTTTTCATAAACAACTAAGACACTTTGAGAAGGCAATAAAAATATTCAATTTTTTTTCAAATTTCAATTTAAGTCAGATGTTCATGAATCAGGTGCGATGTTACAATAAAATTTTCAAATTTAGGCTCGTAAGCCTTCGATACAGGATGAAAGACACCTCAAAACACCTAGGGTGTTACAGATCCATTCCTATTTTGTGTATGTGCAGATACCATGATTCATATATGCGTGCCTGAGACTGAGATGATAGATATATTGGAAGCTTATAATTCATCGCCTATTGGGGGATATTATAGTGGCATCCGGACAGTCCACAAGATATTGCAATGCGGTTACTATTGGCTTACCCTCCACAAGGACACTCTTGAGTATGCTAAGGCTTGCAATAAATGTCAAAGGGAAGGTGGTATATCAAGGAAGCATGGGCTTCCTCTCACTCCCATCCTTGTGATTGAACTGTTTAATGTGTGGTGCATTGACTTCATAAGCCCTTTTGTGAGTTCGAATGGGATGAAAGACATATTGGTGGCTGTTGACTATGTATCTAAGTAGGTGGAGGCAGTTGCGTTTCCCAATAATGAAGGCAAGAGTGTCACAACATTCTTAAAAAAGAACATATTTTCTAGATTTAGTACACCACGGGAAATCATTAGTGATGGAGGCTCTCACTTTTCAATAGGCTATTTTGCGCTTTACTTGATAAGTATAGAGTGAAACACAAAGTTTCAACCCCTTATCATTCACATACTAGTGGACAAGTTGAGGTTTCCAATTGTGAGATAAAGACAATCCTAGCAAAGACTGTGAATGCAAATAGAATAGATTGGTATACGAAGCTGGATGATGCTTTGTAGGCATACCGGACTGCGTACAAGACACCAATACGTATGTCATCATATCAACTTGTGTTTGGGAAGGCATGCCATCTACTAGTGGAGCTTGAGCATAAGGCCATATGAGCACTAAAGTAGTTGAATTTGGACTAGTGTGAAGCCTCCTTTTAGCGGCTTGGTCAGCTAAATGAGTTGGATGAGTTGCCCCTCAATGCCTATGAGAGTTCAGATTTTTACAAAGAAAAGATAAAATTATATCATGACCAGAAGATTGAAAAGAGAGATTTTGCACCGGGTGATTTGGTTCTATTGTTCAATTCCAGACTTCGCTTGTTTCCTGGCAAGCTGAAGTCTAATTGGATTGGACCATTTCATGAGGCACACGTGTTCCCACATGGTGCTATAGATATTGAAAACCATGAAGTCAAGAGGTTCAAGGCTAATGGTCAGCGTATCAAGGCTTACTTGGGAACTACAAAGGAGATCAAAGTACTGAAAGTTTAAGCCCTTGGTGAAGTATGAGTAACCAAGGAACTTGCATCATGCCGCGATGTTAAATCAGGCGCTGCATGAGAGGCAACCCATGAAGGTCACTTGATAAAGTCTGAGTAGTCAAGTAACCTGCATCGTGCTGCAACGTTAAATCAAGCGCTGCTTGGGAGGTAATCCAAGGCTAATGTTTGTTGTGCGGGCAGGGACAAGTTGAAGAATGGCACTAAAAAAGATAAAAATAAGAAAATGGGTAAGTGAGGATCCACGAGCTAGGTTCACGGACCGTGGTTCAAATCACGGCCCATAGAACCCACTTATGAAAACTCAGGAAAATAATAAGTATGCATAATAGAGTCTATAAGCCAGGTCCATAAGCCATGGTTTAAACCATGATCCGTGGTTCATGGTCATAGAAAACAAACAAAATGACTATGGGCAGAACAAGATCTATGAGTCATGACCACGAACCATGGTTCCAACCATGCGTCGTGGTTCTTGGTCATAGAAATTAGGGATTATGCATCACGGCAAGACTTGTTCCAAGAGACTGTTCCACGAGCCATGGTTCAATCAATGACCCGTGAATAATGCTCATGAAAATCAGATAAGTTATTTTTTTAATTTTTGTTAACCCGATTCAAACCCGATGTAACACTCTCAAAATTTGAATCATCTAACAAACCTTGAACCCAGAAGCTTTGCTCCAACTGTTGATCACCACATGCATCCACCAAAGGCATCGGAGTCCCGATGGGCCATGGGGCGTGCCAAGGGAAACAACCAGTGGCTTCAAGCCAGTTTCCTTTAGCCCGACGGGCAGTCACGATGGGCGTCGCGGGTGTGGCGGCCTATGGGAACCCATCGTCAGGATCTTCCAGTAGCCTTTTCCCAAGATGTCCTCTGCTTAAACGGGCATCACCACGGGCATCATAGTTGTGACGGCCCATGGGAGTGTGTCGTCAGAACCCTCCAGAACCTAGAGTTGTAGATAGCTTACCCGACGCCTTGGCCAATGGGCCGTCATGGGTACGATGCCCGTCGGACATCCTGTGAGGCGATAATTCTTCTGCAGCTTTTTATCTTACATCAAGGTAATCTAGTCTTTTCCCCTATTCTTTAACTCTTAAGTAAGGTCATTTTGACCATTTTTAGTAGGGTTTTATCCCCTAATGACCTAAGCTCTTCTCATTCTAAGTCATTCTATTCCAAAAGAAGGAAGAGTTTCTCTTCTCCAAGTCTCAAGCTCCAAGCAAGAACCACCATCTTCAAGCCCCCATTCTTTTCAATCTAGTATAGAAAGCCTCAATTCAGGTATGTGGGCATTTAATAAGGGATTTATTTCACCCTTATGCCCAAAGTTCTCAAGTTTTATTTTGATTTATGAATTTATGAAATTAGGGTTCTTACCCAAATTGGAAATAAATTCTGGGTTTTGTTTTAAAGTATGAATTCATGATTTCCCATTGATTACTGATCTTGGGCGTATTTATACGCCCGCTTGCCTCATTTATCCATGTTTAAGACTTGTTTTGAGGGCAAAAGTCATGTATATCCTTATGATTATTTGCATTTTCATGGTGGTGAGCTAATATAAGTTATTAGATGCTTTGAAGGGAAAATATGGAGAAAAATAACCCATGAGAGCTAAAATGGAAGCATAAAAGCATTGGAAAGGAGTTAGCAACTTTTCGGGAGAAAAAGAGAGCAAAGGATGAAAATCTGGGTTGTGGCGTGTCTCCCTAGCCCCCAAACTACTGAGGGGTGTGGCTGGCGCATCGGTGGCACGTCACCCCAGCCCTGGCGTGTGCATCAGTGGCGCGTTACCCCAGCCCAAGCCCTGAAATTTTCAAGCTTTTTTCTACTCCAAATCCAAGTTGGAAAAGGAGTTATTTTCCTCATACTCTATAAATACATCCCCAATCATGATTTTTTACACAACTTTTGACCTACGAAGAGCTAGGAGGCACCGTGGAGGCTGGAGAATATTGGTTTTATCTTTTCTTCTCCTTTATTATTTATTTTTACGTTTTTCTTTGGATGATTTGTTGTAATCACTCCATGTCTATGTGGAGTTAAACTTCTCGTTCTAGGATTGTGGTAGCTAATTATATGATTGTTAAAGTAGACGATTGATTCAATTAGTTGTTTTATCATATTAGTTGTTCTTATATTCTTATGCTTACAATTTTAATGCTTAGCTACCATTAAAATAAATCTATAATCTCTTTGTGAACTCGAGAGAAGAATCATTGGGATAGAACGAAGAATATAAAGGGAAGACCTCTCTTTTGTAACGTAAAGGGTAGTTTAGCTACTAGGATAGAAATGTACCTAGAACGCCTTGTTTGGTTTACACGGGAAGATATATAAAAGCGTTCGGAATAAGATATCACATCCCCGCTCCACGATGTAGTTGTGATGCTATTTTGGATAGGCAACTAGAGGCTCAAGAGACCATAGTTATAAAATCAACTGCGAAATCAACAACTAGATAAATAAACAAGTTGGTGAAATTGCTTATTCAACATGATTGTTAGCAAATCCATAGTCCTAGATCGATTTCATCACATTGGTTACATGAAAATCCGCTCTTTGTTTGCTTAATTGTTCGTTAGTTAACTTCTTCTTTTTATTTCTAGATTAGCTAAGAATAAATTCACCTTTGAATCTTTACGCTTGAATAAATAATTAGAACTAGTTTAATTTAGTGAATAGTTAATCGACAAGTCTCTGTGGGTACGATATCTGGACTTACAATCCTATATTACTTGTACGACCGCGTA
This sequence comes from Jaltomata sinuosa, assembly GCA_003996215.1. Classification (NCBI taxonomy): domain Eukaryota; kingdom Viridiplantae; phylum Streptophyta; class Magnoliopsida; order Solanales; family Solanaceae; genus Jaltomata; species Jaltomata sinuosa. The sequence goes on along the minus strand of QJPP01000178.1, from coordinate 170,913 downwards.
CACTTGCGTGTACGTTAGGACGCAATAAGTTTTTGGCGCTGTTACCAGGGACTTAGAAATTAATTATTTATCTATATTAGACTTTTTTTTTATTTAATTAAGTTTTTGTATATATATATATTTTTTTATAGATAGTTTTTTTTCGATACTCCTCTTAACATGACATCTAGTGATAAAGATTGGTTGAAGGATGAGTACTATTCATATGTTGGTAATCCTTGTCAGTATTGTGGAGGACCCCACCTGGGTATCAATTGCCATTATATTCAAAAGGGCGGGTGGTGCGCACCTACCCAATCTTTTGAATTTAATGTATGTCATATATGTGGTGGTCAGGATGGCCATTCGAATGGTTGTCCTAACTCTTATACCCCTTCCCCGGGCCCCTATTATGATTCTTCAGTTGTTTATGATATTGACAGGGGTAATGAAGTGGAGGATGTGAATCATGAGGCTCATCTCATTGATATGCTAAAGCAAATACTGGATAAGCAGGAAGAATTGAATAAAGTCGCAATAAAATTGAGAGAAGACATGGAGAGTATAGGTTCCCAACTCACAGAGATACAGGCTATGACGAAACTGTTATGGATCAGCAAGTTACGATCTTAGCCAATTCCCAAGATGAACCCCTAGTAGAAGAAAAAAATGAATCCCTACTAGGAGAAAGCTGTGAGGAAGTAGACATAGTGAGCCAACCATGGCTAAGGGAACAAGAGAAAAATGTTAAATTCCATGAGTTTGTCCGTAATAACCTCACAAAGATGACGACACATCTGATATAAGGTAGAGTTGATCTCAGACAAGAGATAGACCAATTTGGCTCAGATATCCATTACTTGGAGGATCACTTGAAGAAAAAGGTTGAGGCGTCTGATGCCCAATCATCAATTGTTGTGGATACTGGCCAATTAGTGGAGAAGAAAGAAGAATTCCATCTATTCAACTATGCTTTATTGATAAGTGCTGATGTTGAGGAGATGTATGAAAGTGAGCATGTCATAAACAATGCAAGTTTGGGATTAGGTACTGTTAGATCTCATTCTAATCACTTTTCTACATTATGTTTGGATGATGACATAAAAATTGAGTCATCTGAGCTAGTTGAGAAGTGTGTAGATGAGGAACAAGGTCCTTACATTCTAAAATTTTCCACACCAAAAAGACAAAATAACATTCGTCACTTAAGGGCCAAGAAGTGCAAGATGCGACATCATTTACTTGGTTCCTTCATCTTTATACCACTACCCCTTGAGAGGAGCAAAAAAATTGATGCAAAGTTAGGGGTGCAATTCATAAGTTCTAAGTGGAAAGAAAAGTGGTGTAGTGATGGTGTCGTGCCGCGACGTTAAATCAGGCGCTTGTTAGGAGGCAACCCAACTAGTAGTGTAGCTTCTTATTTTTTTTATAGTGTCAAATTTTTTTTGTTTATTTTGCAGGTTTGGGGAAGTCTGAGTACCCGAATTTGAAAGCTAAGGAGCATGGTTTAAGCTTAAGTGTGGGGTCGTTCGCCCCTTTTGATAAAAATTGAAGAAACATGCTGCCAGCTAGGCCCTAGTGGGCCTCAAGGAGTATTTCTCACCCTTCTTCTTCATCTTTTTCTATAAATTGCTTTGGGGACAAAGCATGCTTTTAAGTGTGGGGTAGGGAATCTTCCGATAATTGTGAGTTTTAGGATGAGTATGCCATAGGAGATTATTTTATTTGAAAAAAAAAATACAAAAAGATTTTTTAATTTTTTTAGAGGCATATCTCATTCACCCCTTGGTTTTTATTTTCGGTTCTTTTCTGAGGGGGTGCCCTTTGAACTGGGCTGTTTTTATTTTTTAGGAGTAGTTTTTATTTTTTTAGTCATAGATAGAGAAATTTTCTCGACAATGGATGGATGACGATCGTCTTGAGAAAAAATTAGTCATAGGAAGGAGAAAGATTAGAAACCATAGCCTTTTGAATTCTAGGTGCTTTGCCTAAGTATACACTAGATGTCATGGATAATTCAATCAAAAGAAGCATAAAAAAATAGGAAACTTCATTTAGAGACGCATAAGCTCTTTAACTTGACTCAAAAAACCTAGAGATGGGCTTAATAATGTTAATTCATTCAATTTGATTGTGTGGTGAATATGAAGTCTTAGGAGCCATTTTTGAACCATTGTGCCATGTGTGGTGATTGTTTGTGGTGTTTCTTGCATATCTTGATATCTAGAACTTGCCCCGTGTGTATATGAAATGAAACATAATGTTGACTTGTGGGACATGATCAAGGCATTTATTTGTAAGCCACTTCTTTTTGATTATTGTTTGTGCCACCCTTTATATTATTCTTAGTTAAGCCCCTTTGAGCCTTGAGACTATTTCTTTGACTAGCCGCATGTTTAGCCTATCCTCTTTGTTTGATTATCTTGCATTAATTTGATCCAAAGAGTCCCTAATGCACTTTGTAGTTGAAAGACTTAAAGGAAGAAGGGAACAAAAGAGAAAAGGTAAAAAGATAGAGGGAGGTTGTGGTGGTAAGAATAAGAATTAGATGTGGTGCCCTTGTGAAAAAGAATTTGTATGTTGGTAGTAAGGAGAGGAAAAACAAAAAAAAATAGTTTAGAAAAATCTTCTTGATACCAATAAGTGAATGAAGGTTAAGGGAAATAAACCAAAAGAAAAAGAGGAAGTTTAAAGGGAAACATGAACATAAGTTGAAGTTGAGGTGATGTATGAAAAAAGAGTGAAAAAGTTTAAATTGAGTGTCTTAAAGTGCATAGGGAAAGTAGTCACTATTGGCCGAAGTGTTCCTACCCGTCCCTTAGCCGACATTACAACATGTAAAAGTCCTTTTGATCCTACAATTCTGATGCTTTGTTAATAGAGTATTACACTAAGGGCAAGCCTATGGTATATCTTGTATGCATGAAACTTTCTTTGAGAGAGTGAGCGAATTTCTTATCTATATATCCCAATTTGAAGATGTATGTATGATGTGAGCAAGGGGCATCTCTCTTAAATGTGAGGGAAACAAATGGTGAAAACTTGGTATACTAATGATGGCTATAGTCACACATGATCATGTTGGCCATATTTTTCATGAAGAGTCAGTTTTAGAGGTTGTGTGGTTTCAATGAATGGTCTGTAAAAATATAATTGATGTATGCATGTTGAGTGAATTATGGGTCATGATTAATCTGTCTAGTTAACTTGAGTGTGAGTAGACCCGTTCAATTGATATCTTAATATGTGAAATGTTGTAGGGTGTGTAATGATTTGTTTGAGGACGAACAAAGGTTTAAGTGTGGGGTGGTGATTTTGGGCGTATTTATACTCCAACTTGCCTCATTTACCCATGTTTTAGCCTTGTTTTGAGGGCAAAAGTCATGTATATCCTTATGATTATTTGCATTTTCATAATGAGCTATTATATGCGATTAGATGCTTTGCAGGAAAAATATGGAGAAAAACAACCCATGAGAGCTAAAATGGAAGCATAAAAGCATTGGAAAGGAGTTAGCAACGTTCCGGGAGAAAAAGAGAGCAAAGGAAGAAAATCTGAGCTGTGGCGCATCGGTGGCGCATCGCCCCAGCCCCCAAACTACTGAGGGGTGTGGCTGGCGCATCGCCCCAGCCCTGGCTGGCACATCAGTGGCGCATCTCCCCAGCCCTGGCTGGCGCATTACCCCAACCTCAAACCCAGAAATTTTCCAGCTTTTTTCTACTCCAAATCCAAGTAGGAAAAGAGGTTATTTTCCTCATACTCTATAAATACATCCCCAATCACGATTTTTACACAACTTTTGACCTACGAAGAGCTAGGAGCTGCCGTGGAGGTCAGAGAATATTGGTTTCATCTTTTCTTCTCCTTTATTATTTATTTTTACATTTTTTTGGATGATTTGTTGTAATTACTCCATATCTATGTGGTGTTAAGCTTCTCATTCTAGGATTGTGGTAGCTAATTATATGATTGTTGAAGTAGACGATTGATTCAATTAGTTGTTCTTATATTCTTGTGCTTACTATTTTAATGCTCAGCTACCATTAAAATAAATCTATAATCTCGTTGTGAACCCGAGAGAAGAATCATTGGGATAGAACCGAAGAATATAGAGGGCAAGACCTCTCTTTTGTAACGTAAAGGGTAGGTTATTGACTAGGATAGAAATATACCTAGAATGCCTTGTTTGATTTACACGGGAAGATATATAAAAGTGTTCAGAATAAGACGTCACACCCCGCTCAACGATGTAGTTGTGATGCTATTTTGGATAGGCAACAAGAGGGTCGAGAGACCATAGTTGTAAAATCAACCCCGAAATAAACAACTAGATAAATAAACAAGTTGATGAAATTGCTTATTCAACATGATTGTTAGCAAATCCATAGTCCTAGATCGATTTCATCACATTGGTTACATGAAAATCCTCTCTTTGTTTGATTAATTGTTCATTAGTTAACTTCTTCTTTTTATTTCTAGATTAGTTAAGAATAAATTCACCTTTGGATTTTTACGCTTGAATAAATAATTAGAACTAGTTTAATTTAGTGAATAGTTAATCGACAAGTCCCTGTGGATACAATATCTGGACTTACAATCCTATATTACTTGTACGACCGCGTACACTTACGTGTGAATTAGGAAGCAACAATTACCCATGTTATAATTGAGATTCCTTGAGTGTTTTCAAAAGCCCATGCATAAAGAAGGATTTCTAGTATAATTTCATTGAATTTCATGTTTTCAAGTGAAATTTTGCATATTTAGATAACATGATCTCAGGTATTATGAAATTGCATGCCTAACTCTTCAAGTTATGAATTTAGAAAGAAAAGTATGTTTTGAATTATGGTATTGCTATGTTTTAAGTATTTTTGAAGTATGAATCATTTGACATCAGATATGTCTCTATGTTTTAAGAAAGGGTTGGCATCTAGATATGTCTACCTAAGCTAAGTGAATTGCATGGTATCAGATATACCCTTATTCTTTTCAAATAGATTTGGCATTAGATGTGCCACAAGTATAAGTTGAGCTATAAGTATGTTTTAGGAGTAGTATTAAGCACCGAGTTGGATTGGGTGAGATTTATGGTTTCTATTTAATATTTGGAGTTAGCTGGGGTCTTGTCCCATAAACTCATTATTCAGTTTAGAGGCTTTCTGACATAGTAGAGATTCTGTATTTGGGTTTCAGATTCTATTATGTTATGTTTGAGCTGTTGACGACTCAATCTATTTATCTCTTTAGTTTGATGCTTCCGTGAAGTTTATCTATGTTTGTTTAAGTCATGCTTTAGCCAAGGGTTAACTTGGGGCACTTGTGGTCCCGGATCCCGTATTATGCCTCCTCGCCGTGCCATGCTTCATCTAGCTGCTCGAAATGTTGACCCTCCAATTCTAGACCCCGAGGTCACAAATGCATAGTTCAGAAATGCCATTCATATGCTAGCTTAGACTATGGCCGCTCAGGCCAATCAGTAGAGTTGCGGCTCGAGTTTGAGATTTCGTTCGCATGAACCCACCTAAGTTCTGGGGTTCAAAAGTTGGTGAGGATCTGCAAAATTTCTTGGATGAGGTAAAAAAGGTCTTTGGTGTAATGCAAGTGGTTGGTGTTGAGGGTGCTGAGCTAGATTTCTATCAACTCAAGGACGTGGCTCATATTTGGTTCACTCAATGGAAAGATACTAGGGCTAGGGATGTGGTCCCTATGGCGTGGGAATGCTTTGAGAGGGCTACCGGTTCTTCCCGAGGGAGTTGAGGCAAGGCAAGGTGGAAGAGATCGTGAATTTGAGGCAAGGTTCCATGTCGGTTCAAGAGTATGGATTGAAGTTCACCTAACTTTCTAGGTATTCTCCTTCCATGGTGGCTGAACCATGGGATGAGATGAGTAAGTATGTTTACGGAGCGTTAAATCTGGTAAAAAAAAAGAGCAGGTCCGCGATGCTTTTGGGTGACATGGTTATTTCTTGACTTATGACTCATGCCCAATAGATCGAGGTAGACATGTTGAGTAAGATGGCAAGGGAGAACAAAAGGGTTAGATCTGAGAGTTCAGGTTTTGGCCATCATAGGTTCGGAGGCAGACATCGCTCTTTGTTCCAGAAGAAATCATCAGGGCTCGTTCACTCTTCAGCTAGTGTTCCTACCCAGGCTCCCAGGCCTCATCATGATTAGACTGGTAGAGGATCTGGTTCCTATTCGCAGGGGAGTGTTGCAAAGGGAACTCTTTACCCTTCTTGCAACAAGTGTGGTAGAAGCCACCCCAGTGAGTGTTTGGCTGGTAGAGAGGGATGTTTTGGATGTGGTTAGGTTGGAAACAAGATTAAGGATTGCCCTTCAGCTAAGAAGGGGCAGTGAGGTAGTAGAACTCAGTCTTCTCCAGCAGCACCAGGTGGTCGACCAGCCCAGCAGGGCACTGCTTTTAGTTCTGGTGGTCAGTACCAGAATTGCCTTGATGACATGTCCTTACGCCAGGACCAGGAGAGTTCACTGGATGTTGTTACTGGTATGTTGAAAGTTTTCTCTCTCAATGTGTATGCTTTATTGGACCCCGGTGCCTCCTTATCTTTTCTGACTCTTTATGCTGCTTGCAAGTTTAAAATTAGTCCTGATCAGCTCTAAGAACCCTTTTGTGTTTCTACTCCTGTTGGTGAGTCAGTCCTAGCCAAAAGAATCTATCAAAATTGCACTATCTCAGTCCTTTATAGAGTCACTTCAGCGGATCTAGTAGAGTTGGAGATGACTAATTTTGATGTTATTCTTGGTATGGATTGGTTGTATGCATGTTATGCCTCGGTCGATTGTCGTACTCGAGTAATCAGTTTCAAGTTTCCGAATGAACCTGTCTTAGAGTGGCAAGGTAGTCCTCCATCCTCGAAGGGTCATTTCATATCTTATCTTAAGGCTAGGAAGATGATTTCTAAGGGTTATATCTATCATATAGTTTGGGTTATGGACATAGAGTCCAAAACCCCATCTCTTCAGTCAGGTATGAATGAATTCCCAGAAGTATTTCTCGAAGATTTTTCCGGAGTCCCTCCTGAGCGGTAGATCGACTTTGGAATAGATCTTCTTTCAGATATGCATCCTATCTCTATTCTTCCCTATAGAATGACTCCCGTGAAGCTCAAGGAATTAAAGGATCAGTTGAAAGACCTCCTTGATAAGGGTTTTATCCAACCCAACATCTCTCCATGAGGTGCTCCAGTCCTATTCGTGCGAAAGAAAGATAGTTCCCTCAGAATGTGTATCGACTACTATCAATTGAACAAGGTCACAATCAAGAATAAGTATCCCATTCCTAGGATTGATGACTTGTTCGATCACCTTCAGGGTGCCAGTTACTTCTCCAAGATTGACCTTACATCCGGTTATCATCAGCTTCGTGTTTGAGAGTGTGACATTCCAAAGACAACTTTTAGAACTTGGTATGGTCATTATGAATTTGTGGTTATGTCTTTTGGACTAACAAATGCTCCTGTAGCTTTTATAGATTTGATGAACCGTGTGTTCAAGAAGTATTTGGATATGTTTGTGATTGTTTTCATTGATGATATCCTTATCTACTCTCGAAGTAAGGAGGAGCATGGGGACCATTTGAGGGTGGTTTTGCAAACTCTCAGGGATGGACAATTATTTGCTAAGTTTAGCAAGTGTGAGTTTTGGATGTAGTCTGTTGCTTTTCTGGGTCATATTATGATGAGGGATGGTATTCGAGTTGATTCTCAGAAGATATAGGCAGTAAAGAACTGACCTAGACCCACTTCCCCATATGATATTAGGAGCTTTTTGGATTGGGCTGGTTACTACAAGAGATTTGTGGAAGGGTTTTCTTCCATTGCTGCCCCATTGACTTTGTTGACTCAGAAGAAGGTTAAATTTCAATGGTCTGACCTGTGTGAGAAGAACTTCTTGGAATTGAAGACTAGATTGACCATAGCTCTAGTGTTGGCTCTACCCGAGGGTCTAGATGACTTTGTTGTGTATTGTGATGCTTCTAGGATTGGTTTGGGTTGTATGCTTATGCAGTGTGGTAAGGTGATTGCTTATGCTTCGAGACAACTTAAGATTCATGAGAATAACTACCCCACTTATGATCTTAAGTTAGTGGACGTGGTTTTTGCTTTGAAGATTTGGAGACACTACTTGTATGGTGTTCATATGGATGTGTTCACCGATCATAAGAGTCTTCAGTATGTGTTCACTCAAAAGAAATTGAATCTTCGCCAAAGGAGATGGCTTGAGATTCTTAAGGATTATGATATTAGTGTGCTTTACCATCCGGGTAAGGCCAATGTCGTGGCGGATGCACTTAGTAGGTTGTCTATGGGTAGTATATCTTCAGTTGAGGACGGAAAGAAAGAATTGGCCAAGGATGTTTATCGACTTTCTCAATTAGGAGTTTGCCTTATGGATTCGACAGAAGGTGGTGTTATTGTTCAGAATGGTTCCGAATCATCTTTGGTAGCTAAAGTGAAAGAGAGGCAAGACAGTGATCCTATTTTGCACCAGCTGAAGGGTACATCCAGCAGCAAAACATAGAGGTTTTCTCCCAAAGGGGAGACTGTGTACCTCGATATCAGGGTCAATTGTGTGTTCCTGATATAGATGGGTTGAGATACAAGATTTTGATGGAGGCTCATAGCTCCAGGTATTTTATTCACCCTTGTGCTACCAAGATGTATTGTGACCTATGGGAAGTCTATTGGTGGAATGGCATGAAGAGGGACATAGGAGGTTTTATGGCTAAGTGTCCCAACTGTCAATAAGTGAAGGTAGAGCATCAGCGACTGGGTGGTATGACTCAGGATATTGACCTTCCTACTTGGAAGTGGGAAGAGATTAATATGGACTTCATTATAGGTTTGCCTCGTACCCGAAGACAACATGATTCTATTTGGGTGATTGACAACTGGATGACTAAGTCATCCCACTTCTTGGCTGTTAAGACTATAGATTCAACAGAGGATTATGCCAGACTCTACATTTGTGAGATAGTTAGATTGCATGGTGTTTTATTGTCTATCATTTTGGATAGGGATACTCAGTTCACATCCCAGTTTTGGAGGTTGTTTCAGAAAGGTCATGGTACTCAAGTTAAGCTTAGCACAACCTTTCACCCACAGATGGATTTCCAGGAAGAGCGTACTATTAAGACTTTGGAGGATATGTTGAGAGCTTGTGTGATTAATTTCAAAGGTAATTGGGATGATTATCTACCTCTTATCGAGTTTGTCTACAACAATAACTTCCATTCTAGCATCCAGATGGCTCCTTATGAGGCACTATATGGGCAGAGGTTTAGATTTCCTATTGGTTTGTTTGAAGTAGGTGAGATGGCTTTGATTGGTCTAGTTTCTATTCATGAGACGATGGAGAGGGTTTAGATTTTTAGGGAGAGGTTGAAAACCACTCAGAGTCACCACAAATCATATGCGGATGTAAGGAGAAGAGAGTTGGAGTTTGAGGTTGATGATTGGGTGTTTCTGAATGTGTCACCCATGAAGGGTGTGATGAGGTTTGGAAAGAAAGGGAATATTAGTCCCTGCTATGTAGGTCTTATCAAATTCTAAGGAGGGTCGGTAGTGTTGCTTATGAGTTAGATTTGCCATCGAATTTAGAAGCGGTTCATCCGATTTTCCATGTTTCTTTATTAAAGAAGTGTGTTGGTAATCCGACCTTGATTGTTCCTTTGGAAGATATGAGTGTGAAGGATAGCCTTACTTTTGAGGAAGTCCCCATGGAGATTTTTGATCGTCAGATTCGGAGGTTGAGAAACAAAGAAGTCACTTTGGTGAAGGTCCTTGGGAGAAATCAGCTAGTTGAGGGAGCTACTTGGGAAGCAGAAGCAGCCATGAAAGCCAAGTACCCTCATCTCTTTCCTTCTGATCTAGTTTCAGCTTGAGGTGTTAGTTTCCTCCTTAGTTTGTCCCTCCAACTCTTTTCCATCAGTTTTTCTCATGATCCTAGCATGCATTCATGTTTTCTGAAGTTCATTCTAGCATGTTTTAAGTTGAAAAGCTCAGTTTCATGTTTATACTTTAGTTTTCCTTCTCTGTTGCTTAGTTGGGCTGTTTTCTCTCCAGTTTTCCTTGCTCAATCTTCATTCAAGGACAAATGAACCCAAGGGGGAGATATTGTAACACCCTCAGAATTTGAATCAGCTAACAAACCTTGAACCCAGAAGCTTTGTTGCAACTGTTGATCACCACGGGTAGCTGCCACAGGCATCGGAGCCCCAACAGGCCATGGGGTGCACAGTGCGAAACAACCAGTGGCTTCAAGCTAGTTTCCTTCAGCCCAACAGGCGGTCACGATGGGCGTCATGGGTGAGAAGGCCCGTGGGAACTCATCGTTGGGATCTTCCAGCAGCATTTCTCCTAGATGTCCTCTGCTCAGACGGGCATCACCACGGGCATCGTAGTTGTGAAGGCCCATGGGAGTGTGTCATCAGAACCCTCCAGAACCTCATATTTTTATACAGCTTACCCGAAGCCTTGACCGACAGGCTGTCATAGGCACGACGCCTGTCGGGCAGCCTGTGAGGCGACAATTCTTCTTCAGCTTTTTATCTTTAGTCAGGGGTAATCTAGTCTTTTCCCCTATTCTTTAACTCTTAAGTGAGGTCATTTTGACTATTTTTAGTAGGGTTTTATCCCCTAATAGCCTAAGATTTTCTCATTCTAAGTCATTCTATTCCAAAAGAAGGAAGAGTTCCTCTTCTGCAAGTCTCAAGCTCCAAGCAAGAACCACCATCTTCAACCCTCCATTCTTTTCAACCTAGCATAGAAAGCTTCAATTCAGGTATGTGGGCATTCCTTTCACCCTTATGCCCAAAGTTCTCAAGTTTTATTTTGATTTATGAATTTATGAAATTAGGGTTCTTATCCAAATTGGGAAAATATTATGGGTTTTATTTTAAAGTATCATTCATGAATTCCCATTGATTACCCATGTTTTATTTGAGATTCCTTGAGTGTTTTCAAAAGCCCATGCATAAAAAAGGATTTCTAGTATGATTTCATTGAATTGCATATTTTCAAGTGAAATTTGGCATGTTTAGATAACATGACCTCAAGTATTATGAAATTGCATGCCTAATTCTTCAAGTTATGAATTTAGAACGAAAAATATGTTTTGAATTATGGTATTGCTAAGTTTTAAGGATTTTTGAAGTATGAATCATTTGACATTAGATATGTCTCTATGTTTTAAGAAAGGTTTGGGCATCTAGATATGTCTACCTAAGTTAAGTGAATTGCATGGTATCAGATATACCCTTATGCTTTTCAAACAGATTTGGCATCAGATATGCCACAAGTATAAGTTGAGCTATAAGTATGTTTTGGGTGTAGTTTTGAGCACTGAGTTGGATTGGGTGAGCGTACCCCTTGTATATCCCAGAACTATGTGCAACTGTAGGTTCTTTAAGTCCCCTCTGTGGGCACCAAACAACGTGATCACACTAGTTATGACTTTATACCCTGGCAAGGTATATTGGGTCCTCTCGATGGGGTGGATACATCGGATTCCATGTGGCTCATATGGTTTATTTCAGTTAGCAAACTGTAACGACCGGGTCCTTCATTACAGGTAGTCTAATCGTGCCAAGTTTTAGAGTTAGAAAACTCCAGGTTTGGGAGTTTGAAATTCTGGGCTAGGCTAACCTCGATCGGTTTTGGAGTGAGGTAGAGTCTAGGAAAATCAGGGTAAGGATTGGTCTAGGTGTCTTATTTTGAGCTAGGTTTCCATGTAGCCAAGACATAAAGGAGTCCGGAAGACTTTTTGGAATCGAGTTTGGTTAAGTAGAACTCCCAGAATTGCGTTTGACGTGAAGGGGTTGTTTCGGGTCATCGGAGAAAGTAGGTGTGTTGTAAAATGACAAAAACTGGGAAATTTCTGGACATTATGTCCGTGATGAGCGCAATGGTCTGCCGTAGCGACCTCCGCTATAGCGATGGAAAATACTGCTATAGCGGTGGTCAAGGCGGTCAACACCCACTTAAGACCACTATAGCGGAAGTCATCCACTATAGCGGGATTGCTATAGCAGAGCGGGGACCTCTATAGTGGGCCAACGGGTTTTTAATACAGAAATTTTTCCAAAATAGTTTAGTTTTCTACAATTCATTTGGGAGAAGAACTAGGGCGATATCAGACGATTTTCCTCCTTTTCCCTTCGAATTTCTTCCCTAAGGTAACGTTTCTACTCCCCAATCTTTGTACTATGTTTCTTATGCGGTAGAATTGCTAGGAGGGAACTTGGAGAAAGGTTGGAATAACCTAGAAATGGTAGAACCCAGGGAGGGAAGGGGATTCCAAGCATGAATGTTCTTGGGCATCATTAAAAGTATGTTATTATGATCATAGGTTGTTAAATTCTCTATTTTTATCCGTAAAAATGATAGAAGTAGGTGATTCAATGGTGGAAAAGTCCAGGAAAAAGGTGGGATGATCATGGGTGGCCTGGGGTTTGGGGATTTAGTGTAATCCGGGTATTGTGCAGGCCTTGTGTGTTAATTGTACATACTTGTGTGTTATTTTAGACCAAAAACAAGAAAGGAATCTGGAACACGAGAAAGCTCGGGTTGAATAGAGCTTGGATCATTTCGAGGTAGGGGATGGCTTACGATTTCTGTGAATGTTGTATTGTACTCATATCTAAGTGTTTGTATGAATTACATTACTTAGGGGAGTTGTGTAGAATGTCTAAGTTTCTTGCTTTACAGTCTGTGATTGAAGGGTGTTTGCTTGTTGGTTTACAAGTTGTTTGATCATCTATTTGACTGTGAGTTGTTGACATTCAGTTGGCTCGGGTACCACGCCTGGTACGGGTATAACAAAAGGTTGGCACGGGTACCACGCCAGGTACGGGTATAACAAATGGTTGGCACGGGTACCACGCCTGGTAGGGTTTAATTTTGTTCCATCATTGCATTTTTATTGTTGTGTTGCATTGATTGATATTGGTTCCGTGAGTGGACCGGGCTGCTTATTGAAATGTTTTATTCCTTTGGTGGCCCTTGAGAGACCGGGGAAATTCTGTAGAACTGATGTGTTAGTCTTGGTTTAGGCCGGGTTGTTCATTGATTATTGTGTTGTCTAGAGGGGATCCCAGGGTTGGTCCGGGCTAGACGAAAAGGTATAGTTATTGGTATAGGGTTGTGGCTCAGAGTATAGGCGGTGGATTCATGCGGGAACAAGCTAAGTTGAGACCGGTAGTCAAGGTGTGTCTGTTGATATTGTTGCATATTTTTCCATACCTATTACTTGATATTGTCGTACTGTTTATATATTGTTTATCTGAAAACTGGCTGATGATCTTACCAGTACACAGTGGTGGTGTACTGATATTGCACTTGCTTTTCTTTTGGTGAGTACAGAAAATCTTCCAGCGGCTGAGACGCGACCTCATCTTTAGCACCGATGATTTTTGACTTCAAGGGTGAGCTGTTTGATCAAGCTACCTTGGGCTTATCTTTAGAGTTGCAGTCCACTTGTCTCGGACTTGAAACTATTTTCATATTTTCTTTTGGGGTTGCATCCCCGTATTCTAGATATTGGTAGTGATGTTTGGTACAACGACTTTAAGTTCCTAGGAGGGATTTTCCGCAGGATATATATTAAAGTTTTAGTTTTTGCATTGTTTAATTGCTAGTTTATTTTCTATTTACTGGTTTTAGGCTGTTAGTCTAGGCAAGGGGTTGAACTCTACTGGTTCACTCATCCAGGGGTTGGGTGGGTACCACTCACGATGGTATGGGTCGTGACACGAACCTCCCACATAAACAGTTTCAATTATTTAAATGCATTGTCTCTTTGCTTTCAGATTTCAAAAGTTCCATTATTACTTATGGTTTTCAAGTATATTTTGCCTATGATATTGCATTGTGTCTTTCGCATTCCACCTTTCACAATCATAGCATGATTTCAATTTTAAAGTATGTGTAGCATGTTTACTTCAGATTTTTCATATCTCACATACTCAGTACATCCTATAGTACTGACGTATATCTTACGCTGCATCTTCTTGATGATGCAGATTCAGGTTCGGGTCCTCAGATTCGTGGCTAGAGGTTATACGGTGTCCTAGCTTTGAGTAGTGAGTCTTCATACTTTGAGGACTAGTATCAGTTATCTATCTTTATAGTTTCTGTTTAGTATTTGGAGTTAGCTGGGGTCTTGTCTCAATAACTCATTATTCAGTTTAGAAGCTTTCAGACATAGTAGAGATTCTGTATTTGGGTTTGAGATGCTGTGTGTTATGTTTGAGCTGTTGACTACTCAGTCTATTTATCTCTTTAGTTTGATGCTTCCGTTAAGTTTATCTATGTTTGTTTAAGTCATGCTTTATCCAAGGGTTAACTTGGGGCACTTGTGGTCCCGAGTCCCGTGTTACGTCTAGAGGGTAGTCTCGGGGTGTGACACTCGACCTAACCCACGACCTAATTTCATTTAAAATCCTTCCAATTTAATTTTTCCTCTATTTTTCAAATGCCTATACCGACCCTCCACTCTCCTACTACCTTTGAAACACTTAAACTCCTCCAATTCCCTAAATTCATTCCCTACGCATCCAAATCACTATCAAAATCAACCCACTATCTTTGTTTCACCAAGAGTGCCAAAACAGAGACACGGTGAAACAATTCGGTCGGGGGTCAGCGTGGTATTGATCGAAAGTGTAAGTATTTTCTCATAAGCTTCCAAAATTATACTAAGGTACCATTCCTTCTACAGCAACTCCAAGCAAGGCTGAAAGAAAAGCTTGCTCTAGAATTTCGGCGTTAGCTTGTTGACGAGCCTTCTGAACCTGAAAAGAGTGGATCTGAAAAAGTATATGAGATCAGCTGGACCCAAATGTGGTTTCCCGGACCATAAGGTGAGGGGAGAATACCTAGGCTACTGAAGAGGCAGCACTACAGTTGGTTTCAAGGTTGCACCACAGGCAGCAATTACTTTTCCTCAGTTTGAAGAGGGAGAGGGGTCATCCGATGAAGGAGATAGCAATGGGGAAAATGGTGAAAGCTCATCGAATATTGGGGCTGGAACTGGGTTAGGAAAAGAGTTTGATGATGCTGAGTCAGACACATGTGATAAGAGTTCTACTAGTCCATCCACTCCGGAATCTGAAATCAAAGACAAGCTGAGAAGATAGACTATAGAGACCTGAGGCCTGGGATAACAGGTGATAGTGTGTATAGGTCATGTGGAGAGTGTATGGCAGGGATGCCGTGCAGTCTGATAAGGGCATGCCTAAAAAGGGTATCTTTGAGGAGCCACAGATTCAGAATGAGGGCTTTGCTTCTATCCCGAACATTCAAGCTACATTCACTAACTACCAGTTTGGTTAAATGGCTGAGCCATTAAGCAACTACAATCCTGAGATGGTAAGGGAGTTCTATGCGTCCTGTTTAACCACAATATAATAGCTCCTTCCACTGAGGCAGAGGTTCCAGGATTAGCCTCTACTAACTAGCGTATTAGTGCGACATGCACCCATCGACATATCTGAGCATATAATTCAGCTCTTTCTATTTGGGCCCGAGTATGAGATACCAGTTTATACAACCAAATTTGACCATAGGATAAGGATGATAAGGGATAAACTGAAGATGAGAGACCCGATCCAGAAAGCTAACTTACTGAGATGGGTCGTGCGGTACATTTGTGATCATGGAGAGAATGCAAAATGGGTTAATAGAGGTGATATCAGAAATGTATCCTTGATCTTTGTAGGCAAGTTTTGGTGGGCCATAGTACGGACCCATATTTGTCTGACTCAGGCAAACAACACTCTCACACCAGATCAAGCAGTACTAGTGGCTAGAAATATGGATGGATATGAGATCAACATCCCGTGGTATATCATAGAGGAGATTCATGAGTGGGTGTTCAGACTAAATACTAGTATTCCCTTTCCTTGCCTGATTCATCACCTCTGTATGGATTTGGAAGTCCAGACTATGCCAGATATAGACCACATGATTGAGGTGATGCGGACATAGGATGTTGGGTTGATCAAGGATGATACTAATCCAGTCGCGCATAGACAAGCTTCATCCTCCACTTCAGCTGAAGCTGTAAGAGTTGAGGTACCAGCAACATTAGGAGGTTAGGTTGAGTTGGGTTCTGCAGAGCGGACTACAGAGCATAGTACAGAGATTCTCGATCCTAGGTTAGTACTGCTGCAAAAGATGCCACAGCTACAACTTCTGCACCTTCGACCTCTAGACCATCAGTTGATATTCCCATTGCGCCCATGCACCAAGCTCCTTCTGGTATGGTCACTATCACTGCTAAGTTTCTACATGATTTGGTTTGATGCCAAACTGAGACGGAGCAGCAGATGGCTAATTTTCTAAAGTAGTTAAGGCCCTGGGTGAGGTCTACTGTTATAGCTGCTGAGGTGCGAGTTAAAGTAAAAGTTTAAATGGATATCGATAAGGTCGCTCATGAGATAAATAGGCGAATAGATGGTTTTGATAATCGAGTCACTAATCGACTGTGAGACATACAGATCCCCAACTTAGGCAGCTTACATGCAGAGGTAGCATGTCTCAAAGAGTACATTAGTTCACTAGTCACTCGCCACACCTCTATTATACCCTCCATCCCCGTTGTTGTCCCAGCGATACTAGCATGCATGTTGATCCATTTGCTGATGATGAGGAGCCTGAGCCTCCAAGTTTTAGTGGGAAGAGGGCTCACAATGAGGCTCCATCTAAGGCTGAGTAGGGTCTGAAGAGAGAGAGATGGGATGTCGCCACTGCCATATGGCTGTCCTTAGATGACATGTGACTTCACGAGGAGGCATACCATTGTATACTTTTAGGCGAGTCCTTCAGTTTGGCACCATCTATTGGGGGTGCCATACCTTGTGCTATTGAGATTCCAGAGCTTGCTATTATCGGTGGGGCACCTCCTATGTCTCCTACCACTGTTGACCCTTTGAGTGCGATGGCCACACTGATGCCACTACTACTGCTATGGATGCCATACCAAAGGCCCCATCTATATCACTGAATGCTAGTGCATAGGCTCTTCAGGTATGTTCCTACCTCCCTACGTATTTACTCTTTTTAGTGCATTTGGGATAACACACAATCATTTTTGATAGGGTGGGGGTAGCAGCATTCTGTGTGCTTTTGATGGGTATCTTGGTGAACTTTGAGTAGTCAAGACACCCACTTCATGCCTCAATGTTAAATCAGGCGATGCTTAGAGGCAACCCAAGAGGGAATCATTGTGTATCTGCGTCCTTGGGTTTTTTTTGCTGTGTTCTTTCCCTGAGGACTTTTATTTTTGTGAACTTGTATGTTTAGATAGTTTTTGTGTTTTTAAAAGAAGAATATGAACTTAGTGCAGTCTATGGTTTGCAAATCGACGTTGAAAAAAAATTGAATGAAAAATGGAGACCCCTCCAAATTTTATGTGACATGTTAGCCATTTTTTATAGATTGCCCACTATGGATGTGTGCATGACATTATGTATATGGATGTGATGAATAGCTTAATCTAGGGCATGAACCTAATAGTTAGCAAATCGATAGTATGAATCTATCCCATGTGTGTGTGAGTTGTTTTTGCATCGTTCTTGATGTGTGTGTCAATCCAGAACTTGCCCAATTAGTCTTGCCTAGGCTTTAGGATAGTTGGTTAGAAAATGATCATAGGCCATTTTTGAAATAGCCCACTTAGCCTAAATGACCATCCAAATAAAATTAATATCCCTCGATCCCTGATTTTGAGCCTAAATTGAACCTTTTTGTTGTTTAGACTATTCACCTTTCCTATCTTCTGTGAACCTTTAGTTTGGGCCTGGTCCCTCTTTGGACATTGTGCACCTCAATTCAGGAAAATTGCCTAAGTTGAGGGTGGTTACTGTGAACGTAAATAAGAAGTATGTGGTATGAAAAGAAAAGGTTAGTGATAAAAAGGGAAAATAACGGGTGTGGCATATGTTCTAAAGGAAAAGAAAAGAAAGAAAAAAATATGATGAAAAAGTTGAGTTTGAAATAAAAGTTGCACCCGTCGCTTTATGAAAAAGAAATAATAGAAAGAGAGAATAAGAAAGGAAAGAGTTGGTCTGAAAGTGGAAGAAAAATAGCACAGTGTCAAGGAGGGCATAGTCACTATTTCCTAAATATACCATACCCATCCCCAATCCTGTGTTACAAGCCAAGTAAAGTCCTATGCGCAGCGGAAGATCCTAAATTTGAAACTTTCTACACCAAAAATATTCTCTTAAACGAAGGTATTCGCGCTTGGATGGCGGTCCAACTGTTCAAAAACTGAGGCATAGAAAATAAGGGCAAGCCTATGGTATTGTGCATGCATGGCTTGAACTTCTTTGTGAGAGTGAGTGTTCTGTTCCAGTCCCATGTATTGAATGAATTACAGTGTGATCGAGACTTCTTTGTGGTGAGGGCACTAGAATAACATTGATTGTTGATTGTTAGGGTAAGCATCATCTGTGTATTCTAACTTTTCTATTGATATCGTAACGTCATCCATGGATCCTCTTGTGTTGTACTGATAAATGGTATACATGAACTTATTTTATACTGAGAAGGAGGGGGGTGTTAGTTATGAGCTGAATCGTTTAAACCATCTGACTACCGTAGTTCCTAGTTTTCTTTTACTTAAGCCTCGTTATAGGATAGTTTTGTTTTGTCGCTTGAGGACAAGAAACATTTTTAAGTTGAGAGTGTTGATGTGTCGTGGTTTTATGACACTTTTGATACTTAAATATTGGGATTGGAGTATGTTTCATAGCAATTTTAGTAGATTTAATGCGTTTTTGAGTATTGTACAGGAAATCAAGGATCAAATGCTAAGTTAGGGAAACTGACTTACACGACTGCTAAATTGGCCAAAACTTACTGCTAAACTGACTTCCACGACTGAATTCCACGACTAAAGTCCATGAGCCGTGGAAGCATCCACGAGTCGTGGAAGACAATTCATAGAAACTGATACTGCAAAGGTGCATGGAGCCTGATTTCCATGATAGGTTTCCATGAGCCATGGACCTATCTACGAGCCGTGGTTCTTATCCGTGGAACTAGTTCAGAAGAGGAGCAGGAAGCCTGATTTCCACGACAAGTTTACACGAGCCATAGACTTATCCAAGAGCTGTGGTTCCTATCTGTGGAACTTGATCAGAGGATGGAAAAATTACCTGAGTTCCACGAATCATAGAAGGATCCATGGATCGTAGATGGTGTCTGCCGAAGCTGCCGAACCCAATTTTCCTAGTTTAATTAGGATAGGATTTGTAATGTCTATAAATACTCTTCCTAGGTTTTCTTTTAGGTTTTATGCTCTATTATTTGTTGGAAACAACTTAGAAAACAATTGGTACTACATTTTTCTTGGTTTTGAGAGATTAATTCATCCATTGGTTCTTGGTTATTGATTCTTCTTTAATAATTAAAGACTCCGGCTTTCTTTATTTCATCTCGTAAGTATATGATTATGAACTCTTCAACAAATTTTGATTGTTTTCTTATGAACATGAGTATCTAAATTCACAACTAGGGTTGTGGGAACCATGATGAATTAACAAAGTAGGCAAAGTACTTAGAAATTCTAGGAAGGTATTTATGCATGTATTATTCTTCCCTTTACTTTGATTGCTTTTTAATGGTGCATAATGTTAGAATTCAACTTATTCTTACTTGCCAGACCAAGAGGTAACAAATGGGAAAAAGGATGTTACAATGGAGATTTGAGGCTACCAACCCTCATCTAATAGCTTGACCTTGTCCGGGAATAACTAATTTGGGACCAAAGGTAAGGGTTAGTAAAGCATACACCTATAGACGGACCAAGTTTCATGGTTAAATTCTTATATCTAGGGACCAACCATTTAGTTGAACTAAACTTACCGATCTTACATGCTAAGCACCAGAATAGTTTGCTAGTGCAATGCCTTACTGCGTTATGAACTCATGGGCAACATAGTCCTAGTCCATTGTCTCTATGAATTACAATAATATTGATACTTACTGTTACTTATTTCTTATAACTTTACAAACATTACTTGTTACTTAAAACACCCTATTGGGGAAATAAGACGTCTAAGAGCGCAAATACGCACTATTGACCTAGGTCCTACTATATTTCCTGTGGTATCGATCCTAACCTTGGCTAGGTTCTATATTTGACCAACAAATGCTTTATACTTCCTTTTGGAGGTGTAATTTAGGCTTATTATCGATCCCTCATCCTCTAAAGAGGTGAACTTGAGTTCATGTTTAAATTTATATCCACAATTACACTTGACACCTATATGGTAAGTGTGATGGACGACCAATGTATATAAGTTAAATTATTAGTTTTAATTATCTTCCCTCTCTACTCAAATCTATCTGTTTCAAATCAACTACTTTCCTGGACATGCATTACCGAATCACTCATAGTTATTAGTAATATTATAAAGTAGAAATATGGATTGAAACTTTGAGAAATAGTCAAAAGTCAAAGGGTATTCCAATGAAAATGTAATGTAACTTTTGGGGTCTCACACAATGAAAAAGCAGGAATCCATTCGTCCATTAACCCATTGGTCGCTTAGCATACATGGTATGAAACACGTGCTATGATATTCTTACATTATATTGATGTGTGTACTCGACTGATTACTTAAACATGTGCGGAAACTTAAAAAATGATGAGCATGCTAACCTTGAAATATAAATCAAATATCCTTTATAAAGTTTCAATGCATAAATAATGAAAATATTTTTCAACAACCGACACTTTACTAACTTTTCTAGCCTCTAGTATAGAGGATAGTAATAATTTGTCGGGACAAGACCCCGAGCTAACTTTATACTCTATCATGATTAATGAACTAATCAAACTAATTGAAGCCCTCTAAAAGCAAAGAGGCATCACCAATGTTGAGAATGAGATAATCTAAGAATGTGCCTACTATCTAGACTATGTACCTAAATCTGTATCATAAAACGATGCAGCGCCAAGATTTATTTAAGGTTCGATTACCATCAGTTGAAGATTAGAGATTAGATATCCCTAAGATAGCTTTAAGGACTCAATATAGCCATTATGAGTTTCAAGTTATGTCATTTGGTTTTTCTAATGCCCTAACAACATTTATGAAGTTGATAAATGGGGTGTTTCGACCATATTTGATTCTTTTGTAATTGTTTTCATTAATGATATTTTGGTGTATTCGCATAGCAAAGAGGAGCACAGACAAAATTTGAGAATTGCTCCAGAAGTTGAAGGATGAGTGGTTGTTTGCTAAGTTATCAAAATGCGAGTTTTGGCTCAGTTTTGTAGCATTCTTAGGGTACATGTAGGATCCAAGGATTACATTATGGTAGATCTGACCAAGATACATGCGGTTTGAGATTAGACTAGGTCTACTTCACCTATCAAGATTTAGAGTTTTGTTGGTTTGAAAGGTTACAATAGAGAGTTTGTGAAGAGTTTCTCTTCTATTGCATTTGACTTGATCAAATTGACCCAAGGGAATATTGTATTCAATGGTATGATGAGTGTGAAGTGAGCTTTCAAAATCTCAAGACTTTGTTGGATTCAGCTCCTATTTTAACTTTAGCTATAGAAGTTGAAGGATTTATGATGTATTGTGATACTTCTTGGATTGGTCTTTATTGTGTTTTGAGGCAAAATGGGAAAGTCATAGCTTATGCTTCGAGCCAGTTTAAGGTCCATGAGAACATCTACCCTACTTATGGCTTTGAGTTGGCAACAATAATACTTGCTTTAAATATTTGGAGGCACTACTTGTATGGAGTTCATTATGAGGTTTTCATCGATCATCGTATCCTACAGTACATATTGAACTAGAAGAATCTAAATTTGAGACAACAAAGGTGGTTGGAGTTGCTTAAGAATTATGACATGACTATCCTTTATCACTCGAGCAAGGCTAATGTGGTGGCAGATGCCTTGAGTAGGAAGGTGGTCAGTATGTATAGTCTTTCCTTGTGATATTCTAGGAGCGGCCTTTGACTATGAATGTTGAGATTTTGGCAAATAGTTTCCTGAGACTTGAAATTTCTAAGCATGGTAGAGTTCTTGCATGTGTTGAGGTACAATCACTTTTGATGGAACATATTAAGTCCATATAGTTTGAAGATAGAAAGTAATGTATAAATCCGGATAAAGTGTTGAAAGGTGAAGCTAAGGAAGCAATCATTCACCAAGAGGGTATTCTGAGGATTGAGGGTTGAATTTGCATTCTTAAAGTGGATGATATAACTAGGGTGATTATAAATAAGGCTCACAGTTTGAGATTTTCTATTCACCTATGAGCAACAAAGATGTACCATGGTTTGAAGTAGCACTATTAGTAGTGTAGTATGAAGAAGGACATCGTGGACATTGTGTCCAAGTGTATGAATTGCCAAGAAGTGAAATATGAGCACCAGAAGCCAGGTGGGATGCCTCATAAAATGCCTATACCTGAGTGAAAGTGGGAGCATATTGCTATGGACTTCTTAGTTGGGTTGCCTCAGGCTTTCAAAAAATTCGACGCTATTTGTGTCATTGTGGATAGATTGACCAAATCTGCACATTTTGTGCTGATTTGGACTACCTATAATAGTGAGAGGTTGTCCAAGATCTACATTCGGAAGATTGTTTATTTGCATGGTGGGCCTATTTCTATCATTTCTGATTGAGGTACACAACTTACATCATATTTTTAGAGTTCTATGCAGAAGGAGTTGGGTACTTAGTTGGAGCTTAGTGCATATTTTCATCTTCAGATAGATGGTCAGTCTTAGTGGACTATTTAGGTTCTTGAATATATGCTTCGGGCATGCGTCAGTGATTTTGGTGGTTAGTGGGACCAGTTCTTGCCTTTGGCAGAGTTGGCATATAACAACAATTATTATTCCAGCATTCAGATGGAACCATTTGAGGCCTTGTAAGGTAGGAAGTGTAGATCTCCAATTGGTTAGTTCGATTGCCTTTGAGGTTACGCCATAGGGTACAAGCCTATTGAGAGATTCCATGGATAAAGTTAAATGATCTAGGACAGTCTGCTTATAGCTCAGAGTTTGCAAAATAGCTATGCGGATAAAAGGATTCGTGATTTGGATTTCGTGGTTAGAGATTGTGTTTTGTCAAAAGTATCACCCATAAAGGGTATGTTGAGGTTCGGAAAGAAGGAAAAGCTTAGCTAGAGGTTTATTGGCCCATTTGAGAATCTTTAGCATATTCAGGAGGCAGCCTATGAGTTGTCATAGCCTCTCAATCTTTTAGTTGTGTATCCTATTTTTCATGTCTCCATGTTAAAGAAGTATCATTCAGACAGTTCTCATGTGATTCAGTGGGACTCGGTGGATTTGGATCATAATCTAATTTTTCAGGAGGAGCTCGTGGATAGATAGATTCAAAAGTTGAGATCAAAACAAGTTTTTTCAGTAAAGGTTCGGTGGTGGCATCACCTAGTTGAGGAGGGTACTTGAAAGACCGAGTTGGACATTGGGAACATATATCCCTAATTTTTTGACAATTCAGGTATCTTCGTATTCTATACGTTTGAGAATGAACATGTGATTTAGTGATGGATAATGTAACAACACTTATAAATTCTTTATGATCTTTGTGTGTTTTGATCATTTTACCCCTTTTCGTAGTTGTATTATGGTATTTATGGTCTGTGGGGGTGGGTGGCATGACTCTCGAGGTGGTTTGATGGGTTCTAGATGAGATTTTCATTTTTTAAGGTTGGAAAGTTGAAAAGGTTAACTAAAGTCAACAGTTAAGGCAAATGAACTCAAAATAAAATTTTGACAGTTTCATCAACTCTGGAACATGATCTTTAAATTTGTTGAACATTTGGTTCAAGTACCACGACATTCAGATGAGTTTTGAGTCATTTGATGGATGTTTGGATATTTTTAAGTTATGAGTTGACCTCAGTCAAAATCAGGTCAAGATAACCCAGGATCGATGTTTTGATAGTTACAAGAGGTTCAAAATGTCATTCCAGTATAGTACCATATTTAATTTGTGTTCACAAGATTTCAAAGGAATATCGAGGGTCCATTTGGGAATTTTGGAGTTGTAGGATTTAGCTGGTTTTGATGTTTGCTGGTGCAGGTGTCTTTCTTCTTTTCATTCGCAAAGATACCATCGTGATCACGAAGAAGGAGCTAAGATGGTCATCACAATCGCGGAGAGTAAGTTGGTCAAATTTGGGTGACGATTGGTTTGGTCAGCTCGTTCATGACTAGACCATCGTGAAAGTGATGAGGGTCCCGAAATTGGGAAGAAGGTTCTACCTGGACAATTTTGAAATGTCATCTTCAAATATATACCCCATAACTTAATTTTTGGAGCTTGGGGATTCATTTTTTGGGAGATTCAAAAGGCAAATTTCAAGGATTCTTCATTGGGCATGAATCTTAATTAGTATTTACTTATTCCCCGATACTTTGTAGATGATTTTACTTTCAAATCCATGATTTAAATTGGGTAATTTGGGCATTTTTGGGATAAAGTTATGAAATCACATTTTTGAGTTCTGAAGGTCGAATTTAGCTCCATTATTGATGAAATTTCATATTTCAGATCCTTACGTTATGGATAACATGAATTTCCAATAAAATTCATAGACTCGGGGTTGACTTTTTTGATCCAAAAAAGAAGTATAGCAATATGAGTGTTTACGAATTCATGTACTTATGTAAAATTCATATTTAATCAGATTGGGATAGTTTGAAAGCTCTATGAAAGGAAAAGCTATGATTTGAATTTTTGGGCTTCGTTTAAGGCAAGTTGAGAATTTTTTTTGACTCTTTTTCAAAATATTTGTGTTAATTGATTGTATAAGGGAGCAATGGGTTTAAAGGGTCACATATAGGTAAGATGATGAGAATCTTTATTGGTACCGATGTAATGTGAAGGGTTTAAGTAATTAATTGACTTATTTGGACTGATTCTTTAAAAGATAGCATATGTTCAATATTATGTGTAGAAGTCTAATATCATTGGTCTCACTGATTTAGATATTCTATGTATGACGGGTAGGCATTATAGGAGAAATATTACATACTCTTTGAACATTTCTTGATTGAAGGCATTCTAATATCCCTTCTTGATGAGTATCTCTGGTATTTGAAGCATTTTATTATATTTTCATATGCGTTCACATGAATATTATCTGTTGAATTATAAGGTCGAACTTCGAGGGATGAACATTAGGATCCAAAGGTTATGAGATACATGGTCTTCTTTGATATACTCTTTAATGGCCTAAGGGCATGATCTAGACTAAGTAGTTATACGATATTTCTCCAATGACCTAAAGGTAGGATTCAGAGGTAGTCTATGGACCTCACGAGTCTCCATAAATTCAAACTAGCTAAGGTGGCGTATGTATATAAGTTTCTTTCTAGGTTGAAGGCATATGCATCATATGCCCTCATTTCATCATTATATTTGATTTGCACTGTTATTGATGTGAAAAGTGACTAAGTGAGCATGAAAGTTGTTTTATTGTCCTTATTCTGACTTGGCTGCGATTTGAAATATTTGAACCTGAATTATATTCATGTGTTATTATCACTATATGTTATTCTATATATGTGTTAGTGGAATAAATGGTAGTTTCTGAGTATTGGAATAAATTAATTTAGGACCGACCCTCTCCATCACTTTGGATTTTGATCAGTTGATAATGCTGCTGAGTACACGTATATTTCATACTCACCCTTGACTTTACTACACATTTTGTACAGGTTTGCCTAGTATCTTCGGCCAGTGACAGTAAGCGGTTTTTGGAGTGGATTATCTCAAAACTTGAGGTAGTGCTTGACTAGTCCGCAACACTCTTGGACATCATCTATGTTTGAGTCTTCTCATATTTCCTTTTGGATATTTCCTTGTTCGGAGTTGCATTTAGATATTAGATGGCTTGTACTAGTGATTTTCAGGTTTTGGAGTGGAGATATTATTATTTTTCTGCATTTTGACTTTGAGTTTGTAATAGAGTTTGATTATGACGTATTCTATTTTTAACTGTGATTATTCACGTATTAAATTAAGATTTGAAGTTGTGTTTTGGGTAGGCTTACGTATATGGTGAGTTAGATAGGTGCCATCACTTTTTTCAGATTTTGGATCATGACAGAAGGCCTCCAGGAAACATGTGACCATTGGTAATTTACCAAAATTGGGTTGTTTCAAGTTTCTGCTCAGTTGCTTCATTCACAAAACTTTAAGTTTTGTTTTGGGATCTAATCCTAGATTGTCAGTGATCTTGCAAGGAGAGTTCTTTTGGATGAGCATGAAGAGAATTTTAGAAGCTTATAATTTTTTATTATTTGTATTTCAACTTTGACCTCGTAATTCTTTTTAAAAAATAGTTTTATTATTGTACATAAAAATAAAGAGGTTAGGGTGCGAATCATAAAAATAAATAGGACAAGATCCAAGTTATGAAATTATACACATATTAGGGTGCAAATCACAATAGACACTTATGGTAACTTGACCAAATAACTGTGTTCACACAAAAAATGAATTACGAGAATCTAATATATTAGCTATATTCTACAATCAATAAATAAATATTGACCAAATGTTCAAATATGGCGAATGATTTATTATTCTTCTAAAAGAGAGAAAGCTACATATATGATCCTATTAATTGCATCCTCATCTATCTTCAAAAATATTTTCTTTTTTCTCAATTTATTTATCTATAAATAGTCCTCAATATTTCATCTCCAAACTACATTACTTCTCATCTATCATTCTTATGTTTTTCTTTAGAGTAATTTTGTTTCTTTTGTATCTTTTATAAAGATATTCTAATCTCTATCTTCATAAATATATGGCTTGTTGAAATGAAATAAACACTTGGCGAGGCATAGTTCCTTATATGTCATCAATTTCAACAATTAATAGTGCTCAAATAGAGGTATGTTGCCTTCTAACTGTGATTACTTTATCAATGTTATTTTTTTTACTTAAGATGCATGACTCGTCCGAATAGCTTTTTATAAAAGGTTTTGATATTTATTTTAATTTGTAAATTAGAGAAGTTCTTTTACAAAAATCGAGGAGGGGTGGTGGTGGTTATGTTTATGGGGATTCTTTCTTTTTTGCTAAAGAATTTTTTTTTACGTAATGAATTTTTGATTGATGCCAGAAAAACTTGAATAACTAAACCATTAAGCTTTTTGCACTGATATTTTAAGAATATTACTTAAGGAACAAAGTTTTGTATTTGTTTTTCTTCAGACCTCCCATTCTGAAATTTTTTAGATCTAGTTGCGCAGTTAGAGATTTTTTTATCCTTCCAATTTTACCAAATATTCTCGAAGGGACTAGTTAGGGATTCTTCTTTTCATTGTGTGGCTTCTCCAAATGGTGGTCAGAATAATAGTTGTACTTCACTAGTCATGAAATCAGTTTAAATACTAATACATAATACAAGACTCTAATTAATAGATAATCTAATAAATTAATATCTTAATATTTAAATTTTTTTCTCACAATGACCTAAATATATGATAAAAAAACTATTGTTTAAAATCCAGAAAAAGTTACACTGACTAGCTTAAGCAACATTTCTATGTTGATTTTCTCTTCAATAGCAGAATTATGTTGGATGTTCAATAGTACTCCAAAATTGTCTGGGAAGAAGAGAAGATTAATTACTGCCACAGTCACCAGCACTATTGATGTTAACTTTATAATTGTACCTTGTGAAGGTGAATTTAACTTTTACGCAAATTAAACTAGACAAGGTTGGTAGAAATTTTACTACTAAGATAGTAAAATATTATTATAAAGAGGTCGATCTAACTATATATATTTTTTATTATGATGATTTTGGACTCAGAATATGAAAACTAGCAACACTTCACAAAGGAAACAGAAGCTAATGAACGAAAAATAAATATCACTTATTAAGAAGACCCTTATGGATGAACATGATATGCAGCGTGAAGCTTATGGTTGACACTGAAGCCAATAGAGTTGCCTTTGTAGAAGTTGATAACTTTTTTTGTTTCTTTATAAGCTTAATTTACCTTCCAATTACAACTATTATCAACCGAACTAATAGTGATAGAAGGGGACGAAATATGATTGGCTGTATTGGAAATATATATATCAAAGTGTTTAAAAATATAAATGAAGCCTATATGCAATCCAATCAAACAAAGGATGAACTCCTCATGTCAAGTGAATCAAAATCTTGATCTGAAGCCTTGCAGTTATTTCATGCTACTCCAAATAATTTTTTAGATAACGATTGGGGTTATGTTATAGGACTAATAGTGTTGATAACTGATGATTTGTCGATAACCCCTTTGTCTATAATATTTAGCTTGTCGATGCTCAATATGTGCAGTAATATACAATCAATTGCTAACTTGAAGTGAAGACAATTGAGTTTGGTGTTTATGATGCTCTAAGATTTATAGAAGCATCCTTCCGATTGGAAGAAGCTTCTAAAAATCATCAAGGCCTCATTAACATCAAACTCAATTGCCTTAACTTCAAGCTTAGTAATTTATTCTGCATTACTGCACATATTGAGCATCAACAAGCCAGATATCATACACAAAGAGATTACTGACAAATCATCAGTTACCGTATACACTTTTAGTCCTTTAACATAACCCTCATCATTATCCAAAAAAATATTTGGAGTAGCGTGAAATGACTGCAAGGCTTCAGACCAAGATTTTGATTTACTTGTCATTAGTAGTTAATTTTTTGTTTGATTGGACTGCATATAGGCTTCATTTAGATTTTTAACACTTTGGTATATATTTTCAATACAACCAACCATATTTTGTCCCCTTCTATCATTATTAGTTCGGTTGATAAGAGGTGCAATTGGAAGATGAAGTAAGCTTATAAAGAAATAAAACAAGTCGTTTCCAGCTTCTACAAAGACAACTATATTGGCTTCAGTGTCAACCATAAGTTTCACGCTATATATCACGTTCATCCATAAGGGCCTTCTTAATAAGTGATATCTGTTTTTCGTTCATTCGCTTTCATTTCCTTTGTGAAGTGCTGCTAGTTTCCATATTCTGGGTTTAAAATCATCATAGCTAAATATATATATATATATATATATATATATATATATATATATCGTTAGACCGACCTTTTTATAATAATATGTTACTATTTTTGTAATAAAATCTCTATCAACCTTGTCTAGTTTAATGGTGTAAAAGTGGGCTTCATCTTAACAAGGTACAATTACAAAATTAACATCAACAGTGTCGGTGACTATGGTAATAACTAATCTTCTCTTCTTCTCACACAATTCTTGGAGTACTATTGAACTTACAACATAATTATGCAATTGAAGAGAAAATCAACATATAAATATTGCTTAAGGTGGTCAGTGTGACTTTATCTAGATTTGAAACAATAATTATTTTACCATGTAGTCAGGTCATTATGAGAAAAATTTATAAATATTAAAATATTAATTTATTAAATTATTTATTAATTAGATTCTTTTAATTGTATATTAGTAATGAAATTGATTTCAATGACTACCGAACTAAAAATGTTATTCTAACCACCCTTTGAGAACATTTGATAAAATTGAAAGGATAAAAAAAAATTAAATACGTGCAACTAGATCTAAAAATTTTTAGAATGGGGGGGGGGGGGGGGGGGGGGCCTTGAAGAAAAAAAAACACGAAACTCCATTCTCAAAATATAAGTGCAAAAAGCTTAAAGGTTTAGTTATGCAAGTTCTTCCAACATCAATCAAAAATCTATTAGGTAAACATTTTTTCTTTAGCCAAAAAGGAAGAAGCTCCTGTAAGTACCTAAAATTTATTGAATTCAAATTCATAAAATATTTGAATCACATTAAATTTAAGATATATTTAGTCGAAATAAATTATGGGCTAATATAATTAGATTAGCTATTTAAATTCAATAAATAGAGATTTAATTAAAATTCAATTTAAGTGGACCAGTCTATTTAATTGGGCAACAAATGATGAGCTCACTTTACTAAGCTCAGGATGTCATCTTATTCTAGCGACCCAATTTGGTGTTACGTGTCAAATGACATGGCATGTCAAGTCAAGTAAAGGAGCCAATAGGATCATGCCACATATCTAAATAGATGCAGCATACCTAGTCAAATTAAAGGCCAATAAAAATATGTCACGTGTACAAGTGACATGTTCTAACCAATCAAATATTGTCATGTCACTCAAATTTGATTGACCGAAAGAAGCATGTCTTCATCACAATTCCTCCATTCTACAACTATAAATAGGGTTCTCTATAATTAAGAAAAATCAGCAGAATTCTAATAAGAAGTCAGAGAGAGCTCGTTAATCAAACGCCACAAATTTCTCTACAAGCTACAAGTTCAAGCATTCAAGCACCCAAGCTCAAATACACTTTAAGATCAAAATGAAGATTTATAAACAAGCTTCAAACCCTTGAATTCAAGTATAAGTAAGATTAAGTTCATCAAGATTCAAGATCAAGCTAAAAAATACTTGAATTTATATTCGAAAAGAAGAATAAGAGGATTCAAAGTGATTGTAATACTCATATATTCAAATTAAATACTGCGATTATTGTGATATTTTCTAGTTTTGATTATTATTTTCTCGATGCAAAATTTATCGTCTACAAATTCTGGTATGCCCAGTGGGACAATCTCTACCTCTCATCTCAACTTTTCTAATCATCAAAGTTTAAGAAAATTAAAATGAATTTCAAGAAGATCAACTCCAAATCAACTTCCTCTAGGGATACTGACTCTAAGTTCTCTGCTGAAGTGGAAAACACCCTCAGAGTTACCTTAGGAAGTTGCATACTAGTTATGATAAGTAAATCGAGCATGATAAGAAAACAAGCGCTCCAAGTTCCATCTACATCAACTCCAGTATTTGGATTTTCATCCCCAAAAGGAGGTAGATCCTCCATCAATGCATCAGAAGGGGGAAGCAATATTGCTGAAAGGATTAAAAAAAATCTAGCTCTACTTAATCTCTCTAGGTCCAGGAACTCTTCCACGAAAAAAGATGATGATTTAAGTGATGGATCTTCCCACTCACGCCACGTGATATAAGCCCATCAAAGATCAACTTATGCGATAATCCATGTTACTCTCTAACATCACCAAAAAGTATGCAAGTGATGTTGACTGATGCTTGATCTATGGAGGAGCAACTTACAAACTTTATGAAGGTAATTGAAGGTTTGACCAAGTATATGCACAATATTCAGGAGGCTCGAATCGATAAGTTCATGGATAAGATGGATGGATTAATGGACGAAGAATCCAGCCATGCACCTGGAAAGGCTCCAGAAGTTCAAGAGACAGAACCTCATATGAAATAAACACCGCTTTCCCAGGAAATTCTAATCTCTTTTGAAGGGATGATCCCACTTGATAGGCTGAAGGAATTTATTGAAGGGACCATCAAAGACAAGTATGAAGTTAATACCAAGTCTTCCCTTATGTATGCCAATTTGTACACTGCAAGAATTGATAGCTTCAAAGATGCCTTCCGGTTATCAACCCCTCAAATTTTAACAGTTTGAGGGAAAAGGAACCCAAAGCAACATGTCACACATTTTTTCAAGACGTGTAATAATGCTAGGACCTACGGAGACTATCTTGTTAAGCATTTCATCCGCTTTCTAAAAGAAAATGCTTTTGACTAGTATAAAAATCTCGAGCCTAATTCTATTGATAGTCGGGAGAAACTAGAGCATGAGTTCATCCATTACTTCGATAGCACGAGGCGTAAGGTGAGCATGGCTCACCAAAGTAAGGATGAAATAATTATCAATTTCATCAATCAATGTAGGAATGCAAGCCTAATTCGTAAAGATAGACTCAATGAAGCTTTTGGAATAAAAATGTACATCCAAAGAATGCAATACGCTGGGAACTTCTATATATCTTACAAGGAATAAAGCCAAAGCCCTTTGAAGATCTAGCTACCCGTGCTCATGATATGGAGTTGAGAAAGTCTTCCACTGGAAAAGAAGTGATGCCCATCCATGACCCTCGCAAAGGAAAGGACAAGTAGGAACCCAAGAGATGGAGCAAGTTTGTAACCAAAAGTAATAATAAAAAATCCATGAACGTCAATGTATCACCTATGAAGTTTACTATGAAGGTGAGAAAGAAGCAAAGCATGATGACAACTTTCTCTCAAGAATGCCCAAATTGGAAGTTGACCTTGAAGGAGATACATGAAAGGGAATATCCCTTCCTTGATTCTGACATTCCTAAATTTTTTTACGAATTGTTGTAGATAAAGCTCATTGAGTTACTACATATGAAGCAACCTAGTGAAGTTAGAAGAATTAACAACCTGAACTATTACAAGTATCATGGGCTTGTCGGTCACTCTCTTGAGAAGTGTTTTGTTTTCAAGGATAGAGTTATGTAATTGGCTGATGAAAAAAGATTGTGCTTGATGATGAGAAATAAAGTTCTAATCAAATATCCATCACATTTGGATCTCTCGATTCAATTCGAATATGCAGCTTTGAAGACCATAAAGAAAAAAAGACCATTGGAGCAAGATAAATCCCAAATTAATGAAGGTTGAATTCTGGTGACTAGGCGGAGATGCCATAAAACAAGTCCATAAAAAGAATCATTTGAGAAACCAATTAGGATGGTGAGGAGAACAAGGAAGCATAAATCAGTTGAGCATCTAAAGAAGGCAAAAGTAGAGGTGCATCACTACCAAAATCATAACTTCGAGTGACTTTAAAGGAATTCTTACCATGTTGGTACCGTATGAAGACTGCCAAAGACAACATCGAGGCATCATATTTTAATATCGACAAAGAAGAAGCTAACAATGAAAGCCTATCAATGGTGCTTCCTTCATCTTCTGAAAAGCTTACTAAACTTCCTTTCCAAGAAGTATATGCATGTGATTAAAGAATCATATTTACAGATGACGGTCTTCTATTTGGTGAAATGCTACATAATTATCCTTTGTATATGGTAGGTCATGTGATAGAGAAGAGAATACATAGAATGTTGATAGATGAGGGATTTGAAATTAACATTCGGCCTATTTTCATGATGAAGGAGCTTGGAATCACAATGAAAGAACTTACCAAAAGTCATTTGATGATCCAAGGATTCAATTAAGGGGGTCAGAGTTTCATAGGTTCTATCAAATTAGAGATCTATATCGACGATTTAAGGTCAAGTGCATGGATGCATGTGATCAATGAAAAGACTTCATACAACATATTGCTTGGCAGGCCTTGGGTGCATGAGAACAAAATTGTCTCATCCTCCTACTATCAATATTTTAAGTATCTCGAAGGTGGAATTAAAAGGAAAATAGTTGCTGATGATAAGCCATTCACTGAAACTGGGTCACACTTTTCCGATGCAAAGCTCTATTTGAAGAGTTACAATGTGAAGGAGGCAAAAATTGATGACATCATAACAACCAAGTGTGATAAGTTTAAAATAAAAAGATCCAATATGGTTGTCAGAAAATTCAAAGTAGACATTAAGGATCCTCACTCCATTTTGAGTAAATGGAACATTGTGGCCTTGAAAAGGAAAGCAACTCATGTACTTCGCTATATTCCAAAGGTGAAGAAAGAGGAAGGTCAATCATCTAACACCCAAGAAAGTGTACTAAATGGACTAACTCTTTCTATCAAACGGATTGATGCAATGAACTTATCCTCAAAGCTGCTTGGAGAGTTTGTGGCTTAAAATCCACTGCAAAATATGACACTCCATATGAAGCATACAAATGAAGATTTCGATCCAAATGCTTACAAGTTATTAGCGAAGGGTGGATATAAACCCAATGTAACATCAAAGTTAGGGAAACTTCCATAAACTACTAGGCAATCATGTGAAGGCTAGGGAACAAGAAACCACCGCCAGTTCACATCTCCATAAGAAGGGCAAGTACCAATCACATCCCTGTGAAAGATAAATCTGTCGCTTTCAACAAAATGCTTTCTGTCCTTGACAAAAATGTTGTAGGTAAGTCCTGAAGTTAAGGAAAATGCTTATATTATATTTCAAATATTAATATATTTTTTAAAGATGAGAAATTATACAACAAAGATAGTATATATTCAAGATACTTATAAATTTCTTGAAGATACAACCTAAGGAATCACATATGCTCAAATAATAGTTACACATATTGATATATATTTTGAGTTTAGAAAATAATAATATTTTTTTATGACTAATGAGATTATGATAGTCCTAAAGAAATTAGAGAACAAGTCCCTAAGGAAAAGATGTCATAAAGGACCTAGCCTTAAAGAGAAGGTTAGTAGACTGATAAAAGTTTGCATAGAGGCCAATCGCCAAAAGTATACTTAAGGGAGATACCCCAAGTAATTTTAAAATTTATCAATTTTAAAAGTCTATTTAATATGAAATATTGTAATACGATTGATGGTGACATGAGAGGTTGTATAGTGTTAAGAGAGATAGGATATTATGTTATACAAAGTTAGCATTCAAAGAAACTACTATAGTTAGGAAAAGGAGAATACAAGGAAGAGTAGAGATTTCCTCTTGTTGGCAACTAAAGGATGTTTGTTCCTTCTAAATTTAATGAGTAATTCAAGTAATTCAAATTAGGCTTGAATTATGTGATGTTCAATTAACCTCCTTAGTATAGTGTTCAAATTACTGTATTGTGCACCTTCTTATCGAAACATGTATGCTTGTTGGTTGTAGAGTTGATATTCAGGAAAGAATAAATTTTAGGATAACATTAGCTACAAAGGAGTAATAGAGTTAATATAGTGAGACTTAAATTTTTATGCTAATGAGTGTGAGAATATCTAAATAGTGATACCTCTTGTTGGAGTTTGTGTGTGATAGATAACTGTTATGGATCCTAGTGAATAGGATTCGAGCATCTATGTCAGTCCAGAGAATGATTGATGTACCTCCATAGGTTAGTAGTCCCAGTGAAATAGGGATACTCTCCCTACTTGATTTACCTTAAAGTATGGCATTCGCCTGAAAGAATGACACTGTGATTGGTTTGAATTGCCCTTCAGTGTACAATGTGATTACTTATTGATTCGCCTTGGTTGGTATGATTTGATGAATTACTTGACTCAATTTTTGACCTTGAACAGTCTGACATAATTCATGAAAAAGGTGACTTAAAATTGATTAATCTTCCACAGTTGAGAATTTTTCTAAGTTTCATGATTTACTCTATCACTGAATTTGAATTATTTTATTAGAGCTATTTTCATTATTATTATTATTATTATTATTATTATTATTATTATTATATTAGATTATACGAACTCTTGCCTCAAGGCACTTACTGAGTACCTAGTACTTAGGCATACCACTATTATTTTTGATGGTATATATATGTTAGATAGCAGAGAAGATCAACATGTACATATAAATCATTCAGACTAGGAGTACTTGGTGCTTTCAAATTGTTGGTGAACCCACATTCTTGTTCATGGGGTTCCATAGAGTGTTTTATTATTTTTATTGGCTTCAGGTCGTGTTTTGAGTTAGCCTATTTTTGAAACTCCATAAACAAATGTGGTGCTATGGGTAGAGAATGCTAAAGTCATTAGTGACTTGTATCTCTATTTTTCTATGCTTAATGAAATATTAAAGATATTTTATTAGGATATAGGATTGTTTTGATAATTGACAAGAAGCATAAAACAGGTCGGTCAAACTGGTCCATAGGGCACCAGCTCACAGGAATCCCAAGAGATGTAGGACTGTGACATGTCAACTCCAAGTAGGCAAGAAGGTTGATGTAATTAAGTCAGCAAAGAGATCTGCAAATACGAATGAAGTAGAGTTTGACCACAACACCAATGAAGGCACGAGTTTGAGTACAAGAAATAGTCTCACTTGAAGTAGAATTCTAAGCAAGTAGAGTTTGGATGCAAGAAAGAGTTCAAATGAAAGAAGAACTCCTCGAGGAGTTGTGCTTAAATAGTAGAGCTACTATCCAAAGCATTCACACCCTCATAGAGCAAACAAAGGCAATTGTGAAATTGACTTTAGCAAGTGCAATGGAGGTTACTGAAGAAACACATTGAAGAACCTGGTTCTCAGTATAGAGTCTAGCTAAGATATGTTAGTAGTGATGTATTAGGAGTTGTTCTTTGAGTTATAATTATAATTTAGTGTGTTATAAAATGAAGTAGGATTGTTATCTTCAAGTTGGGTTAACTCAAAGATTTGGGAAACACAACCTCAGGTGGGTGTTGTTATTAGGAGTTAGAGTTTATAATTCCTAGGTTACATCGAGTTGTAATCAATTTAGATGTGGCTCATTGTGTTAGTGAAGTTGGGTTTAAATCCTGTAGAGATACAGGTCATGGTTTTTACACTTTTGTGAGCTGGGTGGTTTTTCACGTAAAAATCACTGTGTTATTTAGTTACTGCTTTCTCACTATTGAAACAAGTTAGGCAACATGTTTCATCGATAGGTAACTAATAGAGTTAACTAACTAAATCAGTAGGTCGTGCAGAATAATAATTGGTATCAGAGTAGGTATCTTAATTAAAGGCTAACACCTTAAGAACAGATCCATAAAATGAATTTTGCACCACCAATTGGACAACCTGAAGGACAATCCACTACCAGGCCTCCTCTCTTCAATAGATCTTATTTCATTTGGTGGAAAACTAGAATGGAGGATTTCGTTCAAGCAAAAGATTATGAACTATGGGACAGGATCATTGATGGTCTAACTATTCTCGTGAAAACTGTTGAAGGAGCCTCTATGAAGAAAGTAAGAAGTGAATACACTCCTGATGATCTCATTTCTCTTAAGAAAAATGCTAAGGCAAAAAAACATCTTAGTATGTGGACTAGGTCCTGATGAGTACAACCGAGTGTCTAGTTGTACTACTTCCAAACAGATCTGGGATGCCCTGGTAAATGCGCATGAAGGAACAAGTCAAGTGAGGAAATTCAGAGTAGCTATGTTGTTCACTGAGTATGAAACCTTCAAGATGAAAGAAAGTGAGTCTCTCCAAGACATGATCACTTGACTCACTACCCTTGTCAATGAACTATCTTCCTTGGGAAAAAGTCTTAACTACTGAGGAACAAGTTAACAAGGTTCTAAGTCAAAATGGGATGTGAAAGTCACAGCCATCAGAGAAGCAAAGGACCTCACTGATATGTCCCTAGATGAACTGGTTGGAAACTTGAAAACATATGAAATGAACATGGAAAATCCAAAGAAGGGGGAAGGATCCAAAGAAAAGTCTCTAGCACTCAAAGAAACTGACAACGATGATTCAAATCTTGATGAAGATCAAGTTGCATTTCTGGTAAAGAACTTCAAAAAATTCTTCAAGAAAGGAAATGGGTACGACAAAAAAGGAATAGGTAGCAAGAAGCGGTCCACTGACAAAAACCAAGTAGGATGCTACAAGTTTGGAAAGACTTACCACATGGTTAAAGATTGTACACAATGGAAAATCGAGTGGAAAAAGGAAATGGCTGAGAAGGAAGCAAAGATGAACTCTAAGAAGAAAGAAAAAGAAGACTATGCCATGGTAGCTACCTGGGGATCAGGAATTGAGGAGTCTGATGATGATGAAATAGATGAAACTACACTCATGGCAATTGGAGACTTACATCTAGAAGAAGAAGAGGTTGACTCTGAGGTAAGCATTCTTAAACTTAAAGATAGGTTGCATTTTTTTTCTAAAAGAAAACTTGTTGCTCTAATGAATGCTCTGATTGAAGACTTTGTTGAATAAACTTCTGATAGGAACCAATTGTTCAGTGCTCTTGCAAGTCTAAAGTTTGAATACATTGAACTTGAGACTCGTAAGAGTGCCACTGACAAAGAAAATGGTATCCTAAAGGAACAAGTCAGTCAACTTGATTCAAGCAACCTAAGTCTAAAACCAGAAATCCTAAAACATGAAATCTCTGAAAAAGGCAAAGGTAAAATGAGTAACATCCAAGATATAGCTGAGTCAGAACTGAAAAAGGTAAAGAAAATCTTCTCTATGAAAAGGAAAGGGTGAGAAAATTGAGTCTAGAAAACTCCAGGATTAAATTTGATCTTGAAAAGGCTAATAGGTAGACTAACTCATCTAGAATAGTGAAAAAGTTAGGAGAAAGGAGTCACAGTAAAAAGGCAGGTTTAGGATTTCACAAAGAAACTGCCTCTACTAAAGATCTGTGCTTTATCTGTGGACATCTGGGGCATCCCACTACTGAATTTCCAACTACAGCCTGGTACACAAATGAAAACATTAAACTGGAAGCAAGAAACAATTTTGAATTTGTGCGCAGGAATAGGTCCCCCAACCTATTGCCTAGATGGCCTAGAAGAAATTTAATACATCATTTTGCTCACAAGAAAGGACCCAAGCTTGTCTGGGTTCCTAAGACTAACCCCTAAACTGTTTTGCAGGTGAAAGTGAAAGGGAGCAAGAAATATTGGTACATGGACAGTGCTTGCTCAAGATATATGACAGGAGACAAAGAAAAGTTCCTTTCACTCACTACAATTAAAGGAGGAAATGTCTCTTTTGGAGGAGGCAAAAAAGGAAAAGTTACTGGAGTTAGAAATATTGGAAGATCTACAACAAAGGCAGTAGAAGAAGTGTACCATGTTGATAGGCTGAAGCACAATCTACTCAGCATTTCTCAGATATGTGACAGAGGTAATAAGGTAACTTTCACTTCTACAGGTTGTAAGGTCAAGAAGATGGACACCAAGGAAGTTGTTCTGAAAGCAAGAAGGTATAAGAATGTGTACAAAGGTGATATTTTGGGAATGTCTGGCACTAACTTAACCTGTCTTAGTGCAATTGACTATGACCCCCTTCTATGGCACAAATGACTTGGACATGCTAGTTTGAAACAGTTGAACAAACTTGCTTCAAAGGACTTAGTTATAGGCTTGCCTAAAACCAAGTTCAAGGATGAACAAGTCTGAAGTGCTTGTGTAAGTGGGAATAAGTAAGATCTTCTTTCAAAGCAAAAAACATGGTAAGCACCACTAAGTGTCTTGATCTAATCCACATGGATCTGTGTGGACCAATGATAGTAAGAAGCAGAGGTGGTAAAATGTATGTATATGTTCTTATTGATGATTACTATAGGTATACTTGGACACTGTTTTTAGCCTCTGAAGAGGATGCCTTTGATGTCTTCACCATATTTGTTAGGAAAATGGAGAAGAAACTAGGCTCCTTCTTGATCTCTATAAGGTCTGATCATGGAACAGAATTTGAAAATGCCAACTTCCTAGAATATTGTTTCTCTAAGGGTTTAGACACAACTTCTCTGCTCCTAGAACCCCTCAGCAAAATAAAGTGGTTGAAAAGAAATGTAGGACTCTAGAAGATATGGCTAGGACTATGATGATAGCAGGAAACCTTGCTAAAAATCTTTGGACTAAGGCAATGAGTACTGCTTGCTACATCATTAATAAGTGCATAACTAGACCCTTGATAAATAAGACTCCCTATGAACTTCTTAAGGGAAGGAAACCAAATATCTCTTATCTTAGATCCTTTGGTTACAAGTGGTATGTACATAATAATGGGAAAGATAATCTTGGTAAGTTTGATGCTAGGAGTGATGAGGGCATATTCTTAGGATACTCTCAACATAGCAAAGCATATAGGGTTCTGAATAAGAGAACAATATGTGTTGAAAAAAGTGTGGATGTGGTCTTTGATGAATCTTTTATTACTACTGATACTAACATGCAGGTTGAAAGTGATGCTGATGACGGTCCGCAGGAACAGGTTGTACAACCCGGTCCATCTGATGAATAAACTGCTTGCACACTGACAGTGGGAACAACTGTCGGCACACTGACAGGGGGAAAAACTGCCGAAACACTGACATGGGGAACATCTGATAGCCTAGTGACAGGGGAAACACCAAGCCATGAATCATCTGCTGGAAATTCACAAGGGATAGTACTAAAAAACTATAAGTACCAGGATTCTTATCCCATTGACAATGTTGTCATAGATCTGACATCTGGAATCACCATCAGGGTAGGTCTTAAGAACTTGTGTGCTTTTGAAGCATTCCTGTCAATGATTGAACCTAAAGGTAAAGGAAGCACTCCTTGATGAAGACTAGATAATGTCCATGCAAGAGGACCTCAATTAATTTGAAAGAAGTAAGTGTGGCACCTAGTTCCTCTACCTGATGATAGAACTATAATTGGCACTAAATGGGTGTACAAGAACAAGCTTGATGAAGATAGAACAGTTACAAGAAATAAGGCAAGGTGGTCCAATTATACAACCAAGAAGAAGGAATTGATTTTGATGAGACATTTGCACCAGTTGCCATCAGGCTACTTGTTGCCTTTGTTGCATTCATGGAGTTCACTCTATATCAAATGGATGTGAAGAGTGCCTTTCTAAATGGAAATCCCAAGGAGGAAGTGTATGTGAAGCAGCCACCTGGATTCGAGAGCGAATAATTTCCAAATCATGTTTACAAATTGGACAAGGCTATGTATGTACTAAAACAAGCCTCAAGGGCTTGGTATGAAAGATTGTCCAAGTTTCTCCTGAAGAATGGGCATACTAGAGGTAAAATTGACAACACCTTATTTTTGACAAATAATGACAAAAGTGTACTGATTGTACAGGTATATGTTGATGACATTATCTTTGGATTAACTGATGCAACACTAACCCAAGAATTTGCAAAGTTGATGAACGGAGAGTTTGAAATGAGCATGATGGAAGAACTTAACTTCTTCTTAGGACTTCAAATCAAGCAAACCAAAACTAGAACCATGATTCATCAACAGAAGTATGTGAAAGAGCTTGTAACACCCCGGAAATTGAACCAACTATCTAAGTTTAAAACTCTGAAAAATCCCATATTTCCAGGAATGACGGATCCAAACCACAGACCGTGGTTTAAACCATGAGTCATGGAATGGATCCATGGTTTAAGTCTGTAAGGTTAGCCTCTGGTCTGAGAACCACGAGTAGATTCTACGGACCATAGTTCACTCCATGGGTCATAATATCCACTCATGGAATCTGACATGTGGGCTGACTATTGTCCCAGGAACCACGAGTCCATTCTATTGTCCGTGATTAGAATTATATGTTCGTCCTGTTGACTCATGAAACCCGATCAGAGACATGAAAGTCTTCAGGAATGATGACTTGATTCTATGATCCGTCATCCATTCTACGGGTCCGTCCTGTTGACCCGTAGATTTCCTTCTGCAGCTTGTTTACTGGACCAGGAACCACAAGTGGGAACCACGGGTCGTGGTTCAAACAATGACATGTAGGACCAACCCGTGATTCCTGAAGCCGACCAATTTTCTAGCTTTTTCTTAATTAAATCCCAGGGGTATTTTAGTCATTACCTACCCTTTTAACTCCTAAATAATGTCATTTTGGCTATTTCTAGAAGAGTTTTCACTCTCATTAGCGTAGTCCCTTATCATTACCTCATTCATCTCCCAAAAAGGGAAAGAACTCTCTCAAGCTTAAGGTCTCAAGCTCCAAGTCCAAGTCTTCTAATCTTTTCAATTTTAAGTTGGTTAACTCCAATCAGAGTAAGTGGTTATTCAACAATGGGTTTCTTTCACCCTTGTGCCCAAAACCTCAAATTTCAATTTGTGATTTCAAGAACTTTCAAATTAGGGTTCTTATCCAATTCTTATTGGTTTTGCTATAAATTACCTTCTCATAATTTTATTATGAAATTTTATTAAATTGCATAGTTGTGCATGGGTTTTTACATATGAGTTCCTATTTCATGAGTTGAAGGTCAATTATAGTAAATCCTACATGCATGAATTTATTTAGGCAAATTGGGGAGAATGATAGCATGATTTCATGAATTTCAAGCAAGTGCATGCCTAGTTCCTATGTTTTATAAAAATATATGTTATTATGAAATTGAACTAAGGTCATGCAAGTTTTCAAGTTATGAATTATTACGCAATGCAAGACACCCGATGTGCTATTAATGCTCATGAATTATTTTCTAAACCAAGATTCGTGAGTAGTATGAAGATATGGGGTATGGACATGTTTATGAAAAAGCTTGACATCTAAATATGTCACATGAATATGAGTCTTATGTTATATATTTTAAGAGTAGTATTTAGCATCTAGCGATGAGGTTCTAGATAACCCAAGTCCAGAACTATGTTGCCACCGTAGGTTGCCGTCCGTGTCTCATGACAGGATCCTTATGAACATGGTTCTAACTTTGGCCGGTTATGACAACCTTTTTCAGTGTGGGTGAATGACACTAGACTCCATGTAGCTCAGCATAGTTTATGTCGGTTAAGAGAAACTCCCACATGATTATTTTCAAGCTATGAAGTTAGATGATATCATACTTTGAATTTTAACCGTACTTCATGTCTTAGGTCTTATGTCATATATCTTGATAATCCTCTTATGTTATTTCTTTATGAAAAGGTTCACTTTAAGCATATTTTAAGTATATTTTTATCATGATCATGCATATCTCACACACTCGGTACATCCTATAGTACTGACGTATATTTTGCGCTGAATCCTCTTGATGATGCAGATTTAGGTGTTTCCCATCAAGCTCGTGGCTAGACGAAGCCGGATATCCAGTCAGTATTGGTGAGTCCTCATTGTTCGAGGGCTAGTTATGACTCTAGTTTGTTTAGACTACTTATTTTCATACTTTTAGTTAGCTAGGGTCTTGTCCTAGCGACTCCTTATGTCATGTATAGAGGCTTTTCAGACATAGACGATATTAGGGTCTTCTTCGAATCATGTTCTTTTGATTTTATCTTATGGATTGAGTTATCTAATCCGTATTATGCTTCCGCTATGTTTGCTTGTTATACCTGAGTTATGCTATGACCAAGGGTTATCTTGGAGAACTTGTGGTCCCAAGTCTCGTGTTACGTCTAGGGGGTAACCTCGCGGCGTGACAAACTTGGTATCAGAGCTTCAGGTTCAAGAGTCCTAGGATGTCTGAAAGACGCATCGAGTAGAGTCTCTTTCATGAGTGTGAAGTGCGCCACACATATGAGAGGGAAGCTATGAGGTGTCTTAGAAAACTTCACTTCTTTCATAATCATGTCGTGTGATAGAGATTAACTCTAATGTTCCTCATTACCTTGTACATTTCAGATCATGCCTCGATGTGCTATGCCTCACTGAGCTACTCGGAATGCCGCTCCTCCAGTTCTGGCCCCCGAGGTCACGAATGAGGAGTTTAGGAATGCCATCCATTTGATAGCCTAGACCTTGGCCGCTCAGGCCAATCAGAAGGCTCCTGCCCCCGTCCACCCTCAAGGTGGGGTAGCGGCCTAAGTTCATGATTTT
The DNA here is from genome assembly GCA_003996215.1 of Jaltomata sinuosa. Classification (NCBI taxonomy): domain Eukaryota; kingdom Viridiplantae; phylum Streptophyta; class Magnoliopsida; order Solanales; family Solanaceae; genus Jaltomata; species Jaltomata sinuosa. Next base: position 127,598 of record QJPP01000178.1, on the reverse strand, counting down.
AACCGTATGAACCTGCCGGAGTTTTAGGGTTCAAAAGTGAATAAGAATCCACTAAATTTTATTGATGAAATGAAGAAAATCTTTGATGTGATACAAGTGGTTGGGGTTGATTATGTTAAGTTGGAATCCTATCAACTCAAGGATGTGGCACATATCTGGTTCACACAACGGAAGGAAGCTAGAGCTAAGGACGAGGTCCCTATGACTTAAGAGTGTTTCGAGAGAGCTTTCCTCGACCGGTTCATTCCCCGAGAGTTGAGGCAAGCAAAGATTGAGGAGTTCGTGAACTTGAGACAGGGATCTATGATAGTTCAGGAGTACAGTTTGAAGTTCACTCAGTTGTCTAGGTATACCCCCTCTATGGTAGCGGACCCGCATGATCAGATGAGCAAGTTTATCTATGGGGTTTCAGATTTGATGAAAAAGAAGTGTAGGTCTGCTATGTTGTTGAGTGATATGAACATTTCCAGACTCATGACCCATGCTCACCAGATCGAGGGATATAGGCTTAGGGAGATGGCTAGGGAGAATAAGTGAGCTAGATCTGAGGGATCAGGTTTTGGTCATCAGAGGTCCAGTGGTGGACATCGCTCCTCGTTCCAGAAGAAGTCATCAGGACCCATTCATTCTTCTGCTCGTGCTCCTACCCAGGCCTAGAGGCCTCGTCATGATCAGACTGGTAGAGGTTTTGGTTCCTATTCACAGTCTCAGGGGAGTGTTGCTAAGGGATCTTCCCATCCTATTGCAGCAAGTGTGGGAAAACTCACACATGAGAGTGTCGTTTGGGCACAGGTGCATGATTTGGGTGTGGACAAGTTGGACACATGATTAGAGACTGCCCTTCAGCTAAGAAGGGGCAAGGAGGTAGTAGGGCTGAGTCTGCTCCAGCAGCCCCAGGAGGTCGACAAGCCCATCAAGGCACAACTTCTAGTTCTGGTGGTCAGCGCCAGAACTGCCTTTATGCTATGTCCTCTCGTCAGGACTAGGAGGGTTCCCTATATGTTGTTACGGTTTGTTGAAAGTCCTCTTTTTTTATGTGTATGTTTTTTTGGAACCCGGTGCCTCCTGATCTTTTGTGACCCCTTATATAGAATGCAAATTCAAAGTATGTCCTGAATTGCTTTTAGAACCCTTTTGTATTTCTACTCCTATTGGTGAGTCAGTCTTAGCCAAAAGAATCTACCAAAATTGCTCTATCTCGGTCCTTCATAGGGTCACTTCAGAGGATCTAATAGAGTTGGAGATGACAGATTTTGATGTTATTCTTGGTATGGATTGGTTGCATGCTTGTTATGCTTCTGTTGATTGTCGTACTCGGGTTGTCAGTTTCAAGTTTCCAAATGAACCCGTTTTAGAATGGCAAGGTAGTCCTACATCCTCGAAAGGTCATTTCATATCTTATCTTAAGGCTACGAAGATGATTTCTAAGGGGTACGTCTAACATATAGTTTGGGTTATGGACACGGAGTTCGAAACCCCACCCCTTCAGTCTGTTCCCGTTGTGAATGAGTTCCCAGAAGTGTTCCTCGAGGATTTACCTGGAATCCCTCCGGAGTGGGAAATTGACTTTGGGATAGATCTTCTTCCAGATACGAATCCTATCTATATCCCTCCCTATAGAATGGCCCCTGCAGAACTTAAGGAGTTAAAGGATCACTTGAAGGATCTTCTTGATAAAGGTTTCATCAGGTCTAGCATTTCTCCATGGGGTGCCCCGATTTTATTTGTTCGGAAGAAAGATGGTTCTATTAGAATGTGTATTGACTACCGTTAGTTGAACAAGGTCACAATCAAGAATAAATATCCCATTCCTAGGATTGATGACTTGTTCGATCAGCTTCAGGGTGCTAGTTTCTTCTCTAAAATTGACCTTAGATCCGGTTATCATCAGCTTCATGTTAGAGAGTGTGATATTCCGAAGACAGCCTTCAGAACTTGATATGGTCATTATGAATTTGTTGTGATATCTTTTGGTCTAACGAATGCCCCTGCAGCCTTTATGGATTTGATGAACAGTGTGTTCAAATAGTACCTGGATATGTTTGTGATTGTTTTCATTGATGATATCCTCATCTACTCTCAGAGTGAGGAGGAGCATGCGGACTATTTGAGAGTTGTGTTGCAAACTCTCAAGGACCGTCAATTATTTGCTAAGTTTAGCAAGTGTGAGTTCTGGATGCAGTCCATTGCGTTTCTGGGTCATATTGTGACTAGGGATGGTATTCGAGTTAATTCTCGAAAGATTAAGGCGGTAAAGAACTGTCATAGACCCACTTCTCTGTCTGATATTAGAAGCTTTTTGGGTTTGGTTGGTTACTACCAGAGGTTTGTCGAAGGATTTTCTTCCATTGCTGCCCCTTTGACCCGATTGACTCAGAAGAAGGTAAATTTCAGTGGTCTGATTTGTATGAGAAGAACTTTCAGGAATTGAAGACTAGATTGACCACAGCTCCAGTGTTAGCTCTACCCGAGGGCCTGGATAATTTTGTTGTGTATTGTGATGATTCTAGGATTGGTTTAGGTTGTGTTTTAATGCAGCGTGGTAAAGTGATTGCTTATGCTTCGAGACAGCTTAAGATTCATGAGAAGAACTATCCTACTCATGATCTTGAGTTGGCAGCCGTGGTCTTTGCTTTGAAGATTTGGAGATATTACTTGTATGGGGTGCATGTGGATGTATTCACCAATCATAAGAGCCTTTAGTATGTGTTCACTCAAAAGGAATTGAATTTGCAACAAATGAGATGTCTTGAGATCCTTAAAGATTATGACATGAGTGTGCTTTACCATCCGGGTAAGGCCAATGTTGTAGCGGATGCACTTAGTAGATTGTCGATGGGTAGTGTGTCTTCAGTCGAAGAAGGAAAAAAGGAACTAGTTAAGGAGGATCATAGGCTATCTCGATTGGGAGTTCTCCTTATGGACTCGACAGAAGGTGGTGTTATTGTTCAGAATGGTTCTGAATCATCCTTGGTAGCTGAAGTGAAGGCAAAGCAAGACAGTGATCCCATTTTACTTCAACTTAAGGGTGCAGTCCATCAACAAAGGGTTGAGGTTTTCTCACAAGGGGAAGATTGTGTACTTCATTATCAGGGTCAATTATGTGTGCCAAATGTAGATGGGTTGCGCCAACAGATTTTGACTGAGGCTCATAGTTCCAGATATTCCATCCACCCCGGTGCCACCAAGATGTACCATAATTTACGAGAAATTTATTGGTGGAATGATATGAAGAGGGGCATAGCCGGTTTTATGGCTAAGTGTCCCAACTGTCAGTAGGTGAAGGTAGAGCACCAGCAACCGGGTGACATAATTCAGGATAGTGACCTTCCCACTTGGAAATGGGAAGTGATCAATATGGACTTCATTACAGGTTTGCCCCGTACTCGAAGGCAACATGATTTGATTTGGGTGATTGTCGACCGGATGACTAAATCATCCCATTTCTTGGCTATTAAGACTACGGATTCAGCAGACGATTAAGCCAGACTCTACATCTGGGAGATAGTTCATTTGCATAGTGTTCCTTTGTCCATCATTTCAGATAGGGGTACTCAGTTTACTTCTCAGTTTTGGAGGTCATTTCAGAGATGTATTGGTACTCAGGTGAAGCTTAGTACAACTTTTCACCCTCAGACAGATGGCCAGGCAGAGCGTACTATTCAGACTTTGGAGGATATGTTGAGAGCTTGCGTGATTGATTTCAAAGGTAATTGGTATGATAACTTACCTCTTATCGAGTTTGTCTACAATAACAACTTTCACTCTAGCATCCAGATGGCTCTGTATGAGACACTTTATGGTCGGAGGTTTAGATCTCTTATTGGTTGGTTTGAGGTAGGTGAGTCAACTTTGATTGGCCCAGATTTGGTGCATGAGACTATGGAGAAGGTTTAACTTATTAGGGAGAGGTTGAAGACCACTCAGAATCTACAGAAATCATATGCAGATGTGAGGAGACGGGAATTAGACTTTGAAGTTGATGACTGGGATTTTCTAAAGGTGTCACCCATGAAGGGTGTGATGAGATTTGGCAAGAAAGGGAAGCTTAGTCCCTATTTTGTAGGTCCTTATCGGATTCTGAGGAAGGTTGGTAAGGTTGCTTATGACTTGGATTTGCCATTAGATTTGGAAGCAGTTCACCCAGTTTTCCATGTTTCCTTATTGAAGAAGTGTGTTGGTGATCCGACCTTGATTGTTCCTTTGGAGGATGTAGGTTTAAAGGATAGTCTGACCTATAAGGAGGTCCCTGTAGAAATCCTTGATTGTCAGATTTGGAGGTTGAGAAACAAAGAAGTCGCTTCGGTAAAAGTTCTTTGGAGGAATCAGCCATGAAAGCCAAGTACCCTCATCTCTTTCCTTCCGATTCTGTTCCAGCTTGAGGCAATAGATTTATCCTTAGTATGTTCCTCCGATTCTATTCCATCAGTTAATCTCATGATCCTAGCATGCATTCATATTTTCGAGCTTGATTTAACCATGTTTTAAGTTGAAAAGTTCAGTTTTCATGTTTATTCCTTGATTTCCTTATTTTATTGCTGGTTAGGATGTTTTCTCTTCAGTTTCCCTTGCTTAGTCTTCATTCGAGGATGAATGATCCTAATGGGGAGATATTATAATACCCCAGAAATCAAACCAGCTATCTTAGTTTGAAAATCTAAAAAATCCCATATTTCCAGGAATGACGGGTCTAAACCACAGACCATGGTTTGAACTACGAGTCATGGAATGGATCCGTGGTTTAAGTCTACAGGGTTTGCCTCTGGTCTGAGAACCACGAGTGGATTATACCGACCGTAGTTCACTCCACGGGTCATAATATCCACTCGTGGAATCTGACCTGTGGGCTGACTGTTGTCCCAGGAACCACGAGTCCAGTCTACGGTCTGTGATTGGAATTATGGGTCCATCCTGTTGACTCGTGGAACTTGATCAGATACATGAAAGTCTTCAGGAACGACGACTTGATTCTACGATCCATCATCCATTCTACGGGTCTGTCCTGTTGACCCGTAGATTGCCTTCTGCAGCCTATTAACTGGACCAGGAACCATGAGTGGGAACCACGGGTCGTGGTTCAAACGATGACCCGTAGGACGGACCCGTGATTCCTGAAGCCGACCCATTTTCCAACTTTTTCTTAATTAAATCCCAGGGGTATTTTAGTTATTACCCACCCTTTTAACTCCTAAATGATGTCATTTTGGCTCTTTCTAGAAGGGTTTTCACCCTCATTAGCCTATGTCCCTTCTCATTACCTCATCCATATCCCAAAAAGGGAAAGAACTCTCTCAAGCTCAAGGTTTCAAGCTCCAATTCAAGTCTCCTAATCTTTTTAATTTCAAGTGGGTTAACTCCAATCAAGGTATGTGGATATTCAATAATGGGTTTCTTGTGCCCAAAACCTCAAATTTCAATTTGTGATTTCATGAACTTTCAAATTAGGGTTCTTACTCAATTCTTATGGGTTTTGCTATAAATTACCTTCTAATGATTTTATTATGAAATTTCATTAAATTGCATGTTTATGCATGAGTTTTTACATATGAGTTCCTATTTCATGAGTTGAAGGTCAATTATAGTAAATCCTACATGCATGAATTGATTTAGGCAATTTGGAGAAAATGATAGCATCATTTCATGAATTTCAAGCAAGTGCATGCCTAGTTCTTATATTTTATAAAAATATATGTTATTATGAAATTGAACTAAGGCCATGCAAGTTTTCAAGTTATGAATTATTATATAATGCAAGATACTCGATGTGCCATCAATGCTCATGAATTATTTTCTAAACCAAGATTCGTGAGTAGTATGAAGATCCGGGGGATGAACATGTTTATGAACAAGCTTGACATCTAGATATGTCACATGAATGTGAGCCTTATGTTATATGTTTTAGGAGTAGTATTTAGCACTGAGCGATGAGGGTTCTAGATAACCCAAGTCCAGAACTACGTTGCCACCGTAGGTTTCCCTCCGTGGCTTATGACAGGATCCTTATGAACATGGTTCTAACTTTAGCCGGTTAGGACAACTTTTTCAGTGTGGGTGAATGATACTGAACTCCATGTAGCTCAACATGGTTTATGTCGGTTAAGATAAACTCCCACATGATTATTTTCAAGCTATGAAGTTATATGATATCATACTTTGAATTTTAACCGTACTTCATATCTTAGGTCTTAGGTCTTATGTATTATATCTTGATAATCCTCTTATGTTATTTCTTTATGAAAAGGTTCACTTTAAGCATATTTTAAGTATGTTTTTATCATGATCATGCATATCTCACACACTCGGTACATCCTATAGTACTGACACATATTTTGTGTTGCATCCTCTTGATGATGCAGATTCAAGTGTTTCCCATCAAGCTCGTGGCTAGACGAAGCCAGATATCCAGTCAGTGTTGGGTAGTCCTCATTGTTCGAGGTCTAGTTATGACTCTAGTTTGTTTAGACTACTTATTTTCGTACTTTGAGTTAGTTAGGGTCTTGTCCTAGCAACTCCTTATGTCATGTATAGAGGATTTTCAAACATAGACGATATTCGGGTCTTCTTCGAATCATGTTCTTTTGATTTTATCTTATGGATTGAGTTATCTACTTCGTATTATGCTTCCGCTATGTTTACTTGTTATACCTGAGTTATGCTATGACCAAGGATTATCTTGTGGCACTTGTGGTCCCAAGTCCCGTGTTACGTCTAGGGGGTAACCTCGGGGCGTGACATAGCTGCTCAAAAGGTTCAAGATGGAGGAAGCAAAGGAGATTGACGCCCCTATTGCTACCGCCACCAAACTGGATTTGGATGAAACATGTCCATCTGTGGAAGAAAAACTGTATAGAGGTATGATTGGGTCCCTTTTGTACCTTACTGCTAGTAGACCTGATATAGTTTTTAGTGTGGGGTTGTGTGCAAGATTCCAAACAAATCCAAAAGAGTCCCACATCAAAGCAGTCAAAAAAATCTTGAGATATCTCAAGGTTACCACTGATTTGGGATTATGGTACCCAAAAGGAAGTAACTTTGAACTTGTGGGATATGCAAATGCTGGCTATGCAGGTTATTTGGTTGATAGAAAAAGCACCACATGTATGGCACACTTTCTTGGATCATGTTTGATCTCCTAGTCCACTAAGAAGAAAAACTCTGTTGCACTTTCCACTGCTGAGGCTAAGTATGTAGCTGCTGGTTCATATTGTGCCCAACTTCTTTAGATCAAGCAATAACTACTGGATTTTGGTATAAATGTTGGTTGTGTTTCTATATTTTATGACAATACTAGTGCCATACACATTGCAAAGAATCATGTGCAACATAAAAGAACCAAACATATTGACATAAGGCACCATTTTCTAAGAGACAATGTTGAAAAAGGTCTTATTTTAATTATGTTTTGTCCTACTGAGGAATAAATTGCTGACATTTTTACCAAATCCTTGAGTAGGGAGCATTTTAAGAAAAATAGGTTAGATTTGGGGATGATTAAAATTGCATAAACCACCCTCAATGATTAGTTAGAAATTTGAGTCTATTCAGTTAGCCATTTAGTTAAGATATTAATCTTTTCAGTCTTACACATAATGTTGTGTGTCCCAATGCCAAATGTGAATTTTTGTTAAACTCATGATCTTATTGGCTTGTACAGGGAACTCAGTTCAGGAGATGATAAGAATCATTATTTTCTGATTTTATCCAAGGTATGTTTTCACTACTACACTTTCTAATAAGCATTAAATTGAACCATGTACGCATGCTTGCTTCTCCCCACACTCCCTCTTAAAACAGGACACCTCCACCGTCAAATCACCCAGAGTCCATAACTTTTCAAAAAGCTATCACTGTTTTCCAATCAATCCCTGACACACCTGAACTTTTACGCCTTCCAGAGAAATGCTTCACCTTCCATGTGTCTTTCACCATCTATTTAAACCCTTTCTCCCTCTTTCTATCAGCACTTCACTCTCTCTCACAAAAACCAAATCACCAAAATCCAAAATTCCCCCTGGATTCCTCATCTCAGTCTCCACCAAACTCCGACTCCACTACCTATGCCACTCTAGCAATGGTAGTATATGGAGATGCATGTGATTCTCCGTCACCTCCAATTCCTCCTACTCCCTCATTCAAGATGTTTGATTTTTCACAATGGAAGGAATACCTGAACCAATTCTTAGAATCTCCCATTTCCCAGTCTCCTCCATCTTACTCGTTGCACCATCCCTCCTCCGTTCCTCCACTTCATGCAATCTCTGCCAAAGGAACTCCAATTAGGGCATCAGTGCCAAAAAAGGTTCGATCCCATCTAAGGAAAGCCTCAAGCGCCCCCATCCCTGTTCTAGAGCAAGATATTCTAGATAAAACATCTCCCACTTCTGTTCCAACTAGAGTTCCTCACACTCGCACCAAAAAGCATAGAGAGGAAGAAAGTCTTCAGGCAGCCTTGACTACCAGTAAGATAAAATGCCAAAATTCCAGTCCCCCACCCTCTCAGGAGGTCTCATCTAGTGATGACTTACTTCTAAGACAAATCCATCATGGAAAAGCCGTTAAGATTACCCTGTCCAAAACATCCTCATCTCGTTCCCAAAGAACTCCCCAGTCCCAAAAACCCTCCACAAAAAAATTCCCAGCCACTTTCCCCAAAAAAACCCCAAAATCTAACCGCTCTTCCACTCCCCATTCCACGAAATGGGTCTCTCATCTTGTTCCATCTGACCACTCAGACTCTGACTCTGAGGATGTTGAGAAGAAGTAAGTTGACACCTCTGAAATCACTGACCCTAAGCTCTTACATATCCTTCACTTTCAAAAAAGGTTTGTCATTAGAGGGAGAGTTATTACTGGTTTTGATAGTCTTGAGATGGACATTCTCCTTACAAACTACAAATATTCTGGGTCCGGTGAACCACCTCGCCTTACCTGCTTCAATGAGGAGGGCTGACACTCTTTTGCAACGAGCTCAGAATGAGTTAGCTGACAAAACCATTAAGCTCGAGGAGGTGCAGGTTACACATATGCTCGAAAAGGCATCCTGGCAAGCAACGGTGCCTGCTCTTGAGGCTGCATTGGCTAAAGAGAAGTCTGAGAATGCCGACACTATCCGTCGTCTTACTCATCTCTTGCCCACTCCATCCTCCACCTCTAACCTGTCTACATCCTAGTTTTCACACCCCTCCTGTCCTATTTACTGTCATATTTTTGTTGCTTAGCTAATTTTTTTTTGCCTTCATGAATGTACTGTGGCCTTATCTTGCATGGAGTAATGATATAATCTTTTTTCCATCTCTGTCGTGCTTACTCCTGTACTGTCTTATGTGTTATTGAGCTTGACTTAGTTTTCACTTTGAATGGCATTGGTGATAGCCTAGTAGCCATGATTAGATTACTCATTCTTACATTGCACTAAGTGAATTAGACAAGTTTTTAATGATGCCAAAAGGGGGGAGAAGTGTTGTGTAATGTTTATAACCCAATTAACTAACCTGGTTCAATCAAGTGTTTCATACTTAAAGTGTCCTAGGTACAAGTTGAGGTCTGGTGAAAAGAAACAATACATAGCTTGAGTGGCATAAGTTTGTCATCATCAAAAAGGGAGAATTTGTTAGGATATGGGATTGTTTTGATGATTGACAAGAAGCATGAAACAGGTCGGTCAAACTGGTACATAGGACACCAGCTCACAGGAATCCCAAGAGATGTAGGACTGTGACATGTCAACTCCACCTAGGCAAAAATGTTGATGTAATTAAGTCAACCAAGAGATATGCAAATACGAATGAAGTAGAGTTTGACCACAACACCAATGAAGACACGAGTTTGAGTACAAGAAAGAGTCTCACTTGAAGTAGAATTCTAAGCAAGTAGATTTTTGATGCAAGAAGGAGTTCAAATGAAAGAAGAACTCCTTGAGGAGTTTAAATAGTAGAGCTACTATCCAAAGCATTCACGCACTCACATAGCAAACAAAGGCAACTGTGAAATTGACTTTAGCAAGTACAACAGAGGTTATTGAAGAAACACATTGAAGAACCTGGTCCTCAGTACAGTGTCTAGCTAAGGTATCTTAGTAGTGATGTATTAGGAGTTGTTCTTTGAGTTGTAATCATAGTTCAGTGTGTTATAAACTGAAGTAGGATTGTTATCTTCAAGTTGGGTTAACTCAAAGATTTGAAAAACACAACCTCGGGTGGATGAAGTTGTTAGGAGTTAGAGTTTATAATTCCTAGGTTACATCGAGTTGTAATCAATTTAGTTGTGGCTCAATGTGTTAGTGAAGTTGGGTTTAAATCCTGTAGAGGTACAGGTCATGATTTTTACACCTTTATGAGCCGGGTGTTTTTTCACATAAAAATCACTATATTATTTAGTTACTGCTTTTTCGCTGTTGAAACACTTTAGACAGCCTGTTTCATCGACAAGCAACTAATAGAGTTAACTAACTAAATCAGTAGGTCGTGCAGAATAACATATTTATTGTTCAGATCATCATGTACATATTTATTAAAAAGGGGATGTGTAATCTTTTTATACAGATTTGGGTAATCCTCCACCCATGATCTAGCTAGCTTTTGGGGTTGAGTTAGACCCAAGATCCATCTCTTTACCATAGTCTTTAAGTCTTCATTTAGGGTTTGCTAACTTTGAAAATAGAAAAGATAAACTTGTACTCTGGTCCCTCTGTCACATATTAGTTGATCATTTTCTCTTTTACACGCATCTTAAGAAATCATAAAGAAGAAAATAATTTTACTAATTTATCCCTTCAGAATTGTTTTTGAAACTTTACAAACAAGCGTTCACACTTTCAAAAAGAATTAATTGAAAGGGTAGGATGAGAAAAAAAATAATTAATTCTCTCTTAATTTAGTAAGGCGAACAACTAATATGAAACAACTATTTTTAGTAAGATGACCAACAAATATGACACGGAGGAAGTATGAGTTTATGAAAAGATTCTCTTGTATCGCCTAAATGAACCTCTCTTGAAAAGCTTTAAAGTAAGATTTTCATGTATGAGTTCATTTTTTTTCTTCTAAATCTCTTCCCCCCTTTTCTATTTCTAAAGTATTATCTTATCTTATTTAATTATAAAATTCAATTTATTTTTCTTGCATCTAGAATCACATTATTTTTAAAAAAAAAATCGGTGTGGTGTGGAAGGTAGTTAACTTATTCCAACATTATCATATAAAACCAGGGGGGTATTATTTTAATTAAGCTGTCATAGTTGGTCTTTGATGTGCGTATCGAATCTTGTCTATATATTATGATATGACTATTGTACATCTCATGTTTGACCCAAATATAATTCTGTTCAGTATTTTAGTGTACCAGATCCCTGCGCGCACATGCATTTTATGATTTCTCGATTGTCGTGCCAGTCTATTCTCCAATAAATTTATACTTTTTAACCAATAGCCAACTCATGTTGACGAATATATGACTAAAGAGTTGTAACGTAGCTATATTTTAGGAGTATTTATTTTCGTCCAGAACCTCCGATGTTACTTTCTGTAAAACAAGTACTCCCGCAGTCCAATTAAGTGATGCAGTGGGGAAACCAAGATTTTCATTAAGATGTTCAAAATATGAATATGTATGCATAAAAATTAGTCGAAGAGGGTTCAACATTTACTATACATACATAAAAAATAATTTTGATCATACATAAATAGTGTAATTTTTCGTCAAAGGGGATTCATAAGTCTAAGGTGGCTCCGCCCCTGAAGTGATGGGCACAAAATTTAAGAATTAAGTAAAATATTTTTGAATCTTATGGTATTAAAGTAGAGATGTGTGTAATCTCTTAAATTTTGCGGTCTTAAATTTGTCATATATTCCATCCGTCAAGCTTTACTTGTCTATGTTTGACTTGACATACTTCTTAAAAAGCAATAAATAAAATAATCATTTTACTATATTAGCCCATTTTTTTAAGTCATATCACTCATTTGGAAATAAACTTAAATTAATTAGTATTTAATAATAAGGGCAGAATATGTAAAAAGTAATAAATTATCTCTTAATTTTTCAAAATGAAACGGATGGAATAGAATTTTGGAATAGCTCGCTTATTATATACAGAAAGATACACTCTTCTTGAAATAAAACCAAGAAAAAAAAGTAGGACACTTAAATTGGGACGGAAGGAATAATGTTTTATTTTGTTGGACGGTTTTATCGTTTCATACATGACAGGTTGTATTATACTTGTAATTGTGACTGGTGTGTTTCCAAGAAGTTTGCATGAATAGTCCTTTTTTATATACTGCTGCCATACTTGTGTTCTCTCCACCGCTAGTGTGAATTCTTCAGCTTCCATTCATATTACTCAGCGCCAAGTGTTCGATCGGCCTTAGTGTTGGTCCTCTGAAAGGTAAAATCAGATCACTTGGTGTCTAATTTACATTGCATTGATCAACACCAACATCTCTATATGTACTTTAATTAACATCAATTTTCAACTTGCAGATCCTGTTGTTTTAACCATGATCAGAACAACTTGTTCTACAAAAGAAGATTTTGCGCAAGTGCTTCCATCAGTATCCAAAAATATAACTTCTCATAAAATGAAGCGCTTTGATAGCATTTTAGAGGATGTAGATCTTATTGATTATCAGCTTGATCCAATCCGCTGTCACTCTTTAAACTCACTAGCTACGGTAAGTCGAGATAACTATTTGAACTTCTGATGAAAGTTTCAATATTCTCTGCTGGTAACTTAGATGCAAAATTTGCCTTTTTTTCAGTATATATCTCATCGACGGAGTTGGTTTCTCATATGGTCACTCAACTAAGAGTTATTATTTCAGAAATTCACTTTCTTTGTTAAAGAAAATTAGAATCCAGAAAAAAAGTGACTTTCTGAGATAAACTCCCTCCGTCCCATTTTATGTGACACCCTTTGACCTGACACGGTGTTTAAGAAAAAAACCTTTTGAAACTTGTGGTCCAAAAAAATCCTTGAACATTTGTGTGGTTGTAAATCATTTCATTATGGGTAAAAGGAAATTTCAAAGTTAAAAAAATTCTAATTATAGAAATGTGACATTCTTTTTGGAACGGATTTAAAAAGGAAAGTGTGTCACATAAAATGAGACGGAGGGAGTAACTATTAGGTGAGTGGCCATTGAGAAATCAACCCGTCATTGATGTCTAATATCAGATCATGAAATTGTTGAACCCCTATTTAGATCTGTCTTTGAAAGTTGAAACCTTAACTTTCACAACTTATATTTGGTCTTAATTACTATCCTGGATTCCAATTAACGTTGATGTTTCTATGTAACACAATTTGGCCTAATACTTCATTCTTCTCAGGGAACTAAAGCTGCTGCTGAACAACAGAGTGACACTAGTATTTCAATAAGTATGCCGCATACTCCTTCATCAAAAGGAGTTGGCTTCAACGAGACTTATTCACAGACATCAACGCCTAGAGGTACTACTACCACACAGATTAAGCGAATATTGTCGTATTCTCAGGCATCAACGCCTAGAGGTACGGTGTTTCCAGAGTCTTCGAAACTTCCCAGCACTCCATCGAGTAATCCCAGAAGTAATACTAATAAGCTAAAGGATACAAGGTTTGACTCTTTTAAAACATGGTCTGGTAGACTGGAGAGACAATTATCAGTTTTGCGTGGAAAGGAACAAGAGCCTATTTCTCAACCAAGTCCTCACATTGAAACTATTCCTGTCGATCGATATTTTGATGCCTTGGAAGGCCCTGAATTGGACACCTTAAGGGTATACTTACTTTTCTCCTTGCTTTTCATAAATCTTGTTGTTGATATATGGAGACTTCTAATTTTAAAAAGGATAATTAATTTGAATCAAATTATCAAGAAGTTCACCATTTTGAATCTTTCAACTCTAATGTAAAGACTAAAAACCTTGACCAATTGATTTTCCGCACTCCTTTGTATGCTGATATTCTTCGTTAATTGTAACTTGGATTGGTGAATAGAGGATAAAACTGATTACATCAATGGTGAATAGTATTATTTCTTATGTTGATGTTGTTTCTTCATCTAGAATAAGAGCAAAATGTTTTACAAGAATATTCCTAACAGGGTATTTTATGTTTGTATCTGTTAAATTTCTTCTTATTTTATTTATACTACATCGTGAATGAGGCGTATTTTCTCCTCTGCAGGCTTCTGAGGAAATCATTCTTCCAGAAGACAGAAAATGGCCATTTCTTCTTCGTTTCCCTATTTCTTCCTTCGGTATCTGTCTAGGTGTTAGTAGTCAAGCTATAATGTGGAAGAACCTGGCCACTTCTGCCTCGACAAAATTCCTGCATGTAAGCTTGAAAACAAATCTTAGCCTGTGGTGCATATCCGCTGCACTTATGGTCATTATCTCTTTTGTGTATGCCCTGAAAATCATCTTCTACTTTGAAGCTGTTCGTCGTGAGTACTACCATCCAATACGTGTCAACTTCTTTTTTGCTCCCTTTATATCACTTCTGTTCTTAGCACTCGGAGTTCCAACATCAGTCACTCAAAATTTGCACACATCTTTATGGTACATTCTTATGACCCCAATCTTTTGTCTAGAGCTAAAGCTCTATGGACAATGGATGTCTGGAGGACAACGAAGACTCTCAAAGGTAGCGAATCCCTCGAATCATCTCTCAATTGTTGGGAATTTCGTGGGTGCATTGCTTGGTGCATCCATGGGACTAACAGAAGGGCCAATATTCTTCTTTGCTGTTGGATTGGCTCATTACATAGTCATGTTTGTAACTCTCTACCAAAGACTTCCAACAAATGAGACACTCCCAAAGGAACTTCACCCAGTCTTCTTTCTGTTTGTTGCTGCACCTAGTGTCGCTTCTATGGCATGGGCAACGATCCAAGGCTCTTTTGATCACGGATCTCGGATTGCTTATTTCATTGCCTTGTTCCTATATTTTTCACTGGTATGCCTAGTCAACTTTTGCATTTTGAATGCATCTAGAATCAAATTAGTACACTAGTAATTAATATATTTCATTATTTCTTGTTGCTTTTCAGGCTGTCCGCATTAACTTCTTCCGAGGCTTCAAGTATGTAAAATAGCCAATCTTATACTAGAGTTGATTTCTCAAATGGTCACTCAACTAATAGTTATTATCTCAAAAAGTCACTTTTTTTATTGAAGAAAATTGGAAGAAAGGTGACTTTCTGAGATAATAATTATAAGTTGAGTGACTATATGAGAAATAATCAACCGGCCTCTTGTACTGCTTACTTATTCCTCCTACTGAATATTAAAGTTTGTACTCAACCACGCGCAGGTTTTCATTGGCTTGGTGGGCCTACACTTTCCCTATGACAGGAGCGGCTATTGCAACCATTAGGTATTCACTTGTAGTTACCAACCTGGTGACAAAGTGCCTAGCTATCATACTCTGTGGTCTTTCTACACTCACTGTAACAGGACTGCTTGTGACAACCATCATTCATGCTTTTGTTCTGAGAGACCTATTTCCCAATGACATCGCCATTGCAATCAGCAAACGACCAAAAACAACTCGGAAATGGTATCTTGGTAGCTCACATACCAAAGATATTGATCAATACCTCAAGTATGCAGATTCTTTTCAAGCCAAAGATATTGAGGCTTCTCCCACACATCCAAACTCAAGTAACTAGAGTCCAGAACCAAGACCACCGGCAATGATTCATTGAGTTCCAATAAAGGGCAGCCCAGTGCACTAAGCTCCTGCTACGCGCTAGGTTCAGGGAAGCCCCACACAAGGGTCTATTGTAGACAACCTTAACCTGTATTTTGGAAGAGGCTGTTTTCACAGCTCGAACCCGTGACCTCGTGGTCACATTGCAGCGATTTTACCTGTTACGCCAAAGCTTCCTTTCGATTCATTGAGTTCCAATATTTTAATTATTTCTAGTATCTCTTGTATAACCTTAAGTCTTGATTATCAAGTGAGGAGCTCCTATGAACTTGATGATATTGAGAGGAACTTTTTAAAGTTCTTATAAAGAGATCGTACAAACGCTATGAGAGATATAAATTATGTAAGCATTCTTTTTGTGTAGTACTCAGGAAATGAGTGTTCCTACCTATATCAATAAAAAGCTTGTTTTAGGAGAGGTGATGAGATACCTTTTTTCGGTTTAGGAAAGATATTTATCCTAGGGCTTTTTTCGTTTTTTGGCCCATCGGTCAAAATTAATTACGAAGCTAGCATAACCTATACATTCATTAGTATATAATATGTAAATTAATGTATAGTTATGTATAAGTTTGTATATTCATACTTATTTTAAAACCATATATATATATGTACGGACTGTTATTTTATAGTAGGGCGACCCCAAAAGGTTATCATCCTTTTATCATTGTTTTGCTTGTTCCTCTCATTTTTCTATTTGCCTATATATTTTTCTTTATTCCAACATTATGAATGTGACCCTTGACGAAAATACAACTAATAAACGCCCGGTTACAACTCATACTAGTTACATCTATTGAATTGACTTCGCATTAGTGGTGTGTGAAAGCGCTTCAACTGTTGCTGGGAGTAGATTCAAACAATTCCTGACACGATATAAGATGTAGGGCAGTGTTATGAATTATTATTTTTGGTAATAAACGGTGAACTATTACCATACCAACAATCAAAAAATTACAACATATAGAGCACCCATAATCTTGAACCCCTTCCAGGAAGGTTGCCAAGACAGTGACCCTCAAGAAAGAAATACTAGTTACAAATTGCTTGTATTAAGTATGCACTTCTCCTACCATTCCTAGTGTATTGAACCGTATCTAACCTTTCTCTAATAATGCCTTTTACCTATTGCAAAACGTGTCTCTATTAACATTTGTTCCCTTGAAATTTTTTGCATTTCTAAGCATCCAAATCTGGTATAGCACTACTGCATATATTGCCATCCCAACATCTTTTCTGAACTTGCTCCAGTTCTTAACCTTCGACATCTCTCTTTGCTTGAAGTTGACTCCAATCCAGTCTTGTGTGGCTTCCCAGACCCCCTTAGTCCAGCTACAATGACCAAAGAGGTGAGCAACATCCTCTCTATTGTTTTCATCACATAGAACACAAAGTCGGTTGTCATATGGAATGCCCATAGTTCCTAGTCTATCCTTTGTGAGTAACCTTCCTAAACCATCTATCCAAACCCATGTTTTGGCATAGTGACTCTATTCCAGATTAGCTCAGCTCCATTCAGCCTTGGGACTGCAGGTAGCATAGCCAGGTACCCCTTTGAGATAGAGTACCTCCTATACATTAGTGGTCAGACAGTAGTGATCATCTCTATACCAGCTTACCATCTTAGCTTTCAATTTATGGAGTTGTTTCTAGTACCAGCTACAATCCTGAGGTGGTGTGGATGTCCAAAAGGTATTTTCTCCTTTCATATACAACCCATGTGGCCATTTAACGCATAACAAATCTTTTCTCTCCATCACCATCCATATCAGCTTTCCCACAACAGTTATGTTCCATAGTTTACACCCCTTGATATTCAAACCTCCATATTTCTTGGGTTGACATATCTTAGCCCAAGCCTCAAGAGATAGTTTCTACTTTTCATCAGTTCCTCCCCATAAGAATTCTCTACATATTCTATCAACCTCCTTTAGTATAGACTGGGGTAGTATAAAAACTGATCCCCAAAATTTTTTCAAGGAGAACAACACAGAGCTAACAACTTGTCATTAATTTAGCTGCATATGATAAATACCTAGTGGAGACAACTCTTAACTTTTCTGTAATCTTGAGGCAGAGTTGATGACATTCAATCGTATTCCACTTCTGGTGTGTAAGGGCAATCCCAGGTATCTAATTGGAAAAGATCTCATACTGAACCTTGTCAATCGGAGGATCTCCATTTTTGTAATCTTCTCTACACCAGGCAGAAACAAATTAGACTTATCTATATTAGCTTCAAATCCAGTTGCTTGAGAAAAGTGTTCCAGATCCTCCATCACCCTCTTTACTGAAGCTACAGTCCCTTTACAAAAGATCATGAGATCATCTACAAAGGTGAGATGTGTAAGTTGTTGTTCTTTGCACATGGGTGGTATGTAAAGTAAGGCAACCTTCTCATTTTGGACATGATCCTGGACAGGTACTCCATCACTAATACAAAAAGTAATAGGGAGATAGGGCCACCTTGCCTCAACCCCCTTTTACCTTTAAAGTACCCATGAGTGTCCCTATTGGCCTTAATAGAGATCTTTGTTGTTGTAACACAAGTCATGATTAACTCAATGAACTTTAGGAGGGAATCCATACCCATGCAGCATCTCTTCAACAAATTCCCATCTTACCATGTCATATGCTTTCGTCAAAATCAATCTTCATGAGACATCTTGGAGAAGTTTTCCTATTGTAATGTCTCATAATGTCATGACAAATGAATACATTATGTATCAAAGACCTTTCTTGAACAAAAACACCTTGAGTAGGATTCACCAGTGGGTGTAGTACTTCCTCAAGTCTTTTGTATATGATATTGGACATACACTTATACACTACATTGCAACAGGATATAGGCCTAAAGTGACCTACATCTTTGTTAGTCATAGTGCTTATCTGCTAGTTTGTCAAAAAAAAATCTATTTATCGATTGTCGAGATTAAGTTGCTACACTGAGGTCTACTTGATTATAGAGACAAAGTTAATTATATGGATCACTAGTTAGAAGTTGTATGTTATATGTATTCTAGATCACCTACTTACGGATTGCGTGTAAAATAATACTTATTACTAGGTATACACAAAATATTTGTTCATACGTTATATGATGTATAAGAAAATATTTTACATGGTTTACAAGTTACATGTCTTATAGAATATTTTACTGTGAATATGCGCATTAGAAGGCTTATACTTACAGGTCATAGAGGAATCATCTACATATTATAGATTTAATAGTTCGTCAGTCTACATGATATGTTCCCAATGGTTGTGAGGATGAGTATTATTCCACTTTCTAGTTCATATAATTGGAGCGTTTGAGTTTGATTGATTATATGCTACATGATTAGTTGTTGTAAATACCTAAATTCAATGATTCAGAAGATGTATATCATATGCAAAATATTTTTAAAAAGAAGTAAGTTAAAAGGTGCAGTTCATCAACCGAGAGTCGAGGTTTTCTCCCAAGGGGCAGATGGTGTGCTCCGTTACTAGGGTCGTTTATGTGTTCCGAATGTGGGTGAGTTGAAGTAAAAGATCCTTACCGAAGCCCATAATTCCAAATATTCTCTTCATCTGGGTGTCATAGAGGGTGCCATGATCTACGGAAAGGCTATTGGTGGAATGATATGAAGAGGGACATCGTAGATTTTGTGGCTAAGTGTCCCAATTATCAGCAAATTAAAGTAGAACATAAGAAACCAGGGGGTATGACTCAGGCGATTAGCATTCCTACTTGGAAGTGGGAAGTGGTCAACATGGATTTCATTACGGGTTTACCTCAAACTCGCACGTAGCATGACTCCATTTGGGTGATAGTGGAAAGGGTTACTAAGTCAGCTCACTTCTTGGTAGTCAAGACTAAGGATTCAACGGAGGATTATGCCAGACTCTACGTCAGCGAGATAGTCAGGTTGCATGGGGTTCCCTTGTCTATCATCTCAAATATAGGTCCTCAGTTTACGTCTCACTTCTGGAGATCATTTCAGAAAAGTCTTGGTACCCAGGTGAATCTTAGTACAACATTTCATCTGCAGACAGATGGTTAGGCAGAACGTACTATTCGAACCTTAGAGGATATGTTGAGAGCTTGTGTGATTGACTTCAAAGGTAGTTGGGATGATCACCTGCCTCTCATAGAGTTTGCCTACAATAACATCTTCCATTCCAGCATCCAGTTGGCCCCATATGAGGCACTCTATAGGCGTAGATGTAGATCACATGTTGGCTGGTTCGAAGTAGGTGAAGTAGCCTTGATTGGGCCAGATTGGTTCATAAGGCTATGGAGAAAGTTCATCTCATCAGGGATAGACTAAACACAGCTCAGAGTAATCAGAAGTCCTATGCAGATGTTAGGAGAAGAGACTTAGAGTTCGAAATTGATGATTGGGTTTTCCTGAAAATGTCACCTATGAAGGGAGTGATGAGATTTGGCAAGAAAGGAAAGCGCAGTCCCAGGTTTGTAGGTCTTTATAGGATCTTGAAAAGGGTTGGTAATGTGGCTTACGAGTTAGAGTTGCCAACAGAACTAGTAGCGGTTCATCCAGTCTTTCACATTTCCTTGTTGAAGAAGTGTGTGGGTGATCCGGCATCGATAGTACCTTTAGAGAGTGTGGCTGTGAAGGATAGCCTCACCTATGAGGAGGTTCCAGTTGAGATTCTTGACCGTCAGGTTTGTAGGTTGAGAAATAAAGAAGTTGCTTCAGTGAAAGTTTTGTGGAGGAATCAGTCCGTAAAGGGAGCTACTTGGGAAGCATAAGCAACCATGATGTCCAAGTACCCTCACCTCTTTCCCTCCGATTCAGTTTCATCTTGAGGTAATAGTTCCTCTCCAGTCTCTCAGTTTACTCTTGTGTAATTCAGTCTCGGTACCTCGTTCCATCAGTTATCCTTCTATTTCAGCATATTTGCATGTTCATGGAACTCAGTTCAGTTGGATATCAACTTCTAGTACTCAGTTGGTAGGGATTGCAGCTCTTTTCCTCCAAACTCAACTTGTTTAGTCTTCATTCGAGGACGAATGATCCCAAGGGGGAGATATTGTAACACCCCAGAACTTTCAAGCCCAGACATAGCTTAGAAACTAGAAGAAAATAAAAGTTTCAGAAAAAATCAAGTTTTCAGGAACCACGGTTCAAGATAAAGGACCGTAATTTTGAACCATGGTCTGTCATCTTAACCGTAGTTCCCATTTCCAGTAGACCCTCAGCTCAGGTTTAAGGAACAACAAGTCAGACCACAAACTATTGTTTAGAACCACGATCCGTCCTGTCACTCGTGGTTTCCCATGATCAGAAGACCCCCAGTTCAGGGCTCAGCAACCACGAGTAGGACTACGGACCGTACTTCAGAACCACGGTCCGTCCTTTGACCCGTGGAATCCCCATACCAGACCAAAGTCCCAGGAACCACGAGCCACACGATGAACCAAAATCCATAAGTACAGTACATCCTGTGGAGTCGTAGTTCCTCAGATCAGAGGACCCCCAAGACTCCCGGACAGGACCACGACTCAGTTGATGGTCCGTCGTCCAGGAGTACGGTCCGTCAACCCAAGTCATGATCCCTGAGTGGCGATTTTTTGCAAAATTCTTTTAACTTTCCCAGGGGTATTCTGGACTTTTCCTTTCTCTTTTAAGGCCTAAGCTATGATATTTTGACTACTCTAAGCCTAGTTAATTAGTCATAAACTACCTAAAACATCGATTCTCCTAAATTCTTCAACTTTAGAAAGAAAATAACAGAAAGAGGCGACATTTTTCTCCCAAGAACAAGCAGAGGTCTTCATCAAGTTCAGCAATCGAACGATATGTAGGTTATGGTCTAAACTCCCTAGACTTAGCATATATCAGATAAAATTGTACTAACTGACATCCTTGGATTGGGTTATTAGGTTGGTACAACAGACCTTGACCGTTTTTCCATGATTCATCCATTTCTTTCCTCCGTTGTGTGTAACATTCTCAGTAGTTGGTATTATCCCCCTTATGGTACTGTGTGGCCTTTATTCGACTCTGGAACATAGAAGGTGGTTTATTGGGAATGTCTGCGAGTCCGTGACATGGAAATATCCTTCTAGGCTGGTTATGCTTGCTGAGTAGATTTGGAGCCTGTGCAGGGCCGTTAGGTTGGTTGTGAGCTGCGGGGCGGCTATATGTGTTTGACGATATCATGTCCATGTATATAAGGAGGTTTCACCCATGTTTTACTACGGTTTTTGGCTTCGGGCCTACTGGGAGTGATTTTCAATTCTGTTTTCTATCATGATTTATGTCACGTTTCTTATGACTTGCTTTATAAACTGTTATGTCCCTTCCATTGGGTTGCATACCAGTACTTATTGTACTGACCATAATCGGACGCTACATTATTTCATGATGTAGGTTCAGAAATACTTTCGCATAGTTCTGTGCAGTATTAGGATCCTTCAGGACAGCATTAGCAAGTGGTGATCCCTCCATCTTTTGGAAGGTAATTTACATCCTTATCTTTGATTCTAGTTTCAGTTTTATGATATTGCCAGGGTCATGTCCCGGCATAGCTGAAGCGCCTGGCACCGTGTTCTTTACAATCGTGTGATCGCAGTCGCGATCGTGATGAAGTCCCTCCTTTTCTGTTCTTCGCGACCATGTGGCTAGACTTCATGATCGCGATGGTCTAACCAGCGTGATCCTCGTGACTACAATGGGTCCCTTCGCGATCACGATGAAGCACCCCTGGCAGTATTAAACTTTTCCAGCCTTGTTTTCTCCATCCTCCACCAACTCTTAAGCTCCAAACTCCCTCTAAATTACTCCTAAATCAGTTCCTTGCCCCAGAAATTGTTGTGCCTTGACATCCCGTGAGTTCCCTTTTCAATTGGTAAGTTCTCTTCCCCGTCTTGCTTTCCATTGTTGTCCTCTTCATTGGCTTAAAACCACCATTGTTGCCATCCTCTTCAAGCTTGAATTTTGTAGTAGAATCAGTACGTGGGTGACGTTGCTGCCTAGTGGACTCATCCAATTCATAGTTCTTGGCATAATTCTCTTACTTGGTAGGTAATTCTTGCCTATTTCAGGTTTTTCGTCCCTTAAATCAATTTTTGGGTTTCTTAGCTTTAGGGGCTGTTTTAGCTCAAATTTGTTGCCCAATCTCTTTGATTTTTTGGGCATATACTCTTATGGTTTTGGTGATCATAATGTGAGTTTCCATTTTTGATTTCGGGTTATGGGCCCTGCGGGCCCGTCTGTGGCCTGAATTTCAACCCAGCTATGATGGTAGCAATAGGGGTATCGTTAGACTCATTTTAATGTATTATTTATGTTCATGATAGCTTGATTGTCATTCGGGATCTCTCAGAGTGATTTGGGCTTGGACGTTGTTGTTCGGGCAGCTTATCGTTCTTGACAAAGCTCCGATAATAGCTAGCCAGACCCACAAAGCTCCAAACTTCAGTCACGGAGTTAGCGGGCCCAACTCTTAATAGCCTCGATCTTTTGGTATCTACCATTACTCTTTTCTAAAAAATCACATACCCCAAAAAGGACACCAAAAACATCCAAAACTCACATTTAGTGCATTTAGCATAAAACTGTTTCTCTTTCAAAATATCCAAGACTAAGAATAAGTGACCTGCATGCTCCTCCTTACCCTTGGAGTAAACCAAAATGTTATTAATAAACATAATTACAAATGAATCCAGGAAAAACTTGAAGATATCATTCATTAACCTCATGAATGATGTCGGCACATTAATCAACCCAAAGGACATCACTAAGAATTTGTAATATCCATAACAAGTCCTAAAAGTTGTTTTGGGTATATCCTTAGGCCGACTTTTAACTGGTGATACCCTAACCTCAAGTTATTCTTGGAAAATACCAAAGCACCCTGCAACTGGTCAAATAAATCATCTATTCGAGGCAAAGAGTATTTATTTCAGATAGTAATCTTATTCAATTGGTGGTAATCTATACACATTCTTATGCTACCGTCCTTTTTCTTAACATACAGTAACAGAGAACCTCAAGGCGAAGCACTAGGATGAATGAATCCCCTATCAAGTAACTCTTGCAACTGAGTCTTGAGCTCTCTCAACTCAGTCGGAGCCATTCTATAGAGAGGGATAGAGATTGAGAGAGTGCCCAACTCCAAATTGATGCCAAAGTCTATTTCCCAATCCGAGACTTCAGTTGTAGTCAGTGATCCATTTTGACTCAAGGGTGAGCTTCATCTTTCGAGCAACCATGATTCCTCATATGCTATGTTCTGGTCTACTTGATCCGGACTCAGTTAGTCATTTAGTTTTCTGGGTTGTACCCGTAGATATTCTGTTTTAGATGTTTTGGTACAATGACTTTCAATTTTCTAAGGGCATTTTAAACATTTACCTTTTTTTGCACAGTTTGATTATTAAACTTATTCAATTTGTTGACTGATAATGAATTTGCTTAATTAATGTTTTTAAACTATTAAGTATTAATATTGGGTAATTAGGGTTAGATTGTTCTCCTACTGAAGCGTTAGTGTGGATGCCACTCGCGACGGGTTAGATCATGACAAAGTTGATATCAGAGCCCTAGGATCATTGATCTCATTATACCAAAATAGGTCCAGTAGAGTCTTACGTAATGGTACAAAAACATCTGTACTTTTCTTCAGAAGGCTATATAACTTTAGGAAATTATCACTTTCTTCCTTCCTTTGTGCTATAACTTGATTTCAATTAGTATCTGGTGATCCAAATTGGTATCTGACTTCTTCACTCTATTATTTCACAGATGGTGAATACAAAAGCTAACACAACTAGAACAGCAGCTCTCGCGCAAGCAATTTTAGTTGCCAAAGCCGCTGCCAGAGGCAGAGGATGGGGTAGGGGAATAAGGAGAGGTAGGGCAGCACCCGCTAGAGGTGGAGCCTGAGCTGCAGCTAATACATCCCTACAAAGAGCTGAGACACCTCCCCTACCCAAGGATTATCATGATGAGGCTAATAATAAGAAGGTTTTGGAGCAGGAGGAGGCAGTGCCAGTTCAGGAAGGTGCAGCTCCTCCCCAAATGTCATCTGAACTGATTTAGCAACTACTTGGTTTTCTAAGTGGACTGGTAGGTACTGGAGCCACGCCTACCATGCCTGCTTACCAGTATCTGAGATTATAGCCTGCCACACCATCAGCTCCTACGATGGATGAGTTTTCACTGACATATGCTTACCCTCATTTGGCTTTAGGTCAGGTTATGACTGCAGCTGAACATGACATGCTGACTAAGTTTCTGAATATGAAACCCCCTACCTTTTTTAGTTTTGAGACAGAGAATACATTCAACTTTATCATTGATTGTTATGAGAGGCTGCATAAGATGCACATTGTGGAGCATTAGGGTGTAGAGTTTGTGAACTTCCAATTGCAGGGTGATGCTAAGCAATGGTGGAGGGCTCAGGTGGGATGTCGGTCTTCAACTCTACCTCTATTGACATGGACTCAGTTCCATACCCTATTTTTAGAGAAGTATGTGCCACACACTCTGTGAGACAAAAAGAAGGACAAGTTTCTGACTCTTGAGCAGGGAAATATGTCGGCAGCAACCTATAAGGCTAAATTCTATACCTTGTCCAGATATGCTACTCAGCTGCTTGGTATTGAAGAGGAGAGGATTCGCCTTTTTGTAAAGAGTTTGAATACTGACTTGTAGGTTATGGCCTTGCAGATGACTTTCACTTGGAATATTTTTAATGATGTTGTCGATTATGTGAAGAAGGTGGAAAGAGTCAAGCAAATTGGTCAGGTAAAGATGGCAGCGAAGAGGGCCCAAAATGCGGGCAACTTTAATGGGTCTCATCTAGGATATATGGGCATCAGTCCTATCCAGCTCATCTTATACAGTCATCTCTTCAAGTGACTATAGGGGGTCTATCAGGGACCACTCATCAGTCTTCAGTTTTAAGAAGTCAAGGGGCTTCATATTTTTCTTCTAGCTGGACTTCACTGAATCGAGGTTGTTTTATTTGTGGTGGGTGTTGTGCACTTCAAGAGGGATTATCCAAAATGATAGACATGCCACTTTTTAGGGTCAGCAGCATTCCAAA
The DNA here is from genome assembly GCA_003996215.1 of Jaltomata sinuosa. Taxonomy (NCBI): domain Eukaryota; kingdom Viridiplantae; phylum Streptophyta; class Magnoliopsida; order Solanales; family Solanaceae; genus Jaltomata; species Jaltomata sinuosa. The sequence continues at coordinate 101,845 of QJPP01000178.1, read as the reverse complement.
CCTATGGTTCCAGCTGGTAGAGGTGGTGGTGATAATGACAGAGGTCGTCCACAGTGTAGGCGTGGTAGTTATCAGGATGGCCGTGGTGGAAATCGAGCTGGTGGTAATGCAGGGAGAGGTGGCGCTCAACCTGTTATAGAAATTTCTCATATTGATGACATAGCTCATTGCTATGCCTTCTAGGAAAATTTGAGGCAGAGGCTTCATATGCAGTCATTACATGTACTATTCTCGTCTATGATCGTATAGCTACGGTCTTGTTTGATCCGGGTTCCACTTATTTATATATATATATATCTATTAAATTTTCCTTAAATTTAGACATGGTTTGTAATATGCTTGACTCACCTGTATATGTATCTACTCAGGTTGAAGACTCTGTGGTAGTGGCTCAAGTGTATCATGCATGCTTTGTTATGTTTATGGGTTTTCAAACTTGGATGGATTTGGTGATATTTGATATGCTTGATTTTGATATTATCCTAGGCATGACTTTGTTTGTAATACCCCAGAACTTCAAAGCCCAGACATAGCTCAAAAACTAGAAGAAAATAAAAGTTTCAGAAAAATTCATATTTTCAGGAACCACGGTTCAAGATAACGGACCGTAGTTTGGAACCACAGTCCGTCATTTCAATTGTAGTTCCCATTTCCAGTAGACCCTCAACTCATGTTTCAGGAACCACGAGTCAGACGATGGACTGTAGTTTAGAACCATGGTTCATCCTGTCACTCATGGTTTCTCATGATCAGAAAACCCCCAGTTCAGCGCTCAGTAACCACGAGTAGGACTACAGACCGTACTTCAGAACCACAGTCCATCCTTTGACTCGTGGAATCCCCGGACCAGACCAAAGTCCCAGGAACCACGAGCCACATGACAAACCGTCATCCAGAAGTATGGTCCTTCCTGTGGAGTTGTAGTTCCTCAGATCAGAGGACCCCCAAGACTCTCGGACAAGACCACGACTCAGTTGACGGTCCATCGTCTAGGAGTATGGTCCGTCAACCCAAGTCGTAATCCCTGAGTCGCAATTTTCTGCAAAAATTCTTTTAACATTCCCAAGGGTATTCTGGACTTTTCCTTTCTCTTTTAATGCCTAAGCTACAACATTTTGAATACTCTAAGCATAGTTAATTAGTCAGAAACTACCTAAAACATCTATGCTCCTAAATTCTTCAGCCTTAGAAAGAAAATAAGAGAAAGAGGCGACAATTTTCTCCCAAGAACAAGCAGAGGTCTTCATAAAGTTCATCCCCAAAAATCCAAGGATTTCTCCGTAGATTTCTTCACCAGGTATGTGGGATTTCACTAGTGGGTTCCCTTCACCAATTAGGTCCCTAGATTCCAGTCAGTCTTCAGTTTTCTCCATGAATTGTTCAGACCTAGGGTTCCAAAATCTTAGGGATTTGTTGAAATTTAGTTCCTACAACCTCTATGGTATTGACTACATGTTTCTTGGTGAATTAGTATAGTTCTATGTACAATGTTCAGAAACCCTAGTTTGTATACTTACATTACTTCATGAATCAAGCTTACTAGGCAGATTAGTTATATGCTCATGCATCAGAATTCGAATTCCATATCCCTCAGTATATTTATGTTGCATTCTCAGTTGATTTCTAGTATTTTGAGCTATCCATCATTTCAGTACATTGTTGCTTATATTCAGTTGGGAGTGGACTTAGTACCGAACGGACGAGGGGATGAAGGTTTAGCTGTTAGTTTAGGCTAGGACCTTTAGTAGCAATCCCCAAATCCCAGATCTACGGTGCCACCATAGGTTTAGAGGAGTCAGCTGTTAGACTAGGTTGTACCCCCTTGTCCCTTGTGGACATCAGTAGTGGATCCACGTCAGACTTTTTCATACCCTTGGCAAGGTATGAACACCCTTCCATCCAGGGTTACAGGTTGGCCCCATAGTTAGCTCAACTTGGGGTATGTCGGTTAATAGTATCTCCCACAGTCAGGTTCATATGCATTGACCATGTATTCAGTATATATTTATATATTTCAGTAATCAGCTCAACATGTTATATCTTCATGATTCGTACTTAGTCATTGCATCCAGTTTAGCTTTCAATTATGTTCTAGTATATCTTTTCTTTCCATGCTCAGTTATTATGTTGTTCAGCTTAGCCTATATCTCGCATGCTCAGTAAATTCAAAGTACTGATGCATACTTTTGTGCTACATCATTTTATGAGTAGGTTCAGGTTCTTAGCATCCAGACCACGCTTAGTTTGACTTCCAATCCGTACTCAGTAGTTCAGTGGTGATTGCTCAGTAGTTTGAGGATGATAGACATGCTTTTATCTTCAGTATTTACTTCCAGTCTCAGATTTTCTAAAGTTAGCTGGGGGAATGTCCCACCAACTTCTATTCAGTTAGAAGGCTTTCAAAAATAGACTAGTTTCAGCAGTTGTTAGTATTGTTTTTCAGTCAGCATTAAACTATTTATATATTCAGACTTTGGGGTTCTTCCTTGCTTTCAGATAAATAATGGTTTTAGTTTTCGCACAATGCATGCTCTACTCTGATTTTGTATAGATATGCCATGTCATGGGTTAGATTAGGGTCACTTTTGATACTAAGCACCATGTCACATCCAAGGGTTAGCTTCAGGGCGTGACAAACTTGGTATCAGAGCATAAGGTTTAAGTGTCCTAGGATGTCTGAAAGCCGCATCAAGTAGGGTCTTCTTCATGGGTGTGAAGCACGCCACACTTATGGGGGAGGAGCTATGAGACTTCATTAGGAATCTTCCCTTCTTTTTTTCCCAGCTCGTGCTATAGAGTATGAACTCTATTTAATCTCCTTCTATTCTAACTCATGCTCTTTGCATTTCAGTGAAAAAATGCCTCCCAGAAGAGCCAATGCTAGGAATCAGCCAGTAGCTCCAGCAGACCCATTGAATGAGCAGGTTACGCATACCAAATTTAGGGCTACTTTTCAAGTGCTTGCTCAGGCCATGACCGCCCAGGTCAATCAGCAGGCTGCGACACCAGCTCCACCTCAGGTTAATACTACTGCAGCCAAAATCCATGACTTCACTCGGATGAACCCTCCATAGTTCCATGGGTCCAAGACAGAAGAGGATCCCCAAGAGTTCTTAGAGGATGTTCAGAAAGTGACAAGTATTATGGGTGTCACCCCAGTTTAGGGTGAAGACTTGGCCGCTTATCAGCTGAAAGGAGTGGCCTACACTTGGTACCAGCAATAGAAGGAATCTCGTTGTGCAAATATATCACCAATGATTTGGGATCTTTTCAAGACTACTTTTCTGGACCGGTTCTTTCCACTAGAGCTCAGGGAAGCCAAGGTTCAAGAGTTCATCAACCTAAAGCAGAATGACATGAGCGTAAAAGATTATGCTCTAAAGTTCACTCAGCTATCCAAGCATGCTCTGTCAATGGTAGCTGACCCTAGAGATCGTATGAGCAAGTTCTTGTCTGGAGTGTCTGATGATGTGGTCAAGGAATGCAAGATGGCCATGCTCATTAAGGAGATGGACTTCTCCAGGTTAGTTACTTATGCTCAATAGATTGAGGAGGAGAAGACTAAGGAAAGGAGAGGAGATGCTAAGAGAGATAGGACAGGTGATTTTAGCCAATATCAGCAGAGGTCAGAGGGTAGCAACCGCTCTCAATATTGCCAGAAAAATTTAGCTCCAGCTCCATCTTCTTCTAGTGCCCCAATGCCTATGTTCAAGAAAGATCGACGGGATAGAGCATTTGCCTCTAAGTCCCAAGGTACGGTTACTAGTGGGCGCACTAACCCAGTGTGTAGAAAGTGTGGTAGAAACCACCAAGGTGAGTGCATGGCAGGTAGTGGAAATTGCTTTGGGTGTGGTAAACCAAGCCACATGATGAGGGGTTGTCCAAAAACTTCTCCAAAGGGTAAGGATGTTCGCCCATAGACTCAGACTGGTTCTACAGCAGCTCCAGCAGGTCACCCCACTCAACAGGGTGCCTCTTCTGGAACAGGTGGTGGTCAGCGCCAGAACAGGTTATATTCTCTTCAGGCTCGACAGGACCAGGAGGATTCCCCTGATGTGGTCACAGGTACATTACGAGTCTTTAATACCAATGTTTATGCATTGTTATATCCAGGGGCTACACTTTCATTTGTAACTCTTTATATAGTAGTAAATTTTGATGTCAAACAAGAAATTCTCCCAGAACCCTTCTCATTCTCTACTCCAGTTGGTGACCCAGTTATATCTAGACGGGTATATAGAAATTGCCCTGTCACAGTTTCCCAGAAAGTCACTTCAGTATATATTGTAGAGTTAAAAATGTTAGATTTTGATATCATTCTAGGCATGGAGTGGTTGCATTCCTGTTATGCCTCAGTCAATTGTAGAACTAGGATTGTTAGATTTCAGTTTCTTAACGAGCCAGTCTTAGAGTGGAAGGGTAGTAATTCAGTGCCTGCAGGTTAGTTTATGTCTTACCTTAAGGCCAGAAAAATGATTTCCAAAGTGTATATTTATCATCTTGTTTGGGTTAAAGATTCAATCTCCGAGACCCCAACTCTTGAGTTAGTCCCAATAGTGAATGAGTTTCCAGAAGTGTTCCTAGAATATCTTCCCAGAGTTCCTCCCGAAAGGGAAATCGACTTCGGAATAGATCTCCTTCCAGATACCCAGCCTATTTCGATTCCTCCTTACAGAATGGCTCCATATGAGCTTAAGGAATATAAAGAATAGTTGAAAAACCTTCTAGATAAGGGCTTTATCAGACCCAACATCTCTCCATGGGGTGCTCCAGTGTTGTTCGTGCGTAAGAAGGACAGGTCTCTCAGGATGTGCATCGACTACCATCAATTGAACAAAGTCACAATCAAGAACAAATATCCTATCCCCAGGATTGATGACTTGTTTGACCAGCTTCAGAGTGCTAGTTGTTTTTCCAAGATAGACCTCAAATCCGGCTATCAACAGCTCAGAGTCAGAGATAGTGACATCCTGAAGACAACCTTCAGGACTCGGTATGGTCACTATGAATTTGTAGTCATATCTTTTAGACTAACCAATGCTCTTGCAATTTTCATTGATATAATGAATAGGGTGTTCAAGAAGTATTTGGACTTGTTCATTATCGTCTTTATTGATGATATCCTCGTTTATTTCCAGAATTAGGAAGAGCATGCGACTCATCTGAAAGTTGTTCTGCAAACTCTCAAAGATCGCCAGCTATTCGCTAAATTCGACAAATGTGAATTCTGGTTGCACTCTATTGCTTTCCTTGGTCATGTGGTATCCAGCGAAGGGATCCGAGTGGATTCTCAGAAAATTAAGGCAGTAAAGCACTGGCCCAGACCCATCTCTCCGACTGACATTAGAAGTTTCTTGGGTTTGGCTGGTTACTATCAGATATTTGTTGAAGGATTTTCATCCATAGCTTCCCCATTGACCAGGTTGACTCAGAAAAAGGTCAAGTTTTAGTGGTCAGATGAGTGTGAGAAGAGTTTCTTAGAACTGAAAACCAGGTTGAACAACTCTTATCTTGACTCTACCAGAGGGTTCAGATGGTTATATGGTTTATTGCGATGTGTCCAGAGTCATCTTGGGTTGTGTTTTGATGCAGTAGGGTAAGGTCATAGCTTTTGCTTCAGACAGCTTAAGGTCCATGAGAAGAACTACCCGACTCATAACCTAGAGCTTGCAGCAGTCATGTTTGCCATAAAGATTTGGAGATACTATTTGTTTGGTGTTCATGTTGATGTGTTCACAGATTATAAGAGCCTCCAGTATGTGTTCACCCAGAAAGAGTTGAATCTTCGATAGAGAATATGACTTGAGTTCCTTCAAGACAATGATATGAATGTGCTTTACCATCCGTGTAAGGCTAATCTAGTAGTTGATGCCCTCAACAGGCTGTCCATGGGTACTGTGTCACATGTTGAGGAAGATAAGAAAGAATTAGCTGGAGATGTTCATAGGCTTGATCGCTTAGGAGTTTGCCTCATAGACACGCCAGATGGAGGTGTGATAGTCCAGAATGGATCAGAATCTTCATTGGTAGTGGATATTAAAGAGAAACAGGATAGGCCTTCATTGGTCTGGGTTGCCCGTCACGTCTAGCACCTGATCTTGGGGCATGACAAACTTGGTATCAGAACACGGTTCATGGTCCTAGGCTTTCTACAAAGCTATGTCCTGTAGAGTCTTGCTTATGGGTGTGTTGTGCACTACACTTATAATCAGGAGGCTATAGGGCATTTAGAAAATATTTTCCATTCTTTCATCCTCTAGATCATGCAATAGTGTTGTACATAAGAAACTTATCCAGATTCCTACTCAGCTCTAACTCCGCTGGCTATGCCTTATTTTTGAGGTGATAGAAGTATAAAGCTTAGACTCCAATGATGTATCATGTCTGGTTGAGTCATCCAAAAAGTTATGAAACTGCACAAGGACTTGAAAGGAGTCCATTAGTGCGTCAAAGTATATTGATTCTAAGTGTAAACCCCTATCTTCATGAATCATACATTTAAGCCAGGGTAAGACGTGTTTTCATTCCCTTTCAAAATTTTGGTCTAGCTATCATGCTCAAGGGGGAAAGGTATGTATGTGAGTGTTGGGATAGAATTTCCACCCTAAAGAAAGCATTAATTAGAGTGTTATGAGATATGAGTAGTCAGATGATCCCAAGTCCAGGGATATATGGAGTAATGAGTTTAGAAGCCAGAGAGAGCAGGTAGTAAATGATCAAAAAATATAACTAGAGTCTTATACCCACTAAGTGAGTGAATGGAGGTGGTATGCCATATGGTATGGGTTCTGGTGTAGCAAGATTAGAAAATTTTATGGAAATTGGTAAAACAAGAGTGGTTAGTTAAGATATTTGTTTTAATTGTTTGAAATAGGGAAAGAGCTTATGATGGCTAGTTATTGTAGTAGTATAGACCAATTATAGGTTCTGAATGTAGGGATAGAGTGATTTAGAATTTATAAATTTAGACTTCCATTTGGAGAAATTTGGAGAGGGAGACTTAGCGATATCTATAGAACTTTGAAGATAGTTTAAATGTATGCATAGGTAAGTAGATGTGATGTGGGAAAGGAGAACATGCTAGTGGGCTGTAATGGGTTATATCGTAAGATTGAGATCGACCACTATGTCAAAGTTTTGGTAAATTAGTGTTTCTTGATTTTTATCTAGTAGTTGTAGGCCTGAATAGCTTGCTAAGTTGTAATGTTAACCTTACCTAATGCTAGACACTAAGATTGAGTTGTGGATGGTCATCGAGGTAGAAAAAATGATAGTTGGGGATGATAATATTACTTTTATGATATTAATCTAGTAGGCTTGACATGGTGTTTGAGAGGGCTAAGGTTGATAACTTAGGAAAGGTTGGAATATGTAAGCATGATATATACATGAGAACTAGTGTTGAAGCAGTGAATTGTCGCTAAGTCATTAGATGAATAAGAACCCTAAATTTATAAGAATAAGTTGTACTTGTGGTAATATGTTGTGAGATGAAGTTGTAAGTTGTTAAGTGCTAGGTGCTCCTAATTTGTGTTCTTGAGTTGCTTTATATGGAGGAGGCTAGGTAGTAATTATTTGGTGTCCATTGGTATGAAATTGAGAGAATTATAGATCTAAAGGAGCATGGATGAGTCTCTTGGTGTAATTTTAAAATTCACTGAATTGGGCAGATATGAGATTAGATAAATGCTAGTAGACTAAGGAGTGAAAAATAAATTTTTAAGTGTTAGAGAATGTGGATGTGTGCGCCCAAGAGAATTAAGTTTTACTTTTATGGATATAGAGTTTAGAGTAAGTTAAGAGTAGTGTCCCTGGAGGGAATGTCCTAGAAAGGAGTTGGTATTTTTCCAAATGTAATATCTGGGTAAGATTAGCATTCATATGTATATGACACCCTGCAGTGCCGAGTTTTGTACTCATAGATCTTTTTCCAGCATAGGTCTGCAGGCCTAAGATAGTGACCTTTGCACTAAGAGAGAGATAATGAGGTGTTGAACGAAGGAAAGTCTTGAGTTCTAGTGGTGATGAGTTTCAGAAGGGAGTCCTGATGCGTGCCATAATGACCCATACTTCTCCTAGCTTAATCCTTATACTTCAACTTAAGAGGACACCTTACCCATGTCTTATGGCTTTTAATCATGCTTATGTCTGAGGGTCAAATTTTTTATGTAGTCTCTTATTAATGCTCTGTCATTTGAAATGGAAGAGATGACGTCTCTCAGTGGTATAAATCTTTCTCTAAGGTTCTAAGGATATAAGGTCTATGTTATGATACATGATCCATGGACCCATATCTAACGTTATGATCAATCCTATAAACTTAAGTTTCATGATACCTCCAGTATGACTATTGAAATCATGCTACATCTTGTACATACTCAAATCAGACTTCTTGAAAGATTCGTGCCTTGGATGTCCTTTCTCTAAGCTCTGTGTACATCCACCCTTGATAGTTATTGATCGGTATGACATGTCTAGGCTCAGAACAACCCTCAGTTAACATCTTGCATATTCAGAATATGAAGTACCCATATGCCCATCACACTAGGTTTCTCGCATCTCATCTTGAGTGACAAGGTCACGCTAAGTATAAGTCAATATTGAACAACATCCATGTATCCTCAATGCTCATGATCTTATTAAATATGTTCAGTTCATACTCCAAGTTTGTGGTCAAGAGTCAGGCCTCTATTTGCATATCATGCAGTTTATGCTCTTAATCTATTCCTTCGATAATGTTTAGCTTATGTGAGGGCAACTGTCAGTAAAGGAAGCTAAGTAGTGGTCTAGATGGGAGGTAGTGTATGTACCCTTTTTAGTGGTGGTTATGGTGTGATTGTGCCACCTAAATTATTAAGTGTGGATTAGGTGCGAGATAAAGATTAATTATGTGAAATAGTTAGATGTGAATATATGATGTGTCTCCTTATAGAAGTTTGAGAATTTTTGATTGTGGGGATGCTTGAGAGAATTCTTTGATAGTTTAGCTACATATGAGCCAGGAACAGAATATAGTAATAGGCTCGAATGTGATGTTGGATACTTGTGGGCGATTGCTTCTTGTGGCAAGTGACTTCTTGTTAAAAGCTTGATCTTGATTGAATAAGGTGATAAAGAGAAGTAGTATTCTTGGAGGATAAACCTAGATATAAAAAGAGACTTTGACGAGTTTAGAATAAACCTAAGGGTTGATCATGTTTAGGGAAGAAGGTTCCTATAGGGGTATGGCATATAAAATCTAGAAAGTCAGACTAGTAGGATCATATTAGATGTAGCACTTCAGCCTTCAAGTTAGGCTTGAACATGGTGAGAGCAAGATGTTAGATGCAAACTTTAGTAGCTATATGCTCCAATGTAAAAAATTCAAGTCGTAAGTAGTGATGTGTAGTATTCAAAGGAGGTTATATAGTTGAAAGGTGTGGCTAAATCTAAGGGATATTAGCGATATCATTTAAGGTGGGGATACTTTTATTCATACGTCCAGCAAAAAACTTATTTCATGTCATGTATCAATTTCAATTCATGCTTATTATTTTTAAAATTTCATGCCTTACGTTAGTATGATCATGTTCTATAAAACTTATGTCCTAGATCATGTCTATGACAAGTCATATATGTCTCACGATTCCTACTCACGCTATTTGCTTGATATTGTCATAGAGCTCCTCTTGATGTCCTTCTATCTTTTATTTAGAAAAGAATTCTTAATGTGAAGTTATAGCCTTTACTTCCTTACTTGTATGGCTTCAATAAGTCCCTACCCATCATTCGAGGACGAATGATCCCAACCCAATGGGGAAATATTGTAACACCTCAAGTTTTTCGTGCTAAGATTTGGAACCATTCTAAGTATGTAGTTGGATCTAAACCTAGTGAATTCTATTGTATCTAGGTGTTAAGATCAATTCCTAAGTGTGAAAAGTGTAATGGATGTGAATTAAGGTCCTAAGGAACTTCTAATACAAAGTAAAGTTGAAAGCCTTTTTACCGATTTAGTTTTCATGTAAGTTTTAACTAGGGTCAACTTCAATCAACCATTTCTTCTAAATATAAATAGTTAGGTTTCCTATTAACTACCAAATTAAAGTTCTTCGAGTCTTCTTTCCAATGCCACTGATCGCGCATTAATCCGATCCCGGAGTAAAAATTTATGCTCATTTTATCAGGTACTACTCAGTCTGTGCGCCCGAGCATTAGTTGCGCGCCAGCTCACTGAAAGCAGTGCTACTGCCCTGCTGCACGCCAGTGCACAGGAAGATGTTATATAAGCACCCTTAGGTCCTTTTTTTGAAAATTCTCATTCTTCTCTCTTCTTTCAAGCCCTAAGATGGTTTTCTCTCCTATCCTAACCTTCCAACACCAAGGTACATTCCCCTCATGTATTTCAAGGTATTCCAAATCCTTTCTAATCGTTAGTTATGAATTCCTAACAAGATTTTTCACAAAAATCTTAAGGTTTCAAGAAAAGCTAAGGCTAGGGTTTCTATCCCAAAAATTTCTCTCCACCATCTTTTTCTCCAAGGTATGTTGAACAATCCTCTTTCAACTAAATCTATTATTGGTTGATTTCTTAACTATGAAAGCGGTTTTATATGAGTTTTGAATGTGGGTTGTTGAATGGTTTTCAAAAAGAAGATTTATTTAAAGTTTGCAAACCCATGCCTATGAAATTACTCTTTGGTTATGAATTTTCTTTGAGAATTGAAGATTATTATTTGAAATACGAAACTATATTTATATGAAAAGCTTGTTGGGGCAGTTTTAAAGTTATGAAGCCATGATTTTTGCATAAATTATTTTATTATTTAAATACTTTAAAATGATGGGACTAATGATGTACGTACCTATGAAATGGATTGAAGGATATCACTATTGTGACAGACTGTTTGAATGAATTGAATTGTGACAAAGAGATCATTGTTTTCCTATATGAATTTTATGAGATGGGCATAATGAATTGTTGACAGACCATATGCATTCCAAATTGATGAGATGGGTGACTTTCAAGTCCCGGTATGATGATACCAATAATGGAATATGCCCCTAATGGAAATTATGTTAATTGCTATTGTTTTAAATGATATTGAATTGGTAAGAATGTGGTCTTAAAGAGGATTAGATGGTTAATCGAGAAGGTGTGAGTCTAAACGTCTCAACACTCAAAACCTGTGTTTTGCTGACATAGGGATGGTTCGATCCTAAATTTGGATGACAGTATTGTTCCCTCTATGAGAATGATTGTGTTGGCCATAATGTATTGAATCTCAACTCATGCAGCAAACATTAGTTGAGGCTTAGTCAGTCGAGCGTTGATCGGACCCACATAGCCCATGGTGTTAAACGGAAGTTAGTGATACCATCTAGTTCAGAAATAATGTTAATGTATGGTTTTCATGAAATGTTTTGAATACTTGCCCCATGTTTTATTTTCTATTATAATTTATGTCACGTTTCTTATGAATTGCTTTATAAACTGTTATGTCTCTTTCCTTGGGTTGCATACTAGTACTCATTGTACTGACCGTCCTTGGATGCTACATTATTTCATGATGTAGGTTTGGAAATACTTTCTCATGGTTCTGTGCAACATTAGGATCATTTGGGACAAAATTAGCAAATGGTGAGCCCTCTATCTTTCGGAACGCAATTTAAATCCTTATTTTTTATTCTCGTTTCAGTTTTATGGTATTGTCGGGATCATGTCCCAACATAGATATTTCCTCTTTATGTTAGAGGCTTTGTAGACCTATGTAGATGTTGTTTAAAAGTTTTTGTCTCAACACTTGGTTAACTTTTAACTAGGTTTTAAATGATGTTCTCAAATGGGTCTTTCTTATGCAAATGCTTAATTGAATATGCTCATGATGTTATGCTAAGGGGTCTTCTCGGGCCTTTATTGGTCTAGGTTGCCCATCAGGTCCAGGGCCTGGTCTCGGAATGTGACAGTTAGAAGTGGTGGTATTTTCACTTAAGATATGGAGACACTACCTTTATGATATTAAGTGTGAAGTATTCACAGACCATTGCAGTTTGCAACATGTCTTCACTCAAAGGGAATTGAATTTGAGGCAAAGGCAGTGGATGGAGCTATTGAAATATTATGATGTGACCATCCAGTATCATCCGAGAAAGGCTAATGTGGTGGCAGACACATTGAGCTAGAAATCTGTAAGTATGGGCAGTTTGGCTTGTTGTAGTGTGACGAGGCAACCTTTGGCTAGAGAGATCCAAACCCTAGCAATGCAGTTTATGCAACTTGGAGTGTCTGAAAGAGGTGGAGTGTTGGTTAGTGTGGAGGTAAGGTGAACATTCTTTGATAAATAAGCAATTAGAGTATGCAAAATTAAACAAGATTCATAAGAAAGTGGTGCATGGAGAAGCTCTAGATGCCACACTTGATGCGCATGGAGTATTGAAGATGAGGGGGCACGTGCGTGTGCCTCAAATTAATGATGTAATTTTGAGTTTGCTTGCATAAGATCATGGTTCCCGATACTCTATACATCCTGGTGCAACCAAGATGTATTGAGACTTGAGACAGCTCTATTGGTGGCCTTGAATGAAGAGAGATATTGTAGAGTATGTGGCTAATTTTTATAATTGTCATCAGGTGAAGTACGAACATCAAAGGTCTGCATGTTTTCTTCAGAGGATGCCCATCCCCGAGTGAAAGTGGGAGAGGATTTCTATAGACTTCATAGTGGGTCTTCCTAAGACCTTGGGGCAGTATGACTCGATATGGGTTATAGTGGACAGGCTGACAATGTCTATTTATTTCCTTACAGTTAAGGTGAATTATAACTCTAAGCAGTTATCTAAGATATATGTGAAAGAAATCCTTAGATTGCATGGAGTGCCAATATCCATCATATCTGATAGAGGTTCGCAGTTCACCTCCAAATTTTGGCACAAGTAAAATAAGGATTTGGGCACCAAGCTTGATCTTAGTACTGCCTTCCATCCTCAGACCGATAGGCAACTAAAGAGGACCATTCAGGTACTTGAGGATATGATATGGGCATGTGTGGCTGATTTTAGAGGTCATTGGGACAAATTCCTACTATTGTGTGAGTTCTCATACAACAACAATTATCATTCTAGTATTGACATGGATCCATTTGAAGTACTTTATGGGAGAAGTTATAGATCACCAATAGGTTGGTTCGAGGTGGGTGATGTGAAGGCTTTAGGCACAGACCAGGTAAAGGAATCCCAAGAGAAAGTGAGATTCATTCTGGACAAGTTGTTGGCAGCCCAAAGTAGACAAAAGAATATGCTAACCGCATGGTAAGAGATATGCATTTCAAACCGGGTGAGCAGGTATTGTTAAAGGCATCTCTCGTGAAGGGAGATATACGATTTGGTAAGAAAGACAAGCTTAGCCCCAGGAATATTGGTCTATTTGAAATTCTTGAGGATGTGGGTCTATTAGCTTACAGGTTGGCATTGCCTCCAAGCCTTTTAAGGGTCCATCCGCTGTTTCATGTCTCTATGCTTAAGAAATATCATGGGGATGGCAATTACAATGGGACAGTTTTGCTTTTCAAGGACCTTTCCTATGAGGAGGAACCGATAGCGATTCTTAACTGGGATGTTTGGAAGTTGAGAACTAAGAAGATCAAATCAGTGAAAGTCCAGTAGAAGCACCATCCGATTGAGGAGCCACTTGGGAGACAGAAACAGATACGTGTGATAGTACCCTCACTTGTTTGAGGATTCAGGTACCCTCTTTGCTATATTTTATCCATTTTTCTTGAATTATCATTTGGAAATAAATGATGGATAAATTGGTATCTGTTGTAATGACCTTTTTCATCATTATGGTATAGTCTAGCATGACAAAATTCGGGTTAAGTTTCTCTTCGAATAAAGTATTAGAAATTTTAGGCTCTAAGTGTTGTATGGTCTATATGAATATGGTGTATAGGTCGTGTTTATAAGATGTGAGATCATATTATGATAGCTAGGAGGTTAAGGAGTTCATAGAAACTTTCAGAAGTGAATTTGGGTTAGTAGAGCTCTAGTTATTGCATTTGACGTAAAGAGGTTAGTTCAAGATGTCAATATTTGGGAGTGTGTTCTAAAACTAGCAAACATTTGGGATTGTTGGATATTTTGTCTCGCCTAGGCTGCTATGACGGGAGACAAACCTCTGTCACAGGCCCGCCATAGTGGGAATATTTCTGCCATAGTGGAGGTTAGACTGGGTCAACCCCGCCAATTCCGCTGTAGCAACGCTGCTATAGCAGGAATCGGGCCATTATAGCAGGTTACACACTGATTAAATGCAATTTTTAGACTTAAAACATATTTTTTGTTTCATCTTCATTCTAAACCAGGGAGAGATGATTTAGGGAGAACTTCATCAGTTTTCACCCAAATTCCTTCGTTGAGGTATGTTAATCCACCCATTTAACTAGTTTTTTATCAGTAAATCCTTAGAATCACTAGGTTCTGATTGTAGAAAAGGGTTTGACCTGACCTAGGTTTATTTTCTGGTGTAACTTAGTGAGAGCAAGGTGTAATCCTTAGATTTTGGTTTAGGGTGGATAGATTATGATGAAATGACTAGAAATTATTGTTATAAACTTGAACTCAGTAGAATTAGATGAATTGAGAAGAACCCTAGAATAAAGGAATGATCATGATTTTGGCCATGGATTTATTAGGCTATAATCCTTGTAACTGTTAGAATAAATGTGAAATATTGAGTACTTTATTATTTTTAGACCCCAATCAAGCCGAGATTGTAAGAAAGGGCAAGGCTCAAGTTTGTTAGAGCAGTGCAAGGCTTGAATTGAGGTAGGTGATGGTTGAATTGTAGTTGAGACTCAATTTAGTTAATGTGTGCATATTAACTATCTCTTTGTTTACTTGTTACAATGAATGTTGTAATGTTAACTGATTGTACAATATGTCAAGTGATAATCACCTGAAATGAGATTGTGTAACAATTCTTATTTAAGTGTAATGTGGTTGCGTTATCTCATATTATGATTGCAAGTATTGTGACATGAGTTGATATTGTGAGATAAACCGATAAAGTTTGTCACGGAAATTGGTGGAACTTGGGAGGTATAAGGGTGGGGACATTGGGATAAGGGTGGTATAGCATTGGTTTGGCATAAGTGTGGCAGGCACTAGTTGTCTGGGTTATTTGGTACATGGACTAAGCTCATCCCCTGCAGGCCATGACTAGTGGGCATTATAAGACCTATAGCATGTGTGTACACGATATTGATGAGTTTGACTGTTCCATGAGTGGACTGAGTTACATTGTTAATATTATTTTGGATCCATGAGTGGTCTGGTTATTAGTTTATCTGAAATGTGAAATTATTTATTGAAGTCCAGTAAAAATAAATTGTGGCAAGGTTGAGTTAACTGTTATTAGTCATAGTTTGACTTAGTGGATTGTCTGTACTGTCTTATGCTTGTCTGAACTACTTGGTTATTGTTGAGAAAAGACTAGGTGAATGTATAATGCTAAGTGTTCATGGTTGTACTTGTTTACAATTTGTTGGTTTCATGTTCATATTTATTAAGTTGAGTTGGCCGATGACCCTACCAGTACGTAGTGGTTTTGTAGTGATACTACCTGTGCTCTTTTTTTTGTTGAGTGCAGAGCATATTTCAGCAGTTTCGACGAGACTTCAGTTGTAGTCAGCGATCGATTTCGACTAAAAGGTGAGCTTCATTTTTCGAGCAACTATGGGTCTTCATATACTATGTTCTGGTCCACTTGTTTCTGACACTGACAGTTTAGACATTTAGTTTTCTGAGTTATACCCGCAGATATTTATTTTTAGATGTTTTGGTACAATGACTTTAAGTTTTCTGGGGTCATTTATGACATTTATCTTTTTTCGCACAGTTTGATTATTAAACTTATTCAATTTGTTGTCTGATAATGGATTTGCTTAACTAATATACTAAAACTGTTAAGTATTACTATTGGGTAATTGAGGTTAAATGATTCTCTCACCGAAGGGTTAGTGTGGGCGTCACTCATGAAGGATTGAGTCGTGACATTAATAATAAATTTGAAGGGTAAAACAATACAAAGCAGTGAATGTTGAGCCTATTCAGTTGACTTCACTGTTGAATGCAACATAATTACATATCTTCTGGATAAGCGAATAAGCTGAATAATTATATTTAGTTTGGCCTTATGTACGCATATTGTGTAACGAAATTAAGTTTGATGTTATTAGGTACAAAAATAAATATGATTGTTTCTTGTTTAATACTTTCTTATAAACGATTTTTGTGTATGTTCCAGTATAAAATAAAGTATGAATCAATACCATCACCAATTTGTGTACAAAAAAAATAGAAAAAAAGATTATTGTTTGACAATATATAGATAATGCACTTAACTTCTAAGTACATTTGAACGATCTAAAAATAGTCAAAGTTTACAATCATCTATAGCACAAAACCAAAATGTTAATAACTTCATTCCATACACCACATCATTTTTCAGTGGAACTATTTTCTTACATTACCAAAAAATTAGTGACAAGTACAATTATCTAGAAACTTATCCTTCTCTAAAGTACGTACTGTTTCACGCTCATTTTTTATGTATGATAAAATATCAAAATTAAAGTTAGCACGTTACTCGATTATAAAGGGTTTTTTTATATGTAAATAAACTAATAGATCCCTTCATATGATGATAGAGTTTTTAGTGTAGCAACAAGGTGGTTCAAAAATTAACGAGGTTTGAATTTCAAGTAGGAAATTTCTACTTTTAATGTTAGATTATCATTTTACCCTGTAGTATATTAAAGTGTAATATTAAATATCAAATAATAATATTTTAATTACCTTTCAAAAATAATAATTTTGAATAATAAATCACTATTAATTAATTTCAATAAAGACTCTTAATTTGTATTGTACGATTGCAGCCAAATGCCAATAATTTGATATTGAGAAGCAGTTAATTATTTGATACATATGTTTGTCAACCTTTTCATATTTCCAACTCCTATCTAATAAATGACATAAATATTCTGATATATGCAATTTTCATTGTAGAATTACGTGTTCAATGAAGTCCATTGGTGGCCAATCTTTTTATTCATATCTATGATAAGTTGCATAAGCTTATGATATTGATTATTTTCCAAGGTAGAGAAAATATTAACAACCTTTCTTGGACATTTTTTTCATTTTTTTTTTCATGTCAAGATTGTGGAGAGAATTATGAATATTATCATCACATCTTATGGTGGCAAGGAAGCTAAAGAAGATAATCCGAGTAATTCTCCAAATAAAAGGAATTCTTAATTCATTTTTATATCTGACTGTAACGACCGGGTTCGTCGTTACAGGTAAACCTTTCGTGCCAAGTTTTGGGTTAGAAAACTTCCGGGTTTGGAAGTTAAAAATTTTGGGCTAGGCTAGTCTCGGACGATTTTTGAGTAAGGTATGATACAGGGCAATCTGGGTGAGGATTGGATAATGTGTCTTGTAGTGAGCTAGTTTTTCCATTAGCTAATGGCATAAAGGAGTCCGGAAGACTTTTCAGAAATGAATTCGGGTAAGTAGAACTCCCGGTATCGAAGTTGACATGAAGGGGCTATTTCGGAACGTCGGGGATTTAAGGTGTGTTATAAAATGGACACTTCTGGGGAATTTTATGACATTTTATCCCGTGTCAACCGCCACAGCGCTAACGCAACCTCCGCTATAGCGGAGAAATTACCGGTATAGCAAAAGTCAACGACGGTCAGCACCACCATAGCGGTCGGTTCCGCTATGGTGGTACCGCTATAGCGGACTGCTGATTTAGGATTTAATGCAGAAATTTTCCCAAAATGTTCAATTTTCCTCAAGAGCGTTTTGGAGAAGAGAAAGGGCAATTTGGGCAATTTCAACTCTGTTCTTCATCATTTTTTGTCCCAAAGGTAAAAATTCCACTCCCTTAACTTAATGCTATCTTTCCTACATTGTAGAATTGCTAGTTGTGGACTTGAGGGAAGGTTTGTGTTGACCTAGGAATGATAAAATCTGGGGAAAAGGGGGATTCTAGGGCGTAGAAGTTCTTGGGTCTAGAATAGTATTGTTGGGTTATGATCAATTAGCCATAATTCTCTAAATGTATCCGTAAAAATAATAGACTTAGGTAAATTAATGGTGGTAAAGTTTGGGAATTGGTGGAATGATTATAGTTTAGCCTGGGGATTGGAATTTTTCATAATTCGAGTAATTAGTAGGCTATGTGGACTGATTTTAGTATCTTGTAATTATTTTTAGACCAAGAACAAGCAAAAGCTTCGGAACACGGGAAGGTTCCGGTCCAGTAGAGCTTTTTTGTAATTCGAGGTAGGTGATTGTTATTGTTTTTTGAATATGCAATATGTGTTCATGTACTATCGCTTAGTATTGTGTGAGTTTCATGCTTAGGGAAAGGGATTATGAATGTCTAATTGTCCGGTTATTCATTCTTGTGAAATGAACTTAGTTTTATTGCTTGTTGGTTTACAAGTATGATTTTGTTTATTGTTTGTTGTCTGTTAGATTTTGTGTGATATTGGGTTTGCTCGGGTACCACACCTGGTACAGGATACTTATTGATTATCTCGGGTACCACGCCTGGTATGGGATACTTATTATTTATCTCGGGTACCACGCCTGGTATGGAATACTTATCAGTTGGCTCGGGTACTATGCCTAGTACGGGATTCATAATGGTTGGCTTGGGTACCACGCCTGGTACGGGATTCATAATGGTTGGCTTGGGTACCACGGTTGGTATGGGTTTTGATTTACTTGCATTGATTGTATTCTTTCGATGGTTCCATAAGTTGACCGGATTGTATTCTTGAATTATGATTATTGCATATGGTCCATGAGAGGCCGGGTGATTATATTTAAATGTGAGGTTGGTCTTAGTGTAGACCGGGATTGCATGTTGATAACATAGGTGGCGTTCTAGGGATCCTTGGTGGGTCCGGATTGTGTGAAAAGGATATATGTTTATTATCACTGGGTTTTGTCATTGGTTATTAATTGGTTACATGTGGTTGATAAGTTAAGGGAGAGACTTGTAGTCGAGTTATATTGTTGACTTGTATTACATGTTACTTCGCTTTACTCAGCTTTGGTTTACTGTTCATATCTTGTTTAGTGGAGCTGGCCGATGATCCTACCAGTACACGGTGGTGGTGTACTGATTCTGCACTTGCTTTTTTATTTTGTGAGTACAGGACATCTTCTGGCAGCTGACACGTGACATCACTTGTAGATTCGGTGAATTTAGGATTCAAGGGTGAGTTGTTATTCCGGGATACCTTATTTTCATCCATGACTAGTTATAGCCCACTGGTTTTGGGCTTAGACTCTTGCTTTCTCTTTTTGGGGTTGCATCCCCATTTTAGACATTGGTAGAGTATTTTGGTAATGTGACTTTCAGGTCCTAAGGAGGTATTTCCGCAGATTCTTATTATGCTAGTGTTTTGAGATTTCAAATGTTAGTTATTTTATTGCAAATTAGTTTTAAGCTGTTAGAATTGCTAAACGTTGGGTTCGCTCATTCAGGGGTTTCGGGTGGGTGCCACTTACGGTGGGTTAGGTCATGACAAAGATGATATTAGAGCCCTAGGTTCGTTGATCTTGTCATACCGAAATAGGTCTAGTAGAGTCTTGCGTAATGGTACGGAGACGTCTGTACTTTTCTTCGAGAGGCTATAGGACTTTAGAAAAACTCTCTCTTCTTTCTTCCTTCGTGCTATAACCTGATTCCAATTGGTATCTGGTGATACAAATTGGTATCTAACTCCTTTCACTCTTTGTCCGCAGATGGTTAATACGAGAAACAACAGAGCTAGAGCAGCGGTCCCAACAGTGAGCCCAGCTATCAGAGGTAGAGGAAGGGGCAGGGGCAGGGGCTGAGGTAGAGCAGCACCCGCCAAGGGTGGAGCTCAAGCAGCTGCAGGAGCAGGGGAGGCGACCCCTCCTCCACCCCAGGATCCAACTGAGGAGGAATTTGAGGTTGTTGTTAAGGAGGGCGCAGATCAGTCGGAGGCGGCACCAGCTTGAGGTGCTGACCTTCCCCCTATCATGCCCGAAGCATTTCAGCAGGTGTGGAGCTTTCTTAGTGGATTGGTTAGTGCGGGAGTCACCCCTACGGGTAATGCAGATCACTTCTGGGCACCCAACCAGCGGTTACAACGGCTTATAGGATGGATGCAGACTCGAGTACTGATGAGTTTTTTCATCCAATGCTAGGACCGGTTATGATAGGGAATGAGCACGACATGCTGACTAAGTTTCTGAAGCTGAAACCTCCTATGTTTCAGGGTACTGAGAAGGAATATGCTTATGAATTTATCTTGGACTGTTATGAAAGGATGCACAAGGTGGGCATTATGCAACAACATGGGGTTGAGTTTATCACTTTTCAGCTGCAGGGTGATTCTAAGCAATAGTGGAGGTCTCATGTGGAATTTTGGTCATCTATTTTTCCTCCACTGACTTGGATGGAGTTTCATGCTCTCTTCTTAGAGAAGTATGTGCCACGTACCTTGAGAGATCGTAAGAAGGACAAGTTTTTGGCTCTTGAGCAGGGTAACATGTCAGTTTCAGCATATGAGGCCAAATTTCATGCCTTGTCCCATTTTTTTACTCAGTTGTTGGGTACGGAAGAGGAGAGGATTTGTTTGTGAAGGGCATGAATACTGAATTTCAAGTGTTGTCAGTGCACATGACTTCAGCAGGGAAGAGCTTCAATGAGGTCACAGACTATTTAAAGAAATTGGAAGGGGTTAAATAGGTCGGACAGGCTAAAGTGTTAGCCAAGAAGTCCCAGAATGATGGAAATTGCAGTGGTTCGTACTCCAGGGGAAATAATCAGCAGGTATATTCCGCTCATCCAATTCAGTCAGCCTTGCCTGCTTCTATAGGTGGTTGTCTGGGAGCCAGTAAGTTTTCAGCTCCTAGAGGCCAGGGGGATTCCTACACTTCTACCAGCAGGCCCACTCTTGACCGTTGATGTTTCCATTGTGGTAATCTGGGTCACTTCAAGAGGGAGTGCCCTCACAGGCAGATAGGTAATCAGGCTCAGCAGCAGTCTAAGGTTGTGATCCTAGCGGCTAGAAGTGGTTATGCTAAGGGTCGTCTACAGGGTGGGTGAGGTAACTTTTAGGGGGGCCGGGGAGACAGAGGGAATGGCAGCTCGAGAAGGAGAGCGGCACAGCTAGCCAGGGAAGTTGCTCGGATTAATGAACAGGCCCACTGTTATGCTTTTCCAGGGAAGTCTGAGGCTGAGGCATCAGACGTAGTGATTACAGGTACCATTCTTTTCTGTGATAGGATGGCTTCTATACTATTTGACCCAGGTTCTACTTACTCTTATGTGTCTGTGAATTTTGCCTTGGGTCCGGATTTGATTTGTGATGTCCTTGATTCCCCTATCCATGTTTCTACCTCAGTTGGAGAGTCTGTGATAGTGACTAATGTTTATCGTACTTGTCCTATGGTGTTTATGAGGTTACAGACTTGGGTAGATTTGATTATTCTGGACATGTTAGACTTTGATGTTATTTTGGGGATGACTTGGTTATCTTATGTCATGTTGTGTTCAATTGTAATAGTGATACTGTGACTCTAGAGATTTCAGATAAGGATAGGTTTGAGTGGGAGGGTATGTACAAGCCTAAGCTGGCTAAGATGATATCATTTGTCTAGGCTAGGAAGCTAGTAGGGAGAGGTTGTTTGGCCTTCTTGGCTCATCTCTAGGATGATAATGTGGAGTCCCCATCGATTGAGTCAGTTCTGGTTGTTTTAGAGTTTCAGGAGGTGTTTTCGGTGGACCTGCTTGGTATGCCTCCAGATAGAGATATTGATTTTTGTATAGATTTAGAGCCAGGAACTCGCTCAATTTCCATTCCTCCATATCGTATGGCTCTGGAAGAGTTGAGGGAACTTAAGACTCAGCTTCATGAACTCTTAGATAAGGGTTTTATATGTCCTAGTGCTTTACCTTGGGGTGCTCCAGTCTTGTTTGTGAAAAAGAAGGATGGTAGTATGCGGATGTGCATAGATTACAGGCAGTTGAACAAGGTTACCATCCAGAACAACTATCATTTACCCCGTATAGATGATATCTTTGACCAGCTACAGAGTGCATCTGTGTTTTCAAAAATTGACTTAAGGTCAGGGTACCATCAGTTAAAGATTAGGCCCGAGGACATCCCTAAGACTGCTTTTCGGTCCTAATAATGTCGTTTGGGTTGACCAATGCGCTGAAAGAATTCATGAGTTGGATGAATGGGGTATTCAAATCCTATATGGATTCATTCGTCATAGTGTTTATAGATGACATCTTGATCTACTCTAAGAGTAGGGAGGAGCATGCTGAGCATCTCCACATTATGTTGGACATTTTGAGGCATCAGAAGATATATGTGAAATTTTCCAAGTGTGAATTTTTATATGTGAAATTTTCCAAGTGTGAATTTTTATATGTGAAATTTTCCAAGTGTGAATTTTGGTTAATTTCAGTCACTTTTCTTGGGCATGTGGTGTCAGAAAAAGGGGTGATGGTGGATCTCCAGAAGATTGAGGCAGTTAAGAGTTGGGTCCGGCCTAGCTCTGTGAGTGAGGTGAGGGGTTTTGTGGGGGTTGCGGGCTACTACCATAGATTCGTCAAGGATTTTGCGTCCATAGCTATTCACTAGACAAGGTTGACTCAGAAGGAGGTAGTGTTTGTTTTTTTCGAAAAGTGTGAGGAGAGCTTCCAAAAGCTCAAGACCCTTCTTACTACAGCTCCCATCCTATCATTGCCGATTGAAGGTAAGGATTTTATTATATATTCTGATGCTTCACATTAAGTTTTGGGTATTGTGTTAATGCAGGACAGGAATGTTATAGCATATGCCTCTAGGAAGTTCAAGGCTCATGAGAAAAATTATCCAACCCATGACTTGGAGTTGGCAGCGGTGGTTTTTGCATTCAAGATTTAGAGACACTATCTCTATGGTGTCAAGTGTGAAGTGTTCACCGATCATTGCAGTTTGCAACATGTATTTACTCAGAAGGACTTGAATCTGAGGCAGAGGAGGTAGATGGAGTTGTTGAAAGATTATAATGTTACCATCCAGTACCATTCGGGTAAGACTAATGTTATGGCAGACGCATTGAGCCAGAAGACCATTAGCATGAGCAGTTTGGCTTGTTTGGGGGTGTCCAAACGACCATTGGAAAAGGAGATTCGGGCTCTAGAATCTAAATTCTTGCAACTGGGCATCTCAAATCAGGGTGGGGTATTGGCCAGTATTGAGGTCAAATCCACTTTCATAAAAGAATAAAGGTCAAGCAGTTTCAAGATGCAAAGTTGAACAAGCTTCGGAGCAAGGTAATATCTAGAGAGTCCAGGGATGCCACGTTGGAAGCTGGTGGGGTGATGAATTTCAGAGGGAGGATTTGTGTTCCTCGAGATGATGACATAATCCAGAAGGTATTAGCAAAGGCTCATGGTTTGCGATATTCGATTCATCCGGGCGTAACTAAAATGTACAGGGAATTGAGGCAACTTTATTGGTGGCCTGGGACGAAAAGGGACATAGCTAATTTTGTGTCTAAGTGTTAGAATTATCAACAGGTTAAGTATGAGCACCAAAGGCCTGCAGGACTACTTCAGAGAATGCCCATTCCCGAGTGGAAGTGGGAAAGGATAGCCATGGATTTCGTGGTGGGTATTCCCAAGACCTTGGGAAAGTATGACTCTATTTAGGTCATTATAGACAGGCTGACCAAGTCAGCTCATTTTATTCCGATCAGAGTGGACTATAATTCACACCAGTTGGCTAAGATCTATGTTAAGGAGATCGTGAGACTGCATGGGGTACCATTGTCTATCATTTCAGACAGGGGTACGTAGCTTACCTCTAAGTTCTGGGGTGAGTTACATCAAGAGTTGGGCACTCAACTCACTTTCAGCACAGCATTCCATCCTTAGACAGACGGTCAGTCGGAGAGGATAATCTAGGTGTTGAAAGATATGCTGAGAGCATGTGTGTTTCACTTTGGGGTCATTGTGACCAGTTTCTACTGTTGTGTGAGTTCTCAAACAACAACAACTACCACTCTAGTATCAACATAGCACCATTTGAGGCACTGTATGGGAGGGGAGGTAGATCACCCAAAGGGTGGTTTGAGGCAGGCGATGTGAAGCCTCTGAGCGTAGACTTGGTAAGAGAAGCACAGAAAGAAGTATGAGTCATTCAAGCCAAGTTACTAGCAGCCCAGAGCAGGCAGAAGGAGTATGCAGACTGCAAGGTAAGAGACATGAATTTTCAGGTTGGTGAGCAAGTATTATTGAAAGTGTCACCAAAGAAAGGGGTTATGTACTTCGGCAAGAAGGGCAAGCTCAACCTTCGATTTATCGGTCCATTTGAAGTTTTCGAAATTATAAGGCCAGTGGCTTACAGGCTAGGACTGCGGCCCAGTTTATCAGGAGTCCATCCAGTCTTCTATGTATCCATGTTGAAGCGATACCATGGGGATGGGGAATACATTATTAAGTGAGATTCAATTTTTCTAGACAAGGATCTTCAATATGAAGAGGAACCGGTTGCGATTCTTGATCAGGATGTCCGAAAGTTGAGGAAAAAGAAGATCAAGTCTGTGAAAGTTCAATAGAAGCATCGTCTAGTTGAGGAAGTCACTTGGAAAATCGAGAAGGACATGTGGGATAAGTACCCTCACTTGCTTGAGGATTCAGGTACTACACTTTTCCCTTTTTTATTTCGTATTTTTGGGTTTGATCATTCAAGGACAAACGATGGGTAAATTAGTATCTGTTGTAATGACCGCGTTTGTCATTACGGGTAAACCTTTTGTGCCAAGTTTCGGGTTAGAAAACTTCCAAGTTTGGGAGTTGAAAATTTTGGGCTATGCTAGTCTCGGACAGTTTCTGAGCAAGGTATGGTCCGGGGAAATTCAGGTGAGGATTGGGTAATGTGACTTGTAGTGAGCTAGTTTTTTCATTAGCTAAGGCATAAAGAAATCCAGGGGACTTTTCAAAAATGAATTTAGGTAAGTAGAACTCCCGATATCGAGGTTGACGTGAAAGGGTTATTTCGAAATATCGGGGATTTAAGGTGTGTTGTTAAATGGGCACTTTCTGGGGAATTTTATAACTTTTTTCCCGTGTCAACCTCCATAGAGGTTGACACAACGCTATCACGACCCCGTTATAGTGAAAGTCAACGACGATCAGCATCGCCATAGCCGTTAATTCTGCTATAGAGGTACCGCTATAGTGGAGTGCTGACCACTATAGCAGACTGAGTCGGGATTTAATGCAGAAACTTTCCCAAAATGTTCAGTTTTCCTCGAGAGCATTTTGGAGAAGGGAAAGGGCGATTTGAGCAATTTCAACTCTGTTCTTCATCATTTTTCGTCTCAAAGGTAAGGATTCCACTCCTTTAACATAATGTTATCTTTCTTACATTGTAGAATTGCTAGTTGTGGACTTGGGAGAAAGTTTAGGTTGACCTAGGAATGGTAGAATCCGGGGAAAAAAGGGATTCTGGGGCATAAAAGTTCTTGAGTCTTATTAGTTATTGGTTCTTGACCTAGTACAGGATACTTATTGGTTGGCTTCTGTACCACGCCTAGTATGGGATACTTATTAGTTGGCTCGGGTACCATGCCTGGTATGGGATACTTATTAGTTGGCTCGGGTACCACGCCTGGTGCGGGATACTTATCAGTTGGCTCGGGTACCACGCCTGGTATGGGATTTATAATGGTTGGCTCGAGTACCACGCCTTGTACAGGATTCATAATGGTTGGATTGGGTACCACGCCTGGTAAGGGTTTTGATTTACTTGCATTGATTGCATTCTTTCGATGATTCTATGAGTGGATCGAGTTGTATTCTTGAATTGTGATTATTGCATATGGTCCACGAGAGGTCAGGTGATTATATTTAAATGTAAGGTTGGTCTTAGTGTAGGTCGAGATTGCATGTTGATAACATAGGTGGCGTCCTATGTATCCTTGGTGGGTCCGGGTTGTGTGAAAAGGATATATATTTATTATCACTGGGTTTTGTCATTGGTTACATGTGGTTGATAAGTTAAGGGAGAGACTTGTAGTCTAGTTATATTGTGACTTGTATTACATGTTACTTTGCTTTACTCAACTTTGGTTTACTATTCATATCTTATTTATTGGAGATGGCCGATGATCCTACCAGTACACGGTGGCGGTGTATTGATTTTGCACTTGCTTTTTCTTTTGTGAATACAGGACATCTTCTGGTGGCTAACATGCGACATCACTTGTAGATTCAGTAAATTCAGGATTCAAGAGTGAGCTGTTCTTCTGGGCTACCTTATTTTCGTCCATGACTAGTTATAGCCCACTTGTTTTGGGCTTAGACTCTTGCTTTCTTTTTTTGGGGTTGCATCCCCGTTCTAGACATTGGAAGAATGTTTTGGTATGGTGACTTTCAGGTTCTAAGGAGGTTTTTCCGCAGATTCTTATTATGCTAGTGTTTTGAGATTTTAAAAGTTATTTTATTGCAAAATGATTTTAAGCTGTTAGAATTGCTAAGTATTGGGTTCGCTCATCCGGGGGTTTCGGGTTGGTGCCATTCACGGTGGGTTGGGTCGTGACACTGACAAAATGGAAATCAGGTGAATACATTATATTTTATAATTCAAAAAAATTATTACTTTGAAGTATGTATATATATAATTATCTATTTCGGGAGTAACTTTATAGTAGCGTTTTTTCAATTAACAATTTGCCACATGTATCAAGCAAATATTCAAGGACTTAGTAAATAATGTTTTCTAACGAATAAATATTCGAAGGTTAAAAAAATAAGGCTCTAGAGCATAACAAAATTTGGGTAATAGGATACTATATTAAAATCATGCCCATAACCATCTAATGGCAGAACTAGAGGCTCTTCTAAAGGGCTTACAAATAGCTCTATCAAGTAATCTTTTTCCCACTGAAATCGAAACTGACTCTGTGGAACTAATTCAGTCCCTACAACATGCACACCCAACTTACACCTCTATTGTTCTTTCTTGCAGGTTGCCTTTTAAGAGGTTGGGGAATCCAGTGCTCCGCCATAACTTCAGGCAAGGCAACAAGGTAGCAGATATTTTGTCAAAACTAGGTTCCAAGCTAACATTATATAACCAAGTGCATATAGTGTCTACTCTACCTGACTCAGC
The DNA here is from genome assembly GCA_003996215.1 of Jaltomata sinuosa. Lineage (NCBI taxonomy): Eukaryota > Viridiplantae > Streptophyta > Magnoliopsida > Solanales > Solanaceae > Jaltomata > Jaltomata sinuosa. Next base: position 74,633 of record QJPP01000178.1, on the reverse strand, counting down.
CAAATCAGCTTTCAAGGCTAATCAAGATTGAGTCTCTAGTACTAAATCAGTACTATGGTGATCTACATGTAATAAGTTAGCATGTGTTGGCAATCTAGCGGTAACTACTAGTACTTCTAGGAGCAATCCTGTAATTGTTATAATCAAAAAAGAAGAAAAAAACAGAGATACGTAAGAGGAAAACAATGGCTGAAAACTACATCTTTTATTCAGAACTCCAAGCCTCTATATAGGTAACTATTCAACAGACACTTCCACTAAAATAGGACACATATCAGTCCATGATAAGCATGAAATAATTTACTCCTAAAAAATAGAACACATGACTCCTAAAAGAAACATAACACGTTACCCACTAATTCCTAAAAATCATTACCTGCAAACTAACTCAACTAATAAAATCATAACTCCTAAAGACTAGGTCAACTAGTAGATAAAAAAACAAGACTAAAAATTCAACAGTTCCCCCTTAAACTGATGTTTGCTAATAGTCAGTTTACGTCTTTGATTGTGCAGACGCCTAGCATCCTTCTAAGTTTCATGAATGACTCCGTCTTCAGGTTCTTGGTGAAAATATCTGCAACCTGATCTTCACTCCTGCAGTAGATCAAATCAATTGTTCCATTATTACTGAGATCTCGTAAGAAATAAAACTTCACATCAATGTGCTTGCTTCTTCCATGTAGCACCGGGTTCTTGGATAGTTGGATTGTTGAATTGTTGTCATAAAAATTCTTGGTAGCTTCTTGTTTCTTGAATTTCAACTCCTCTAGAAGTCTCTTCAACCAAATATCTTGACAAGCACAAGCAGTTGCAGCAACAAACTCGGCTTCCGTAGTAGACAAAGTGAAAATTAGTTGCTTCTTAGCTGACCATGAAATAGCACCGGACCCGAACATAAAAGCATAACCCAAAGTACTTTTTCTATCATCTTTATCACCAGCATAATCACTATCAGTATACTCGATTAAAGTGGATATTTCACTCTGCTTATAAAATAGCCCAAAATCTCTCGTTCCTTGCAAGTAACGGAGAATTCTCTTAGCTGCCGACAAATGCACTTCTGTGGGATTCTCCATGTACCTGCTGATTAAACTCACAGAGTACATTATGTCAGGCCTTGTAGTAGTGAGATACATCAAACTGCCCATGATTTGTTTGTAAAGTGTGTTGTCAACCTTCTTCCCATTATGATCTTTGTGTAGCTTCAAAACAAATTCAGCAGAAGTGTTAACTGGACTGCAATCCATCATATGAAATCTCTCTAGAATTTCTCCTACATATTTCTTCTGAGAAATAAATATCCCTTTATCAGATTGCACTACCTCTATGCCAAGAAAGCAATGCATCAACCCGAGGTCGGACATTTCAAACTCATCCATCATTGATTTCTTAAATTCTTCAAACATAATCCCACAATTTCTAGTAAAAATAACATCATCAACATACAAGAAAATAATGAGAATTTTTCCTTTATCTCCAATCTTAACAAAAAGTGTATGCTCATAAGGACATTTCAAAAAAACAACTTTTAGAAAATACCCCTCAATGTGACTATACCAAGCTCGAGGAGCTTGTTTTATACCATAGAGGGCCTTTTTCAATTTGTAAACCTTATGCTCATTTCCAATTTCAACATAACCAGGGGTTGTTCAACAAATACCTGTTCCTCCAAGTACCCATGTAAGAATGCCGACTTGACAACTAGCTGGAAAATAGGCCAAGACTTCTGAGCTGCGAATACGATAACCAATCTGATTGTATCATGCCTAGCAATGGGAGAAAATACTTCTGTATAATCTATCATGTATTGCCGCTTGTATCCCTTAGCCACTAAATGAGCCTTGTGTTTGTCCACTTCACCATTTTCCTTTAACTTTGTTTTGAAAAACCACGTCACTCCAATGGTTTTCTGTCCATTTGGAAGATCAGACAACTCCCAAGTATCATTTTGTTCAATGGCATTAATTTCATCATCCATTGATTTTCTCCATTTTTCTTCCTTCACAACACTCTCAAAAGATATGGGATCGCAATCTGAAAACAAAGCAAAGTGAGTGATTGGATCTTCAATTCCAATTACCTTATAATCTTTCATCCAAGTAGGCCTTCTTCTAACACGCCCGACAGTTTGAGTTGCTTCTTCATTTGCTACAGAAGATGTTGGTGAAGTTGCAGTGGCTGAATTTGATGAATTTTCTAGCGTGCAAGGTGCTGAAAATTGCTCTTGTTCAGCATCACTGTCATAGAGGATTTGGCTAGGCTGCTGCCTATTCCAATCCCAAGTGCTTTCCTCATCAAAAGTACCATCCCTGCTGATAAAAAACTTTTTTGTCAATGGATTAAACAATTTATATTCTTTGGACGATTCACTTACACCAAGAAAAACACATTTTCATCCTTGTCATCAAGTTTCTTCCTCCTCTCATCTGGGACATGAGCATATGCAAATCAATCAAAAATTCTGAAATGATCTATTGTTAGTTTTCTCCCATTCCATGCCTCCTCTTGTGTCATATGTTGAACAAAAAAAGTTGGGCTTCTGTTTAAAATATGAATACTCTAATTTACTGACTCTGGCCAGAAAGTTTTTAGAATGCTTCCTCTTGCTAACAAACTTCTCACCATGTTGAGGATGGTTCTGTTTTTCCTCTCTGATACACCATTTTGTTATGGTGTATACGCAGCTGTAAGCTCTCTATGAATGCCATTCTCTACACAAAAAGCTTCAAAGTCTTTTGAACAATATTCGCCACCATGATCTGTTCGGAGATTCTTAATGGCTTTTCCTGCTTCATTTTTCACACGAAATTTGAAGCTTTTAAATGTCGAAAAAGCTTCAGATTTTTCTTGCAAAAAATAAACCCAAGTTTTCCTTAAAAAATTATCAGTAAACGTGATTAGATATCGTTTACCTCTATTAGACGTTGGGTTTATTGGACCACAAAGATCTGAATGCACCAACTCCAAAACATCCTTTGCTCTCCATGACTTTTCTTTGGGAAATTGAGAGCGAGGTTATTTGCTAACAACACATTCTTCACAAATTTTTGAAGGAGCAGTGATTTGAGGAAGACCCATGACCATGTTTTTCTGTTGGAGTGTCTTCAAGCCTCCAAAACTCAAGTGACCATAATGAAAATGCCACAACCATGAGGAATCCTTTACTTCATCCATCAAACAAGATTGAATATTATCAATCTTTAGCGAAAATAATTTGTTGGAGCTCATTTGAAATACTGCAATAGCTCCTCTCACCGGATTATAAATTTCACTCGCCTTTCTTAATAGTGATGATATAACCCATTTCTTGCAACTGACCAGCACTTAGTAAGTTACTTTTCAAATCAGGAACATACAACACATTAGAGATTGTTTCCACAAAATCATTCTTGGTTTTAATCTTAATATTACCTTTCCCCATCACTTCCACATGCATTTGAACAATCACTAAAGGCCACAGTAGAACAAAAAAATTCATTTAGAGATGAAAAAGAAAATTTACTTCCACACATGTGGTTACTGCATCCAGTATCGACATACCAAATATTTGACTCGTATTTTGTTCCATCATGGACGGCCATTAAAAAAGTCTTTACTTCCTTATTTTCGACAAAATTGGCACTTTCTTCCTTTTCTTTGTCATTAGGCAGTCTAGTATAACAATTTGATGCATAATAACCAAATCTGTGACATCTATAGCACTCTACCTTGGATTTGTCATGTTCTCGACCTCTTCCTTGAGATTGATCAGTGTTGGCTTTGAAATTTCTGCTAAAATCTTTGCCTCCAGGATCTCCTCTGCCTCATCCTCTTCCGCGGCCTCTACCTCTACCCCTTCCTCTATAGTTGTTGGAATAGGTTTTAGTAGAAGCCTTCAACGCTTGCTCCTGCACCATGGAATTTTTGTTCATCTTCTGTTCATGAACTAGTAAAGAACTTTTCAGTTCATCAAGAGATAGTTCATCGATATCTTTTGACTTTTTGATTGAGCAGACAATATAATTATATTTTAATATTCAAGAGCGCAAAATCTTCTCCACAATGGAAACATCGTCTATCTTCTCACCATGAAAGCGCATCTTGTTGGCTATTTCCATGGTTCTTGCACAATAACTGGTGACAGACTCTCCTTCCTTTATCTCCAATGTTTCAAAATCCTTTCTCAACGCTTGAAGTTGTGCTCGCTTCACTCTGGTAGAGCTTTGATATTTCTTCTTCATGGAGTCCCAAATATCCTTGAAAGTTTCTTTGCAAAGAATAGTTTCCAGGATGGGACAATCAATTTCCTGAAAGAGATAGTTCTTTGCTTTCAGGTCTTTTTAGCTTCCAGTTCTTCTCTTTGAATATCCGTCAAAGTTGTGCCTATTGGCTGCTGAATTCCAGATTCGATTACCTGCCAATACTCCTTGGACTGCATGAAATTTTCCATTAACATGCTCCAATGATTATAGTGACCATCAAAGCGTGGAATAGTTGCTTGCACAAAATTTTTTTCTGTAGCCATTGGATAATGTGAACAGAAATATGTGGCTGCCTCACTTGTTTTCACTCTCTCAAAACCTAACTCTGATACCACTGTTATAATCAATAAAGAAAAAAAAACAGAGATACGTAAGAGAAAAACAATGGCTGGAAACTACATCTTTCATTCAGAACTCCAAGCCTATATATAGGCAACTATTTAACAGACACTTTCGCTAAAACATGACACATATCAGTCCACAATAAACATGGAATAATTTACTCCTAAAAAATAGAACACATGACTCCTAAAATAAACATAACATGTTACTCCATTAATTCCTAAAAATCAGAACCTGCAAACTGACTCAACTAACAAAATCATAACTCCTAAAGACTAGGTCAACTAGTAGATAAAAAAAATAAAACTAAAAATCCAACAATAATGACTCCTTCTAATGTAATCCGCTAATCTTATATATATAATATTATCCTTTTATGCCAAAAAAAAAAGTAGAGAGGAAAACAAAAAATGCCACGAATTTCACTTTACTTGAATTTATATTCTGTTGTTGCTAAAAGGAAGTAATTATAATTTGACTTTTGTTGTGAATTTGTAATTTATAATATATTGTCCATAAGTCTTTGCATTTGTTTATTTTTTGGTGAAACAATATACGCATTATAATATCTCAATTATTTTTTCCTTGATAAATTACTATGTGCATAAACTTATTGAGAGCTTATTTGGATTGACTTATTTTAAGTGTTTCTAAATAAATATAGCTTTTAAGCATTTTGATAGTGTTTAGATAAAAACAAATTAAAAAAAACTTTTAAGCGCTTGATTTTATGTCAAGAACAATAAAAATAAGCTAAAAATTAGATTGATTACTTGTGTGTCCTTAATAACCTTATTTGGATTATATTTACTTGAAATTGAAAAGAAAATCAATATTTGAAATCATACTTGAAAAGAAGTTAAAGTTGTGTGATATTGAATTTTATTTGGAAAAAGAAAATAGAAATTTATGATGAAAATAATTATTTCATTTTGAGATGCTCTTCAATCATATATTTCACATTATTTTTTTTATTTCAAGGTTGATCTTAAAATAATGAAAAACTTATAACAAAAATATTTATTTGCTAATAATGAATATTCAAGTGCATTTATAACTCAAAAAAAATCTTATAATATGAATATATATTATTAAACTTATTTATTTTGTAATTTAGATGTTATAATATCAAAAAATAATCGTGCAATTCATGTTGCAGGTTCAAATAAAATCTAATTATTTTACTTTCATCTATCACGTTAATCAAATAAGTTCATCATTAATTAGTTTAATTTGCACTTGTTTTCTTCTTTGAATTTTGTGCTATTCAACACACATATATTTGATATTGTTTATTATATCATTTTAAAAAGTCTGGACTAATTGATATGGGATACACGTGCAAAAAATATTTATATATATGAATGACCTCATCTCACAACGAATATACTTAATGCTTAATTCAAATCAACATAAGGACACACAATTCCTAATAAATATGGGTATCCTCATGTGGGTGAATAACTAAATTTCAATTGAAATGGAATGTTAAATGAAAATTAATGCAATTTCGGAGGAATCACAAAAGTTGGAAATATTCTGTCTGGTTCACTTTTGTTAATAAAGTATATATACACACACGGTAGAGACTGGTCTAGAGAAAGATTATCAAGTCAGGGAGCCTTAGCTTAAAGGCAAGGAGCGGGGCAGACAAAGTTAGGCACTGAGTAGCACAACACATCTGCTTCGAGTACATAGGCGACGAGGGGTGCTAACCTGGCACCCCAACCCTGTACATTACACATTAAAAAGAGTAACTACAAATTGCAAAAGTAGGTCATTTACAAGTTAATTATAGATATTTATGATAAGTATTAATTGGTAATCCGGTACAAATGTTAACTAACATATCGTCATAGATTAAACTACATTAGTAGTATAAAAAATCTAAAAAGAGGGCTCAGGTTTATAGCAGATCTTTTGAAATTGTAATGCAACAGAGAAAATCAACATTTAGTCTAACTTAACATCACTCTGATACTAAATACACTGGATACAATGAGCAAAATGCAACATTGTTCGTCTCAAGTAAACAAGAAATGGCAACTGCAATCAGCACTGGTGGAGACGTTGAGTCATGTTCGTGCACTTTATACAAAGATCATACAATAAATATCCAAAATGGAGATATCAAGCTTCATCGTTTCAATCCATGCAGTATGAGTTCAGATTACTCATATACATATAGGCTTCGAAATCCTGAAAGTTCAAGAATACCAAATAAGTTAAGAACACCGATGTCTAATTCCACATGCCAACAGATCCTTTTGACGCCAAGATCACTATGGGAAAAAAGGTTTAGTGAGATGCATTGGGAGTGGAACTGGACCAAAGTTTACCAAGTTGACCTACCTTACATAGCATAATGGTGGTCTGGCAGAATTCTGAGGCCAACTCGTGGAAACTAAATATTGATGGTAGCTTCATGATGAGACAAAGAAAATCAGGGGCAGGTGGAATTATAAGAGGAGGAAATGGTCATATGATGATGGCATTTTCCTCCCTCATACCAGCCTTAACTAATAACCTTACAATTGAATTAGATTCAATGTTGGTGATCAACATGATCTTGGTAACACACTGGTCCGTTGGAAGTATCAGGGGCACATCTCTCAAATCCAAGACTATATCTCTCAGAACAACATCAATGAGAATTTTCTTTGGCGAAGATGAACTCCCTTGTGAAATTAGAGGAACCATTAGGCTGAACAAGATGCAGATCCCTTCCTTCAGAATTAGAGCCATAAGCCACTCTGGATGGTATTTTGATCCACCATAGGCTTCACTAGTGCAATATGGTCTTCCCTTGCAATATTTTTGGTGTTACTTTTCTCCAACAACCTAGTTTTATCTATAAATAAGCTTGTTGGAGATTTTGGTTTATGTCCCCCACTAAATGTATCCTTTATTTGATTAAATATATAAGGTAGGGGTCAATGCCGAACCCCCCATCACCTCAGTAAAATATAACCTGGGTGAATGGATTTTAAAAAAAGAAAAATAAAAGAAAGGGAAACTGCAATTTGGTGAGATGTTTGAGTCATGCTCTGGCATTTTATATGAAGTTCATTCAATAAAAATTCAAAATGAAGATGTCAACCTTCATCGTTTTGATCGATACAGTCTGAGTTCAAATTACTCATATACACATAGACTTCGACTTCTTGAAAGTTCAAGAATACCAAACAAGTTAAGAAAGCCACTAATAATTTTTCACATGATATGTAAAAATTCTTAGCACTACAATGTGCCACATTCCATGGCATCCATTCAACATGTAGAAATCATCAAATCTAATTGAATAAAAATAATGGTTTAAGTGTGGTAATAAGAGTTAGTACTAGGTTGAAACTATGTTTCCTAATCCGTGTGTTCTCATTAAGAATAAGCCTTTTAAGACTCTATTCAAGACAAGAGTTAACATCCTCTATCTAGAACTTTGAAAAATAATAAACTATAACCTAGTAATAACTTTTGTTTAATGTAAATGGTGACAGAATAAAAAGGAGGAATGCTTATAAGACAACACATAGTACAAACACACTGAAAATAATAACTATTTTATATTTATCATATAACTCGTCATATCCAAGACCATATCTAAAAGAAGTATAGCAAATCAGCCTCAATGTAACTTCTAGCAATATATTACACTTCCGAATTGATGGGTTCCAAATACATAAATTAACTTCAGGCTTGATAATCCTAAATCCTAAAAAATTTAACAACAAAGGAAGTAATGCAGACATATGCCGGTGTTATGCGTCTAAAAGGTTTTAAATTCATTACAGCTAAACGATATCTTTTGGCTGCTATGGAGAAATATTATTATAGAGAATATAAAAGGACAGATCGGTGCACTAAAGCTCTCGCTATGTGCAGGGTCCGGAGAAGAGCCCGACTACAAGAATTGGCTTCAAAGAACATTTGGCCGTCATAGTGAAATGTTGATATAGAGGACGACAGTTGTATATTATCTGGCCCACTATACGATCCACTATAAGTGTCACGTGATGGTGGGATATTTTCCCCCGTCATACCCCCAAGCTTGACATTCAACAGAGCACGTGACACGTCAAAATGGTCTTCCGATTTTGACTCATTCTGACCATCTGCAACGAAGCTACCTACAATAACCTGGACTTGTGATGCAGCAGTTAGAACACCAAAAACCCGTCCATCAGATCCATATAATATATAGTAAATCCACCTCTTCAGCTCCCTTCTGCCAATTTCAAACTGCAGAAATGATTCAGATAGAGTCAATATGTCAAAATATACCTGCAGGAGGAGGAAAGGTCAGAAAAGCACTCAACACTATCATAAGATAAGGATAAACAAGTGGCGGATCCAGGTTTCAGTAAGGGGGGTCGAATAAGAAATTTGAACTTTGAACTTTGAACCTCAAGTTGAATTTTAAATTCCCTAAACCATTGAGACTATATATATATAGATAATAAAAAAAATTATTTTATATATACAGTGTAATATGTTTGTGGATTCGAGTGAACACTCTAGTGCCCCCTAGATTCACCCCTGGGATAGACAATCCCAAAAGAGCGATACAGAAGAGCAGATTTTTATAAGCACATTTATAAATTCAAGAAGAGACAATCAACTAGTAATTTCAGGCACAGGATGAAGTAAAGAAGAAGATTAAGATCCACACAAACTGCATATGGACTTTTTAAATAATAGTAAAAATGTATCTCTCAAGTAAGACCATCAAAAATGGTAATTTATGGACATTTTAGATTACTGTCTAAAAGATTCTTTTAATTAAATTGAAAATCTTATAAGAGAATATGACGATCTAGAATTTTTTAAGTTAATGCAGTGTTAGACAATGATCTAATATTTTGTTTGTAAGATCAATCACTAATCATGATGTAAAAAAGTTATTATTGGCTGATGAATAGAGATGGAGTTTTACAAATTCAGGACTAGAGATTAAAGCTAGCTATGATTTTGCAATACACCTGAATTACAACAGTGATTTGACGAGCAACTCCCCGAGTATTGTGATGATTTCTTTTGGAAGGAAGGGATAACTGAGGTTGAATCTTGTTTTGAAGTGGATGTAAGTTGGACATGGCTTTTGGGTTTTTGTTCTCTCCTTTGAATCACTAGTTTCAAAAGTGGTAGTTATGCAAACATCGAGCCATAATTTTGAAACACACCTGAATCGTAACAGTGATTTAATGGGCCACTTCGAGAGTATATCTGCGATGATTTCTTATGGACGAAAGGGATAACTGGGGATGAATTTTGTGCTAAAATGGATAGCAATTAGACATGGCTTTTGGGTTTTGTTTTTCTCTCCTTTGAATCTCTAGTTTCCACCATGGTAGCTGTGCAGACGGCACAAACCAAATGATGGGATGATTATTAGGGTTAGATTCATTAGGTTTTTATTATTGAAACAATTACATTGGATGGTCACTTTTTGAGAGTTTTTAGCCAAAAAGTCCCTTATTTATATTAGTAGATTTATTTTCTGTCTTTTAAATATAATTTTAAGCATTTTTAGACCCTGGTGAGCACCTTTGATCAAACTAATAGAATGGACCTAGAAATTAATAGTGCCTACAAAAAACACTATCAAAAATACGACAAAACTGATCAACTGAATTGATTTGATCCAAAATAATGAACTAAGGATACTCAGAATAATATTTGAAGGACAAATAAACTAATGGTAAAATTTTGGCGAATAACTCTACTTTTTGAGCTAGCTAGAAGTCGAAGTTTAATCACAAAAAATGTATAATTAAAAAGTGGCCAATAATTAACATAAAATTTTAGGGGTTTTCACGGTTTGGTGAAAAACCAAATCAAATCGCAAAAATCAAATCAAACTTAATAAAAAATCGACATTTAATTTGGTTTGATTTTAGATTTTAAAAATTGAAAATATTTGTTTGGTTTTAGTTTTTCTAAAAAATATTGAAAAAAACTAACTAAACCGAATCAATAAGTTATATAATTTTATAATTATTTGGATATATGATATTAGTTTTTCAAAAATAATTATAAATATTTTATAACTTTTAATTATTAATTTAATTTTAGTCTACTTATTTCACATGCACTACAACACTTTTAAATTTTATTTCTTAAAGAATATTCTTAAACTCAAGACTCTAAGTCTAATTGTCATTCTATTTCTTGAAGGGTTGATCATTCTATTTAAACTTGTATATTGCTTTTGTAGATGTTAGACATGTGAAGTGGAGTAACCTTTACAGTTATGCAATTTAAACATGCTAAAGCTTCAGAATAGTGTTGAAAAATAATAGAAGATTCAAATACATTTATCGTGTGTAGTAGAGAAAAATTTGTTAATTCCTAATGTTCATTTGAAATAGTTCTCATGTCTTCGTTATTTTACAATCATCAATTTATCATTAGCTAGTTATAAATCGAAAATCAAACCAAACCGATAGTTTTTATTTTATTTGATTTGGTTTTAGAAATTTAAAGACCGACTAAATTGGTTTGATTTTGATTTTAATCAAAAATCAATCCAAACCGAATCATAAACACCCATACGTAAAAGTAATATTTGGATAAAATATAATAATTTATATCTATCTATCTATCTATCTATCTATATATATATATATATATATAATATATATATATATATATATATATATATATATATATATATATATATACTACCTTAAAAGTATGGACTCTCTAACTTGAAAATGACATTACTAAAATACCTTTTCTATTGGTCTAATCTAATTAACCTATACACTATATCATATCATACTATACTAAAAGTAGGAAGCCCCAAAGTAAAAAGTTAAAATACCCAAATACCCATATAATATTAAACGACCTTTTTACCCTTCAATCAAACATTATTCCTATAACATTTTGGTACAAAAAAGTAAATAATTATATAAGAATAATCTGAAATTAGAAGAAAATGAAGAGACTACTGTTAGAAACTTATCATTATATGATTTAATATTGAATCAATAGCAATTAATTATAAAGTGCCCACGTCCATGTTCTCATCATCTCTTTTATAAGTGGAAATTAAGTGCTTCATATGATGCAATTTCATTTGCTTTGTTATTCTAAATTTTTTATAAGGGGTGTCCTCTTCTGCCCATTTCTCATGACATTTTACTAATTGTTTATTATTAAGAGACTCACTGTTGGTTAACGTTCTATGTCGCCAAGCTCGGATTGCAAATTTTGTGCAGTGAGATGAAAGATAATTAACCAATAAGGATTGTGATGGAACAGTAATTACTCATTTATCTTTAACCAGGATCTTGGATTTGAGTTATGCTAAGATACTGATACGTGGAGTACTCTGTTCAATGTAGTTGAAGTTAGTTTTCATCTTCTGATACTTAGTGCAGATTAATGTAAAATTTATGTATGCATTTAGATGTCTTTTCAATATCGTGAATTGCTTTCATCTCCCAACACTCTTTTTATATACATATATCTCCTTTCTTTTCCTCCCTCTATACATCCAGTCAAGCAATGTGAAAGTTCGTCTAACTAATTTTACACTTGAGTTTATCGCTTTCACTTGGTAATCACAGTTATTTGAATTTCTCTTAATAACTTTGGTTCAGACGCTGTATTTATCTTGAGAAATCCATTTAATCCTTATATTAAACATATATTTTCAACTATATCTTCTAATATAGTTAAGAATACAAAAAATACCACCAATTTATAAGAACACATACATTAATTAGTTATTGAAGTTAAAATTTATATGAAAAGAGGCTCAACAACATAATTAAGGCAATATTATTTATCAAGAGTGATTATTTTCTTATAGTATATACAATAATTAATTGGTTAAGTTAAGAATAGAGGCTTAAAATAATTAAAACAATTATGATTTAGGAAGATTAAAAGACTGTAGAATTTGAAGATCCATTAACTAATTAAATGTAGGATATTTCAATTAATAAATATATGAAAGGGAAGTCCAAAGAACATTAATCAAGAACAACTATGCATATAAATATTATAAAAAAATAAAAGAAATCAAGAGATGAAAAAATATGTAAAGTTAATGGATGATGATACAATTTCCATCACCTTCAAACTTTACGGATGATGTAAACCACCATAGCAATCTATTGGTGGTGTTAGCGGAGATACATCTTCTGTTCTTAGGATTGACCCTAATTCGTTCATTCTTTATAGTGTATTATCATTACAATAATTTTAAATGGAAATACAACATATATAATTTAACGTAGAAGTATTTACGGCCAAAAGTGGTGTTATATGTCTCTTTTGTATGCTATAGATTTGTGTAAAACTCAAATACTTTAAATATATATGTACAATATAGGTAATAAACTTTTACTATTGCTACACGTTAAGTAACAATAGATGCTAAGCATAAAGTTAGATTACAATTTTGCCCTTCCACTACATTCTAATTTAATTAAATATTAATATTTTAATTACATAATGATAAAATTTGAAGTCCAAGAGTTGCATTTTAATTCTTTAGTTATGATTTAAAACATAGTTATTACTATATGTTAGAAAACTCTTACATCTTCTCCTAATTATTGAGTTTGAACTGCGTCTCTTCACACGCTGTCTTTCTCATAAACTCCACATAGATGTGAGCTTTATCCACATTTGCATTTTGCCCTTAACATGCACTTAACATTTGCATTTCATCATTTCATCTTCTTTATGTTTGAGTTTATCTATTGGTCTAACCTTTTTCCATAGGTAAGAGGAGATATTTTAGAAGACCATTCCAAGAAATTGTGAAAAATTCAGGTACTAGATATATTGTTTGCTTGTTCTCAGTTTTCTTCTTTTCTTAATTTGTGTTTATTTATGAGTTATAGTATTTTATAATATAACTTTTACAACCTCCTTTTTTGTTAACTCTGTACTTCCTCTCCGCCATCTTCTTCCTCTCTGGTCCGATTATCAGTTTTGTCACCACGCACTATCATCGACAATAAGTGATTTAACAACTTAGAGTAGCTTATGTTAAACTTGTGAATTTAGTCTGTTATTCCCATGTTTCTTTATCTTGCAGTAAAAATTTGCTATTAAATTTGTTTATTTTCAATCATACCAAACTGATTCATAGTTATTAATATATGAAACTCTCATTTTTATTTCTCAATTGTGTTTGTATTATTGTTATGTTGTGCTATTTTTCTTGACATGACAGTCTCAATTATATTTAGTGATTACTTATTTGTATAATAAAGCTAATTGATATTATATTGTCTTTGCCTTCATTACTCCATACGAAGACTGCCACAATATTTACCGAAATCAAAATCATAACTATTACTACTAGACTATCAAAAAGGGCAAAAGTAATATCAAAAAGGACAAAAGTAATTAACTTTTTTTTGTTTGTTGTTGGATTTACTAAATTCCTATTATTATAAAATTGGTGACTATATCTTCAACTTCCCTGATATCTTTTGAGTTTGGTAAACGCTAGATGACTGACTAATGCATTCACTTTTTTTTTTACTTTATGATATCCTACAATGGCAGATAAATAGGAGGGAGTAATGCTAATTTAAAATACTTACCATATAGTTTTTTATATGATAAGAAGTTAGAAGCCTATCAAAATTAGATGGTTTAAATTTTAAAGTTTAGATGACATTAACTCACCAATGCCTCTTCAAGTCGAGTTTTCGATTTTGACAGTTACATTTTATATTACTCATTACACATATGTTTAAATATAATCCTAGATAATAACTTATGCAATACCATGACTATTTTGCAAATAGAGCTTCTAATTTTCACAATAACATTATTATTAACTCATAAGAAAAGGATTTTAGAGAATATATATATATATATATATATATATATATATATATATATATATTTCGTTATAATGACACTACACAATTTAGCACGAGATACACGTGCAACGCACGTGTGTTGCACGTGTCCAGAACTAGTTTAACAAAAAGAAAAATTAACCCTATGAAGAGGTGCCAAGCCTCAAACGGCAAAAATAAAAAAACCAAAGCGTTTCCGCAGTTAAGAGGCAAGGGCAACGTTCAAAGCCACATGTGTTCTGTTGGGTATAGAACGTCGCATCTGTTGCTTTCTTTCTTTATCCCTAATATGCAACACTATTGCCACATTTGTTGGTAGTAACAATTTGTTGATAATGCAAAGAGCATAATCTTGGGGAACACTTCATTCTAGCCTTATCAATGCTTTCGGGATTATAGTTTATAAATTGAAGATGATTATAAGAGTAATATTTATTTGCTACTATGAGAGGTACTGCTTGAATACATAATACTTTTAATCAAGCCTACTTTTATTCTCTTCCTATAAATTTTAGAAACTATGACTAATGACTATAGTCATGACACATTTTTATTGATTCACTGTTGAATAAGGTACATATATCATGGTGGAGGTTGATGTAATACCTTCTCAGTTTTAAGTATTAAAAGCACCGACCTTATCGTAGCGGAGCTAGGGATTCATATCTCTTTGATCGAAAAATATATTGTATATATAAGGTCAAAAGTATCTTTTTTGTATACAGTAGATGTTGAATCCCTTTAAGTTATTCGTATGTTTACTTCTTCTTTTTTTAAATTTCTTTAGTGAATATTCTGGTTCTTCCACTAAACTCTTGGACTTTCTTTTTGAAAGTGCAAGGGGGGGGGGGGGGGGGGGAATTGTTGTTTTTCATTTTTTGAGTCGACTGTCTGAAGGGGTCAGTCGACTGTTATGCACAGATAAGCAGTTAAGTAAAAGTGCAGAATTATAAGTGTTGTAAAAGCAATATTTTTATACTGATTGGGATCCAGAATGGATCTTACTCCAGTCCCCTTGGGTTGCAAGGGTGTTCTCTACTAGTTCTTTGGTATTTTTGTTTTGGGTACAAGCTTTGAGAGGATAGCTCTTATGTCTACACTCAATTCTTTTTTCTTTTCTTTTTCTCTTTTGATACAATGCCTCACCAACTATATTTTTTCTCTCCTCTCTTTTTCACTGCACAGTAAAACACAAGGTAACAATGCTTAATAAAAGTAGAGCAAAAAACTTGAGATGGTAGAGACTATTTGTATGATCTTCTTCATTCTTCAAAGGCTCTTTAAATAGGAACTGATGTAGCCATTGAAGAGTATTGATGAAGAAGGCAACCCAAGAGATTTTATCCTTGGAAAAGAATGTGAAATATCTTGTTTCCAAGAATAAGGTTGAGTCAAAGATTGACTCGTTGAGATGACACCTTAATTGATTCATCTTGATATGACTTGCCTTGAGTTCACAATCTTCTTCCTCTTATAATGCCACGATTTTACCAAGTAAAATCTGCATAGAATCTTGATACTTGTTTCCAAAATTAGAGTCAATCTAATTTTAATTGGATGAATCAATCTTCTTATTATTTTCATAGTATTTTGATCCTTGAGGATCTTTATAATTGCTTCTTTATTGTTCCTTCCTTCTTGAGAATAAATCTCTCTTTATTGCTTCTTGCTTGGTACTTGATTTTTCTTCCTTTTTTGAGTAATGCTCCTTGATATTTTCCTTTCCTGCTTGGTACTTGATTTTTCTTCCTCTTGGGTAATGCTTTCCTTTCTTGCTTGGTACTTGCTCTTTCTAGGTAAGTAGAATATCTTGAATCAACATCTTTGGGCAAGTTTTTACAAGGTGAAATTGTCATTCATTAAAATCAGAACACTATCAATCTCTCCCTTTTTTTATGATGACAATTTTTAGGATTGTAAATATAATCAACTTCCCTTTTAAGAAGATATCTACATCTTCTCCTCATGTATCGTTGACTTGCTGATAGTTAAAAGCTAGTTGACTGTTCCCCCTGCTTCTATTATTAAAGCTAGTTGACTGCTCGCTTCTATTATTCTCCGCCTTTGACATCAATCAAAAAGGAAAACAAGTTATAGAGTGGAGAAACTATAATATAGATGATCTAGTGACAAACTAAAGAAACACATCCAGAAAAGATCTAAAAAGATTTTGGAATAATGCCCAAGAGATTCTCTAAGAGTACAAAATCTTTCTTCAAGCAAAGGTTTAATAAAAATATCAGTTAATTGAAAATCAGTGCTCACAAAAGATAGTTCAATATCATCATTTAAAACATGATCTCAAATAAAGTGATGCTTGATATCAATGTGCTTAGCTCTAGAATGATGCACAAAATTTTTTTTAAACAAATAGCACTGAAATTATCACACATAATAGGCACAGGTTTAAAAGATAATTCATAATTACTTAATTGGTAAATCATCCAAAGAATTTGAGCACAACAAATCCCAATAGAGATATATTCAGCTTCAGTGGTAGAGATAGAAATACAATTTTGTTTCTTGCTATTTCAGAAAATAGGAGCCTTTCCCAGAAGTTGACAAGTTCCACTTGTCCTTTTTCTATCATTTTTATCACCTGCAAAATCTGCATCTGAAAATCCTTTAAGCATAAAATCACTTTTGCTAGGATACCATAAGCCATAAGATATAGTACCCATGAGATATCGTTTAACACGCTTAACAGCAGATAAATGAGATTCTTTAGGAGCTGACTGAAATCTTGCGCATTTACATATACTGAACATGATATTCGGTCGACTGGCAGTGAGATAAAGTAAAGATCCAATCATACCTCGATATCTTGTTTCATCAACTGACTTACCATCTTCATCAGCGTCAAGGTTGCAAGTGGGACTCATTGGAGTTCCCAGAGATTTGGCTTCACTCATTCCAAATTTTTGAATAAGTTCCTTAGTATACTTACTTTGACTGATGAAAATACCTTCAGTAGACTGAAGAATTTGTAACCCCCAAAAAAAGGTCAACTCACTCATCATGCTCATTTCAAATACACTTTGCATTAAGTCATAAAATTTCTTGCACAAATCAGCATTAGTACTTTCAAATATAATATCATCAACATAAATTTGAATAATAAGATTACTAAAGGAGGTTCTTTTGATAAAAAAGATAGTGTAAATTTTTCCTTTAGAAAAATCATGATCCATTAAAAAATTGCTCAGATGATCATACCAAGCCCTAGAAGATTGCTTAAGTCCATACAAAGCTTTTGATAATTTAAAAACATGATAAAAAAAAATTGGATGCTCAAACCCTGGAGGGTGTTTAACAACAACTTGTTCTTTAATAAACCTATTTAAAAAGGCATTTTTGACATCCATTTGAAATAACTTAAAACCTTTATGAGATGCATATGCAAGCAGGATATGAATAGATTCTAACCTTGCAACAGAAGTAAAAGTTTCATCATAGTCGACTCCCTCTTGTTGAGAGTATCCTTGAGCTACTAGTCGAGCCTTGTTGCGAACAACTTCTCCTGCTTCATTGAGTTTGTTTCTGAAGACTCATTTGGTTCTAATTATTGAAGTCTTTTTAGGTTTAGGAACAAGTGTCCAGACTTTATTTTTCTCAAATTGATCTAATTCTTCTTGCATAGCTTTTACCCAATAACTGTCGTTTAGGGATTCATCAATTTTCTTTGGCTCAAACTGAGAAATGAGTGCCACATTGATTTTATATTTGCTTGAAGCTCTAGTGTTCATTCCTTCCTTTGGGTCACCAATGATAAACTTCTTTGGGTAGTCAGGTTCACTTCTCCATTCATTTGGAACTGTTTCAATAGCAAATTGATCTTTTTGTTCTTCAACTGACTTGGTTGGACAATCAATTTTCTTGGATGAAGACACACTAGTTTCGAGGACGTGTTCTTCTTCATCATCTGTGCTATAAATTTTATCAACAATACGATTAGTATCATTAAAAATAACATGAATGGATTCCTCAATGCATGAAGTGTGTTTATTAAAAACTCTATAAGATCTACTAGTGCTTGAATAGCCAAAAAATATACCTTCGTCACTTCGAGGATCAAACTTACAAATATTGTCCTTACCATTATTGTGCACAAAGCACTTGCATCCAAATGGGTGAAAGTATCCAATGTTAGACTTCTTACCATTCCATAATTCATATGGAGTTTTCTTCAGTATTGATCTGATCAGGCACCTGTTAAGAATGTGGCATGCAGTACTTACTGCTTCTGCCCAAAAATGATGCGAAAAAGAATGTACCCATATCATGGTACGTGCCATATATTTAAGAGTCCTGTTTTTCCATTCAACAACACCATTTTGCTGAGGGGATCTAGGTGATGAGAAGTTGTGAGTGTATCCTTGTTCATTGTAGAAGACTTCAAAGGCCTTATTTTTAAATTTTCCTCCATGATCACTTCTTATGGAGCTAATAAAATAGTCTTTGTACCTTTGTACTCGTTCACAAAAATATTCAAAAAAATTTAAAGTATCATTTTTGTTAGATAAAAATATAACCCATGTAAAACGAGAAAAGTCATCAACAATAACGAAAGCGTACCTTTTTCCTGCAATACTTGCAGTTCTAGTGGGACCAAAAAGGTCCATATGGAGTAGCTGCAAGGGTTTAGAGGTAGACACAATATCTTTTACAGGAAAAGAGTTTCTAGTTTGCTTACCAAGTTGACAGGCATTACAAATGTGATTCTTCTTGTAGTCTAGTTTGGGCAGCCCAAGAACAAGTTCATGTTTAGCAAGTTTCTCTATGAGCCGCATGCTAGCATGACCAAGTTTATTATGCCATACCTAAGGATCTTCTGAGATAGATGCTAAACAGATGTGTTCATTTGATCTTTTGACAGAATCAAGAACATATATATTTCTATCTCTGTTTCCTGGGAGTAAAGCTTTTCCAGTAATGTCTTCTATTATGCAACTTGTCTTTCTGAATCTTACCTCAAGATCCGCATCACATAGCTGATTGATACTCACCAGGTTGTATTCAAGTTCTTCACCAAGTAAACATTAGTAATTTCACAGGATTCATTAAAATAAATTGTACCAATACCTATTATTTTTCCTTTGGAGTTGTCTCAAAATCGAATGTTTCCTCCATCAAAGTCTGCAACAGATTTAAACAAATTTTTATTTCTTGTCATGTGATTTAAACACGCACTATCAATATACCATTTTCCTTTTTATTTTGAGAGGTGTTCCTGCAAAACAGATTTATTAATTTTTTTAGGTATCCAAGTTTCTTTAGGTCCTTTGGAGTTAGCAGTAGGGTTGAGTTGATTAGACTTAGGTCTCAAAACCCATTTAGAAGAGGTGATAGATCGAAACCTGTAATTATAATGTTTATGATCAAATTTACCACAGATATAACAAGCATGAGAAAAGTATCTTTCAGTGACAACCATATTAGTTGACTTACCACTACTGGATCTACTTCTGTGTGATCTAGCGTCAGTTGACTGCTTATCACTGAAATAGTTCTTGTTGGTAATATGACTGTCACTGTCAGTTCTTTTATCAGCTGACTTATTAGAAAAAGTCGACTGATTTGACCTGACAACACTATGACTGGGAGATTTTTGAAAACTATTGATTTGAATTTTTAATTCATCCACTTCTTCTTGAAGAAAATCTTTTTCAATGTCACAAACTTCTAATTTAACTTCCCAGTCATTCTTTTCTCTTTGTAGAGCTTTAAAATCATTAAAAACTCTGTTCAAGTCAACTATGGCACGGTCTAGTAATTTTTGTAATTCTATATAATTTGAATAGGGATTAGATCTTACCTCACTCATTTCTCCAATTTCCATGAAACATATGTCTTCGACATCATCATTCTCATGTTCATACATACCTTCATCATCCCAACTGCTGAAAGCTCGATTATCTCGATTCCTTGGATTTTCCTTGGAATATCTTCTGTTTACTTCTGGACAATCGCTTGCAATGTGTGCATACTTTTCACAGTTGTAACACTTACCATCGTTCTTATTGAATTCTGTAACTTGTTTATCTTTGGAGAAGTTTTGCTTGCCTCTTCTTTGATTTCTGGATCTTCTGAAGGAATATATGACTGATCTGGTAATTAATTCAATTTCATCTTCTCCAATTTCTTCTACTTCATCTTCCTTGATATCCTTTGTTGCTTTGACTGCCACAGTTTTCTTCCTGTTCTCTTCTTGTCCACATTTTTTCAGATGAGTCTTCTCAAAAGCAATGAGATCTCCTCATAACTCATCGTAGGTTAGGTTGGTGAGATGCATGCTTTCTATGGCAACAATCTTGGCATGCCATTGAGAGGGCAGACTTATGAGAATTATAGTGATCTGATCACTGACATGATAGGTTTTTTCGGATGTTTTGAGTTCTCCGATGATCTTGCTGAACTTGGAAAACATGTTTTCAATTGATTCTCCCTTTTTCATTTGAAAGAGTTCATATTTATAAACTAGCAGACTGATGATAGTTTGCTTCGCTTTGTCAGTTCCTTCGTAAGTCACTTCTAGCTTATCCCACATTTCTCTGGTAGTTTTAAAATATGATATCTTTTCATATTCCTCTCAACTAATAGCATTATAAAGCACATTTTTGGCTTTAGAATTTATCTGTATGATCTCCATTTGTTCATCAATGTAATTCTCGAGAGTTGGAATTACTGTAGTTGATGTTGTCCCATTCTCCACATTTTTGTCATTCTTTTTTGCCTTGGTAATAGGAATGTCACCAAGTTTGATAACTCTCCAAACCTTTACATCATAGCACTTGATAAAGGTCTCCATTCTGATTTTTCAGTGAGAGAAATATTTGTCATTAAAGTAAGGTGGTCTAGTTTGAGAAGTTCCTTCTTGAAATAGGGCTCCAACAATAAGTTGATGTGCCATGATATTTTTTCAGTTGCGGTTAAATAATTTTATGTGAGACCTTCCTCTGATACTAATTGAAAGTGCAAGAGGAGGGGTGAATTGTTGTTTTTCATTTTCTGAGTTGAATGTCTGAAGGGATCAGTCGACTCCTACGCATAGATAAGCAGTTAAGTAAAAGAGCAGAATTGTAAGTGCTGTAAAAGTAATTGACACCCGATATTTTTATACTGGTTGAGATCCAGAATGAATCTCACTCCAGTCCCCTTGGGTTGCAAGAGTGTTCTCTACTAGTTCTTTGGTGATTTTGTTTTGGGTATAAGCTTTGAGAGTATAGCTCCTATGTTTACGCTCAATTCTTTTTTCTTTTCGTTTTCTCTTTTGATACAATGCCTCACCAACTATATTTTTTCTCTCCTTTCTTTTTCACTACACAGTAAAACACAAGGTAGTACAATGCTTAATAAAAGTAGAGCAATGAACTTGAGATGGTAGAGACTATTTGTATGATATTCTTCGTTTTTTAAAGACTCTTTAAATAGGAATTGATGTAGCCGTTGAAGGGTGTTGATGAAGAAAGCAACCCAAGAGATTTTATCCTTGGAAAAGGATGTGAAATATCCTGTTTCCAAGAATAAGGTTGAGTCAAAGATTGACTCGCTGAAATGGCTTCTTAATTGATTCATCTTGATATGACTTGCCTTGAGTTCACGATCTTCTTCCTGATATGACTTGCCTTGAGTTCACGATCTTCTTCCTCTTATAATGCCAAGATTTTACCAAGTAAAATCTGCATAGAATCTTGATACTTGTTTCCAAAATTAGAGTCAATTCTAATTTTGATTGGATGAATCAATCTTCTTATTCTTTCCATAGTATTTTGATCCTTGAGGATCTTCATGATTGCTTCTTTATTTTTTCTTCCTTCTTGAGAATAAATCTCTCTTTATTGTTTCTTTCTTGGTACTTGATTTTTCTTCCTTTTTGAGTAATGCTCCTTGATATTTTTCTTTCCTGCTTGGTACTTGATTTTCCTTCCTCTTGAGTAATGCTTTTCTTTCTTGCTTGGTACTTGCTCTTTCTATGGTAAGTAGAACATCTTGAATCAACATCTTTGGGAAAGTTTCTACAAGGTGAAATTGTCATTTATTAAAATCAGAACACTATCATTTTGTATTCAAAAGTCATGGCAATAGAATTGATTACTGCTTCTTTTTGCTTATGTACTCAACCTTATCATGTGCATAATGCTCTATCACTTGGCAGTGCGTTGAAATATTCACTTTGGGTTGTTATTCATCTGTTTGTAGAAACCATTATTGACCTCTAGGATGTTAACACTCCGCTCTTGGTTTTCGTCATTTTCCTCGGCGAATGTATATTTTGACCCCTTTTTTTATTTTTTTGATATTTAATTTTGCTGAAAAGTATGACGATTAGACTGTCTTTGTTAGAGGACTGCTTTGTTGAAGCATATAGATCTGTCTATGATTATTCATAAGGAATATGTGAAGTTATGTTACCATAGGAACTCTTGAACGTTCACTTCATTAAAAAATTCTGCTTACTTTGAAAAAAAGTTGAAAGGCGGAGGACCTTGGTCATCTACAAAAGTTAAATTATAATCAGATCTTGAAAATAGTAACACTGGATTCTTCAATGTTGTTTAATTGATTTTAAAAATGGTTTTAAAGTTGTGATATGATAAGTACAAATGTTCTTTCAATGGTCAAAATTAGTGTATTTCATACTATATGTTGTTTTTCAAGGTTAAGGAATTTGGTTGATGATAAAATAATTTTTGCAGTTTCATAAGCTTTCATAAAGTGATTTATGATGCACATTTTGATTAAAGTATCATTTTGATTCAGAGTTTAACGAAAATACATGTACGCTGATGTATGTGACTAAATATTATTTCATCATGTTCAAGGCTGAAACGATATCTTGCCATATTATATACCACAACAGTTTTTCCCGAAAGAGAGGATGAGATCTACACTAATAAACTATCACGACCTGATTTCTCAGGTCATGATAGCACCTACTATAACCCACCAGTAGGTAAGCCAACCCTTAACCCGGAACGACAAGTAACGGGCTAACAAAAGAATGACATTCGCAACAAAATAAACTGGAATAAGCGTAAGAAAGCATATATATATATATATATATATATATATATATATAACTAGGAGGGAAGAGAACCAAATATACAATGGAATCCCCAAAACCTGATATCAGCTAGTATCAGAGCTACTACGATATAATGAGTACTAGATAAAATGTAAATATACACACAACAGTCTCTGAAATACAAAAGAAGACTAATCCCATAGTAGAAGAAGATAAATCAGCTCCGAATGCCAGAAGCTCACCCTGAATCTTCGAATCCGCAACTCAGCACAGGACAACATTAACGGCGATAACTCATGCTAGGGTCTGCATCAGGAAAAAGATGCATAAGTGTAGTATGAGTACCAAAACACGTGGTACCTAATAGGCATCATAGACTGACTGACCTCAAATAAGATAAAAGTACTGTAACATGCGAATATACAAAAGGGAAAGTAGGAGGGAGTCAGAATAAAGATACATGGCATAACTAGACAATACTGAGAGATGAAGTAAATAATTGAGCAAGGCGTAAAGAAATGCAAGGTAAAGAAAATTAAAGCAGTGTAACTAAAACCCAACCGAACTTTCATTAGCTCGAAGGGTACATACAATTAAAGAATAACCTAACCGGACTCCCATAAGCTCGAAGGATACAAACAACAAACAATAGACCCAATCGGACACCCCATCAGCTCAATGGATACAAACAACAAACAATAGTAGCTAGCAATCAACCTAATACGGAAAATGCATATAGAACGTGCCATGATATGCAATATGATATTAGTCAAGTGCCAACAGTACCGTATACTCCTCCTCCAGTCCTAGCATGCAAAGGCAGGACCAATGAAGGACTCGCAAAATCCATATACCAAATTCGAATTGTATCTCGATAAGTATGCCATGATAAGAATTAATAAAATCACTCGAAACACATGTCTTCCCGGGCATGCAAGTTTAGAATACTAGTAAAATCACCCCGAACACTTTTCCTCGGGCATGCAAGTTCATCTCAAATCAACATTTAAAAAATATACCATATTTTTCGTTAGAAAGCCAAAAAGTATCAAATATCCATTTTTGAAACCGAACATCCTATTTTTTTTAAAACTAAGTATTTCATATGCCATGATGCAAACAACCACAATACCATGAACATAAATGAATACACACGAAAATTATCACATCTAGGCCTACTCAACCCGCTATGAAGTAAACTAAGGTTCCCAGGCTATCGAAAGGTCTAAACTTTTGGGGAAAGACCTAGAAGAGCCAAACTTATAACAAACTCCTAAGGGAAACCTAAGCAAACATCTAATCAAGTCTAGGTTAAGGCGGATCATTTTTCCCAAGATGAGAGAAAAGGAGTGACAAACCGAGAAGATCTAAGGATACAGTAAATTGACTTGGAGTCCAACATCCATGGCCTCCGGTCCATAATTACTCAATACAAAAAATAAATACGAAATATAAACAGTAATATATAAACGAATAACAAGCACCTACTCTATCACGAATTCTATCAATTATACTACGGATTTCCAACCCAACCACCTCCATACCACAAGCAAACTAACTAAACTAAGGCAAGCAATGTTCTAGAATTCAAGGTACTACTCTGGCTACACCAAACCTTAAAGGTACAAGGATTTACCTAAACTAAGGTCCCCATCCCCCAATTCTAGACCAACGCACCTAATTCGACTACAAGAATCTTAATCTCCTAACACCATCTATTCAATGCGCAAGGTCCCACCAACAACAGGCAAAATACCACACAAATACCTTAAATGAGCTAAGTCTAAAGTAGGTAACTCGTAGCCTACCTGAAAGTCACACACGCGCGCTCGCACCTACTAGACCAGAGCTTTTCATTTTCTAGAAGCCTCTGACTGCTGCATCGCAATCAAAATAATAATCTACTTGTTAAAATATGAACAATGATACTCATATTGCGAATTTACAATTCAGACCAAAAATCGAGTGAAAATTCACCTGTGGGGCCCGTATGAGAATTTTGAAAATTAAACTGGGGATTTTATCCCTCGTGATACAAGGGTTACATGCCTAAAATATTGAGCCAAAACAGCTCCAAAGATGAGCCCAAATCAGCCCACAAACCTAAGAAGAAAACAAGAATTTTCTTTTAATCAGAAAAGGGCCCGAAAACTTACGATATAAGAATGGAATATGATCGCGGGCGAGGAATAAATGATCCCAAGTGATAATAATGAAGTCACCAGGTTCCCTTGAGCTTGAGCACTTTAAAAATGGAGGATTTTCATGAATGGGGCATTTTAAAATGGAGATGGAATTTTTTTTATGTACAACTACCTCCACAAAAATGGAGGTTTTTCCGAAAAAGTGGTGGTCGCAAAAGCGACCGACCCTCTGCAAAAGTGGAGGTCACTATTCACTCGCACCTCCGCAAAAGCGGACCTTTATTGCAAAAGCTAACCTTTACCGCAAAAGCTATCTGCAAAAGCGGCCAAAGGTCGCAAAATCGGTCGCACCAGCAACATGACACAAGAATTTTTTTTCTAAGTTTCAAACACTCGGATGGACTCTCGAGATTCATCCAAAATCTTGTGCATGCAAATGGATTATGCTACCCTATCAAAAATGATATTCTTGACTCAACAAAATTGATGAAATTCTCAATGGAGATTGTTTTGATGAAAAATATGCCCCACCCCCAAAAACTAACATTTAACCAAAAATAACCCAATAGCCCGAAATGAGTTCGGAAGCCTCGAGACCCGAGCCAAAGGTCTCATTAGCTCAAAGTTGATGCTCTGGAGCTAACAACACTGGAGCTAACAACACTGATAAAATTTTCATCTGAAGTCGTTTACTTCGAATGTTAAACAAAGTCAACTCTTTCAACTTAAAGAGTTTTAAAACGAGGAAATGGGCTTAAAACATAAATGAACTGCTTGAAAACCAAACCGTCAATTCAGGCAAGTCATAAATGACCTATAGCCGCAGTGGGAAAGCCTAAAACATGAAAAAAATACGAAAATAGAGAAAATGACCTAAAGGGTCATTACATAAACTAAGTGACGGAGATATTTAAATTTTTACTCCCAATGAAAGTAATAAGAGAGCGTAGATTTATATTCTTGATAGTTATATTAATTGTTTATTCTAAATGAACAGGTACATCACTTTGATATCAAGGAAGAGATATTATTCAAACTGTTAACTTGATAAATAAATTTTTGGAGAAACAATCTGGTGGGTAGAAAGAAGTTGTGCAAATTGTTGGGCTGATTACCACGCTATTAGCCTGCAAATGAGGTAGTTTCTCTCTTAGTAATAGGTGATGGTGTTCCTTTCAGATAAAAGCATACACAATCAAGGAAGTTCTTAAATAGCTAATGACTTTATATTTATGTCAATTATTACTGCATTTTCATGTAACTCCAAAGATTAGTAAGGATTATATTCCTGCTGAAAAGAATGATGCTCAATATATGCAGTTTAATAAGTCAACTTCAATTTCACATGTTTATGGAAGAAGATTTATAGAAATTGCACAATTGGATTAAAGGTTAGTGTGACTAATTTATATTTTTTTTATAGTATAGAACGTGTTGCATCCTATAACTTTGTACTCCTCTTAACAACTTGAATTAGCTTTGTTTTTTTTTATTGAGTTTTCCTGTTGAAATATGATATGCTTAAATTTTCACTATTCTTTATTACTACTGCTACAATATACACAACTCAGTGCACACTTTATGATGTTATTAGACAATGGGATAAGACATACGAGTTGCATACAAAATACTTAAAGGATCCTCTTAACTCTATAGATGTACTAACTATACATTGTATGATTATTATAACAAATTTCTCAAGCTTTTTCTAATTTAACTTTTTTTTTATCCCTTGCTTTTTTGAGGAAAGTCCAAAATTGTAATGATCCTTTCCATCATTATGGGTGAGACAATCATGCAAAAATTTGGGTTAGAATTTTTTCGAAACTGAAAGTTAAAAATTTCAGGCTAGGCTAGCTAGTCTTAGACAAAATCCAAGTGTAGTATAGTCTAGGGCGATCCCAAAATGGATTGGGTAAATGTAATAAAGTGTAGCTTGACTTTATGTTAACTAAAATGATAAGGAATCTGTAGGACTTTTTGAAAGTGAATTTAGGCAGGTAGAACTCCCGATACCGAACTTGACGTAAAGGGGTTAGTCCGAAATATCATGGTTTAAGGGTGCATTGCAAAAAAGGCAAAACTGGGAGCAAACCAGGGTTTCAGCCTTGCTACACCCTCTATAGCGGGTGGCAGGCCACTACGGAACTATCACTACAACAAAGAAATTCCCTCTATAGCGGGAGTCAAAGATGGTCAATCCTGCTATGGCGGGCGGATTCCGCTATAGCGATGCTGCTATAGTAGGATCAGGTCGCTATAGCGGAGTAAATTGTTATTTGTGCAGAAAACTCTCCAAAACGGTTCATTATTTCTAAACACATTTTGGGGATGGCTTAGGCAATTTGGGGAGATTTTCACCTATTTTCCACCAGATTTCTTCGTAAAGATAAGTTATATATCCCCATTAACTGATTTTTCGATTCTTTGACCTTAAAATCACTAGTTTAGGGTCTTGGAGAAGGTTTAACTTGACCTAGTTGTAAATTCTGGTGCAAGGGGTTAAATTGAGTGTAAAATCTTTGGGTTTTATTTACTCTTGCATGACCATAATTCACTAATGAAATCATGAAATTGGTAGTTTTAAGGTGAATTTATGGTGGGAAAGCCCTAGAATGGGTGAGATGATCATAAAATTGTCCTTGAGGTTCGAGACTAGGTTGTAATCCTTGATGTTATAGGTCATTTGGTTGATTATGTATTTGTTTTCCTATTTTTAGGCCACAATCAAGCCAAGGCTGCAGGAAAAGGGAAAGCTCGGGTTCAGTAGAGCATTTCAGGCTTGGATTGAGGTAGGTGATGGTTTAAATGTAGTTAAAATCCAATTTGTGTTATATGTACATGATAACTATTCCTTAGTATTGCATGTACAATGCATGTTCAATGGAAAATGAATGACTGTTTGATCCTATGTGTTAATCACATGCAATGAGTTTAATTGAAAGCTTGTTGATTTTTACAAGTGTTGTTTATGCTATCATTGTGGTTGTGATTGTATTGATATCTGTCATAATTGTAAAATGTACCGGTATTTGTATATCTCCATGGGATTAGTTGATATAAGGTTGGAAGACACTTGATGTCTGGGATTTGGTACATGAATAAGAGCTCATCCACTGGAGGTCATGTCTAGTGTTGACATATACAATCGAATTACAATTGACACACGAATTCAAAGTTTAAACTCTATGAAACTAAATAATCAGCTCGTAAAAAAATACATTTATAATAATTTAGGGTAACAAAAGAAAATAATACATTGAGAAAATTAAAGCATTTTCTCAAACTACAGATTCCCA
The DNA here is from genome assembly GCA_003996215.1 of Jaltomata sinuosa. Classification (NCBI taxonomy): domain Eukaryota; kingdom Viridiplantae; phylum Streptophyta; class Magnoliopsida; order Solanales; family Solanaceae; genus Jaltomata; species Jaltomata sinuosa. The sequence goes on along the minus strand of QJPP01000178.1, from coordinate 45,743 downwards.
TAACAAACACACTATAATCTGAACTACACCTATATTGACTATCAAGGTAGAATTAATTGAGGTACAAATTAATTTGTATAGAGTGCTGGTAAAGACCTATATTATTGTCGCTAAAAACACTTACTTTTACTGACATTTACTTAGCAACAATTACTATAGCCACTAAAGCTAACCTAGAAACAATTACCTTAATCGACGTATTTAACCAAGCACTATTTTATAACATCTAAGGTAGTAATCACAAGAGAAATCAGTAAAAAATCACAAGGTAATCAAAAGGATAACGAAATAAACATGACAATGTCAAAAGCATATATTAGTATTTAACATGTTAGTTGGACACCCAAAACTCATATAAGTCTTGAAAATCTATTGTATAATCAATCAGCTTCTCAGAAAAGATAAGTTTATATTCAACTCTTCTTTCTTTTTTAATCCAAATAAAAAAAGGCAATTTTCAAGACTAGTTTAACTTGCTTTTTTATACAATTTCCAAGACAATGAGGCTTCTGCTATACTTCCAGCTCTCAATTATTGTTTGGTCCATTGCAATCTCAGCTCTCAATTACAAGACTTTAAAAGAAGAATAACAGAGAATCCACTCCAAGTGATGACTTCTTGGAATCGTTCTTTCTGTAGCTGCAACTAGACTGGTGTAACATGTAGCCCTTCCAATGTTAGAGTTATCATTCTTGATTTGAGTTCAAGAAAACTCGTTGGCACCATACTGCCTTCCATTGACAATCTCAGCTTCCTAACAAGTATACATCTTGAAAACAATAACTTCCATGATGAAATTCCTCAAGCAATAGGTCTTTTGCCATTCTCCTGGAATAGGGAATTACATCAGTGAAACAGAATTATAGATAAAATTGAAGCCAAAGCTTAAAGGAAACTTATAAATCATTTCTGGTTACTCAACGTCTTCTACGTAGTTGTTGACTCGTTCACACTCGTCAATCCATTACATCAGAAGGAAGAAGATCACAGCTAATACTCTCAGCATCATTGTCTGATCATAATGACAACTATATTAATGGCGGTTAAGTTGCTTACCAACTCAAACATTTGCAATTAGTAGCCACTAAAAATGTTACACATTGCACGAAGAAACAGAGCAAATGTTACCTGGATTAGTTATGGGATCGTTATGAAGAATTCCTGAAAATGTAGCTTGTGGCTGCATTTGCTGCATCTGCGTGGAAGAACCTAAGCCTTTATTGGAACGATCTTGGCAATTCTTTACTGCTAAAAATAGAGATTTCTTTATTTACTTTTAACTTTGTTGCAATACTCATATTATTTCATTCTTGTTTGTTCTTTTAATCATAAGAAGAGAGAATCATTCTTGCAGCCAGAAGATACGTAAACTATATAGGTAACTTGGATGCTGAGTCCCATTTACCACCTTCTGCCTATATTTTCGTCATTTGTACCCGTCATCTAGAAAAATCAACTTCACTTCTCATCTGCAGAACAATCTTGGATTCAGCCACTGTGGCATGTGATGAAGCTAGTGTCTCAACTTTCATCTTCCTGCGACATAGTAATTGAATTAGATACATATTTTTGTTGTTATACAATTTTTCTTCTTGTTTTACAAGAGAAGGACGGGGCATTCTTTACTCATGAAAGGAGGACGCACGTTCTTTTTGCATCTGGTTCATCATGCCCTTCATCTACTTCTATGAAATTGTTTTTGGTTTCATCACATTCTCTTTTTACAGGAAGTTCAGCTGCCATTTGGGTTGTAACCTGGTAAGGACGAGAAGGAGAAGACCCATCCAAGCTATTCATTAATGTCCAATCATGTGTACTAATGTCTGGTCGAACTCCAGAGTAGCATGTACTATCCAAGGCAGAACCATCTTTTGTTCTTTGTTTGATTGTGCCAACCACTATTGTGATCTTAGTTATGTGATCATCAACTAAGAGTTTAACTTCATCGTCTTGCAATAGAGGATCAAACGTGCATTCACCCCTCGGTGTACAATTCTTACCAAACCCCTGCAAATCCAGACAACACGTTAAGATCCCCACAACATAGCAAAACAAAGACAAGTATGGTTCTGGACAATGTAAACTTACTGGCATTCTCCCTTTGCCATAGTAAGTGAAGCGATAGATCTCCTCTTCCGTGTCAACTCCATTTCTATACAGACAAGTAGATAGTTTAAAAGTTGGCCATGTTGTTTTTGCATAATGATATGACAAATTGCATTTCAACTATGCATTGAAAAGGTCTTGTGAACCTTACTTGGTCTGTTCCACTTGATCATGGTTTTTGTTACTTAGTCTGTACACATATAATGTACAGATCAAATTTACAAAAATAACAAAATTGCAGGACTTCACAAGACGTCCTACTTAACATTGCAACACATCTACATAGAATTCACAAGTCTTTATCATTCTCACAGAAGGAAATGCAAGGGGCCTTACTTCTTATTACTAATCCAGCAAGTTCCTTCTCATATGATGCCCAGATGGCTCAATATAACTTAACTTTGGTGGATATCCTTTTACTCCATAATTTCTCTTTTAACGTGTTGAATTCAGAGAGGCCTAGCAGATATATCCAGTATCCCCCTTAAACCTAACTTTTGCCATCAATGCTCACTTTAATTGGTTAAACTTCTTAGAACAACAAATGAATTGCAGATCAGAGTAAAAAAAAACTTTTGCAGGAAGCTACAATATTCATCAAGCAAAGAACAAAAAAAGGATGAGAGATATGAAAGTTTTCAATTGGCATAGGATCGATATCTGTGAGGACATATATTCACTTGATTCAATAGAAGACATATGAAGAGGAAAAATCATGAATAGCAAAGGGACTTTTATGTTCTTACCTTACCTCGACTACTGATCCAAAGATAGAGAATTTCGCATCGACTTCTTGAGCTAAAGACAGAAGAAAATGAAATCCGATTAATATATACAAGTTTTTTCAGCTATGTTTTCCCCAAAGCTATATTATACTAATCAAATCGAACTTAAGTTTTGGAAAAGCGACATCAAAATATTTGATGAAAAGTTATTTTCATTCAGGAAATTTATCAAACACATACAACACACTCCTCTGTAATGTCTTTTCTCTTCAATTTTCCTCAGTTGTTGCTCAAAAACCGAAATAATTGAATTCGATTCAGTTGAATTGTCGAAATTGATCCACTCAAATTTCTTCATCGGAGGTAAATCAATTCTCAGTAAAGGTTTCCGATCACTAGCGTCACTAGATTTTGGCAAAGTGAGGTCAACGAATACTTGAAGTTCCGATTCAAACTGAAAGCATTTGCTATTGCTTTTCTCGTAATTGGTGCTTGAAATCAAAGGCTCCGATTTTAGTTTGATAAAATTTGTTTGATTATGAACCGAATTTGCTGATTCGGAACTCGAATTTGAAACTCCAATTCCAAATTGAAGGAAATCAGCCTCACAATTAGAGAAGGAAATCAAAAGAAAAAGAGTTTGAATATACACCGAGAAGAGAGAGAGAGATTATCTGTGTGCTTTGATTTCAAGCGCCGATTATGAGTGAATGTAATCATCAATCCACTGCTTCAGTGAATGGAGTGAATGTTTGAGAATGAGATTCGGAGTATAAAAAAGTCAATAAATGTTTATTCTTTTTAATCAGCTTTTTAAACTAATTGTTACTAGTTTTTATTGGCTAAAGATTAATTACCGGTAATAATTGACGTTAAAACATCATTTAGTGGCAATTATATTATTACTGCTAAATAGATACCACTAAATCCTTTATTTGTTGTAGTGAAAAAGAACTCCAAGCCAAAAGCTAGAGACAAAGAGTATGTAAAAGAAAAATATATAAACAGAAGGTTGCCATTACTCAATTATAAAATTTGTAGTAAAAGAATCATAATATATGAGAACAATTTAAATAAAATTAACCTAGTACTTCACTCCATAAACACCAGCCATTACTTGGAATCTTCTTAAGCTGTAAGATCGTGGAAAATTTGCAGATCTCAAAAAATGTACAAGCTTTGTCTTATGTATTTCATACAATAGATGAATAGAATTATAGAAATAAGCCATTTTCTCATCTACCAAATATATAACGTGTTCCCCCTTTCTGTTATATATTTATATTTATCTCACAAAGTGAAAATTGATGAGGCTTTTGGGCTTCCTAATTAAAGTCTAAAGAGAGCAATTGTTTCTTACAGTGTAAAACTTTAATTATTGCTTATAAGTTATACTAATATTGAGAATTTAAAATGTTGATTAACAGCTGGAGATGTGAGTGGAAGAGTAATGGTCACTAAGAAGAGTTGAACTGCCAACAATTATAAAAGAAAATAGTCATTAAAAAAAATTACAACAGTGAACAGTAAAAATTAATAGAAAAAAAGCCCTTCTTTAAAAAAATAAATAAATTATCGTCGTATGGTGGCGTTATCAGGAATATTCCATATTCTTATTCTGCAAATCCTCCTCTTCACTATTCCACCATCACCAATCAATAATACATTCGCCATTCCACCATTAACAACATCCCAAGCCTACCCAAATTTAGTGTTTCCTCCCCTGCAACCTATTGTTACGATAACCTACTCTATTCCCCCACTTACATCACAAATACCAAATACATCCACAATGACCACACCTTCTTTTTCACTTTCTCCTTCATCTAATATCACTCAAGAGCCACAACTTTTATCCATAAATGCATCAGCTTAATCCCCTATCAAGCTTACACCATCAAATGATCGAATTTGGTACACTCAGTGGCACTCACTATTGATAGGATATGGCTTCACAAGTTATGTTCCTCCCATGCTGCAACAAGTGGCCTCTGAATTTTGGAATAGACAGGATCAGTTGATCCGCAGTGCCTTAGTCGCGTCTTTATCATCTGAGGTAGTTCCCTTGGTTCTTTCAGCGGACACCTCCTATGATGTGTGGACCACCCTGCATAATACTTGTGCAAGACCTTCTTGTGCTGGACTCTTGGGTCTAAAGTAATTGGTTACCTCACTTAATTCTGCTGGAGCAGCTCTTACCATGGATGATATAACTCTTCATGTCGTCCACGGTTTGTCACCTGAATATCGAGGGATCTGTGATTCTCTCTGCACCTGTGACTCGCCTATCACTTTTGATGAGTTTCACAAGAAATTATGTGACTATGAGGCATATCTTCTTCGCCAGAGTACTGCTTCTTCAATGTCAATCACTGCCAACTTTGTTGCCAAGAGTAACTCAAACAACTCTCGCAACAACAAAAATAATCGGCAGTCCACTTCTCAGCACCAAAATGTTTCCAGTAACCGTAACAATCAGACAATGAATTCAAGACAAAGAAAAAGGCAAAGTACTCGGGTCATATGTCAATATTGTGACAAACCTGGGTATGTTGTTAAGCAATGCAAAAAATTGCAGGCAACTTTTCCATGGTTTGCTCCCTCTATGGGATCTTTGGGGACTTCAAATTCAACAGGCAACTCACAACCACGTGCCAATTTTGTCTCATCTTCCACTGGTTCCGTTGATTGGTTGGTTGATTCGGGTGCATCCCATCATGTTACTAGTGACCTCTAGAATTTGTCACTCCACTCTGATGATGATGGTGATGATGTTATGATTGGTGATGGTAAACCTTTGAGTGTAACACACAGTGGTTCCACTACTCTTAATACTTTTGCTCGTCCTCTTCTCCTCTCTAATGTTCTGTGGTGTTCCAAAAATTAAGAAGAATTTAGTTTCTGTTTATCAATTGTGCAATCAGAATAATGTTTCTATTAAATTCTCACCTTCTTCGTTTGTTGTGAAGGATTGTCGCACGGGGGCATTACTGGTAGCGGGGGAACCTAGAGATGGAGTTTATGAGTGGCCTATCAAATCTAATTCCATGGCATCAACCACTTCATCACACTCAGCATATTTTGTTCATCTCTCATCGGTCTCAACTTGGCACTGTCGTCTTGGTCATCCGTCTTCTCCTATTTTGTGTCAAAGTTTTAGTTACTTGGACATTCCTGCCAAGTCTGTTTCCTCTACCATTTTTTTTAATTCATGCAAGTATAATAAAATGCATAAAACTCCATTTTACAATTTCCTCAATAAAATCTTCTTCTCCATTAGAGATGATATACTCTAATGTGTGGGGTCCTGCTCCAATCCCATCTATCGATGGTTTCTGTTACTATCTCATGTTCGTTGATCACTTTACCAAGTATGTTTGGTCATTCCTCATGTTTTTTTTTTTTTGATATTTCCCAAATTTTTCCAAGATTTAAGATCATGGTTGAATTTTTTTCAATAGATCCATTGTTTCCTTTCTCAGATAATAGTGGTGAGTTCATTCATTTCCGAGAATTCTTTTCTTCCAATGGGATTTCTCATTTCTTAACTCCTCCTCACACACCTGAACACAATGGTACAGCTGAGCATCATCATCGACACATTGTGGAAACTGGTATTGCCGTTCTTCATTTTGCCAAACTTCCTTTATCCTTTTTGTCCTTTGCTTTCCAGACCACTGTCTATCTTATCAACCGGATGCGACTCCTTTGCTTCATAATGAGTCTTCATATTTTTGTATATTTGGTAGTGCTCCAAATTATCGAAAGCTCTGAGTCTTTGGCTGCCTATGTTATCCTTGGTTGCGTCCTTATTCTTAAAATAAATTAGAGCCTTGTTCAAAACCGTGTGTCTTTGTGGGATACTCTACTAGTCAAAGTGTCTACAAGGGCTTTGATCCCTCCATATGTAATATATTCATCTCTCGACATGTCAACTTTGTAGAGCATGAGTTTCCTTTCTCTAGTCTGGCTTCTACAGCTTCTCGCCCTACAGAAGAAACACTTTCGACATGGGCTCTTCATTTTGTTGTCCCTACTGTTTCCTCTTCTTCAACTAAATTATCCCCATTGATGGTCACTCACTCTGTTGATGGAAGTTCTCCTTGCTGCTTGACGTCGCCGAGCAATGGTCATTCATCAAATGAATTAATGGGAATCTCATCAGGACATAGGTCATCACCTAGTTGTACTAACTCATGTCCCATCAGTGCACCTCCGGTAGTCTCTACTCCCTCACCTGCTATTGTCCAAAATGCAATCAGTTCACCTCCTATGGTCTCTACTCCCTCACCTGCTACTATCCAAAATGCAAGTCAATTGCAAACTGAATATTCAAATGCTCCTTCAAGTAGTCAAAGCACTATTATCACAAACCAAATAACTCAATATCAACCTGTTCCACCTTCTCACGCCATGATTACCCACTCTAAAAGTAATATTCAGAAACCTGTCAACAAGCTTTGTCTCTCCACTCAAATCACCAACAAATCCTCTCCATCTCATACTTCTACGTCTTCCCACAAATCTGAACCAAAGAATGTTTCCCAAGATCTTAAAGACCCGGACTGGAATCTGCTATGATGGAGGAATATAATGCCTTGAAACAACAGGGGACATGGACACTTGTTCCAAGATCCAATCACAAAATTTAATTGGTTGCAAGTGGATTTATTGGGTAAAGCAAAATTCAAATGGTACCTTGAACAAATATAAGGCGTGATTAGTTGCTAAAGGATTTAATGAGCGGCCAGGTATTGACAACATTGAAAAAAATTCTCCTGTAGCTAAACATACTACAGTTCAAGTTATTTTATCTCTTGTTGTTAGTAAATATTGGAGCTTACGCCAACTGGATGTTAATAATGCCTTTCTTCATGGGCACTTGACGGAGGATGTATACATGGCACAACCACAAGGCTTTGTTGATTCTACTTTGCCTGATTATGTATGTAAATTGCATAAGGCTTTATATGGTCTCAAACAGGCTCCACGTGCTTGGTACTCGGAATTACAGGAATATCTTTTTTCACTGGATTTTGCAGTATCTCAGTCTGACCATTGTCTATTTATTTATTCTAAGCTTGATGTTATCATATACTTGGCGGTCTATGTCAATGAGCTGATTGTGACAAGGAATAATCAGAAGGCAATTGATATCTTTATTGCCAAGCTTGGCAAGCGGTTTTAAATTAAAGACTTGGGGCAGCTTGCTTATTTTTTAGGTGTCTAAGTGATTCACACTTTGAAAGGCTTATATCTATCTCAATGGAAGTACATTGAGGATATTGGTGAGCATGCTTCAATGAGTGGTGAAAAAACTGTTTCTGCTCCACTTGCAACTACCAATAATATGGCCTTGGAAGATAGTGTTCATTTGAGTGATTCAAAAGACTATCAAATTTTGGTTGGATGTCTCCAATACTTGGCACTAACAAGGCCTGACATTGCATTTGCTACCAGTTGGATAGCGCAGTTTTCCCACAGCAACTGCATATCATTGGGCTGCTCTTAAACGGGTGATCCGTTACTTGCTGGAACAATGGACAAAGGGCTTTATTTTTCTAAGGACTCTCCTTTGATTTTACATTCCTTTTCTGATGTTGATTGGGCTGGAAATCGTGATGATTGTACCTCTACTAGTGCATACATTATATTTCTTGGTAAAAATCCAATTTCTTGGTATTCCAAGAAGCAGTGAACAGTAGCTCGCTCATCCACTAAAGCTGAGTATAGATCAATCGCTTCTACTGCTGCTGAATTGTGTTGGGCCTGTTGGGACCAAAATAATTAGGTGTCATGCGGAAGTTAGCAAAGCAATCCTCAAAAGATGCTAAGTAAGAATATAAATGAGAAATATACCACAAGAGACATAATAATTTAACGTAGTTCGGTCAGTCGACCTACATCCACAAAAAGAGATAAGCAATTCACAATATAAAAGAGAGTACAAAATATCGAGAGAAACAACCTCACAAATTCACTCAGAATAAAAAAGAGGTTCACACAAGTGACACCATAACACTTGTGTCTCATAAATTCTCCCCCTAAACAAAACTCTCAAAGCCTTTAAGACTACATAGTGGATGCTATCAAGTTAGAAGAAAGTAGCCTTATTTATAGAGTCATAAACTTTTTCCTACAAGAAAAAGGACTATCCAATTATGGAAGAATTGTGCTTTCCTTTTAGAAAAAAAGAAAAAAATCAATTATGGTTAGAAAATCAGGGCAAACACCCAACAGGATCCAGAATCTCCTCAAGGAAATTTTGCTCTCTTTCTGGACCACCAGTGATCCGTTGTGATAATTTAGGTGCAACTTACCTTTCTACAAATCCAGACTTCCATTCAAGAATGAAACACTTGGAAATTGATTACCAATTTTTTCGTTCTATGGTTCAACAGGTTCAACTTCGAGTTGCTCAGATTTCCACAAAGGATCAACTTGCAGACTTACCAAAGGAGCCTCTTTCCCGTCATTAGTTTGAAAGGTTTCTGTCTAAGATTGGTGTCTCTCATATACTTCCATCTTGAGGGGGTGTATCAGGAATATTCCATAATTCCTATTCTGTGAATCCTCCTCTTCACTATTGTTTCCTTACTTAATGTACAACTATATATATATGAAGAAAGTTGGTGCCCACTACTTATCTCAGGGACCAGGTCCTCAACGTAGTTCCACTTGAAGCAGTAAGTAAATTAACACACAATTTTTACGTGGAAAACTCCCTAACTCCAGGAGAAAAAACCACGAACTCACTTTCACTAACTCTTAAAGTTTTATGATTACAACTCAATAATCAAAGGAACTAACTCTAGTACCTAACTCAAATAATAAACTCTTATTATTTCAACTCACTCAAACTCTCTCTCAAGAAGCCAAACCCACTTCTTATTACACGCTTCACAAACTCTCTCTCCAAGAAGCCAAACCCATTTCTTGTTACAAGCCTCATAACACACACTTTATGTCCTAACAATCACACAGGATTGAACTAGAAATAATTTTCTCTTTGTGTCTTCGTTTGAAAAGCTTGCTTGAGAATACTCCTTCTCAGTTTTGTGCAATAGGTCTTGATTTCTTCATAGCTCCAATGCTTTTATAGAGGTCTCAAGCTCTCTCCTCTTATTGAAAGGAAAAGACAATCTTTTCCTTATAGGAGTTAGTCGCCTCCTGGAAAGTCCTTTCCTCGTAGGACTTGGACACTGTTTTGCGCGTCCCTTCTTTCCTTCCTTCTTTACACGTTTTGCTCTCTACTTCTTTGACTAGGATGTTGCCTTTTATAATTAGTTTTCATAAATGTCTTTTTACCAAAAATAGATTTTGCCTCATTATCAAAACTTATTTGACAAGGTTCTTCAATTTCCTCCTTTTTTGATGATGGCAAACTCTATCCTATTTTTGAAAAAAAACATGTAGCAGCAGTGAAAACACATTTGGATAATTTTGAACAAAAAGTACACTCTCATTAGTTCAGTCTCAGTACCACAGTGTATAGTGTCAAAGAGTTAAGGAGTCTTCCTCAATTTTGTAGCTCCATTCTTCTACTGTGTCATGCTAGATGCTCAACAAACATTATAATGACAAGGAACATAGCATCGCACACATAACTTATTTCTTTCTTTCTTCTCTCTTTTGACATCATTAAAAAGCAAAGCCAAGCACATATTGAGCAAGTCATATATCAATCAACTGAGTCATAGGAGTATAGCAGAATGTAGCAAGATAAGCACATATTAAGCCATCCATTGGCTCCAAAACAAAACATATCAAAATAGTTACAAAAATAATTATCTGTAAATGAGAGCCAATCACAGGAGGAAATTTAGCAAAAAAAAAGGGGGGGGGGGGGTATAGAGTAAAGACAACTAAAGAGGATCAGAGGGCAGTCTTGGGAATGAGGTTCATTAGAGACTGGATGTTATCAAGGTGTTTTATTTGCTGTAGCATCATCTCACTCCTTAGAGAGTCCATTTTTCCCTGGGAGGCTGCCAAACTTTCCTTCAAAGCATCATTCTCTTTTCTTAGCAGAGCAATCTCCTCATGTGCAACTTTTAGGTCCTGTAAGGATTGAGTCATGGGACTAGAACTCTTCTTCTTCTTGGGAGCTTGTGTAGGCACACAGTCACATTCCTCCAAGGTGGAGAGAGTGATCATGTCATTTTTGGTAACTCCTTCTCCCTTCCCTAGAGGTACATTAAATCTTCTGAACACCTTAGTCAGCAGAAACCCATAGGCTAAATCGTGAGGACCAGTCCTGGGGGAAGTTACCCTACCCATGTGCTTGATCATTAGTGCTGGTAGGTTTACCTTCTCATCTAAGTCCAGGGCATTCATAATTCCCATGTATCTGAAGATAGCCTCATGCCTCCTTCCTCCTCTAGGTAATATCTCCTTGTTCACAATCTCGAACAAGAGCTTGTGATTAGGAGACATTTCCCCTTTGAGCACTTTTCTTGCTTCCTTCTTCTCCTTCCCCTAAGAGAACTGCCTAGTTAACATGCAGTCCGCATCTGTTTTCCACACATTATTCAAGACAAAGAGCACAGACATGATTTCTCCTAATCTAGCAGGGTCAAATACAATTCTACTCCTTTCACCTGTGAGATTACAACCCACCCATCCAACAATTTCAACTTGGCATAAAATTCTATCACCTCTACTCTATGTACCACAGGGTTGACAGTTTTAAACAAGTGACTCCAACCTTGAAAATCTAGCCTATCTAGAAGTTGAAGAATAAAATAATTTAGTAGTACCTCAGTATCAAGAATTCTCCCTTTCAGGAGAGGTTGTGTGGAGTAGTAACTAATGGGCCCTAGACTCAAGAACTTCTCATAATTCTTGTTGGTTTTTCCAGACTTAGGGGTGGCAAGTTCCTCTCCATCTTCTTCTACCACTTCTTACCTATCCAGGTCTATGGGTTCATCATCATCACCTATCTTCTTCTTCCCTTGAGCCACCCTAGATCTTTTCTTTTCAGCCTCTTTCTGAGCATCAACAACCCTTTTTTTATGGTAAAGGGTTTTCTTGGTGGAAGAGAGGGTGAGGGTAGAGGATCATTGGAGGGCTTTGACAGGGGTTTCTTTGGGGGTTTCACAGCAGCCCTCTTTTTTGATCCATGAATGACAGCAGACTCAGCCCTAGTGTACTTGGGGACCAGACGAATTTCTCCATCACTATTAATTTCCTCTTTGTCAAGAGAGGGGGGTTTGGGGATTGTGGATGGAGGGGTATTTTGGTCAGTTTTGTCTGTACTCTATGAGTAGTTTAGGGAGTCAGACTTTTGGGTTTGAGGAAATGAAAGTCTAGGGAGAGAATATGGTGGTGGAGGGGCAAAGGGAAGAGTGGGAGAGGGTGATCTTGAGGGATGTTCCCCCTGAGTTGGTGAGCCTTGTGGTGAGGGAGAGTCCTCATCATCAGAGTAATCCATAAGTGAGTAGAGAGGGGAAGGAGTAGGTTTGGATATTTTGGTGAGTTTGGGGAAGATGAGATCAAGGGGAGTATGAGAGAGGGTTTCGTGAAGATGAACGGTTTCTTGTAAGAGAGGTGCTTGAGGTGACGGTTGTCAGATTTTGAAAAGGGGAGTATATGATGGCAAGTCCAGTTATTTGATTTTCTCGCTTGAGGTTTTGTTTTATTTGAGAAGGTGGGGTTCTTATGGGGATCAGATTCTCATTGACAAACCAATATTACTTCTGTATTCTATTTTTAACAGTCTTGTAAAGGAAGTTCATACCTTGAGGATTAGATCCCTGAGTGCAACACATGTATCTCATGCTGCATGAATATTCCCCCTGAGACCTGTACCTCTTCTTGTCATCCATACTCTTCTCATACCATCACTATTTTTAGATTTTTTAGGACCATACCTCTACCTTGAGACTTTGCAAGAGAGAGGAAATCAACTTTGTTTTAGTCATTTTTCTAGAGCAAGCATTGTCAAGGTATTCAACCTTACCCATTCCTCTCTTCCTTTCCTGAAAAAAAATTAGTGACTCATCTTGGATACCCATATTAGCTTGGGTCCCCATTTATGAGTGAAAGGATGAATTAGGTCCCTCTTGGCCCAGTAGGTAAGCTCCCTTTTGATGGAGAGCTTTCTTCTCAATTCTTTGGACCTGAGCTTGTTGACACTAATCAGGCTTCTTTGCTTAGCTTGGGTTAGATGTTTCCACTTGACTTTGTTAACAAAGTTCAGGTTTCTTTGATCACCTTTCAGACGTATTGGACATTGACTCTTGAGATGTCCTTCCTTCCCACATGCAGTGCATACCATAATCATAGAGTAGATTGTCTTACAGCCCTAAGGTCAAAATCCCAACCCATGCTTGGAGGTGGTCTGACTATTCTGAATGTGGGAGAGAAGAGTTGAGGACTTTGTTCATTTCTGATTGTGCTTCAGCTCAAGCTTGGCTTTATTCAAATATCTTGTTAGAGAGTTGTTTGTTTTAGACAACTCTGAGAGCCTTGTCTTGAGTTTTTTGATGTCTTCTTCCAAGGTTTGTTGAAGAGCAGTGCCTTTATTTTTTCCTTTGTCAGAAACTATTTGAGGGAGTTCTTTAAGAAGACATTATCTTCCTCAAGACTTTCACTTTCCAACCTTAGAGATGCATACTCATTAAGTAGGCTTTCCTTCTCAGAACATACTGAATAATATGCATCTATGACAACTGCTGAGAGAGCTTCTAGCTTCTTTTTAGAGTAGGTATGTAGGTTGGGCCTAAAATCAGTGAAGCGTGCCTTAGTTTTATCCTGATCAGTGTCAATGTCAGGCTCAGAGCATGCCATAAGGGCAAGAGGTATTTCAGCTGACTCTCCTTCTTCTGAATCACTTTCAGAGTCACTTATAGCTAAAAGGGCCAAGGTGTCCTCTTTCTTAGCTTCAACCATAGCAAGTAGTGACTTATTTTGGGAGTATCCTCATCATACTCATCACCATGTTCGCCCATTGCAGCTAGGGCCCTTTGAACTGCTAAGTCAGCTTCTTGAGACGTCATCTTCCTGTGAGATGGAAGGGTGAACTCCTGATTTTGATATCTGGTCTTCTTTGAGACAGCCTTCTTGTGTTTTATAGCCCACAGGGGACAAAATTTGATGAAATGATCCGGACTACCACACTTGTGACATAGTTGAGTATCTCTTTCCTGAGCCTTGGGGGGTTCCTTTGAAGGCTTTGTCCCCTTTCCAACATTCTTTGGAACCTTCTAGTCACTAGTGCAAGATTTTCTTCCTCATAATCATCTACTTCAGTGGTCTTAAGAGAAATAGTCTTGTCTTTTTTGTTAGTTCCAATTTTCTTTCCTTGACTCTTCTTTAGTTCATATGTGGTTAGATTTCCTATAAGTTCATCTATGGGTAGGGTATCTAAGTCTCTAGCTTCAGTAATTGCTTTAACTTTGCTTTCCCAAGATTCAGGCAATACACTTAGGAGCTTTCTAACAGCCTTTCCAGTAGGAATATCCTCTCCTAGGGATAAAATTTCATTGAGAATGGCAGTGAACCTTGTGGGCATGTCTTGAATAGTTTCTCCTTCCTTCATCCTGAAGAGTTCATATTGCCTGTTCAGGTTGTCTATTTTTGCCTTTTTGATAGCAGTAGTACCTTCATGTGCAATCTGCAGTGTGTCCTAAATATTCTTTGCATCTTGGTAGGAAGAGATCCTATTATACTCATCAGGTCCAATACCACAAATCAAGATCTTTCTTGCTTTAGCATTGTTTTGAATGGCTATCTTATCAGCAACATTCACCTCCTTCATGTCCTTGGGAACAAGTTCCTTTCCTTCCTCAACTGCCTTCATGGGGATAATAGGGACATCCAAAACAACATTCCACAAGTCAGAACTTTCACCCATGAGATGATCCATCATTCTATTCTTCCACCAGCCATAGTACTTGTCATTGAACAATGGTGGTCTTGTTTGAGATGAACCTTCCTGAGCAGTTGGAGGAACATCCATTGAATCTTTTTCAGGTGTTAGCCTTTGATGAAAAACCTGTTGTGATACCAATTGAAGGAAGTTGGTGCCCACTACTTATCTCAGGGACCAGGTTCTCAGCCTAGTTCCACTTGAAGTAGTAAGTAAATTAACACACAATTTTTACGTGAAAAACTCCCTAACTCCAGGAGAAAAAACCACGAACTCACTTTCACTAACTCTTCAAGTTTTATGGTTACAACTCAATAATCAAAGGAACTAACTCTAGTACCTAACTCAAACAATAAACTCTTATTGTTTCAACTCACTCAAACTCTCTCTCAAGAAGACAAACCCACTTCTTGTTACACGCCTCACAAACTCTCTCTCCAAGAAGCCAAACCCACTTTTTTTATAAGCCTCACAACACATACTTTATGTCCTAACAATCACACAGGATTGAACTAGAAACAATTTTCTCTTTGTGTCTTCATTTGAAAAGCTTGTTTGAGATCTCTATTTCTTGAGAATACTCCTTCTCAGCTTTGTGCAATAGGTCTTGAATTCTTCATAGCTCCAATGCTTTTATAGAGGTCTCAAACTCTCTCCTCTTCTTGAAAGGAAAAGACAATCCTTTCCTTGTAGGAGTTGGTCGCCGCTTGGAAAGTCCTCTCCTTGTAAGACTTGGACACTATTTTGCGCGTGCCTTCTTTCCTTTCTTCTTCACACGTTTTGCTCTCTCCTTCTTTGACTAGGATGCTGCATTTTATAATTAGTTTCCATAAATGTCTTTTTACCAAAAATAGGTTTTGCCTCATTATCAAAACTTGTTTGACAAGGTTCTTCAATATATCTCCCTCTTAATGTACATTAATAGCTTTCTTTATTTATGGACATTTTCCTTACTAGTTATTTATTTCCTTTCATGTCAATGTCCTCTTTCATGTATAAAATAGAGACAATTGTACATCAATAAAATGCAAGACTCACAGGGTAACTCTTTCAGGCATGACCTTTATATTAATGGATAAAATTACAAAGCTGAAGGGAGCATAGGCTTATCCCATTGTTCTAGATCGCAACCAACAGGTGCTTTACAAAAAATAAGGCTCATGAAAAAACTATACAAGTTTGCACAATTATACAAGTCCAATATGTTAGGGAAAAAATAGCTATAACATCTCAACTGGAGCAATTATATACAAAATAATTTTTCCTCTACCTATGCCTTAGGGACTCCATCTGTATGAGATCAAGTTTGTAAGGTCCGATGGTTGTCGATGGGAGGTGAGCATGTGCAAAAATAACCCTCTCCTCATTTTAATACTCTATTTTAATAGGGCATCTGGGACTTGGTTGGCTTCCCTATAATGTCGAACCTCACAAGTAATAGTACTTGAAATATTTTGAATACGAGTAATGATGTTCTTCATTTGCCAAGGGATATTGTAATTACCTTTGATCATCTCAATGACTATCTTTGAATCACAATTGCATTGCTATGCTTATTTTGAGAACACCATTTTAGACCATTTAGAGCAGCCTTGGCATCGGCCATGTTGCTAGTGTCCATACCAATACTTCAAGAAAAGGCCATGATGATTTTACCTTCTTGATCTCTACAAATTCCCCCTGTTCCAGCTCTTCCACTAGGATCCCTGCCTCCATCAATATTTATCTTCACCCAATTTTCAGGTGGCTCAAACCATTTCACCACAGTACTTTCAATCTTGGGGATAAGACCTATAAGTTATTGATAAATAACCTCCCACCTAGAGCTCCATTTTGTATTAGTCTTTGCCTTGGAGACTACCCATTTAAGATGAGAAAGAATCTTATATTGAATTCTCTTTGTATAACATCTGTTACCTCCATATATGACTGAACATCTTTCTTTCCATATCTCCAACAAATTACTGTAGGAGTAATTTGTAAAATAGTTTGATGAAGTGAATTTTTTGGCTTGATACTCCACCCTTTTTGGAGCATACGCTTGATAGGTATATCCTCCCAAGAAATTCCAACAGGATTTCCAAAGCAATTCCACATATGTTCAGCAATTTTCTCGCTAATGAAACTGTGATGCATAGTGTCTCTTTGGTCAATAGGGCAACAAAAGCACCTGGCATCACAGTCAATTCCAAATCTGGCAGCAATAATATCATTAAAAGGCAAGTTTCTTTTTAAAAATCTCCACATTAAGAAAGACATTTTAAAAGGTAAATGTTTATGCCAAATCTTCTTTAAGAAATGAGAAATTTCATTTTTTTTGTCTAATATGCCTCCAGGTAGATGCAATAGAGAAAATAACATTACTCTTAGGCATCCAAATAGGAGTATCAATAAAATTTCAATTACCTATGTCAATGGTGTTGATGTGTTTAGCAAGAAATTCAGGAAGTTGTAACTGATCTATCTCCCAAATGCCATTAGTAGTAAAATTACTAACAAGTTCGACAATTAAAATCATTTCTATGGATAGTAAGAGATACAACACCCATTTGACACCAATTATCCCACCAGAAATTACTATTACTCTTATTGATTTTCCAAATTAAAAGATCTTCCACTTAATCTCTGTAAACTGGGTTGCATTCATAGAGGAGTTCTTCCTCAATGTATACAGGATGCTACACAAGGTGTCATTAAATGCAAACTCTCCAAGAGATAACTATACATGATATTATTATTTCCTTAGATATATTATACACATGAATTCTAATTGAATACAACTACATAAACGTGAGGATAACATCAATGTTATGGTGTCCTAACATGCCCCTGCAAGCTAAGCAGTGGTTTTGGAACTGCAAGGTTGGAATACAGGAGATGAAATCGAAGGGAAGGAAGGCTCTTGGTGAAAATGTTTGCTAACTGATCCAAGGAATTGATGTAGCGAATGTCCAGGTCTTTCGATGTCACTTTCTCTCGAACAAACAAAAATCCAATTCAACATGTTTAGTTCGCGCATGAAAAATAGGATTGTCAGTGAGGTAGGTAACCGATAGATTATCACACCATAGTGTGTGAGCTTGAGGAAGAGAGACGCGAAGCTCTTGAAGAATATGTTACATCCAGTTAACTTCAGCAGTAGACGCAGCTAATGCCCAATATTCAGCCTCGGTACCAAATCATGCAATCACTCGGTGCTTCTTTGAGCTCCATGACACTAAGTTGGGTCTAAGAAAAATACAATAACCATTGGTAGATTGTCGATCATCTGAGCAACCAGCCTACTCCGCATCTGAGAAGGCCTAAAGTGGTAAGGATCTAGCTGAATGCAATTGCAAGCCGATGTCTATGGTTGTATTTAAATACCACAACAAGCGCTTCATATCAATGAAATGAGATTCGATAGGTTTATGAATGAATTGGCTTATTTTTGAAAATATATGATACATCCATATGTGTGATGCTTATAAATTGAAGAGCTCATGTGAAGCTGAGATACAATGACAGATCAAAAAATGGTGAACTCCCATGTTGATACAGTTGAAGTCCCGTGACAATAGGTGTGACAATTGGCTTTGCACGATCCATATTTGCATGAGCAATGAGTTTTCTAATGTATTTGTACTGAGTAAGGGTCAATCCAGTGGTATGATAATGTACCTCAACACTAAGAAAATAGTGTAGCTTACCAAGATCCTTTATAGCGAAGGCATTAGACAATTGAAGAACAAGACTTGCAATGAACTCATTAGATCTTCTTGTAACAATAAGATTATCTGCATAGACCAAGACAATAGAAATGTGGCCTTACAATTGCAGATAAATAGAGATGTATCGAATTTAGAAGGTACAAAATTGAGTTCAAGAAATTTCGGGCTAAGCTTCTCAAACCATGCTCGAGGTGCCTGTTTAAGGCCATAAGGGGATTTGTGAAGCTTGCACACATGGTTTGGATATTTTGGATCAGTAAAACTAGAGGGTTGAAACATGTATACCTCTTCATGTAGCTTTGCATGCAGAAATGCATTTTTGACATCGAGTTGCCGTAGAGACCACCCTTTTGACAGAGATAGAGATAAAACTACTCGAATAGTTGTAGGCTTCACCACTGGACTAAATGTATCATGATAGTCCAGCCTCTTGGATAAATCCCTTTGCCACTAAATGATCCTTGTATCACTCAATGGAGCCATCGGTATTGAGTTTCAACTTAAAAATCCATTTGTATCCTACAATATTCTTTGCCACAAAGGAGGGGGCATGGGACCCAGTACCATTTTATAGGAGGGCATTGTACTCTTCTTGCATAGCCTTTCTCAAATTTTGGTCTTTGTTGGCTTGGGTAAAATATGTAGGTTCAGGTGGCATGGTATATGGAGGCAAAGGGTATTTTGTGGCAATGTGAGCTTGTGGAAGTTAATATTTGGACTTACGCCTTGTTACCATATGATGAAGTACAAAGGTTGTGGTCCGAGTGGCCGGTGATTTGGAATTATAAGCAATGATGGGTGTATCAATAGTTACTAGGAGATCATAAGTAAGGTTAATAGGAGGGATGGAAGATGGAGAAAAATCAGACGGGACCAAATGAATTACCAGTGAGTTTGACGATAGACTTGGCGATGAAGGAACTAATGAGTTTTATGATAGAGTTGGCGGGGCAACAACTACTATGGAATGATCACTGGTAGCAGTGGATTGTGAAGAAAAATTACTAGGAGCAATGACTGGCAAGAAGGTCATGATAGTAGAGTCGGAGGTCGGTGCTCTATTTGGAGTTGTAGATGAACTAGTAAAGGGAAATTGTAACTCGTCATAAACCACATACAAAGAGATATATACTCTGCCACTAAGAACATGTAAACATTGATAGCCCTTATGATATCCATTATACCCCAAGAAAATACATTTTAAGTATCGAAAGGCTAGTTTATGAGAGTTATAGGGACAAAGAGATGGGAAGCACGTGCAGCCAAAAACTTTCATGAAATGATAATCAGGAACCCTTTTGTACAACTTTTCATAAGGTGAAACATAATTGAGCAAGGTGAGGGGATATGATTTATAGTGTGAACTATTGTAGAAAAAGCTTGATCCCAAAAGGTGAGAGAAAGGGAGGCATGTGCAAGAAGTGTTAAACCCATTTCAACAATATGACGATGTTTCCTTTCGGCAGTACCATTTTGTTCATGAGTATGAGGAAAAGATAAGTGATGAATGATCCCCTCTCGAGAAAAAATAGGTGGATAATTTCCTAAATTTGCCACCCGCATCAGATTGTACCACTTTTATATGATGCTCGAAGAATATTTTGACTTGAATTTTAAAGCATAAAATATGGTATAAACTTTATTTTTGGTACTCATAGGAAATAACCGTGTAAATTTTCTAAAGTCATCAATGGAATTTATTACTAGCAAGTTGTGGAGAAGGACCCCATACATCAGTGTGGATCAACTCGAGGAAAATTAGCACTAGAACCAGAATTAAAGAATGGAAATTAGTGACTCTTGCCGTATTGGCAAGAAGAACAAACATTAGATCGAGAACTCGATGTGATTGGTAAAGAAAGACTCCTAACAATACTATTGAATGCTCATAGAGATGAGTGACCTAAACAACTATGCCATAGATCAAAAGATGACTTGGACACATGGAAAACCTGTGATTTATTTGAGGGAGAGGGTAGATGAGTAATTAGGCATCAAGGAGTCTATAAAGGTCATGCTCATGGAGTCCTGTGTAGTAGTAATTTCCTCATTGCCTGATCCTTCACAAGACAAAAACGAGGGTCAAACTCAAATGTAACATCATTATAAGAAGTGAAATTTGCCATACTAAGCAAATTTTTGGTAATTTGAAGCACCAATAATACATTAGATAGATGTAAAGGTAGACTAACTGTAGGTAAGATAGCATTACCAAAATGAGAAATTGTCAAACCAGTGCTATTACCAACATGAATTTGATTGCGTCCCATATACTCTCCTCGTACTTCTATTTTCTGTATATCATTAGTTAAATGATAAGTAGCCCCAGAATTCAGATACCAATTTGGGTCTCCAACCATAGAAGTTTGTGCAATGAGAGCAGCCATGTGCGACTTGGATGGAGCTTGATAGTGTCACGACCCAACCCGCATGAGTGGCACCCACCCAACCCCCAGATGAGCGAACCAATAATAACCCACACTTTGCATTATCTAACATCTTAAAACCAGTGTGCAAATAAATAAACTAGCCATTCAATATCTCAAATACCATCAAGAATAAATAATCTGCAGAAAACCATCCCTAGGACCTGTAGATCATCGTATCAAAACATCTACCAAGTCTAAAATGCAGGGATGCAACCCCAAAAACAAAGAGAATCTTAGCCCGAAACAAGTGGGCTACATCTAACAGAAGAAACCAAGGTAGCTTGACTGAAATAGCTCACCCTTTATATCTGAAAATGCTGGGACTACAAGTGAGGCCATGCATCAGCCGCCGGAAGATTTTTTGTACTCACAAAAGAAAAGCAAGTGCAGAATCAGTAAAAAACATCATGTACTGGTAGGATCATCGACCAACTCTAATAAAATAGAATATGAACAACAAACCAAAACATAGTAAGGTACAGAAAACATGTGAACAATCCAACAATATAACTAGCCTACAAGTCTTTTCCTTAGCTTATTAACACATGAACCAAATAGCAACCATTGATCCCACTCAAAGACAACAACATGAACCCTTTTTACATAGCCCAAACCCACAAAGTATCCCCCTAACATCACCTAAGTGTTAGACATGCAATCTCAGCCTACACCAAGACCAACCCCATAATTAGATATAATCATCCGGCCTCTCATGGACCATATGCAATAATCACAGTCAAGAATGTACAACCTAGTTCACTCAT
This sequence comes from Jaltomata sinuosa, assembly GCA_003996215.1. Taxonomy (NCBI): domain Eukaryota; kingdom Viridiplantae; phylum Streptophyta; class Magnoliopsida; order Solanales; family Solanaceae; genus Jaltomata; species Jaltomata sinuosa. The sequence goes on along the minus strand of QJPP01000178.1, from coordinate 24,140 downwards.
GGAACCATTGAGGAACACAATAATGCAATTTAAAACAACCCGTACCAGGCGTGGTACCTGAGCCAACCATTATGAATTTCTTACCAGGCATGGTACCCGAGGCAACCATTAGTATTCCCGTACTAGGCATGGTACCCAAGCCAACCATTAGCATTCCTGTACCAGGTGTGATATCCGAGCCAACTGAATGTTACACCAAGTCCAATCAATCACAAACAATGAAAAACACACTTATAAACGAACAAGCAACAACAAGTTCATTTCACAAAGACTGATAACTGGATAATTAGACATTCACAACCCATTCCCTAAGCATGCAATTCATACGTTACTAAATAATGGTACATGATAATACATATTGGGAATTAGTAGCCATCACCTACCTCGAATCACTCAAATCTCTATTGAACCAGAGCCTTCCCTTTTTGTGAATCCCTTGATTGTTCTTGGTCTAGACACAAATACACAACAATTACAATCAATATATTGGCCTAAAATACCCAAATTATGCAAAATCCCAAATCCCCAGGCCAAACTATGATCATTCCACCCATTCCCGAGATTCCCCACCATAAATTCACCTACGTTTATCATTTTTATGGATATGTTTAGAGAATTATGGCTAAGTGATTGTAACTCATCAATAATATCAAGACCCAAGAACTCTCATTCCCTAGAATCCCCTTTTTCCCCAGATTCCTCCATTCCTAGGTTAACCACAACCTGTCCCTAAGTCTAAGACTAGTAATTCTACTCCATAGTAAAGGTAGTACTAAGTTAGGGGAGTAGAATCCTTACCTTTGGGATGAAAAATGATGCAAAATAGAGGAAAATTGCCTAGAATCGCCCAACTCTTCTCCAAAACACAGTTGAGGAAAAATTGAACATTTTGGGGAAGTTTCTGCTTTAAATCCTTACTCAATCTGATATAGCAGTCCGTACACTACTATAGCACTCCCGCTATAGCAGAATCGATTGTTATAGTGTTGCTGATCGAACATAACTTCCACTATAGCGGATAAAATACCACTATAGTGATCACCACCATAGCACAGTGACAGTACTTGTCACGGGTAGAAACTCAGAAAATCCCTGAAATGTGCCTATTTTACAACACACCTTAACTCCCCGATGTTCCAGAATAGCCCCTTTACATCAACCTCAATTCTGGGAGTTCTATCTACCCAAATTTACTTTTGAAAAGTCCTCGGACTCCTCTATTCCTTAGCTAGCGGAAAATCTATATCACTACAAGACACACTACCCAATTCTCACCCGGATTGCCCTAGACCATACCTCGCTCCAAAACCAGCTGAGACTAGCCTAGCCTAGATTCCCAACTCCCAAACCCAGAAGTTTTCTAACTCTAAACTTGGCAAGAAAGCTTACCCATAATGATATACCCAGTCGTTACAATAGATATCAATTTACCCATCGTTCATCCTGAATAATCAAACCCAAAAATACGAACAAAAGAGGGAAGAGTGTAGTACATGAATCCTCAAACAAGTAAGGGTACTTGTCCCACATGTCCTTCTCGGTTTCCCATGTGGCTTCCTCAACTGGATGATGCTTCCATTGAACTTTCATCGATTTGATCTCTTTTGTCCTCAACTTCCGAACATCTTGATCAAGAATCACAGTCGATCCTCTTCATATCGATGATCCTTGTCTAGAAATACTTCATCCCACTTGATAATGTAGTCTATATCCCCGTGGTACTGCTTCAACATAGATACATGGAATACTAGATGGACACCATATATACTGGGCGACAGTGCTACCCTGTAAGCCATTGGCCCTGCCATTTCAAGAACCTCAAATGGGCCGATAAACCAAGGGCTGAGCTTGCCCGTCTCACCAAAATGCATGACCCCCTTCGTTAGTGACACTTTCAATAGTACTTGCTCACTAACCTGAAAATCCATGTCTCTTACCTTGTGATCCGCGTATTCCTTCTGCCTTCTCTGGGCCGCTAGCAACTTGGTATGAATGCCCCTTACTTTTTTTGTGCCTCCTTTACCAAGTCCACGCCCAGAGGCTTCACATAACCTACCTCAAACCACCCTATAGGGGATCTACATCCCCTGACATACAGTGCCTCAAATGGTTCCATGTCGATACTGGAGTGGTAGTTGTTATTGTATCAAAACTCACACAATGGCAGGAACTGGTCCCAATGACCTCCAAAGTCAATCACACATGCTCTCAGCACGTCTTCCAATACTTGGATTGTCCTCTCCAAATGACCATCCGTCTGAGGATGGAAAGATGTGCTGAAAGTGAGTTGAGTGCCCAACTCTTTATGTAACCTACCCCTAAACTTAGAGGTAAACTGCGTGCCCCTGTCTGAAATGATGGATAGTGGTACCCCATGCAGTCTCATGGTCTCCTTCACATAGATCTTAGCTAACTACTGCAAATTATAATCCACTCGAACCAGAATGAAATGAGCTGACTTGGTCAGCCTGTCCACAATGACCCAAATAGAGTCATACTTTTCCAAGGTCTTGGGAAGACCCACCACAAAATCCATGGCTATCCTTTCCCACTTCCACTGGATAATAGGCATCATCTGAAGTAGTCTTGCAGGCCTTTGGTGCTCATATTTAACCTGCTGATAGTTCTGACATTTGGACACGAAATCAACTATGTCCCTTTTTATCCCAGGCCACCAATAAAGTTGCCTCAGATTCCTGTACATCTTGCTGATGCCAGGATGAATTGAGTACCGCGAACCATGAGCCTCTGTCAACACCTTCTGAATTATGTCATCAACTCAAGGAATATAAATCCTTCCTCTAAAATTTAACACACAGCCAGAGTCCAACATGGCATCCCTGGACTTTTCGGATATTACCTTGCTCCAAAGCTTTCCCAACTGTAAATCCTGAAACTGCTCGGCCTTTATGTCCTCTATGAATATGGACTTGACCTCAATACTGGCCAACACTCCACCCTTTTATGAGATACCCAAGTGCATGAACCTAGATTCTAAGGCTTGAATCTCCCTTGCCAGTGGTTGCTTAGACACCCCAAAACAAGTCAAACTGCCCATGCTGATGGTCTTCCGGCTCAATGCATATTCCACCATATTAGCCTTACCTGAATGGTACTGGATGGTCACTTCATAATCCTTCAACAACTCCATCCATCTCCTCTATCTCAGATTCAAGTCCTTTTGAGTAAATGCATGTTGCAGACAGTGATGATCAGTGAACACCTCACACATAACATAATAGAGATAGTGTCTCCAAATTTTGAGTACAAACACCACCGCTACCAACTTCAAGTCATGGGTGGGATAATTTTTCTCATGCGACTTCAACTGCCTAGAGGCATATGCTATAACATTCTTGTCCTGCATCAACACAGCACCCAAACCCAAATGTAAAACATCATAATATACAATGAAATCTTTACCTTCGACCGACAATGAGAGAATGGGCGTTATAGTAAGAAGTGTCTTGAGCTTTTGGAAGATCTCTTCACACTTGTCGAACCATACAAACATTACATCTTTTTGAGTCAACCTTGTCAAGTGAGTAGCAATGAATGCAAAATCCTTGACAAACCTGCAGTAGTACCCTACAAGCACCACAAAACTCCTTACCTGAGTCACAGAGCTAGGCTGAGCCCAATTCTTAACTGTCTCAATCTTCTGGGGATCTACCATCACCCCCTCTTCTGACACCACATGCCCAAGGAAAGCTATTGAAGTCAACCAAAACTCACACTTAGAAAATTTCTCATACAATTTCTGGTGCTTCAAGATTCCAAACACAATACAGAGGTGTTCAGCATGCTCTTCCCTATTCTTGGAGTAGATTAAAATGTCATCTATAAACACGATGATGAACGAATCCAAATATTACTTAAACACCCCATTCATCAAGCTCATAAATATTGTCGGCACATTGGTCAACCCAAATGATATCACTAGGAATTTGTAATGCCCATACCAAGTTCGAAAAGCAGTCTTAGGGATGTCCTCAGGTCTAATCTTTAACTGATGATACCCTGACCTTAAGTCAATTTTTGAAAACACGGATTCACCTGTAACTAGTTAAAAAGGTCATCTATACAGGGTAAAGGGTACTTATTTTGGATGGTAACCTTATTCAACTATTGGTAGTCTATGCACATCCGCATACTACCATCCTTCTTTTTCACAAATAGTATTGGAGCACCCCAAGGCGAAGCACTGGGATGGATAAAACCCTTGTCTAAGAGTTCCTGAAGCTGAGTCTTAAGTTCCTATAACTCTATCGGAGCCATGAGATAAATAGGAAAGGAAATTGGGCGAGTGCGCAACTCTAAGTCAATACAGAAATCAATGTCCCTCTCTGGAGGCATATTAGGCAAATCCGCCGGAAACACCTCCTTAAACTCTAACACAACCGGAATTGACTCAATGGATGGGGACTCCACACTATCATCCCGGAGATGATCTAAGAAGGCAAAACACCCTCTCCCCATTAGCTTTCTAGCCTAGACAAATGATATGATCTTAGCCTGCTTAGGCCTGTACACACCTTCCTACTCTAGTCTATCCTTACCCAAAATTTCTAGAGCCATAGTCTTAGCATTTTAATTCAATACATCATGATAGGGAGACAACCAAGTCATGACCAATATAATATCAAAGTCTACCATATCCAAAATTATCAAATCTACCCAAGTATGCAACCCCACAAACATCACCGAACAAGTATGGTAAGTATGAGTCACAATCACCGACTCTCCTACCGGGGTATACACATGGATAGGGGAATCAAGGACATCACATATAAAATGCAGACCTAATGCAAAGTTTACAGACGTATAAGAGTAAGTAGATCCTGGGTCAAATAGTACAGAAGTCATCCTATCACAGACAAGAATTATACCTGTGATCACCGTGTCTGATGTATCCGCCTCAGATCTCCCTAAAAAAGTATAGCAGTGAGCCCAATTATCAATCTGAGCAACTTCCTTGGCTGGTTGCGCCACACCCTGCCCGTCTCGCCATTACCTCTGTCTCTCTGACCTCCCTAAAAGTTGTCTCGCCCACCCTGTGGATGGCCTCTAGCATAACTACCTCTACCTATTGGGACCACAGCCTTGGATTGTTGCTGATCTTGATTACCTATCTATCTAGGAGGGCACTCCCTCTTAAAGTGGCCCAAATCACCACAGTGGAAACAACCAAGATCAAGTGTAGGCCTGCTGGTAGATGTGTAAGAAGCTCCATGGCCTCTAGGAGCTGACGATTGTTGATTAGTTCCCGAATGACTACCTGTAGCAGCTGGCAGAGCTAACTGAATAGGACAGGCGGAGTACACATGGTGATTATGGCCCCGAGAGTATGAACTACTGAAATTCCTCTCATTTTAGGACTTATTGGCTAACACTTTAGCCTGCCCAACCTGCTTAACCCCTTCTAACTTTTTCACATAATCGGTGACCTTATTTAAGCTTTTCCCTGCTAAAGTTATGTGCATAGATAACACTTGCAAATCAGTATTCAGACCCTTCACAAACAACTGAACCCTCTCCTCTTCGGTACCCAACAACCGTGTAGAAAAATGAGACAACGCATGAAACTTGGCCTCACAAGCGGAGACTAACATGCTACCCTGTTCAAGAGCCAGGAACTTATCCTTTTTGCGATCTCTCAAAGTACAAGGTACATATTTCTCTAGTGAGAGAGCATGAAACTGCTCTTAAGTCAGTGGAGGCAATGTTGATGGACAACATTCCATATAAGACCTCCACCATTGCTTAGCATCACCCTGTAGTTGAAAAGTGACGAACTCAACCCCATGATGTTGAACAATGCCTAGATTGTGCAGCCTCTCATAACAGTCCAATATGAATTCATAGGCATCTTCCCTCTCAGTACCCTGAAACATATGAGGTTTCAGCTTAAGGAACTTGGTCAATATCTCGTGCTCATTTCCTATCATAACCGGACATAGCATTGGTCTGAAGAAGTTATCTGTGCTCGATGTTGCATCCATTCTGGGAGCAGTAGTAACCGTTGGTTGAGTCCCTAGATCCTGATCTACAATACCCGTGGAGGTGAATCATGTACTAACCAGTCCAATTAGAAAGCTCCACACCTACTGAAATGCTTCGGGCATGATAGAGGGAAGTCCTGCACCTCCAGTCGGTGTTGCCTCTGCCTGCTCCATACCATCCTCAACAGCAACCTCGACTTCCTCTTCAACCTGATCCTAGGGTGGGGGAGGGGTCACCTCACATGCTCCTACAGCTGCCTGAGCTCCACCCCTGGCAGGTGTTGCTCTACCTCGGCCTCTACCCCTACCCCTTCCTCTACCTCTGACAGTCGAGCCCGCCGCTGGGACCGCTGGTGTCGCTCTGTTGTTACTCATATTAACTATCTATGGACAGAAGAGTGCAAGAGTTAGATACCAATTTGTATCACCAGATACCAATTGGAATCAAGATATAGCACGAATTAAGGAAAATGAGATAGTTTTTCTAAAGTCCTATAGCCTCTCAAAGAAAAGTATAGACGTCTCTGTACCATTCCACAAGACTTTATTAGATCCATTTTGGTACGACGAGATCAACGAACCTAAGGCTCTAATATCATCTTTGTCACGATCCAATCCGCTATGAGTGGCACCCACCCAACCCCTGGATGAGAGAACCAATAATAACCCACACTTAGCATAATCTAACAGCTTAAAACCAGTGTGCAAATAAATAAACTAGCCATTCAATATCTCAAACACCATCAAGAATAAATAATCTGTAGAAAACCATCCCTAGGACCTGAGGTTCATCGTACCAAAACATCTACCAAGTCTAAAATGCAGGGATGCAACCCCAAAAATAAAGAGAGTCTCAGCCTGATACAAGTGGGTTACATCTAGCATAAGAAACCAAGGTAGCTCGACCAAAATAGCTCACCCTTGATATCTGGAAATGCTGGGACTACAAGTGAGGTCGTGCGTCAGCTGCCGGAAGATTTCCTGTACTTACAAAAGAAAAGCAAGTGCAGAATCAGTACACAAAATCATGTATTGGTAGGATCATCGGCCAGCTCCAATAAAACAAAATATGAACAATAAACCAAAACATAATAAGGTACAAAAAACATGTGAACAAGCCAACAATATAACTAGCCTACAAGTCTCTTCCTTAGCTTACTAACATATGAACCAAATAGCAACCATTAACCCCACTCAAAAACAATAACATGTACCATTTTTACATAGCCCAGACCCACCAAGGATCCTCCTAACATCCCTTGAGTGTTAGATATGCAATCCCAGCCTACACCAAGACCAACTCCACGATTACATATAACCACTCGGCCTCTCATAGACCATATGCAATAATCCCAGTAAAGAATGTACAACCCAGTTCACTCATGGAACCATCGAAGAACATAACAATGCAATTTAAAACAACCCATACCAGGCGTGGTACCCCAACCAACCATTATCAATTTATGTACCAGGCATGGTACCTGAGCCAACTATTAGTATTCCTGTACCAGGCGTGGTACTAGAGCCAACCATTAGTATTCCCATACCAGGCATGGTACCCGAGCCAATCGAATGTCACACCAAGTCTAATCAATCACAAACATTGAACAACCCACTTGTAAACCAATAAGCAACAACAAGTTCATTTCATAGAGATTGATAACCGGATAATTAGACATTCACAACCCATTCCCTAAGTATGCAATTCATACGTTACTAAATAATAATACATGAACACATAATGCATATTGGGAATCAGTAACCATCACCTACCTCGAAATACTCAAAGCTCTATTAAACCGGAGCCTTCCCTTTTTCTGAATCCCTTGCTTGTTCTTGATCTAGACACAAATACACAACAATTACAATCAATATACTGGCCTAAAATACCTGAATTATGCAAAATCCCAAATTCCCAAGCCAAACTATAATTATTCCACCCATTCCTGAGCTTCTCCATTATAAATTCACCTAAGTTCATCATTTTTACGGATATTTTTAGAGAATTATGGCTAAGTGATTGTAACTCATCAATAATTTCAAGACCCAAGAACTAGCATTCCCTAGAATCTCCTTTTTCCCCGAATTCCTCCATTCCTAGGTTAACCACAACCTTTCCCCCAAGTCCAAGACTAGTAATTCTACTCCATAGGAAAGGTAGTATTAAGTTAGGGGAGTAGAATCCTTACCTTTGGGATGAAAAATGATGCAAAATAGAGGAAAATTGCCTAGAATCCCCCAGCTCTTCTCCAAAATACAATGGAGGAAAAAATGAATGTTTTAGGGAAGTTTTTGCATTAAATTCATACTCAGTCTGCTTTAGCAGTCCATATACTGCTATAGTGCTCCCCCTATTACGGAATCGACCGCTATAGCGGTGCTGATCGAACATAACTTCTGCTATAGCGGATAAAATATTGTTATAGCGGTCACCACCATAGCACACTGATAGTGCTCGTCAAGGGCAGAAACTCAGAAAATCCCTGAAAAGTGCCCATTTTACAACATACCTTAACTCCCCGACGTTCTGAAATAACCCTTTCACGTCAACCTCAATTCTGGGAGTTCTACTTACCCAAATTCACTTTCAAAATATCCCCCGGATTACTCTATGTCTTAGCTAGTGGAAAATCTAGCTTACTATAATATACATTACCCAATCCTCACCCGGATTTCCCTGGACCATACCTCGCTCCAAAATTGATCGAGACTAGCCTAGCCCAAAATTTCTAACTCCTAAACCTTGAAGTTTTCTAACTCTAAACTTGGCACGAAAGCTTACCTGTAATGACGGACCCGATCATTACAGATAGTCATGGTCAAAATGATGGTAGAAATTTAGGGTTGAGTGACCAAACTTATCATAAACTTGACACTGAATTTGGTAATTGGATGAGGTGGTGCTGCAACTCCAACCTCATACTTGTCCTCATCCAGATTTGCCACCATAAGCATGATTATTATTGACATTAGTAGCCTTATTTATTGAATTATCATTCTTAGTGTTGTTGGTTTGACTGGAGGAGAAGTTGGCTTGGCCTAATCCTTGTTCCAAACATGTCATTTATTCAAAATGATACTCATGACTTAAAAGAAGTCATAAAGATCGGCTAATGAAATTAATTCTGGCCTAGCAGTGATCGAGACAACCATGGCATCATATTCTTGTCCAAGTCCTCCAAGAATATATAAGACAAGATCATCATCAGTGATGAGGTGTGCAGTAACTACGAGATTATCGGCACAAGTCTTCATCTTTTGAAGGTATTCTACCATGGATGAGTTGCCTTTCTTTGTGGTGTATAATTGCAGTCTTAGTTGCATTATCCTAGCCTTGGATTGTGATTCAAACATTGCATCAAGAAAGTTCCAAACAGTATGAGATGTCGTACAATCGACTACTTGGGCTAAAAACCCTTCTCTGAGGGTTGAGAGAATCCAACTCAATAAAAGTTGATCCTGTTTGATCCATAAACTGTACGCTGGATTGATAATCGAGCCAGTTGAGGTTGCTTCAGAAGAGTTGTTTAGAATTACCTTTGGAGGGCACTTGTGTGTACCATCTACATATCCCTCAAGTTCATGACCCCTTAGAACTAGGAGAATTTGAGATTTATACAATATAGTTATGATGATCCAATTTTAGAAGATGGGACTGATTAATGTTGGTTGAGAGTGGCAAAAAATTATGGGAAGGGGTTTGCGAGGTTATACTGGTAATTAAAAAAAGTACCATAATGAGACGTGAGTCTTCGCAAGGTTTTGATACCATGTAAAGGTTTTATGAAGATGATTAAAAATCGACTGTATTTTACAGAGGAGTTCTTCCTTAATATATAATGGATGCTACACAAGGTGTAGTTGAATACAAACTCTCCAAGAGATAACTATGCATGATATTATCCTTCCTCTAGATAAACTATTCAAATGAATTCTAATTTAATACAACTATATAAACGTGAGGATAACCTCACTATTATGGTATCCCAACAATCTCTAATATTGATCAATTATTTCCAAGAAAGGGAATGAGTAGGTTGAATATAGAGGCAAAAGGATGGGTAGAATAATATTTAGCTAAAATAAATGTACCCCATAGTGAATTACAGGTTCTAAGCCTCCACCATCTTTACATAGTTAAACTCTTACTAACATCAAAAATACTTCTAAAGCCTAAACCACCTTCCTCCTTTGGAAAACACATTTTATCCCAAGAACTCCAATGATATTTCTTTTTTCTCTCAATAGAGCCCCAAAAGAAATTAGCCATGTAACTTTCAAGTTGTAGTAAAATTGTCTTAGGCAGTTCTAAAGCAAACAAAAGATAGATAGGTTGAGATTGTAATACATGCCTGATTAGAGTAGCTCTACCCCCAACAGAAATAAACTTACCTTGACATCTGAAGAAACCTTGTCGAACAAGTTTTAATAATAAGGCAAAACCTATTTTTGTTAAAAATGTGTTTATGGAAATTAACTATAAAAGGTAGTGTCCATGTCAAACAAGGAAAGGATAAAGCAACAAAGAAAGAACTCCAAAGGCGTGTCAGAGTCCTACAAGGAGAGGTTTGTATCTTTCCTAGCAAGGAGAGTAGAGCCTGAGACTTCTATAAAAGCAACAAAGCATTGAATATTTCAATTCACCAATTGCACAAGCAGAAAAGAAATTATTCTCAAGCAGTAGGAGATCTCAAATAAGCTGATTTAAGAAGACTTAGTAGAGGTTGTTCATAATGCAACTTTGTGTATGTGTTTAGCAGTTCTGTGCCCAGTTGTGAGGCTTTGTACCAAGAAGTAGGTTTGATTTCTTGAGAGAGTTAGAGAGAAGAAACAATTTCGAAAAATTGTTTATAACTAGGTACTAGAGGTAGTTCCTTTGATTATTGAGTTGTAATCATTAAAACTTGAAGTTATTAGTGAAATGGAGTTCGTAATTTTTACTCCTAGAGTTAGAGGATTTTCCACGTAAATTGTGTGTCAATTTACTTATTGCTTTAAGTGAAACCATGCCAAGGACATGGTCCCTGGGATAAGCAGCGGGCACCAACTTTCTTCAATTGGTATCAGAGCGGGTCTTTTCATTAAAGGCTAACACCTGAAAAGGATTCAATGGTTTCCCTTCCAACCGCTCAGGAAGGTTCTTCTCAAACAAGACCACCCTTGTTCAATGGTAAATACTATAGCTGGTGGAAGAATAGGATGATAGACCATCTCATAGGAGAAAGTGCTGACTTATGGAATGTTATTCTAGATGGTCCCATTATCCCCATGAAGACAGCTGCTGATCGAAAGGAACAAGTTCCCAAGGATAGGAAGGAATGGGATGCTATTGATAAAATAGTTATTCAAAACAATGCCAAAGCTAGAAAAATCTTGATCTGTGGCATTGGACCTGATGAGTATAAAAAATCTCTTTTTATCAAGATGCCAAACAAATTTGGGACACCCTTCAGATGGCTCATGAAGGTACTACTGCTGTGAAGAAGGCCAAAATAGACAACCTAAACAGGCAATATGAACTCTTTAAGATGAAGGAAGGAGAAACCATTCAGGATATGCACACCAGGTTTACTGTTATCCTCAATGAAATTTATTCCCTAGGAGAGCACATCCCTACTATAAAGGTTGTTAAAAAGCTCCTAAGTGTACTTCCTGAATCTTAGGAAATCAAAGTTGAAGCAATCACTGAAGCTAGAGACTTAGATACCTTGGATATGGATGAACTCATTGGAAACTTAACAACCTATGAACTGAAGAAGAATAAAGAGAAAGATATGGGAACCAAAAGGAAGTACAAGACTATCTCTCTCAAGACCACTGAGGTTACCAACTATGAGGAATAAAATCTTGCATTGGTGACTAGAAAGTTTCAAATAGTGTTCAAAAGAGGGCAAAACTTTCAAAGAAAATCCTCTAAAACTCAGGAAAAGGATGCTCAATTGTGTCACAAGTGTGGCAGCCCATATCACTTCATAGAATTTTGTCCCTTGTGGGCTCTAGAGCACAAAAAGACTATCACAGAAAATCGCAGATATCAAAGTAAGGAGCTCACCCTTCCATCTCATAGGAAGATGACCTCCCAAGAAGTTGACCTAACTATTCAAAAAGCTCTAGATTCTATGGGAGATCAAAGTGATGAGTCTGATGAGGAGGATCCCCACAATCAATTATCACTTATTATGGTAGAAGCAAAGAAGGAAGACACTTTAGCCCTCTTAGCTATGAGTGACACTGAAAGTGAATCAGGAGAAGAAGAGTCAGCTGAAACAACTTTTGCCCTCATGGCAGGCTCTGAGTCTGACATAGACACTAATCAAGAGGAGACCAAGGTATGCTTTTCTTACCTGAGATCTAACTTACACACTTACTCCAAAAGAATTCTTGAATCTCTCTCAACTGTCCTCATAGATGCATATTATTTAGTTTGTTCTGAGAAAGAAAATCTATTGAGTGACTATGCATCTCTAACGATGGAAAGTGAAAGTCTTGAGGAAGATCTCTTTAAAAAATTCCCTCAATGAGTTTTTTGACAAAGGAAAAAATTGGGCCACTGCTCTTCAAAAATCCTTGGAAGAAGGCATTAAAAATCTCAAAACAAGGCTCGCAGAGTTGTTTGAAAGAAATACCTATCTAACAAAAGATTTAAGTAATGCCAAACTTGAGTTAGAACACAATCATAAATGGACAAAATCTTTAGCACTTCTCTCTCACATTCAGAACAGTCAGTCCACCTCCAAACATGGGCTAGGATTTAGACCTGATGCCACCAAGGCAAACTACTCCATGAATATAGTGCGCACTGCCTGTAGCAAGGAAGGACATCTCAAGAGTCAATGTCTAATTCATCTGAAAGCTGAGTAAAGAAACTTGAACTTTTTCAATAAACTCAAGTCCAAAGAATTAAGAAGAATGCTTTCCATCAAAAAAGAGCTTCCTTACTGAGCCAAGAAAGACTTGATTCATCCTTTCACTCATAAAATGGGACCAAAGTTAATTTGGGTACCCAAGACTAGTCACTGACTATTTTGCAGGAAAGGAATAGAGGAAAGAGCAAGCCTTGGCACCTTGACAGTGCTTGCTCTATATACAGGACTGAAAGCAAAGAAAAATTCCTCTCTCTTACTGATCTTCAAGGTGGAAGTGTGACCTTTATAAAGGAAGAACTGGCAAAACTGTTGGTATAAGAAAAATAATGAAGGTATTGGACTAATTTATGACTCAGAATATGAACAAGATCAAGAAGCTCTCATAGATGATTCCCTTGTTGAAGGACAGGAAGAGGTGCAGGCTTCAGGGGAACCATTCATGAAGAAGATCTAGTTTATTACTTAAATGGACATATAGCCAAAAAGCAAGCAAAAAGGATGCTAACTACCTTTGCCTCATATGGAGATCAAACTATTTCAGATGGATGTGAAAAGTATATTTCTGAATGTATATCTAAGGGAGAAATTTCATGAAGAACAACCCCCAGGTGCTAAAAGCTTTGGAGCTACTGATGATGTGATAAATGCACCAAACCAAGGATGCAAAAGGATCCTAAAAGTATCTCAAAGAAACTCAAGGGGTGGCTCGCTGGTACCATGCAGGTGACTCCCTTGATCTTATTGGTTATACTGCTGCTGACTCTGCTAGCTACTTGGTAGATAGAAAGATACCTCTAGAATAGCACACCTGTCGGCACCATGTCTTGTATCTCGGGCTACAAAGAAGCAGAACTCTGTTGCATTATCAACGATTGAGGCTGAATATGTAGTTGTTATCTCCTGTTATTCTCAATTGCTCCGGATTAAGCAACAACTCAGTGACTATGGTATCAACTTAGGGTGCATATCTATCTTGTATGACAACACCAGTGCAGTCGACATGGCAAAGAACCTTGTTCAACACAAGAAAAATAAGCACATTGATGTGAGACATCATTTGCTCTGAGACTGTGTTGAGAAGGGGTTGGTTAAAATGGTTCCTTGCTGAATTGATGAGAAAATTGCAGATATATTCACTAAAGCCCAGGGTGGAGAAGTATTTAGAAGAGCAGGTTGGCCTTTGGGCTAATCAACCAGCTATAGCAGATGAAAGAAGGAAAGCTTCCCTCAATGATTGACTAGAAGACTTAATGGTAAGATAATGGTTATGAATGATGAATAATGGTAATTAACTCAGTTTTGTTCCTCACAGGTTCACAACCACAAATAGATAAGGATACTCCCGGGATCTGAGAATCTCATCTCATTTTTGCTAAGAAGTAAATCAAGGAAAAGGCTTGGAAAGCACTAAAGGATCTGATCCTCAAGGTATGCACATCCTTTACAAAATATCAAAATTAAGTGCATAAATTGATATTGTCTTTGACGTGAGAACCTAATCCTCAGAAGCCCTCCAATTACCTAAATAAGATAAACTCCTAAGCGGGAAAATCAAATACTGAGCCTTTAATGATTAATTCCCTATTTCAAAATTGACAACCGTCACCTCAAACTCTCCCTCCTCAAAAAACCGTCCAACTTCACGAAACTCTCTCTCATTCCCATTCGAACTTATCTTCCTCAACCTCCCCTAAATCTCCAAACCTTCATCCATGTCTTCCTCATCCACTAAACACATTGCCTCTCCTCTTCACACTCTTGTGGACTACTCAGATGATGAGGAATTCCCTTCACCATAGGGTTCACCCACTCAAGGGGAAGAAGCTTCAAGATCTCTCTCCCCCACACTTCTCTTTGCTCCTTTACGATCACCAGCTCCTATAAAACCCTCATCACTATTACCCCAAAACTCTGATTTTTTGAACTTTTCATAGAGCTCAAATGGGACAAAAACCATTGCTCCTCCCCCTATAGTTCCTAAACCCTCTTCCTCAGAAGAAGAGGAGATTGATAGTGATGGGGATACTGTTATTGTCCCTAAAATACATAAAGGCTGAGTATGCTGCCATACCAGGGTACAAGAAGAGGGTTTCTATAAAACCCTCTAGGAAAATACTGTCAAAACCCTCCAATGATCCTCTACCCTCAACCTCTTTCTGACCAAGACAACCCTTCACCAGAAAAAAGGCTGCAGATGCCCAAAAAGAGACTGAGAACAAGAGAGATAGGGTGGCTCGAGGAAAGAAGAAGATAAGAGATGATAATGAGCCCATCAACCTTGAGGAGGAATAGTTAAAGAAAGAAGAGGAAGAAGTTTCCCCTCCTAAGCCTGGAAAATCAAACAAGAACTCTAAAAAGTTCTTGAAATTAGGTCATATTGGCTACTACTCTACTCAGCATCTTCTGAAAGGAAGAGTTTTTGATGAAGAGGTACTTCTTAACCCTTTTATTCAAAGGTTGCTAGATAGACTTGGGTTACAGGGGTGGGATAATTTGTTTAAAACTGGAAATCTTGTGCTGCATAAGGAGGAGGTGCTAGAGTTTTATGAAAATTTGAGGTTGTTGGATGGTTGGGTGGTCAGCTCTAGTGTGAAGGGGGTGGAGATTGTTTTTGATCTTGAAAAGTTAGGAGAGATATTGGTAGTGCCCTCAGTAGGGCAAGAGGAGTATATGTGGAAGACAGATGAGGAAGTCTTCTGACTAGAAAGTTCTCACAAGGAAAGGAGAAGAAGGTGGCTAGAAAAGTGTATAAGGGGGAAATGTCACTTGATCACAAGCTCTTATTTGAGATTGTGAATAAAGAGATACTACCTAGATGGGGTAGGGGGAATAAGGCCAGCTTTAGGGACATCGGGATTATGAATTCACTGGACTTGGATGAGAGGATCAACTTCTCTGCGCTTATGATCAAAACATGGGGAGAGTGACCTCTCCAAAGACTGGCCCTCATGGTTTGGCTTATAGGTTCCTGCTGACTGAGGTCTTTAGGAGTTTTGAGGTACCTTTGGGGAAAGGATCTGTAGCTACTAAAAAGGATAGGATCACTCTTTCCACCTTGGAAAAATGTGATTGCTTGACCATACAAGATCACAAGAAGAAGAACTCCAGTCCCATGACTCAATCCCTACAGGGCTTAGAGGCTGCTTAGGAGGAGATTGCCCAGCTGAAGAAGGAGAATGCTGGATTGAAAGAGTGTCTGGCAGCCTCCCAAGCTCAAGAGGACACCCTGAGGACTGAGATGGTGCTACAGCAGACCAAACATATTAACAACATCCAGTCCCTTATGGATATCATCCCCAAGCCCAAGCCTGCCTCCTAATCCTCCTCAGCCTTCCTCACTACAAACCCCTCCCCTTTGTTAAAATTTCTTTTGATTGGTTCTCACTTACAGACAATGTTTAATTTTGTAATTAATTATGACATGTTTTTGTTTTGGGTCAATGGTTGGCTTAATTTGTGTTGTTCCTTGCTATAATTGCTTCTCGTTCCTTGCTTGTGTTACTGTCTTGTGCTTGAATGGATGCTAAACCTTAGGTGTTGGTAGTGACTATCTTGAATGTGGCTCTGTTGCTCCAGTGGCCATGAGTTTCTTACTTGCAGTATTCACTACTTCACTTTTATTATCTTGCTTTGTTTTTATTGATGTCAAAAGGGGAAAGTGACATGTGTGAGTGTGATATTCCGTGATATTCTACAACAAATGTGATATATAGCTACAAAATTATTAGCTATGATATGAAATTTGTCACTAATTATTTACTTTTTATGACAAAAATTATATTTTGTGTTTAAATACATGAAGCACATACTTTTAGTGATGAAACATAAAATTTCATAGCAAAGTTTTGTCCACTAAAAATTTTCACCAAAAAATAAGTTAACGCTGTTTATTGAGTACTATTAGTCACGAATCTAAAGTTATCAGTGACACATCATTTTGTCATTAAAGATGTACTCAATTTGTGACGAATTTTTTTTTGTCCTAAAATTATTTAAATTTTAGACACAAAATTTTTTTGTTACAAAATATATGTTGATACAATAGAGACAAACTACAATTTATAGTTAATTATTGTAAAATTTAGCCACAAAATTTTATATTTTATTGTGACCTTAGTTTTTGTCACTAATAATTTCTACAATTAGTGACAATTGTATTATTGCCTCTATTTTAACCTACAATTTAGTCGTAATAAATTTTGTCACAAAAAATATAATTCTTAAATAGCTACGACTTAAATTTTGTAGTTGAATAATGTAATTATTGGCTGTGAAAAATATTCATAGTTATATATAAAAGATCATCAATGTTAGACACACTTGATCTAAATACAGTAAAACTTAAGAGTTTTATCGATTAATATACATGCTCCACGCAAGCATATTTTTTCTGAAATATTAAACTGTACTACAAACAAGCGTTATAGATCATATGCTGACACCAAAAAGTTTCATCACCAAAAATATATTATCACAATAGCGACGAATTAGAAATTATAACTAAACATTACAGACTTTAGTCAACAATTTTATATTTAACCGTTACCTTAATTTTTGTCACTAATAGTATAAAAAATTAGTGATGATAATTTTATTGTCTCTAATAAATCTGTGACATAGTGACCATAAATTTTATCACAAAACATATAATGTTTAAAATGGCGATGACTAAAAAATTGTAGTTGAAATGAACAATTCATAAAAAGAATTCTTTCCGTGAGATTACGTGTATTCTATATTTATTTACTAGTTCAACTATTTGCTACGAAAAAAAAATTATAGCTAAATAAAACATAATTTTTGGCTGCATTTTTTTACGATTATAAATGACAATTGACAAACATTTTTCAAGCGCTCTTCACAGAAAATACAAAAAACAATGTCGAATGATGTGGTAATATCCAACTACATAGTGAAAAGGGATGTCAATGCAAACTTTACAAAAATGAGTTTAAACATTTAAAAAATTTGACAACAAAAAGATACGTTTTCTACAAATTCTACCCACTATTTTTCATTCGGGACAATTGTCAAAGAGAGACACATTTTCGGTAAAATAAGATCGAACCTTTTCTTAGTAATCCATTCAAATATTTTTTTCGGGCCACGCCCAACAGTGTTTTCAGATCATTTTATTGAAAGAACTTATTTTTAAATGGAAAAATTATTATAAAGTATTATTATTATAGTGAATGTCTATATTTAGGTTTCTTTGGAGAAAAGTTAGGAACCCTAACTTTGGGACCAAGTCAGTTTTCCCCTATAAATAAAAGAGTTTTCCTTCATTGTAATAGATCCCTTGATCCCTCAATTAATCTCTCAAGAGAAATAAGAAGCTCTCTCTTCTCCCTCTCTATTCTTCTTGTTCTTATTATATTATCTTATAACACATTATCAGCATGATACTCTACCGTCTCAAAATATTATTTCAAAAGCTAAGGGTGCGTTTCTGAATTACGAGGGTTTCATGAAATTTATAGCTTTGACAAGCATTGTTCGGCAAAAAGCTTAGACACACCAATGCAAAGTCAAATAATTGTGGGCTGGGGAACTTGAGCAATCTACAAGTCAAGGTATTTGGACAGAAGGTATGTTTTTTATTTGGTTATATATACCTATTAATGTTGATTATAATGGATCAACAATTTTAATTTTGTGTACAATTAAAACATACGTTTATATTAATGTATCAAAAGTGATTAAATCTCATGGTATTTTGAAGTCTGATATACTCCGAAAGATATATTAGAGAAAGATTCTCTACATTATATGTATATCTCAATTTGCTCCTGAAATAGCAATATCTTGAAAAAGAAGCTATCATAAATTAATACGCTCAAGGAACGTTCAGATAATTATGTTCCATTCTTGGAGAATGAGAATTTTTGATAATTATGATAAATACACATTCATTCACTGGGATGAATGTGATAATATTTATAAGGCATATAATTATAAACGTGCACTTGATTGTGACTATATCACAATTGACCTCCGAAAGAGGTAGAATAATTGGAAGATTGAATATATCGAGTGTTACTATCCGGAGGTAGAATAATTGGAAGATTGAATATATCCAAAGTTACTATAGTAACATATATGTGAAAAGTTATCTGAGCATGATGAGATCACATGCCACAATAAACTAGAAGTTTATTGATATAAAATTCATGTCATAGTAAATCAGAAATTTACTAAAGCAAATAACGCATGTCATGGTAAACGTGAAGTTTACTAGTACAAATAATTTAGCTGTTGACATAAATGGTTTTGCCATCTCGAAAAGATGTGCATATTAAGTATTCAACATACATTGAAGAACTAGAAGATTCTTCAAAAATTGTTTATGTTGTTTGTTCTCATGATAAGTTGACTAGATCAGCTAATGTTGGGATTGGATCCCACAAAATTTAAAAAGTATAAAAGGTGAATATGTGCCCGTTCACTTGTCATGTGATATATTAAGATGCATCTTTAAGGTCATCACATGTGCGTTTATTGTCAACCTGCAGTTTGACATTCGCAAAATTGCTTGCTCAAAATAATTGAGTTAAGAGCATAACTTTCATATTATGTGATTGTCTTGATAATACTCATTTATATTCAAGATTGGTTTGGCGTTGAATGCCTTCGATAAAATAACTGAATCATTGCGTATGAGAACAAAGCTTCATGTGTTTGTCTGAATTATGTCAGACGAATAAATTATGACTAATTTACTCCCTCAATTGGTTCAAGGTCAGGAACCAAATATTTTTCATCTAATTAATTTTGATGTGCGGTATATGATTAATGAATATACCATGATGCACAAAGATGAATTCCTCAAAGAAGATAGAGGATATATGTTAGTTTCTCTAACATAAGGGGGAGAGAATAAGCATCTATGAAATAGTTATGAATTATCATTAGTATGATCCTCATTCAAAAGATAATTCAAGTCAAATGTTGTTGATCCAAAATTAATTTCATATTTTGATGCAAATGCTCCTATTGGAAGTCCCTGAAGGACAAAGTCTATAGCATGCATGAAACATGATGACCAATCAGTTCTAATTATAATAATTCTTGAAAAAGAAAAGGAGCAAATTATCATAATGTGAGGCAATATGCTCTTGAAGAGCCTACGACATAACACTTCATGAAACCTCATGAGAGGTTTAGGTACCTAAGAAAATAATGAAGTGATGAGATCTCAATAAGTTATGTCGCATTGCGAATCGATATAAATGATATGTCATCAATAATATCTTTTGATACATTAATATAGCGCAATATTGTAAAAGATTGTGAGGATCTGAATTCTATGTCTATTAAAGCATGCTGACAGTAGAAATATTTATCAAGTGATATGAAAGGATGCATCTTGGTAAGCGTAAAGCTTATTTGACTTGCAATTTGGCACTAAAAGATGTCATTGTGTCACTTGAGAAAATTGATATGAAAATTTCTGAAGGATTCAAAATGCTTGAAGCATATATAAGTTTTTAAAAAGCTTGTTTATAATCCTCATATGAATTAAATCAATCAAGGTTGATGTACTAGAATCACCTTAATGAATATTATTGCAACTCTTGGAGAGTTTTCAAAAGCAATAGATTATTTAAAGAAGTTGAAATGAGAAACTTGCAGAATTGGATTGGTCCTGAAGTACCATATCTTGTACAATTATTGCATTTATATATCTTGCTATAACTATGAGTATTATATAGTTTCACTTTTATATATGTGGAGATATTGAAAGATCAATTGCAAGTCTTGATATGAATGTGTTTAACCTAACAAATATTATCAAGATTTTATTGGTATTGAATGCAGGGAACTTATAGGATATACATAAAGTTTGATCTCAAGTAAATCATATGTGTTCATATGTTACTGCCATATTTTGACGGTCTACAAAGCAGTCTATGGTAGCTACTTTATCAAATCATGCTGAGATAATATGTAGCATGCATGACACAATTGAAGGGATAATTCATTAAATGAGATAGAACGTAACACATTTCACCAATGTTTTTCTACATTCATGAGCTTCAAAAGAATGGTGATATCGACGTGCACCAGATTCGTTTGAGTGATAATATGGCTGATTTATTTACCAAGTCTCTACCAACTATAACTTTCAAGAAGATGGTGCACAAGATTGAGATGCGAAGATTCAAATCTTGGATTGATGTTTTTATCAGGGGGAGTTAATACGCGCTGCACTCTTTTTCCCTCAGAAAGTTTTGTCCCACTGGATTTTCCTTGTAAGGTTTTTAATGAGGCAGCCAAAATGCGTATTATAAAGATGTGTACTCTTTTTCGTTCATTAGAATTTTTTTCACTTGATTTTATCTAGTAAGGTTTTAACGAGGCACATTATCCATCAAATAGACATTCAAGGGGGAGTGTTATAAAGTATTACTATTATAGTGAATGTCTATATTTAGGTTTCTTTGGAGAAAAGTTAGGAACCCAAACTTTGGAACCAAGTCAGTTTTTTCCTATAAATAAAGGGGTTTTCCTTCATTGTAATAGATGCCTTGATCCCTCAACTAATCTCTCAAGAGAAATAAGAAGCTCTCTCTTCTCCCTCTCTATTCTTCTTGTTCTTACTATATTACTAGTGAAATAATCCGCGCTTCGCGCGGCTATAAACAAAAATAATTAATTAATATATTTTAATGTTTATATATTAAAAATATCTATAGATTTATAGTTTTTATTTTAATGGAGTAGTATATAATATTTATATTTAGGTTAGTGACAGAAAAAATAATGTAGATCTTTGTCATAATCCAGGATATGATATATTTTTTTATTTTTTTTACTATGCAAAATAGAAATTCTTTACTTCTTTTTAAATACAAACTTTTCATATGTACATAATAAAACAGAAAATTTAGAGTGTATGGGTGGTGAAGTAAATGAAATAAATGATAATATTTTGAGACATAATCTATTGTATTAAATTAAAAATATTAATTTTTAATTTTAATTTTTTTAAATCTTTTTTAGAAATAGTTGATCCTCTATACAAAAGGTTTTTAACTTTTATGTTGTGTTTTGATTATTATATTTATTTACAAAATTTTTTTACACATTAAAAAAATATTTTTAAAAATCATAAACACAAAATAAATTAAACATGACTTATGAATACTATTTGAGACTTGAGAGTAGAAGTTATAAAGAAGATAAAGAGACATACGTTACAAAAATCTTGAATGTATAATTTTATTAGAAATTAAATATATTAATTATTATGCATTGATTTTATTTGTAAAAATAAATAAATAGATGGCGAAAACAAAGGGAAAAGCAAAAAAGAAAAGATAAATAGTTTGACTGCGTAAGAAACATATAGCATTATTATTTCAAAGGCCACAAATATATAATATACAAACATAATTTTTCGTAGTTATATAGCTAAGACATATAAAAAATAACCTACACTATTATATTCATAAAGTAATAAAAAAAGAAAAAGAAAAATTATTACGTAATACATTTCGAGCAAGAAAAGAACAATGACAAAAATAGATCGTTATATACGCAAAAGATTAAGCCATGACACTATAAATAAATTATTTCATCTTTTAATTTTTTTTGCGAGAGAAATAAAAATGAAGCTCTTTATCACAATTCTCTTAGTTGAAATAAGATAATTATATTAATTATACTTCATAACAAAAAGTACAATCATAAAAGAATAAATGAATAATATTGTCAATATGTGTAGCTAAGTAACTATTATAAGCCAAAAAAAAAAAAAACTCTAGCAAAAATAATTTCTAATTATGCTTTAAAAAGTTTCCTTCTAGCGCTTTCTTTTGTAAGTAGATCCACCACCATGTTCTACTCCCTAAGATCATATCAAATCTCTCATTATATGCTAGCAACATTTAAAAAATGGTTTAACAAAATTATGGATAAAAAAATAAATTATTTAATCATAATAACATAAAAACACAAGAAAAATGTAGACAATTATTAATATGATACTGCACTGTGTATGATATTTATAATATTTCTATTTCAATCATATCAATTAAAATGTAAATATATCAAAAAGAGGAAAGAAATCTAAATTATATAATACATATACAAAAAAAATCGATTGTACAAACAATAAAAAATAACTATCTCTTGAAATCTAGTAAAATATTGTAATCGAACTATACTATATTATTGTTAAATTAGTGTCAATCGCATATTGAATTTTAATCAACCACACATACATGATGTATTTAAAAATTAAAATTACCTTAATATTTATAATCGTAAAAAATTTCCTGACCATATACGATTATTAAATTAGTATCCATCGCAAATTGATTTTTTGATTAACTACACAAAAATAACATATTTAAAAATTATTATTACCTCAACAAATTATCGTGAAGATTTCTGGATCATACTTGATTGGATGAGAATAACGAATACATTAAAAAATATATTATAAAATTAAGAAAGCACGATCAAATACATAAAGTTAAAAAAAAACTTGAAAATAAAATATTTCTTGCCTTCATATACTCCCTTCATGTTACATGTTATAATTCACAAGCCAAAGTGATGGAGAAGAGACAATGAATACGTAAAAAGATATATGCTACAATTAAGAAAGCACAATCAAGTACATAAAATTGAAAAAAAAAACCTTGAAAAAAAAATACTTCTTGCCTTCATATACTCCTTTCATGTTATATGTTATAATTCACAAGTCAAAGTGATGGAGAAGAGAGGATAAATTTGGATGAGAATCTTCATGAAACAAAATATAAATTTATATCGGCAAAATAGAGGAATACCACAAGACATTACAAACTTACAAATTAAAGTTTGGAGGTTATGGACATGAAAATTATGAGAGTTATGGCTATTATTAAGAGTAGAAATTAAAAAGATATGAGTTGTGAATAATTACTTCTAAAATACATTAATAAAAAAGAGAAAAAATATTTAAAATCTTAAAAATTAATGTCATTTTATAATTAGAAGAAGGGCAAAAATTAAAAGGAAAAATCTTAGAAATTAATGTCATTTTATAATTAGAAGAAGGGCAAAAAATTTTATAAAAAAAAAGAAAAATCTTAGAATTAATGTCACTTTATAATTAGAAGAAGGGATAAAAAATTATAAAAAAAATTAGGGCAAAAAAAAGTGCATAATTAGAGTGACTTTTCAATTCCTCATTAGTACATCCGATAATTAGTAATCAATATAATAACGTATACACAATAAATTAATATAATTGTTAAGAAATTTAATGAAACTTAATAAA